>CM039673.1:483750466-485160503 GCA_022496015.1 Hordeum marinum
GAGAATGGTAGTGGACTATCGTGCCTTGAACGAGGTGACTATCAAGAACAAGTACCCTCTACCGATGATTAATGATTTGTTTGATCATCTCGTAGGAGCCAAAGTATTCTCCAAGATCGATCTTCGATCAGGGTATCACCAGTTGAAAATTCGTGAACAGGATATACCCAAAACAGCTTTCACCACGAGGTATGGCTTGTATGAGTATACGGTCATGTCTTTTGGATTGACTAATGCTCCTGCCTACTTCATGAATTTGATGAACAAAGTATTCATGGAATACCTAGACAAGTTTGTTGTGGTGTTCATCGATGACATTCTGATATTCTCCAAGAACGAGGAAGAGCATAAGGAACATTTGCGTTTAGTTCTGGAGAAGCTAAGAGAGCATCAGTTATATGCCAAGTTCAGCAAATGTGAATTTTGGTTGACGGAAGTCGGATTCCTTGGACATGTTATTTCCGGAGAAGGAATAGCCGTAGACCCCGCTAAGGTTGAAGCCGTCACCGAGTGGAAGTCACCCACCTCAGTTAAGGAGATCCGCAGTTTCCTTGGACTTGCCGGATATTACCGGAGATTCATTGAGAATTTCTCAAAGGTTGCCAAGCCCATGACAGAGTTGTTAAAGAAAGAATCCAAGTATGTTTGGACCGAGGAATGTGAAACCAGTTTCCAAGAGTTGAAGGAACGTTTGGTCACAGCCCCAGTATTGATCTTGCCCGATAATCGGAAGGATTTCCAAGTTTATTGTGATGCTTCACGTCAAGGACTTGGAGGAGTACTTATGCAGGATGGAAAAGTTGTAGCCTATGCTTCCAGACAGCTACGACCTCATGAGTTGAATTATGCCACGCATGACTTGGAATTAGCAGCCGTAGTGCACGCACTCAAGACTTGGAGACATTTCCTTATCGGAAATAGTTGTGATGTTTACACCGACCATAAGAGCCTGAAGTATATCTTCACGCAGAAAGAGTTGAACCTCAGACAGAGACGATGGTTAGAGTTAATCAAGGACTATGACATGAGATTACACTACCATCCAGGTAAGGCTAATGTTGTAGCCGATGCCTTGAGTCGGAAAACTTATGTGAACACACTCACAGCTGGAGGATTACCTCAAGAGTTAGTCGATGATCTCAGAGAGCTCAAGCTAGAGATAGTTCCAAGAGGATATGTTGTTACACTGGAAATTCAGTCCACCTTGACCGAAAGAATTCGAGAAGCCCAGAAATCGGACAAGGAGATAGCTGAGATTAAACAGAGAATGAAAGATGGTAAAGCTAAAGGTTTTCGTGAGGATGAACACGGAACTTTGTGGTTTGAGAACCGAATCTATGTGCCCAATGAACCAGAGCTCAGGAAGTTGATACTTCAGGAAGCCCACGATTCACCTTACTCAATACACCCAGGCAACACCAAGATGTATCTGGATTTAAAGGAAAGTTATTGGTGGACAGGTATGAAGAAAGATATTGCAGAGCACGTTGCATTATGCGATGTTTGTCAGCGAGTAAAGGCAGAACATCAGAAACCAGCAGGGTTACTCCAACCTTTGCCGATACCCGAGTGGAAATGGGAAAAGCTTGGTATGGATTTCATCACGGGATTGCCCAGGACCCGTTCAGGTTATGATTCCATCTGGGTAGTGGTAGATCGCTTGACCAAGGTAGCTCATTTCATTCCAGTGAAAACCACCTATACCAGTGCTAAGCTAGCCAAGATATATATGACCAGGATCGTATGTCTGCATGGAGTTCCGAGGAGTATCGTGTCAGATAGAGGAACACAATTTACTTCAAAGTTTTGGCATCAGTTACATGAAACTTTGGGTACAAGGCTAGAGTTTAGTACAGCTTTTCATCCGCAGACAGATGGACAGACTGAGAGAGTCAACCAGATTCTGGAAGACATGTTGAGAGCTTGTGCGCTAGATTATGGATCTAGTTGGGATGATAACTTTCCTTACGCAGAATTCTCATACAACAACAGTTATCAAACCAGTCTAAAGATGGCCCCTTTCGAAGCTTTATACGGAAGGAGGTGCAGAACACCACTGACGTGGGATGGTGTTGGAGACCGACAACTTTTTGGTCCCGACCTTATTCAAGATTCGGAAGAGAAAGTCAGGTTGATTCGTGACAGACTCAAGATAGCTCAATCTCGACAGAAGAGTTATGCTGACAGCAAGCGCAAAGAAGTGACATATGAAGTGGGAGACACAGCATATCTTCGTGTATCCCCGCTTCGAGGAACCAAGAGATTTGGTGTTAAAGGAAAATTAGCACCCAGATTCATAGGCCCTTACAAAATTCTTGAACGTAGAGGTGAAGTTGCATACAAACTGGAATTGCCAGAAGGATTATCCGAAGTTCATAATGTGTTCCATGTGTCCCAGCTGAAGAAATGTCATGCTGAGATGGCCGACATCCCTTTGAGAGATACAGTGCCCCTAGAGGCCATACAGCTTGAAAGTGATCTGACTTATGAGGAGAAGCCTGTCAGGATCCTCGAGACATCCAACAGAGTTACCCGCAGCAAGATTATCAAGTTCTGCAAAGTTTTGTGGAGTCACCATACTGAGGAAGAAGCCACCTGGGAACGCGAAGAAGATCTTCGTAGAGACCATCCGCACCTATTTTCTAGCCAACCCGAATCTCGAGGGCGAGATTCATCTTAAGGTGGGTAGGTTTGTAACATCCCAAAATTCCATTTTGGAATGTTATGAATATAGCTATGCATCTATCATCACCATTGCTTGATTGTATGTGTTAGTTGAAATGCCATTTCTGATTTTTCTGAAAGTCCTTTCTACTTTTCCCTATGTTGCTTCCCCTATTTGAAATTTTGGTTAAATGTTCAAAATAAGAGAGGAGTAACATGACACTCCACACCAGGGTCTAATTGGTGAATTATTTGAACAAAATAACCAGGGGTTATTTTGAAAATATTTGCAAAAAAGGATCTAAAAACAATTAGGCAATTTCTGAAAATAATATTTTTTTCAAAGTGTTCAAATGACAGAATAGAAATGTTCATTAAATAGAATTTATTATTATGTTAATTTTGATATATAATACCCCTATATTTAGAGACGATTTGAATGCTTTAAAAGCTTTTGAATGTCTCTGGTAAATTATTAAAAAGAAACGGTAACCGTTTCCGGTATTAAACGGGCCGGCCCACCGGCTTTAAAAGCCGAGACCGTTACCGGTCGGCCGACCGAGCGCAGTAACGTCCCCCTCTCTCTCTGACGCTGGACCCCACCCCCGACCGACCG
Source organism: Hordeum marinum (assembly GCA_022496015.1). Lineage (NCBI taxonomy): Eukaryota > Viridiplantae > Streptophyta > Magnoliopsida > Poales > Poaceae > Hordeum > Hordeum marinum. The sequence continues at coordinate 483,753,747 of CM039673.1, forward strand.
TTGCTTCGAACGGTCGTCTTCTCCCTCCCCCGCGCGCGCCGGACCCGACGCCGGTCGCTCCCCCCCTCACCGGATCTCTCCCCTCTCTCCTCCCCGCACCCCCCCGAGCGCCTATATAAGAGCCCCACTGCCCCGCATCCATTTCCCCCCCCCCCCGAGCCCCCTTCTCTCTCTCGCCGAGACGCCGTCGATTGCTCGTCGGAGTTCCACCACCACCGGAAGTCGCCGTCGACCGTAGCCACCACCCCCGACCACCATTCGCCTCGCCGTCGCCACCAATCGACTCCGGAGAACCGTCGCCGTCGCCCGGACCACTTCCCCTTCCTCCCCGACCACCGGAACGCCTCACCGTCGCGTTCACCACTTCCGGACTCGCCGGAGTTTCTCCACGCCGGCGACCTTTACACCGTGAGCATTTCCCTCCCTCCGATCCAAACCCAACGGCTCAGATTAGAAGTCACTTATTCCCGAACCGTTTTCTGTTTAGGATTGGTTGACCGCCCGAAGCACCGCTCGGACACCCACCTCAGCCACTCACAGGTCGCCACGTCACCCTAGTCGACCATTCGTTAGTTTTTCTTTTCAGTTTTGTTTTTCAGAAAACAGAAACTATTCTAATTTTGTTTTAGCTATATCTTTTAAACTATATAGTGTTTTGAGTTGATTCTTTTTGCAATAGCTCACATTTTTCATGTAGTTTCACCCTGTACTTTTAAATTTCAAATTTGAACTATAAAATTTGAATTGAATCAAATTTGCTTAAAATCTTCAAATCTGAATAACTAGAGTTTGAAAATAGATTTTGATATGAATCTTTTTGCTACTGTTTGGTATTAGTTAGGACTATCTTCAGGTATAGTTTGAGGATTTTCATGATATATTTGATTACTGTTTTACCCAAAAACAGAATCTGCTTATTATTATAATATAGTTTTATAAACTTAATTTTAATTAGTTTGATTTAGATGTTGGTTTCATTTGTTTATTAGATTCTGTTAGTAAACATTTAGTGTTTTTACTCACTGTTAATAAAAATATAAATTTGCCTAATTTAATTTCATTTAACATAGGAATCACAACTTCTTTTCAAATAGGCATCATTTGATTAAAACAACTAACTAATGGTTTTGCTTCAAACAAAGTTTTATAATATTTAATTCTGTTTTCTAAGACAGATTTAATAGTAAATTCTTTTCTGTTAAGAACATGTTTTGCTAATAAATTATAAGTTTAGTTTTACATTCTTTTGTTAATATAACTATAGTTGATTCATATAGTGTTTATCAAAACTTGTATAAACTTCACTAAACTTTTCCCAACAAGCTTAAATTGATTATTCTGTTTATTAATAAAATATTCTATTGTTTTCCTTGCTGTCAACAATTGTTTTGCTATTTCAAAATAGTTTTATTATGTAGTAGTGTTTTCATCATCTCCTTTGGAAAACAAAACTTTATGTGTTTTCTTACTTATGACTTGTGCATTGTTTGTTTCAATTGTTTACTAGTTCCTTGTTGTGTGTGTGTGTTAGCTACAATATTTTGATTGTATGCTTATTTGAGTGCATTGTTTGTTTCGTTAGATTATCCGGAGTGCGAAGCCTGTTACTTAGAGTCACTCACGTACGAAGATCATCAATCAGGCAAGTCACTTTGATCATGTTTTACCCATGTTTTATATGCATTAGTTCTACCATCTCCCCAGTTGCATGCAAGATAGGTTAGTTGGAAACTTGATTACATTGTAGTAGTATCATGTGGTAGATACCCCTCTCAACCCCCTTTGACAACATTGGCCCCGGGAAACGTTGTTTTACTTTTGCTATGCTAATAGTAGACGGGGTTGGTTGTGTGATTCATGGGAGTTGAGAGAGTTAATAATTTCAAGACCTACATAATGAGCAAGATTTCAAGACTCCAAGTTTTCAACATACCTCTGGGTGGATGATGGTTGAACGGCACCCTGGAGAAACCAGTGGTTAGCCTAGGTGATGCTGGAGATGGCCAGTATTCACGCGGAAAGGTCCACCCAGGCACAAAGGGATGGATGGGTGCTTCAAGACCCAAGGCTTACCTGCACAGCCACAAGTCATTATGGGCTCTGGCTTGGTTGGATATCGTGGTAACTCTGGACAGGCGGTGCTACGAGAGGTAGAAGAACGGTAGGAAAGGATGGGCACCGTCAGAGTCGCAGGGAAACCCTTTGGAAGACCATGTTTTGGTCATCCGTTTCTCAAACACCTTGAAGTGCGAGAAATCAAATGGAGGCGACCAAATCTTGTGGGGAACGTGTGCAAAACTCTGCAGAGTACAAAACCTAATCGATTAGCCGTGTCCACGGTCATGGACGACTTGAGCCAAAGGAATTGGAACTTCCGGAACTCTCAACACAAATAATATGATGATGTGGGTATTTAATAATTTTGGGTATGAGAATTTGGTTGGTGGAACCATCTCATTAATCAACCAACTTAGTAATATTTTGCTTAACCCCCTTCGATGTAGGAAAAAACTTGGCTTTACGCAAAACTTACACCACCACCTGCCATATAAGCATATAGACTAGCTGATTATTTTCACCCCTTTCTTGTGACTTTGCCGGCATATTCCATATGCTGACCTACACGGCTGCAACGTATCATGTTGCAGAGTATTTTTCCGACCAGGAGTGAGGACGCGTTCTATGCTCAGTGAGATGCCCTTGGAGTCAGATGGACTCATCTACCTTCGATGCTTCCGCAAGATTTAGATATTCTCATGAGTTGGCTTTTAGCCACTTTATTGTAATTTTTATTGTAATAAAGGACTCGATATGAGATTTCGATTAATATAATGCTGTGTGATTTACCTTTGATATATACATTGATGTACCGTGTGTGTACCAGCATGATCTTGGGATGGTACGGAAACACCGGAGACTTGACCTTCCAGGTCGGGTCGCTACACAATCTCTCCCCACTCGTTGCTGGTTTCTCCACGGATAGATCTTGGTGATCGTAGGAAAATTTTGATTTACTACTACATCTCCCAACAGTGGCATCATGAGCTAGGTCTATGCGTAGAATCTATGCACGAGTAGAACACAAAGCAGTTGTGGGCGTCGATTTTGTTAATTTGCTTACCACTACTAGTCTTATCTTGATTCAGCGGTATTGTGGGATGAAGCGGCCCGGACCAACTTTACACGTACGCTTACGTGAGACCGGTTCCACCGCCTAACATGCACTAGTTGCATAAGGTGGCTAGCGGGTGTCTGTCTCTCCCACCTTAGTCGAATTGGATTCGATGAAAAGGGTCCTTATGAAGGGTAAATAGCAATTGGCATATCACGTTGTGGTTTTGGCGTAGGTAAGAAACGTTCTTGCTAGTAACCTATAGCAGCCACGTAAAACTTGCAACTACAAATTAGAGGACGTCTAACTTGTTTTTGCAGCATGTGCCTTGTGATGTGATATGGCCAAAAGGGTGTGATGTGATACATTGTGATGTCTGAGATTGATCATGTTCTTGTAATAGGATTCATGACTTGCATGTCGATGAGTATGACAACCGGCAGGAGCCATAGGAGTTGTCTTGTTTTATTGTATGACCTGCATGTCAATCATAAACGCCATGTAATTACTTTACTTTATTGCTAAACGTTAGCCATAGTGGTAGAAGTAATAGTTGGCGAGACAACTTCATGAAGACACAATGATGGAGATCATGATGATGGAGATCATGGTGTCGTGCCGGTGACAGTGATGATCATGGTGCCCCGAAGATGGAGATCAAAGGAGCAAGATGATATCGGCCATATCATGTCACTATATTGATTGCATGTGATGTTTATCATGTTTACATCTTATTTGCTTAGAACGACGGTAGTAAATAAGATGATCTCTCAATAAAATTTCAAGAAAGGTGTTCACCCTAACTGTGCACCGTTGCTAAGGATCGTCGTTCCAAAGCACCACGTGATGATCGGGTGTGATAGGTTCTAACATTCGCATACAACGGGTGTAAGCCAGATTTACACATGCGAAACACTTAGGTTGACTTGACGAGCCTAGCATGTACAGACATGGCCTCGGAACACGGAAGACCGAAAGGTCGAACATGAGTCGTATGGAAGATACGATCAACATAGAGATGTTCACCATGGATGACTAGTCCGTCTCACGTGATGATCGGACACGGGCTAGTTGACGTGGATCATGTGTCACTTGGATGACTACAGAGATGTCTATCTAAGTGGGAGTTCATTAATAATTTGATTAGATGAACTTAATTATCATGAACTTAGTCTAAAAATGTCCTTGCAAATTATGTCGTAGATAGCTCGCGCTGTAGCTCCCCAGTTTTATTGATATGGTCCTAGAGAAAAATAAGTTGAAATTTGATGGTAGCAATAATACGGACTAGGTCCGTGATCTGCGGATTGTCCTCATTGCTGCACAGAAAGCTTATGTCTTTGATGCACCGCTAAGTGCACCACTCCCTCAAGCATTGTCTATAGATGTTGTGAACATATGACAGACACTTTTTTATGACTACGTGATAGTTCAGTGCGTCATGCATTACGGCTTAGAATTAGGCTCCAAAACGTTTTGAACATCACGGAACATAAGAGATGTTCTAAGAGCTGAAATTGGGATTTCAGGCTCGTGCCTATGTTGAGAGGTATGACACCTCCAACAAGATTCTTTGCCTGCAAAATAAAGGAGAATAGCTCAATCGGTGAGCGTGTGCTCAGATTGCCTGGGTGCTACAATCACTTAAATCAAGTGGGAGTTAATCTTCCAGATGAGATAGTGATTAATGCAGTTCTCCAAGTCACTGCCACCAAGCTACTAGAGCTTTGTGATGAACTATAACATGCCAGGGATGGATAAGATGATCCCTTAGTTGTTCGTGATGTTTGACACCACGAAGGTAGAAATCAAGAAGGAGCATCAAGTGTTGATGGTTAAGTGAATACCACTAGTTTCAAGAAGGGCAAGGGCAAGAAGGGAAAAACTTCAGGAATGGCAAGCCAGTTGTCGCTCTAGTGAATAAACCAAAGGTTGAGCCTAAACCCGAGACTAAGTGCTTCTGTTATGAGGAGACTGTTCACTAAAGCGGAACAACCCTAGATGCTTGGTAGATAAGAAGGCTGGTAATGTCGATAGAAGTATATTTGATATACGTGTTCGTGATGTGTACCTTGCTGGTACTCCTAGTAGCACCTGGGTATTGGATACCCGTTCGGTTGCTAAGTGTTAGTAACTCGAAATAAAAGCTACGGAATAAAGGGAGGCTAGCTAAGTGAAAGGTGACGATGTGTGTTGGAAGTGTTTCCAAGGTTGATGTGATCACCATCGCACGCTCTCTCTACCTTCGGGATTTGTGATAAACCTAAATAAATGTTATTTGGTGTTTGCGTTGAGCATGAACATGATTAGATCATGTTTAGTGAAATACGGTTATTCATATAAGTTAGAGAATAATTGGTTATTCTGTTTACATGAATAATGGCTTTAATGGCCATACACCCACTGGGAATCGTTTATTGAATCTTGATCGTAGTAGTACACAAGGTCATAACATTGGTACCAAAGGATACAAAGTTAATAATGATAGCACCACATGCTAGTGGCACTGCCGCTAAATGTCATGTTGGTATAAATCGCATGAAGAAACTCCATGCTGATGGATCTTTTGACTCACTTGATTTCGAATCAGTTGAGACATGCGAGCCATGCCTGTTGGGCAAGATGACTAAGACCGCGTCTTCTGGTTTGATGGAGCGGGCTAGTGGCTTATTGGAATTAATACATGTTGATGTATGTGGTCCAATGAGTGTTGAAACACACAGTGGATATCGTTGTTTTTCTTTACCTTCACTGATGATTTGAGTAAATATGGGGATATTTACTTAATGAAACACGAATCTGAAATGTTTGAAAGCAAGGAGTTTCAGAGTGAAGTTAAAGATCATCATGACAAGAAGATAAAATGTCTATGATATGATCATGGAGGTGAATATCTAAGTTACGAGTTTGGTATGCAATTTTAGACAATGTGGAAATTGTTTCACAGCTCACGCCTCCTGGAACACCATAGTGTGATGGTGTGTTCGAACGTCGTAGTCGTGCTCTATTGGATATAGTGAGTACTATGATGTCTCTTATCGTTTTGCCACTATTGTTATGGGGTTATGCATTAAATACAAATCCATTCACTTTAATAGGGCACCATCTAAGTCTGAGATGACACCGTGAGAATTATGGTTTGACAGAAGCCTAAGCTATCATTTCTTAATGTTTGGGGCTGCGACGCTTATGTGAAAATGGGTTTTTCACCTAGTGAGCTCGAACCCAAAGCAGACAAATGCATCTTCTTAGAATACCCTAATGAGACATTGGGTATACCTTCTATCTCACATCCAAGCGCAAAAGGTGTTTGTTGCTAAGAACGGGTCCTTTCTTGAGAAAGAGTTTCTCTCGAAAGAATTGAGTGGGAGGAAGATAAACTTGATAAGGTTGTTGAACCTTTGTTTCAACCAGAGAGTAGCGCATCACAGAAAGATGTTTCTGTAGAGCCTACGTCAGTTGAAAAGGAAGTTAATGATGATGATCATGAAGCTTCGGATCAAGTCACTATCGAACCTCGTAGGTCGACAAGGACGCGTACTGCTCCTGAGTAGTACGACAACCATGTCTTGGAAATCATGTTGTTGGACAACGATGAACCTACGAACTATGAAGAAGCGATGGTGGGCCCGGATTCCAACAAATGTCTAGGAGCCATGAAATCCGAGAAAGGATCCATGTATGAAAACCAAGTATGGACTTTGGTAGACTTGCCTGTTGAATGGTAGGTCGTTGAGTACAAATGGACCTTTGAGATGAACATAGATGCTAATGGTGAAATGTCACCATTTTTAAAGCTCGACTTGTCGCAAAGAAGTTTCCGCCAAGTTTAAGGAGTTGACTGCGATGACATTGTCTCATCTGTAACGATGCTAAAAGTCTATTAAAATTATGTTAGCAGTTGCTGCATTTTTCGATTATGAAATCTGGCAGATGGATGACAAAACAAAGTTTCCATAATGGTTTCTGTGAGGAAGAGTTGTATGTGATACAACCAGAAGGTTTTGTCAATCCTAAGGATGCTAAAAGTATGCAAACTCCAGCGATCCTTCTATGGACTAGAGTAAGCATCTCGGTGTTGGAATATGAGCTTTGATAGAGTGATCAAAGTTTTTGAGTTTATACAAGGTTTATGAGAAAATTGTATTTGCAAGAAAGTGAGTGGGAGCACTATAGAGTTTCTTATAGGAATATGTAGTTGACATATTATTGAACGGAAATGATGTAGAATTTTTGGAATAGCATGAAGGGTTGTTTGAAAAGAGTTTTTCAAAGGAAGACCCAGATAAAGCTACTATTTTATTGAGCATCAAGATCTATAGGGATAGATAAATTCGCTTGATAAGTTTTTTCGACGAAGACATACCTTGACAAGTTTTTGAAGGAGTTCAAAATAGATGGGTCAAAGAAGGAGTTCTTGACTGTATTGTAATGTGTGAAATTGAGTAAGACTCAATACCTGACCACGGCAAAAGATAAAGAAAAGATGATTGTCATCTCCTATGCTTTAGCCATAGGCTCTATATAGTATGACATGCTGTGTACCACACCTATGTGTGCCTTGCCATGAGTCTGTCAAGGGGTACAAGAGTAATCCAATAGTGGATCACTAGACAGCGGTCAAAGTTATCCATAGTAACTTGAGATCTAAGGAAATATTTCTCGATTATGGAGGTGATAAAGAGTTCATCGTAAAGGGTTACGATGATGCAAGCTTTAACACCAATCCGGATGAATCTTAGTAGAAATTCGGCTACGTATAGTGGAGCAGCCATTTGGAATAGCTCCAAGTGGAGCGTGGGAGCAGTATATACAAATATGACATAGAAAGTTTGCAAGGTACACACGGATCTTTATGTCGCAGACCCGTTGACTAAAAACCTCTTTCACGAGCAGAACATGAACAAACCCCAGAACTTATTGGGTGTTAATCACATGATGATATGATCACATGGTGATGTAAGTGTTAATCACATGGTGATGTGAACTAGATTATTGACTCTAGTGCAAGTGGGAGACTGTTGGAAATATGCCCTAGAGGCAACAATAAAATGGTTATTATTGTATTTCCTTGTTCATGATAATTGTCTATTGTTCATGCTATAATTTTGTTAACCGGAAACTGTAATACATGTGTGAATGCATAGACCACAACATGTCCCTAGTGAGCCTCTAGTTGACTAGCTCGTTGATCAATAGATGTTCACGGTTTCATGACCATGGACATTGGATGTCGTTGATAATGGGATCACATCATTAGGAGAATGATGTGATGGACAAGACCCAATCCTAAGCATAGCACTAGATCGTGTAGTTCGTCTGCTAAAGCTTTTCCAATGTCAAGTATCGTTTCCTTAGACCATGAGATTGTGCAACTCCCGGATACCGTAGGAATTCTTTGGGTGTGCCAAACGTCACAACGTAATTGGGTGGCTATAAAGGTGCACTACGGGTATCTCCGAAAGTGTCTGTTGGGTTGGCACGAATCGAGACTGGGATTTGTCACTCCGTGTGACGAAGAGGTATCTCTGGGCCCACTCGGTAAGACATCATCATAATGAGCTCAAAGTGACTAAGGAGTTAGTCACGGGATGATTTATTACAGAACGAGTAAAGAGACTTGCCGGTAACGAGGTTGAACAAGGTATAGGGATACCGACGATCGAATCTCGGGCAAGTATCATACCGGTAGACAAAGGGAATTGCATACGGAATTGATTGAATCCCTGACATCGTGGTTCATCCGATGAGATCATCGTGGAGTACGTGGGAGCCAACATGGGTATCCAGATCCCGCTGTTGGTTATTGACCAGAGAGGTGTCTCGGTCATGTCTACGTGTCTCCCGAACCCGTAGGGTCTACACACTTAAGGTTCGATAACGCTAGGGTTATAGGGAAATGGTATACGTGATTACCGAAGGTTGTTCGGAGTCCCGGAGGAGATCCCGGATGTCACAAGGAGCTCCGGAATGGTCCAGAGGTAAAGATTGATATATAGGAAGTCCAGTTTTGGTCACCGGAAAGTTTTCGGGCTCATCGGTAGTGTACCGGGAGTGCCAGGAGGGTGCCGGAGGACCCCCGGGAGGGGTGTGACGACCAAAGGACCACATGGGCTGTTAGATAAAGTGTTCCAGCCCTCATTGGGCTGGGCAAGACTTTTGCTAAAGGCCCATGCGGCTAGGGATAAGAGATAGGGCCAAAAAGGATTTAAAAGGAGGAGATCCACCTCCCTTGTGGGAGGTGGACTCTCCTTTAAATCGGCCGAACCTCTCCTCTTTGGAGTAGAGGCCAAGCCAGCCCACCACGTCCCTCCTCCTATATATACTTGAGGTTTTGGCTGTTTTGAGACAAGATTTGATCTCTCTCTCTCACGGCGAAGCCCTACCTCTTTTCTTCCTCCTCCGCAACGCTTAGGCGAAGCCCTGCCGGAATACCTTGCTACTCCACCACCACCACGTCGTCGTGCTGCTGTTGGAGCCCTTCCCCAACCTCTCCTTCCTCCTTGCTGGATCAAGGCATAGGAGACGTCACCGGGATGCACGTGTGTTGAATGCGGAGGCGCCGTTGTTCGGCGCTAAGATCGGAGTTCACCGCGATCTGAATCGCTGCGAGTACGACTCCACCAACCGCGTTCTTGTAACGCTTCCGCTTAGCGATCTTCAAAGGTATGAAGATGCAATCTCTCCCCACTCGTTGCTGGTTTCTCCATGGATAGATCTTGGTGATCGTAGGAAAATTTTGATTTACTACTACATCTCCCAACAAAATGGTATATGGAAAATCTTGTCATTTGCCTCTAGAGTTGGAACACAAAGCATTTTGGGCAATTAAATAACTCAACTATGACTTCAAACTTGCCAGTGAAAAGAGGTTATTTGATATTAGCTCACTAGATTAATGGAGAACCCAAGCTTAAGAAAATGCCAAACTATTTAAACAAAAAGTTAAAAGATGGCATGACAAAAGAATCCAAAAGTGGGAATTCAAAGTTGGAGAATATGTTCTTTTGTACAACTCTCGTTTTAGATTTTTTGCAGTAAAACTTCTTTCCAAATGGGAAGGACCATATGTTATCGAAGAGGTTTATCTCTCTGGACCTATCAATATTAATAATGCCGAAGGTACTAACGCGAAGGTCGTCAATGGACAAAGAATTAAACACTATATCTCAGGCATGCCTATTAATTTTGAAAGCAATATTATCCAAACCATGACACCGGAGGAACCCATAAAAGAAAAGAAACATTCCAGAACACTCCAAAATCCTGAAAAAGAGGAGGTACGTGATACGGTAAGTAAACAAACTCTAGAAAATCCGCAAAAATATTTTCTATCAGTTTTGGAATATTACAAAAATTAGGAAAATAAGAAATAAACAGGAAAGCAACCGAGCTGAGCACGATACACCTGGGCCCGTCGGCCCTACCTGGCACGCCTTGGTGGGTTGTGCCCTCCTCGGGCACCTTCCTAACTCCGTTTTCCTTCCATATTCTTGCTTCCCAAGATAAAAAAATCTCTATATATACCCCCGATTGTTTTAACCACCACATCGCAGAAAAATCTCGTATTCTTGTTTCATGTTGTTTTGCTGATAGGTCCTAAAATATGATGTCTCAAGATTCAGAGGGGCGAGCTATGTTGCTAACTATATTGTAAACCCCAAGGTCTATGGAGAGGTGGATCATTATGGATGGACCACGGATGAGGAGGAAGGTCCAAACATGAAGGAAACAAAGGATGGTAGCTCTGAGGAAAAGGATGACCCACTACCTCAGCCTGGAGACATGCATGTGGAATTCAAGAAGTCAAACCTCCCTAAAGGATACAAACCTAAAGTTCAATTTATCCCATCTCGTTTTCTACAGGAGAGCAAGGCGACATTATGAAAAAAGATATTAAAGCTCGAGTTAGAGAATGAGGATCTAAGGGAGGAGAATTTTATGCTCAAGTATAAGCTGAAGAAGAAGACTATTTCATCACCACCGCCGTCATCATTTTCCCCACCAAAGGAGACTTGAGTACACGGGTATGGGCACTCCCCTTGGCTTGATCCAAGATTGGGGGAGATGCCCCAGAATCATATCACCGTCACTTTTATCTACCTTTGCTTATTTTATTTCGATCCTTATCTATTTCGTGATTTAGTTGAATAAAAGTTTAGTATGATCTATTTTCGAGTGCTAGTTTCGTGATCTATCTATATATGTAATCGAGTGAGAGTTATATAATAAAGTTTAGTTTGAGCTTTTGCTTCTTTAATTTCTTGTTGCAATCAAAATAAAAAGAAAATAAATGAAAAGGATCATATGCTAATCTTATGGTAAGTAATGACATGACATAAGGAAAAATATAAGTGGTAAAATTTATTGGAGATTGATAAACATAGCATTGATCAATGATGCAATTCGTGAAAGAATTAGTAAGGAAGAGGAGATTCATATGTGAATACACTATCTTGGACATCTTTTATGATTGTGAGCCACCATTAAATATTATATGCCAAAAAATTTGACGTTAGACAAGGAAGACAACGTAATGATTTATGTATGTTCATATTCACATAAAAGTTATATTGTCATAGATCCTTCAACATGTGGTGCTTCCTCAATATCTTTGCTAGCCAAAAATTCTGCTCTAAGTAGAGATACTACTTGTGCATCCAAAAACTCTAAACCCAAACCCATGTTTTGAGAGTCAACCATACCTACCTATGGATTGAGTAAGATCCTTCAAGTAAGTTGTCATCAGTACACTGGCAATAAAAAATTCTTCTTAATGTGTTTGATTAATTAGTGCAAGGGAAAATTGAGTGTTGTACAAACTTATGATGGCAAACTAATAAAAGCGGTGGACTGCTTAATAAAGGTTGCTATCATAAGGGGCAATATAACATGACATTCTTTTGCATTAAGGAATTTGACATACAAATCAAAATGCGCATGACAACCTCTGCTTCCCTCTGCGAAGGGCCTATCTTTTACTTTTATATATTTACTTTTATGCAAGAGTCAAAGTATTCTTCCCTATTCATGTTTACCTTTTATTTTTGCAAGCATCATGTGGTGAGGAAAGATCTGGACACATATATCTAGTTGGATATGAGTGAGCATGAGTTATTATTCTTGACATCACCCTTGAGGTGAATACGTTGGGAGGCGAAACGATGAGCCCCTATCTTTCTATGTGTCCGGTTGGAACTTTTTGCTCATGGGTATGATGTGAGTGTTAGCAATCATAGAAGATTGAATAATGGTTGAGTATGTGGACTTGCCAAATGGCTCCGACACAAGAATCTTCCTGAAATATGATGAATTGTAGTTACAAAGTTGACTGAGAACATAGTTTGTTGGTTTTCGATAACATTTATGCTTTATACTTCTATGTTTTGATGAATTGTTACTTGTTCATGAGAAGTTATATGATGAAGTTACATAATAAAAGTTATATGAAAAAGTCATATGGCAAAGTTTGTTGTTGCTATGATAATAAGCATGATTCTACTATGTTCGTATTTTGTTTTTATTGACACCTCTCTCTCAAATCATGTGGACATGTTTTTCGATGTCTGCTTTTGCTTGAGGATAAGCGAGGTCTAAGCTTGGGGGAGTCTATATGTCCATTTTGCATCATGATTTCTTATTGTTACTTATAATTTCTTTATGCATAATAATTCTTTATGGAGTAATTCTGATGCCTTTTCTCTCATAATATGCAAGGTTTACACAAAGAGGGAGAATATCGGCAGCTGGAATTCTGGACCTGAAAACGCATATCAGAGACACCTATTTTGCACATCTCCAAATAAGCTAAAACTTCAAGGAGATTTATTTTGGAATATATAAAAAATAATGGAGCAAATAACTATCGGAGGAGGGCCACCTGGTGACCACAAGACACCAAGGCGCGCTGGGCCCCCCAGGCATGCCTTGGTGGGTTGTGGTCAGCCCAGCCCACCTTCAGTGCCCATCTTCTGGTACTTAAGGTATTTTGACGAAACGCCACCGTCTCGAGGCGGAACTTGGGTAGTAGCACTTTTGCCCTCCGATGGAGCAATTCCTCTGGGGGGGACTTCACTCCCAGAGGGGGAAATCAAAGCCATGGTCATCACCAACAACCTTCTCATCTTGGGGAGGCCAATCTTCATCAACATCTTCAACAACACTATCTCCTCTCAAACCCTAGTTCATCTCTTGCATTCAACCTTTGTACCGGAACCTCAGATTGGTACCTGTGGGTGACTAGTAGTGTTGATTACATCTTGTAGTTGATTACTATATGGTTTATTTGGTAGAAGATTATATATTCAGATCCATTATGCTATTTAATACCCCTCTGATCTTGAGCATGAACATCATTTGTGACTAGTTACCATTGTTCTTAAGGTCACGAGAGAAGTCATGTTGCAACTAATCATGTGAATTTGATATGTGTTCGATATTTTGATGATATGTATGTTGTGATTCCCTTAGTGGTGTCATGTGAACGGTGACTACATGACACTTCACGATCTTTGGGCCTGAGGGAATGCATTGTGGAGTAGTTATTATAAGATGGGTTGCTAGAGTGACAGAAGCTTAAACTCTAGTTTATGCGCTATTTCGTAAGGGGCTGATTTGGATCCAAATGTTTAATGCTATGGTTAGATGTTATCTTAGTACTTTTTTCGTAGTTGCGGATGCTTGCGAGGGGGTTAATCATAAGTGGGAGGTTTGTTCAAATAAGAACAGCACCCAAGCACCGGTCCACTGATACGTCTCCGTCGTATCTATAATTTTTGATTGCTTCATGCCAATATTCTACAACTTTCATATACTTTTGGGAACTTTTTATACTATTTCTTGGGACTAACATATTGATCCAGTGCCCAGTGCTAGTTCCTGTTTGTTGCATGTTTTTTGTTTTGTAGAAAATCCATATCAAACTAAGTCCAAACGCGATAAAAACTTATGGATTGGAATATATGTGATTTTTGGGAAAAAAGAATCAACGCGAGACGATGCGCGAGGAGGCCACAAGCCTGCTAAGCATGGACCACCCTCCTGGTCGCGCCCTGAGGGCTTGTGGCCACCCCTTAGGTCGGTTGGAGGTGTTCTTTGGCCGCAAGAAATATACTTTTATAAGGAAAATCCCCTCAAAATTTCAGCCCGATCGGAGTTACGAATATCCGGATATTTAAGAAACGGTGAAAGGCCAGAATCTGGGAGCGTAGATACAGAAGGAAACAGAGAGAGAGATCCAATCTCAGAGGGGCGCTCGCCCCTCTGCCGCCATGGAGGCCAAGGACCAGAGGGGAAACACTCCTCCCATCTAGGGAGGAGATCAAGGAAGAAGAGGAGGTGGCGCCGGGACACCGTCGGGGCTATCATCGTGACGGCGATCTACTCCAACAACTCCGTCATCTTCACCAACACCTCCATCACCTTCCCCCATCTATCTACAGCGGTCCACTCTCCCGCAAATCGCGGTACCCTCTACTTGAACATGGTGCTTTATGCTTCATATTATTATCCAATGATGTGTTGCCATCCTATGATGTCTGAGTAGATTTTTGTTGTCCTATTGGTTGATTGATGATCATGATTGGTTTGAGTTGCATGTTTTATTATTGGTGATGTCCTATGGTGCTCTCCATGTCGTGCAAGCGTGAGGGATCCCCGTTGTAGGTTTGCAATATGTTTATGATTCGCTTATGGTGGGTGACATGAGTGACAGAAGCACAGACCCGAGTAAGTAGGTTGTTTGCGTATGGGAATAAAGAGGACTTGATACCTTATAATGATATGGTTGGGTTTAACCTTAATGATCTTTAGTAGTTGCGGATGCTTGCTAGAGTTCCAATCATAGGTGCATATGATCCAAGTAGAGAAAGTATGTTAGCTTATGCATCTCCCTCATATAAAATTGCAATAATGATTACCGGTCTAGTTATCAATTGCCTGGGACAATTCCGCAACTCCTACCACCACTTTTGCACACTCGTTAAACTAACTTAGTTGTTTCTTTATCTTAGCAGTCCTAGTTTTTATTTATGTGTTCTTTATTGTCTTGCAAACCTATGCTATCACACCTACAAAGTACTTCTAGTTTCATACTTGTTCTAGGTAAAGCGAATGTTAATGTGCGTAGAGTTGTATCGGTGGTCGATAGAACTTGAGGGAATATTTGTTCTACCTTTAGCTCCTCGTTGGGTTCGACACTCTTACTTATCAACAAAGGCTACAATTGATCCCCTATACTTGTGGGTTATCAAGACCTTTTTCTGGCGCCGTTGTCGGGGAGCAGCGTGGGATGAATATTCTCGTGTGTGCTTGTTTGCTTTATCACTAAGTAGAGTTTATTTGTTGTTCTAAGTTGTTCTATATCTTTAGCTATGGATATGGAACACGAAATACCAAAAACATTAGGTGTACTTGCTACTCATGGAGATGGGGAACCTCCTAAAACCGTCGATGCTCGTTATGTGAAAGATATTATGCACTACTTTAATAATCTTGAGGAAACCCCATTCAACTTGATAATGGGATACACGTTGGATCAACGTGAATACTTTAGGGATTATCGCTTGACTCAAAAAGGGCAATTGTTATGGGATCAGATTTATATGTTGAAATGGTATGCTTGTAATCTATGCTAGAGATATGATTATACTTGTTGCTCTAGGATGAAGGCTCCACACCTTCCTTTTTCATGTAAATTTAATGATAATGAAACCTTGGCTTCTTATGCTAATGGTATTTATGATTACTATGATGTGGAACGAACAGAAGAATTCATTGCTTTTAAGGGTGCTTATGAAATTGAATCTTTGTTTGAGAAGTGTGAAAATTATGATGATGCTGTTTATAGACCTGAAAATTTTGCTATACTTAAATGTTGCTATGAGAATTATGAATATAATTCTGATATTGATACATTTATTGAGACAATGTCTGCTGCCTTGGAGGAGACTAATATTTTGTAGGAATCTATGGAAGAAGAAATTGCTGAAACTGTGAGCTCATTAGATGAAAAGGATGAGGAGGAGAGCGAAGAACAAAAGGAGGAAGAGCGGATTAGCTATTCGTGCCCACCTTCTAATGAGAGTAAATCTTCAACTCATACATTGTTTAATTTCCCTTCGTGCTTACCGAAGGATGAATGCTATGTTGATTGCTATGATCCCTTGGATTCATTTGAAATATCCCTTTTTGATGAACTTGATGCTTGCTATGCTTGTGGCCATGATGCAATATGAAAGATTCTTATGGAGATGAACTTTCTATAGTTCCTTATGTTAAGAATTAAATTTTTGCTATTGCACCCACGCATCATAGTCCTATTATCTTTTTGAATTCTCCCAACTACACTATATCAGAGAAGTTTGCACTTATTAAGGATTATATAGATGGGTTGCCTTTTACTATTAGACATGATGATTTTGATAGATATAATATGCATGTTCTTGCTGCTCCTACTTGCAATAATTATGAGAAAGGAACTACATCTCCACCTCTCTATGTTTCCAATATGATAAAATTGCAAGAAATTGCTTATGCTATGTATTGGCCTTTACTTTGTGTGCATGAAATGTTTCTTTATGACATGCCGATGCATAGGAAGAGAGTTAGACTTCATTTCTGCATGATATATGTTACTTTTTTCTCAATACTAAATTACAAATCATTGTTAATTAAAATTGGCTTTCATATACCTTGGGATCCGGGTGGATCCATTACTTGAGCACTATATGCCTAGCTTAATGGCTTTAAAGAAAGCGCTGCCAACGAGACAACCCGGAAGTTTTATAGTCATTTTATTATGTTGTGTGCTTTTATTTAGTTTGAAAACAAAACAAATAAAGGGGGGAACCTAAAACTTTTTCAAAAAGAAAAGTGAAAGTGAGAGAGACGAGCATTGTGAAAGTGGGAGCTAGCCTTGAACTTTGTTCATGCCCATGGAAACCTTGTGAATCTTGATTATAGAAACTTTTCAAAAAAAATAATCACCTTTTATTATAAAAATAATGTGCGAAGATTTTCCTTTAGGATGATTAGATTGCTTGTTTGGTGTGTGCAGTGAAAAATCACAAACTTTGGATGTAGTGCGTGAATTTACATTTTTTTACTGGAATGTCAAAAGTTTCTGAAACTTTTACACAGTACTGCTATGCAAAAATTTTATTTTGTCCTAATTTTTCAGAATTTTTAGAGTTACATAAGTATGGTGAATGTTCAGATTGCTACAGACTGTCCTGTTTAAGATAGATTCTATTTTTGATGCATTGTTTTGCTCGTTTTGATGAAACTATCGATTGTATCGGTGGTATAAGCCATGGAAAAATTATAATACAGTAGCTACAATGAAAAAATGAAATATGAATTGGTTGGCAACATTACATAAAGTTGTGATTTGCTTTATTATATTAACGGATCTCACGAGGGTTTTGTTAAGTTTTGTGTGATTGAAGTTTTCAAGTTTTGGGTGAGATCATGATGGATTAAGGAATAAGGAGTGGAAAGAGACTAAGCTTGGGGATGCCCGAGGTACCCCAAGGTAATATTCAAGAACTCCCTAGAAACTAAGCTTGGGGATGCCCCGGAAGGCATCCCCTCTTTCTTATAACAACCAACGGTAATTTTACTTGGAGCTATATTTTTATTCGTCACATGATATGCGTAAATCTTGGAGCGTCGTGTGCTTTTTTATTTTTATTTTAATAATGCACCATGCTGGTATGAGAAATTCCTTGGTTTATTTATAGAATGCTTCATGCGCTTCACTTATATCTTTTGAGTATGGCTTTGTGGAATGCTTCATGTGCTTCACTTACATCATTTGAAGTTTGGATTGCCTGTTTCTCTACACATAGAAAACCGCCATTTGTAGAATGCTCTTTTGCTCCACTTATATTTGTTAGAGCGTGGTCATATATTTTGTAGAAAGAATTAAACACTCATGCTTCACTTATATCTATTTAGAGAGTTAACAGGAGTTGGTCATTCACATGGTTAGTCATAAAATCCTACATAAAACTTGTAGATCACTGAATATGATATGTTTGATTCCTTGCAATAGTTTTGCAATATAAAGATGGTAATATGAGAGTCATGCTAGTGAGTAGTTGTGAATTGGAGAAATACATGTGTTGAAGTTTGTGATTCCCGTAGAATGCACGTATGGTGAACCGTTATGTAACAAAGTCGGAGCATGATTTGTTTAATGATTGTCAACCTTTGTGTGAGGGTCGGGAGCGCGCGATGGTTAACTCCTACCAACCTATCCCCTAGGATCATGCGTATAATGCTTTGTTTGATAACTAATAGACTTTTGCAATAAGTATGTGAGTTCTTTATGACTAATGTGAGTCCATGGATTATACACACTCTCACCCTTCCACCCTTGCTAGCCTCTATAGTACCGCGCAACTTTCGTTGGTGCATTAAACCCACCTTCCTCAAAACAGCCACCATATATCTTTCCTAAAAACATCCACCATACCTACCTATTATGGCATTTCCATATCCATTCAGAGATATATTGCCATGCAACTTCCACCGTTCCGTTTAGTATGACATGCACCATGATTTTCATATTGCTTTGCGTGATCGTAAGACGACTTGCATTTTGTTTTCATGGCTTGTCCATTTTTTGATGTCATTTCCTAGGCTAGATCATTGCACCTCCCGGTATCCTACCGGAAGCATTCATATAGAGTCATATTTTTGTATTGAGTTGTAAGTAAATAAAAGTGTGATGATTTTCATTATTAAAGCATTGTCCCGTGTGAGAAAAGGATGATGGAAGCTATGATTCCCTCACAAGTTGGGAGGAGTCTCCGGACTTTACAAAAAATAAAAGAGGCCAGCGAAGCCCAAATAAAAAAAAAGAGGCCAAAGATGCCCACCAAAAAATAAAAAAAGAATAAAAAAAATGAGAGAAAGAGAGAAGGGACAATTGCTACTATCTTTTTTCACACTTGTGCTTCAAAGTAGCACCATGATCTTCATGATAGAGAGTCTCCTATTTTGTCACTTTCATATAACTAGTGGAATTTTTTTTGCACGACCACTTAGTTTTCTTTTTGAGCTTTCATACACTTATAGCTCTAAGTGCATTCGTTGCATAGCAATCCCTACTCACTCACATTGATATCTATTGATGGGCATCTCAATAGCCCGTTGATACGCCTAGTTGATGTGAGACTATCTTCTCCTTTTTCCTCATCACCTCCACCATATTCTATTCCACCTATAATGCTATATCCATGCCTCACGCTCATGTATTGCGTGAGAGTTGAAAAGGTTTGAGAACATAAAAAGTGTGAAACAATTGCTTGACTTGTCATCGAGGTTGTGCATGATTTAGATACTTTGTGTGGGGAAGATGGAGCATAGCCAGACCATATGATTTTGTAGGGATAACTTTCTAAGGCCATGTTATTTTGAAAGGACACGATTGCATTGTTGGTGTGCTCGAAGTATTACTGTTTGTATGTCAATATAGACTATTGCTTTCAATCACTCCTATCTTAATATTCATGCCATGATTAGATTATATGATCAAGATTATGCTAGGTAGCATTCCACATCAAAAATTATCTTTTTTATCATTTACCTACTCGAGGACGAGCAGGAATTAAGCTTGGGGATGTTGATACATCTCCGTCGAATTTTTGATTGTTTCATACCAATATTCTACAGCTTTCATATACTTTTGGAAACTTTTTATACTATTTTTTGGGACTAACATATTGATCCAGTGCCCAGTGTCAGTTCCTGTTTGTTGCATGTTTTTTGTTTGACAAAAAAATCCATATCAAACAAAGTCCAAACACGATAAAAACTTACGGAGATTTGTTTTTGAATATATGTGATTTTTGGGAAAAAGAATCAACGCGAGACGATGCCTGAGGAGGTCACAAGCTTGCTAGGCGCAGTCCACCCCTGGCCATGCCTTGATGGCTTGTGGACGCCCCTTAGGTCGGTTTGAGGTGTCCTTTGGCCGCAATAAATATATTTTTATAAGGAAAATTCCCTCAAAATTTCAGCCCGATCAGAGTTATAGATTTCCGGATATTTAAGAAACGGTGAAAGGCCAGAATCTGGGAGCGTAGAAACAGAAGGAAACAGAGAGAGAGAGATCCAATCTCGGAGGGGCTCTCACCCCTCCGCCGCCATGGAGGCCAAGGACCAGAGGGCAAACCCTCCTCCCATCTAGGTAGGAGGTCAAGGAAGAAGAAGAAGGAGGGTTCTCTCTCCCCCTCTATCCCGGTGGCACCGGAACGCCGTTAGGGCCATCATCGTGACAGCGATCTACTCCAACAACTCCGTCATCTTCACCAACACCTCCATCACCTTCCCCCATCTATCTACAGTGGTCCACTCTACCGCACCCCGCTATACCCTCTACTTGAACATGGTGCTTTATGCTTCATATTATTATCCAATGATGCGTTGCCATCCTATGATGTCTGAGTAGATTTTTGTTCTCCTATTGGTTGATTGATGATCATGATTGGTTTGAGTTGCATGTTTTATTATTGGTGTTGTCCTATGGTGCTCTCCATGTCGCGCAAGCGTGAGGGGTCCCCGCTGTAGGGTTTGCAATATGTTTATGATTCTCTTATGGTGGGTGGCATGAGTGACAGAAGCACAGACCCGAGTAAGTAGGTTGTTTGCGTATGGGAATAAAGAGGACTTGATACCTTATAATGCTACGGTTGGGTTTAACCTTAATGATCTTTAGTAGTTGCGGATGCTTGCTAGAGTTCCAGTCATAAGTGCATATGATCCAAGTAGAGAAAGTATGTTAGCTTATGCCTCTCCCCCATATAAAATTGCAATAATGATTACCGTTCTAGTTATCAATTGCCTAGGGACAATTCCGCAACTCCTACCACCACTTTTCCACACTCGTTAAACTCACTTAGTTGTTTCTTTATCTTAGCAGCCCCTAGTTTTTATTTACGTGTTCTTTATTATCTTGCAAACCTATCCCATCACACCTACAAAGTACGTCTAGTTTCATACTTGTTCTAGGTAAAGCGAACGTTAAGCGCTTGTAGAGTTGTATCGGTGGTCGATAGAACTTGAGGGAATATTTGTTCTACCTTTAGCTCCTCATTGGGTTCGACACTCTTACTTATCGAGAAAGGCTACAATTGATGCTATATACTTGTGGGTTATCATCTACCCACATATTAAATTATTAAAGTAGCAAACACAAATCAAGCCAGCATGATGAAAGTGACTAGATGAAATTCCTGTGTACCCTCAAGAATGTTTTGCTTATTATAAGAGACCGTTTTGGCCTGTCCTTTGCCACAAAAGAATTGGGATACCTTGCTGCACTTTATTTACCGTTACCATTACTTGCTCGTTACGAGTTGTCTTGCTATCAAACTACCTGTTACCTACAGTTTTAGTGCTTGCAGAAATTACCTTACTGAAAACCGCTTTGTCATTTCCTTCTGCTCCTTGTTGGGTTCTACACTCTTACTTATCTAAAGGACTATGATTGACCCCCTATACTTGTGGGTCATCGAGACTCTTTTTTGGCGCCATTGCTAGGCAGTGAAGCGCTCTTGCAAAGTGGAAATCGGTAAGGAAAAATCTATACTATGTGCTGAAATTTATTGTCACTTGCTACTATGGAAAACAATACTTTGAGCGGTTTGTTTGGGGTATGTTAACCTTGAACGGAACCACAATTAGTTGCCCCTAAACCTAGTACACTCACTGAAAATATTGGTTATGAAATTCCTTTGGGTATGATAGAACTACCGCTAGCTAATCCTTATGCAGGAGACGGAACTAAACATCCTGATATGCATCTAATACATGTGGATGAAATCTGTGGATTATTTAAGCTAGTAGGTTTACCCGAAGATGAAGTTAAGAACAAGGTTTTCCCTTTATCTTTGAAGGGAAAAGCATTGACATGGTATAGGCTATGTGTTGATATTGGATCATGGAACTGGAATCGATTGAAATTAGAACTCCACCAAAAGTTTTATCCTATGCATCTAGTTCATCGTGATCGGAATTATATATATAATTTTTGGCCTCGTGAAGGAGAAAGCATCACTCATCTTGGGGGAGGATTAAGTCAATGTTATATTCATGTCCCAATCATGAGCTCTCGAGAGAGATTATTATTCAGATTTTTTATGCTCGGCTTTCTCATAATGATCGATCCATGCTCGATACTTCTTGCACTGGAAATTTTATGAGGAAGACTATTGAATTCAAGTGGGATCTCTTATAAAGAATTAAACTCAACTCTTAAGATTGGGAAATCGACGAAGGTAATGAGTCAGGTATTAAGCTTAAGTTTCATTGTGTTAAATCTTTTATGAATACCGATGCTTTTCACAAGTTTAGCACTAAATATGGACTTGACTCTGAGATAGTAGCCTCTTTCTGTGAATCATTTGCTACTCATGTTGACCTCCCTAAGGGGAAGTGGTTTAAATATCATCCCCCTATTAAATAAGAAATTAAAGAACCGTTAAAATCTAAATATGAAACTATCATTTACAATGTTGATCTAGTTGTGCCTACTGCTTATATTTAAAAACCAGCCTTCCCTGTTAGGATAAAGGGACATGCTAAGGTATCAATTGTGGTTCGCAAAAGTAATATTAAAGCACCTAAGCCCTCTGAACAAACTAAAGTAGAACCTATTGTTGCTATGGTTAAAGATATCATGGTAGAAAATATTGATGGGCATGTTATTTACTTCTGTGATGAAGCTGCTAGAATTGCCAAACCCGATGAAGAAGATAAACATAAACCCGTAGTTGGCATGCCTATTGTCTCAGTTAAAATAGGAGATCATCGCTATCATGGTTTATGTGATATGGGTGCTAGTGTGAGTGCCATTCCTTTTACCTTATACCAAGAAATTATGAATGACATAGCACCTGCTGAAATAGAAGACATTGATGTTACTATTAAACTTGCTAATAGAGACACCATCACGCCACTTGGTATTGTTAGATATGTTGAAGTCTTGTGTGGGAAAATAAAATATCCTAGTGATTTTCTAGTCCTTGGTTCCCCACAATATGATTTTTGTCCCATAATTTTTGGTAGACCTTTCTTGCACACTGTTAAGGCTAAGATAGATTGCAAGAGAGAAACCGCCAGTGTTAATTTTGGTGATGTGTCTCTTGAATTTAATTTCTCCAGGTCTCGTAGACAACCTCGTAATAAAGAATTATCTAGTAAGGATGAAATAGTTGGTCTTGCTTCTATGGCTGTTCCTCCTACTGATCCACTAGAACAATATTTGCTAGACCATGAAAATGATATGCACTTGCATTAAAGAAATGAAATAGATAAAATTTTCTTTGAAAAACAACCTCTCCTAAAACACAATTTTCCTATTGAAACTCTAGGAGGTCCTCCTCCACCTAAAGGTGATCCTATGTTTGAGTTAAAACAATTGCGTGACACTTTCAAGTATGCTTATCTTGATGAGAAAAATATATATCATGTTATTATTAGTGATAACCTTTCAGAACATGAAGAAGAAAGATTATAAAAATTCTAAGGAAGCACAGGGCTGCTATTGGGTATACTCTTGATGATCTTAAGGGTATTAGTCCCACTCTATGTCAGCACAAGATTAATATGGAACCTGATGCTAAACCCATTGTTAATCACCAACGACAATTGAATCCTAAGATGAAAGAAGTGGTAAGAAATGAAATATTGAAGCTTTTGGAAGCAGGTATAATTTATCACATAGCTAATAGTATATGGGTAAGTCCCGTTCATTGTGTCCCTAAGAAGGGAGGTATTACTGTTGTTCATAATGATAAAAATGAACTTATCCCACAGAGAATTGTCACTAACTATAGAATGGTAATTGATTTTAGAAAATTAAATAAAGCTACTAGGAAAGATCATTATCCTTTTCCTTTCATTGATAAAATGCTAGAAATGTTATCTAAGCACACACACTTTTGTTTTCTGGACGGATATCCTAGTTTCTCTCAAATATATCACAACCTCATCAAGAGAAAAACACCTTTACTTGTCCTTTTGGAACCTATGCTTATAGATGTATGCCTTTTGGTTTATGTTATCTACCTGCTACCTTTCAAAGATGTATGACTGCTATATTCTCTGAATTTTATGAAAATATTGTGGAGGTTTTCATGGATGATTTTTCCATTTACGAAACTTCTTTTGATGATTGCTTAAGCAACCTTGACCGAGTTTCGCAGAGATGTGAACAAACTAATCTCGTCTTGAATTGGGAAAAGTCCCACTTTATGGTTAATGAAGGTATTGTCTTGGGGCATAAAATATTTGAACGAGGTATTGAGGTGGATAAATCTAAAGTGGATGTAATTGAGAAAATGCCATGTCTAAAGATATTAAAGGTGTTCGGAGTTTCCTTGATCATGTCGGTTTCTATAGGAGGTTTATTAAAGACTTCTCTAAAAAATTTAGGCCTCTTATAAATCTTTTACAAAAGTATATTCCATTTATCTTTGATGACGATTGTGTAGAATCCTTTGAAACATTTAAGAAAGCCTTAACTTCCACACCTATTGTTCAACCACCTCACTGGAACTTGCCTTTTGAAATTATGTGTGATGCTAGTGATTATGTTGTTGATGATGTTCTAGGACAAAGAGTTGATAAGAAATTAAATGTTATCCATTATGCTAGCAAAACTCTAGATAGTGCCCCAAGAAATTATGCTACTACTGAAAAAGAATTTTTAGCAGTTGTGTTTGCTTGTGATAAATTTAGATCTTACATTGTTGATTCCAAAGTTATTGTTCACACTAATCATGCTGCTATAAAATATGTTATGGAAAAGAAATATGCTAAACCTAGACTCATTAGGTGGGTTCTCTTGCTTCAAGAATTTGATTTACATATCACTGATAGGAAAGGAGCTGAGAACCCCGTAGCTGATAACTTGTCTATGATAGAAAATATTCTTGATGACCCACTACCTATTGATGATAGTTTTCCTGATGAACAGTTAGCTGCAATAAATGTTTCTTAAAATAGTCCTTGGTATGATGATTATGCTAACTACATTGTTGCTAAATATATACCACCTAGTTTCACATACCAACAAAAGAAAAAAATCTTCTATGATTTAAGACATTACTTTTGGAAAGACCCACATCTTTATAAAGAAGGGGTAGATGGTATTATTAGATGTTGTGTACATGAGCATGAACATGAACAAATCCTATGGAAGTGTCATTCTGAAGCCTATGGAGGACATCATGCGGGAGATAGAACTGCTCACAAGGTATTGCAATCTGGTTTTTATTGGCCTACTCTCTTCAAGGATGCCCGTAAGTTTGTGTTGTCTTGTAATGAATGTTAAAGAATTTCTAATATCTGTAAGCGTCGGGAAATGTCTATGAATTATTCACTTGTTGTTGAACCATTTTATGTTTGGGGTTTTGACTATATGGGACCTTTTCCTTCCTTTGATGGGTATACTCATATTTTGGTTACCGTTGATTATGTTACTAAGTGGGTAGAAGCTATTCCAACTAGTAGTGCTAATCATGACACCTCCATTAAAATGCTTAAAGAAGTTATTTTCCCGAGGTTTGGAGTCCCTAAATATTTAATGACTAATGATGGTTCACACTTTATTCATGGTGCTTTCCATAAAATGCTTGCTAAATATGATGTTAACCATAGAATTGCATCACCCTATCATCCTCAATCTAGTGGTCAAGTTGAACTTAGAAATAGAGAAACAAAATTAATATTACAAAAAACAGTCAATAGGTCCCGAAAGAATTGGTCTAAGAAACTAGATGATGCATGTTGGGCCTATAGAAGGGCCTATAAAAATCCTATGGGTATGTCTCCATACAAAATGGTATATGGAAAAGCTTGTCATTTTCCTCTAGATTTGGAACACAAAGCATTTTGGGTAATTAAATAACTCAACTATGACTTCAAACTTGCCGGTGAAAAGAGGTTATTTGATATTAGCTCACTATATTAATGGACAACCCAAGCTTATGAAAATGGCAAACTATTCAAAGAAACAGTTAAAAGATGGCATGACAAAAGAATCCAAAAGCGGGAATTCAAAGTTGGAGAATATGTTCTTTTGTAAAACTCTCATTTAAATTTTTTGCAGGAAAACTTCTTTCGAAATGGGAAGGACCATATGTTATCGAAGAGGTTTATCGCTCTGGAGCTATCAAGATTAATAATGCCGAAGGTACTAACCCAAAGGTGGTCAATGGACAAATAATTAAACACTATATTCAGGTACACCTATTAATCTTGAAAGCAATATTATCCAAACCATGACACCGGAGGAACACATAAAAGAAACCTTCCAAAATACTCCAGAATCCTGAAAAAGAGTAGGTATGTGATACGGTAAGTAAATGGACTCCAGAAAATCCGCAAAAATATTTTCTGTCAGTTTTGGAATATTACAAAAAATAGGAAAATAAAAAATAAACAGGAAAGCAATCGAGATGAGCATGATACACCAGGGCCCGCCTGTAGTCCCTAGCGCGCCCTGGTGGGTTGTGCCCTCCTCGGGCACCTTCCCGACTCCGTTTTCCTTCCATATTCTTGCTTCCCAAGATAAAAAATCTCTATATATACCCTCGATTGTTTTGACCGCCGCAACGCAGAAAAATCCCCTATTCTTGTTTCGTGTTGTTTTCCTGACAGGTCTGAGAATATGTCGTCTCAAGATTCAGAGGGGGAGAGCTATGTTACGGACTATATTGTAAACCCTAAGGTCTATGGAGAGGTTGATCATTACGGATGGACCACGAATGAGGAGGAAGGTCCCAACATGAAGGAAACAAAGGGTGATAGCTATAAGGAAGAGGATGACCCACTACCTCAGCCTGGAGACATGCATGTGGAATTCAAGAAGTCAAGCCTCCCTAAAGGATACAAACCTTAAGTTCAGTTTGACCCATCTCGTTTTCTGCAGAAGAGCAAGGCGGCATTATGCAAAAAGATATTAAATCTCAAGTTAGAGAATGAGAATCTAAGGGAGTAGAATTTTATGCCCAAGTATAAGTTGAAGAAGAAGACTACTTCATCACCATCGCCTTCATCATCTTCCCCACCAAAGGAGACTTAAGTACACGGGTATGGTCACTCCCATTGGCTTGATCCAAGCTGGGGGGATGCCCCGGAATCATATCACCATCACTTTTTTCTACCGTTTCTTATTTTATTTCGATCCTTAGCTATTCCATGATTTAGTTGAATAAAAGTTTAGTATGATCTATTTTCGAGTGCTAGTTTCATGATCTATCTATCTATGTAATCGAGTGAGAGTTATATAATAAAGTTTAGTTTGAGATTTTGCCTCTTTAATTTCGTGTTGCAATGAAAATAAAAAGAAAATAAATGAAAAGGATCATATGCTAATCTTATGGTAAGTAATGACATGACATAAGGAAAAGTATAAGTGGTAAAATTTATTGGAGATTGACAAACATAGCATTGATCAATGATGCAATTCATGAAAGAATTAATAAGGGAAGAGAAGATTCACATGCAAATACACTACCTTGGACATCTTTTATGATTGCGAGCCACCATTTATATGCCAAAATTGTTGACATCGGACAAGGAAGACAACATAATGATTTATGTTTGTTCATATTCACATAGAAGTTATATTGTCATAGATCCTTCAACATGTGGTACTTGCTCAATATGTTTGCTAGCCAAAAATTCCGCACTAAGTAGAGATACTACTTGTGCATCCAAAAACCCTAAACCCAAACCCATGTTTTGAGAGTTCATCATACCTACCTATAAATTGAGTAAGATCCTTCAAGTAAGTTGTCACCGGTTTACTAAGGCAATAAAATTTTATTCTAAATGTGTTTGATCAATTAGTGCAAGAGAAAATTGAGCGTTGTACGAACTTATGATGGCAAACTAATAAAAGGGGCGGACTGCATAATAAAGGTTGCTATCATAAGGAGCAATATAACATGACATTCTTTTGCATTAAGGAATTTGGCATACAAAGTGCATGACAACTTCTGCTTCCCTCTGCGAAGGGCCTATCTTTTACTTTTATGTATTTACTTTTATGTAAGAGTCAAAGTATTCTTCCCTATTCATGTTTACCTTTTCTTTTTGCAAGCATCATGTGGTGGGGAAAGATCTAGACACATATATCCAGTTGGATACGAGAGAGCATGAGATATTATTGTTGACATCACCCTTGAGGTGAATACATTGGGAGGCGAAACTATGAGCCCCTATCATTCTATGTGTCCGGTTGAAACTTTTTGCTCATGGGTATGATGTGAGTGTTAGCAATCATAGAATATTAAATGATGGTTGAGCATGTGGACTTTCCAAAAGGCTCCGACACGAGACCCTTCCTGAAAATATGATGAATTGTAGTTGCAAAGTTGACTGAGAACATGGTTTGTTAGTTTTCAGTAAGGTTTATGCTTTATACTTCTATGTTGTGATGAATTGTTACTTGTTCATGGGAAGTTATATGATGAAGTTATATAATAAAAGTTATATGAAAAAGTCCTATGGCAAACTTTGTTGCTGCTATGATAATAAGCATGATGCTACTATGTTCATATTTTGTTTTTATCGACACCTCTCTCTCAAACCATGTGGACATGTTTTTCGATATCTGCTTTCGCTTGAGGACAAGCAAGATCTAAGCTTGGAGGAGTTGATACATCCATTTTGCATCATGATTTAGTACTATTATTTATAGTGTTTTTATGCATAATAATTCTTTATGGAGTCATTCTAATGCATTTTCTCTCATAATATGCAAGGTTTACACAAAGAGAGAGAATGCCAGCAGCTGGAATTCTGGACCTGAAAAAGCATATCAGAGACACCTATTGTGCACATCTCCAAATAAGCTGAGGCTTCAAGGAGATTTATTTTGGTATATATAAAACATAATGGAGCAAATAACTACCGGAGGGGGGGCCACCTGGTGACCACAAGACACCAGGGCGCGCCAGGCCCCCAAGCGTGCCCTGGTGTGTTGTGGATAGCCCAGCCCACATCCGGTGCCCATCTTCTGGTACTTAAGGTATTTTACCTATAAAAATAAGGAGAGAAATTTCGGGACGGAATGCCACCATCTCAAGGCGGAACTTGGGCATGAGCACTTTTGCCCTCCGGCGGAGCGATTCCGCCGGGGGAACCCCCCTCCCCCCTTAGAGGGGGAAATCGAAGCCACCGTCATCACCAATAACCCTCTCATCTTTGGGAGGCCAATTTTCATCAACATCTTCAACAACACCATCTCCTCTCAAACCCTAGTTAATCTCTTGTGTTCAATCTTTGTACCGGAACCTCAGATTGGTACATGTGGGTGACTAGTAGTGTTGATTACATCTTGTAGTTGATTACTATATGGTTTATTTGGTGGAAGATTATATGTTCAGATCCATTATGCTATTTAATACCCCTCTGATATTGAGCATGAACATCATTTGTGAGTAGTTACCTTTGTTCTTGAGGCCACGGGAGAAGTCATGTTGCGAGTAATCATGTGAAATTGATATGTGTTCGATATTTTGATGATATGTATGTTGTGATTCCCTTAGTGGTGTCATCTGAACATCGACTACATGACACTTCACCATATTTGGTCCTAAGGGAGGAATGCATTGTGGAGTAATTATTATATGATGGGTTGCTAGAGTGACAGAAGCTTAAACCCTAGTTTATGCGCTATTTCGTAAGGGGCTGATTTGGATCCAAATGTTTAATGCTATGGTTAGATTTTGTCTTAATACTTTTCTCATAGTTGCGGATGCTTGTGAGGGGGTTAATCATAAGTGGGAGGTTTGTTCAAGTAACAATAGCACCCAAGCACCGGTCCACCCACATATCAAATTATCAAAGTAGCGAATGCAAATCAAACCAACATGATGAAAGTGACTAGATGAAATTCCCGTGTACCCTCAAAAACGCTTTGCTTAATATAAGAGACTGTTTTAGCATGTACTTTGCCAAAAAAGGATTGGGCTACCTTGCTGCACTTTATTTACCGTTACCATGAATTGCTCGTTACCAATTGTCTTGCTATCAAACTACCTGTTACCTACAATTTCAATGCTAGCCGAAATTACCTTGTTGAAAACCGCTTGTCATTTCCTTCTGCACCTTGTTGGGTTCGACACTCTTACTTATCGAAAGGACTACGATTGAACCCCTATACTTGTGGGTCATCAAGTAGCAACTTTCCCTCAAGTGGATGACCTAAGGTTTATCAATCCGTGAAAGGTGTAGGATGAAGATGGTCTCTCTCAAACAGCCCTGCAATCAAATACAAGAAATCTCTTGTGTCCCCAACACACGCAACACAATTGAAAATTGTATAGGTGCACTAGTTCAGCGAAGAGATGGTGATACACGTGCAATATGGATGATAGATATAGGTTTTTGTAATCTGAAAATATAAAAACACCAAGGTAGCAAGTGTTAAATATCGAGGAAAACGGTGTATAAATGCTTGGAAACAAGGCCTAGGGTTCATACTTTCGCTAGTGCAATCTGCCGACAATGCTAACATAGTCGAATCATATGACCATCCCTAAACACGCAACAAAGAATCACTCCAAAGTTCCTATCTAGCGGAGAACAATAAGATGAAATTGGTGTAGGTAGTAGAACCACCTCAAAGTTATTCTTTCCGATCAATCTATTGGGCTATTCCTATAAGTGTCACAAACAGCCCTAGAGTTCCTACTAGAATAACACCAATGATACATATCAATCCACCTTAATGTCACCTAGATACTCCAATGTCACCACATTATCCATGGGTAAATTATGCGACATGTTGTTGGGGAACGTTGCATGGGAAACAAAAAAAAATCCCACGCTTCACCAAGATCAATCTAGGAGATGAGCATCTACGAGACAAGAGATTAGATCTACATACCCTTGTAGATCGCTAAGCGAGAAGCATTAAGAAACACGGTTGATGTAGTCGAACGTCTTCACGACCCAAGTAGCAAGTCGTCCCGTGATCCAATCACGATCTAGCGTGAATGGATGGCACCTTCGTGTTCAGCACATGTACAGCTCGATGACGATCTCTGCCTTCTTGATCCAGCAAGTGAGGACGGGAAGGTAGATGAGTTCTCTGGGAGCATGACGGCGTCATGACGGTGGTGGTGGAACTCATCCGGCAGGGCTTCGCCGTGCACTACCGAATCAATCTAGAGAAGAGACAATCTATGAGGGAGGGAGAGGCCGCGCCATGGCTTAAGGTGTTGCAGCCCTCCCTCCCCACACACATATATATAGGAGGAAGGGGGTAGGTGGGGCGCCCTAGGGTTACACCTAGGGGCTTGGCGGTGCAAGGGGGAGGAGCCCACCTCCCACAAGAGAGGTGGAGTCCTGGGAGGACTCCCTCCCCACTTGGCCATCTCCACCCCTTGCACAAGGGGCCCTTAGGGTTGTCTGCCCAACCCACCAGGGGTTGGTGCGCCACCTCAATAATACCAAAACATCACTGAACGTTAAGTGTGCAGACCCTGTGGGTTCGAGAACTATGCAGACATGACCTGAGACACGTCTACGGCCAATAACTAATAGCGGGACTTGGATGACCATATTGGTTCCCACATATTATATGAAGATCTTTATCGGTTGAACCTCTATGTCAAGGATTCAATCAATCCCGTATGCAGTTCCCTTTGTTCTTCGGTATGTTACTTGCGCGAGATTCGATCGTCGGTATCTCTATACCTAGTTCAATCTCGTTACCGATAAGTCTCTTTACTCGTTCTGTAATACAAGATGTCGTGGATAACACTTTAGTCACTTTGCTTGCAAGCTCATTATGATGTTGTATTATCGAGTGGGCCCATGAGATACCTCTCCATCACACAGAGTAACAAATCTTAGTCTTGGTCCATGCCAACCAAACAGACACCCTCAGAGATACCTGTAGAGCACCTTTATAGTCACCTAGTTACATTGCATCGTGGCCTTTTAGGTGTGGCTGCCCTCTCCCCCCTCTAGTATATATATAGGGGGAAGGGAGAGGGGGTTGCACCCTAGGGTCCCCCCATTGTGGGGCGGCGGCCAAGAGGAGGGGCGGCGTCCCTGGAGATGGCTTGCCACCCAAGTTAGGGTGGCGCCAACCCTTAGGGTTGGCCCTCCACCAGCCCAGCCCCATGGGCCTAGGTGGGGAGGGGTTCCCAAACCACCAGGTGTTGGTGCACACCCTTGTCAACCCATGTGGCCCCTCTGGGGCTAGTGGCCCCTTCCGGTGGACCCCCGGAACCCTTCGGCACCCCCCGGTACACTACCAGTGACGCCCAAATTCCTTCCGATGACCAACAAGGAACTTCCCATATATCAATATTCACCTCCGGACCATTCCGGAATTCCTCGTGATGTTTGGTATCTCATCTGGGACTCCGAACAACCGTTGATACCAACATACATCACTCAACAATACAAAATCGTCACCGAACGTTAAGTGTGCAGACCCTGCGGGTTCGAGAACTATGCAAACATGACCAAGACACTCTCCGGTCAATAACCAATAGCGGGACCTAGATGCACATATTGTCTCCTACATATTCTACGAAGATCTTTATCGGTCGAACCACGATGTCAAGGATTCACATAATCCCGTAAGCAGTTCCCTTTATCCATTGGTATGTTACTTGCCCGAGATTCGATCGTCGGTATCTCCATACCTAGTTCAATCTCGTTACTGGAAAGTCTCTTTACTCGTTCTGTAATACAAGATCCCATGACTAACTCCTTAATCACATTGCTTGCAAGCGTCTTGTGGTGATGTATTACCGAGTGGGCCTAGAGATACCTCTCCGTCATACGGAGTGACAAATGCTAGTCTCGATCCACGCCAACCCAACAGACACCCTCAAAGATACCTATAGAGCACCTTTATAGTAACCCAGTTACGTTGTGACGTTTGATACACATAAGGCATTCCTCCGGTGTCAAAGAGTTGCATGATCTCATGGGCGTAGGAACATATACTTGACATGGATAAAGCAGTAGCAATAAACTGATACTATCAAATGCTATGCTTGCATTTGGGTCTTGTCCATCACATAATTCTCCTAATGATGTGATCCCGTTATCACATGACAACTTATGTCTATGGTCAGGAAACCTTGACCATCTCTGATCAACGAGCTAGTCTAGTAGAGGCTCACTAGGGACATGGTGTTGTCTATGTATCCCCACATGTATTTGAGTTTCCTATCAATACAATTCTATCATGGATAATAAACAATTATCATGAACAAGTGAATATGATAATAACCAATTTATTATTGCCTCTAGGGCATATGTACAATGGTCTCCCACTTGCACTGGAGTCAATAATCTAGTTCACATCATCATGTGATTTACACCCAATGAGTTTTGGGGTTTTATCATGTTTTTCTTGTGAGAGAGGTTTTAGTCAACGGGTCTACAATATTTAGATCCGTGTGCACTTTGCAAATCTCTATGTCATATTGTAGATGCTGCTACCACGCTCCACTTGGAGCTATTCCAAATGGCTGCTCCGTTATAAGTACCCGGATTGCTACTCGGAGTCATCCGGATTGATGGCAAAGCTTGCATCGACGTCACCCTTTACGACGAACTCTTTATCACCTCCATAATTGAGAAACATTTCCTTGGCCCTCCAGTTACTAAGGATAATTTTGACCACTGTACAGTGATCCATTTCTGGATCACTCTAGTACCCCCTTGCCAGACATGTGGCAAGGCACATCAGGTGCGGTACACAGCATGGCATACCGTATAGAGCCTATGGCTAAAGCATAGGGGACGACCTTCGTCCTTTCTCTTTATTCTGTCGTGATCGAGCTTTGAGTCTTACTCAACTTCACACCTTATTAATTAGGCAAGAACTCCTTCTTTGACTCATCCATTTTGAACTCTTTCAAAATCTTATCAAGGTATGTACTCATTGAAAGTCTTATCAGGCGTCTGATCTATCTCTATAGATTTTTATGCCCAATATTTAAGTAGAGTTATCCATGTCTTCCTTTGAAAAACTCCTTTCAAACAACCCTTTATGCTTTCCAGAAATTCTACAATATTTCCGATCAACGGTATGTCATCAACAAATACTTATCAGAAAATCTATAGTGCTCCCACTCACTTTCTTATAAATACAAGTTTCTTATAAACTTTGTATAAACCCAAAGTCTTTGATCAACACATCAAAGCGCATATTCCAACTCCGAGATGCTTGCACCAGTCCATAGAAGGATCGCTGGAGCTAGCATGCCCTTTAGCATCCTTAGGATCAACAAAACCTTCCGGTTGTATCATATACAAATTTTCCTCAAGGGAACCATTATGGAAACCCTCGTTTGACATCCATTTGCCAGATTTCATAATCAAAAAATGTAGCAACTGCTAACATAATTCCAACAGACTTTAGCATCGCTACGGGTGAGAGAGTCTCATCATAGTCAACTCCTTGAACTTGTCGGCAACTACTTTGTGACAAGTCGATTTTTATAAATGGTGACAATTACCATGAGCGTTTGTCTTCTTCTTAAAGATCCATTTGTACTTAATGGCCCGTCGTTCATCGGGAAAGTCTACCAAAGTCCATACTTGGTTCTCATGCATGTATCCCATCTCGGATTTCATGGCTCCTAGCCATTTGTTGGAATTCGGGCCCACCATCGCTTCTTCATAGCTCGTAGGTTCAGTGTTGTCTAACAACATGACCTCCAAGACAGGATTGCCGCACCACTCAGGGGCGGTACGATTCCTTGTTGACCTACAAGGATCAGTAGTAACTTGATCTGAAGTTCCATGATCATCATCATTAAATTTCTCTTCATTTCATGTAGGTGCCGTGGAAACATCTTTCTGTGTCGTGCTACTATCCAACTGAAGTGATGGTTCAATAACATCATCAAGTTCTACCTTCCTCCCACTCGATTCTTTCGAGAGAAACTCTTTCTCGAGAAAGGACCCGCTTTTAGTAACAAACACTTTGGCCCGGATCTGAGATAGAAGGTATATCCAAATGTTTCCTTAGGGTATCCTATGAAGACGCATTTATCTGCTTTGGGTTCGAGCTTATTAGGTTGAAGTCTTTTCATATAAGCATCGCATTCCCAAACTCTAAGAAATTACAGCTTAGGTTTCTGCCAAACCATAATTCTTACGATGTCATCTCAACGGATTTAGATGGTGCCCTATTAAAGTGAATGTAGTTGTCTCTAATGCATAACCCCAAAACGCTAATGGCAAATCGGTAAGAGACATCATAGTATGCACCATATCCAATAGAGCACGACTACTACGTTCAGACACACCATCACACTATGGTATTCTAGGTGGCGTTAGTTGTGAAACAATTTTCACATTGTCTTAAGTTGCATACCAAACTCGTAACTTAGATATTTACCTCCACGATCATATCGTAGACATTTTATCTTCTTGTCACGATGATCTTTAACTTCACTCTAAAATTGCTTGAACTTTTCAAACGTTTCAGACTTGTGTTTCATTAAGTAAATATACCCATATCTACTCAAATAATTAGTGAAGGTAGGAAAATAATGATATACACTGCACACTTCAACACTCATTGGACCGCATACATCAACATGTATTATTTCCAATAACTCACTTGCCCGCTTCATTATATCGGAAAACGGGGTTTTAGTCATCTTGCCCATGGGGCATGGTCCGCATGTCTCAATCAATTCGAAATCGAGTGAGTCCAAAGATCCATCAACATGGAGTTTCTTCATGCGATTTACACTAATATGACCTTAACGGCAGTGCCACAAGTATGTGGTACTATCAGTATTAACTTTGCATCTTTTGGCATCGATATTATTAACACGTGTACCACTATGACCGAGATTCAATAAACCATTCACATTGGGTGTATGGCCATTGAAGGTATTATTCATGTAAACAGAATAACCATTATTTTCTGACTTAAATGAATAACCGTATTGCGGTAAACACGATATAATCATGTCCATGCTCTACGTAACACTAATCCAGAAGGTAGAGGGAGTGTGCGATGGTGATCACATCAATCTTGGAAACACTTCCAACACACATCGTCACCTCGCACTTAGCTAATCTCCGTTTATTCCGTAGCTTTTATTTCCAGTTACCAATATTAGCAACTGAACTGGTATCTAAACCCAGGTGCTAATAGGAGTACTAGTAAGGTAAACATCAATAACACGTATATCAAATATATTTTTGTTGACATTGCCATCTTTCTTATCTATCAAGTATTTGAGGTAGTTTTGCTATCAGTGACCGTTCTCCTTACAATAGAATAGGTAGTCTCGGGTTTGGATTCAACCTTGAGTTTCTTCACTGCCAGAAGGCCTCCCTTTTGCTCATGCTTATGAAATCCGCATATACGACTAACCACGCATCGCATAACAACTCATCCTTCATGTTCGAGTAGCTAACAATCTTTCGTACTCTATAGAACGTTATAGCATTTGAAAATAAGCTCAATGGCATTTGACCGAACACCTGTCGACCGTGGTGTCCGCCATGAAGGTCGTCGACAGGGAGGCGGAGTGTACCTGGGTACAAACGGCTTTAGGGTGGGCAACACCATCGTAAAGGCGAGCGGTCGTGTCGATGCTGGTTGCGGACGTCCGATAATGCCTCGATGGTGGTTGGAGAGGTACAACAGCGACGGCGGTCATGTAGGGTGCAGATGCAAAGTAACGGGAAAAGGGACGGAGTGAAAGGAAATGAGACCAGGAGGGGGATTAGGCGGGCGCGGGGGGAGGGGGATCAGAGTCCTATGTTTCGGATGTCCGAACTCTCATAAAACTTTTAAAAAAACACGTTCGGACTATTCACCAATCGACACATGTCTGCCTTGAATGGCTTGCGAAGTGGAGCGTCGATATGCGCTAACTCAGACTCACACAACTGAGGAGAATCCTGGATGTTTATTGTGAAAGTTCCAGGCAAGGTATAAGTACACCTAAATCTAGTATCTTTTTCAGCCCGAATACAAGTGTGCATGTTAGAGAGGAAGTATGTAGAAATCTGGACATTTTAACTGAAGCCTTAACGGATAAGTATCTAGGTCTCCCTACTATGGTAGGGGTGGACAGAAGTGATTGCTTTCAGCATCTTATTGATAGAGTTTGTCAGAGAATTAAAGGCTGGAAAGAAAAGGTACTTTAAATGCAAGGAAAATAAATATTGTTAAAGGCTGTGGCTCAAGCAATCCCCTCTTATGCTATGTCAGTATTTAAACTCCCCAAGACCATATGCAAGGCAATAATGGATGAGATTGCAGGGTTTTGGTGGGGGCACAACGAGGAGAAGAAGATGCATTGGTTTGCATGGTGGAAATTATGCATCCCGAAGAGTAAAGGTGGCTTAGGGTTTCGCGACCTTCACAGTTTTAATCTTGCTTTACTAGCAAAACAGTGTTGGAGTTTACTCTAGAATCCCGAATCTTTGTGTGCAAAAGTTCTAAGTGCAAAATATTACCCGAACGGAAATATCCTCATGGCTGGGCCCAAGAAGGGTTCTTCGTTTACTTGGCAAAGTATTGTTTCGGGCATACAAACTTTCAAGAGAGGATGTATTTGGTGAGTGGGTACGGGCTCACAAATTAATATCTGGCATGATTCTTGGGTTCCTTCTAGCGAATCAAGAAAAATTGTAACTCCAAGGGGAGCAACTATGCTGAATAAGGTTGAAGAATTAATTGACCCGTACACTGGTCAATGGGATGAGAACCTAATCCGGACTGTTTTCTGGCCAGTTGATGTTCACAGGATCCTACAAATCCCTCTCTATGTGCAGGTGATGGAAGATTTTTTTATCTTGGCATTATAACCGTTCCGGAGAATTTTCTGTACGGTCTGCATATCATATAGAATTTCAGCATCAATTTGGCCGCAATTGGAACCAGAATACTGCACAAGGAAGCCAGCCAAATGAAATTTGGAAGCGTGTTTGGGAGCTTCGAATCCCTGGTAAGGTCAATCACTTTGTGTGGAAGGTGATCAGAGGGGTTTTACCATGCTATGGTACCCTAGCAGGGCGTCATATACCTGTCACGGGGCAATGTCCGATATGTTATATAGGTTTTGAAGATGCACAACATTGCTTGTTTACCTGTGAAAGAGCGATGAATATTTGGAATGAGCTGGGACTAAAGGAAGAAATTTAGAAAGCTGTACTGGAGGACCGGTCATGATCATTCACTATGTCTTCTCTCGTGGATCGGCATGATACTATAAGTAATCTATCTATGGCAGAGTTGACTGTTGTTGCAAGCTGGTATATTTGGTGGCAGAGAAGGCAAATGGTAAAGGGAGAGACGGTCCGGCAGCCAAGCCAAACTGCAGTATCAATCAAAGTTCTAGAGACAAATTTCATTCGCTCACTAACACCAAATCAACTAGTGGTAAAACATGATCATATGTGGCACAAGCCAGACAGAGGAGTGGTCAAAATTAACGTTGATGCATCCTTCAGCGCGGAGACAATGACTGTAGGTATAGGAGCAGTAACACGAGATGAGCATGACGAGTTCATTGCTGCGGCTTCTTGGTTTATACCGCATGTGCTGTCAGTGGATGCGGCAGAGATGGTACCTATTCGTAATGTATTTTACCTAGCAGGCAAGATTGAATGCAACAGATTACACATTGAGTCTGATAGCTCTAACTCAGTTGAAGCTTTTAACCTTGAAGCTTTCCTTGGGCAGGATTCGGCAACTCTGTTGGAGTGTAAGGAAATGGGCTTGGATTTTGCTCCGTATGAAGTAACAAAATGCTCTCGAAAAGCCAATAGTGTAGCTGATTGTATAGCTAAATCATCTTTATCTAGTAGATCCTCTGAGGTTTGGGAGGATGCTATCCCGGACTTTATTTCTCACCTTATTGTAAACGACCTCGCTATTATCTGAGAAATAAAGTCTTACATTGTCAAAAAAAAAAAAAAACCTCAGACTCACACAACTTGGCCTTCTCGTCGCATTCTCCCATCTCCTCCTCTGTGTACCGCTCAAAAAAAAAAAGCTCCTCTGTCAATGGCACGACAGGCCACATCCCCCCAGATCGTCGCGGCGCGTGCCTGGTCCACGGAACCCTTCCCGTCGGCCGCAATGCCGCTTATCTCACCAGCAGCCCCGCGCGTCCTCCCTCCTGGGCACCGGCTTCGCCGAGG
The DNA here is from genome assembly GCA_022496015.1 of Hordeum marinum. NCBI lineage: Eukaryota > Viridiplantae > Streptophyta > Magnoliopsida > Poales > Poaceae > Hordeum > Hordeum marinum. Next base: position 483,793,039 of record CM039673.1, read on the forward strand.
TCAGGGACAGACTGGACGCCGGATGGGAGTCGTCGGAGGCGACGAGGAAGCGGCTGGCCTCGAGCCCTCGACCCTCCACCGCTATCGTGGGAGGTCGTCTCACCGTGCCCTCACGGGCGAGGCCCGGGGAGGCAAGTGTGGCCCCGAGTAACGCGTCTCCGGGAGGGGCTGGGGGGATGTGGGCGGCGATGAGGCTCGAGTTTGCTCGGGGAGGCCAGGGTCGGAGCCGCGACGGAGCCCCGGTGCCTGGCGCCATGGCGGCGAGGTAAGGGGCTAAAACCTAGGATGGGGCTAAAACCTAGGATCTTTATCTCTATATTTTGGAACTGCTATTGGTCTCTTCCGCGGTGGAATGCCAGAGGCCTGGGTGAGTACCAAAGTAGGAGCGCGTTTTGTATTTCGAAGCCCAGTCATGATGTTAGGTAAATGTATTGATCAAATTAGGTCGATCCGGCTACTTACTTAGGGAAAATAAATGTATTACTACTCACATCCTGCATACTTTCATCTAAGATTTAGGAGGATTATGCTTTGAGGTGGTAAAATGCCCATGAAGCCATGAATGCATGACCAGTGATCTGTATGTGTGAAAATCACCAATATACGTATATACTAGACTCACTGGTTTTGTGTGTAATGTCCATCGTTAAGCTAGGCCTCCAGTGCTTAACTTGGAATGACGCAACCCAATGCATTGGGTTCAAATCAGCATAGTACTATTGAATCATGGACTAGATGCACAATTCAAAACCTAATCCTGAGGTGCCAATTAGGCGCATCTGACCAGGTTTTGACTGGCACTCTGCATTCCCCTGGTTTTGCATACATCTCCATGTCGGTCAGTTGAGACGTTTTTTAAGTGCTTGATTTAGATCAGAGTTAGGAAAAAAATGTGATAACATATTCGGTTGGTGTACATCTCGGAAGTAAAATTGGATCTGGAACCATAGTTGGGATATCAAGATTATTTGGTGATTTGTGGGATATCAAGAATACATAAATAGTGATTACTCTGAGCTATTTTACATAATTCTCCATAACTGCATTACATATTGTCTTCAAATGTCAACTGGCATTAAAATACTATGAGAAGGGTCATCTTGGACTCTGACAAGAAGCTTTCATTTCAGCCTCCATGCTCAACTGTGTACTTCCTTCTGAAAGGTGCAGGCTGGAAGTCGAGCTTGCCTCACGTAGAAGATTCCCTTGTTCATTGTATGGTTCATCTTTTCTTCTCGTAGTTTGCTCCTTGGTGAACGACATTCTTAGCTCCTCTAAAACCGAAGCAACCTCCTTCATAATGGGTCGTTCTTGTCCGTTCATATACAAGCATCGCACAGAGAGCTGTGCAATTGCATACAGTTGCTCTTCACCTGCTTCTTCCAAAATGTCTTGTTCTATCTCCTTAAGTAGGCGCCCTTCATTGACTACAATCACCATATGCATGGCTAAGTTGCATGATTCTTCTGGCCTGCCTACAGAAATAGGCTTCTGCCTTGTCAATAGTTCTGCAAGAACTACTCCAAAACTATAGACATCACTCTTCTCTGTGAGCTGGCCGCTTTGGAAATATTCAGGATCGAGATACCCTATAGTACCTTGAATAAGGGTGGTTACATGAGTTTGATCAAATGGAACTGATCTTGATGCACCAAAGTCTGATATTTTAGCCACAAAGTTCTCATCCAACAGTATGTTGCTTGATTTGATATCCCTGTGAATAATTGGTATAGAAGATGTGGAATGCAGATAGGCAAGTGCTTCTGCTATTTGTGCAGCTATCCTTAAGGTATCCTCCCATGTTAAGGAGAGAGGTCCACTTTTGTTTTGGATATGCTGGAAGAGTGTTCCATTGGGTATGAACTCATACACCAACAAAGGTACTTCTGTCTCAAGACAACACCCCAAAAGCTTGACAACATTCGGGTGATCGGTCTGTGATAAGATGGTAATCTCATTGACAAATTGCTCCACCTGGCTCTCATCAAACACCCTAGACTTCTTTACAGCAACCACAGTCTCATCTGGAAGAACACCCTTATACACTGTGCCATATGCACCCCGGCCAAGGATTTGAGTCTCATTGTAATTGTTAGTTGCGGTCTTGAGCTCTTCTGCACTGAATATCTTTGCTGACGAGTCCTTACTTTGAGGTGTGATTGCTGAAAATCTCTGCTGCAACAGCAAGCCTCCATTCTTACGGAATAACTCGGACCTCTTTCTTCTTTCCTTTCTTCTCTTCATGCCCCAGTAGTAGCACAGAGCTGTGCTAGATATTGTAACCACAAGTGCAAGACCAACACCTGCAAATTTTGGATGAAAGTATGTGCAGCTTGTCTAAGTCTTCGTTCTTGATTTATATGTGGAAGTAAAATTGTATGCAATGCTGATAGGTACCAAGTTACTTCTGATTACTCCCATGCAGGTGCAATATTGATGTGATCTTTAGGTCAAGCATAAGCTGTCAAATCTCCTTAACACTAGTCATTACGCATCAGGGAAGATGCCTTTAATCCAGGTAGTCTTATTGTCATATATCATGAACGCTCTATGTATAGTTGCATAATGTTTTATGCATGTAGTTCATGGACATTCATATAATATAAGCCATCACGAAAGATATAGAGACATTTTGGAGCTCAGGTGCCCCTGCCCCCCAGCAGACTTTATTAGAAAAAAACCGTGTTTGATTTTTAAAGTTAAACCAAGAGCAATCACACATTTAGATGTGTGAAATTTCTATGTACATGCAAATTGGGTGTTTTTTCGTAGAAAAATATGTTGTGGATGAAAAAGAGAAGGATGAGGGGCTAAAAAACCCGAATTGCAGGACTGTTTTACCTGAGAATTGCATCGCTGGAATAAGAATGAAGCAAAAACAAAATAGAAAAATTGGTATTCTAGGTGTCTTGAGTAAGTTTACCCAAAGCAGCATCTAGAGGAAAGTGCTTTTGACAGCCTTTTCCTTTTTTCCGGCCATCACCACGCATGCCTTGAGGACAATCACATGCAGCTCCTTCGCCATCGCTGCTGCAGGTCTCCATGTACACGCAAGGGTTCTTTTCAGGGTTAATGCACACATTCCAACCTAACAGATAGCCATAGATCGTCAGTAAGCACTACTAAATTAGCCCTCTTGTGTGAGTTTTCAGCAAATACTAGTTCTATTTACCTTGCGGGTGTTGCATAGGGGAGCCTGCATTGGAAGAGAATGGTCATTATTAGATCTTCTGACGGTACTCACTGTAACCTGGACATATATATGGCTACATTGGTGCTTGAGAACCTGAAGTAGTTCTACCATAAGTTAGACATAGATGATATATGTCTACAGCTTGGAGACCAGGATGAATGTGCATGCTCAAGGAACTTTTGAAAAATAGAATTAAAATGGATATGATGACTAAATGAAGAGGCAAGGTGGTACTTTGTTATCTTAGAATGCATGCAATCAACTTCATAGAACTTGTACAACTAATATACACAAAAGTATTTCATGTTCATGTGGAAATCTTATAAGTAGATTTGTCATCAGAAATACTTTAATTTCATTACTCTTTAAAATAATTTTGACTAGCATTGGAGACTGCATCCATGCCCAAAACATGGAAAAAGAAACAGAGGCAGTGCATAAACTAGCTGAGTTGTAGCTTTTGATATTGTACGAATTGTTATGTACATTCGAACCATATATATTTTGGGTGATTTTTCTTATATAAAGTTAGGTGTTACTACGGTAAACTGTCAAATGTTTCAAGACACAGGACCTTACCAGATGGAATGAGCGCCTCTGTGCAGCCTGTTCCTGTCTTGTAACCGTCACCGATCATGTCACTGGGACATGAGCAAGTATAACTTCCTTGGGTGTTGTTGCAGAGTTTGGTATAGTTGCAAGGGTTGCTGTCGAAATTCCGGCATTCATTTATATCTAAATCAACAGTGTAACACTTCATTCAAAAATCAGAGAGTCATATTTATATATTCATAAAAGCAGGCACAATTCTGTTTGCTGCTTTGTATATGTGACAATCGAATTCAACTTCCTTGCTTAAGTTTCGAACCAGAGCAAAATAACAATAGCAATAAATGAATACTTGAGCCTGCTAGCATTCCTTCTTATTTTCATCAAGTTCCCACTTCCCAGGGGCCATGAAGGGCTATTGACCCTCAGATGTCCGCATGAAGGAAAAGACATGTCAGGTTGCTTATTTCGTCCTGATTGGTCGGCAGAACAAATTCGGTGAGATAGGTATTGCTAGTATTAAGGATTTGCTGTTTGCTTCCCTATTGGATTCAAAGATATCATTTGGGTGCTAATATGTCAGAATGTTGATTTTTATAACTATGACAATTGTAATCCTATTTGTTTGTGCTCTCTCGTTTGTCTTCTCTTCCGGGGATGGAGTTGTTTGGGAATGTCATGCAACAAAGACGGGGTAGAGATGGAAAGTAGGGAATGGTGCTTTGGTTCAAGTAATCTGTCTATTTTGTTTTGGAATCTTTACGTAATTGCGAAAAAAAGAACATGTCTATTGCTGAGGGTTGGGATGATAACTCTGTACTTCGTCATTGTGTGAGTAACAGAATTGGCTGTGTGCATCAATCGATGCAGGGCCCTGGAGGCGATGAAACCAACTTATAGCATGCTGTTTCGACCTCGAAAGTTACCTCCAGAAACCATCTTTTTTGGCCTTTTGCAATGATCGGCTGTTGCCCAGGATAATTTCAGAAACTTCGGGATGTGGATGTCAAGAGTTGCTTGCTTTGTGCTCAAACCAAAACCATCCATCAGTTTTTTTATTGTGTGGTAGACAGACAAACATTGATTTTCATTTCTGAAATTTGGTCAGAGTTTTACTGTTTTAGAGCCAATGGCACGATGATGGTGGATATATTGATAAGAATAATCTTGAATATGTGCTATTCAGCTGCCGTTGCTGCACTCATGAGCTAAGAATTATATTTGTTTTCAGGATTATAGATGGCGAGATGTGAAGAATCTATGGATAGATTCTTGAAGCAGTGGTAAGGTTGAAGATCTTGTGCAAGGACACTCTTAGCGATGGATCAATGCATGAGATCACCTGGTACCGACGTTGACTTTATCTCTGTAGCTAATCAAAGAAAAATACTTACGTATTTCAGCTTCCTTGCCTAGATTTTTAGTCTCTTCATCAGTGCTAACAAATATTTAAAAAAATTGGGACCAGGGTTGTTTCCTTATTTTTCCTTTCTACAATGAGCTGTTTGTTAATCTGCCTAGGCTACAGGCGAAGACTGACTATTGTGTGCTTTCATATGAAACTGCAGGTAAAATTCTACAATATTGTAGCTCATGGATATCTCTCTAGTGGATGAAGAAATATTTACCTAGGCATCCATCTGCGGTGTACGGATTCCCGTCATACCCTGTGTTACACTTGCAGAGATAACCCGCTCCACTGGACGCATCGATGCATCCACTCATACTGTTGCAATACATCGGCGCCAAGTTGTAGTTGGAGGCCTGGTCACATGTGCCGCGCCCAACTGCCCAATCCAAGACCATCCTGCGGTCACCGGCAGGCAACAGCACGTCTTTGAGCGGCTTCTGCCCATTGCCTCTGCCACCCATGAAGACTTGGTCATCCTGGTCGAGGAAGAAGGCAGCGTTGCAGGTGCCGCCCTCGTCGCCGGTGATATTCCCTGATATCTTGTCAAAGTCATAGTTGAACTCTCGAGCGGCATCCATCGGCATGGAGGCCTCGCAGCAGGCCACCCCGTGAAGGCAGTCGACGGCGTTGGAGCTTCCGTTGCAATAGGAGGTGCAGGTGGTAGGTAGCCAAGGGCTGCCAACAGGCACCCAGTTGCCGAAGTTAGCAACTAGCCTGTAGTTGCATCCAGTGACCACCAGCTTGTTGCGCCTGGAAAAGGAGAAGGGCGTCCGCTCCAAGCTGATACCATCGATTCCGGTGGCCTGCGTCTGCTTGCCGTTGCGGCTGTAGCAGATTTGTCTGACGGGCCCGGCTAAGACGACGACGAAGGCTCCTTCCACCGACACGTCGACGATCTTGTAGCTATGCTCGTCGATCTTCAGCATGGCCTCCTTGTTGTCCCCGCACGCCACCTCGAAGCCGGGGATGGATCTGCCTCGGACGCCAAATGGGTACGGGATGTTGTTGCATGTTATGTTCCGCACCACCGGCGCCGGCAGTGGCGGCAGCGCCAGCCCCTGGGAGAGCACGCCGCGGGGCGTCACGGAGAAGAGGAAGGGAACGAGCAAGAGGACGAGTGGGCGGAGCCGCCATGCGGACATGGCAGCCTCCGCTGCCGCGGCTGACCTGCTCTCTCTCCCGCACGGCACGTCGCCTCTCTTCCTCTCGGTTGTGCACGGGAATGCATGCACCAGGAGACTTTTCTTCTAGTCTCCTGGTATTAATCTGGCCTAACGTCGCTTAGGCAATTTTGTGCAAAAAAGCCCTCACTATTTGTGTCCTTTTTTGAACAAAGATATACCTCTTTCTTCTTAATGCATGTGTTGATGTGATTAGTTCTAGTTTTTGCACTGATGTTCAGTACAAGCCCCACACTGGGAAGCCTCTTGCTTGCCGAAGACCAAGTGTCCTTTTATTTTGGACCCTGATAAATTCCGAAGGTTCGGATTTTAAACATGTCATCCTAAAAAAAAAATCTTGGCAATTTTAGTTAACACGAGGTGACAACTTTAGTTATTAAAACATGATGACTTTGCCACCAGTTAAATTTTTTGTTAGAAAATTCCATGTTTGCCAACCTCACGGGAATTAAAGTTGCCATGAAGAATGTTTAGGTTGTCATGCTTATCATCCGAACGTTTGAGATTTATCATTTTCGTCTTTTTAGGTGATTTGACTTGATTTCTGATCAGATTTAAATCCTAACTTTATGAATTGAGAGTTAAGCACATATGCGAGTTATGGTTTGATAACTCATTCCTCACGGTCTGTACGTTTTAATAATCTCGAACTGCATGTGCTGTTATGTAATTGCGCAGTCTCTGAGATGTCAATTTCTTCAATCATTGTTGCTCGGAAGGAAATGGCAACAGCTGTAAATGCTGCATCGCAGCCACGGCGAAGACCGGCCTTGTTCGTGGAGTCCATGCATAAGGCCGAAATTGACGTCCAGGCCAACGTTGCGACAACTGAGAAAGATGGCGCCCATAAAAGATGTGTCATCTTTCAGGTCCACCACGGTTGGCTCGTTGCTTACATTGTGGAATTTACCCGTTTAAAATGCACTCTCCTCTTTAAAAAACATTATATTGTGGAATGGAGGGGGCGTTGCTTTTGGTGGCACTCTCCGGCTCTCCCGCCTTCCTTGCCCAACCTGTGGAAAATGATGCTCTTGAACGATGCATATGCGAGGCACGAAGTATATGTGTACTACTACAAAATCGCGTAGATATGACCAACAGGATTTTGAGTCCCCTCGTGATGGAAGTCGTACACACACACGCAACTTTGCTTTACGTTGAAAAACGTTCTTACCTTATGGAATAACAGAGGGAGTAGTATACTTTTAAGATCGTTCTGATGATTTGTTTTTGCGAGAAAATTCCTAATTTATTCGTCAACTGTCCAGATAGTATAAAAAACACCAAAAGTAAAAAAATGCATCCAGGTCCATAGATCACTTAACGATGACTAAAAGCACTGAAGCAAGCCGAAGGTGTGCCGCCGTCATCATCCCTCCATCATCGAAGTCAATCAAACCTTGTTGTGATAGACAGTCGGGAAATCGTCATGCTAAGACCCCATAAAACCTTATTGTACTATACTTTAAAGGTCATTCTCATGATTTTTAACAGACTCAAGTCCAACATGCATGGCATTTCACCTGCCGTGGCGCGTCGGGCGATCGGACGTGATGAAGCGACCACCACTACATGCCGCCCCGGTCTAGACGGCAAAGTTTGCCGGATTTGGTCGCCGAGTTAATCTGCCAGTGACGCTGGGTGTGATTGGTGTTGTGTACTAAACTTGCTTTCGGTGAACAAAGTTACAAATAGTTTCTTTTAGAAGAAAAAAACTTTTAATCTATTCGTCAAACGTCCCAGCAGTACAAAGATCATTCTAAATAAACGAAATGATAACCATGATCATAGACCAGCTAGCGATGATTACAATTGGGGCTACAAACGAGTCGAGTTTAAGTGGGTTGGATTAGGCTCAACTCAACTTATACAAAAAATCAAACGATCTCAAACCAAGCGAAGATCAAGGTCGAGCTATAGAAAGTGGCTCGTGCTCAGCTTGTAACGATCTCCAGTCGATCTCGAGCTAGTTTCGAGCTAAATAAGATGATACTTTTTTTTATAAATTAAGACAAATTTTAGAAAGGCCGCAACACAACATAAAAAACTATTACATAATTCAACATCTTCTCTCTAAACTGGACACTAGTACTTAACAAAAGAGATCATGGAAGAACAAGTAGCAAGAGAAAAAAATGGAGGTGTGGCTGCTCTCAAAATAACATGATATTTAACACATGGTGATTACCAGAGTGGGGCCAAATTTTCTCCCCAATTAGTTAATTTTCCATGTTTGGTAGTAGGTAAAATGGAGGAAAATCATAAACAACATATATGTTAATAAATTCTTGTTTACTATCTATATGGTAATATATTATCCCATTCATCCTTATATATCAAGATTATGTAATCTAATTATATGATTTCGGGCTATCGAGCTGAAATTGAGTGAGCCAGTGTTAGCTTAAGATCAGCTCATTTATCGATCAAGCTACATAAAGGGTTCATACTCACCTCATTTCTTTTCAAGTCGATCTCGCGTCGGGCCAAAATGCGAGTCAATCTCGAGCGGCTCACGAGGCTCGAGCTTTTCTCGCAGCCCTAATTACAACAACAAGCACTAGAGCGAAGCAAAGACTCACCATCGTCATTGCCCTTCCCCATCGGAGTCAGGCAAACCTTGTCATAGTAGACATTCGGGAATCGTCATGCTAAGGCCCCAAAGAACTAACGTACCAGAAAAGCTATCATCGTCAACAAGAAGAAGCGTAGATTGGAAGGATCCAACCTCTAGACACACGAATGCACACGAACGAAGAACGGATCCAAGCAGATCCACCAAAGAAAAACACTCACACAAAAAAACCCGGCTCTAGCATCGCCCCGAGAGGGTGACGAATCCCTACTGCCCGAGCCCCTCACTCCTCCTCTTCCTCCTCCCCACCGTCACCCGAGGATGCTGCCAGTCGTCGTGCGACCTCCAATGAAGGTAGTGGGAGGCTATGCTGCCCTGATTCATTGACAGGGAGCCTTGGGCGCCAGGGCGGCGACCCTGGATCTGGCTGGCGGCGTCGACCTCGCCGGTGGGTGGCATTGCAGGTGTTGGTCGCCTCTCTAGCCGTGCGGGCGGCGGTTGGGCGTCAAAGACGTCTCCCTGCTCGGATTTTTGGCATCCTTCCCCGATGTGACTTTCCCCCCTCACCGATCTGGATCCGGCCCTTCTGGACTGCCAGATCTGGCCCCAAAGGGTGTGGCGGCAGAAGCATGGAAGGGGGATCCCCTGGTCGACTCTGAATCGACCTCGACGACGGCGGCAGTGCTTTGGCTTCTTCCCCTCCTGATGACGTGTTGAGCTTCCTCTTCCTCCCCCCTTTTAGTTCCCAGGTGAAAGCCTATGCCTTTGGCCAGTCGACAGTGGCCCACTGGCATCATGGTCCTTCTTGAAGGCTTTGTATTGGGGTTGGGTTGGGGATGGGGTGCTGCAATGTGTGAGTTGGTGGCGGTTGCGGTGCAGTGCGTTCTCGGATGTCCCACAGTGGGGGAGGCGGGAGGATCTGAGTCTTGTTACCCTTTAGCCGTGGCTGCCCTGCTGCGTTCGTGCTTGCCGGCTGATGAGCAGCATCCCTGTGTTGGATGTAGGGGAGATAGTGGTCTCCCCTCTGGCAACGGCACGACTCGGTTGTGGCAGAGCCAATGGTTACATCCTACAAGGCTCGATCCTCCTCTTTGTTGCTTGTCCGAGATCCACGGGCTCCTCTGTCCATGTTGTTCTGGTCGGCGTGGTGCTCTCCGACGATGTGGATATTCCCCCCCTTGTGTTTGCATTTTGCCTCTTTGGCCGGCTTGTTTCAACCTTAGGTGATCTTTGTGTGTAATTTATTTTTTATTTCCATGCTCATCCGTTGTAATAATCTGCACCTTGTATCCTAGCTGGCTTTATTAATTTGAAGTCGGGCTATATGCCTTTCCTCTAAAAAGAAAAACACTCACTGAATCCCGCGAGAAAAGACACATATCCGTAGGATCTCCGATGACGCTAGACATACCGCCGGCGTGGGGGCTAGACGAGGAGAATCCGACCTTCAGGGAGCCACCACCATCTCACCTTTCTGAGCATGATAAAAAACCCTAAACACACTAAAAAATCACCTAAAAGGGGACCAGAATCCCTCCTTCCATCTATAGTGAGAAGGCTAGAACATGCGAGGCCGTCACTTGGGTTCCAGGAATTCCATCACCGACATCTTGTTAGGCCTCATAGCTGGTGTGAAAGAGCATGGTGCTCTCATGTGTGGTTTTTGTAATTGATGACATTCTCTATGGACTAATGGTTTCCTTCAGTTATATTCGAAAGATTTGTCCATAGGCATTTCTTGAAGTTCATTTATTGGTTTCAAGGAGTTTATGTGATGATCAAGGTGGTATTCAAGTATTTATCCAAAGATTTGTCATGTGAGAGTTGAGCTTAATGCAAGCATGTCTTGAAGAAGAAGATTGTGTGAACATTCTTGTGTACCTTCAAGACATCATCTTGATGAAGAGTAGATAAGTTGCAAGGTTGATCAATACTAAGTCAAAGAGTGAATCAAGTTGATCAACACACAAAGCGTACACGATGTACCAAGAGGGATCAAATGATCCCATCGTATGATAAGAATTGTCCATAACACTTTGTGTACTAACCCATGGTCTACGTGAGAGTTCTATGTGGGGTTAGGTATGTTTCCATGGGCTTGCGTCAAGAGGAATATCTCATACAACCCATGGAGGATGACATCAAGTGGTGATCATCATCAAGTTTGCGGTGTGCAAGTTCAAGTGGAGCATCATGAAGAGATCATGCTTGAAGCTTGCCGTCCATTGTGGTGAAAATGGACTTGCAAAGACGTGATGAAGAGTGGCTCACCCATCGTGGAGTATGGGGGAGAAATCTACTAGTTTTCATGAAGCCGGCGCTATCAAGAAAGGTGGTCCATCTTGAGGATGACAAGATCGTCATCATCTAGCTCAAGTGAACTGTGCGCAAGGCAAAGGTTTGCCCCTGATAGGTTTTCTATTTTACCTGTCTCATGGTGTTAGTTGGCAGACGGGGTTATAGGATCGATTGTCGTACTATCAAGGGGGGCTCTCAAGTGAGTAGTTTGATCCTATCATTCATTGAGAGCTCAAACCATTACGTTCTTGGCATCATCATATTTCTTAGTTCTTGTTTGGTTTTTCTCTATGTGGGTCTTAGAGCTTATGGTCATCTTCATGAGAAGCTTGAGTGCATTGAAAACGGAGTTCATATGCATCTTCTAAGATGTTTTTGATGTTGGAGTTTTTGCCGGTGCTTCATTCATAGAGGTTTCCCATATCTATACCATAGGCCTTTTTCTACTGCCACTTCTTAATATAACCTTGGGTTTGCTCAATTCGGAGCTTGTATACGAAAGTTCTGGTAGTTCATGTTTTATTGTATCCATCTGTTTTACTTGGGCTTCTTTGCAGCACTCCTGTGGTAGTACCTCTCTAGGAATCGGTAGTACCGCTTATAAGCGGTACTTTCGTTGTCTAGTATCGCGGTTACTACCGCAACTTATGGGGACTCAATTTTTCGTGTCAGGTTGCGCGACAGTCAAACAGTAGTGGGATAAGTAGTACCACTTATAAGTGGTAGTACCGCCCGCCCACTACCGCTCCACTTCTTCTTATCTAGTTGCTTCTGTATCTTTTTTTTCTTAGCAATAGTTGGGTGACAGTGGGTGTGCAGTACTACACTACATCATATAAGCGGTAGTACCGCTCACACTGGGCAATAGTACCTCTCTTGTGATACTGCCACACTCCAGTGGCCTACCCTATCCCCATAGGCCCTTGAGCTGCAACCCCAACGGTAGTACCGCTAGGGCGAGAGATAGTACCACTTCGATGACACTACTATCTCATGGCTCCTCGCCATTGCACTTCTTCATGGGTACTACCGTGCGAGTGGTAGTACCGCTTATGCGCGGGTTGTGGGCAATACGGTTGGATTTGGGAGGGCCTATTTAAGGGGGTCTTCTTCCCCAATGGTTCTTATCCTTTGAGATCTTGTTTTCCCCCCATTGTTGACCTTCTTCGAGCTTGCTAACTCTCAATCCCTCCAATGATTCTTTCTAGTTCTTGAGGGAAAAGATAGAAGATATCTAGATCCACATTTTCACCAATCACTTTCTCCTATATGTGAGGGGAACCCCTTGGATCTAGAACTTGGAGTTCTTTGTGTTCTCTTGTTCATTATTCCTCTCATTTTCCTCCATAGCATTAGTTGTTGTGGTGGGATTTGGAAGAGAAGGACTCGGATACTCCATGTGCCCTTGCCATTGCATTAGGTGCATAGGTTTGAGTTTTCCAGGGTGATATGTGGAAGTGAAGTTTGAGAAGCTTATTACTCTTGGGTGTTTGGTCACCCTAGAGCTTGTGCCTCTTGGGTGCTTTGGCGCTCTAGACTATTGGTGGTGTCTCAAAGCTCAATCATCGTGGTGTAAATCTTCGGGCAAGCGTCGGGGCCTCCAATTAGGTTGTGGAGATTTCCCCTAGAAATTTGTATGGGTTTTGGTTAATGCCCCCAAGGGTTGAACAAGTGTATGGGTTCGGTGACCTCCCCCAAGGGCTGCCATTTATACGAGTTAGGTGACCGCCCTCAAGGGTCCCTTAGTGGAATCATTAAATCTCACATAGTGCGAGGACCTGAGGAGATTACGGTGTCCCTAGTGGCTTCTTGGGGAGCATTATGCCTTCACACCTCTCCAAACGGAGATTAGCATTCGCAAGGGTGTGAACTTTGGGATACATCGTCATCTTCGTGTGCCTCGTTTGTCTCTTACCCATGCCCTTTACTTATGCACTTTAGTTTGTGATAGCCATATTGTTTCATGTTATATATCTTGCTATCACTTAGTTGTTTATCTTGTTTAGCATAAGTTGTTGGTGCACATAGGTGAGCCTAGTTGTTTTAGGTTTTATGCTTGACAAATTAAATGCTAGTTTTATTCCACATTTGTTCAAGCCTAAACCCCCATCTAGGCGACTATTCACCCCCCCTCTAGGCAACATCCATGTCCTTTCACGGTGAGCTTGCACGCAACTTTGCGAAGGTCACCGCTCTTCCCTTCCCAATGAAGCTTAACTCCCCGAGGCTCATGCTCGACCGGTGAGCTTGCTGTCGGACATGAGGAAGACACGTCGAGGGAAACGAGCATCGACGCAGCCGACGATTATTTAGACTAGGTTGAACTAGCACCCGATTATACTTTCCTACACACGACTACAAGGCTTTAACTGACTCGGATTGAAGATAAATAAAAATTATGTGAATGCCACAAAGAAAATTTAATAACTTAAACTCTTCTAGTAAGAAACATCTGTGTTGCAATTGGGGCATATTGATTTAGTAGGCCGACATCAATATTGTCCAACATATACCTTACATCAATCATGTTCTAGATTTTGTTAACATTAAATTTGATTTGAGTATGGGTCGGTGAAGGCAAGGAAAGTTTTGATTTAGTGGAGACTTTGGTAAAATTGATTTGATTGAGTTAATGCATGATGTGGTTAGATTATTCCAAATAGCTATATTTATGTTGGTTTTTATTTTGTACGGCATCGGTTGGGGAACCCTTAACTACCTGGTATGTTCCCTCCTTCGTCCCCCTTTTATTTTCTACATCTATTGCAACCATTTGCGAAAATTTAGAAGAGAATACGTGCACAAAGGAGACATGATCTAACCTAGGAGACATATTGAGCAGAACCACATGATTTTTTGATCAAACTTCTCGTCTAGCTCTGTCATATTCTCTTATCTTCCAAATATGCAACACCGATTTTACATTAGCACAGATCAAGATGAATACAAACTCATGTTTACCTTAGCACATTTTAACCACATGTGCCGCAAATGAAGAAACCATATACATATAGCAAATTTATGGCACAAAAAAGGGGTGCAAATAACTATGTTTATAAAATTTTACTCACAAGAACCGTTACATTTTCTGAAAGATTGACATATTTTTAAGATAGAGAATGAACAAATGTAAAAGAATGAGTATAAAATAGAAGAGGCAACTCAATCTTTTCCATGATTGGAAATATAAAAAACATCACCATTAAGTTCTTGTATTAAAAATAAAATATGAAAAAATAGCGGTAAGAAGATAGTACAACCCAATCTTCTCCAATGAAACAAATATCTATAATCTCTCATTGATATTGAAAAGTATTTCACAATTTTCGAGACATATAGGTATTTAAATGTAGTACATACTCCCTTTGTTTAGAAACATAACAAGTATAATAACTCGCTAAGTAAAAGCTATGTTTGTGGGTAACACATACAGTACCGCACAAAATAGAAACTTTCATATTATTAGTTTGTTGGTGTTTTTTGTACAATGCACTAATATAAATAATAATTCAATCTCAGACCCTTTTAGTTGTAGCAGATAATAGTGGAGATCGAAAATTGATGTGCATTCAAGTCTTAGGAACTGCTAGTAATCATCTATATGCTCGTATTAGTGATTTTATTGTTGATGTAATCAAAGACGCATTGCCCCAAATGCCTCTAGAAAGATCCGAAGTAATTCGAGCTCTAATCGGCTAAAAAAACCAGAGGTTATTTGGATACGTCAGAAACGCCTAGTTAGATCACCATTCAATATTTCTTGCCCTGCTATAGGCCTAACTACCCGCGTTGAATGAAGAAGGGGGCAAGCAGATACGACAGCCACACACACACACACACACACACTTCTTTTTAGCTGAATAAAGATGGATCTACTACACGGCTAGGATCATAGGAAGATTGAGAAAGCAAGATCAAACCTACTCTATCGTCGATTCAAAAGGTAAACAATCCCAAAGACTTTATCAATGAATGGATCAAAGAAGTTTATCTATCTAAGTCATCGTTTGTTTCCGAATAATTACAAAAATAAGGATGATCATTATTCAGGAATACTACCTCGATGGTAAGAATGACACGTCATATAAGCATAATGTGATACAAGTTTGAAGCGAAGCACTAAAGAATCTATTTAGTATCGAAAGTAATTTAAAAGTTTAAACCATGCACATGATCCCACCGAACCAATCTAGCCATGGTAAAGTCTACAGTGATGATTCACTACATTAATTCTGTAATAGTTAGAATAATAATCCAGGTGTTTTCATATGAATAAAAGAGTAGAAAACGGCATGTGCCACTTATGGAATCAACACTTATTCATGATTCTTTTTTAAACCCCTCCCATATGTTAATAAATTTAAAAAATCATACAATCATCCATTACAACTTCAACCATGCAGGGCGGAACACGATTAAGAAGCACACTATCAGACCTATTATCAAAAACTAAACTTTGCAATGTCATGCACTACCCTGTTAGCCCTTTTGTTAATCTTGGATATCTTGAAAGTTATCATCATCCTAGAAATGCTTAATGCTTCCATCTTAATATCAACTAGGGGAGACATGTCAAAATAATCATTTCTAAGAAAAAGAAGCCACAAAAGAACAACACGTTTCTAAAATGATGGGTTTGTGGAGAGTAATGCTAATGTAAAGCCCTGCTAGGGCCGCTCTAAGTTCCGCCTTATCCGTGCTATTGCAAACCCCAATATAATCCCACAAAGAAATGATAAATTCTCCAGTATGGTTCCTCGCAACCACGCCCACACTCGCAATGCTAATGGCCTCCACAAAACTTGCATCAACATTAATATTAATGAACTCCTGAGCGGGAGGCTTCCAAGTCACAATATTTCCTTCCACGTCATTGGTATTATTTGAACCATCCACCCTCTCATACTTCCTCCATCCATATATACAAGACCAAATGCAATTTTTGAGGTTGTGTTTGACCACATGTTAGAATAATAATATATGACATGCATATTACACAAAGCATACCATCAGATTCATGAGATAATGGAGGTTCTTATATATTATTATTTGTTACCAATTGTCAACCGCGACCTTGAAATACGTATTAGGCCCTATATATGTGAATGGAGGGAGTACATCTCTTTGTGAAGAGTTATCCTAGATCATTGAGAATTTTTGGTGGGGTGACGAAGAGAATAGGAACAAAACTCATTGGTTGGCGTGGGATAAGATGAGGAGATCCAAAGGTGAAGGAGGTATGGGTTTTTGAGATACAAGATCATTTAATCAAACACTTTCTGGCGAAACAAGTTTTGCGGTTATTGGTTTTTCTGGACTCATTATGTGCAAAGGTGATGACAGCAAAGTATTACTCTCATGGCCATCTGCTGGACAGTGTATTCCTCAAGCTTTGTTGGCTACTTGCAAGGTGTTATGCATTGCCTTGAGTTGCTGAAAAAGTGTGTCATTTGGAGAATTTTTGGTGGTGCGGGTATAAATATCTGGAGGGATAATTGACTTCCTAGAGACCCGGCTCTAGAAATTTCTACAAAGAAGAACAAAATCAGACTCAAATGTGTGTCTCAGTTATTCTTGAATGGCTCAAAACGATGGGATGAGAACCTGGCATATGTTTTATCCCCATGATGGTGAGAAAATTTTAAAGTTGCTTATTTTGACTTTGGATGAGGGAGATTTTATTTCTTGTTTTTAGGAGAGAAAGGGGTGTTCTCGGTTAAAAGTGCGTATAAATTGGCGCTGAATTTAAAGGACGCTAAGATTAAGATAGGGAGTTCTAGTTGTGTTGTGAATGGAGGAAAGGAGATTATAGAATATTATTTAAAAGGCTTAGGTCCCTTAGAAAATCAGAATTTTTGCTTGGTGTCATGCTACCAAAAATTTGGCGGTTCATATTTTGGAGCGCATGACAGCTAAGGAATGATTTGATGTTTGGTAAGAGAAAGAAATCTATCTCTGTCTTTGTACGTTTTATTCAAAATTACTGGGCATCCTTCTCATCCTGTCATACTAATATGAAGATGGAGGTTTGCAACATATTCATGATTCTTATCTTCTATAACATTAGAGCATCTCCAGCGACGCCCTCAACAGCCCCCCGGGCGACTTTTTAATCGTCGGCACCGAAAAATCGCCCTAGTCATGCCCCAAGGACCCCGTTTTTCACCGCTTTGGCACTTTTTTTGGGCTGGCGGAAACAAAAACGGCATGTGGGACACCACTGTTAGGAGAATCTCGCCCTTTTCCTCGCCCGACTCGCCCCTCGCGTCTCTCCACCATGCCGATTCCGATGCCTCCTGCCTGTTCATGGCCGCTGCGCCGCCGCTAGAAGAAGGCCTTTTTCCACCGCCACTCCATTCCCCCATCGCCGCTCTCCGACAACCACCACGCTGACAGGACACCGGCGGCTGCTCGCCCACCACGCCCACAAGGTGTTCGGCGTTTTGCCTGTTGGGCCATGGACTCAGACAGCAAGGAGGCGTTCGTGGCTCTGTTAGAGGATGAGGCCGAGGCCTACACCGCCGATGAGGAACACCTCATGATACTCGCCTCGTTGGTCGGCCTATTCATGAAAAATGACAAGCCCCAACGAGGTGGCTTGGCGCTGGGCCGGTGCAAGAGCAAGCAGAGGCATCAGATGGAGGGCTATTGCATGCTCTACACCGACTACTTCGCCGACTCTCCTCTGCACAATGAGAAAGTATTTCGGCGTCGTTACCAGATGAACCGGAAGCTCTTCCTCAAGATTATTAATTCCATCCGGGAGTTCAACTACTATTTCATTTGCAAGAAGGATTGCACCGGCATAGTTGGATTCTCCTCACTCCAGAAATGCACCACAGCTATGAGGGTGCTTGCATCTAGAGCTCCCGTTGATACACAAGAAGACTATGGACGAATGGTCGAGTCCACCACCATTGAGTGTCTGTACAAGTTCTGCAGTGCAGTGGTGGTAATGTTTGGACTACAATATTTGTGATCATCCAATGCTGAAGACACAAAATGCAGCAAGAGTATTTCCTGGGATGTTTGGAAGCATGGACCTCATGCATAGGTCATGAAAAAACTGCCCATTTGCTTGGCAGGGGATGGACAAAGGCGTCAAAGGAGGTTGCAGTGTGGTACTTGAGGCAGTAGCCACATATGACCTATGGATTTGGCACTCCTTCTTTGGTATGCCAGGAACTCACAATGACATCAATGTATTGCAGTGCTCGAATGTCCTTGCCAAGCTTGTTGAAGGTCATGCTCCTCCGGTGAACTTTGAGGTCAATGGACGCCACTACAACAAGTGATACTATCTAGCAGATGGTATCTATACGAGATGGTCCACATTTGTGAAGATTATCTTAAAACCTGTAGCGCCAAAGAAGACACACTTTGCTAAGTGTCAGTAGGCTTGCAGGAAATATGTCGAGCGGGCATTTGGTGTGCTCCAATCTCGATTTGCTGTTTTCTGGTACCCCGCTCTGACCTGCTCAAAATCGTAGATGTGGGAGATCATGAATTGTTGTGTCTGCTTGCATAACATGATCATTGAGAGCGAGCAGGAAGAGCCAGTGGTTGACATTGAACCATATTACAGGCAGGGACCTCTTCCAGTTGTTGATCACCAGGTACCAACAACATGGGTTGTCTACCTCAATATGCGCCAGGAGATCCGAGACCCATATGTGCACCAACAACTGCAGGACGATCTAGTGGAGCACCTATGGAGGCTCAAGGGCAACACCTAGTTCGATTTGTTTTAATTTATGTTGGAATTATGAGCTTGCTTGTTGAATTATTTGATTTGTATTAATTTATGTGATAAACTTTGGCATAAACATTTAGTTTTTGTTGAATTTATGCCGAAAGAGCGCTGAATTTGTTGAATATATGCCGAAAGAGCGCTGAATTTGTTAAAGTCATGTCGAAAGAGCGCCAAATCTGATCTGAATTTGGGCCTATTATGCGCTGATACTGGGCCAAAATCGCCGGCTTGGAGCGACCTTAGGGCGGCGGTTGGGAACCCGAACTCCCAAAGCCGATTATAGTGTCGGTTGGTCCCCAGACAACGCTATTTCATGCCTGTGAGGCCGAACGGCTGAGATGCTCTTAATCCTCGGATATTTGTCAGTAGCACACGCGTACTGCAAGATTCAATCAGCCACCATGTGTGCTACTACCTCCGTTTCTAAATATAAGACATTTTAAAGATTTCACTATGAATTACATACGAATGTATATAGACATATTTTAGAGTGTAGATTCACTCATTTTGATCTGTATGTAGTCCATAGTGTAATCTTTAAAAGGTCTTAAATTTAGGAACGGAGGGAGTAGATCATAGTAAGAAAACCTTGTTTTTTAATGTGAAGAAGGGAGAAGCGGCCATGTACATCACGGTTTTTTGTTGTACTTTTCTAATGCGTCTCACAAAGTCATTTACTGGATGTGTGGGCACCATTGCAGACGGGAGCGACGAGTCACACACGGCACGTCGTCCTGATGGTGGTGAGACGGCTGTACATGCATGGCCGCTTCGTTAGGGGAATTTCGCGGGCGGTGCTGTATGGGCGCTCGGACTTCCAGCATGACATCGCCATGGACTCAAGTCAATGGGAAATCTGCACAAATTAATGTGAGTATATTCACAATTTTTTAATTAATTTAATTCATGAATAAATCATGAACATGTCATTGACATAATTAATGGCATGCTGATTACGATGGAGATAAACATATACTACTACACAAACAATAGTCACATCAACACATAATGCTAGTACGACTAACACAATAATAATCAGGAGCGGAATAAGCGAGTTATATGCTTTGTTGGGCCAGTTGGTCGTAGCAGTGACAACGGCGACATCAGCGTCCTCGACGGCCTTTTTGTCGGTTTCGAGCTTCTCAATGGCGAGACGATCGACCTCGAATGGCTGAGACATGATGACGAAGGGGACGCGGACGAAGTAGCAAATGAATGGAGGGAAGCAGTCGTGTAGGATCGTTTCCCAAGAACCTAATCGCCCATCTCCCGTATAGGATCTGGAGAGGCGGGGTTTCGGGGCCACGCTCTCCCGTACAGGATCTGGAGTCACCGGCGGCATCATCATCAAAAGAAACCAACAGCGGGACTGGTGCACGTGGAGGCAGATGCGATATGTTGCTCGTAGCATCCAGGGTTGGCCGGTCTCACCTCGAGAATCGGTGCAACCTTCATCGGTGCATCAAAACCCCATGATATGATTGTAGCGACCCGACTCAAAACGAGTCAAGCCTCTGTGTTTTCTGTGCCATCCCTGGATCAGTATGCTGGCACACACAGTACATCAATGTATATATCAAAGTGCAATCACATGTAATTAACGTAAAACTGATATATACCTTAAAATTGCAGCGGATACAGTCAACGGGAGTGGAGTCCCAATAACACCAACGGCAAGTTGAGTGCGGACCGTAACCCTGAATCGTACTCTTACCCGTCGTAGAAGAGTATCTGCAACATAAGACGTTGCAGCCGTGTAGGTCAGTACATTGAATGTACTGGCAAGATCACCATAGTAGAACAGAAAAATAAAGACTATTCTATATGCAAAGGCTTTGTGGCTCTGTGTCTGAGTTTTTGCGTAAAAGCTGATTTTATTTTCCTACAACAAAGGAATATCAGGAATTTCACTATAGAGTTACCTATCATGACATGGTTCCGCCAACCAATGTCTCAATGCCCATAAGTATCATAAGTTGCCCACAATTAGTTATCAGTCCAGTGTTGAGAGTTCAGAGATAGATCCAAGTCTAGAAGCTCAAATTGTCCGTAACCGGGGACACTGCTAATCGATTAGGTTTAACTCTGCAGAGTGTTGTGTACTTTACCCACAAGATTCGTTCACTCCTCGTAAGTCCTCGCACTGCCTGGTGTTTGAGAACAGGATGAACGAAACATGGTCTTTCAAAGTCTTTCCCTGACTGTCCGACAGTGCCCATCCAATCCTAACGTCGACTACATCTCGTAGCACTGCCCAGCAGAGTCACAACAAAGATCAACCAAGCCAGAGCCCATAATGACTTGTGGCTACACAGGTAAGCTTCCGGGCATGAAGTATTCATCCTTCTCTTTGAGTCTGGGTGAGGCTTTCCGCGTGAATACTGGCCATCTCCAGCAACACCTAGGTAAATCCACTGGTTTCTCCAGGGTACCGTTTCAACCATCCCTCACCCAGTAGTGTGTATTGAAAAACTTGTTTCTCGAGTCTCGAAGTCTTGAGGTCTTGAATATGCAGGTCTTGAAGAAGCCTTCATGAAGTCGTCGTTTTGACGTGGAGTCCTTCTTCACACCACTCATGAACACTCATACCAGACCCCGTCTACTTTAGCATATCATTGCACTAACTAGCGTTGCCGGGGCTTTAGTAACAAGTGGTGGGTTCCTACCTCATGCATTCTACTCAACTACAAGAATTTTAATAACACTACGGGAGGGATTTGTTGAATGATGTCACTACATGCAATACATAGGTATGAAAAGATGGTCAAGGTGAACTTGCCTGTACTGTTGATGAAGATAAGATATCGCTCTCAGAAATAACTTGATAGAACTATTCGTCACTCTCCGATGAAAATCTATCGTAAGCAAATAACATTCAATAAACATTCATGCCAAAACAAAGAACTGAAAAACGCAAGAACAAAACATGTCTTGGTGCGAAAATAACAACATACTAAGGTTAAATAAGAAAAGATAGGTTCTAACTGTGTTGTAAAGTGAAAGTGGAGGAATCAACTCAAAAGAGTTAATGGATGATGAACTATTGCTATATAAGCTTAGGTTGGAGAGACTACGGAAGACGATCCAAGGTATGGGGAGAACAACATGAATGTTCAAAAAGAATTAATTGAAATGGAACACTACAACACAAGTTATAGTGAATTTAAGTATGAACTGAATTTTGAATTCGGAAGGGTCAAAAGAAGTTGCACCGAAGTACGATGGTTATAAATAGAAATATATGACATGAGTATTTAGGGGCAAAAGGAATCAATTGAAAAGGTGTTACAGTTTGCAAGATATGTACAAATGAATGTTCGGATTCAAATTGAATCGCTCAAATTTGAAAGTTTCAAAGATTTAAATTAATGATGTTACTATATATGGGAAGTCAATATGAACGTGTATAAAAAGAATTACTAGGTTCAGAATGACGGATCGAAAGTTATAAGCAATTCAATATGACATTGAGTTAGCTTAGTACAGTGTGTGAACACATTTTGGGAACTAATAGAGAAGTATGAGCAAGATCAAAATTATATGTTGAAACGATAACACTAATGATGTGAATGGAAGGATTACTTTGATACGGATCCGACGCAATTGGATTCATCGGAAACGGAGCTACGGATAAAAAGATATGATCAAAAGAAGTTTGAATATAAATCTAAATAAATTTCGAAATTTGAAATTTGAAAAAGTTGACGTGATAGGTTGATTGGATAGGTGAGGTCAAGACGAAAATCTAGACGTTGGTTTCATCTAATTCTGATAAACGAGTAAAAAGTTATGGCTATTTGAAAAATCTGGGCCAAGCTGTTTTACGGAGGAAAAATGCTATGTCTAAAATAATTCTAGGACTAATGAGTAAATACGGAGACTAATTAATAATCTAATTACTCTACCGTATACTACTATAGAAATACTGGTCTAGGGATATTAAACTACAGGAGTATAAAAGAAAATACGAAGAGAATACCTTTATATGCAGAGAAGATATAAATCCAAAGAGGAGACGACTTCCAGAAATCCCGCCGGAGAGAAGAATTTTTTTTTTATAAAGCTAGTCAAACCGAAACGATTCGGAAGTGGATGACTTTTGGGTGCACCTATGGGTCTATATTTATAGGTGAAAAGAAGGTACAAACATCCAAAGCTAAGCGAGGTGGGACTAAAATAGAGAAAGAGAGGAGAAGAGGACCACATGGGCTGGCCGGCTGTGCACATGGGCGCAGCCCATATTTTTTTTAATTCTCGGATGAACAGTGTCCGCAATGAACAGTGTTTCTAGTTTTTTTTAAAAAAACCAGCAAAGAAAACAAAAAAACATTGAAAAACATTTTATATAGGCATATTATATATCAAAATTTTCAGAAAAATATTTCCTAAAACATGAACATTTTTTTAAGGCCGAATAAAATACTTTAAAAAAATAGTATTTTTTTGCAATAACTCCAAAATGAAAAGAAACTAGAATTTCAAATAAATGGCAAATAGTTTTTATTTTAAAATTTGAGTCAAAATATTGTATCTGATTTTTGAGTGTCATTTACCTCCTCTCATTTGATTTTATAAGAGGGTTTTGAAAATATTTGAACTCAAAATTGAATAGGGATTCGAAATAGAAAATTTTGGGAAAGTCATTTTATTCCCTCTCATTAAAATTTCAAAAGTTTCAAAATTCCACTCAATTTCACACAATAAATCACATAACATTCAAGCAAACAATCCTACTTATTTATTTAATATAACATTCCAAAATTTAGAATTTTGGGATGTTACAATGATATACTCTATCACACATAAGCCATCATACCTACCTATCATGACATTTTCATAGCCAGTCTGACATATATTACCATGCAACTTTCATTGTTCTGTCATATGACTTGTGTGTTCATCATTATATTGCTTTGCATGATCATATAGTTGACATAGTATTTAAGGCACAACCACCGTTCATCATTATCTACATGTTATGCTAGATCATTGCACATTCTGGCACACTGCCAGAGGTATTCATATAGAGTCATTTGAACGGTGGAATTGTTTTTTATATTGAGTTGTAAGTAAAAATAAAAGTGTGATGATCACCATTATTAGAGCATTGTACCGGTGAGAAACGGATGATGAAGGCTATGATTCCCCCACAAGTCGGGATGAGACTCTAAACGAAAGATGAAATAAAAAATGAAGGAGGCAGAAAAAAGAAGAGAAAGCCCACCATGAAAAAATGAGAAAAAGAGAGAAGGGGCAGTGTTACTATCCTTTTACCACACTTATGCTACAGTAGGACAATGCTCTTCATATAGAGAGTCTCTTGAGTTGTCACATTCATATGCTAGTGGGAATTTTACGTTATCGAACTTGGCTTGTATATTTCGATGACGGGCTTCCTCAAATGCCCGAGGTCTTCATGAGGAGGCAAGTTGGATGCACACCGACTTAGCTTCATTCGAGCTTTTGTACACTTATAGTTCCAGTGAATCCATTGCATGGCAATTCCCACTGCTCGCATTGATATTGTTTAATTGGCATCTCCATAGCCCGTTAGTACACCTAGTCGGTGCGAGACCTTCTTCCACTTTTGACTCCCTTGATCTTTACCACACTATTCTATTCCACCTATATGATATATCCATGGTTCACACTCATGTATTGTGTGGAGTTGAAAATGTCGAAGCGCATTAGAAGTACGGTCCAATTGCTTGGTCTGGCACCGTGGTGCTCATGATTTATACTTATACGATGAAGACAGAGTCATGCCATGCTAATATGATAAAATGAGTAGGGAAGAACATTCTTTAAGGATCATATATTTTGAATATTAATGATTATGCTTCTTATGTTCATGGATATTATTATATTGATATCAATTATTTCATCGTTTCTCAATGATCATACCTGAAAGTGATCATACCTAAAAGAGATTACATGTTAGGTAGCGTGTCACATCAAAAATTATGTCTTATCATTTATCTACTCAAGGATGAGCATGAATTAATTTTAGGGATGCTGATACGTCTCCAACGTAACTATAATTGTAATTGTTTCATGCTATTATATTATTAATCTTGGATACTTTATATGCAATAATATGTTATTTTATATTATTTTTCGTAACTGACCTATTAACCTAGTGCCTAGTGTCAGTTTCTGTTTTTTTGCATGTTTTTGACTTTCGCAGAAAATCAATACCAAGCGGAGTCCAAACACAACGAGTTTTTTGTAATTTTTCTATAAGATTTTGGACCGACGAAGCTTTAGGAGGAGGCCAGTCACCACACGAGGTGGCGACAAGCCTTCAGGGCGTGCCCTAGGGGGTAGGGTGCGCCCAACTGCCTTGTGGGCCCCTCATCAGCCCTCCCAACGTAATTCCACTTGTATAAATTCTGAAATATTCCCAAAACATCTGAGCCACCCAAAACATCTTTTCCGCCGTCGCAAGTATCTTTTCTATCGTGATCCTATCTGGATACCTTTTCCGGTGCCAAGCCGGAGGGGGAATCGATCATGGATGTTGTGTGCATCAACCTAGTTGCCTCTATAATGATGTGTAAATAGTTCACCACAGACCTACGGGTCCATAGATAGTACATAAATTTATTCTTCTTTCTATATGATCTTCAATACAATGTTTGCCGCGTTTTCCGCGGTGATCTATCCGACGTAATCCTCTTGTGTAGTGTGTTTGTTGGAATCTGATATATTTTTGGTGTATGATCAGATTATTCATTGTAAGTAATTAAGTCTCCTCTAAATTCTATTATGCATGATTATTATAGCTTCGTATTTCTCCCCGATCTATCTGTTCTATTTTAACCAACTAGATTGATTTATCTTTAGTGGGAATGGTGCGTTGTTGTGGGTTTAATCTTGTTGTGCTCTATATCCAACTGACAGAAAGGGACAAGACATGTATTTGTATGGTTGTCACTAAGGATAAACCGACAGGGTCTGAACATATTGCATGTCTTAGTTTGTTTAGATTATGTCATCTTGCTGCAAGCATTACTCTGTTTGTTATGAACTTAATAACTAGAGAGGTAAGCATAGAAGCGATCTCGAAGTGGAGTAATAGTAGTAGATGCAAGATCATTTTGCTCTACTTGTCTATGGACATGATTCTTGTATACACATAATCATTGATGTGAATAACATGTCATAATTATGCGCTATTCTGTCAATTGCCCAACAATAATTTGTTTACCCATGTGTGCTATGTTCGAGCGAGAAGACTCTAGTGAAAACTCTGGCCCCAGGGTCTACTTAACCTTATTGCTAAAAACCAAAAAAACCTTCATGCACTTTTAATTTTATTTATTTACCTTTTCTATTTATATTATCTATCTATCATAATTAATCCTTGCAAGTAATAAGTTCAAGGGGCTTGACAACCCTTTTGCCCGTGTTGGGTGCAAGTGTTCGGTTGTGTGTGTAGGTCCTCACAATGAGAGTTTGCTTCATTCTTATATTGGTTCCATAACCCCGGTTCTCACTAAGGGAAATAATTATCTCTACTACATTGCTTCACTCCTCCTGTTCGGGGAAAAACCCAACGCAGTTTACAAGTACTAGTTAGCGGCGGTGCCTCTAGCATCCCGCCCGTCTACCCTCACTTCCTCCCCTGTTGTTACCAGCATTCTCCTTCGAGTGAAGCTTAGGCGAAGCCATTGGTAGCGGTCCCTGCCTCTGTTGGCGGCCCGTCCATGGATCGAGGGGTCTACGATGGGGGTTGGTGTTGACGGCTGCTACCTCTTGAGCTTGCGTTGGTTTTCCCTTGAAGAGGAAATGGTGATGCAGTGAAGTAGATAAGTATTTCCCTCAGTTGATGAGAACCAAGGTATCAATCCAGTAGGAGGAACAAGCAAGTTACCAATGGATGCACCTACACAAACAATCAAACTCTTGCACCCAACGCTATAAAGGGGTTGTCAATTCCTTCACGATTCTTTGCAAGGATTAGATTCGATAGAGATAGATGTAAACAAAAACGGAAAGTAAAAGATAAGTAAATTGCAGCAAAGTATTTTTGGTATTTTTTCTTTATAGATCTGAAAATATATTATGGAAAGTAGACCGAGGGGCCATATGTTTCACTAGAGGCTTCTCTCTTGAAGGAAAATATCATGATGGGTACACATTACTGTCAAGCAATTGATAGAAAAGCGAATAATCATGTAGTTATCCAAGGCAATGATCATGCATATAGGCATCACGTCCGTGTCAAGTAGACCGAAACAATTCTGCATCTACTTCTATTACTCAATACATTGACCAACTCCTGCCTGCATCTAGAGTATTAAGTTCATGAAGAACAGAGTAACACATTAATAAAGATGGCATGATGTAGAGGGATAAACTCAAGAAATATGATGAAAACCCCATCTTGTTACCCTTGATGGTAACAATACAATATGTGCCTTGCTACCCCTACTATGTCACTGGGTGAGGACACCGCAAGATTGAACCGAAAACCAAGCACTTCTCCCATTGCAAGAATTACCAATCTAGTTGGCCAAACCAAACCAATAAATCGAAGAGACTTACAAGGATATGAAATCATGCATATAAGAATTCAGAGAAGATTCAAATAAGATTCATGGATAATCTGAACATAAACCCGCAATTCATCATATCTTGACAAACACACCACAAAAGAGTATTACATCGGATAGATCCCCATGAAGATCATGAAGAACATGATATTAAAGATCAGAGAGAGAAAAGAAGCCATCTAGCTACTAGCTATGGACCCGTAGGTCTGTGGTGGACTACTCATGCATCATCGAAGGGGAATGGAGTTGATGTAGATGCCCTCCATGATCAAAAAAACCTCCGGCAGATTGCCGGAAAAGGCCCCAAGATTGGATCTCTCAAGAACGGAGGCTTTTGGCAGCGGAAAAGTATTTGCGTGGCTCGTTCTGGTGTTAGGGGAATATTGGGTATTTATAGGACGAAAAATAGGGTTAGGAGACCTGCCAAGAGACGACAAGCTTGCTAGGCGCGGCTAGGGGGGGTGGCCGCGCCTACCAAGCTTGTGACCTCCTGGCAGGTGCCCTAGCGTGCAGTCCAAGCCTCTTGGATTTGTTTCCTTCCAGAAAAATCATTCCGAAGATTTTTTTCCTGTTTGGACTCCGTTTAATATTCCATATCTGCAAAACTCAAAAACAAGGAAAAATCATAAACTGGCACTAGGCTCTAGATTAATAGGTCAGTCCCAAAAATAATATAAAATAGCATATTAATGCATATAAAACATCCAAAACAGATAATACAATAGCATGACATCATCAAAAATTATAGATACGTTGGAGACATATCAGCATCCTCAAGCTTAATTCCTGCTCGTCCTCGAGTAGGTAAATGATAAAAACAGAATTTTTGATGTGGAGTGCTCTAACATATTTATCCATGTAATATTCTCTATTATGTCATGAATATTCAGATCCGTCAGAATCAAAACAAAAGCTTAATATTGATATAAAAACAATAACATTTCAAGTAAACTAGCAAAACAATTGTATCTCTTCAAAATATAACGGTAAAAGAAAGTTATCCCTACAATATCATATAGTCTGGCTATGCTCCATCTTCCCCACACAAAGTATTTATATTATGCACAACCCCGATGAAAAGTCAAGAAATTGTTTTCACACCTTTATTTTCTCAAACTTTTTCAACTCTCACGTAATACATGAGCGTGATCAATGGATATAACACTATAGGTGGAATAGAATATGGTGGAGGTTGTCAAGGGAAGGGAGAAGATAGTCTCACATCAACTAGGCGTATCAACAGGTTATGGAGATGCCCATTAATAGATATCAATGTGAGTGAGTAGGGATTGCCATGCAACGGATGCACTAGAGCTATAAGTGTATGAAAGCTCAAGAGGAAACTAAGTGGGTGTGCATCCAACTTGCTTGCTCATGAAGACCTAGGGCAATTTGAGGAAGCCCATCATTGGAATATACAAGCCAAGTTATATAAAGAAAAATCCCCACTAGTATATGAAATTGACAAAATAGGAGACTCTCTATCATGAAGATCGTGGTGCTACTTTGAAGCACAAGTGTGTAAAAAGGTAGTAGCAATGTCCCTTCTCTCTTTTCTCTCATTTTTTCATTTCTTTTTTTGGTTGGCATCTAAGGCCTCTTTTATTTTATTTTATTTATTTGGGCTTCGCTGGCCTCTTTTATTTTTTTATAAAGTCCGGAATCTCATCCCCACTTGTGAGGGAATCATAGCTTCCATCATCCTTTCCTCACATGGGACATGCTATCATAATGATAATCACCACGCTTTTATTTATTTACAACTCAAAAGAAAATTACAACTTGATACTATGACAAAATATGACTCTATATGCAATATGGAAGTGATGGTGCAAGTTATAAAAGGAAACGGTGGAAGTTGCATGGCAATATATCTCGGAATGGCTATGGAAATGCCATAATAGGTAGGTATGGTGGCTGTTTTGAGAAAAGATATATGGTGGCTGTTTTGAGGAAGGTATATGGTTGTTGTTTTAAGGAAGGTGTTTTTTGTACCGGTGAAAGTTGCACGGTACTAGATAGGCTAGCAAAGGTGGAAGGGTGAGAGTGCGTATAATCCATGGACTCAACATTAGTCATACAGAACTCACATACTTATTAAAAAGTCTATTAATCATTGAAGCAAAGTATTAAATGCATGCTCCTAGGGGAGAGGTTGGTAGGATTTAACCATCACGCGCTCCCGACCCTCACACAAAGGTTGAAAATCTATAAACAAATCATGCTCCGACTTCCTTACATAAGGTTCACCATACGTGCATGCTACGGGAATCACAAACCTTTACACAAGTATTTTTACCAAATCAAAATTACTTCCTAACATGACTCTTAACATTACCATCTTTGTGTCTCAAAACTTTATGCAAGGAATCAAACTTCTCAAAAATACTCAATGCACTTAATATGGAAGTTTTTATTATATCCCTCTTGGATGCCTATCATATTAGGACTAAATTCATAAGCTAGACCAAGTTGCATGGCAATATATCTCGGAATGGCTATGGAAATGCCATAATAGGTAGGTATGGTGGCTGTTTTGAGGAAAGATATATGGTGTCTGTTTTGAGGAAGGTATATGGTGGTTATTTTAAGGAAGGTGTTTTTGTACCGGCAAAAGTTGTGCGGTACTAGAGAGGCTAGCAAAGGTGGAAGGGTGAGAGTGCGTAGAATCCATGGACTCAACATTAGTCATACAGAACTCACATACTTATTGAAAAGTCTATTAGTCATTGAAGCAAAGTATTAAATGCATGCTCCTAGGGGAGAGGTTGGTAGGAGTTAACCATCGCGCGCTCCCAACCCTCACACAAAGGTTGACAATCTATAAACAAATCATGCTCCGACTTCCTTACATAACGGTTCACCATACGTGCATGCTACGGGAATCACAAACCTTTACACAAGTATTTTAACAAATAAAAATTACTTCCTAACATGACTCTTAACATTACCATCTTTGTATCTCAAAACTTTATGCAAGGAATCAAACTTCTCAAAAAATATTCAATGCACTTAATATGGAAGTTTTTATTATATCCCTCTTGGATGCCTATCATATTAGGACTAAATTCATAAGCTAGACCAATTACCATGTTGCTTAGAGACTCTCAAAATAATATAAGTGAGGTAAGAGAGTTCAATTATTTCTATAAAATGCAAACACCATCGTGCTCTAAAAAAATGTAAGTGAAGCACATAGAGCAAAATTGCCTAACTCAAAAGATATAAGTGAAGCACATAGAATATTCTAATAAATTCACGATTCAGTGTCTCTCTCTCAAAATATGTGTGCAGCAAGGATGAT
This sequence comes from Hordeum marinum, assembly GCA_022496015.1. Classification (NCBI taxonomy): domain Eukaryota; kingdom Viridiplantae; phylum Streptophyta; class Magnoliopsida; order Poales; family Poaceae; genus Hordeum; species Hordeum marinum. The sequence continues at coordinate 483,823,861 of CM039673.1, forward strand.
TGTGTAAAACTGAGAAACAAAGACTCATATCATACAAGACGCTCCAAGCAAAACACATATCATGTGGTGAATAAAAATATAGCCTCAAGTAAATTTACCGATGGATTGAAGACGAAAGAGGGGATGCCTTTTTGGGAATCACCAAGCTTAGTATCTTTGTAATCCGTGAATATCAATTGGGGTGCCTTTGTCATCCCCAAGATTAGGCTCTTTCCACTCCTTATTCCATAGTCCATCAAATCTTTACCCAAAACTTGAAAACTTCACAACACAAGACTTAACAGAAAACTCGTGAGATCCGTTAGTAAGAAAATAAATCCCCACTTTAGGTACTGTTGTGAAATCATTATTTATTTATATTTGTTTTATACCTACTGAATTATAAATTCTCCATGGTTCATACCCTATGATACAACCCATAGATTCAGCGAAATAGGCAAACAACTCAAAGAAAACAGAATCTGTCAAAAACAGAACAGTCTGTAGCAATCTGAAAACTTCGTATACTTCTGTAACTTAAAAAATTCTGAAAAATTAGGAAAACCTGGGAAATTTAAATATGAATCTGTTTTCAAACTTTCAGTTTCATTTTACGCTCTGAAAAATTTAGAAAATTACTGTACTGAGCGCAAAAGTTTCTGTTTTTCAGCAAGATCAAATCAACAACTACCATAGATCACCCTAAAGGTTTTACTTAGCTCAAACACTAATTAAAACACCAAAACACAATTATTACAGAATTAATAATGTGGGAAACACTCAAAAACATAATCAAAAACAGAACACAAAAATAAAATTGGGTTGCCTCCCAACAAGCGCTATTGTTTAACGCCCCTAGCTAGGCAAAACACAATAGATCTAGGTATTGTCATATTTGGTATGCAATCCAAAAGTATCTCTCATAATAGATTCATAATTAAATATTATTTTCTTTCTAGGAAAGTGTTCCATGCCTTTCCTCAATGGAAATTGAAATCCACCGTTTCCTTCTTTCATGTCAATAATTGCACCAATCGTTCTAAGGAAGGGTCTACCAAGAATAATAGGACATATAGGATTGCAATCTATATCAAGAACAATGAAACCTACAGGAAAATAATTCCTATTTTCAACAATAAGAACATCATTAATCCTTCCCATAGGTTTCTTAATAGTGTAATCCGCAAGATGCAAATTTAGAGAGCAATCATCAAGATCATGGTAACCTAGCACATCACATAAAGTTTTCGGAATCGTGGAAACACTAGCACCCAAATCACACAAAGCATGGCAATCATAATATTTGATTTTAATCTTAATAGTAGGTTCTCACTCATCATGAAGCTTTCTAGGAATAGAAACTTCTAACTCAAGTTTTTCTTCAAAAGATTTCATCATAGCATCAACGATATGTTTAGTAAAAGCCTTATTTTCACTATAAGCATGTGGAGAATTCATCATGGATTGTAAAAAGGAAATACAATCAATGAAAGAGCAGCTATAATAATTAAAGTCCTTGAAATCCAAAAGAGTGGGTTCATTGCTATTCAAAGTTTTGACCTCTTCTATCCCACTTTTATCAATTTTAGCATAAAGATCTATAGACTCCAAATCATTGGGACGCTCTTTAACTAAGGTTGACTTATATCCAGACCCATATTTATCAAGATTTATATTGGAAAACAAAGATTCAATAGGAGTCACATCAATCACTTTGAGATCTTCATCATTGTTATCACGACAACACACTTTTTCAAGCCATTCACGCTTAGCACAAATTCTAGCGGTTCTTTCCTTACTTCCATCAATAGAAATTCTCATAGATTTTAAAGAATCATTAATATCATGCTTGGGTTTAGTAGATCTAACTTTCAAAGAATCAAACTCAAGCGAAATTCTATCAACACTCCTAGCCAAATCATCAATTTTGAGCACTTTTTCTTCAATCGTAGCATTAAAAACTTTTTGTGAACCAATAAATTCTTTAACAATATTTTCAATATCATAGAGAATCTTATTATAATTTCCATAAGAATTGTTCTAGGAATTACCATAATTACTAGAGGAATTACTAGGAAATGGCCTAGGGTTGAAATTACCTCTATACGCGTTATTATCAAAATTGTTCCTACCAACAAAATCCACATCCATAGATTCATTATTATTTCCAATCAAAGAAGACAAAGGCATATCATTAGGATAAATAGGATCACTCTTACTAGCAAAAAAATATCAATTCATCCATCTTTTCACTCAAAGTATTTATTTCTTCAATAGCATGCACTTTTTTACTAGTAGGAGATCTTTAGGTATGCTAATGCGAGTAGTTTGTCATAATATTCTCTAGGAGTTTAGTAGACTCTCCTAACGTGATTTCCATCAAATTACCACCCACAATGGAATCTAAAAGATTCCTAGATGCAACATTCAATCCCGCATAGAAAATTTGTATAATCATCCATAAACTCAAACCATGTGCGAGACAATTCCTAATCATTAATTTAATCCTCTCCCAAGATTGTGCAACATGCTCATGATCAAGTTTCTTAAAATTAATTATATCGTTCCTAAGGGAGATGATCTTAGTGGGCGGAAAGTACTTGGAGATAAAAGCATCTTTACACTTACTCCATGAATCAATACTATTTTTAGGCAAAGACGAAAACCAAGTTTTAGCATGATTTCGTAGTGAGAACAGAAATAGCTTCAATTTAAAAATATCATTATCCACATCTTTCTTATTTTACATATCACACAACTCAATGAAATTATTTAGATGGGATGCGGCATCTTCACTAGGACGGCCAGAAAATTGTTCTTTCATAACAAGATTAAGCAATGCAGCATTGATTTCATAAGATTCCGCACTAGTGGCAGGAGCAATCGGAGCACTAATAAAATCCTTATTATTAGTATTGCAAAATTCACACAACTTGGTATTCTTGGACATCGTGATAAAGCAAGCTATCAAGCACACAAGCAAACGAAAGGCAAACAAAAGGCCAACGAAAGAAGGGCGAATAAAAAGACAAATCTTTTTGGTATTTTCTAAAAATCGTTTTAAAAGTGGGAGAGAGGAAAATGAGAGGCAAATGGAAAATAATGTAAATGCAAGAGATGAGCTTGTGATGGGTACTCGGTAGGCTTGATCTTGACTTGCTATGTATCCTCCCCGGCAACGGCGCCAGAAATCCTTCTTGATACCTCTTGAGGTTGCGTTGGTTTTCCCTGGAAGAGGAAAGGGTGATGCAGCAAAGTAGATAAGTATTTACCTCAGTTGATGAGTACCAAGGTATCAATCCAGTAGGAGAAACAAGCAAGTTACCAATGGATGCACCTACACAAACAATCAAACTCTTGCACCCAACGCTATAAAGGGGTTGTCAATCCCTTCATGATTATTTGCAAGGATTAGATCCGATAGAGATAGATGTAAACAAAAATGGAAAGTAAAAGATAAGTAAATTGCAGCAAAGTATTTTTGGTATTTTTTCTGTATAGATCTAAAAATATATTATGGAAAGTAGACCCGGGGGCCATAGGTTTCACTAGAGGCTTCTCTCTTGAAGGAAAATATCATGGTGGGTAAACAAATTACTGTCAAGCAATTGATAGAAAAGCGAATAATCATGTAGTTACCCAAGGAAATGATAATGCATATAGGCATCACGTTGGTGTCAAGTAGACCAAAACGATTCTGCATCAACTACTATTACTCCACACATCGACCGACTCCTGCCTGAATCTGGAGTATTAAGTTCATGAAGAACGGAGTAACGCATTAAGAAAGATGACATGATGTAGAAGGATAAACTCAAGCAATATGATGAAAACCCCATCTTGTTACCCTTGATGGCAAGAATACAATACGTGCCTTGCTACCCCTACTATGTCACTGGGTGAGGACACCGCAAGATTGAACCCAAAACTAAGCACTTCTCCCGTTGCAAGAATTACCAATCTAGTTGGTCAAACCAAACCAATAACTCGAAGAGCCTTGCAAGGCTATGAAATCATGCATATAAGAATTCAGAGAAGATTGAAATAAGATTCATGGATAATCTGAACACAAACGTACAATTCATCGGATCTTGACAAACACACTACAAAAGAGTATTACATCAGATAGATCCCCATGAAGATCATGAAGAACATGGTATTGAAGATCAAAGAGAGAAGAAGCCATCTGGCTACTAGATTGGACCCGTAGGTCTGTGGTGGACTACTCGCGCATCATCGGAGGGGCAATGGAGTTGATGTACATGCGCTCCGTGATCGACCCCCCCCCCCGACAGATTATCGGAAAAAGCTCCAAGATTGGATCTCTCGGGAACGGAGGCTTCTAGTGGCGGAAAAGTATTTGCGTGGCTCATTATGGTGTTGGGGGAACATTTGCATATTTATAGGATGAAGAATATGGTTAGGAGACCTGCCAGGAGACGGCAAGCCTGCCAGGCGCAACCAGGGGGGTGGTCGCGCCTACCAGGCTTGTGACCTCCTGGCAGGTGCCCTGGCGTGCACTCCAAGCCTGTTGGATTTGTTTCCTTCCAGAAAGAATCATTCCGAAGATTTTATTCCGTTTGGACTCCGTTTAATAGTCCATACCTGCAATACTCAAAAACAAGGAAAAAACATAAACTGGCACTAGGCTCTAGATTAATAGGTTAGTCCCAAAAATAATATTAAATAGCATATTAATGCATATAAAACATCGTAAACGGATAATATAATAGCATGACATCAACAAAAATGATAGATACGTTGGAGACATATCAACGGCAAGGTCCCCCCGTCGACGCATGTGATGGTGCGATGGGAGAAGTGGCGGTCATTGGTGCGTAGGTGCAGAGTGTGGGGAGACGTAGTAGTAAATCAAAAAAATTCCTACGTGTTCACCAAGATCTATCTATGGAGAAACCAGCAACGAGTGGGAAGAGATTGCATCTTCATACCTTTGAAGATCGCTAAGCGGAAGCGTTACAAGAACGCGGTTGGTGGAGTCATACTCGTAGCAATTCAGATCGCGGTGGACTCCGATCTCAGCGCCGAAAAACGGTGCCTCCGCGTTCAACACACGTGCAGCCTAGTGACATCTCCTACGCCTTGATCCAGCAAGGAGGAAGGAGAGGTTGAGGGAGAGCTCAGGAAGCACGACGGCATGGTGACGGTGGAGCTGCGTGGTACTCCGACAGAGCTTCGCTAAGCACTACGGAGGACGAGGAGAGGAAGGAGTAGGGCTGCGCCATAGGAGAGAGAACTCGTGTGTCTGGCAGACCCCAAAACCCCCACTATATATAGGAGGAGGAGGGAGGGCGCAGCCCTAGGGTTCCCACCCTAGGAGCTGCGGCCGGCCCTAGATGCCATCTGGCCGGCCGCTAGAGAGAGGGAGCGGGGGAGGGTGCAGCCCTAGTGGGCCTTAGGCCCATCTGGGTCTAGGGTTTCCCCTCCCTCCCACCTTCCTACGTCTTGGGCCAGGGTGGAGGGCGCACCAGCCCACTCTGGGACTATTCCCTTCCACTCTCGGCCCATGCATCCCTCTAGGGCCGGTGGCCCTACTTGGTGGATCCCCGGAACCCTTCCGGTGGTCCCGGCACGTTACCGGTAATTCCCGAAACACTTCCGGTGGCCAAATCCTCACTTCCTATATATCATTCTTTACCTCCGGACCATTCCAAAACTTCTCGTGATGTACGGGGTCTCATACGGGACTCTGAACTACCTTCGGTAACCACGTACACTATTTCCCTATAACCCTAGCGTCATCGAACCTTAAGTGTGTAGACCCTACGAGTTCGGGAGACACGTAGACATGACCGAGACACCTCTCCGGTCAATAACCAACAGCGGGATCTGGATACCCAAGTTGGCTCCCACATGCTCCACGATGATCTCATCGGATGAATCATGATGTCGGGGATTCAATCAATCTCGTATACAATTCCCTTTGTCTACCGGTATGATACTTGCCCGAGATTCGATCGTCGGTATCCGTATACCTTGTTCAATCTCGTTATCGACAAGTCTCTTTACTCGTTCTGTAACACATCATACCGTGGCTAACTCCTTAGTCACATTGAGATCATGATGATGATGTCTTACCGAGTGGTCCTAGAGATACCTCTGTTGGAAATATGCCCTAGAGGCAATAATAAATTAGTTATTATCATATTTTCTTGTTCATGATAATCGTTTATTATCCATGCTATAATTGTATTAAATGGAAACACATTACATGTGTGGGTAAATAGACAACACTTTGTCCCTAGTATGCCTCTAGTGAACTAGTTCGTTAATCAAAGACGGTCAAGGTTTCCTAGCCATTGACATGTGATGTCATTTGATAACGGGATCAAATCATTAGGAGAAAAGTTGTGATAGACAAGACCCAAACTACAAACGTGGCTTATGATCGTGTCAGTTTATTGCTACTGTTTTCTGCATGTCAAGTATATGTTCCTATGACCATGAGATCATGCAACTCACAGATATCGGAGGAGTACCTTGTGTGTATCAAACGTCGCAACGTAACTGGGTGACTATAAAGGTGCTCTACAGGTGTCTCCGAGGGTGTCTGTTGAGTTGGCATGGATCAAGACTAGGATTTGTTACTCCGTGTGACGGAGAGGTATCTCAGGGCCCACTCGGTAATACAACATCACAATAAGCCTGGCAAGCAATGTGACTAAGTGTTAGTCACGGGATCTTGTATTACGGAACGAGTAAAGAGACTTGCCGGTAACGAGGTTGAACTACGTATGGAGATACCAACGATCGAATCTCGGGCAAGTAACATACCGAAGAACAAAGGGAACATCATACGGGATTAACTGAATCCTTGACATAGAGGTTCGACCGATAAAGATCTTCGTAGAATATGTAGGAACCAATGTGGACATCCAGGTCCCGCCATTGGTTATTGGCCGTAGAGGTGTCTCGGTCATGTCTACATAGTTCTCGAACCCGCAGGGTCTGCACACTTAAGGTTTGGTGACGTTTCGGTAGTATAGAGTTATGTATGGTGGTGACCGAAGGTTGTTCGGAGTCCAGGATGAGATCCCGGACATCACGAGGAGCTCCGGAATGGTCCGGAGGTAAATATTGATATATAGGAAGGTGGTGTTTGGACTCTGGAAATTTTCGGGCATTTTCGGTAGTGTACCGGGAGTGACGAATGGGTCCCGGGGGCCCACCAGTGGGGCCAACCCACCCCCTGGGCCTATGTGGAAACCCACCAGCCCATAGTGTGCCAGTTGGGTCGTCCAAGGAGGCCTATGCGCAGGAGGAAAGAGAGGCATACCGAATTGGGGTGGAAACCTCCCCAAACTCCACCTCTCTTGTGGGAGGAGTCCTACTAGGAGGAGGACTCCTCCCCACTAGGTTCGGACGAACCAAAGGAGAGACCTCCTTTTGGGAGAAGCCTCCTCTCCCCTCCTCCTATATATATATGAGTGGTTTTAGGGTTTTTTGGACAAGGATTTTCAGCCACATCTAAACCCTACTTCTAGATCAAGTTCCTCTAGACTAGACTAGTTCCGCAGTGCTTAGGCGAAGCCCTGCCGGAATTGCTCCAGCACCATCACCAGAGCGCCGTCACTCTGCCGGTGAACTCTTCTCCCTCTCCACTTACTCTTGTTGGATCAAGATGGTGGAGATAGTCATCAAGCTGCACGTGTGCTGAACGCGGAGGTGTCGTCCGTTTGGCGCTAGATCGGAAGGACCGTGAACAAGATCACGGGACGGATCGTGATGAGATCGTGGGACGGATTGTGATGAGATCACAGGATGGATCGTGATGAGTTCGCGGGATGGATCATTATTGGATCGCGGGATGGATCATGATGTGATCGCGGGACGCTCGGCCATTTAGATCGCGAAGATGTTCGACTACACCAACTGCGATTCTTAACGCTTCCCGCTTAGCGATCTACAAGGGTATGTAGATCCACTCTCCCTCTCGTAGATGCTCATCACCATGAATAGATATTCGTGTGCGTAGGAAATTTTTTGTTTCCCATGCAACGTTCCCCAACAGTGGTATCAGAGCTAGGACTATGTGTAGATGAGATCTTGAGTAGAACACAAAGAGTTTGTGGGCGTTGATGCTTAGATTGCTTCCTCCCTTGGTCGGATTTTGGTTCAGCGGTATTGTGAGATGAAGCGTCCCGGACCAACATTACTCGTACGCTTATGAGAGACCGGTTCCCTCGACCGCAACTTGTTGCATAGATGGCTTGCGGGTGCCAGTTTCTCTCACTTTAGTTGGATCGGATTCGACAAAGGCGGTCCTTGAGAAGGTTGAAAAGCAACTAGTGTATCACCGTTGTGGTTTTTGTGTAGATACCCATAGCAGCCACGTAAAACATGCAACAACAATTAGAGGACGTCTAACTTGTTTTTGCAGGGTATGTTGTAATGTAATATGGCCAATTACTTGATGTGATATATGTGATGTATGAGATGATCATGTGATGTATAGATTATCACGACTTGCATGTCGATGAGTACGGCAACCGGCAGGAGCCATAGGGTTGTCTTTAATTATTGTATGACCTGTGTGTCAATCATTAAGCGCTATGTAATGCTTTACTTTATCGCTAAACGGTAGCAATAATAGTAGAAGCATGGTGGGCGTGAAAACCCCGATGGCGACACATTGATGGAGATCATGGTGTCATGCTGATGACGATGGAGAGTATGCCGGTGCTTTCATGATGGAGATCAAAAGCACAAGTTCATGGCCATATCATGTCACTTATGATTTGCATGTGATGTTAATCCTTTTATGCACCTTGTTTTGCTTAGGACGACGGTAGCATTATAAGGTGATCCCTCACTTAAATTTCAAGATGAACTGTGTTCTTCCTGAGTGTGCACCGTTACGAAAGTTCGTCGTGTTGAGACAACATGTGATGATCGGGTGTGATAGACTCTACGTTCACATACAACGGGTGCAAGCTAGTGTTGCACATGCAGAACACTCGGGTTAAACTTGACGAGCCTAGCATGTACAGACATGGCCTCGGAACACAAGAGATCGAAAGGTCGAACATGAGTCATATAGTAGATATGATCAACATGATGATGTTCACCATTAAAACCACCTCAACTCACGTGATGATCGTACTTGAGTTGGTGAATTTGGATCATGTGTCACTCGAATGACCGGAGGGATGTAAATTTAAGTGGGAGTTCTTAAGTAATATGATTAATTGAACTCATTATCATGAACATAGTCAGTATTGTCTTTGCAAACTGTGTTGTAGATTACTAGCTCATGTTGTAGCTCCCTTGTATTTTATATGTTCCTAGAGAAATAGAGTTGAAAGATGATGGTAGCAATATTGCGTACTGGCTCCGTAATCTGAGGATTGTCCTTGTTGCTGCATAGAAGGCTTATGTCCTTAATGCACCGCTCGGTGCGCCAACCCCTCTAGCGTCGTCTGTAGATGTTGTGAACATCTGACAGGCACGTTCTGATGACTACTTGATAGTTTAGTGTGTCATGCATTACGTCTTAGAATTGAGGCTCCGAAACATTTTGAACGTCACGGAACATATGAGATGTTCTAAGAGCTGAAATTAGGATCTCAGGCTCGTGCCCGTGTTGCGAGATATGAGATCTCCAACAAGATTCTTTGCCTGTAAGATGAAAGAGAATAGCTCAATAGTTGAGCATGTGCTCATATTGTCTAGATGCTGCAATCGCTTGAATCGAGTGGGAGTTGATCTTCCAAATAAGATAGTGATTTATATAGTTCTCCAAGTCACTGTCACTAAAGCTACTAGAACTTGGTGATGAACTATAAAACGCCAGAGATAGAAATAATGATCCCTGAGCTATTTGCGATGTCTGACACCGCAAAGGTAGAAATTGAGAAGGAGCATCAAAGTGTTGATGGTTAGTTAAAACCACTAGTTTCAACAAGAGCAAGGAGGGAAACCTCATGGATAGCAAGTCAGTTGTTGCTCCCGTGAAGCAACCCAAAGTTGAACTCAAACCCGAGACTAAGTGCTTCGATTATGAGGAGAGCGGTCGCTGAAGCGGAACAACCCTAGATACTTGGTAGATAAGAAGGCTGGCAACGTCAAGAGAAGTATATTTGATATACGTGTTATTGATGTGTACCTTGCTAGTACTCCTAGTAGCACCTGGGTATTGGATACCGGTTCGGTTGCTAAATGTTAGTAACTCGAAATAAAAGCTACGAAATAAACGGAGAACTAGCTAAGTGTGAGGTGACGATGTGTGTTGGAAATGTTTCCAAGGTTGATGTGATCAACATCGCACGCTCTCTCTACCTTTGAGATTAGTGACGAACCTAAAATAAATGTTATTTGGTGTTCTTTTGCGTTGAGCATGAATGTGATTAGATCATGTTCATTGCAACACGGTTATTCATTTAAGTTAGAGAATAATGGTTATTCTATTTACATGAATAATACCTTCAATGGTCATGCACCCAGTAAGAATGGTTTGTTGAAACTTGATCGTAGTAATACACATGTTCATAACATTGATGCCAAAAGGATACAAAGTTAATAATGATAGTACCACATACTTGTGGCACTGCCGCTAAATGTCATCTTGGTATAAAACGCATGAAGAAACTCCATGCTGATGGATCTTTGGACTCATTCGATTTCGAATCGGTTGAGACATGCGAACCATGCCTCTTGGTCAAAGATGACTAAGGACCCCGTTTTCTGTTTTGATGAAGCGGGCAAGTGATTTATTGGAAATGATACATGTTGACGTGTGCAATCCAATGAGTCTTGTAGCGTGCGGTGGATATCGTTATTTTCTTACCTTCACTGATGATTTGAGTAGATATAGTGTATATTTACTTAATGAAACACATGTCTGAATCGTTTGAAAGGTTCAAGCAAATTCGGAGTGAAGTTTAAGATCATCGTGACAAGAAGATAAATATGTTTGCCATATGATCATGGAGGTGAATATCTAAGTTACGAGTTTGGCATACAACTTTAGACAATGTGAAAGTTGGTTCACAACTCACGCCACCTGGAACACCATAGTGTGATGGTGTGTCCGAACGTCATAGTCGTGCTCTATTGGATATGGTGCAAGCTATGATGTCTATTATCGTTTTGTTACTATAATTTTGGGGTTATGCATTAGAGACAACAACATTCACTTTAAATAGGGCACCATCTAAATCCGTTGAGATGACACCGTGTGAACTATGGTTTGATAGAAACCTAAGCTATCATGTCTTAATGTTTGGGGCTGCGACGCTTGTGTGGAAAATGTTTTCGCCTAATGAGCTCGAACCCAAAGCGGACAAATGCATGTTCATAGAATACCCTAAGAACAGTTGGGTGAACCTTCTATCTCAGATCCAAGCATAAAATGTTTGTTGCTAAAACTGGATCCTTTCTCGAGAAAGGGTTTCTCTTGAAGAATTGAGTGGGAGGAGGATAGAACTTGATGAGGTTATTTGAACCTTTGCTTCAACCAGAAAGTAGCGCAGCACAGAAAGATGTTTCTGTGAAGCCTACGTCAGTTGAAGAGGAAGTTAATGATAATGATCATGAAGCTTCAGATCAAGTTACTATCGACCTACGAGGAAAATAGAACTTGATGAGGTTATTGAATCTTTACTTCAACCAGAAAGTGGCGCAGCGTAGAAAGATGTTTCTGTGAAGCCTACGTCAGTTGAAGAGGAAGTTAATGATGATGATAATGAAGCTTCGGATCAAGTTACTATCCAACTTCGTAGGTCGACAAGGACGTGTACTGCTACTGAGCGGTATGACAACCCTGTCTTGGAGGTCATCTTGTTGGACAACGATGAACCTACGAACTATGGAGAAGCAATGATGGGCCCGGAAGCCAACAAATGGTTAGAGGCCATGAAATCCGAGAAAGGATCCATGTATGAAAACCAAGTATAGACTTTGGTGGACTTGCTCATTGGACGACAGGTCATCAAGTACAAATGGATCTTTAAGATGAAGGCAGACGCTGATGGTGAATGTCACCATTTATAAAGCTCGACTTGTCGCAAAGAAGTTTCCGACAAGTTCAAGGAGTTGACTGCGATGAGACTTTCTCACTCGTAGCGATGCTAAAGTCTATTGGAATTATGTTAGCAGTTGTTGCATTTTTCAATTATGAAATCTGGCAGATGGATACCAAAACATCGTTTCCTTCCTTAAGGAAAGGTTGTATGAGATACAACCAGAAAGGTTTTGTCAGTCCTAAGGATGCTAAAAGGTGTGCAAGCTTCAGTGAACCTTCTATGAACTGAAGCAAGCATCTCGGAGTTGGAATATACACTTTGATGAGGTGATCAAATTTTTTGAGTCTATACAAAGTTTATGAGAAACTTGTATTTACAATAAAGTGAGTGGGAGCACTATAGAGTTTCTGGTAAGCATATGTGGTTGACATATTGTTGATCGGAAATGATGTAGAATTTCTGGAAAGCATAAAAGGTTGTTTGAAAAGAGTTTTTCAAAGGAAGACCTGGATAAAGCTACCTAATTGTTGAGCATCAAAATCTATAAAGGTAGATCAAGATGTTTGATAAGACTTTCAATGAGTACATACCTTGACAAGATTTTGAAAGAGTTCAAAATGGATCAGTCAGAGAAAGAGTTCTCGCCTGATTTGTAAGGTATAAAGTTGAGTAAGACTCAATGCCCAGTGACTGCAGAAGATGGAGAAAAGATGAGTGTCATCCCCTATGCTTCAGCCATAGGCTCTATCATGTATGCAATGTTGTGCACAAAGACCCGATGTCAGCCTTGCTATAAGTATGGCCGGAAGGTTTCAAAGTGATCCTAGAATGGAGCACTGGACAGCAGGCAAGATTATCCTTATTAACTAAAAGACTGAGGAGATGTTTCTCGATTATGGAGGTGATAAAGAGTTCGTCGTAAAGAGTCACGTCGATGCAAGCTTTAACACCAATTCGGATGACTCGTATTAGCAATCTGGATACGTATAGTGGAGCAGCCATTTGGAATAGTACCACGTGGAGTGTGGTAGCAGTGTTTACGGTTTGACATAGAAATTTGCAAAGTACACATGGATCTGAATGTCGCAGACCCGTTGACTATAAGACCTCTCTCACATGCAAAGCATGATCGAGCCCCAGAACTCATTGGGTGTTAGATTCATAACAGTGCAAATCACATGGTGATGTGAACTAGATTATTGACTCTAGTGCAAGTGGGAGACTGTTGGAAATATGCCCTAGAGGCAATAATAAATTAGTTATTATCATATTTCCTTGTTCATGATAATCGTTTATTATCCATGCTATAATTGTATTACATGGAAACACATTACATGTGTGGGTAAATAGACAACACTTTGTCCCTAGTATGCCTCTAGTGAACTAGTTCGTTGATCAAAGATGGTCAAGGTTTCCTAGCCATTGACATGTGATGTCATTTGATAAAGGGATCACATCATTAGGAGAATGATGTGATGGACAAGACCCAAACTACAAACGTGGCTTATGATCGTGTCAGTTTATTGCTACTGTTTTCTGCAAGTCAAGTATATGTTCCTATGACCATGAGATCATGCAACTCACAGATATCGGAGGAGTACCTTGTGTGTATCAAACATTGCAACGTAACTGGGTGACTATGAAGGTGCTCTACAGGTGTCTCCGAGGGTGTCTGTTGAGTTGGCATGGATGAAGACTGGGATTTGTTACTCCTTGTGACGGAGAGGTATCTCAAGGACCACTCGGTAATACAACATCACAATAAGCCTTGCAAGCAATGTGACTAAGTGTTAGTCACGGGATCTTGCATTATGGAACGAGTAAAGAGACTTGCCGGTAACAAGGTTGAACTAGGTATGGAGATAACGACGATCGAATCTCGGGCAAGTAACATACCGAAGAACAAAGGGAATATCATACGGGATTAACTGAATCCTTGACATAGAGGTTCGACCGATAAAGATCTTCGTAGAATATGTAGGAACCAATGTGGACATCCAGGTCCCGCCATTGGTTATTGACCGTAGAGGTGTCTCGGTCATGTCTACATAGTTCTCGAACCCGCAGGGTCTGCACACTTAAGGTTTGGTAACGTTTCGGTAGTATAGAGTTATGTATGGTGGTGACCGAAGGTTGTTCGGAGTCCCGGATGAGATCCCGGACGTCACGAGGAGCTCCGGAATGGTCCGAAGGTAAATATTGATATATAGGAAGGTGGTGTTTGGACTCTGGAAAGTTTTGGGCATTTTCGGTAGTGTACCGGGAGTGACGAATGGGTCCCGGGAGCCCACCAGTGGGGCCAACCCACCCCATGGGCCTATGTGGCAACCCACCAGCCCATAGTGGGCCAGTTGGGTCGGCCAAGGAGGCCTATGTGTAGGAGGAAAGATAGGCAAACCGAATTGGGGTGGAAACCTCCCCAAACTCCACCTCTCTTGTGGGAGGAGGAGTCCTACTAGGAGGAGTACTCCTCCCCACTAGGTTCAGCTGAACCAAAGGAGAGCCCTCCTGTTGGGAGCAGCCTCCTCTCCCCTCCTCCTATATATATGAGTGGTTTTAGGGTTTTTTGGACAAGGATTTTCAGCCACGTCTAAACCCTACTTCTAGATCAAGTTCCTCTAGACTAGACTAGTTCCGCAGTGCTTAGGCGAAGCCCTACCGGAATTGCTCCACCACCATCACCGGAGCACCATCACGCTGCCGTTGAACTCTTCTACCTCTCCACTTACTCTTGCTGGATCAAGATGGTGGAGATTGTCATCAAGCTGCACGTGTGCTGAACGTGAAGGTGCCGTCCGTTCGACGCTAGATCGGAAGGACCGTGAACAAGATGATGGGACGGATCGTGATGAGATCGCGAGACGGATCGTGATGAGATCGCAGGATGGATCGTGATGAGTTCGCGGGACGGCTCATGATTGGATCGCGGGACGGATCGTGATGTGATCACGGGACGCTCGGCGATTTGGATCACGAAGATGTTCGACTACACCAACCGCGGTTCTTAATGCTTCCTGCTTAGCGATCTACAAGGGTATGTAGATCCACTCTCCCTCTCGTAGAAGCTCATCACCATGGATAGATCTTCGTGTGCGAAGGAAATTTTTTGTTTCCCATGCAACGTTCCCCAACAACCTCTCCGTCACATGGAGTGACAAATCACAGTCTCGATTTGTGCCAACCCAACAGACACTTTCGGAGATACCCATAGTGCACCTTTATATCCACCCAGTTACGTTGTGACGTTTGGCACACCCAAAGCATTCCTACGGTATCCGGGAGTTGCACAATCTCATGGTCTAAGGAAATGATACTTGACATTAGAAAAGCTTTAGCAGACGAACTACACGATCTTGTGCTATGCTTAGGATTGGGTCTTGTCCATCACATCATTCTCCTAATGATGTGATCCCGTTATCAATGACATCCAATGTCCATGGTCATGAATCCGTGACCATCTATTGATCAACGAGCTAGCCAACTAGAGGCTCACTAGGGACATGTTGTGGTCTATGTATTCACACATGCATTATGGTTTCCGGTTAATACAATTATATCGTGAACAAGGAAATACAATAATAACCATTTTATTATTGCCTCTAGGGCATATTTCCAACAGTCTCCCACTTGCACTAGAGTCAATAATCTAGCTCACATCACCATGTGATTAACACTTACATCACCATGTGATCATATCATCATGTGATTAACACCCAATTAGTTCTGGGGTTTGATCATGTTTTGCTCGTGAAAGAGGTTTTAGTCAACGGGTCGGTGACATTCAGATCCGTGTATACCTTGCAAACTTCTATGTCCTACTGTAGATACTGCTCCCATGCTCCACTTGGAGCTATTCCAAATGCCAACTCCACTATACGTATCCGGATTTCTACTAAGAGTCATCCGGATTGGTGTTAAAGCTTGCATCGATGTAACCCTTTACGACGAACTCTTTATCACCTCCATAATCAAGAAATATTTCCTTAGTCCTCTAGTTGCTAAGGATAATTTCGACCGTTGTCTAGTGATCCACTCCTGGATCTCTCTTGTACCCCTTGACAAACTCATCTTTTCTCTATTTTCTAGCGTGGTCGGGCATTGAGCTGTGCTCAATCTCACACCTTCTAATGCAGGCAAGAACCCTTTCTTGGACTGATCCATATTGAACTTATTCAATATCTTGTCAAGGTATGTACTCATTGAAATTATTATCAAGCATTTTGATCTATCTCCATAAATCTTGATGCCCAACAAATAGGTTGCTTTATCCAGGTCTTCCTTTGAAAACTTTTTCAAACAACCATTTATGCTTTCCAGAAATTATACATCATTTTCGATCAAAAATATGTCAACTACATATTCTTATCAAAAATTCTATAGTGCTCCCACTCACTTTCTTGTAAATACAAGTTTATCATAAACTTTGTATAAACTCAAAAACTTTGATCACTTCATCAAAGATCATATTCCAACTCCGAGATGCTTGCTCCAGTCCATAGAAGGATCGCTGGAGTTTGCATACCTTTTAGCATCCTTAGGATTGACAAAACCTTCTGGTTGTATCACATACAACTCTTCCTCACAGAAACCATTAAGGAAGCATTACTTTGACATCCATCTGCCAGATTTCATAATCGAAAAATGCAGCAACTGCTAACATAATTTTAATAGACTTTTAGCATCGCTACGGATGAGAAAATCTCATCGCAGTCAACTCCTTGAACTTGGCGGAAACTTCTTTGCGACAAGTCGAGCTTTATAAATGGTGACATTTCACCATTAGTGTATGTGTTCATATCAAAGGTCCATTTGTACTCAACGACCTGTCGTTCAACGGGCAAGTCTACAAAAGTCCATGCTTGGTTTCCATACATGGATCCTTTCTCGGATTTCATGGATCCTAGCCATTTGTTGGAATTCGGGCCCACCATCGCTTCTCCATAGTTTGTAGGTTCATCGTTGTCCAACAACATGACCTCCAAGACAGGGTTGACGTACTACTCAAGAGCAGTACGTGTCCTTGTCGACTTACGAGGTTTGATAGTAACTTGATCTGAAGCTTCATGATCATCATCATTAACTTCCTCTTCAACTGACGTAGGCTCCACAGAAACATCTTTCTGTGCTGTGCTACTCTCTGGTTGAAACAAAGGTTCAACAACCTCACCAAGTTCTATCTTCCTCCCACTCATTTCTTTCGAGAGAAACTCTTTCTCGAGAAAGGACCCGTTCTTAGCCACAAACACTTTTGCACTTGGATATGAGATAGAAGCTATACCCAATGTCTCCTTAGGGTATTCTATGAAGATGCATTCGTCTGCTTTGGGTTCGAGCTCACTAGGTGAAAACCCTTTTCACATAAGCGTCGCAGCCCTAAACATTAAGAAGTGACAGCTTAGGCTTCTGTCAAACCATAATTCACACGGTGTCATCTCAACAGACTTAGATGGTGCCCTTTTAAAGTGAATGGATTTGTCTCTAATGCATAACCCCGTAACGATAGTGGCAAAACGATAAGAGACATCATAGTACTCATTATATCCAATAGAGAACGACTACGACGTTTGGACACACCATCACACTATGGTGTTCCAGAAGGCGTGAGCTGTGAAACAATTTCCACATTGTCTAAAATTGCATACCAAACTCGTAACTCAGATATTCGCCTCCACGATCATATCGTAGACATTTTATCTTCTTGTCACGATGATCTTTAACTTCACTCTGAAACTCCTTGAACCTTTCAAACATTTTAGACTCGTGTTTCATTAAGTAAATATCCTCATATTCACTCAAATCATCAGTGAAGGTAAAGAAAATAATGATATCCACTGCGTGTTTTCACACTCATTGGACCACATACATCAACATGTATCAATTCCAATAATCCACCAACCCGCTCCATCATACCGGAAGATGTGGAATTAGTCATCTTGCCCAAGAGGCATGGTCCGCATGTCTCAACCGATTCGAAATCGAATGAGTCCAAAGATCCATCAACATGGAGTTTCTTCATGCGCTTTACACCAATATGACGTTTGTGGCAGTGCCACAAGAATGTGATACTATCATTATTAACTTTGTATGTTTGGTGCCAACTTTATGAGCATATGTATTACTACGATCAAGATTCAATAAACCATTCCCATTGGGTGCATGACCATTGAAGGCATTATTCATGTAAACAGAATAACCATTATTCTCTAACTTAAATGAATAATCGTATTGCACTAAACACGATCCAATCATGTTCATGCTCAATGCAAACACCAAATAACATTTATTTAGGTTCATTACTAATCCCAAAGGTAGAGAAAGCGTGTGATGGTGATCACATCAACCTTGGAAACACTTCCAACACACATCATCACGTTTCACTTAGCTAGCCTCCATTCATTCCGTAGCTTTTATTTCGAGTTGCTAACATTTAGCAACTGAATCGGTATCTTATACCGAAGTGCTACTAGGAGTACTAGCAAGGTACACATCAATAACACGTATATCAAATATACTTCTGTCGATATTGCCAGCCTTCTTATCTACCAAGTATCTAGGGTTGTTCCACTTCAACGACCGTTCTCCTCATAATAGAAGCACATAGTCTCGGGTTTGGGCTCAACCTTGGGTTTCTTCACCAGAGCGGCAACTGGCTTGTCATTCCTGAAGTTTTTCCCTTCTTGCCCTTCCCCTTCTTGAAACTAGTGGTTTTCACTTAACCATCAACACTTGATGCTCCTTCTTGATTTCTACCTTCGCGGTGTCAAACAACGTGAATAGCTCAGGGATCATTATCTCCATCCCTGACATTTTATAGTTCATCACGAAGCTCCAGTAGCTTGGTGGCAGTGACTTGGAGAACTGTATTAATCACTATCTTATCTGGAAGATTAACCCCCACTCGATTCAAGTGATTGTAGCACCCAGACAATCTAAGCAAATGCTCACCGATTGAGCTATTCTCTTTTATCATGCCGGAAAAGAATCTTGTTGGAGGTCTCATACCTCTCAACACAGGCATGAACCTGAGATCCCAATCTCACCTCTTAGAACATCGCATATGTTCCGTGACGTTCAAAACGTTTTGAAGCCTCAATTCTAAGCCATAATACATGACACACTGAACTATCAAGTAGACATCATAAAGTGCATGTCAGATGTTCACAACATCTATAGACAACTCTTGAGGGAGTGGTGCACTGGGCAGTGCATCAAGGACACAAGCTTTCTATGCAGCAATGAGGACAATCCTCAGATCACAGACCCAGTCCGCATTATTGCTACCATCATCTTGCAACTTACTTTTCTCTAGGAACGTATCAATAAGTCAGGGGAGCTATAGCGTGAGCTATCTACAACATAATTTGCAAAGACAATTTTAGACTAAGTTCATGGTAATTAAGTTCACATAATCAAATTATTTAATGAACTCCCACTTAGATAGACATCCCTCTAGTCATATAAGTGATACATGATCCACGTCAACTAGCCCGTGTCCGATCATCACATGAGACGGACTAGTCATCCATGGTGAACATCTCCATGTTGATCGTATCTTCTATACGACTCATGTTCGACCTTTCGGTCTTCTGTGTTCCGAGGCCATGTTTGTACATGCTAGGCTCGTCAAGTCAACCTAAGTGTATCGCGTGTGTAAATCTAGCTTGCACCCGTTGTATGTGAATGTTAGGACTTATCAGACCCGATCATCACGTGGTGCTTCGGAACAATGATCCTTAGCAACAGTGCATAGTTAGGGTGAACAAATTTCTTGAAATTTTATTGAGGGATCATCTTATTTACTACCGTCGTTCTAAGAAAATAAGATGTAAACATGATAAACATCACATGCAATCAATATAGTGACATGATATGGCCAATATCATCTTGCTCCTTTGATCTCCATCTTCGGGGCACCATGATCATCATCGTCACCGGCACGACACCATGATCTCCATCATCGTGTCTTCATGAAGTTGGCTCGCCAACTATTACTTCTACTACTATGGCTAACGTTTAGCAATAAAGTAAAGTAATTACATGGCATTTTTTATTGACACGCAGGTCATACAATAAATTAAGACAACTCCTATGGCTCCTGCCGGTTGTCATACTCATCGACATGCAAGTCGTGAATCCGATTACAAGAACATGATCAATCTCATACATCACAATGCATCACATCACATCCTTTGGCCATATCACATCACAAGACATATGCTGCAAAAACAAGTTAGACGTCCTCTAATTTGTTGTTGCAAGTATTTACGTGGCTGCTATAGGTTTCTAGCAAGAACGTTTCTTACCTACGCCAAAAACCACAACGTGATATGCTAATTGCTATTTACCCTTCATAAGGACCCTTTTCATCGAATCCGATCCGACTAAGGTGGGAGAGACACACACCCGCTAGCCACCTTATGCAACAAGTGCATGTCAGATGGAGGAACCGGTCTCACGTAAGCGTACGTGTAAAGTTGGTCCGGGCTGCTTCATCCCACAATACCGTCGAATCAACATAAGACTAGTATTGACAAGCAAATTAACAAGATTGACGCCCACAACAACTTGTGCTCTACTCGTGCATAGATTCTACGCATAGACCTAGCTCATAATGCCACTGTTGGGAGACGTAGTAGTAAATCAAAAAAAATCCTACGTGTTCACCAAGATCTATCTATGGAGAAACCAGCAACGAGTGGGAAGTGATTGCATCTTCATACCTTTGAAGATCGCTAAGCGGAAGCGTTACAAGAACGCGGTTGGTGGAGTCGTACTCGTAGTGATTCAGATCGCGGTGGACTCCGATCTCAGCGCCGAACAACGGCGCCTCCGCGTTCAACACACGTGCAGCCCGGTGACTTCTCCTACGCCTTGATCCAGCAAGGAGGAAGGAGAGGTTGAGGGAGAGCTCCGGCAGCACGACGGCGTGGTGACGGTGGAGCTGCGTGGTACTCCGACAGAGCTTCGCTAAGCATTACGGAGGACGAGGAGAGGGAGGAGTAGGGCTGCGCCGTAGGAGAGTGAACTCATGTGTCTGGCAGCCCCAAAACCCTCCACTATATATAGGAGGAGGAGGGAGGGCACAGCCCTAGGGTTCCCACCCTAGGAGCTGCGGCCGGCCCTAGATGCCATCTTGTCGGCGGCTAGAGAGAGGGAGAGGGGGAGGGTGCAGCCCTAGTGGGCCTTAGGCCCATCTGGGTCTAGGGTTTCCCCTCCCACCCACCTTCCTGCTCCTTGGGCCAGGGTGGAGGGTGCACCAGCCCACTCTGGGGCTGTTCCCTTCCACTCTCGGCTCACGCAGCCCTCTGGGGCCGGTGGCCCCACATGGTGGACCCCCGGAACCCTTCCGGTGGTCCCGGTACGTTACCGGTAATTCCCGAAACACTTCCGGTGGCCAAATCCTCACTTCCTATATATCATCCTTTACCTTCGGACCATTCCGGAACTCCTCGTGACGTCCGGGATCTCATCCGGGACCCCCAACTACCTTCGGTAACCACGTACACTATTTCCCTATAACCCTAGCGTCATCGAACCTTAAGTGTGTAGACCCTACGGGTTCGGGAGACACGTAGACATGACCGAGACACCTCTCCGATCAATAACCAACAGCGGGATCTGGATACCCATGTTGGGGCCCACATGCTCCACGATGATCTCATTGGATGAACCACGATGTTGGGGATTCAATCAATCCCGTATACAATTCCCTTTGTCTACCGGTATGATACTTGCCCGAGATTCGATCGTCGGTATCCGTATACCTTGTTCAATCTCTTTACCGGCAAGTCTCTTTACTCGTTCCGTAACACATCATCCCATGGCTAACTCCTTAGTCACATTGAGCTCATTATGATGATGTATTACCGAGTGGGCCCAGAGATACCTCTTTGTCACACAGAGTGACAAATCCCAGTCTTGATTCGTGCCAACCCAACAAACACTTTCGGAGATACCCGTAGTGCACCTTTATATCCACCCAGTTACGTTGTGATGTTTGGCACAGCCAAAGCATTCTACGATATCCGGGAGTTGCACAATCTCATGGTCTAAGGAAATGATACTTGACATTAGAAAAGCTTTAGCAGATAAACTACACGATCTTGTGTTATGCTTAGGATTGGGTCTTGTCCATCACATCATTCTCCTAATGATGTGATCCCGTTATCAATGACATCCAATGTCCATGGTCATGAAACTGTGACCATCTACTGATCAACGAGCTAGCCAACTAGAGGCTCACTAGGGACATGTTGTGGTCTATGTATTCACACATGCATTACGGTTTCCGGTTAACACAATTATAGCATGAACAATAGACAATTATCATGAATAAGGAAATACAATAATAACCATTTTATTATTGCCTCTAGGGCATATTTCCAACATGGAGGGTGCACGGTGCCTATATCTGCATGACGTGCGTCCATGGTGTACGGTGGTGCGGGGGCTCGCTAGTGCTATGTGGTGTTGTGGCACCCAATGCTAGTGTGGGCGATCGCGGGAGCGCGTCGAGTCCATGGGAGCCATGGGACGAGGTGAGTGTGGAGCCATCGGCACACTGGCTCCAAACCTGGTAGTGGTTGGAGCTTGTCATGGTCCTTGTCCCCGATCTAGCGTTCCTCGGGATGGTCTGACGTGGGACGGTGCCTGGCTGCTTGGTTGGCGCCGTTGGCGGTGCTTGTGAATGTTTGGCTTCCCTCGGGCTTGGGGTAACCTGGTCGTGGTAGCAGGTGGACCGGGTGACATTCTCGTGCGAAGGTGGTTTGGCATGGTTGCACATCCGGTCTGGGCGTGATTGATGGCGACATGGCAACATTAGCTTCATTGTTAGGCGGCGCAGCTATGGGGGCCCGACGGTGGTTCCGGGCTGCCTGGGTCGCTTAACACTATGTTGAGACTCGATGGCCCATGGATCTGGGGTCGTGTTGCGACTCGATGGCCCATGGATCTGGGGTCGTGTTGCGACTCGATGGCCCATGGATCTGGGGCCGTGTTGGCCTTGTGGCAGCGACATTGCTCGTGTCCATGATGGTGCACTAGGTCGGCGACCCAGGTAGCAGTGGTGGCTCATTCGCGCATGGTGGTGGTGTGTTCTGTGTCGATGTGCGCTCACCTCCAAGGTCATGTTGCGGATCGATTGGCGGGCTCTTGGATCTGACAACCATGGTCTGCTACTGTTCGTGCATCATGAATTTGATTTCTCTCTATTGGCAATGGGTGGACCCCTTCCCCGAGGTTCGGATAAGTGGGGAGGCTTAGGGCTCTAGGTGAAAGCCTTGGTTCGATGGGGATCGAAGGATACCGATGACGATGCTTCTTGGAACTGCAGCCGAAGGGTTCCTCCTCTCTACTAGGTCGTGGATTGTTGGTTCGAGGGTTGCCGTGGAGGTTGTTGGTTTTGTCGGCCTTTACCCGAGGTCTGGCAAAGCTCGTGTGGGTGTCTCTTCGCAACAGCCTTGGTTCGATGCGGGGTCAAAGCATGCCGACGACGATGCTTCTTGAAGGCATCTCCAAAGAGTTCATACACGGGTCCTCGGTTTGTGGGCGTGTTCCGATGGAGCTTGAGTTGGCCATGTCGGCACAATTGTGGGTTTTTGCAGGATTGTTCTTTGATCAATCATGTGTTGTATGTTTTTTGGCCTAGTTTCTCATGTAAACCGGGCCACTTATGTTTTTAATCTTCCTTTCTTAGTGAAATTGACAGTTCACCTGCCTTGCTTGTGAAAAGGAAACAATGTCAAGTACGGATTCTCCCGAATCACTTGGAAATACTGCCTCGATCTCGGTGCATACGACATGCGCGTAGTTCTAAGCCATAGATTTGACTAACTAAAAATGTGTTATATGTCATAAATAATGCATCATTGACTTCACATGTGGATTTAGATTCTAAATATATGTTTTGTGCTAAATGTAATGCATATTTAGCTAGTCAAATCGATGACCAAAACTACTTGCATGCCCTATGCACCGGGATAGAGGGAGTAGAAAAACTCTTGTAAATTTCAGTCTTGTTTGTTCTAGCTTTCCACGAGTTTGTACAAATGTTTCCCTGATATATTCAACTACTTTAGCGATCATCGGTGATGCTGATATGTTGTGAACTACTATTGTGAATGCACTGATTCTTCTTCGCCCGGCTGCTGAGAATATTACTGACACTCCTGCGCTTATATATTTTACGAATTCGTAGGAAAAGACAGTCGTGCGAATTGTACGTGGGTCAAAGATTCGCAGCATGGCGCGCAGCTCTAGCTTTCATGAGACAACGACGTAGCCGTATGAAGTCGGTGGACGAAGCACGTACTATTATCACGTGCAACCTCGTCAGTTGGCACATCGTCTCAGAACATGGAAAAGAAGATACTAATCTCGGACGAGGGTCTGTTTAGTTTAGCCCGCGCATCATTCCTATGCTGTCGTGCGCCGTCGATCAGCCATGTCCATCAACGTTGTGTCCAGATCACCTCCGCAAACGTGCCGTCGTTCCGGTCTTGTCCGCTGCCATATTACTTTTGAGAAAATCAAATGGGCGGTGTATTCTGAAATGAAGGGATGATTATTTGGATATTTGTGAGAAATCGTGATACCTTGATCAAATGGTTCTATGTGCAGTAGGCATTTCTTAGCCGCGTGAAAACAAAAATCTGTCAAATTTATGTTTTATGGGCAAAAGAATTTTTTCGAGATTTCTGTAATCTACATCGAACCTAAACCTTTGTTGGGGGTGTACCGAAGGAAAGTTCGTAAAAAAAGATGCATGCTCCTAGATATTCTCACAGAACTAAAGTTACATTACTGAAAGGTGAATGCAAACATATAACATGCCTTCACACTATGTGTACATGCATACATCTCGTTACATCTACACTATATGCTTCAGGTTCGCTCGGTCGTTTGGTGGGTGGGGGTGGGGGAATACATGTATACATGCATACATCTCGTTACATCTACACTATATGCTTCAGGTTCGCTCGGTCGTTTGGGGGGGGGGGGGGGGGAGGGGAGGGGGAGGCCCCTTCTCGCCCCCTGTCTCCGCCACTGCCTGAGGATGTGAAAGACATATGTGCTTGGTATAGCTGCCACGTTGATCACATGTGTACATGCATACATCTCGTTACATCTACACTATATGCTTCAGGTTCGCTCGGTCGTTTGGGGGGAGGGGGGCAGGCCCCTGCTCGCTCCCCTGTCTCCGCCACTGCCTGAGGATGTGGAAGATATATCTGCTTGGTATAGCTGCCATGTCGATCACCTACTAAGTGTTGAAACTGCGGACGGATCAGGATCTTGCACTCCGAGTTTGGTCCTCTATTTATCCAAGCCGACCCGCTCGGCATCGACGAGACACAATGAATAAATGATCTGTGTGCATCAACTAATACAACGACCGAGGTTATCCTTTTTTTCAAAATAAACAAATAAAAAAATAGCAAAACTTAAAAAATAGCGGTGAATCCATACTTTCTCTTCAAGGAGTGGTGGAGATCAATAGCTGAAACTACTTGTTTGTACATGACCTGCGGTGCATTGAATTTCTCCCAGTAAACCTACTGATTCCCATACATCCTAGGGCCATAGCCCATAGACGTCAACCGTACCGCGAAAGAATCAATAACCAATAATCGTCATGTTGGACTCCGATATTTCTAGCCCACCAAAAATCAAGATGGAGCCGCACATTTAAAACGTATGAATTGCCCTGTTTCAGATGTTCCCAACTAAGGCTCCTGGTCCGGATGGATTCCCGGCACACTTTTTTCAGCGGCATTGGGATTTATGTGGTGAAGAAGTGACAGGTTTGATCATAAGAGTGCTTGAAGGAGAGGACTCTCCGGAGGAGATAAACAGTACGTTCATCGTCTTGATTCCCAAGATCTCTAGTCCAATCAATTTAGGACAATTTCAGCCAATAAGCCTTTGTAACGTGATCTACAAGATCGCCTCAAAGGTCTTAGCAAACAGGTTGAAATTAATTCTCCCCGAGGTTATTTCTGAAGAGCAGTTAGCGTTTGTTCCTGGCCGACTCATCACGGACAATTTCATCACAGCCTATGAATGTTTGCACTATATGAAAACCAGGAGGGTTAAAGGTAATCGTTTTTGTGCTTTGAAACTCGATATGATGAAAGCCTATGATAGGCTAGAGTGGAGTTATCTGAAGGCAGTTATGTTGAACATGGGTTTTAGCTCTCGCTTTACAGAGACAGTTATGAGATGTGTAACATCGGTATCTTTCTCAGTTCTTTTTAATGGTGGCAGTATGAGCTCTTTTAAACCCTCTATAGGTTTGCGGCAGGGTGATCCCATATCCCCGTACTTATTCCTTCTTGCTGCTGAGGGGCTGTCTTGTTTGTTGAAGGCTCAAGGTGGCATTCGGGGGGTGGCTGTTGTTGGGGAACGTTGCATGGGAAACAAAAAATTTCCTACGCACACGCAAGATCTATCCATGGTGATGAGCATCTACGAGAGGGAGAGTGGATCTACGTACCCTTGTAGATCGCTAAGCGGGAAGCGTTAAGAAACACAGTTGGTGTAGTCGAACGTCTTCGCGATACAAATCGTCGAGCGTCCCGCGATCTCTTCACGATCCGTCCCGCGATCCAATCACGATCCGTCCCGCGAACTCATCACGATCCGTCCCACGATCTCGTCGCGATCCGTCCCGCGAGCTCATCACGATCCGTCCCGCAAACTCCTCACGATCCGTCTCGCGTTCTTGATCACGGTCCTTCCGATCTAGCGCCGAACGGACGGCACCTCCGCGTTCAGCACACGTACAACTCGATGACGATCTCCGCCTTCTTGATCCAGCAAGAAGGAGCGGAGAGGTAGAAGAGTTCTCCGGCAGCGTGAAGGCGCTCCGGAGATGATGGTGGAGCTATTCCGGCAGGGCTTCGCCTAAGCACTGCAGAAATCCGATCTAGAGGAGAAACTATGCACTAAAGGAACGGGTAGCACGTGGCTGAAAATTCTGTGCCAAAACCTTAAAATCCTCTAGTATATATAGGAGGAGAGGAGGAGGAGGCTTGGCTACCAAAGAGGCAGCCCTTGGGTCGGCCGAACCTAGTGGGATTGGAGGATTCCTCCTCCAATCCTAGTAGGATTAGGACTCCTCCTTATTTTTGCCTTTTTTTCTTTTTTCCACCTTTTTCTCTTTGGGCTTTTCTTCCCAGCCGCATGGGACTTGTGTGGGACTTCCACCAGCCCACAAAGGGCTGGTATTTACTCTCCCACAGCCCATGTAGCCTCTTGGGTCGAAATACCCCTCCCGATGGTCTCCCGGTACACTACCGGCACTCCCGGTACACTACCGATAAGCCCGAAACTTTTCCGGTGACCAAAATAGGACTTACTATATATCAATCTTTACCTCCGGACCATTCCGAAGCTCCTCGTGACATCCGGGATCTCATCCGGGACTCCGAACAACCTTCGGTCACCATCATGCATAACTCTATACTACCGAAACATCACCGAACCTTAAGTGTGCAGACCCTGCGGGTTCGAGAACTATGTAGACATGACCGAGACACCTCTACGGTCAATAACCAATAGCGGGACCTGGATGCCCATATTCGTTCCTACATATTCTACGAAGATCTTTATCGGTCGAACCTCTATGTCAAGGATTAAGTTAATCCCGTATGACGTTCCCTTTGTTCTTCGGTATGTTACTTGCCCGAGATTCGATCTTCGGTATCTCCATACCTAGTTCAACCTCGTTACCGGCAAGTATATTTACTCGTTCCGTAATACAAGATCCCGTGACTAACACTTAGTCACATTGCTTGCAAGTCTTGTTGTGATGTTGTATTACCGAGTGGGCCCTAAGATACCTCTTCGTCACATAGAGTAACAAATCCCAGTCTTGATCCATGCCAACTCAATAGACACCCTCGGAGATACCTGTAGAGTACCTTTATAGTCACCCAGTTATGTTGCGACGTTTGATAAACATAAGGCACTCCTCCGGTGTCAGTGAGTTGCATGATCTCATGGTCATAGGAACATATACTTGACATGCAGAAAATAGTAGCAATAAACTGACACGATCATATGCTACGTTTGTAGTTTGGGTCTTGTCCATCACACCATTCTCCTAATGATGTGATCCCGTTATCAAATGACATCTCATGTCCATGGCTAGGAAACCTTAACCATCTTTGATCAACGAGCTAGTCCATTAGAGGCATACTAGGGACATGGTTTTGTCTATGTATCCACACATGCATCTAACTCTCCGGTCAATACAATTATAGCATGGATAATAAACGATTATCATGAACAAGGAAATATGATAATAACTAATTTATTATTGCCTCTAGGGCATATTTCCAACAGTCTCCCACTTGCACTAGAGTCAATAATCTAGTTCACATCACCATGTGATTCGCATTGTTATGAATCTAACACCGAATGAGTTCTGGGGCTTGATCATGCTTTGCATGTGAGAGAGATCTTATAGTCAACGGGTCTGCGACATTCAGATCCATGTGTACTTTGCAAATTTCTATGTCAAACCGTAAACACTGCTACCACACTCCACCTGGTACTATTCCAAATGGCTGCTCCACTATACATATCCAAATTGCTACTACGGGTCATCCGGATTGGTGTTAAAGCTTGTATCGACGTAACTCTTTACGACGAATTCTTTATCACCTCCATAATCGAGAAACATCTCCTTAGTCTTTTAGTCACTAAGGATAATCTTGACTGTTGTCCAGTGATCCACTCCTGGATCACTTTTGTACCCCTTGACTGACTCATGGCAAGGCACACACAGGTGCGGTACACAGCATGATACTATACAGAGCCTATGGCTAAGCAATAGACGACATTCGTCCTTTCTCTTTCTTCTACAGTGGTCGAGCTTTGAGTCTCACTCAACTTCATACCTTACAAAGCAGGCGAGAACACTTCTCTCTGACTAATACATTTTGAACTCTTTTAAAATCTTGTCAAGGTATGTACTCATTGAAAGTCTTATCAAACATCTTGATCTATCTCTATAGATCTTGATGCTCAAAAATTAGGTAGCTTTATTCAGGTCTTCCTTTGAAAATCACCTTTCAAACAACCGTTTATGCTTTCCAGAAATTCCACATTATTTCCGAATAGCAATATGTCATCCACATATAATTATCAGAAACTCTATAGTGCTCCCACTCACTTGATTGCAAATACAAGTTTCTCATAAACTTTGTATAGACTCAAAAACTTTGATCACCTCATCAAAGTGTATATTACAACTCCGAGACGCTTGCTTCAGTCTATAAAAGGATCACTGAAGCTTGCACACCTTTTAGCATCCTTAGGACTGACAAAACCTTCTGGTTGTATCACATACAACCTTTCCTCAAGTAAACCGTGAAGGAAACGATGTTTTGACATCCATCTGCCAGATTTCATAATTGAAAGTGCAGCAATTGCTAACATAATTTCAACAGACTTTTAGCATTGCTACAAGTGAGAAAGTCTCATCGAAGTCAACTCCTTGAACTTGTCGTAAACTTCTTTGCAACAAGTCGAGCTTTATAAATGATGACATTTACCATCAGCGTCTGTCTTCATTTCAAAGATTCATTTGTACTTAACGTCCTGCCTTCCAACGAGCAAGTCCACCAAAGTCTACACTTGGTTTTCATACATGGATCCTTTCTCGAATTTTATGGCCACTAACCATTTGTTGGTTTCCGGGCCCATCATCGCTTCTCCATAGTTCGTAGGTTCATCGTTGTCCAACAACTTGACCTCTAAGACAGGGTTGCCGCACCACTCAGGACAGTACACGTCCTTGTCGACCTAAGAGGTTCGATAGTAACTTGATCCGAAGCTTCATGATCATCATCATTAACTTCCTCTTCAACTAACGTAGGCTTCACAGAAACAACTTCCTACGCTGTGCTACTCTCTGGTTGAAACAGAGGTTCAGTAACCTCATCAAGTTCTATCCTCCTCCCACTCAATTCTTTCAACAGAAACTTTTTCTCGAGAAAGGACCCAGTTTTAGCAACAAACACTTTATGTTTGGATCTGAGATAGAAGGTTTACCCAACTTTTCTTAGGATATTCTATGAAGATGCATTTGTCCACTTTGGGTTCGAGCTCATTAGGTGAAAACATTTTCCACACAAGCATCGCAGCCCCAAACATTAAGAAATGACAACTTGGGTTTCTATCAAACCCTAATTCACACGATGTCATCTCAACGGATTTATATGGTGCCCTATTTAAAGTGAATGTAATTGTCTCTAATGCATAACCCCAAAATTATAGTAGCAAAACGATAAGAGACATCATAGCACGCACCATATCCAATAGAGTACGACTATGACATTCAGACACACCATCACAGTATGGTGTTCCAGGTGGCGTGAGTTGTGAAACAACTTTCACATTGTCTAAAGTTGTATGCCAAACTCACAACTCAGATATTCATCTCGACGATCATATCGTAGACATTTTTATCTTCTTGTCAGGATGATCTTAAACTTCACTCTGAATTTGCTTGAACCTTTCAAACGATCCAGACTTGTGATTCATTAAGTAAATATACACTATATCTACTCAAATCATCAGTGAAGGTAAGAAAACAACAATACTCACCACACGCTACAAGACTCATTGGATTTGCATACATCAACATGTATCATTTCCAATAAAGCACTTGCCCGCTTCATCAAAACGGAAAACGGAGTCCTTAGTCATCTTGACCAAGAGGCATGGTTCGCATGTCTCAACCGATTCGAAATTGAATGAGTCCAAAGATCCACCAGCATGGAGTTTCTTCATGCGTTTTATACCAATATGACATTTAGTGGCAGTGCCACAAGTATGTGGTACTATTATTATTAACTTTGTATCTTTTTGGCATCAATGTTATGAACATGTGTATTACTACGATCAAGTTTCAACAAACCATTCTTACTGGCTGGATGACCATTGAAGGTATTATTCATGTAAATAGAATAACCATTATTCTCTAACTTAAATGAATAACCGTGTTGCAATGAACATGATCTAATCACGTTCATGCTCAACACAAAAACACCAAATAACATTTATTTAGGTTCATCACTAATCTCGAAGGTAGAGAGAGCATGCGATGTTGATCACATCAACCTTGGAAACATTTCCAACACACATCGTCACCTCACACTTAGCTAGTATCCGTTTATTCCGTAGCTTTTACTTCGAGTTACTAACATTTAGCAATCGAACCGGTATCCAATACCCAGGTGCTACTAGGAGTACTAGCAAGGTACACATCAATAACACATATATCAAATATACTTCTGTCGACGTTGGCAGCCTTCTTATCTACCAAGTATCTAGGGCTGTTCCACTTCAGTGACCGCTCTCCTCATAATCGAAGCACTTAGTCTCGGGTTTGGGTTAAACTTTGGGTTGCTTCACCGGAGCAGCAACTAACTCGCTATCCATGAAGTTTCCCTCCTTGCCCTTGCCCTTCTCGAAACTAGTGGTTTTACTAACCATCAACACTTCATGCTCCTTCTGGATTTCTACCTTCGCGGTGTCAAACATCGCGAACAGCTCAGGGATCATAATTTCTATCCTTGGCGTTTATAGTTCATCACCAAGTTCTAGTAGCTTAGTGACAGTGACTTGGAGAACAACATCAATCACTATCTTATCTGGAAGATCAACTCCCATTCAATTCAAGCGATTGCAGCATCTAGACAATCTAAGCACATGCTCAACGATTGAGCTATTCTCTTTCATCTTGCAGGCAAAGAATCTTGTTGGAGATCTCATATCTCGCAACACGGGCACGAGCCTGAGATCCTAATTTCAGCTCTTAGAACATCTCATATGTTCCGTGACGTTCAAAACGTTTCGAAGCCTCAATTCTAAGATGTAATGCATGACGCACTAAACTATCAAGTAGTCATCAGAACGTGCCTGTCAGATGTTCACAACATCTATAGACGACGCTAGAGGGGTTGGCGCACCGAGCGGTGCATTAAGGACATAAGCCTTCTATGCAGCAACAAGGACAATCCTCAGATTACGGAGCCAGTCCGCAATATTGCTACCATCATCTTTCAACTCTATTTCTCTAGGAACATATAAAAATACAAGGGAGCTACAACGTGAGCTAGTAATCTACAACACAGTTTGCAAAGACACTACTGACTATGTTCATGATAATGAGTTCAATTAATCATATTACTTAAGAACTCCCACTCAAATTGACATCTCTCCGGTCATTCGAGTGACACATGATCCAAATCCACCAACTCAAGTTCGATCATCACGTGAGTTGAGGTGGTTTTAATGGTGAACATCATCATGTTGATCATATCTACTATATGACTCATGTCCGACCTTTCGGTCTCTTGTGTTCCGAGGCCATGTCTGTACATGCTAGGCTCGTCAAGTTTAACCTGAGTGTTCTGCATGTGCAACACTGGATTGCACCCGTTGTATGTGAATGTAGAGTCTATCACACCCGATCATCACATGTTGTCTCAACACGACGAACTTTCGTAACGGTGCACACTCAGGAAGAACACAATTCATCTTGAAATTTAAGTGAGGGATCACCTTATAATGCTACCGTCGTCCTAAGGAAAACAAGGTGCATAAAAGGATTAACATCACATGCAAATCATAAGTGACATGATATGGCCATGAACTTGTGCTTTTGATCTCCATCATGAAAGCACCGGCATGATCTCCATCGTCATCGGCATGACACCATGATCTCCATCATCTTGATCTTCATCAATGTGTCGCCATCGGGGTTGTCGCGCCCACCATGCTTCTACTATTATTGCTACTGTTTAGCGATAAAGTAAAACATTACATAGCGCTTAATGATTGACACGCAGGTCATACAATAATTAAAGACAACCCTATGGCTACTGCCGGTTGCCGTACTCATCGACATGCAAGTCGTGATAATCTATACATCACATGTTCATCTCATACATCACATATATCACATCAAGTAATTGGCCATATCACATTACAACATACCTTGCAAAAACAAGTTAGACGTCCTCTAGTATATATCACATCAAATAATTGGCCATATTACATTACAACATACCGAGGCGCATGAACCCGTCGTCCTTTGGCTCCCGCTCCTCCGGTACAGTGACGCCACTCGTCCCCATCAAGCCCGAGCCGCAGGAGACGCCGCTCCGCCGGGACTGCCGTGACGGCAACCTCATCATAGGTGAGGGCTGTCGCGCACCTTCCCTTCCCCACGGCCACATCCGCTTGGTCAAGCCGAGGAAGGAGCCATTGAACGTGGTCAAGCAGGAGCTGGAGCGCCAACGTCGTGCTCTTGAAGAAATCGCCGAGCGACGCCGCGGACGCGACAAGGGCGGCGCCATCGTCCTCTCCGACAACGATAAGGAGCTCGCCGCGCCGAGCAACCCAACGGCGATTCAGGACAGGGTTGCAGCAAGGACGCGGGCCGCCAATTAACAACTACACCATCTTCTACAACCTCCTCGGCATGAACTAGACGTAGTTTTTAGGTTTTTTAGTTTCGCCAAATATCAATGAAACCCCCTATATTTCGTCTAAATTGAATGAATTTCGTCAAGTATGGACGTACAAATTACGGGGCATTACGTTCGCGGCTGGGAATCGGTTTGCCCCACGCCGAAAATTACGCTGACGATGCTTCAAAAGGCACTATTTCCCTTTGGAAAACGACACTATTTCCCTTTAGAAAACGTCCTTGGAAGAGCAACTCCAACGCACCGACCCAAACGGACGGCGAATTTGTCTGTTTTTTGTCTGTTTGGGTCGCCTCGGCTGACATCAACGTCCGCTTCCTTGTTTGGGTCGGCGTGTGCGCCCAACATTGGCCCAACCCATTTTGACGGTGTGCGAAAAAAATACATACATTTTGAAAATTAAAACAAACATTAATTAAACATTAAAGCCGGCCATGAATGTCGGCCATAGTCCACGCGTCCACATAAACATAAAAATAGCTAACTACGAGGCAGCGCGCTGCCCTAGGCGTCCTCGTCGTCGTTGTCGGGGCCGGTGAGGTCGATGAGCGTCCGCATAGGGCCGGCCCAGGGGAACGACGTGTTTCAGACGACATTGATGTTGGGCGCGGGTTGTGCCGCCGCTGCCGCTGCCTGTGCCGCCGCTTCCTGGGCCTGGCGCGCCGCCTCCTCGTCCGCCTCGCGTTGCTCCTCCTCGGCGTCACGCTCGAGCATCTCGAGGTATTCGCCGTGGCGGCCCTCCTCGTCCAGCCGTAGCTGATGCCATTCTTCGCGGTACTCCGCCTCCTTCGCCGGCGTCGCCCTAATCCAGACCGGCGGAGCACTGACCCATTCGCGCACCCACCCGGTCCATGAGTAGCGCTCGATAGGGGTCGGCTCCGGCTCCGGCTCGGCCTTGACGGGGGAAGACGGGGCCACCGTCGGCACGACGTAGTTGCCCGTCGTGGAGAGGGCCATGGCCTCCGTCATGTCCGCCTGGTAAGCCGCCTTCTCTTCCTCCTTGTGACGCTCCTCCTCCTTGCTCTCTCGGAGGATGGCCGCCATTTCCGCCTGGTAGGCGGCCTCCGTCTCCTGGTCCTCGTCGTGGACGACGAGGGGAATCGGCGGTGACCTGCGGCCGACTTTGTGGACGCCGCGCCTCCTGGCCTCCTCGTGCTCGAAGGCGAACCACCAAACCCAGTTGGGCGAGTTGAAGGCGTACGGGGCGTCGATGCGTTGCTCCGACGTCAGCTGCGCCCGCCGGCGCCGCACCTCCTCCGTGTGCGCCCTAGCCGACCGCGGCGCCGTCGGCACTGGGATCCTCTCCGAATCAAGATGCCAATCATGCGGCAGGGTGACGTCAGGGTACAGAAGAGACATGCGGTTCTGCCAGTGCCACTTCGCCTGGTGCACTGGGACGTTGACGTGCTACCTCGGTCGGCGAGCTGGCACCGACGGAGGTGGGAGGAGCTCAGGGGAAAAGGGATGGCGGGGGCCTTGCCCTTGGCTTTGCTGCTGCCGACGCCGGAGAAGAGCCCCATCTGGGTTGACTAGGGAGGCTAGGGTTGTCGCCGAAGGGGGAGCGAGATGGGGACGGGAGCTTTCTGAAAGCGGATGAGGACGCCCCCCCTACGGTCGGCTTAAAAAAGGACGACCGTCGTCACTAACGTGTGGGACCGAGGTGGGCGGTCGTCATAAATTAAGCTGACCAAACTGGCCGCTGGATGGTTGGACGGTCGCCAGGTGAGGACGCGGTGGACGCCAAGAAGGCGCGCGTGACGTCCGCTTCGCTTCCGCGCCGACGCAATTCGGCTGCAAATTTGGACCGCAAATGCGTCGGCACGGATACGAAGCGAATATAATATGAATTTGGATCGACGCGTTGGGTCTTCATTTTTGTCCGTATCAAACCAAACGAAACGCAGACGGATAAAATAAATAGCCCCACTGGAGTTGCTGGAAGGCCAAAGACGTTTGGAGAAGCTCTAGCCCTCTATGGCGAGCTAGCGCGAGTCAGTCGTCGCGTGGGCCGTGCGTACACCACAGCCTCGAGAGCCGCGCAAGGTACAGCCGGAGCAAGCAGATACGGTCCCGTCCGTCTGTCCTCGGCCCGAGACGGACGGCATCGGCGAGATGATGCCGGCCTCATGGCGAGCGACGCAACAAGACAAGCATCGTTCACGGCTTCACGCACGAGTTGGCGGGGCCATCGGGGGTTGATGGGGCAGTTGATCAAAGTGAGAGTAGGAGCCAGTCAAATTGCACCGTCCTCAGAATCCTGCGTACTGTCACCGGTCGTGGAACACTATGCTCGCGTGTTTGCTTGCTTGCAGGGAGGCAGGGGAGCCAGGAGAGGCAGATGAAAAGCCTGGATCGGCTTAGACTTGCACTTGTGCATGTGGAGGCCCTTCGGGCTGCACGGTTATTCCACGGCTCCAATGATCTGGTGTGCTACTTTCAGTTCCCGGATTCGTTAACACGATCGACGGCAGGAGATCGATATTTCACTAGACGTCGAAGTTCTGACTGTGGAGGCCGACATGCTCCGCCCAAGCCTTTGGAGGACCAGAAATAGCAATTATGCGAGTAATAGTATCATACGATCATTTGATACTTGCGATTTGGCGGGAAAATATATCTGTAACATTTCAAAACTTGTGAGGAAAAGATCCGAAGGTTTTGCTATTTTCATGAGACTATAATATATATATTTTTTTATCCACACACAAAAATATATAAGTCACCATAGAAACCATTCGATTTAAGCAAAACAATCAGTGCAAGTACAATAGTGATGATATTATGGCAGTTGTCCATATTGATTGAGAAATAATCATTTCGATTCAGTTGAGCTAATGACCATCAAAGAGTTGCGCTGCGATGGCATAAACCTTTTTTTCTTTTAGAAAAGGAGGTTAACCCTCGGTCTTTGCATCAATTGATGCATGCAGCCATTTTTATTAATTATTTCACTAAGGTCTGACAAGAACATACATCAAGCCACCCGAAGCCTCCACTCACACCTACAAACTCGAAAATATGAAGTGCTCTCACTTCCCATATCTATAACCGATGTCGTCGCCGATCCATCCATATAACGTATCGAAACGTACAACCGGTGCAGCAGACCTAAATCGTACAACACATGCACACGTTTTAGAAATCGTCATCATCATTGAACCACTGTCCCATCTTCAAGAGGGAAATACGCATCATCCTTGCCAGTCCGGCCATCGGTCGACGCCACCATGGCGCCCAACGACTCCACCACCCTGCGCTCATCCATCCCGATGCGGAGACTCTAGAAGATCTGTCGTGCGTAGCACCTGCCGACCAGGCATGACACAGCGTACCACCTGTCGGCCAGGCATGACTTGACATCTCCACCGAAGCTCCGTTCAAGAGGAAGCCGCTCCGCCTCTTGCCTCTGTCTTTCAGCGCTGCTCCACAAACAATGCTCCCAAGAGAGAAACGACACTGTAGTGCCGCCATCGTCCGATCTAGAACACCAGATCCTAGGGTTTTCCCCGGAGCAGCACGAGTGGGTCGACAGAAGTTACACGACAATGCCTTCATCAAGGTAACATCACAGAACGCCGCCATCGTCTGCCATCGGCTCGGTTTTCACCGGCAACTTTATCTCCCCAACTCGCAACCGGGACTAGATGACGAAGCTCGAGATCCGAGCACCCAGCCTCTGGCCGGCCACCTCCAACGAAGAAGATGACCACCACCGTCGGCTGCACCTGCCAGAACAGATTTGCCCGGAGGTGCCGCCGAACATTCCACCAGGCCCTCGATGTCGCCGCCGATCCAGAGCCCGATGACGCGCCTCACAGCATAGATCGCATGGCGCCGCTATCGGAACCAGGACATCCGCCGCACGCAGCCGCCCATGACTGGGCAACCCAACGTGCCTGCATCTGCCGTCACCCGAGGCAGGACCGGCAACCACCACCGCCGCTCTACAAGATCGGTCGTGCCTCCACGTGCGTGGGGGCCCTGCCACCTCTGAGACACGGGAGAGAGGAGGACCCCCGCCACCGCCGTCGGCCACCGGGCACAGGCCGGCGGCGTCCTCCGGCGGCGGCGGGAGTAGGGGAGGGTGGTAGTTTTGGGCCCGGCGGCGGCTAGGGTTGGGGTGCCACCCGAGTCGCCCGAGCGGGAGGCAACACAAGTGGGCTTGGCCAATTCAGTGTCACGATGGCATAAACCTGAAAGACATTCTTCATGACTTTCTATGTCATCATCACTACGGGCATGTTTGGTTACCATCTACATTTTGCCACACTTTTGTGTCACAAGTGTGGCATGACACAGTTTTTGTGATGGCTAAATTGATCATCACACTTATGGCAAAAGTTGGCTAGCAAC
This sequence comes from Hordeum marinum, assembly GCA_022496015.1. Classification (NCBI taxonomy): domain Eukaryota; kingdom Viridiplantae; phylum Streptophyta; class Magnoliopsida; order Poales; family Poaceae; genus Hordeum; species Hordeum marinum. Next base: position 483,861,683 of record CM039673.1, read on the forward strand.
GAAGTCTACAACAAATGGGGTATGTGACTAAAAAAGTATGGCATGCCATAAGTGTGGCTGCAACCAAACATTTGCCTCAATTTGCCATACATGTGATACAAAAGTGTGGCAAAGTGTGAATGACAACCAAACATGCCTTACTACTTTTCCTATGAAGTACCTTGGTGCCTCTTTCAATTAGAAAAATAAAAATGTTGGTTCATTGCCAATACCTCGAGAACAAGATCGCTGCAAACCTAAATAGTTGGCAAGACCATCACGTCACGGCTGCTGGACGTTGTACCTCAGTCCAATGTAGGCTCACCTCTCAGGACATCTATTTCCTAACTCGCTTAAGATTCATGCAGGCATCGAGATAAGCTTTGATAGATTAGGGTCTCCTTTCTTTAGTCAACCACTCCCTCCATTTCAAAATATAATGACAAAGTATCTTGTGGGAAATGCAAAGTTAACATGAAGACGGTTTGTCGTTCGACAGACCTAGGTTGTCTCAAAATTTTGCACGTGGACACATTTGCCCGCCTTAGATTTCGTTGGCCTTGGCTTGTGCGGATGACCCTATAGAAACCTTAGGCTGTGTCAGATTTTGGGCTCCGCAAAACCCTCAAGGTTAGAACACAAGGGCATGTGTGAAGATCCCCTGCAGCCTCGCCCTACCTAGCTCTCTACTCGATGAATACCATGGTAAAATCGCACGATGATGAGGCAGAAGATGGACACGACAGTTTACCCAGGTTCAGGCCGTTGTGAAGCGTAATACCGTACTCCTGCTTTGGTGGATTGCCTCTCGGGGTGGTGTGGTGGATGAACTAGTACAGTGGTCTCGAGCCTCGCGAGGGGGCTCGAGTGGTGTTCTTGGCTCTCTGCCTTGTCTGGTGGTTCGTCGGGTGTCTAAGTCGTGAATCAGATCCCCTCTATGGTGTGACCTAGCCTCTATATATAGCAACGGCCCAGGTCCTCTTCTCTTATCACAATGGTGGGAAGGGATCCCACAATGACCACATTTGAAGGGGGACAGGAGTACATCCGGGCCCTGTCCAAAGGTTGTCTTCGACTGCAAAGTGGTTGTCGATGATGCAGTGGTGGGATCAGCGATGACATCCGCCCTACGGGGCTCGTGGTCGTGGTCTTGTTGCACTGGAATGGAAACCTTTGGGCGGCGCTTCGGGAACCCGCATACGTCCTTGCTTCCTTTGCACAAAAGGGGAAACTACACCCCCTGGCGCGCTGGCACCCGCCAGTCCTCCCCTGCGTCATCTTTGACTCCTGAGGCCAGGTTCTGCATAAGGTTCTCCACCGCTCCAGATGGGGCCTGAGGAGGCCCATCCTTGCTAGTCTTGGTGTCGTTCTTCCTCGAGAGCCTAGGGTCCTCGCGAGGGCCTTATCTTGAGCGGAGCCGTGCCAGGTCACGTCTGGCTGACGAAGTGGGTCACGTCCTGGGCCGCAGGCAGGCAAGACTGGGTACCCCCATTCCCAGAACACCGACAGGCTGGTCTTGGGAACCCATGCAACCATGATGATATGAAGCTACCTCATACTGCAAAGACGATTAAAGTAGAAAATGGGATGAAGGGCGGACTTTGGGACTCTTGATGGCTTTGCGGAAAACGCCCTAGGAACATCACCCCTCTCATATACGACTTGTCAAAGAAGAAGAAGAAGAAGTTGATAATCAAGCAGACCGCAGAATAATCGCTCGGGTTGAGCAGCTAGAATTATCAAATGGATTGTCTATCAAGCATATTGATTAGTTGCTCAACTTTTATACCTGCATGGGTGTTGGAAATATGCCCTAGAGGCAATAAATAAAGTGTTTATTATTATATTTCCTTATTCATGATAATCATTTATTATCCATGCTATAATTGTATTGATTGGGAACACATTACATGTGCGGATAAATAGACAACACTTTGTCCCTAGTATGCCTCTAGTGAACTAGCTCGTTGGTCAAAGATGGTCAAGGTTTCCTAGCCATTGACATGTGATGTCATTTGATAACAGGATCACATCATTAGGAGAATGATGTGATGGACAAGACCCAAACTACAAACGTAGCATATGATCGTGTCAGTTTATTGCTACTGTTTTCTGCATGTCAAGTATATGTTTCTATGACCATGAGATCATGCAACTCACGGACACCGGAAGAGTGCCTTGTGTGTATCAAATGTCGCAGTGTAACTGGGTAACTATAAAGGTGCTCTACAGGTATCTTCGAGGGTGTCTGTTGGGTTGGCATGGATCAAGACTGGGATTTGTTACTCCGTGTGACGGAGAGGTATCTCAGGGCCCACTCGGTAATACAACATCACAATAAGCCTTGCAAGCAATATGACTAAGTGTTAGTCACAGGATCTTGTATTACGGAACGAGTAAAGAGACTTGCCGGTAACAAGGTTGAACTAGGTATGGAGAAACCGACGATCGAATATCGGGCAAGTAACATACCGAAGAACAAAGGAAACATCATACGGGATTAACTGAATCCTTGACATAGCGGTTTGACCGATAAAGATCTTCTTAGAATATGTAGGAACCAATATGGGCATCTAGGTACCGCTATTGGTTATTGACCATAGAGGTGTCTCGGTCATGTCTACATAATTCTCGAACCCGCACGGTCTGCACACTTAAGGTTTGGTGACGTTTCGATAGTATAGAGTTATGCATGGTGGTGACAGAAGATTGTTTGGAGTCCCGGATGAGATCCCGGACGTCATGAGGAGCTCCGGAATGGTCGGAGGTAAAAATTGATATATAGGAAGTCCTATTTTTGTCGCCGGAAAAGTTTTGGGCTCATTGGTAGTCTACTAGGAGTGCCGGTAGTGTACCGGGAGACCATCGGGAGGGGTATTTCGACCCAAGAGACTACATGGGCTGTGGAAGATTGAATACCAGCCCTTAGTGGGCTGGTGGAAGTCCCACACAAGGCCCATGCGGCTGGGAAGAAAAGTCCAAAGAGAAAAAGGTGGAAAAAGGCAAAAAGGCAAAAATAAGGAGGAGTGCTAGTCCTACTAGGATTGGAGGACAAATCCTCCTCTCCTCTTGGTTCGGCCGAAGCCTAGGTGGATTGGCCCTTGGTACAAGCCTCCTCATTTCTTCCTCTTATATATACTAGAGGTTTTAGGGGTTTTGCACTAGTTTTTTCAGCCACGTGCTACCCGTTCCTCTAGTGCATAGTTTCTCCTCTAGATCGGTTTTCTGCAGTGCTTAGGCTAAGCCCTGCCGGAATTGCTCCACCACCATCACCGCAGCGCCGTCATGCTGCCAGAGAACTCGTCTACCTCTCTGCTCCCTCTTGCTGGATCAGGAAGGCGGAGATCGTCATGAAGCTGTATGTGTGCTGAACGCGGAGGTGTCGGCCGTTCGGTGCTTGATCGGGACGGATCGTGATTGGATCACGGGACGCTCGGCGATTTGGATCGCGAAGTCGTTCGACTACACCAACCGTGTTTCTTAATGCTTCCCGCTTATCGATCTACAAGGGTATGTATATCCACTCTCCCTCTCGTAGATGCTCATCACCATGGATAGGTCTTGCGTGAGCGTAGGAATTTTTTTATTTCCCATGCGACGTTCCCCAACAGTGGCATCATGAGCTAGGTCTGTGTGTAGATGAGATCTTGAGTAGAACACAAAGAGTTTGTGGGCGTTGATGCTTAGATTGCTTCCTACCTTGGTCATGTTTTGGTTCAGCAGTATTGTGGGATGAAGCGGCCAGGACCAACATTACAAATACGCTTACGAGAGATCGGTTCCCTCAACTGCAACTTGTTGCGAAAGATGGCTGGCGGGTGGCAGTTTCTCCTACTTTAGTTGGATCGGATTCTACAAAGGCGATCCTTGAGAAGGTTGAAAAGCAACTTAAGTATCACCGTTGTGGTTTATGCGTAGGTGAGAATTGTTCTTGCTAGATACCCATAGCAGCCACGTAAAACATGCAACAACAATTAGAGGACGTCTAACATGCATGTTTTTGCAGGGTATGTTGTGATGTGATATGGCCAATTACATGATGTGATATATGTGATGTATAAGATGATCATGTGTTGTATAGAATATCACGACTTGCATGTCAATGAGGACGGAAACCGGCAGGAGCCATGGGGTTGTCTTTAATTATTGTATGACCTGTGTGTCAATCATTAAGCGCTATGTAATGCTTTACTTTTTCGCTAAACGGTAGCAATAGTGGTACAAGCATGATGGGCGTGACAACCCCGACGGCGACACGTTGATGGAGATCATGGTGTCATGTCGGTGACGATGGAGATCATGCTGGTGCTTTCAAGATGGAGATCAAAACCACAAGTTCATGGCCATATCATGTCACTTATGATTTGCATTTGATGTTAATCCTTTTATGCACCTTGTTTTTCTTAGGACGACTGTAGCATTATAAGGTGATCCCTCACTTAAATTTCAAGATGTTGCGTTCTCCCCGAGTGTGCACCGTTGCGAAAGTTCGTCGTGTCGAGACACCACGTGATGATCGGGTGCGATAGACTCTAAGTTCACATACAATGAGTGCAGGCCAGTGTTGCACATGCAGAACACTCGGGTTAAACTTGACAATCCTAACATGTATAGACATGGCCTCAGAACACAAGAGACCGAAAGGTCGAACATGAGTCATATAGTAGATATGATCAACATGATGATGTTCACCATTGAAACCACCTCAACTCACGTGATGATCGGACTTGAGTTGGTGAATTTGGATCATTTGACACTCAGATGACCTGAGGGATGTCAATTTGAGTGAGAGCTTTAGTAATTTGATTAACTAAACTCTTTATCTTGAACAATAGTCTAAGTAACCTTTGCATATTTATGTTGTAGATCAATGGCTCGCACAGTAGCACTCCTGAATTTTAATGCGTTCCTAGAGAAAGCTAAGTTGAAAGATGATGGAAGTAACTTTGTTGACTAGGCCCGTAATCTAAGGATTATCCTCGCGGCTTCCTAGAAATCATATGTCCTTGATGCACCGCTTGGTGACATACCAGAAGACATGTCATCCGAAGAGGTTAGGAATGCTTGGGAGGCATGTTCTGGAGATTACTCAATAGTTCAGTGTGCAATAGTGTATGGCTTAGAACCGGGACTTCAAAGACGTTTTGAACGTCATGGAGCATATGAGATGTTCCAAGATTTGAAGTTTATCTTACAGAAGAATGCCCAGATCGAGAGGTATGAGACCTCCGATAAGTTCTATGCTTGCAAAATGGAGGAGAATGGGTCTATCAGTGAGCATATACTCAGAATGTCTGGGTATTCGAATCGTCTAGCAGAGTTGGGAATTGCCCTTCTGCCAGAGGTGATCACTGACAGAGTTCTTCAATCACTGCCACCTAGTTACAAGAGCTTTGTGATGAACTATAACATGCACGGGATGAACAAGTCAGTCACTGAGCTGTTTGCGATCCTAAGAGTTGCTGAGTCTGAAATCCAGAAAGAACATCAAGTGTTCATGGTCAATAAAACCACTAGTTTCAAGAAGAATGGCAATGGCAAGGGCAGAAGGGTAAAACCAAGAAGGATGGCAAAGCAGTTGCTACTCCCATAAAGAAGCCCAAGCATGGACCCAAGCCAGAAACTGAGTGCTTTCATTGCAAGGGAACTGGTCACTGGAAGCGGAACTGCCCCAAGTACCTGGCTGACAAGAAGGCGGCCAACGACAAACAAGGTATATATGATATGCATGTTATTGATGTGTACCTTACTAGCTCTTGTTGTAGTGCCTGGGTATTTGATACCAGTTCGGTTGCTCACATTTGCAACTCAAAATAGGAACTACGGAATAGACGAAGGCTGGCAAAGGATGAAGTGACGATGCGTGTGGGAAATGGTTCCATGGTTGATGTGATCGCCGTCGGCACGCTCTCTCTTCGATTACCATCGGGATTAGTGATGAACCTGAATAATTGTTATTTAGTGCCTGCATTAAGCATGAACATTATATCTGATCTTGTTTATTGCGAGACGGTTACTCATTTAACAGAGAATAAAGGTTGTTCTATTTATATGAGTAATATATTTTATGGTCATGCACCCAATGTGAGGGGTTTATTCATATTGAATCTTGACAGTGATGATACTCATGTTCATAACATTGATGCCAAAACATGTAGAGTTGATAATGATAGTACCACTTTCTTTTGGCACTACCGTTTAGATCATATTGGTGTAAAACGCATGAGGAAGCTCTATGTTGATGGACTTTTGGAGTCACCTGATTTTGAATCACTTGACACATGTGAACAATGCCTCATGGGCAAGATGACTAAATCGCCATTCTCTGCAACAATGGAACGGGCAAGTGACTTATTGGAAATCATACATACTGATGTGTGCGGTCCAATGAATGTTATAGCGCGTGGTGGATATCGTTATTTTCTCATCTTCACTGATGACTTAAGTAGATATGGGTATATTTACTTAATGAAACACAAGTCTGAAACATTTGAAAAGTTCAAGCAATTTCAAAGTGAAGTTGAGAATCATCATAACAAGAAGATTAAATTCCTGCGATCTGATCGAGGAGGTGAATATCTGAGTTATGAGTTTGGCAGTCACTTAAGACAGTGTGGAATTGTTTCATAGTTGACACCGCCTGGAACACCATAGTCTAATGGTGTGTCTGAACGTCGTAATCGAACCTTATTAGATATGGTGTGTTCTATGATGTCTCTGTTGGGAGACGTAGTAGTAAATCAAAAAAATTCCTATGATCACCAAGATCTATCCATGGAGAAACCAGAAACGAGTGGGGAGAGATTGCATCTTCATACCTTTGAAGATCGCTAAGAGGAAGCGTTACAAGAACGCGGTTGGTGGAGTCGTACTCGCAGCGATTCAGATCGCAGTGGACTCCAGCGCCGAACAACGGCGCCTCCGCGTTCAACACACGTGCAGCCCGATGACGTCTCCTATGCCTTGATCCAGCAAGGAGGAAGGAGAGGTTGAGGGAGAGCTCCGGCAGCACGACAGCGTGGTGATGGTGGAGCCGTGTGGATTCTAGCAGGGCTTCGCCAAGCACTCCGGAGAACGAGGAGAAGATGAGGTAGGGTTGTGCCTGAGAGGGAGAAAGAACCGTGTCTCAAACAGCCCCAATGGCACCTCTATATATAGGAGGAGGAGGAGGTAGGGCTGCACCCTAGGGTTTCCACCCTAGGGTAGTGTGGCAGCCACCAAATTGATCTGGTGCGGCGGCCAGAGGGAGGAGAGGAGGTGCGGCTGCCCTAGCTGCCCTAGGGTGGGCCTAAGGCCCATCTGGGCCTAGGGTTTGCCCCCTCTCTCTCCTTGCTGCGCCTTGGGCCAGGTGGGAGGGGCGCACCAGCCCACATAGGGGCTGGTTCCCTCCACCTATGGCCCATGAAGCCCTCTGGGGCCGGTGGGCCCACTTGGTGGACCCCCGGAACCCTTCTAGTGGTCCCGGTACGTTACAGGTGACACCCGAAACACTTCCGGTAACCAAATCCTCACTTCCTATATATCAATCTTCGTCTCTGGACCATTCTGGAACTCCTCGTGACATCTGGGATCTCATCCGGCACTCCTAACTACCTTCGGTAACCACGTGCACTATTTCCCTATAACACTAGCGTCATCGAACCTTAAGTGTGTAGACCCTACGGGTCCGGGAGACACATAGACATGACCGAGACACCTCTCCGGCCAATAACCAACAGCGGGATCTGGATACCCATGTTGGCTCCTACATGCTCCACGATGATCTCATCGGATGAACCACGATGTTGAGGATTCAATCAATCCCGTATACAATTCCCTTTGTCTATTGGTATGATACTTGCCCGAGATTCGATCGTCGGTATCCCTATACCTTGTTCAATCTCGTTACCGGCAAGTCTCTTTACTCGTTCTGCAATAAATCATCCTGTGGCTAACTCCTTAGTCACATTGAGCTCATTATGATGATGTCTTACTGAGTGGGCCCAGAGATACCTCTTCGTCACACGGAGTGACAAATCCCATTCTCGATTCATGCCAACCCAACAGACACTTTCGGTGATACCCGTAGTGCACCTTTATAGCCACCCAGTTACGTTGTGACATTTGGCACACCCAAAGCATTCCTACGGGAGCCGGGAGTTACACAATCTCATGGTCTAAGGAATCGATACTTGACATTAGAAAAGCTTTAGCAAACGAACTACACGATCTTGTGCTATGCTTAGGATTGGGTCTTGTCCATCACATCATTCTCCTAATGATGTGATCCCGTTATCAACAACATCCAATGTCCATGGTCATGAAACCGTGACCATCTATTGATCAACGAGCTAGTCAACAAGAGGCTCACTAGGGACATGTTGTGGTCTATGTATTCACACATGTATTACGGTTTCCAATTAACACAATTATAGCATGAACAATAGACAATTATCATGAACAAGGAAATACAATAATAACCCTATTATTATTGCCTCTAGGGCATATTTCCAACAGTCTCTTGCTGATTTGGCACTATCGTTTTGGGGTTATGCATTAGAGACACCTGCATTCTCTTTAAATAGGGCACCATCGAAATCCGTTGAGACAAAGCCATATGAACTATGCTTTGGCAAGAGGCCAAAGTTGTCGTTTCTTAAAGTTTGGGGATGTGATGCTTATGTCAAAAAGCTTCAGCCTGAAAAGCTGGAACCCAAAGCAGAGAAATGTGTGTTCATAGGATACCCGAAAGAGACTGTCGGCTATACCTTCTATCTCAGATCTGAAGGCAAAGTGTTTGTCGCTAAGAACGGAACATTTCTTGAGAAAGAGTTTCTCTCGAAAGAATTGGGTGGGAGGAAAATAGTGCTTGATGATGTTATTGAACCTTTACTTCAACTAGAAAGTAGCGCAACGCAGAAAGATGTTTCTGTGGAACCTATGACGGTTGAAGAGGAAGTTAATGATGATGATCATCAAGCTTTGGATCAAGCTGCTATTGAACCTCGTAGGTCGACAAGGGCTCGTACTGCTCCTGAGTGGTATGGCAACCCTGTCTTGGAGGTCATGTTGTTGGACAACAATGAACCTACGAGTTATGGAGGAGCGGTGATGGGCCCGGATTTCAAGAAATGGTTAGAGGCCATGAAATCCGAGATGGGATCCATGTATGAAAACAAAGTATGTACTTTGGAAGTATTACCTGAAGGGCGAAAGGCCATTCAGAACAAATGGATCTTTAAGAAGAAGACAGACATGAACGGTAATGTCACCGTCTATAAAGCTCGACTTGTGGCAAAGGGTTTTTCACAAGTTCAAGGAGTTGACTATGATGAGACCTTCTCACCCGTAGCGATGCTTAAGTCTGTCAGAATCATGTTGGCAATAGCTGCTTATTTCGACTATGAAATTTGGCAGATGGATGTCAAAACAGCGTTCCTCAATGGTTTCCCTGAGGAAGAGTTGTATATGCTGCAACCAGAAGGTTTTGTCGATCCAGAGAATGCTGACAAAGTTTGCAAACTCCAGCAATCCATTTATGGGCTGGTGCAAGCATCTCGGAGTTGGAATAAGCGCTTTGATGAGGTGATCAAAGCGTTTGAGCTTATAAAAGTTTATGGAGAAGCTTGTATTTACAAGAAAGTGAGTGGGAGCTCTATAGCGTTTCTAATATTATATGTGGATGACATATTCCTGATTGGAAACAATATAGAAATTCTGGAAAGCGTGAAGGAATATTTGAACAAGAGTTTTTCAATGAAGGACCTAGGAGAAGCTGCTTTCATATTAGGCATTAAGATCTATAGAGATAGATCGAGACGCTTAATAGCACTTTCATAGAGCACATACCTTGATAAAGTTTTGAAGAAGTTCAAAATGGATCAGTCCAAGAAGGGGTTCTTGCCTGTGTTACAAGGTGTGAAGTTGAGTCAGACTCAATGCCCAGTGACTGCAGAAGATAGAGAAAAGATGAGTGTCATCCCCTATGCTTCAGCCATAGGCTCTATCATGTATGCAATACTGTGCACAAGACCCGATGTCAGCCTTGCCATAAGTATGGTCGGAAGGTTTCAAAGTGATGCTGGAATGGAGCACTGGGCAACGCTCAAGAATATCCTTAAGTACCTGAAAAGGACTAAGGAAATGTTTCTTGTTTCTGGAGGTGACGAAGAGCTCGTCGTTAAGGGTTACGTCGATCCAAGCTTTGACACTGATCCGGATTACTCTAAGTCACAAACCGGATACGTATTTATTCTCAACGGGAGAGCGGTAAGCTAGTGCTGTTCCAAGCAAAGCGTGGTAGCCGATTCTACGTGTGAAGCGGAGTACATCGCAGCCTCGGAGGCAACAAAGGAAGGTGTCTGGATGAAGCAGTTCATGACAGATCTTGGAGTAGTGCCTAGTGCACTGAATCCAATGAACCTGTTCTGTGACAACACTAGTGCCATTGCTCTGGCCAAGGAACCAAGGTTTCACAAGAGGACCAGACACATAAAGCGACGCTTCAATTCCATCCGCGATTACATCGAGGAAAAGGACATAAATATTTGCAAAGTGCACACGGATCTGAATGTTGCAGACCCGTTGACTAAACCTCTTCCAAGGGCTAAACATGATCAACACCAGAACTGCATGAGTGTTCGATTCATTACAATGTAAATCACATAGTGATGTGAACTAGATTACTGACTCTAGTGCAAGTGGGACACTATTGGAAATATGCCCTAGAGGCAATAAATAAAGATTTTATTTTTATATTTCCTTGTTCATGATAATTGTTTATTATCCATGCTATAATAGTATTGATTGGAAACACATTACATGTGTGGGTAAATAGACAACACCATGTCCCTAGTATTCCTCTAGTGAACTAGCTCGTTGGTCAAAGATGGTCAAGGTTTCCTAGCCATTGACATGTGATGTCATTTGATAACGGGATCACATCATTACGAGAATGATGTGATGGACAAGACCCATACTACAAACGTAGCATATGATCGTGTCAGTTTATTGCTACCGTTTTCTGCATGTCAAGTATATGTTTCTATGACCATGAGATCATGCAACTCACGGACACCGGAAGAGTGCCTTGTGTGTATCAAACGTCGCAACGTAACTGGGTGACTATAAAGGTGCTCTACAGGTATCTTCGAGGGTGTCTGTTGGGTTGGCATGGATCGAGACTGGGATTTGTTACTCCGTGTGACGGAGAGGTATCTCAGGGCCCACTCGATAATACAACATCACAATAAGCCTTGCAAGCAATGTGATTAAGTGTTAGTCACATGATCTTCTATTACAGAACGAGTAAAGAGACTTGCCGGTAATGAGGTTGAACTAGGTATGGAGACACCGATGATCGAATCTCGGGCAAGTAACATACCAAAGAACAAAGGGAACATCAGACGAGATTAACTGAATCCTTGACATAGAGGTTCGACCGATAAAGATCTTCATAGTACATGTAGGAACCAATATGGGCATCCAGGTCCCGCTATTGGTTATTGACCGTAGAGGTGTCTCGGTCATGTCTACATAGTTCTCGAACCCACAGGGTCTGCACACTTAAGGTTTGGTAACGTTTTGGTAGTATAGGGTTATGCATGGCGGTGACCAAAGGTTGTTCGGAGTCCCGGATGAGATCCCGAACGTCACGAGGATCTCCGGAATGGTCCGGAGGTAAAGATTGATATATAGGAAGTCTTATTTTGGTCGCTGGAAAATTTTTGGGCTCATCGGTAGTGTACCGGGAGTGCCGGTAGTGTACCGGAAAACCGTCGGGAGGGGTATTTCGACCCAAGAGGCTACATGGGCTGTGGGAGAGTGAATACCAGCCCTTAGTGGGCTGGTGGAAGTCCCACACAAGGCCCATGTGGTTGGGAAGAAAATTCCAAAGAGAAAAAGGTGGAAAAGGGCAAAAAGGCAAAAATAAGGAGGAGTCCTAGTCCTACTAGGATTGGAGGAGGAATCCTCCTCTCCTCTTGGTTCGGCCGAAGCCTAGGTGGCTTGGCCCTTGAGCCAAGCCTCCTCCTCTCTTCCTCTTATATATACTAGAGGTTTTAGGGTTTTTTCACTAGTTTTTTCAGCCACGTGCTACCCGTTCCTCTAGTGCATAGTTTCTCCTCGAGAGCGGTTTTCTGCAGTGCTTAGGCGAAGCCTTGCCGGAATTGCTCCACCACCAACGCCGTGGCGCCGTCATGCTGCATGAGAACTCGTCTACCTCTCCGCTCCCTCTTGCTGGATCAAGAAGGCAGAGATCTTCATCAACTTGTACGTGTGCTGAACGCGGAGGTACCGTCCGTTCGGTGCTTGATCGGGACGGATCGTGATTGGATCGCGGGACGCCCGGCGATTTGAATCGCGAAGACGTTCGACTACACAAACTGCGTTTCTTAATGCTTCCCGCTTAGCGATCTGCAAGGGTATGTAGATCCACTCTCCCTCTCGTAGATGCTCATCACCATGGATAGGTCTTGCATGAGCGTAGGAAATTTTTTCTTTCCCATGCGACGTTCCCCAACAATGGGAGCATTCAATTGATCGAGGGGCTTGACGAGTCCAACTCCTATTTGGCCTCTTAAGCGCCGTTTGGAGTGCATTCTGCTAACCAACGCAGAACCCCCCACCCCATCCCACCCCAACACTCGTACTTAAATGGGCCAACCCATCTAGGTTTATGTTTCAACGGTTTTCTCATTTTGTTTCGTTTTAAGGAAAAATCCTATGGTCTTTTCTGTTTTTTATTTTCTTGTTACTTTTTTTTTCTTTCTTTCTAATTTTTGTTTATGTAAATTTCTAATTTGTTTTTACGGAAAACTTTTCCGTATATTTTGTGAACTTTTTTATTTCAAATCTGTGAATGCTTTATCAAATTTCATGAGTTTTTTTTCAAATTATGAACCTTTTAAAAATATTTTGTGAACTTTTTCATTTTAACAAACCTTTTCCAAATATGAACTTTTATGAGTCTTGAACTTTTTCAAATTCGTGAACTTTCCTCAAATTTGTAATTTTTCCTAGATTTTACAAACTTTTTCAAATTTGTTGAACTATTTTAACAATAGTTTTTAGTTTTTCCTGAAAAACCTAAAATCCAGTGGTCAACGGCCATTGGAGGTCAGTTCCGCAATCAACGGTGATAGGCCCAGCAATTTCCAATTTTCAAGAAAACTCAATTGGGTGGCCCATACACTCTACTGCATGAGTGCTAGCTTCCCTAATTGGCGCTAAATATAAGCTCTTGTTGACGACACAATTCGGTGGGAGTTCTTGCTGGAATTATTGGTCCTAGCCAATTTAGTATTTTAGAATATTGCCAATAACCCATACTTAATCCCACATGCCCATGTGTCGTATTCATGCATGACAATGTCATGTCCAAAGTTTAGTCCCACCCGCTAGTGAAGAATGTGTAAGACCGACTTGTAAGGGGAGTTGTTCCACATACCAGAAAGAGATTGATGTGGGCCCCTCTTCTGTCGCCTGCCTTGCCATGCCAAGCTAGACGTCAAACGTGTTTCATATTTCGTAGCCAAGCCACTCTAGGACCTATGCTACGTGTGAGGGCTACCTTAATTCTAGGCACAAGGAAGAAGTTAAACCATTTTGCCTCTTGAGTGGGAGATGAATCTGAAGATTCATGCAGGTTGTTTCTCTTACTCTCCCAAGTGGGCGCCATTTCTATTCCCACTACTGACGGGTCAAGTGCTACTCACCTTGCTTATAAGTGGTCGCTCTTATTCCTCAACGAGAAGCACTTTCATCACTATGTTCTAGAGCACTACGTTGACAACAAATTTCCCATCTTGCTTCTCAGCATGCACCGAGGAGTGAGACAACAGGTCGATTAGGTTTTTGGGGACCGCCCTTGCATGACTGTTGAATCCTTGTTCATTGTGGTTGCGAATGACAACATCCCGATGACGAGTTCTCCAAAGACGACTTCTTCCGTCACGTCGAGCACTCTTCGGCGACATAATGAATGACGCACGTGAATCCTTTTCCCTTGCTTTGTATGTCAGATTATCCTCTCATTAGGGTTAGTAAGTGGTTTACTACTAGTGTCCATCAATGGGAATATCATGATTATTTCTTATGATCTCGTTTGCATGATTAGCTTCAATAATTTGTTGCTTGTTTTGGTTATCATCACTATTATAGTATTCGTGTTTTATCCATTGTTTTCTGGATTAAACTTATTCAAAAATTCCTTAGATAATCAACAATCCAAAAATCTGATATGTTTAGGCAATTTTCTGCTACTGCTTTTGTCGCAACTCTCAAGCTTGCACCATTTGAGGGATTGAACTATAAGAGGTGGCGTGCGAGGGCAGTTCTTTTTCTCACCACCATCAACTATTTGCATGCCTCTTAGGGCAAGCTAGAAGGAGAGCTTCCGACTGAGCACGAGCAAGCATACCAGACAACATACACCCTCTTTGGAGGTGCTGTTCTGAGTTTTTTTGGTGGCAAGATTGTCGATCCCTTCATGGCCATCATGGTCATTAAAGATATGTGGGATGCGCTGTTGGAAATATGCCCTAGAGTCAATAATAAAGTGGTTATTAGTATATTTCCTTGGTCATGATAATTATTTATTATACATGCTATAATTGTATTGATTGGAAACTCAAATGCACGTGTGGATACATAGACAACACTGTGTCCCTAGTCTGCCTCTAGTAGACTAAATCGTTGATCAAAGATGGTCAAGGTTTCCTAGCCATAGATATGAGATGTCATTTGATAACGGGATCACATCATTGGCAGAATGATGTGATGGACAAGACCCAAACTATGAATGTAGCATATGATCGTGTCAGTTTATTGCTATTGTTTTTTCATGTTAAGTATATGTTCCTATGACCATGAGATCATGTAACTCACTAACACTGGAGGAATACCTTGTGTGTATCAAACGTCGCAACGTAACTAGGTGACTATAAAGATGCTCTATAGGTATCTTCAAGGGTGTCTGTTCAATGGGCATGAATCAAGACTGTGATTTGTTACTCCGAGTGACAAAGAGGTATCTCAGGGCCCACTCGATAATACAACATCACAACAAGCCATGCAAGCAAAATGACTAACGTGTTAGCCACGAGATCTTGTATTATAGAACGAGTAAAGAGACTTCACTAGTAGAAAATAGGGTACTAGTCCCGGTTCGAGAGGGCCTTTAGTACCGGTTCTGGAACCAGGACAAAACAGACGGGAGTAATACCCAAAACCTTTAGTCCTGGTTTGCTTACGAACCGAGACCAAAGGTGCTCCACCTGGTTGCTGCGGGGCGCCCAGGCAGGAGGACCTTAAGTCCCGGTTGGTAACACCAACCGGGACCAAAAGGCAGCCACGCGTGAGTAGCTCACAGGCGCTGCGGATTTTTTGGAGGGGGGGGGGGTTAGGGGGTTTGGAGGGTGAATTTAGGGGTTTCATATTGTGTTAGCTAGCTAATAGAGAGAAGTGACCTATCTTTCTCCATGCTTGGTCGATGCTAGCTACTATACATATAGAGAGAACTCGACGCTAGCTAGTAAGCAAATGAAGGAAACCATTAATTACACAAGATCATCACGAAAGTATATAGAGAGAAGTAACATCTCTTTCTCCATGCTTGATCGAACAACAAGTTTTCCTATATCTATCTGACGCTACTACATATGTACAATATAACATATGTTACAATCCCTAGCATCATCTACCTAAGTTCCATTTGCAATTTCACATGGTATTCTCCGTCTTCAGGTGTGATGTGGTGAAGAAACAATCCTGCCAATTCCTCTTGAATTTCTCGTATGCGATCATGTGGTAGGAGTTCATCCTGCATCTTCCAGATTAATTTAAAGAAGGGGGTAAATACATATATATGAATGAAACTCGGCACAATTTATGGTAATGTATAAAATAAAATTGTGAATATTATTTACGTACTTCAAATTGTTTGTCACAGAAGCCCCGCACAGAGGTCGAGTGGCGAATGAACTCGCATACGCAGTATCCACATAAAATAGTCCCGGGTGCCTGGTACAAGCACTTTACGATAATAGAGTTCAATCAAACTGATAAGCAAGCATGGTAATGGTATTGATGAAACTAGAATCAATTAGAGTTGCGCGGAACTAGCTAGTACTACTTATTTTGGGGTGTGTAAATCGCAGCTCGTTGTTTAGACCGGGAGCCATTCTTGAGAACTGTTTCCAAACCCTGCAAGGCAAAGAAAATGATTACTTGATATCAGGAAATGAACGGAAGTTGCCGATATGGTCCCGGTATTGATTGAACTTACTTCTGGAGCTTTGCAGTCATGTCCGCATAATCCTCGGGATCTTTATGTCTCGAGTCTAAGACAGTTACTAATGCCCCATCAAACTTAATGCATAGCAGAATAAAGTGGTACCTCGAGTAAGCGAACCCGAATATGTAGAAGACAGTAACACTTACCTAAAGTTGTAAGCAAGGAGTATTTCCCTTTTGTTTTGATGTCTAAGGAACGATTCTAGCAAGTTGACCTCGGTCTCTTTGGCTCTGTTTCGTACCGACCGTTCATTTACGGTATTTGGGCTAATGAACCCAATGTCATTGGTTTGTCCTTTTGTGCATTCGACGATCTTCAATCTGCATAATATATTGAGGATAATAATATATACATGCAATGAACAAGCTGAGCTAGAGACTTAACTGTAACGGTATCAAGTCATGAGTTGTTTGTCGAGGGCCTCTTGATTGAATAACTGAAATAACTCCACAAATTCAACATGCATCAGGTCGAGTCCAATGAAGTCGTGCTCTTTTTAATTCCGACCATCAAACTGTCGGTCCCAAACTCCCTGCAGGTTTTCACGTACCACTCATGCAATTTGTTCATTATTGTTGTTAGAGGAGGATGATCAAATTTGACGAGAGGCTTCCCGTTCTCATATCTAAATTCATGTACTACTACCTCGGCCGTTTCAAACTGTACATCATCGCCCACGTAATCACCAAAAGTGGTACCGGGAAGTAGCACTGGATGATTAGCGATATCGCTAGACACCTTGAGCGGGGAGCACGATTGCTTCTCCTGTTCGCCGAGCTGGGGAATTGTTTTCCTAATTCTTCATTTTTTTGTCTCTTGCAGCACTAGAAGTACTTCCCGACCACCACGCTTCATCATATGTCTTTTGAATATAGCGGTCATAGTTGGATTGCAGTGGAGGCGGTGGTGGTTGCTTTAGGGAATCCAGAGTGCACTTCGCTTTCCCCGGATCTACCGTTTCCCTCGGAGGTGGATGTTTCCATGCAAAATGGGCCTTCACTTCGGCTTTACTAATTTCAGCGCTTTCCTTGTCAGTCCTCTCATATGGTAAGTTTGGAAGAGGCTTGAGGCTTGGACCAAATTTGTATATCTTCCCACCTATTGTACTGCTAGCCGTCGGAGCGTCTCTCTTCCGCTGTTGCTGACACGCCGGAGGAGACGGAGTGCCCTAACATGCCGGAGGAGAAGGAGGAGGAGGCGGAGTGCCTTGACGCACCGAAGCAGGAGGAGGCGGAGTGCCTTGACGCACCGAAGCAGGAGGAGGCGGAGTGCTCTGACGCGACAGAGGAGGATAACGAGGAGGCGGAGTGCCCTGAAGCGTTGGAGGAGGCGGAGTGCCTTGACACGCCGAAGGAGGCTGAGTCTGCTGAGGGGTCCAATTTGGAAGCTTGATGTACCCCTTTCTCCATAGACACATACTCCTCAAAGCATTTCCAGAAGAATAATATCCTCTTCACCTATAGGGTTGTCAAGCTCTAGCCCCTCAAATCCATGCATTATTTCATCCACCATCACGACAGCATAGACATGTGGAATCGGACGGCAATGGAAAGTTCCCTCGGCTCGAGGAGGTACAACAGAGCCGACCGCTGCCTTGAAGGTCAGGTTCTGGCATTTCGTCATTAGCTCGCAATTTTTAGCCTGCATGATACTATCCACGGGGTAGCGAGGAGCCATGAAATCAGGCTGAACAAGCTCCATGGAAGCCATGGTGCTTCTCCGCTGAGATAGTGGGGTAGCTTCTGGGGGAGGCGCAGGAAGGATCTTCGTGCCGCTCAGATGGTTGGTCAGTAGCTTGCTGGCTCTCAAGTTCCTCTAGTTTTGCTAATCTTGCACTGAGCTTCTGCATTTCTCTTGCTTCCTGTTTCCTCTTTCCCTCCCGGCTTCTATAACAACCTTTGTCGGGAAACCCACGCACCGACGAAATGGAGCCTGATGTGCCTTGTGTTCGTCCAGGGTGTTCAGGATTCCCGAGGGCCTCTGTCAGTTCGTCCTTATATCTGCCGGGAATGAACGTCCCTTCCCGAGCTACCTTGATTGCCGCCTGAAGCTTCCGCAAGGTTATTACAAGTTGCTCATCCATCCAAACACACTTCCCTATTTTGGGTCCAAAGTTCCCCCAACCCTGAAGAACCAAGTCCTGGCCAGTGCAATGTCTCTGGTTGGACATTCTTAGCAAACAGATCTTGATCAGCTTTGTCCCACAACGGTCGGGCTTTGTAGTAGCCACCTGACCCCGTGTGATGGTGATACTTCTTCGCTGCAGCATTTTTCTTGTTTGTAAGTGACATTTTATTACCCTTCTCCGGTTTGTTGTAGGGCACAAATTCAGGCCATTGATCTCTTATCTTCTCACATCGACCGATGAATTCCGGAGTCTCGTCTTTCTTGACAAACTTTGTGTTCAAATCTTTCTTCGAGTTCCTGAATAGTTCTGTCATCTTCTGAAGAGCAAATGCCTTGACCTTTTTCTCTATAACTGGGTTATTCGAATCCTCCTCTCGCGGTAGGCTGAAATTTGTCATCAGCTCAGTCCAAAGATCATCTTTCAGTCTATACTGGACACAAGAAACTTCAGGGTCCTTATTATTCTTATTCATTGCTGGGTGCTGATCGAGATGTAGTCCCTAACAACAACTCCACACTGATGTACATATGCGTCCTTGGTCCACTTGGGGGCAATCGGTTGGCCATCTTTTGCGACTTCTATGATCGTGAACCTTTCATCCTGGCGCAACCTTTTCTTCGGGCCTCGTCTCCTTACCTCGCCAGACTTGGCAACAGTTGAGGCTCCCTCCTCTGTTTGGTCATCGGAGCCGTGATCATGATCTCCTTCCTCCGCCATTCGGTCACCGGAGCCATCATGATCTCCTGCCTCCTCCATTGTTGGATCACCGGAGTCGTCATCCTCTCCTTCCTGACCATCGGTGTCACTAAGATACGACAAGGGATCACCTCCAGCGTGGATTATAGCCCCCAACAACTCTTCTTGTTCGATGTCTCTATGATCCATAGTTTTTGCAAATATTACAACAATGCAATATACAAACATGATATATGCAAATCGATACAAGGCAATGCAACAATATGATCATATAATATCACTAATACATCATCAAATAGTATCACTAATACATCATAGAATATTATCACTAATACATATCGAATATTATTATATAATATCACTAATACAAATCAAGTTGACGTCTCGCGGCGCAGGCAGTGGACATCCAAAGAGAAGGAACTATGACATGATCATAGCAAGGGTGAGATCCCTAAAGAACCTGCCAGGTATTGGAGAACCTGGCGTCCAACGCAGCCATGTAGCGTCGGACGTTCTCGTCCTCCTCCCTGACACAGCGATGTACCACCTCTACGGGGGGGACTCCCTCTACACCAACAGTGGTCCACGCGACCGCCACCAAAGAACCTCTGGTTCGATGATGGGACCCTTATTCCTCACCGAGCTGGGCGCCCCGAAAGGTAGCACCTCCCAGAGCCAGCCTGGCGGGGCCCAGTCCCGGACATGTTGACGCCTCTCAAGCAGGTGGTCGCCGATGCCGAGTCGACGATGAGGATGCGGGCCGGGCATCATCGACATCGAAAACAAATTCTACAACTATTTAAATTCCTACTATTTAATAAATTTTAATAAAGATGATTGCATTTGACAATTATGACAATAATAACATATTTAACAACGATGACACATTTTCTACTTAAGCGGTCGTCGGGGACTCCTCCCTGGCGATCGTCGAGGACTCCTCCCCTGTGATCCTCGGGGACTCCTACGGGTTCGCTGACTCGGGACTCAGGGTTCGGCGACTCGGGACTCCTCAACAACTAAAACAACTAAAAAAATTTTACAACTAAAACAACAAAATAATAAAACAAACTAATAAAACTAATAAAAAACTAAAACAACATATAAAAAACTAAAACAAACTAAAAACTAAAACATGGGCAAGGCCCGGGGTAGGGCAGTGGCGCCGACGGACGTGGCCGCGGTAGCCGTGGAGGAGGGGGCAGGAGCTCACCGGCGATGACGGGCTCGAGGAGGAGGCGTGGGCGGCGACGACGGGGCTCGATGAGGTGGCACAGGCAGCGTGCGGCGTTGGGGGGCAGCGATGACGTCGGCGAGGATGAGGAGGCACGTCGGGATGGGCTTGGGGCGGTAGTGAGGTCAGGCTTGGGGGCGGCGGCGGCGACGGGCTCGGGGCGGCGGTTAGGACGGGCTCGGGGGGTGACCGCAACGACGAGGACGGGCTCGGGGACGGTAACAAGGACGAGGACGGGCTCGGGGACGGCGGCGACGACAAGGACGGGCTCGAGCATGGAGGCAATGACGAGGATGGGCTCGGGGGCGGCAGCGACGATGAGTAGCCTCGCGGCATCATGGCAAGACGTCAGCGTCGGGGTGAATGGGAGAGGTGGGGGAGAATTCGACAACTCCCGCCTTATTTGCGAACACCTTTGGTCTCGGTTGGTGGCTCCAACCGGGACTAATGGCCCCCTTTAGTCCCGGTTGGAGCCCCCAACCAGGACTAAAGGTCAATTTCAGCAGCCCAAAGGGCGGGAAGCAGAGACCTTTGGTCCCGGTTGGTGGCACCAACCGGGACTAAAGGGTAGCATTGGTCTCGGTTGGTGGTTCGAACCATGACTTAAGGGTAGCATTGGTCCCGGTTCGAGCTACCAACTGGGACCAAAGGCATTTGCCTGGCACAGCCGCGGTGCGGTTGGATGTTTAGTCCCACCTCGCCAAGGGAAGGGCGCCCAGACCAGTTTATAAGCCCCGTCGCGGCTGCAATGTTGAGCTCCTCTCTAAAGCAGGCCCGTGGGCCTAACCGACCTGAAAATATATGCGAATTTATAGAGAAAATTCAACCTAAATTCAAAATTCTATTTAGGCTAACTAGCACATTGAATTTAGCTTGAATTTTCTCTACAAATTCACATATATTTTCACTTTTGCTATTTTTTGTTATTTTTTGCATATTAAAAGTTCTTAACAAAAAATACTTTATGAATATTCTTTTTGCTATTAAAGTTTTTAACAAAAATGACTTTGATACTTTTAGTTTCATAAATTTATATAATATTAAGTTAAATAACTTTGATGAGATGAAAACACGTCTATTACATAGGGATTTCAATTTTCTAAACATATTTTAACTCAAAACTTATTCTGCATTGAATATGCACCATTGAAAGCCACATCATCACTTTTCAACCCTTTTCTCACTTTATTTGCTATTTTCATGCATTTCATGATTTATTTTGAGCTAAAATGACCCTGAATTGAAAAGCAATGCAAATGAACTGTGAAATTGTTGAAAGTTGGCATGGTATTATCATTTCACCCACATAGCATGTGCTAAAAAGTTCAGAGTGTTACAGCAAAATCTTGATGCACTTAGTGTACAAAATGGACGATCTCTTTCGAAGTATCAGGGTTTTTGGACGAAAACTCGTCTATTACAAAAGGATTTCAATTTTTAAACATATTTGAACTCAAAAAAAATTCTGCATTGAATATGCACCATTGAAAGCCACATCATCACTTTTCAACCTTTTCTGACTTCACTTTCTATTTTGCATGCATTTCATGATTTATTTTGAGCTAAAATGACCCTGAATTGAAAAGCAATGCAAATGAACTCGGAAATGGTTGAAAGTTGGCATGGTATCATCATTTCACCCACATAGCATGTACTAAAAGGTTGAGAGGGTTACGACAAAAACTGGATGCACTTCGTCTACAAAATGAACAATCTCTTTCGAAGTATAAGGGTTTCGTACGAAAACTCGTCTATTACAAAGGGATTTCAATTTTTTTAACATATTTGAACTCAAGACTTTTTTTGCATTGAATATGCACCATTGAAATCTACACCATCACTTTTCAACCCTTTTTGACTTCATTTGCTATTTTTCATGCATTTCATGATTTATTTTGAGCTAAAATGACCCTGAATTGAAAAGCAATGCAAATGAACTCTGAAATGATTGAAAGTTGGCATGGTATCATCATTTCACCCACATAGCATGTACTAAAAAGTTGAGAGGGTTACGACAAAAACTGGTTGCACTTCGTGTACAAAATGAACAATCTCTTTCGAATTATCAGGGTTTTGGACTAAAACTCGTCTATTACAAAGGGATTTCAATTTTTTAACATATTTGAACTCAAGACTTTTTTTGCATGGAAATGCACCATTGAAAGCTACACCATCACTTTTCAACCCTTTTTGACTTCATTTGCTATTTTTCATGCATTTCATGATTTATTTTGAGCTAAAATGACCCTGAATTGAAAAGTAATGCAAATGAACTCTGAAATGGTTGAAAGTTGGCATGGTATCATCATTTCACCCACATAGCATGTGCTAAAAAGTTGAGAGGGTTATGGCAAAAATTGAATGCACTTCGTGTACAAAATGGACGTTCTCTTTCCAATTATCAGGGTTTCGGACAAAATTTCGTCTATTACAAAAGGATTTCAATTTTTAAACATATTTGAACTGAAGACCTTTTTGCATTCAGTATGCGCCATTAAAAGCCACATCATCACTTTTCAACCCTTTTTGACTTCATGTGCTATTTTTCATGCATTTGATGATTTATTTTGAGCTAAAATGACCCTTAATTAGAAAGAAATGCAAATGAACTCTGAAATGGTTGAAAGTTGGCGTGGTATCATCATTTCACCTACATAGCATGAGCTAAAAAAACTCATCTGTTACAAAAAGCATTTCATTTCTTGACATGTAACTACAGTGATATTCTAGATCAAAGCCATCAACAGAATAGTTGTGGAGAGAAAGTCTTCACTTTTTCTTCGCGTGTGTCCCTTGCTTATTGTGCCATAACCATGGATAATCTTGATCGTTTAACAGGGTACTTGGGTCAGCCTTTACTTTGAAGGGAGGAATTTCATGAAACTTTTCATAATCTGCAGACATGTCTGTCTTGCCCTCCACTCCCACGATGTCTCTTTTCCCTGAAAGAACTATGTGGCGCTTTGATCTTATGATGTATTCGCTTCCTTATATTTTCTTTTTCTCGGTTTGGTAGACATGTCCTTCACATAGAAAACCTGCGCCACATCATTGGCTAGGGCGAATGGTTCGTCTATGTACCCAAGATTGTTCAGATCCACTGTTGTCATTCTGTACTGCGGGTCTACATGTACCCCGCCTCGTGACAGATTGACCCATTTGCACCGAAACAAAGGGACCTTAAAATCGTGTCCATAGTCAAGTTCCCATATGTCGACTATGTAACCATAATATCTATCCTTTCCCCTGTTGGTTGCTGCATCAAAGCAGACATCACTATTCTGGTTGGTGCTCTTTTGATCTTGGGCGATCGTGTAAATGTATTCCCGTTTATCTCGTATCCTTTGTAAGTTAATACAGTCGAAGATGGTCCCCTGGCGTGCCCATCCCTACATATTATAGAGTTCGGTCCTAGAGTGCCTTTTTCAGTCAATCTCCGCGATTGAGGGAGACCAATAGGCTTAAGGCCAGGAATGAAGTCAACACAAAACCCAATGACCTCCTCTGTTTGGTGGCCCGTGGAGATACTTCCTTTTGGCCTAGCACGGTTACGAACTTATTCTTTAAGACTCACATTAACCTCTCAAAGGGGAATATATTGTGTAGAAATACATGGCCCAAAGTGCCAATCTCGTCGACTAGATGACACCAGCTCGAAACTGGCAAGACATTGCACCAAATCACTCTTTAACCTTGGTAGATTTCTAGATCAATTACCTTTTGAGAGATTGCATTGAGGAATGCACATAGCTTCACAATGGCTAATCGGACATTTTCCAGCAGAAGCCCCCTTAATGCGACCGGAAGCAATTGAGTCATAATCACATGGCAGTCATGAGACTTAAGGTTTTGGAACTTTTTCTCTGCCATATTTATTATTCCCTTTATATTCGATGAGAAGCCAGACAGGACCTTCATACTAAGCAGGCTTTCAAAGAAGATTTCCTTCTCTTCTTTGGTAAGAGCATAGCTGGTAGGACCTTCATACTACTTTGGATGCATGTCGTCTTTTTCGTGCACACGTTGCTAGTCCTCCCGTGCCTCCGATGTATCTTTTGTCTTCCCATACACTCCCAAGAAGCCTAGCAGGTTCACGCAAATATTCTTCACCACGTGCATCACGTCTATTGCAGAGCGCACCTCTAGGTGTTTCCAATAGGTTAGGTCCCAAAATATAGATTTCTTCTTCCACATGGGTGCGCGTCCCTCAACGTCAGTCGGAACAGATAGTCCGCCACGACCCTTTCCAAATATTACTTGTAAATCATTGACCATATCAAGTATGTGATCACCAGTACGGAGGGCAGGCTTATTCCGGTGATCTCCCTCACCTTTGAAATGCTTTCCTTTATTTCGACATTGATGGTTGGTCGAAAGAAATCGACGATGCCCCAGGTACACATTCTTCCTGCATTTGTCCAAATATATACTTTAGGTGTCATATAAACAGTGCGTGCATGCATGGTATACCTTGTTTGTCTGTCCTGAAAGGTTACTGAGAGTAGGCCAATCGTTGATGGTTACAAACAACAAGGCATATCGTTCAAATTCCTCATGTTCGTTCTCATCTCACACACATACAACTTTTTTATTCCACAGTTGTAAAAGTTCATCAACTAATGGCCTTAGGTACACATCAATGTCATTGTCGGGTTGCATAGGGCCTTGGATGAGCACTGGCATCATAATGAACTTCCGCTTCATGCACAACTAAGGAGGAAGATTATACATACATAGAGTCACATACCATGTGCTATGCTTGCTACTCTGCTCCCAAAAAGGATTAACTCCATCTGCACTTAAACCAAACCATACGTTCCTTAGGTCACTTGTAAAGTGCCCCCACTTTCTTTTCATCTTTCTCCACTGTGACCCATCGGCAGGTTCTCTCAACTTCCTGTCTTTCTTACGGTCTTCCTTGTGCCATCGCATCAACTTGGCATGTTCTTTGTTGCTGAACAAACATTTCAACCGTGATATTATAGGAGCATACCACATCACCTTGGCACGAACCCTCTTCCCGATGCGTTGGCCCTCAACATCACCAGGGTCATCTCGTCTGATCTTATACCACAATGCACCGCATACCGTGCATGCGTTCAAATCCTCGTATGCACCATGGTAGAGGAGGCAGTCATTAGGGCATGCATGTATCTTCTGCACCTCCAAACCTAGAGGGCATAGAACCTTCTTTCCTTCGTACATACTGTCAGGCAATTCTTTATCCTTTGGAAGCTTCTTCTTAATTATTTTCAATAGCAAACCAAATCCCTTGTTAGATACACCATTATCTGCCTTCCATTGCAGCAATTTCAGTGTGGTACCAAGCTTGTGTTGTCATCTTTGCAACTTGGGTACAACCCTTTTTTGTGATCCTATAACATGTGATCGAACTTCAACATCTCCCTTTCACTTTCACATTCTCTCTATGCATCAACAATGACCCAGCGAAGATCATCATCGGGCACATCGTTTGTTTCCTCGTGATCTTCAGCTTCCCCCATTGCAGCATCACCATATTCAGGGGGTGGATAGTTTTCATCATCCTCTTCTTCTCTGTTGTCTTGCATCATAACCCATCTTCCTCGGTGCTTGGTCCAAACATTATAGTGTGGCATGAAACCCTTCTCAAGCAAGTGGAAATGAAGGGTTTTAGAGTTGGAGTAATCCTTCGTATTCCCAGAGACGGTACATGGACAATGCATAAAACCATTCTTCTTGTTTGCCTCAGCCATTTCGAGAAAATTATGCAAGCCCTTAATATACTCAGAGGTGCATCGGTCACCGTACATCCATTGCCGATTCATCTGCGTGCATTATATAATTAAGTGTATCAAAAACTATTATAGAGCATCATGAATATATAAGTGACCAAATTAATAGAAGTTCATCATCACATTAAAACCAAAGTATAGTAGTGACCAAAATAAATACATAAAGTTCATACATAGTTCTCATTCAACAACATATACTCTCTAGAGCATCTAATTAAAACATGCATTCAAACTATGTGAAACATTTAAATGCAACAACAAATGGGATCATAACCGCAACTAAGGTATCAATTGATCCAACGGCATAATGATACCAAGCTTTAGTATGAATGGCATATTTTCTAATCTTTCTAATCTTCAAGTGCATTGCATCCATCTTGATCTTGTGATCTTTAACGACATCGTCAACATGCAACTCCAATTCCATCTTCTCCTCCTCAATTCTTTTCAATTTTTTCTTCAAGTAATTGTTTTCTTTTTCAACTAAATTTAACCTCTCGACATGAGGGTTTGTTCGAATTTCTGGTTCACATACCTCCTAGATAAAAAAATATGTCTCGTTGGTCGGCATAATTGTCATAAATAATAAATGAAACGAATAGTTATAAAAGATAATATACCACATCTGAATCATAGATAGGACGAGGGCCGATGGGGGCGGATACCAAAACCACGGCACTATATAATAGCAAAAAATAATGAAAGTAAGAAAATTATACAAGTATCTATCTAAATCATACAAGTAAGAGTTCTTTTTCTTTTACAAAGAAGATAAGAACAAGAGGCTCACCACGGTGGTGCCGGCGACGAGATCGGCACGGGCGATCGATGACGGTGAGGACGGGGACGGGACAGGACGGATTGCCAAACCTAGACAAATCTTGAGGAAAATGGAGCTTGGAGAGCAGAAAGCTTAAGTGTGGCTCGAGCATTTCATCGAACACCTCATGTGCATAGGAGGTGAGAGCTAGAGCAACCCACACATGCACACGCCGGCGGCCAAAAAATCAGAGTGACCGAGCAGGGGCGGGACGGGGGTATATATAGGCTTATATCTTTAGTCCCGGTTGGTGGCTAGAACCGGGACAGAATACTAACCTTTGGTCTCGGTTCCAGCTACCAACCAGGACTAAAGGTGTTGGGCCAGGAGCGAGGCCCATTGGTCCCAGTTCGTGTCTGGAACTGGGACCAAAAGTGTCAGACGGACCAGGACCAATGGCCGCCGAGGCCCGGTCGGCACCCTTGCCTCACGAACCGGGACTGATGCAGCATATGGTCCCGGTTCGTAAGTGAATCGGGATTAAAGCCCTTATCCTGGCCTCAACCAAACCCCTATTTTCTACTAGTGCTTGCCGGTAACAAGATTGAACTAGGTATAGAGATACCGACGATCGAATCTTGGGAAAGTAACATACCGCAGAACAAAGGGAACAACATACGGGATTAACTGAATCCTTGACATAGACGTTCAACCAATAAATATCTTCGTATAATATGTAGAAACCAATATGGGCATCTAGGTCCTGACATTGATTATTGACCGTAGAGGTGTCTCGGTCATGTGTACATAGTTCTCGAACCCGCAGGGTCTGTACACTTAACGTTCGGTGATGTTTCAGTAGTATTGAGATATATGTGTTGGTGACCGAAGGTTGTTCGGAGTCTAGGATGAGATCCCGAACGTCACGAGGAGCTATGGAATGGTCTATAGGTAAAGATTGATGTATAGGAAGTCCCGTTTTGGTCGGAAGGTAAAGAAATTCACCCAGTGGCACGGTATTATCAAGCAAAGTATCATTATAAGCATCATGCATAGAAGTAGTGACATCATCAATTACTTGCGACATATCAGAATTACTAGCAGGTGGTGGTGTCGCAAACTTACTCATAATAGAAGGTGAATCAAGTGCAGAGCTAGAGGCAGTTCTTTACCTCCCCTCGTAGTAGAGGGATAGATCTTGGTTTTTGAATCTTTCAGATTCTTCATAGTAATCAACAAATATAAATCCCAAGTGACTCAGAGAATAGAGCTATGGTCCCCGGCAATAGCGCCAGAAAAAGGTCTTAATAACCCACAAGTATAGGGGATCGCAACACTTTTCGAGGGTAGAGTATTCAACCCAAATTTATTGATTCGACACAAGGGGAGCCAAAGATTATTCTCGAGTATTAGCATCTGATTTGTCAATTCAACCACACCTAAAAGACTTAATATCTGCAACACGGTAGTATGGAAGTAACGGTAACGGTAGCAAAAGTAACAGTAACAGTTTTATGGTGATTGTAACAGTAGCAGTGGAAAAGTAACTTAGCAAAGATCAATATGTGGAAAGCCCGTAGGCAATGGATCGGTGATGGATAATTATGTCAGATGTCATTCATCATGCAAGAGTTATAACATAGGGTGACACAGAACTAGCTCCAATTCATGAATGTAATGTAGGCATGTATTCCATATATAGTCATACATGCTTATGGAAAAGAACTTGCATGACATCTTTTGACCTACCCTCCCGTGGCAGTGGGGTCCTAATGGAAACTAAGGGATATTAAGTACTCCTTTTAATAGAGAATCGGACCAAAGCATTAGCACTTAGTGAATACATGAACTCCTCAAACTACGGTAATCACCGGAAAGAATCTCGGTTATTGTCACCCTGGGGGATGCGGATCATAACTCGTAATTGGTGTCTACAACTTTCAAGATAGGATCAAGAACACATATATATTCATGAAAACGTAATAGGTTCAAATCTGAAATCATGGCACCCGGGGCCTAGTGAAAAGCATTAAGTATAGCAAAGTCATAGCAACATGAATCTCAGAACATAATGGATACTAGGGATCAAACCCTAACAAAACTAACTCGATTACATGATAAATCTCGTCCAACCCATCACCGTACAGCAAGCCTGCTATGTCATTACTCACGAACGGCGGAGATCATCATGGAATTGGTGATGAAGGATGATTCATGATGATGAGTGGTGTCGGTTCCCCTCTCTGGAGCCCAAAACGGACTCCGGATCTCGTCTCCCAAAGAAGAACAGGAGGTGGCGGCGGCTCCGTATCGTGAAACGCGATGAACTCTTCTCTCTGATTTTTTTCCTCCGCAAATAGGTTGGAGGAGCCACGAGGGCCGCACAAGCCTGCTAGGCGCGACCAGGGGGGTGGTCGCGCCTAGCAGGCTTGTGGCCTCCAGGTGGCCCCCCTCTGGTTAATTCTTGCGCTAGTATTTTTATTAAATCCAAAAATATTCTCCGTGAATTTTCAGGACGATCCGAGAACTTTTATTTCTGCACAAAAATAACACCAAAGCAATTCTGCTGAAAACAGCGTCAGTTCGTGTTAGTTCCATTCAAATCATGCAAATTAGAGTCCAAAACAAGGGCAAAAGAGATTGGAAAAGTGGATACGATGGAGACATATCAACTCCCCCAAGCTTAACCCATTGCTTGTCCTCAAGAAATTCAGTTGATAAACTGAAAGTGATGAAGAAAAACTTTTACAAACTCTGTTTGATCTTGTAGTTGTAAATACGTCTAACTGATGTTCAGATTTTTAGCAAAGATCATGGACTAACCACGTTCACAATAACATTGAAGTCTCACATTTACTCCTATCAATGACATAATCAACTAGCAAGCAATAATAAAAACTCTCAGATGACATCACTTTTTCAAAACAATCATGATACAATATGACAAAATGGTATCTCGCTAGCCCTTTCTGAGACCGCAAAACATAAATGCAGAGCACCTCTAAAGAACAAGGACTGACTGGACATTGTAATTCACGGTGAAAGAGATCCAGTCATGCTCATACTCTATAACAATTAACAACAAGCATACAAATGATGGTGGTACTCTCTAACTGGTGCCTTTTATAAGAAGATGATGAGTCAAGAATAAAGTAGATGGAAAGGTCCTTCGCAAAGGGAAGCATTGATTTGTAAAGGTGCCAGAGCTCAAGATTTTAAAATGGAGATAAGTAATGATTTTTTGAGCGGTATTCTTTCATTGCTAACATAACGACCAAGAGGTTTTCAACATCTTCCATGCTAGATACATTATAGGCGGTTCTGAGACAGAATGATAAAGTTTTTACTCCCCCTCCACGAATCAGTCACACTCCACGGCGAGCCGAATCCACGGGTACCGTTGATACGTCTCCAATGTATCTATAATTTTTGATTGTTCCATGCTATTATATTATCTATTTTGGATGTTTTATATGCATTAATATGCTATTTTATATTAGTTTTGGGCATAACCTATTAATCTAGAGCCTAGTGCTAGTTTGTGTTTTTACTTGTTTTTGAGATTTGCAGATAAGGAATATTAAACGGAGTCCAAATGGAATAAAACCTTCGGAAGGAATTTTTCTGGAACAAAAGGAAATTACAAGACTTGAGAACCAAGGCAGAGGAGCCCCCATGGGGCCACAAGCCCTAGGGTCGCGCCCAGGGGGTAGGGCGCCGGGCAGGCTTGTGGGCCCATGGTAGATCCCCTAACCCTAATCTTTGGCCTGTAAATTCCCAAATATTCCATCATTATCAGAACCAGCCACAAAAAGACTTTTCCTCCGCCAGAAGCCTCCGTTCCCGAGAGATCCAATCTTGTAGCCTTTTCCGGTAATCTGCCGGTGGGGGATTCGATCACGGAGGGCATCTACATCAACTCCATTGGCCCTCCGATGATGCGTGAGTAGTTCACTATGGACCTTCGGGTCCATGGCTAGTATCTAGATGGCTTCTTCTCTCTCTTTGCTCTTCAATACCATGATCTTCATGGAGATCTATGCGATGTAATACTCTTTTGCGGTTTGTCGAGATCCGATGAATTGTGGGTTTATGTTCAGATTATCCATGAATATTATTTGAGTCTTTCCTGAATTCTTATATGCATGATTTCGTATCTTTGCAAGTGTCTTCGAGTTATTGGTTTGGTTTGGCCAACTAGATTGGTAATTCTTGCAATGGGAGAAGTGCCTAGTTTTGGGTTCAATCTTGCAGTGTCCTCACCCAGTGACAAAGTAGGGGTAGCGAGGCACGTATTGTATTGTTGCCATCAAGGATAACAAGATGGGGTTTCATAATATTGCTTGAGTTTATCCCTCTACACCATGTCATCTTACCTAATCCGTTACTCTGTTCTTCATGAACTTAATACTCTAGATGCAGACACGAGTCGGTCGATGTTTGGAGTAATAGTAGTAGATGCAGGATCATTTCGGTCTACTTGACACAGACGTGATGCCTATATGCATAATCATTGCCTTGGATATCTTCATAATTATTCGCTTTTCTATCAATTGCTCGACAGTAATTTGTTCACCCACCGTAATACTTGCTATCATGAGAGAAGCCTCTAGTGAAACCTAGGGCCCACGGGTCTTCCATATTATACTTTCAGATCTAAAACCAAAAATACCAAAAAATACTTTGCTGCATTACTTTTACCTATTGTTTTACTTTCTGTTTAAGCAATCTATCTCTATTAGATCTCATCCTTGCAAGTAACTGTGAAGGGATTGACAACCCCTTTATATCGTTGGGTGCAAGAGTTTGACTCTTTGTGTAGGTACACCTATTGGGGACTTGCTTGTATCTCCTACTGGATTGATACCTTGGTTCTCAACAACTGAGGGAAATACTTATCTACTTTGTTGCATCAACCGTTCCTCTTCACGGAAACCAACGCATGCTTGAGAAGTAGCAACCGTCCATACAAACACAGTTCTCAGGGAGTTTTGTTTAATTATATTTTAGTTTTTATTTCGAGCATGGAACTGGACATCCTAATTACCAGCCACTTTCTCGTGAATCATAGTGAATAAACACATATTGTGAGAATAACCCACCTAGCATGGAAGATACTGATGGCCCCCAGTCACCACATGAGCAATTTGGGCATTCAAAACAGAATGTTTATTTGAAGGTTTAGAGTTGGGCACATGCAAATTTACTTGGAACGGCAGGTAAATACCACATATAGGTAGGTATGGTGGACTCATATGAAACGACTTTGGGTTTGAGGGATTGGATGCACAAGTAGTATTCCCACTAGTACAAATGAAGGCTAGCAAAAGACTCGGGAGCGACCAACTAGAGAGCGACATAGTCATCAACATGCTTTGAGATTAACCAACATTGAATACAAGCATGAGTAGGATATAAATCACTATTCATGATGCACATATGTGTCAACTACATGCATGAACATGTGCCAAGTCGAGCCACTTGAATCGTTCAGAGGAGGATACCATCCCATCATACTACATCACAACCATTTTAATATGCTTGTTGGCACCCAAAACAAACCATTATCCACTCTTAGCTAATTAAGCATGGCATGAGTAACTATAATCTCTAATTGTCATTGCAAATATGTTTCACCCATGATGAACTGAATTCGGGACGATGAGCTAGTCATATTTACAAAAGCAAGTTAGGTCGAGTTCATACCAGCTTTTCTCCATCTCAATCATTTCATCAAATATTGTCATTATTGCCTTTCACTTGCACGACCGAATGGTGTGGATAATAATAAGAGTGCACGTGCATTGGACTAAGCTGGAATCTGCAAACAATAACTCAAAGGAGAATACAAGGTAATATGGGATCTCTAATAGGTAAACAATAATGCACATGAGAGCCACTCGACATTTCATTATGGTCTTCTCCTTACGACCCAAATAAACAAAAATCAAAACAAGAACGAGCAAACTATTTACATGGGAAAGCTCCCAACAAGTAAAAGAAGAACGAAAAATCTTTTTGGGTTTCTTTTAATGGTACAACTAAGCAACTAGTAATAAAGCTGGAACTAATTTTTTTGTATTTTTCTCAAAGTTAAATAAACACACAAGAAGAAAGCAAAACAAGAAAATAAACTACCATGGATAGTACAATGAAGAAGTATGAACACCGACTACTAAGATGAGTGTGTGAACATGAATGTAAAGTCGGTGAGAAATGCATACTCCCCCAAGCTTAGGCTTTTGGCCTAAGTTGGTCTATGTCCATGGCTGGCCCTGATAATATCCGAAGTCATAGTTAAAGAAGGCAGCGTGAAGGCTGCGGCGGCTACCGCCTGAACGACTGCAGCGTGAAGGCGGGCTGATTCCGCGCTCCTCTCATACTCGTCTACCTCCTCTCTGGTTATAATGTATCTCTATTTTTCCTGAAAGTTAAAGAAGGCAGGAGCAGGAAGGGTAACATGGACAACATGTCGTCTGTCAAAAATTAGTCAGTACTGGAGAGATTGTTCGTTCCTTTTAAGAAACTGAAAACATACCAAAGCCTCATAATCAAGAAAAGTATGTGGTAAATCAATATCATTTCCGCGTATGGGTACCCCAAGATAATTAGCTAAACGAGTGGCATAAATCCCACCAAAGAAATCACCATCCTTAGCATTATTATGCAACCTACTAGCAATAATGGCTCCTAAGTTATATCGCCTTTCACCCATTACTGCACTCTTAAGAATACTAAGATCGGTTGCACAAAGGTGGCTATGCTTAGTTTTACAGTTAACACATCTACCTATGAATAGAGCAAAATAATGTATGGCAGGAAAGTGAATGCTCCCCATGGTAGCCTGTGTAATATTTCTAGTTTCTCCGATGGTAATGCTAGCAAGAAAATCAGTATATTCAGTTTTGTGCAGATCACTATAGCTAAGCCATTGTGGAATTTTGCATGCATGATTAAAATACTCTATATCCAAAGTATATGATTTGTCATAAAGGTCAAATAGGACAGAAGGTTTATTATGACTGAGCGAAAATTCAAGCCTCCGCACGAAAGAATCCGTGAGTTGATAGTATTGCTTGCACTTGTGCGACACGAATTCCTCAAGGCCAACATTTCTTGTGTATGCGTAGAATTCTTCCTTGAAACCGGCATCAGTCATGAATTGATATGATGGCCATTCACAAGGTAGTCCTTGAGCTTCCCTCGGTGGTTCAAGGTTGGGCTCACGTATCGCGAGTCTCGGGGCCTTCTTGCTCGATGAACCCCCTTGAAACACCTTCCTTGACATTTCTTCTTTTTCTGAAAAAATCAGAAATTTTTAGTGACTCAAAATAAAGGTGAACAAAACTTAACGAAACTCATAGGAAGTACTCCCTCACGTGCCTAGAGTCTATATCATGCATCAAAACTACTTGGGACCATACAAATTTGACATGCAAGCTCCAGAACACGGTCACCACAACAGCAAAAATTTGCAATATATAAAGCACTAGAACAAAAACTAATTGGACCATTGAAGGAGTCACATACCGAGGAACAATCTCCCAAAACAGTTTCGCGAATGAAGCTTTGAACAAAGAGATCGAAAATGGCAGCAAAATGAGCTAGAACACGGGTTTGAGCAATGGTGGGATTTTTCTGGAGGAAGATGAAGTGAATGGGTGCTGGAATAAGTGAAGGGGGGCCATGTGGCACCCACAAGCCTGCTAGGCGTGCCCAGGGGGTGGTCGCGCCTTGTGGGCTTGTGGCCCACTGGTGCAGCCCCCTGCAGTGTACTCAGTGCCAAAAAAATATTCCAAAAAAATCATACTCCATTTTCAGGGCATTTGAAGAACTTTTATTTTTAGGTCATTTTTCTATTGCACGGAAAACTCAGAAAACAAAAAAAAAATAGCATTTTTACTTAATTTAATCTTACTAACAGAAAGTAACAATTGGGTACAGAAAGTTGTGCTTTCTAAATTCATCCATTTCATGCTCATCAAAAGGAATCCATCAATAAGGTTGATCAAGTCTTATTAACAAACTTCTTTAGAATAACATGAAACTGAAGAATTGTCGAATAACACTAAGTTACCTCAATGGGGATATGCATGTCCGCAACAATAAGTATATCTTATTTCTTCTTGACAGTAGGATGAGGGAACTCAAAGTCTCCAATAATAATATATCATATTTCTTCTTGACAGTAGGAAGAGGGAACTCAAAGTCTCCAATAATAATTGTTGGAATTTTTTTGATAGTGTTGACACTATGAACTTGAGGTTGTTTCTTCGGAAAGTGTACGGTATGCTCATTACCATTAATATGAAAAGTGACATTGCCCTTGTTGCAATCAATAACAGCCCCTACAGTATTCAAAAAGGTTCTACCAAGGATGATCGACATACTGTCGTCCTTGGGAATATCAAGAATAACAAAGTCCGTCAAGATAGTAGCATTTGCAACTACGACAGGTACATCCTCACAAATACCGATAGGTAGATCATTGATTTATCAGCCATTTACAAAGAGATTTCAGTAGGTGTCAACTTATTCAAATCAAGTCTATGATATAAAGAGAAAGGCATAACACTAATACCAGCTCCCAAATCACATAAAGCAGTTTTAACATAATTCCCTTTAATAGAGCATGGTATAGTTGGTATTCCTGGATCTCCTAATTTCTTTGATACTCCACCCCTAAAAGTGTTGGGGAACGTTGCATGGGAAACAAAAAATTTCCTACGCACACGCAGATCTATCCACGGTGATGAGCATCTACGAGAGGGAGAGTGGATCTACGTACCCATGTAGATCGCTAATTTGGAAGCGTTAAGAAACGTGGTTGGTGTGAACGTCTTCACGATCCAAATCACCGTGCGTCCCGCGATCCAATCACGATCCGTCCCGCGATCCAATCAGGATCTGTCCCGTGATCCAATCACGATCCGTCCCACGAACTTGATCACGATCCGTCCCACGAACTTGATCACGATCCGTCCCACGAACTTGATCACGATCCTTCCGATCTAGCGCCGAACGGACGACACCTCCGCGTTCAGCACACGTACAGCTTGATGAAGATCTCTGCCGTCTCGATACAGCAAGAAGGAGCGGAGCGGTAGAAGAGTTCTCCGGGAGCGTGACGGCGCTCCAGCGATGGTGGTGGAGCAATTCCGGCAGGGCTTCGCCTAAGCACTTCAGAAATTCGATCTAGAGGAGAAGCTATGCACTTGAGGAACGGGTAGCACGTGGCTGAAAAAACTAGTGCAAAACCCTGAAACCCACCAGTATATATAGGAGGAGAGGAGGAGAGCCTTGGCGCAAGGGCCAAGGCTCCTATGGTTCGGCCGAACCTACTAGGAGAGGAGGACTCCTCCTCCAATCCTAGTAGGACTAGGATAGCTCCTTTTTTGCCTTTTTCCACCTTTTCCTATTGGGTTTTCTTCTTTAGCCACATGGGCCTTGTGTGGGAGTTTCCACTAGCCCACTAAGGGCTGATATTCACTCTCCCACAGCCCATGAATCCTCTTGGGTCGAAATACCCCTCCCGGAGGCCTCCCGGTACACTACCGGCACTCCCGGTACACTACCGATGAGCCCAAAACTTTTCCGGCGACCAAAACAGGACTTCCTATACATGAACCTTTACTTCCGGAAAATTTCGGAGCTCCTCGTGACGTCCGACATCTCATCTGAGACTCCGAACAACCTTTGGTCACCACCATACATAACTCTATACTACCGAAACGTCACCAAACCTTAAGTGTGCAGACCCTGCGGGTTCGAGAACTATGTAGACATGATCGAGACACCTCTACAGTCAATAACCAATAGCGGGACCTAGATGTCCACATTGGTTCCTACATATTCTATGAAGATCTTTATCGGTCATAACCTCTATGTCAAGGATTCAGTTAATCCCGTATGATGTTCCCTTTGTTCTTCGGTATGTTACTTGCCCGAGATTTGATCGTCGGTATCTCCATACCTAGTTCAACCTCATTACCGGCAAGTCTCTTTCCTCGTTCTGTAATACAAGATCCTGCGACTAACACTTAGTCACATTGCTTGCAAGGATTATTGTGATGTTGTATTACCGAGTGGGCCCTGAGATACCTCTCCGTCACACGGAGTAACAAATTCCAGTCTTGATCCATGCCAAGTCAACAGACACCCTCGGAGATACCTGTAGAGCACCTTTATAGTCACCCAGTTACGTTGCGACGTTTTATACACACAAGGCAATCCTCCGATGTCCGTGAGTGGCATGATCTCATGGTCATAGAAACATATACTTGACACGCAGAAAATAGTAGCAATAAACTGACACGATCATATGCTACGTTTGTAGTTTGGGTCTTGTCCATCACATCATTCTCCTAATGATGTGATCCCGTTATCAAATGACATCACATGTCAATGGCTAGGAAATCTTGACCATCTTTCATCAACGAGCTAGTTCACTAGAGGCATACTAGGGACATAGTGTTGTTTATTAACCCACACATGTAATGTGTTTCCAATCAATACAATTATAGCATCGATAATAAACGATTATCATGAATAAGGAAATATAATAATAAACACTTTATTATTGCCTCTAGGGCATATTTCCAACAGTCTCCCACTTGCACTAGAGTCAATAATCTAGCTCACATCACTTTGTGATTTACATTGTAATGAATCGAACACCCATGCAGTTCTGGTGTTGATCATGTTTAGCCCTTGGAAGAGGTTTAGTCAACAGGTCTGCAACATTCAGATCCGTGTGCACTTTGCAAATATTTATGTCCTTATCCTTGATGTAATCATGGATGGAGTTGAAGCGTCGCTTTATGTGTCTGGTCCTCTTGTGAAACCTTGGTTCCTTGGCCAGAGCAATGGCACCAGTGTTGTCACAGAATAGGTTCATTGGATTCAGTGCACTGGGCACTACTCCAAGATCTGTCATGAACTGCTTCATCTGGACACCTTCCTTCGCCGAATCCGAGGTTGCGATGTACTCCGTTTCGCACATAGAATCGGCTACCACGCTTTGCTGGGAACTGCACCAGCTTACCGCTCCCCCGTTGAGAATAAATACATATTCGGTTTGTGACTTAGAGTCATCTGGATCAGTCTCAAAGCTTGCATCGACGTAACCCTTTATGACGAGCTCTTCATCACCTCCATAAACGAGAAACATTTCCTTAGTCCTTTTCAGGTACTTAAGGATATTCCTGACCGCTGCCCAGTGCTCCATTCCAAGATCACTTTGAAACCTTTCGGCCATACTTATGGCAAGGCTGACATCGGGTCTTGTGCACAGCATTGCATACATGATAGAGCCTATGGCTAGAGCATAGGGGAT
The DNA here is from genome assembly GCA_022496015.1 of Hordeum marinum. NCBI lineage: Eukaryota > Viridiplantae > Streptophyta > Magnoliopsida > Poales > Poaceae > Hordeum > Hordeum marinum. Next base: position 483,899,862 of record CM039673.1, read on the forward strand.
GACACTCATCTTTTCTCTATCTTCTACAGTCACTGGGTATTGAGTCTTACTCAACTTCACACCTTGTAACACAGGCAAGAACCCCTTCTTGGACTGATCGATTTTGAACTTCTTCAAAACTTTGTCAAGGTATGTGTTCTGTGAAAGTGCTATTAAGCGTCTCGATCTATCTCTATAGATCTTAATGCCTAATATGAAAGCAGCTTCTCCTAGGTCCTTCATTGAAAAACTCTTGTTCAAATATTCCTTCACGATTTCTAGCATTTCTATATTGTTTCCAATCAGCAATATGTCATACACATATAATACTAGAAATGCTATAGAGCTCCCACTCACTTTCTTGTAAATACAAGCGTATCCATAAACTTGTATAAACTCAAACGCTTTGATCACCTCATCAAAGCGCTTATTCCAACTCCGAGATGCTTGCACCAGTCCATAAATGGATCGCTGGAGTTTGCAAACTTTGTCAGCATTCTCTGGATCGACAAAACCTTTGGGTTGCATCATATACAACTCTTCCTCGAGGAAACCGTTGAGGAACGCCGTTTTGACATCCATCTACCAAATTTCATAGTCCAAATAAGCAGCTATTGCCAACATGATTCTGACAGATTTAAGCATCGCTACGGGTGAGAAAGTCTCATCGTAGTCAACTCCTTGAACTTGTGAGAAACCCTTTGCCACAAGTCGAGCTTTATAGACGGTGACATTACCGTCCGCGTCTGTCTTCTTCTTAAAGATCCATTTGTTCTGAATGGCCTTTCGCCCTTCAGGTAATACTTCCAAAGTCCATACTTTGTTTTCATACATGGATCCCATCTCGGATTTCATGGCCTCTAACCATTTCTCGGAATCCGGGCCCATCACTGCTCCTCCATAGCTCGTAGGTTCATTATTGTCCAACAACATGACCTCTAAGACATGGTTGCCGTACCACTCACTAGTAGTACGCGCCCTTCTCGACCTACGAGATTCAATAGTAGCTTGATCCGAAGCTTCATGATCATCATCATTAACTTCCTCTTCTACCGTCGTAGATTCCACAGAAGCATCTTTCTGCACTGTGCTACTTTCTGGCTGAAGTAAAGGTTCAATAACCTCATCAAGCTCTATCTTCTTCCCACTCAATTCTTTCGAGAGAAACTCTTTCTCAAGAGATGTTCCGTTCTTAGCGACAAACTCTTTGCCTTCGGCTCTGAGATAGAAGGTATACCCGACTGTCTCTTTCGGGTATCCTATGAAGACGCATTTCTCCGCTTTGGGTTCCAGCTTTTCAGGCTGAAGCTTTTTCACATAAGCATCACATCCCCAAACTTTAAGAAACGACAACTTTGGCTTCTTGCCAAAACATAGTTCATATGGCGTCATCTCAACAGATTTTGACGGTGCCCTATTTAAAGTGAATGCAGTTGTCTCTAATGCATAAACCCAATACGATAGTGGCAAATAAGCAAGAGACATCATAGAACGCACCATATCTAATAAGGTTCGATTACGACGTTCGTACACACCATTATGCTATGGTGTTCCGCGCGGTGTCAACTGTGAAACAATTCCACACTGTCTTAAGTGACTGCCAAACTCATAACTCAGATATTCACCTCCTCGATCAGATCGCATGAACTTAATCTTCTTGTTACGATGATTCTCAACTTCACTCTAAAATTGCTTGAACTTTTCAAACGTTTCAGACTTGTGTTTCATTAAGTAAATATATCCATATATACTTAAGTCATCAGTGAAGGTGAGAAAATAACGATATCCACAATGTGATGTAACATTCATTGGACCGCACACATCAGTATGTATGATTTCCAATAAGTCACTCGCCCGTTCCATTGTTCCGGAGAATGGCATTTTAGTCAACTAGCCCATGAGGCATGGTTCACATGTGTCAAGTGATTCAAAATCAAGTGACTCCAAAAGTCCATCAACATGGAGCTTCCTCATGCGTTTTACACCAATATGACCTAAACAGCAGTGCCACAAGAAAGTGGTACTATCATTATCAACTCTACATCTTTTGGCATCAATGTTATGAACATGTGTGTCATCACTATCAAGATTCAATATGAATAAACCCCTAACATTGGGTGCATGATCATAAAAGATATTACTCATATAAATAGAACAACCTTTATTCTCTGATTTAAATGAGTAACCGTCTCGGAATAAACAAGATCTAGATATAATGTTCATGCTTAACGCAGGCACTAAATAACAATTATTCAGGTTTATCACTAATCCTGATGGTAATCAAAGAGAGAGCGTGCCGACGGCGATCACATCAACCTTGGAACCATTTCCCACATGCATCGTCACTTTGTCCTTTGCCAACCTTCATTTATTCTGTAGTTCCTGCTTTGAGTTGCAAATGTGAGCAACCGAATCGGTATCAAATACCCAGGCACTACTACGAGAGCTAGTAAGGTACACATCAATAACATGTATATCATATATACCTTGTTTGTCGTTGGCCGCCTTCTTGTCAGCCAGGTACTTGGGGCAGTTCCGCTTCCAGTGACCAGTTCCCTTGCAATGAAAGCACTCAGTTTATGGCTTGGGTCCATGCTTGGGCTTCTTTATAGGAGTAGCAACTGCTTTGTCATCCTTCTTGGTTTTACCCTTCTTGCCCTTGCCCTTGACCTTGCCATTTTTCTTGAAACTAGTGGTTTTATTGACCATCAACACTTGATGTTCTTTCTGGATTTCAGACTCAACAACTTTTAGCATCGCAAAAAGCTTGGCGACTGACTTGTTCATCCCGTGCATGTTATAGTTCATCACAAAGCTCTTGTAACTAGGTGGCAGTGATTGAAGAACTCTGTCAGTGATCGCCTTTGGCGGAAGGGCAATTCCCAACTCTGCTAGACGAGTTGAATACCCAGACATTCTGAGTATAAGTTCACTGATAGACCCGTTCTCCTCCATCTTGCAAGCATAGAACTTATCGGAGGTTTCATACCTCTCGCTCCGAGCGTTCTTCTGAAAGATAAACTTCAACTCCTGGAACATCTCATATGCTCCATGACGTTCAAAACATCTTTGAAATACCGGTTCTAAGCCATACAATATCGCACACTGAACTATTGAGTAATCTCCAGTATGTGCCTCCCAAGCGTTCTTAACGTCTTCGGAGGTCATGTCTTCTGGTTGGTCACCAAGCGGTGCATCAAGGACATATGATTTCTCAGAAACCATGAGGATAATCCTCAGATTACGGGCCCAGTCAACAAAGTTACTTCCAACATCTTTCAACTTAGCTTTCTCTAGGAACGCATTAGAATTCAGGGGTGCTACTATGCGAGCCATTGATCTACAACATAAATATGCAAAGTTTACTTAGACTATTGTTCAAGATAATGAGTTTAGTTAATCAAATTACTAAAGCTCCCACTCAAATTGACATCCCTCGGGTCATCTGAGTGTGACATGATCCAAACCCACCAACTCAAGTCTGATCATCACGTGAGTTGAGGTGGCTTCAATGGTGAACATAATTATGTTGATCATATCGACTATATGACTCATGTTCGACATTTCGGTCTCTTGTGTTCTGAGGCCATGTCTATACATTCTAGGCTCGTCAAGTTTAACCCAAGTGTTCTGCACATGCAACACTGGCTTGCACCCGTTGTATGTGAATGTAGAGTATATCACACCCGATCATCACGTGGTGTCTCAACACGATGAACTTTCACAACGGTGCACACTCGGGGAGAACACAATTCATCTTGAAATTTAAGTGAGGGATCACCTTATAATGCTACCGTCGTCCTAAGCAAAACAAGGTGCATAAAAGGATTAACATCAAATGCAATTCATAAGTGACATGATATGGCCATGAACTTGTGCTTTTGATCTCCATCTAGAAAGCACCGGCATGATCTCCATCGTCACCGGCATGACACCATCATCTTCATCATCTTGATCTCCATCAACGTGTCGCCATTGGGGTTGTCGCGCCCAACATGCTTCTACTACTATTGCTACCGTTTAGCGATAAAGTAAAGCATTACATAGCGCTTAATGATTGACACGCAGGTCATACAATAATTAAAGACAATCCTATGGCTCCTCCCGGTTGCCATACTCATAGACATGCAAGTCGTGATAATCTATACATCACATGATCATCTCATACATCACATATATCACATCATGTAATTGGCCATATCACATCACAACATACCCTGCAAAAACAAGTTAGACGTCCTCTAATTGTTGTTGCATGTTTTATGTGGCTGCTACGGGTATCTAGCAAGAACAATTCTCATCTACGCAAAAACCACAATGGTGATACACTAGTCGCTTTTCAACCTTCTCAAGGACCGCCTTTGTCGAATCCGATCCAACTAAAGTGAGAGAAACTAGCACCCGCAAGCCATCTATGCAACAAGTTGCGGTCGAGGGAACCAGTCTCTCGTAGGCGTACGAGTAATGTTGGTCCGGGCCGCTTCATCTCACAATACCGCTGAACCAAAATCCGACGTGAGGAAGCAATCTAAGCATCAACGCCCACAAACCTTTTGTGTTCTACTCGAGATCTCATCTACACGTAGACCTAGCTCTGATACCACTGTTGGGGAACGTTGCATGGAAACAAAAAAATTCCTACCCACATGCAGATCTATCCATGGTGATGAGCATCTACGAGAGGGAGAGTGGATCTACGTACCCTTGTAGATCGCTAAGCGGGAAGCGTTAAGAAACGCGGTTGGTGTAGTCGAACGTCTTCGCGATCCAAATCGCCGTGCGTCAAGAGATCCAATCACAATCCGTCCCGTGATCCAATCATGATCTGTCCTGCGATCCAATCACGATCCGTCCCACGAACTTGATCACGATCCGTCCCACGAACTTGATCACGATCCTTCCGATCTAGCGCCGAACGGACGGCACCTCCCCGTTCAGCACACGTACAGCTTGATGACGATCTCCACCGTCTTGATCCAGCAAGAAGGAGTGGAGAGGTATAAGAGTTCTCTGACAGCATGACGGCGCTCCGGCGATGGTGGTGGAGCAATTCTGGCAGGGCTTCACCTAAGCACTGCAGAAATCCGATCTAGAGGAGAAACTATGCACTGGAGGAACGGGTAGCACGTGGCTGAAAAACTAGTGCAAAACCCTAAAACCCACCAGTATATATAGGAGGAGAGGAGGAGAGACTTGGTGCAAGGGCCAAGGCTCCTATGGTTCGGCCGAACCTACTAGGAGAGGAGGACTCCTCCTCCAATCCTAGTAGGACTAGGATTGCTCCTTTTTTGCCTTTTTCCACCTTTTCCTATTGGGTTTTCTTCTTCAGCCACATGAGCCTTGTGTGGGAGTTTCCACCAGCCCACTAAGGGATGATATTCACTCTCCCACAGCCCATCAAGCCTCTTGGGTCGAAATACCCCTCCCAGAGGCCTCCCGGTACACTACCGGCACTCCCGGTACACTACCGATGAGCCCGAAACTTTTCCGGCGACTAAAACAAGACTTCCTATATATGAATATTTACCTCCGAAACATTCCGGAGCTCCTCGAGACGTCCGGGATCTCATCCGGGACTCCGAACAACCTTCCGTCACCACCATACATAACTCTATACTACTGAAACATCACCAAACCTTAAGTGTGCAGACCCTGCGGGTTTGAGAACTATGTAGACATGACCGAGACACCTCTACGGTCAATAACCAATAGCGGGACCTGGATGTCCTTATTGGTTCCTACATATTCTATGAAGATCTTTATCGTTTAAACCTCTATGTCAAGGATTCAGTTAATCACGTATGATGTTCCCTTTGTTCTTCGGTATGTTACTTGCCCGAGATTTGATCGTCGGTATCTCCATACCTAGTTCAACCTCATTACGAGAAAGTCTTTTTACTCGTTCCGTAATACTAGATCCAACGACTAACACTTAGTCACATTGCTTGCAAGTATTATTGTGATCTTGTATTACCGAGTGGGCCCTGAGATACCTCTCCGTCACACGGAGTAAAAAATTCCAGTCTTGATCCATGCCAACTCAACAGACACCCTTGGAGATATCTGTAGAGCACCTTTATAGTCACCTAGTTACGTTGCGATGTTTGATACACACAAGGCACTCCTCCAATGTCCGTGAGTGGCATGATCTCATGGTCATAGAAACATATACTTGACATGTAGAAAACAGTAGCAATAAATTGACACGATCATATGCTACGTTTGTAGTTTGGGTCTTGTCCATCACATCATTCTCCTAATGATGTGATCCCGTTATCAAATGACATCACATGTCAATGTCTAGGAAATCTTGACCATCTTTGATCAACGACCTAGTTCACTAGAGGCATACTAGGGACATAGTGTTGTCTATTAACCCACACATGTAATGTGTTTCCAATAATAGAATTATAGCATGGATAATAAACGATTATAATGAACAAGGAAATATAATAATAAACACTTTATTTATTGCCTCTAGGGCATATTTCCAACAAAAAGTATAATTAGCAAGCATGGTGGAAATCTCAGCTTGCGGTATCTTTCTTTTATTAGTCACAATATCATTCATATACTTAGGATAAGGAGACATTTTCAGAATATCAGTCAAGCGCATACACAAAAAGACAAGGCTAAGCATTTCAAAAAAGCGCTCAAAATCCTCATCATCCTTTTTCTTGGATGGTTTAGGAGGCAATCGCATGGGCTTCTGAACCAATGGTTCTCTTTCTTTACCATGTTTCCTAACAATAAAGTCCCTTTTATCTTATCTTTTATTCTTAGGATGTGGGTTATCAAGATCAACAGCAGGTTCAATCTCCATATCATTATCATTACTAGGTTGAGTATCAACATGAACATCATCATTAATATTATCACTAGGCTCATGTTCATTACCAAATTGTGTCTCAGCATGAGAAACAGAAATATCATTTGGGTTTTCAGGTGTATCTATAACAGGTTCACTAGCAGCATACAAGGTTCCATCATCATCCTTGTTCCTCCTATTATTGGAATGACTAGGTGCATCAATATTCACCCTTTGGGAATTTTGTTCAATTCTCTTAGGGTGGCCCTCAGGATACAAAGGTTCCTGGGTCATTCTTCCATCTCTAGTCACAACTTTAACAGAATGATCATTGTTCTTACTATTCATCTCATTAAGTAAATCATTATGTGCCTTAAGTACTTGTTCTACTTGATTAGTTACCATGGAAGCATGTTTACTAATAAGTTTAAGATCATTGATAGTTCTACTCGTATAATCACCTAAGCGGTCAAGCACGAAAGCATTATGTTTCAATTGTCTACTAACATAAGCATTAAAAATTTCTTGCTTAACATAAAAATTATCAAACTCATCCAAGCATTGGATAGTAGACTTATTATAAGGAATATCGCTCTCATCAAATCTACGAAGAGAATTTACCTCTACTACCCGTGTTGGGTTATCAAACAATGTATTTCTTCAATAGTGGTAGATTCTGAATATCTTCAGCTTTAATACCTTTTTCTTTCATAGATTTCTTTGCCTCTTGCATATCTTCAGGACTGAGAAATAGAATACCTCTTTTCTTCGGAGTTGGCTTCGGAGGTTGTTGGGGATATCACCCCACGGTATGACCCGCCCTGGAGGCTCCGGCTCATGTTGCTGGCTCGTGAGCCGGCCCAAAGGTGAGCCGTAAGACTAGTGGCCCAGGAAGATAGGCGGCTCAAGGTGTGGGCCGTACAATAGCCCGGACAGAGAAGACCCGGGCGCGCAAGCCGACTCAAAGACAGCTTGGACAAGAAGATAGAGAGAGACTTGGTTAGCAATTGTAACGACCCGGTAGTCTTGACCTCTTATATAAAGGCAGACCCGGGGCGACTTAGGGGACAGGTGCTCGAGAACTAGGTCAAGTTTCTAGCTCCTTGTAATCGATTCACAAGCAATACAAGCACAAGCAGGACGTAGGCTATTACCTCGACTTGAGGGGCCGAACCTGGATAAACCCGTTTCTTTTGTCCCAATTAACCCCTTTGAGTCCACCCCATTAGTGATGGCCTCGAATCCAAGTCTGTTCACCCGGACATCTACCGTGATAAAATCACGATAGTTGGCGCCCACCGTGGGGCAAGCGCTTGGTTGTGTTGAGTTCTCAAAGGGCTCTCTCCCAGGGCTCGAGGGATACATGGTTGGAAGGATGAGCAAGAGTCACCGCGGGCGGCTCTACATCGACGACGTTGGCTAGGGGCTTGATGCTGGTTCTGTGGAGTATGGATTCCGGGTTCCGTTCGGCGGGATCCAGGTTTTCATCGGAAAGGTTGATGGATCTACACTCGGGCCGAACATCTGCACCAACATCATCGAGCCGGCTCGACATCTCCAATCTACGAGTTGTGTGCGGCCTGCCCGTGCCCATCCAGATCAAAAGCATGTTCTCGTGGGCTTCACTCAAGGCATGGATCTGGAAGCGTCCGGGTCACAAGGAACCCTCGTTTGCTCGGAAGATGAGTCCTCTAGTGGGGAGACAGAGTCAGCGTATCGGCTCAGTAACAGTGGCCTTGGGGGCTACTACGACACCTATTCTGAGGTAGAGGGCTTTGAGTCGGATGCTCCAAGACCCCCGGTTCATGCGGCGGTGTTCATGGCAGGATCGGCTTCAGCCGCCGGTGACACAGCTGTGGGAGCCGCCATAGCGGGTGATAGCCCGCCGCCGCCGGCTCAGGTTCTGGTGGAATTGATGCACGAACTTACAGCTCTCATGGCCACAGAAGTAACACCGGATAATCAAGCAGCCAGGAATCTAGAGGTCGCACGGATCAAGGTCCGGATGGCAGAGGAACGACAAAGGATGGTCGAGCTGAAGACCCGGATGGAAGAAGAAGCGGAGCGTATCAAGGCCGATGCTTTCCATCTGGAGCTGGAGCAAAGGTCAGCGGCCGCGGTGCACTGGAGGAGGCATTAATCCCGTCTGCCAGAACGTTACGAAGCGAGGAATCTTTTTAACACCCCTGGTGCGGGGCGGGTTACGGGCGCGCCGGAAAGCCGCCCGATGGAACGCCCTGCGACTCATCCACCCCAGCATAACCAAATCTCACCTAGGGCTTTTCCAACACCGGCGGGTCATTACTCTAACCCGGCCGAGAACATGGTGGCAGCGGCCGCCCGACTTGAGACGATTCCCAGCTCAGATGAAGCACCCTTTGCGGAGGATGTGCGAAATGCCATTGGATATTTACAGACGGCCATGGCCCAGCAAGAGAGGAATGCTCACAGCCGGAGCCGGGTTCACTCCACCCCCCTCCCCAATCGAAGTTTCAGCCGGCGCTATGAGTCACCAGCGTGTTCCAGCAGTCATCCACGTCGTGGACCACCGGAGGACGAGCGGGCGGCTCTAGATGCACAAGCCCTCGCGAACCAGGCGAGAGACAGGCGACAGGCGGAGACAGCGGCAACCCGTACAAAGCCGGCGCTTTCCGCCTCAATGGGGGTAGTTAGTACGAGAGCCATAAGGGGTGCCATGTTTAACTCCGGCTCTGAGAAGTGAACGACTTCCGAATTAAACAGCTGATCTACCCCCTGAGGCATGGGTTGACAGCTATGAGTTGGCCATGGAGATGCTGGATGTCAGTGAGGCGGTATGCGCAAAATATTTCATCATGATGCTTGAGGGTCCGGCTCGTACATGGCTGAAATGTCTCGCGCCTAACACGATAAGCTCATGGGCAGAGCTAAGAGCGAAGTTTATTAAGAATTTCCAGGGGACCTGTAAGCAGCCTATGACCATTGTCGACTTGGACCATTGTGTTCTACAGGAGAATGAGTCGGCCCATCATTGGGTCCGGTGAGTGTCGACCATTATTCACTCTTCGGAGCAGATCACGGTGGCTCAAGCGGTGCTTATTTTAGAAAAGAACTGTCATTTTGTTCCATTAAAATAGAAACTCGGCCGGCTCAAGCGCACATGTCAAGATATGGGAGAACTCATGACGGCCTTGACAAAGTATGCCGACTCAGATAACACCAAGGATCCAGGCTCGGATGATGAGAAGGCCAATGAAGGGAATAAAATCAATCAAGGAAAAGGTTTTGTGAACAATGGGAATCAGACTAAGCGGAAGAGCACTGATGGCGGATCAGAGCTAGTGGCAAATACCAACACAAGACAGAACCATCCCCAAAGGAATGGAAAATTCAGGCTGTTTCATCAAAGGAATGGAGGCCCTTTTAATTTAGAAGAAGTGCTTAGGAAGCCTTGTCCGGAGCACAGCACGCCCGGGGTGATTGCTTTATCATGCAGAGATTCAAAAACCATCATTCCCAACCGCGTAATAATCAGGGCGGTGGCCCGCCTGGCGGCTCAGGGCATGGCGGATCAGGGGCTGGATTCGGCGCCGGCGGTTCAGGAAATGGGCATCTAGGTCAGAATAACCAAGGGGGGCAACAACAACATCCTAGCAACAACAGCAATAACAACAATCAGCAGCGGCGCAATCAGTCCGGGTTTTAGAGTAACCCGAAGCAGCTCAGTTCTGGCCAGTATCACGTATTCACGACCGGTCACAGTAAACGAGATGAGAAGTTGCGGAGGCGAGCAGTTAATGCGGTTGCTCCGGCTCTCCCACGATATTTACCGTGGTCTGAGTATGACATAATGTGGAGCCGGGAGGATCACCCGCCACGGGTAGATGACCCGGGCCGGCTGGCTCTAGTTGTGGCCCCTCAGGTGAATGGCTATATGGTGAATAAAGTGCTTATGGACGGAGGTAGCAGCATGAACATCCTTTACTATGACACTTTCTTGCGGATGAAGTTGCTTGACAAAGACCTTAAACCTTCCTCCACCGTCTTTCATGGTGTGGTCCTGGGTAAATCAGCGTACCCGGTGGGCCGGATTTCATTGGAAGTAGCTTTTGGCAATGAGTATAATTATAGGGTGGAGTCCTTGCGGTTCGAGGTAGTCAAAATCAAAAGTCCCTATAATGCACTATTTGGGAGGCCGGCTTATGCCAAATTTATGGCTAGGCCTTGCTATGTTTATTTGTAACTCAAAATGCCCGGCTTAAATGTACAATTACCGTTCACGGTAATAGGAAAACGACTCTCGAGTGTGAGGAAGGAGATGCGGCGTATGCAGAGTCTAGTTGTGCTCAGGAGGAGCTGAAATTCTACAAGGAGAACGTTGACCCGGAGGATATGATCCCGCTGAAGAAGCCTACGACGAAAGTTGAGCCGCCACTCAAGTTTTCAGCAGATGATACCAAGGCAGTAGATTTCAATCTGGGTGACTCATCCAAACAGTTCGTCATTGGGGCTCACATGGATCCTAAATAGGAAAGCGCGCTCATCGAATTCATCCGTGAGAATCGGGACATCTTTGCACGAAAGCCTTCTGACATGTCAGGTGTATCGAGAGAGTTTTCTGAGCACAATCTTAATGTGGATCCAAAGTTTAAGCCGATCAAACAGTTTCTACGATGGTTCAACGAAGAGAGACGTAAAGCTATTGGGGAGGAAGTTGCCCGGCTCTTGGCTGCAGGCTTTATAGTGGAAGTTTTTCACCCGGAGTGGTTGGCTAACCCGGTGCCAGTGCTAAAAAAGAACGGCACTTAGCGTATGTGTATAGATTACACGGACCTTAACAAGCCTTACCCGGCTGACCCTTTTGCACTCCCTTGTATTGATCAGATTATTGATGCCACAACCGGATGTGAGAGTTTATGCTTCCTGGATCCATATTCAAGATATCATCAAATCAAGATGGCAACGAAAGATCAGGACAAGACGGCGTTTATTACACCTTTTGGGGCGTTCTCCTACGTCTCCATGCCTTTTGGGCTCAAGAGTGCCCAGGCGACTTACCAACGATATGTGCAGAACTGCCTTCACAGTCAGATTGGCCAAAATGTTCATGCTTACGTAGACGACATCGTGGTGAAATCTAGAAAAAAGGAAACTCTCCTAGAGGATTTGAAAGAAACCTTTGACAATCCCCGGGTTTACAAGATGATGCTTAACCCGACGAAGTGTGTCTTTGGTGTTCCGGCAGGAAAGCTTTTGGGTTTCTTGGTCTCTGAGCGGGGCATCGAGGCTAACCCAAATAAGATTAAGGCTATCACTTCTTTAGGAGAGCCGACGTGCATTAATGACGTTTAGTGCCTTGCAGGACGGATTGCTGCGTTGAAAAGCTTCATAAGCCGGTCTGGGGAGAAAGCCATTCCCTTATACCAGATGACGAAAAAGATAGACAAGTTTAAGTGGAGCAAAGCAGCGGCCGAAGCACTTGAAGCTCTTAAAAAACAATTGACTGACCCACCAATGTTAGTTGCTCCGGTTGAGAAAGAGCCGTTACTCCTTTATGTGGCGGCTAACAATAGAGCGGTCAGTGTAGCAATTGTGGTTGAGCGCAAGGAGGCAGGGAAGGAGTATCCTGTGCAAAGACCGGTTTATTACATTAGTGAAGTTTTGGCAGAGTCTAAGCAGAGGTATCCACATTGGCAGAAGTTAGTATATGGAGTTTTCATGGCCAACCGCAAGTTAAAACACTACTTTTTGGGGCACCAGATAACAATGGTCAGTTCCGCCCCATTGGGAGATATCATTCAAAATAGAGAAGCTACAGGGAGGATTGCCAAGTGGGCCTTAGAGCTGGGTCCTCTTAACATCGAATATGTTCCTCGTACAGCAATTAAGTCTCAAGATTTGGTGGATTTCATAAATGATTGGACAGAATGTCAAGCCCCCAAAGAGAAGCCGGATAACATGTATTGGACTATACACTTTGATGGGTCCAAACAGCTAGAGGGGTCCGGTAGGAGTTGTTCTCACCTCCCCCAAGGGTGACAAGTTTTGTTATGTGCTCCGGTTAATGTTCCCTTGTACTAATAATGCAGCTGAGTATGAGGCGCTGCTCCATGGTCTCAGAGTCGCTAAAGAGATGAATTTAAGCTGGGTCAGACGTTTAGGCGACTCGGATCTTGTGGCTCAGCAAGTTTCAGGTACTTGGGACTCCAAGGATCCGCGGATGGCGGCTTATCGATAGGCGGTTGATATCATTGCCGGTCACTTCAAGGGGTACCAGGTGGATCATATTGATTGTCGCAGGAATGAGGCGGCTGATGCTTTATCACGGTTAGGTTCTCAACGAAAGCCGGTACCACCTAATGTTTTTCTGGATGTATTGCATCATTCAACTGTCAAGATACCCTCTAAGGAGGATCTGACTATTCCTGACTCGGAAGCGGAATTGGTGGCGGCTCTACATGCCATCCTAGACTGGACTATGCCTTATCTGGCGTATCTGACACGTGGCGAGTTACCTCAGGAGGAGGGTTTGGCTAGGAAGATCACCTAGCATTCTAAGTCTATGACGATTATCAATGGTGAGTTGCATAAGTGTAGTGCGACAGGTGTCTTTCAGCGTTGCGTCTCACCGGAGGAGGGTCGTCAGAACTTGAGTGAAATTCATGCTGGCGACTGTGGACATCATGCCGGGTCAAAATCTTTAGTGGCCAAGGCTTTTCGACATGGATTTTCTGGTTGACAGCTCACAAGGATGCAGAAGACTTAGTCCGTAAGTGTGACGGATGTCAGAAGTTTGGCCGGCGTGCTCAAGTTCCGGCTCAAGAGTTGGGGATGATACCAATCACTTGGCCATTTGCGATCTGGGGGCTTGATATGGTAGGACCCTTCAAGAGATCCAAGGATAAGAAAACACACCTTCTGGTGGCAATTGATAAATTTACTAAGTGGGTAGAGGCAGAGCCGGTCGGTAAATGTGACACGGCTACAACAGTTCAATTTATTAAGAAGCTAATTTCACTTTGGTTACCCGCATAGTATCATTACGGACAATGGAACAAATGTATCCAAAGGAGCTATGAAAACGTTCTATGAAAAGGAGCATATCCAGCTTGATGTTTCAGCCGTGGCACATCCACGGTCTAATGGTCAAGCGGAGCGAGCGAATCAGGAAATTTTAAGAGGTGCCAAACCACGGCTCATGGTTCCTTTGAAGCGGACACCCGGATTTTGGGTTGAGGAGTTGCCTTCCGTCTTATGGAGCATCAGAACTACCCCTAACAGATCTACAGGTTTCACGCCTTTCTTCATGGTGTATGGTGCTAAGGCGGTTCTACCCAGTGATATCCGGCACGACTCACCAAGGGTGGGGGCTTATGTTGAGACGGACAATGAGGTAGCGCGCCAAGATGCGTTGTACGCCTTGGATGAAGCACGAGAGTTAGCAGCAGCCAGGTCGGCAATTTATCAACAAGACTTGCGACGCTATCATAGCCGCAGGGTGAAGACCCGGACGTTCCAGGAGGGTGACCTAGTGCTCCGGCTGATTCAAGACCAATCTGGAATGCATAAGTTATCTTCACCATGGGAGGGGCCTTTTGTGATCAGTAGAAACCTTAACAATGGGTCATATTACCTCATTGATATCCGAGATGAGTCGGAAACCGCGGGTCAAGAGACGTTGCAGGCATGGAATGTCGCACATTTGCGACCATACTTTACTTAGCAGGCACTGAAAGCCGCTATCATTGTATATATCATGCTCACATGACTAAAAGCTAGCATCCCCGCAAAGACTGGGGCCTCTGCTCTTATGTATACCTTTGTGCAATCAAGATGAAATTTTTCCGGATCAAAAATTTAAGTTAAGGTGGTTTGTTTGCCGTTAAACGGCTGATCCGGCTTTATGCCTTATCAAGCGCTGTTGCAGGGAGGCTTCTTGCTTTCGGGTATAGCTCACATCTCCCCTGCACAGTCTGCTTTTACGCTGTTGCAAGGAGGCTTCTTGCCTTCGGGTATAGCTCACATCTCCCTTGCATAGCCGGCGTTATGCCCAATTAAGCACTGTTGCAAAGAGGCTTCTTGACTTCGGGTATAGCTTACATCTCCTTTGCACAGCCAGCTGTTATTAAACTATTGCAAGGAGGCTTCTTGCCTCCGGGTATATCTTACATCTCCCTTGCACAGTTGGCTCTATGCCTAGTTTGGTTACGTTAAGCATTGTTGTTGATGGATGCTTCTTACCTTTGGTATAGCTTACATGACCCTAAGACAACAGCGTGTACACCAAATTCCAGTTGCTTATCAACTGCGGCCATCGAAGGGGGCTTGTTACTGACGGGTATCGCTTATCTCACCCTAATGGACGGCTTTATGCCATTTCCGGTTACTTATTAACCGCGGTTGTCGAAGGGGGCTTCTTACCGACGGGTTCGCTTATCTCACCCTAACAACCGGCGTTTACGCCAAACCTCAGTTGCTTATCAACTGTAGCTGTTGAAAGAGGCTTCTTGCCTACGGGTATAGCTCACATCTCCTTTCAAACAGCCGGCTTTATGCCGTCTCAGGCTGATTATTAGCCGCGGCTGTCGATGGAGGCTTCTTGCCTTAAGGTATAGCTTACATCTCCCATCAACAGCCGGCATTCGCACATACAACATTTTCTGTTAAAAGGAGGCTTCTTACCGTCAGGTATAGCTTACATTACCCTTCATACAGCCGGCTTTAAGCCGCTTCCGGTTCATCAATAGCCGCAGTTGTCGATAGAGGCTTCTTCCCATCAGGTATAGCTTACATTATCCTACGACAACCGGCTCCTTAATGGATTCATCCGACAAGAATCGGAGCCATGTTGCTCCGGTTGACAAAATTTGAGTTTTCAAAGAGATTATCCGGCTCTAATATTCTGGAGAAAGAATGGCATCTTCAAAAATAGACACCCCTCACCAGAAAAGCTCAAGGTATATCCATGGAGAGCCGGCAACACATTAAATTGAAACACGGAGAGAAGGAAAGTGCACACACAGAGATGAAAATATATACAGCCACCAGACAGCAGGGTCATGCGTACTCTATTACAAAAACTACTCTCAGAAGGAGCAAAAGGCATTGTGAACCGCTCACGGTGGGTCATTACATGAGTCTGTGCTCAGAAAGGTTAAAAGAACAAAGGTCAGTTATTGGCCGGCTCATCCTACTCTGGGTCTTCTGCTAGCTTTATCAGGAGATTTCCCAATTCCCAATTACAGTCAGCCAGAGCAGCGAAAGACCCTTCAAGGAAAGGGGACACGTCAAGCTCACAAGGGAAGAGATCCTTACTGCGGGCAGGTGTCAGATCCTTCCACTCGTAGAGAGGCCCGCGGATCCTCTTCTCCTCTGCGTCATAAGCCGCCTAATAAGTGCTCAAGTCAGCTTCATCCGCCAGTACAAAGGCCAGATAGCGCGACTCTTTGACACACCGGATGTAATCTTCTTCGGTGAATTCTGAGCCGTCATCTTTTTTGGACGGGTAACCATCCATCATTTCAGCCGGCGTTAGCTCGGGGGCGAAGGCCAGAGCCCGGCTCAATCCAGCGATGGCTCCTTGGTGGAAGGCGGACTTCTTCAGCTCTTCTATCCGCTTGAGCATTGTGAAGAAGAGTTCCAAGACATCTTTTAGAGCGGTGGGGATCTTCTCCTTTGATTGAACCGTCTTAATCGTGAAAATAGCGCCGCAGTAAAGCTATTCTGCAAAGGTGTACATAGCCTTCAGGGGTAAAAGGCTATCTGCAGCCAATTGCCGGCTTTTGGGGCCTGTAAAGGACAAAACAAAGCAAGGTGAGTCGCCATCACAACAGATGAATGAGACATGCTGGAAACATGAAGTGAGTAAGAACTTACCAAAGAGAGCGGCGGCCATCTTGGTTATATGACACTTTAGGCCCTGAAGCTCATCTGCCACGGCTGTCAGCCGCTGGTCGGCATCATCCGCTCGTTTGGTCAATGCGGCTTTCTCCAACTCAGTAGATTCTTTCAAAGAAGCAAGCTCCGCCTTAATATGAACCAGCTCTTCAGACAGCAGCCGGCACTTTTTGTCAGAGACGCTGCGGGCCTCTTGGTGAGCCGCTAAATTCGCCTTCCGATCAGACAATTAAGAGCCGGCTTTGTTTAAAGCTTCCTATAAGACATCAAAATACTGGATAAGTCGCCAAAATAGAAGACAAGTATTAAAAGCAAATTTATGTAAGTCTCAAATAGATTGCAAGCAATATATTTGACACTTGGGGGCTAATGCATGTTTGATCATTCAGTACGCAGTGCAATTCCGGCTCATCTTCTTCGAAGTTGAACCGAAACTTGGGGGCTACACTATAGCTCTTTGATTTACTTCTAAATAGAAGATCCGACTCAACTTCATCAAGCTTGAGCCGGCCCTTGGGGGCTACGAATGGCAGTTTAAGTTATCTAAAGAAGATCCGACTCAACTTTGGCAAATTAAGACCGATTCTAGGGGACAATGACTATGAATTTGTTCTAACAGAAAGTTCAACAAAGACCCGGTTCAACGATTGATTACGTTAAACCGGCTCTTGGGGGCTAAGTAAGGATATGTTAAAAAGGAAAGGTACCTCATATTTTTGTCTTCATTAAAGAGACCAGCCGAAGTTCCAGATCCCGGCTGGTGGTAACCCGGTTTATATACCCGGCGTGGAGCTCTTCGACTGTCTTCTTCTCGCACGAAGAGTCAAAGTTCAGCTTCTTCGAGGCTTCAGTCAGCTCTGTATGCTTGGTCAACACATGAGCCGGAGGAGTTTGATGACCAGACCCGGTGATAACAACATCTGGAGTTTAAGGGGTCTTGGCAGGAGTCGTCGATTTTGAAGGAGCCCTTGGAGGGCTCTCCATGATGATATCAGCAGCAGTCAGCTCTGTGGAGGCAGCTGGTGGATTTTCTTCTGCTTCAGCCTCCTCCAGTTGTTCGGGCTCCGGCTCTTCGATAACTGGGCCGGAGGAGGGTTTTTTGGTCTTGCGACGTTTAGCTTGAGCACTGCAAAATAGAAGGATCAGCAGTTGAAGATGTTGCTATTAACTTGATGTCCGGATTACAAAAACTACTCTCAGAAGGAGCAAAACGCATTGTCAACCGCTCACGGCGGGTCATTACATGAGTCTATGCTCAGAAAGGTTAAAAGAACAAAGTTCAGTTATTGGCCTGCTCATCCTGCTCTGGGTCTTCTGCTGGCTTTATCTGGAGATTTCCCAATTCCCAATTACAGTCAGCCAGAGCAGCGAAAGACCCTTCAAGGAAAGGGGATGCGTCAAGCTCACAAGGGAAGAGATCCTTACTGCGGGCGGGTGTCAGATCCTTCCACTCGTAGAGAGGCCCGCGGATCCTCTTCTCCTCTGCATCATAAGCTGCCTGATAAGTGCTCAAGTCAGCTTCATCCGCTAGTACAGAGGCCAGATAACGCGACTCTTTGACACACCGGATGTAATCTTCTTCAGTGAATTCTGAGCCGTCATCTTTTTTGGACGGGTAACCATCCATCATTTCAGCCGACGTTAGCTCGGGGGCGAAGGCCGGAGCCCGGCTCAATCCAGCGACTGCTCCTTGGCGGAAGGCGGACTTCTTCAGCTCTTCTATCTACTTGGGCATTGTGGAGAAGAGTTCCAAGACACCTTTCAGAGTGGTGGGGATCTTCCCCTTTGATTGAACCGTCTTAATCGTGAAAATAGCGCCGCAGTAAGCTGTTCTGCAAAGGTGTAAATAGCCTTCAGGGGTAAAAGGCTTTCTGCAGCTAATTGCCGGCTTCTAGGGCCTGTAAAGGTCAAAACAAATCAAGGTGAGTTGCCATCACAATAGATGAATGAGCCATGCTGGAAACATGAAGTGATTAAGAACTTACCAAAGAGAGCGGCGGCCATCTTGGTTATATGACACTTTAGGCCTTGAAGCTCATCCGCCACGGCTGTCAGCCGCTGGTCGGCATCATCCGCTCGTTTGGTCAATGCGGATTTCTCCAACTCAGTAGATTCTTTTAAAGAAGCAAGCTCCGCCTTAATATGAACCAACTCTTCAGACAGCAGCCGACACTTTTTGTCAGAGACGCTGCGGGCCTCTTGTTGAGCCGCTAAATTCGCCTTCAGATCAGACAGTTGAGAGCCGGCTTCGTTTAAAGCTTCCTATAAGACATCAAAATACAGGATAAGTCGCCAAAATACAGGACAAGTATTAAAAGCAAATTTATGCAAGTCTCAAACAGATTGCAAGCAATATATTTGACACTTGGGGGCTAATGCATGTTTGATCTTTCAGTACGCAGTGCAATTCCGGCTCATCTTCTTCGAAGTTGAACCGGAACTTGGGGGCTACACTATAGCTCTTTGATTTACTTCTAAATAGAAGATCCGACTCAACTTCATCAAGCTTGAGCCGGCCCTTGGGGGCTACGAATGGCAGTTTAAGTTATCTAAAGGAAGATCTGACTCAACTTTGGCAAATTAAGACCGATTCTAGGGGACAATGACTATGAATTTGTTCTAACAGAAAGTTAAACAAAGACGTGGTTCAACGATTGAGTACGTTAAATCGGCTCTTGGGGGCTAAGTAGGGATATGGTAAGAAGGAAAGGTACCTCATATTTTGTCTTCATTAAAGAGACCAGCCGAAGTTCCAGATCCCGGCTGGTGGTAACCCGGTTTATATACCCGGCGTGGAGCTCTTCGACTGTCTTCTTCTCGCACGAAGAGTCAAAGTTCAGCTTCTTCGAGGTTTTAGTTGGCTCTGTATGCTTGGTCAACACATGAGCTGGAGGAGTTTGATGACCAGACCCGGTGATAACAACATCTGGAGTTTCAGGGGTCTTGGCAGGAGTCGCCGGTTTTGAAGGAGCCCTTGGAGGGCTCTCCATGATGATATCAGCAGCAGTCGGCTCTGTGGAGGCAGCTGGTGGACTTTCATCTGCTTCAGCCTCCTTCGGTTGTTCGGGCTCTGGCTCTTGGATAACTGGGTCGGAGGAGGGTTTTTTGGTCTTGCGGCGTTTAGCTTGAGCACTACAAAATAGAAGGATCAGCAGTTGAAGATGTTGCTATTAGCTGGATGTCCGGATATCATAGTAAGAAATGCTTACAGCGGATTGATCTTGGGCGATGGTAGAATTGACGCCGAAGAGTCACCGGAGGAAGGTGATTTCTAAAAAGAATAAAACAGAAAGGTGAAGAAAGTGTCAAGTTTGCAAAGGAAAGTCAAAGGAAAAGTAGAGACTTAAACCTCGGCGGGACGTTTCTTTGGAGCCGAAGAATTTGGTAACCCGGACATGAGTTCAGTAGAGCCAGTGCTTCGGGTCTGTCGACGCTCAGCCTGCTGTTGCTTTTTCAAGAGAAAATCAGGAGCCAGATAAGCAAGAGGGTGAGAAAGAGAAACTTTTCTAATAACTCGCCGCGGCTTTCGGGGGACGAAACATTCTGAGCCGGAAGAAACATAATTTACCTCGGGAGCATTGGCGCGGCTAGTCTCCACTTCATCCTATGAATAAAACAAGCATTAATAAAAGCAGGAAGGTAAAAGATCAAACAAAGCAGAAAAAATATTACCTGTGAGCTGGATGATGGTGGCGGGTCAAGCAAATTCTCTTGCGGGACATCTTTTTTAGCCCTCTTGGTCACGACCTTCTTCCTGGATTTCTTGGGAGGGGCAACGTATTCCTTCTTCCAGAAGTCTAAGTCGGCCTATAGGAATGACCCGAAGAATGAATAACAAATCAACAAAGTACAAACAACATCTAAGAGGCGTATGGGAAGATATTAACTTACATCGGGAGCCGGATTATTGACGCAGAAAGGCGCCAGGCCGATGGCACTGCATGAGCCGGAGGCCTCGTGGACAAGGCTCCGGATGGTAGTGGTAATATCATCTTCTAACAGTGTTGATTCACTGAAGCACAACGAGCTGACATATTTGCCTTCATACTCGCACATAAGCCGACCTCTGTAGTTTAAGGGCATGATCCGCCAGGAAATCCAGCAGCGGATCAAATCCAGTCCTATTAAACCATTGGCTAGGAGTGCTTTGATCCTAGCATGGAACGGCTCGTATCTGGCACGCTCCGAGGCTGAGAGCCGGCCGGGAAGCTCTGTGTCTATCCTAAGTCGGGAGGGGCGGTAACCCGCCAATGAGTGCTCTTTTTCAGGAGAGGTCTCTGGGAAGTAGAACCACGTCTTATTCCAATATTTGGGGTGACTCGGCATTGGAGTAGAAGGAAAAATGATGTCTCGGCGGCGCTGAATAGAAATGCCACCCAGCTCCAGACTCGGACAACCCTTCATTTCAGTTTGGCGGTTGGCATAGAAGAACTCTCGAAAGAACCCCACAGATGGCTTAGTTAGCAGATAAGCTTCGCAGAGAACTTGGAAGTTGCAGATGTTTGAGACGGAGTTGGGTGCCAAATCTTGAGGATGCAGCTTGTAGAAATGAAGGACATCCCGGAAAAACTTAGAGCCGGGCGGCACAAATCCTCGCTCGATGTGATCAGTAAAGACTACTATCTCTCCTTTTTGGGGAGAAGGCCGGGTCTCGTCACCCGGAACCCGCCAATTGAGAACCTCTTTGGGAGGGAGAGTACCCGCTTCAACATAACCTGCTAAGTACTCCTCCGTCACGCAAGAACCAAACCAGTTGCATGAGTTGGACGCACGAGACATATTGGCGGCTTAAGTGTTGTGCAAGGTAAAAGGCGTGATGAGTCAAAGCGTATGCAAATGTTTTTGACGGCTTAAAGGTTTAAGGGTTCTACGGTTAAAGTGGAAAGATTCGGTTGATGAGAGCCGGAAAAGCCTAGCGACTCAACAGAGGAAAGGAAGATTGAAAATCGGCTAAGTCCTAGAAAACAGATTCCGCAAACTATTACTATGGCTACGGATCTACAAAAGCAGCAAAAAAGGATTTAAATCCAGACCCAGTGATGAACAGCAAAAAGAAAGAAACTGGAGTGGAGCTAACGCGGTCCACGCATTACGCACGGCCGGCCCGCGCGCGGCGGCAGGGCGAGAGCGCGATCTAAAGGCAACAATGGCGTCGAGATATACTCGCGGTGGCGGTGTCGGAGCCCGAGCGGCGGCGGCGGAACCCTGTTACGATGGAACCCTACTACGGTGGAACCCTACTATGGCGGTGGGCGATCTAAAGAAGAAGGAGAACTCACCGGAGATGTTGCGGCGGCGGCGGAAGAAATCTGGTCCGTATCAGGGTGATGCAGCGGCCCGGTCGGTGCAGATGCGAAGACGGCGCCGGACGACAAGGACGCTGGAGCGGCGGCGATAGGAAGAAGAAGAAGAGGCACGAGCGGGAGGATGGAAAACTCCGACCCGCACGGGTCATATTTAAAAAGGGATTAAGGAAGGCGCGAAAATCCAGGCGGCGACACCGTTTGACCGAGGCGGACGCCTCGATTCTCGGGATGACAGTTAATGAAAGATTCGGTGGTACGTCAGCAAGATCTCATGACGTCACGCCGGGTCATTTCTGGGCGACTCACCAAAATCAGAAGAGAAGGATGAAGTGAGCACGCTCAATTCAACCTGGGGCCTAATGTTGGGGATATCACCCCACGGTATGACCCGCCCTGGAGGCTCCGGGTCATGTTGCTGGCTCGTGAGCCGGCCCAAAGGTGAGCCGTAAGACTGGTGGCCAGGAAGATAGGCGGCTCAAGGTGTGGGTCGTACAACGGCCCGGACGGAGAAGACCCGGGCGCGCAAGCCGACTCAAAGACAGCTTGGACAAGAAGATAGAGAGAGACTCGGTTAGCAGTTGTAACGACCCGGTAGTCCTGACCTCTTATATAAAGGCAGACTCGGGGTGACTTAGGGGACAGGTGATCGAGAACTAGGTCAAGTTTCTAGCTCCTTGTAATCGATTCACAAGCAATACAAGCACAAGCAGGACGTAGGCTATTACCTTGACTTGAGGGGCCGAACCTGGATAAACCCGTGTCTTTCGTCCCAATTAACCCCTTTGAGTCCACCCCATAAGCGATGGCAAGTCCGTTCACCCGGACATCTGCCATGATAAAACCACGATAGAGGTGGTTCGGGAATAGTCCAATCATTATCATTTCTCAACATATTATTCAATAGTATTTCAGCTTGTTCAACAGTTCGTTCCCTGAAAACATAATCAGCACAACTATCTAGGTGGTCCGTAGAAGCATCCGTTAGTCCATTATAAAAGATATCAAGTATTTCATTTTTCTTGAGAGGATGATCAGGCAAAGCATTAAGTAATTGGAGAAGCCGCCCCCAAGCTTGTGGGAGACTCTCTTCTTCCATTTGCACAAAGTTAAATATTTCCTACAAGGCATCTTGTTTCATGTGGGCAGGAAAATATTTTTCATAGAAGTGATAAATCATATCCTGGGGGCTACGCACACAACTAGGAGCAAGAGAATTAAACCATATCTTAGCATCACCCTTTAACGAGAAAGGAAACAACTTAAGGATATAATAGTAACAAAAAATTTCCTCATGACTGAATAGGGTGGCTATATCGTTTAGTTTAGTAAGATGCGCCACAATAGTTTCAGATTCATAACCATGGAAAGGATCAGACTCAACCAAAGTAATTAACTCAGGATCAACAGAGAATTCATAATCCTTATCAAGAACAAAGATATGTGAAGTAGCAAACTTAGGATCACATTTCATTCTAGCATTCAAAGATTTTTCTTTCCACTTGCATAGTAATTTCTTAAGATCATCTCTATCATTCCAAGAAAGAAAGTCCCTAGCTACCTCTCCTTCCATAACATAACCCTCGGGAATATTAGGCAATTCATATCTAGGGGAGCTAGGTCTAGCAAGTGTCTCAAAGTGTTTAGTTTCAATAATTTCATCAATTTCAGAACTATCATAATTTTCAGCATTGACTCTAGCAATTTGTTCATCAAGAAATTCACCCAGTGGCATAGTATTATCAAGCAAAGTATCATCATAAGCATCATGCATAGCAGAAGTGGCATCATCAATTACTTGCTACATATCAGAATTACTAGCAGGTGGTGGTGTCGCAAACTTACTCATAACAGAAGGTGAATCAAGTGCAGAGCTAGATGGCAGTTCTTTACCTGCCCTCGTGGTAGAGGGATAGATCTTGGTTTTTGGATCTTTCAGATTATTCATAGTGATCAACAAATAGAAATCCCAAGTGACTCAGAGAATAGAGCTATGCTCCCCAGCAACGACGCCAGAAAAAGGTCTTGATAACCTACAAGTATAGGGGATCGCAACAGTTTTTGAGGGTAGAGTATTCAACCCAAATTTATTGATTCGACACAAAGGGAGCCAAAGTATATTCTCGAGTATTAGCAGCTGAGTTGTCAATTCAAAAACACCTAAAAGACTTAATATCTATAGCAAAGTATTCAGTAGCAAAGTAGTATGGAAGTAATGGTAACGGTAGCAAAAGTAACAGTAACAGTTTTATAGTGATTGTAACAATAGCAGCGAAAAAGTAACTTAGCAAAGATCAATCTGTGGAAAGCTCATAGCCAATGGATCAGTGATGTATAATTATGTCGGATGTCATTCATCATGCAACAGTTATAACATAGGGTGACACAGAACTAGCTCCAATTCATCAATGTAATGTAGGCATGTATTCCATATATAGACATACATGCTTATGGAAAAGAACTTGCATGACATCTTTTGTCCTACTGTCCCGTGGCAGCAGGGTCCTAATGGAAACTAAGGGATATTAAAGCCTCCTTTTAATAGAGAACCGGATCAAAGCCTTAGCACTTAGTGAATACATGAACTCCTCAAACTACGGTAATCACCAGAAAGAATCCCAGTTATTGTCACCCTAGGGGATGCAGATCATAACTCATAATAGGTTCTACAACTTGCAAGATAGAATCAAGAACACATATGTATTCATGAAAACATAATAGGTTCAAATCTGAAATCATGGCACTTGGGCCCTAGTGACAAGCATTAAGCATAGCAAAGTCATAGCAACATCAATCTCAGAACATAGTGGATACTAGGGATAAAACCCTAACAAAACTAACAAGATTACATGATAAATCTCATCCAACCCATCACCGTCCAGCAAGCCTACAATGGGATTACTCACGAATGGCGTAGAGCATCATGGAACTGGTGATGAAGGACGATTGGTGATGACAATGGCGTCGATTTCCCCTCTCCGGAGCCCAAAACGGACTCCGGATCTGGTCTTCCGATGAAGAACAAGAGGTGGCGGCGGCTTCGTTTCGTGAAATGCGATCAACTCTTCTCTTTGATTTTTTTCCCGTGAATAGGGTTATATGGAGCTGGAGAGGAGGTCGAAGGAGCCACAAGGGCCCCACAAGCCTGCTAGGCGTGGCCAGGGGGTGGCCGCACCTAGCAGCTTTGTGGCCTGCAGGTGGCCCCCCTCTAGTTAATTCTTGCACCAGTATTTTGTATTAAATCCAAAAATATTCTCTGTAAATTTTCAGGACGATCCGAGAACTTTTATTTCTGCACAAAAATTAACACCAAAGCAATTCTGCTGAAAACAGCGTCAGTCCGGGTTAGTTCCATTCAAATCATTCAAATTAGAGTCCAAAACAAGGGCAAAAGAGTTTGGAAAAGTGGATACGATGGAGATGTATCACTCCCTCTTGCTGGATCAAGAAGGTGAAGATCGTCATCGAGCTGTACATGTGCTGAACGCGGAGGTGTCGTCTGTTCGGTGCTAGAGTGGGACGGATCGTAATAAGATCATGGGACGGCTAGCTATTTGGATCGCGAAGACGATCGACTACATCAACTCCGTTTATTAACGCTTCCCGCTTAGCGATCTACAAGTGTATGTAGATCCACTCTCCCTCTCTTAGATGCTCATCACCTTGGATAGATCTTGGGTGTGCGTAGGAAATTGTTTGTTTCACATGCACCGTTCCCCAATAGTGGTATCAGAGCTAGGTCTATGCATAGATGAGATCACGAGTAGAACACAAAGGAGTTTGTGGGCATTGATGCTCAGATTGCTTCCTCCCTCGATGTTTTCTTGATTCAGCAGTATTGTGGATATCTACCAACCTTACTCGTACGCTTACGAGAGACCGGTTCCATCGACTGACATGTGACTTTGTTGCATAAAGATGGCTGGCGGGTGTCTGTCTCTCCTACTCTGGTTGGATCGGATTTTACAAAGGCGGTCCTTGAGAAGGTTGAATAGCAATTTGTGTATCACCGTTGTGGTTTTTGTGTAGGTAAGAATCATTCTTGCTAGATAGCCGTAGCAGCCACGTAAAACATGCAAGAACAATTAGAGGACATCTAACTTATTTTTGCAGGGTATGTTGTGATGTGATATGGCCAATTACATGATGAGATATATGTGATGTATGAGATGATCATGTTTTGTATAGAATATCACGACTTGTATGTCGATGAGTACGGCAACTGGCAGGAGCCATAGGGTTGTCTTTAATTTATTTTTGCCATTTTTGCTTTACCTTATCTCTATGAGTTAGAAATAGTCATACAAACAGTTGGCGCGAGAACCTCATGGTGACAAGTTGATGGAGATCAAGATGATGGAGATCATGGTGTCATGCCGGTGATGATGGATATCATGTCAGTGCTTTGGAGATGGAGATCAAAAGCACAAGTTCATGGCCACATCATGTCACTTATGATTTGCATGTGTTGTTAATCCTTTTATGCATCTTATTTTTCTTAGGACGACATTAGTATTATAAGGTGATCCCTCACTAAAATTTCAAGATAAAATTGAGTTCTCCCCGAGTGCGCACCGTTGAAAAGATCGTCGTTTCGAAGCACCACGTGATGATCGGGTGTGATAGACTCTACGTTCACATACAACGGGTGCAAGCCAGTGTTGCACGTGCGGAACACTCGGGTTAAACTTGAAGAGACTAGCATGTACATACATGGCCTCGGAACACAAGAGACCAAAAGGTCGAACATGAGTCATATAGTAGATATGATCAACATGGAGATGTTCACCATTGAAACCACCTCATCTCATGTGATGATCGGGCTTGGGTTGGTGCATTTGTATCATGTATCACTCGGATGACCAGAGGGATGTCAATTTGAGTGGGAGTTTTTAAATTTGATTAACTAAACTCATTATCTTGAACAATAGTCTAAGTAACCTTTGCAAATTTATGTTGTAGATAAATGGCTCGCGTAGTAGTTCCCTTGAATTTTAATGTGTTCCTAGAGAAAGCCAAGTTGAAAGATGATGGAAGTAACTTTGTAGAGTGGGCCTGTAATCTGAGGATTATCCTCGCGGCTTCCCAAAATTCTTATGTCCTTGATGAACCGGTTGGTGATCCACCCGCTCCCATGTCGTCTGAAGATGGTGTGAACACCTGGGAGGCATGTTCTGGAGATTACTCGATAGTTCAATGTGCAATATTTTATGGCTTAGAACCGGGACCTCAAAGACGTTTTGAACGTCATGGAGCATATGAGATGTTCAATAATTGAACTTTATATTTGATAAGAATGCTCGAATCGAGAGGTATAAGACCTCTGATAAGTTCTATGCTTGCAAGATGGAGGAGAATGGGTCTGTCAATGAACATATACTCAGAATGTCTGGGTATTCGAATCGTCTATCTGAGTTAGAGATGCCCCTTCCGCCGGAAGTGATCACTGACAGAGTTCTTCAATCATTGCCACCTAGCTATAAGAACTTCGTTATGAACTATAAAATGCAAGGAATGAACAAGTGAGTCGTCGAGTTGTTTGCGATGCTGAAAGTTGCCGAGTCTGAAATCTAGATAGAGCATCAAGTGTTGATGGTCAATAAAACCACTAGTTGCAAGAAAAATGGCAAGGGTAAGAAGGGTAACTCCAAGAAGAGTGACAAAGCAGTTTCCCCTCCCGTGAAGAAACCCAGCGCTGGATCCAAGCCAGAAACTGAGTGCTTTCATTGCAAGGGAACTGGTCACTGGAAGCGGAACTGCTCCAAGTATCTGGCCGACAAGAAGATGACCAACACCAAACAAGGTATATATGATATACATGTTATTGATGTGTACCTTACCAGCTCTCGTTGTAGTGCCTGGGTATTTGACATCGGTTCGGTTGCTCACATTTGCAACTCAAAATAGGAGCAACGGAATAGATCAAGGCTGGCTAAGGATGAAGTGACGATGTGCGTGGGAAATGGTTCCAAGGTTGATGTGATCGTCGTCGGCACGCTCGCTCTTCGATTACCATGGGGATTAGTGACGAACCTGAATAATTTTTATTTAGTGCTTGCGTTAAGCATGAACATTATATCTAGATCTTGTTTATTGCAAGACGGTTACTCATTTAAATCGGAGAATAATGGTGGTTTATTTATATGAGTAATATCTTTTATGGTCATTCACCCAATGTGAGGGGTTTATTCTTACTGAATCTCGATAGTGATGATACACATGTTCATAACATTGATGCCAAAAGATGTATATTTGATAATGATAGTACCACTTTCTTGTGGCACTGTCGCTTAGGTCATATTGGTGTAAAACGCATGAAGAAGCTCATGCTTATGGACTTTTGGAGTCACTTGATTTCCAATCACTTGACACATGTGAACCATGCCTCATGGGCAAGATGACTAAGACCCCATTCTCTAGAACAATGGAAAGGACAAGTGACTTGTTGGAAATCATACATACTGATGTGTGCGGTCCAATGAGCATTGAGGCGCGCGGTGGATATCGTTACTTTATCACCTTCATTGATGACTTAAGTAGATATGGGTATATTTACTTAATGAAACACAAGTCTAAAACATTTGAAAAGTTCAAGCAATTTTAGAGTGAAGTTGAGAATCATCGTAACAAGAAGATTAAATTCCTACGATCTGATCGAGGAGGGGAATATCTGAGTTATGAGTTTGCTAGTCACTTAAGACGATGTGGAATTGTTTCACAATTGACACCGCTGGAACTCCACAGCGTAATGGTGTGTTCGAATGTCGTAATCAAACCTTATTGGATCTGGTGCATTCTATGATGTCTCTTGCTGATTTTCCACTGTTGTTTTGGGGTTATGCATTAGAGACAACTGCATTCACTTTAAATAGGGCGCCATCGAAATCCATTGAGACGACGCCATATGAACTGTGGTTTGGCAAGAAACTAAAGTTGTCGTTTCTTAAAGTTTGAGGATGTGATGCTTATGTCAAAAAGCTTCAGCCTGAAAATCTGGAACCCAAAGCGGAGAATTGCATCTTCATAGAATACACAAAAGAGATAGTTTGGTATACCTTCTATCTCATATCCGAAGGCAAAGTGTTTGTCGCTAGAAATGGAACATCTCTTGAGAAAGAGTTTCTCTCGAAAGAATTGAGTGGGAGGAAGATAGAACTTGATGAGGTTGTTGAACCTTTGTTTTAACAAGGGAGTAGCGCAACGCAGAAAAATGTTTTTGTGGAGCCTAAGTCATTTGAAGAGGAAGTTAATGATGATGATCATGAAGCTTAGGATGAAGTTACTATCGAACCTCGTAGGTTGACAAGGACACGTACCGCTCCTGAGTGGTAGGGCAACCCTATCTTAGAGGTCATGTTGTTGGACAATGATGAACCTACGAGCTATGGAGAAGCGATGATGGGCCCAGATTCCAACAAATGGTTAGAAGCCATGAAATCCGAGATGGGATCCATGTATGAAAATAAAGTATGGACTTTATAAGTATTACCTGAAGGGCGAAAGGCCATTCAGAACAAATGGATCTTTAAGAAGAAAACGGACGCGAACGGTAATGTCACCGTCTATAAAGCTCGACTTGTGGCAAAGGGCTTTTCACAAGTTCAAGGAGTTGGCTATGATGAGACCTTCTCACCCATAGTGATGCTTAAGTATGTCAGAATCATGTTAGCAATAGCGGCATTTTTCGATTAAGAAATTTGGCAAATGGATGTGCAAATAGCGTTCCTTAACGGTTTTCTTAAGGAAGAGTTGTATATGATGCACCCAGAAAGTTTTTTCGATCCATAGAATGCTAACAAAGTTTACAAACTCTAGCGATCCATTTATGGACTGGTGCAAGCATCTCGTAGTTGGAATCTTCGTTTTGATGAGTTGATCAAAGCGCTCGGGTTTATACAAGTTTATGGAGAAGCTTGTATTTACAAGAAAGTGAGTGGGAGTCTATAGTGTTTCTAATATTATATGTGGATGACATGTTGCTGATTGGAAGCATTATAGAAATGTTGGAAAACATGAAGGAATATTTGAACAAGAGTTTTCCAATGAAGGACCTAGGAGGAGCTGCTTTCATATTAGGCATCAAGATCTATTGAGATAGAACGAGACGCTTAATAGGACTTTCGCAGAGCACATACCTTGACGAAGTTTTGAAGAAGTTCAAAATGGATCAGTCCAAGAAGGGGTTCTTGCTTGTGTTGGAAGGTGTGAAGTTGAATAAGACTCAATGCCAGTGACTACAGAAGATAGAGAATAGATGAGTGTCATCCCCTATGCTTCAGTCATAGGCTCTATCATGGATGCCTAGGGTTTACACATGGTCGGTTACATGCCGAAGAGATAAACATGCCTAATTACAACATCAGACGTGGAGCGCAAGCCATGCTTCCTGAAGCTTCCATCTTGGAGACTTGGCCTTCAAATCCTCCGGTGTTCGGTAAGTAGCCCTCCTAGTACGGCCCATAACAATAGGTCGGCTATCCGAGGACCCCCTAATCCATGACTCCCTTAGTAGCCCCCGAACTTGCCTCCAATGCCAAGGGTCTTCAGCTCCGACTGCTTCGCAAACAGAATCTACGGCTTGCGAGGTGAGTTCCTTCCTGCCGAACCAAAGTTCGACCTCCAATGACAAGTAGTCTCCCGCATAGTGGCACGTCTGAATACTGTAAATTGATTGGCCTTTGAAGGCCAAACATCAGGGGGTAAACAATGGCCCTCTGACAATCTTTCTAATGAAAGGCTACGGCCCACCACAACCGCTTAGGTCAGTTGCATAGACTCGATTCGCGGTTCGAGGACGTTTTAATCATCACGATCTATCAATATACCGATCGTGTGCCGTTTTATACGGGATATACTTAATCACGTGCACGCAATGGCTCGCGCGTCTCGGGAAGTGGAGGGATTCACGGCACAGTGTGGGGAGCCCAAATCGATAGGCCTCATAAAAAGAGAAGGAAAACCCCAAAGGCTTTTTTACGCTCTCGATTAGACTTCTCTGCCTCCCATTCCCTTGCGCCTCCAGAGCATAGATATAGGTCTCTCTGCCCCCACCTTCAAGCTCAGCAATGGAGGGCTCCAACGGCCAATGGGAAGCTTCCACGGTCACCAACCAGGACATACTCGACCTCAAGAAGACCGGCTACCTCCTCACCAACATCCCTCACCGTGTAGTGGAGGAGGGCCAAGTGATCCCCACCCCCAAGCCAGGAGAAAGGGTGGTGTTCATCCCCCACTTCATCAGGGGTTGAGCTTCCCACTCCACCCCTTTATCAGGGGGCTGATGTTCTTCTACGGCCTCGACTTCCACGACCTCCCGCCGAACTCCATCATGCACATCTCGGTGTTCATCCTCGTCTCTGAGGCCTTCCTGCGCATCGAGCCACACTTTGGGCTCTGGCTACGGGTCTTCAACATCAAGCCCAAGTGTGTCAGCGGCAAGCACGCGGATTGCGCTGGGGCCGTCATCAGCAAGCTCACCCGCGTCGGGTGGCCATCGGGCACCCTCATGGACACCATTAAGGGGTGGCAAAAGGAGTGGTTCTACGTCATCGAACCACAAGAAGAGGGACAGCTCCCCGCTTCCACATTCAGATCCGATCCCCCCCGTCGGACTAGCTTCATGGCTCGAGAAGGGCCTTGTGTGGGGATCGGGCAAGGAGGTGACCGATCTGTAGAAGCACATCCGCTCCTTGGTCGAGGAAGGCACCAAGTTGACCGATGTGGTCTAGGTGATGCTCCGTAGACGCATCCTCCCCTGCCAGCGCCAGGACTCCCCCTGTGGGCTCGAGAACTTGAAGCCGAGCCCACAGTCCAGAACCTCTTCCGCTGTACGCGGGAAAATTTGTGGAAGGCGCTCTTCAAATCAATGACGAGATGGCCATCTGAGGAGGAGGACAAGGGTCTGCATGCTGCCAAGCCCGATTCCAAGGTACGATACACCCCAGCTAGGTCGGCTTCATTACACAGAAAATTCCTATAACCTCTTATCCGATCTGTTCGAGCAAAGATGGTTGAAGAAAGCCGTCAACATCAACAGTCCAGCGCCTCAGCCCGAAGACGAGAGGACCGGCCTGTTGGCCAAGATGCTCGTGGTGAAGCCTTACAAGGCTCCCACGAAGAAAGAGAAGAAGAAGAAACTAGGCCAGGCTGACCTTCGCATCAGGGACCAGCCTAATGTCGCATCTGAAGATACCCCCGCCTCCTCAAATTAGGAGGAGGCTGAGGAGGAGGAAGAAGAAGAGGAGGAGGAGGCAGAGGTCGAGGGCGAGGGGGAGGCAACTCCCCCCATGCCAGGAAGAGAGCGGCGTCTTCAAACGCCCTGGAGCAGGTCACTTCTAATGCTCCTAAGAGGGCGCGGCAGACGCGGGTGGTTCTGTCCGACAATAGTTCGGACTCGAGCTCCGCATCCGAAGACCTCAAGGAGGCTCCACGAAGGAGCCTAAGAGTCAAGCCCCCCCCCCCCAAATGTTAGGATCTGAAGACCCTCCTGTTCATTACGAGTAGATTTGTAGTTTTCTAACATGCAGGTTATTAGCCTTGCAGCCCCCCGCACGTTATCCCTACCGAGGTGATATAATACGGAGAGACCCCGCCCGCCGAACTTGCAGAGAGCGGGGATGCCTCGCATCCCACCACTCCAGGCGCCACAAAGGACTTCGTGGAGGTGTCATCCCAGCCAACTCCTATGGAGGCGGACACCGGCGGCGAGGAACATGGCACCGTGGCCAAGCGCCTCGGCCACTGAAGACCGGGGGGCAGCCCCTGCCGGATACCGAGGAGGCCAAACGAGCGGGCGCTCAATCCCCTCCAAGAACGTCTCCGAAGCGCACTATGCCTCTGGAGGCGCCGGTCCAATCCCTAGTGGGTGATCGGGGAATCTGATCATCACCGGCACCACCGACCAATAGGTGGTCGGCCATGGAGGAGGCTATATCGAGCGCCTGCATCCCCGAGGATCACCGCACCCTTATGGGTGCGGTACTACAAAGCGTCCAGTCCGTTGACAACGGACTGAAGGAGGCCTTCAAAGGTCTCCTTGCGGGCTTTCAAGTAAGTCACCCGATGTTTATTCTGCAAATATTTTTTATTTATTCGCATTGTATACATGGCAGCCCCCCAAGCCCTAGGTGACGTGAAAAAGCTCACCTAGGGGTCACATCCGAATCCAATACCGAACTAGATGCTCTTTAGGTGATCGGATTGTCTATAATTCGGGAATTGAGAGCCCATGTAATGTATTAATTGTTTGTGTAACACAGGCTTCGTCATCGGCGGCGGACATAAATGGTGCCGAGCTGGAAGAGCTAAATTGGAAGCTGGAGTGCTCCGAAGATGAAGTTGAGGCCCTTAACCGAAGGCTCGACGAGGCTCAAGGTATGTCAAAACAGAATTCGAGTGCCTTTGTTTGAGCTCTATAGTACAAATAGAGCTTTTTCATATTGTATAATGCACGCAGTCTCGGTGAAGGAGGTGGAGAGGTTCAAGGCCGAGCTCCAGCGCGTCTGGGACGAGACGGACGTGGAGAGGGCGGCTGCTAAGGAAACGGCCGTCGCCCTTTCCGCCATGTGGGCCACTAGTGGCAAGCATGAAGCTCGCATGGCAAAGGTACAACAGGAGCTAAAGGATGCGAGCGAGAGATGCGAGGCCTTGGAGCAGAAGAACAAGGCGAGCTTGGCCAAACTGTCCACCTTGCAAACCGAACTCCAGAAGGAGCGGGTGGACAGACGGTTCTATGAGGAGCAAGTGCGCCAGGCCAAGGGCATAGTAGATGATAAGCCGTACTCACTAAAGTGCGTATTCGGGGATAGGAGATTCGAATTTCTTACCCGGTGTGGCGATTCTCAGGTGCATCCTCTGACCTCCAGAAGAGTGTGGCGAACGCCAATCAGTTGTTCGCCTCGCGGGGAGAGGAACATGAAGCTCGGATGTTCTGGGCACAGTTCAGAGCCCCCGAGCGTCCCCCTCTTCTGGTGGAGCAGATGAAGCAGCTGATGGACCTGCACCAGATGGCGAAGCTGGCCTAAAGGACCTCTGCATCCGCTTATGGCCCGGTGAGCCGCTAACAAGCAACTACTTTGGCCTGGTGCATAAGTTGATCGCTCCATCACCCCGCCTCGACACCTTCAAGTTCTCCTCCTGCATCGAAGGAGTCCGGATGGCCCTTGCCAAGGCCAAAGTGCACTGGTCGGGGTTAAATCCGTTGAAGGTATCCATCGACCCGCTGCCACCCAGGAAGGAGCATCAACGCCCCGAGCTATACTTCGATGGAGTGATGGAGAGTGCTCGGGTAATAACGTCGCAGTGTTCGGGTGAAAAATGTTTGAATGAGCTTGTAACGTGTCCAAAGACTTGCGTTAAATATTATTTGCTCTTATATGGTTTTGTATTCCTTTATAACTCCTATGTGACTGTTCAAATAATGAAAGATGCGAGTCGTCAGCTTCAGCCCCCATGTAGATACTACATGGGGTGTCTATGCCAATGCATTGTGTCCCTTAGCCATATTATCGAAACCCGAAGGCGGTATATGTTGGAAATATGCCCTAGAGGCAATAATAAATTGGTTATTATCATATTTCCTTGCTCATGATAATCGTTTATTATCCATGCTAGAATTGTATTGATCAGAAACTCGGATACATGTGTGGATACATAGACAACACCATGTCCCTAGTATGCCTCTAATAGACTAGCTCGTTGATCAAAGATGGTTAAGGTTCCCTAGCCATGGACATGATATGTCATTTCATAATGGGATCACATCATTAGGAGAATGATGTGATGGGCAAGACCCAAACTATAAATGTAGCATTTGATCATGTCAGTTTATTGCTACAGTTTTCTGCATATCAAGTATATGTTCCTATGACCATGAGATCATGCAACTCACTGACACCGGAGGAGTGCCTTGTGTGTATCAAACGTCGCAACGTAACTGGGTGACTACAAAGGTGCTCTACAGGTATTTCCGAGGGTGTCTATTGGGTTGGCATGGATCAAGACTGGGATTTGTTACTCCGTGTGACGGACAGGTATCTCAAGTCCCACTCGGTAATACAACATCACAACAAGCCTTGCAAGCAATGTGACTAAGTGTTGGCCATGAGATCTTGTATTACGGAACAAGTAAAGAGACTTGCCGGTAAAGAGGTTGGACTAGGTATGGAAATACCGACGATCGAATCTCGGGCAAGTAACATACCGAAGAACAAAGGGAACGTTATACGGGATTGACTGAATCCTTGACATAGAGTTTCGACCGATAAAGATCTTCGCAGAATATGTTGGAACCAATATGGGCATCCAGGTCCTGCTATTGGTTATTGATCGTAGAGGTGTCTCGGTCATGTCTACATAGTTCTCGAACCCGCAGGGTCTGCACACTTAAGGTTCGGTGACGCTTCGGCAGTATAGAGTTATGTATGGTGGTGACCGAAGGTTGTTCAAAGTCCCGGATGAGATCCCGAAAGTCACGAGGAGCTCCGGAATGGTCTGGAGGTAAAGATTGATATATGTGATAATGGTGTTTGGTCTCCAGAAGGGTTCCGGAATTCACTGGAAATAGTTTCGGATGTTTCCCGAAATATTCGGGGTATAGGAACACTTTATTTGGGCCAAGGGGTAAAGCCCATGAGGCTTTAGGAACTTGCAAAAGCTGTTTTGAGAAGGCCAGGGGCCAGATGCCAAGGACCTTGGTGTCTGGTTCTGGAGTCCGAGAAGGACTCTTGCCTTGCGGGCAAACCGACCTTGAGGAGGATTTTTCTCCAAGTTTCGACCCCAAGGCTCAGCATATAAATAGAGGGGTGAGGCTAGCACTTGGGACGCATCAAGAAACCCTAAGCCACGTGCTGCCTCTCCTCTAGTTTGTAGTTTCTCCTTTAGATCGGTTTCAACGGTGCTTAGGCGAAGCCCTGCTGGAATTGCTCCACCACCATCGCCGCAACCCCGTCGGGCTGCCGGAGAACTCGTCTACCTCTCCGCTCCCTCTTGCTGGATCAAGAAGGCGGAGATCGTCATTGTGCTGTATGTGTGCTGAATGCAGAGGTGCCATCTGTTCAGCGCTAGATCGGAAGGACCGTGATCAAGATCGCGAGACGATTCGTGATTGGCTCACGGGGCGGATCATGATGAGATCGCGGGTCGGATCGTGATTGGATCGCGGGACGGATCATGATGGGATCGCGGGACGCTCAGCGATTTGGATTGCGAAGACGTTCGACTACATCAACCGTGTTTGTTGACACTTCCCGCTTAGCGATCTACAAGGGTATCTAGATCCACTCTCCCTCTCGTAGATGCTCATCACCATGGTTGCACATGCAGAACACTCGGGTTAAACTTGACGATCCTAGCATGTACAGACTGTTGGAAATGTGCCCTAGAGGCAATAATAAATTGGTTATTATCATATTTCCTTGTTCATGATAATCGTTTATTATCCATGCTATAATTGTATTGATCGGAGACTTAGATGCATGTGTGGATACATAGACAAAACCATGTCTCTAGTACGCCTCTAGTAGACCAGCTCGTTGATCAAAGATGGTTAAGGTTTCCTAGCCATAGACATGAGATGTCATTTGATAACGGGATCACATCATTAGGAGAATGATGTGATGGACAAGACCCAAACTACAAATGTAGCATATGATCGTGTCAGTTTATTGCTACTGTTTTCTGCATGTCAAGTATATGTTCCTATGACCATGAGATCATGCAACTCACTGACACCGGAGGAGTGCCTTGTGTGTATCAAACGTCACAACATAACTGGGCGACTATAAAGGTACTCTACAGTTATCTCTCTAGGTGTCTATTGAGTTGGCATGGATCAAGACTGGGATTTGTTACTCCGTGTGACGGAGAGGTATCTCAGGGCCCACTCGGAAATACAACATCACAACAAGCCTTGCAAGCAATGTGACTAAGTATTAGTCACGGGATCTTGTATTATGGAATGAGTAAAGAGACTTGCCGGTAATGAGGTTGAACTAGGTATGGAGATACCGACGATCGAATCTCGGGCAAGTAACATACCGAAGAACAAAGGGAACATCATACACGATTAACTGAATCCTTGACATAGAGGTTTAACCGATAAAGATATTCATAGAATATGTAGGATCCAATACGGGCATCCAGGTCCCTCTATTGGTTATTGACCATAGAGGTGTCTCGGTCATGTCTACATAGTTCTCGAACCCGCGGGGTCTACACACTTAAGGTTCGGTGAAGTTTCGGTAGTATAGAGTTATGTATGGTGGTGACCGAAGGTTGTTCGGAGTACCGGATGAGAACCCGGATGTCACGAGGATCTCCGGAATGGTCCGGAGGTAAAGATTCATATATAGGAAGTCCTATTTTGGTCGCTGGAAAAGTTTCGGGCTTATCGGTAGTGTACCAGGAGTGTCGGTAGTGTACCGGGAGACCATCGGGAGGGGTATTTCGACCCAAGAGGCTACATGGGCTGTGGGAGAGTAAATACCAGCCCTTTGTGGGCTGGTGGAAGTCCCACACAAGGCCCATGCGGCTGGGAAGAAAATCCCAAGGGGAAAAAGGTGGGAAAAGGCCAAAAAAAGGGAGGAATCCTAGTCCTACTAGGATTGGAGGAGGAGTCCTCCTCTCCTCCCCACTTTGGCCGACCCAAGGAGGCTTGGCCCTTGCGCCAAGTCCTCTCCTCCCTCCCTCTTATATATACTGGAGGTTTTAGGGTTTTTTGCACAAAAATTTTAGCCACGTGTTGCCCGTTCCTCCAGTGCATAGTTTCTCCTCTAGATCGGATTTCTGCAGTGCTTAGGAGAAGCCCTGCCGGAATTGCTCCACCACCATCACCATGGTGCCGTCACACTGCCGATGAACTCGTCTATGTCTCCGCTCCCTCTTGCTGGATCAGGAAGGCGGAGATCGTCATCGAGATGTACGTGTGCTGAACGCGGAGGTGTCGTCCGTTCGGTGCTAGATCAGAAGGACCATGATCAAGATCACGAGACGGATTGTGATGAGTTCGCGGGATGGATCGTGATGAGTTCGCGGGACGGATCGTGATTGGATCGCGGGACGGATCGTGATGAGATCGCGGGACACTCGGCAATTTGGATCGTGAAGACGTTCGACTACACCAACCGCGTTTCTTAACGCTTCCCGCTTAGCGATCTACAAGGGTATGTAGATCCACTCTCCCTCTCGTAGATGCTCATCACCATGGATAGATCTTACGTGTGCATAGGAAAATTTTTGTTTCCCATGCAACGTTCCCCTACAATGGCATCATGAGCTAGGTCTATGTGTAGATGAGATCTCGAGTAGAACACAAAGAGTTTGTGGGCGTTGATGCTTAGATTGCTTCCTCCCTTGGTCGTGTTTTGGTTCAGCGGTATTGTGATATGAAGCGGCCTGGACCATCATTACTCGTACGCTTACGAGAGACCGGTTCCCTCAACTGCAACTTGTTGCATAGATGGCTTGCGGGTGCTAGTTTCTCTCACTTTAGTTGGATCGGATTTGACAAAGGCGGTCCTTGAGAAGGTTGAAAAGCAACTAGTGTATCACCGTTGTGGTTTTTGCGTAGATGAGAATTGTTCTTGCTAGATACCTGTAGCAGCCACGTAAAACATGCAACAACAATTAGAGGACGTCTAACTTGTTTTTGCAAGGTATGTTGTGATGTGATATGGCCAATTACATGATGTGATATATGTGATGTATGAGATGATCATGTGATGTATAGATTATCACGACTTGCATGTCGATGAGTACGGCAACCGGCAGGAGCCATAGGGTTGTCTTTAATTATTGTATAACCTGCGTGTCAATCATTAAGCGCTATGTAATACTTTACTTTATCGCTAAACAGTAGCAATAGTAGTAGAAGCATGGTGGACGCGACAACCCCGATGGCGACACGTTGATGGAGATCATGGTGTCATGCCGGTGACTATGGAGATCATGTCGGTGCTTTCAAGATGGAGATCAAAAGCACAAGTTCATGGCCATATCATGTCACTTATGATTTGCATGTGATGTTAATCCTTTTATGCACCTTGTTTTCCTTAGGACGATGGTAGCATTATAAGGTGATCCCTCACTTAAATTTCAAGGTGAATTGTGTTCTCCCCGATTGTGCACCGTTGAGAAAGTTTGTCGTGTTGAGACACCACGTGATGATCGGGTGTGATAGACTCTACGTTCACATACAACGGGTGCAAGCCAGTGTTGCACATGCAGAACACTCGGGTTAAACTTGACGAGCCTAGCATGTACAGACATGGCCTCCGAACACAAGACACCGAAAGGTCGAACATGAGTCATATAGTAGATATGATCAACATGATGATGTTCACCATTGAAACCACCTCAACTCACGTGATGATCGGACTTGAGTTGGTGAATTTGGATCATGTATCACTCGAATGACCGGAGGGATGTCAATTTGAGTGGGAGTTCTTCAGTAATGTGATTAATTGAACTCATTATCATGAACATAGTCAGTAGTTTCTTTGCAAATTATGTTGTAGATTACTTGCTCGCGCTGTAGCTCCCTTCAATTTTTATAGGTTCCTAGAGAAATAGAGTTGAAAGATGATGGTAGCAATATTGCGGACTGGGTCCGTAATCTGAGGATTGTCCTCATTGCTGCACAGAAGGCTTATGTCCTTAATGCACCGCTCGGTGCGCCAACCCCTCTAGCGTCGTCTGTAGATGTTGTGAACATCTGACAGGCACGTTCTGATAACTACTTGATAGTTTAGTGCGTCATGCATTACGGCTTAGAATTGAGGCTTCAAAACGTTTTGAACGTCACGAAACATATGAGATGTTCTAAGAGCTGAAATTAGGATCTCGGGCTCGTGCCCGTGTTGCGAGATATGAGATCTCCAACAAGATTCTTTGCCTGCAAGATGAAAGAGAATAGCTCAATCATTGAGCATGTGCTCAGATTGTCTGGGTGCTACAATCGCTTGAATCGAGTGGGAGTTGATCTTCCAAATAAGATAGTGATTGATATAGTTCTCCAAGTCACTGTCACTAAGCTACTAGAACTTGGTGATGAACTATAAACGCCAGGGATAGAAATAATGATCCCTGAGCTGTTCACGATGTTTGACACCGCGAAGGTAGAAATCAAGACGGAGCATCAAGTGTTGATGGTTAGTAAAACCACTAGTTTCGAGAAGGGCAAGGGCAAGGAGGGAAACTTCATGGATAGCAAGTCAGCTGCTGCTCTAGTGAAGCAACCCAAAGGTGAACCCAAACCCGAGACTAAGTGCTTCGATTATGAGGAGAGCGGTCGCTGAAGCGGAACAACCCTAGATACTTGGTAGATAAGAAGGCTGGCAACGTCGACAGAAGTATATTTGATATACGTGTTAATGATGTGTACCTTGCGAGTAATCCTAGTAGCACCTGGGTATTGGATACCAGTTCGGTTGCTAAATGTTAGTAACTTGAAATAAAATCTACGGAATAAACAAAGAACTAACTAAGGGTGAGGTGATGATGTGTGTTGGAAATGTTTCCAAGGTTGATGTGATCAACATCATACGCTCTCTCTACCTTCGGGATTAGTGACAAACCTAAATAAATGTTATTTGGTGTTTTGCGTTGAGTATGAACATGATTAGATCGTGTTTATTGCAACACGGTTATTCATTTAAGTTAGAGAATAATGGTTATTCTGTTTACATGAATAATACCTTCAATGGCCATGCACCTAGTCAGAATGGTTTGTTGAATCTTGATCGTAGTAATACACATGTTCATAACATTGATGCCACAAGATACGAAGTTAATAATGATAGTACCACATACTTGTGGCATTGCCATTGAATGTCATGTTGGTATAAAGCGCATGAAGAAACTCCATGCTGATGGATCTTTGGAATCATTCGATTTTGAATCGGTTGAGACATGCGAACCATGCCTCTTGGGCAAGATGACTAAGGACCCCGTTTTCCGATTTGATGGAGCAGGCAAGTGATTTATTGGAAATGATACATGTTGATGTATGCAATCCAATGAGCCTTGTAGCGTGCGGTGGATATCGTTATTTTCTTACCTTCACTGATTATTTGAGTAGATATAGTGTATATTTACTTAATGAAACAAAAGTCTGAATCATTTAAAAAGTTCAAGCAAATTCAGAGTGAAGTTTAAGATCATCGTGACAAGAAGATAAAAATGTCTGCGATATGATCATGGAGGTGAATACCGGAGTTACAAGTTTGGCATACAACTTTAGACAATGTGAAAGTTGTTTCACAGCTCACGCCACCTAGAACGCCATAGTGTGATGGTGTGTCTGAACGTCATAGTCATGCTCTATTGGATATGGTGCGTGCTATGATGTCTCTTATCATTTTGCTACTATAGTTTTGGGGTTATGCATTAGAGACAACTACATTCACTTTGATAGGGCACCATCTAAATCCATTGAGATTACATCGTGTGAATTATGGTTTGATAGAAACTTAAGCTGTCATTTCTTAATGTTTGGGGCTGCGACGCTTGTGTGGAAAATGTTTTCACCTGATGAGCTCGAACCCAAAGCGGACAAATGCATCTTCATAGAATACCCTAAGAACAGTTGGGTAAACCTTCTATCTCAAATCCAAGCATAAAGTGTTTGTTGCTAAAACTGGGTCCTTTCTCGAGAAAGAGTTTCTCTCGAAAGAACTAAGTGGGAGGAAGATATAACTTGATGAGGTTGTTGAACCTTTGTTCAACCAGAGAGTAGCGCAGCGCAGGAATTTGTTTTTGTGAAGCCTACGTTAGTTGAAGAGGAAGTTAATGATGATGATCATGAAGCTTCGGATCAAGTTACTATCGAACCTCGTAGGTCGACAAGGATGTGTACTGCTCCTGAGCGGTACGACAACCTGTCTTGGAGGTCATGTTGTTGGACAACGATGAACCTACGAGTTGTGGAGAAGCGATGATGGGCCCGGATTCCGACAAATGGTTAGAGGCCAAGAAATCCGAGAAAGGATCCATGTATGAAAACCAAGTATAGACTTTGGTAGACTTGCTCGTTGGACGGCAGGTCGTCAAGTACAAATGGACCTTTGAGATGAAGACAGACGCTGATGGTGAATGTCACCATTTATAAAGCTCGACTTATTGCAAAGAAGTTTATGACAAGTTCAATGAGTTGACTGCGATGAGACTTTCTCACTTGTAGTGATGCTAAAGTCTAATGGAATTATGTTAGCAGTTGCTGCATTTTTCAATTATGAAATCTGGCAGATGGATCACAAAACATCGTTCCTTAACGGTCTACTTGAGGAAAGGTTGTATGTGATACAACTAGAAGGTTTTGTCAGTCCTAAGGATGCTAAAAGGTGAGCAAGCTTCAGTGATCCTTCTATGGACTGAAGCAAGCATCTCGGAGTTGGAATATACATTTTGATGAGGTGGTCAAAGTTTTGTAGTTTATAAAAAGTTTACTAGAAACTTGTATTTACAATAAAGTAAGTGGGAGCACTATAGAATTTCCGATAAGTATATGTGGTTGACATATTGTTGATCGGAAATGTTGTAGAATTTCGGGAAAGCATAAACAGTTGTTTGAAAAGAGTTTTTCAAAGGAAGACCTGGATAAAGCTATCTAATTGTTGAGCATCAAGATCTATAGAGATAGATCAAGATGCTTGATGAGACTTTCAATGAGTACATACCTTGACAAGATTTTGAAAGAGTTCAAAATGGATCAATCAGTGAAAGAGTTCTCGCCTGATTTGTAAGGTGCGAAGTTGAGTGAGATTCAAAGCTCGACAACGGCAGAAGAAAGAGAAAGGACGAATGTCGTCCCCTATGACTTAGCCATAGGCTCTATATTATGCCATGCTATGTATCGCACCTGGTGTGTGCCTTGCCATGAGTCTGTCAAGGGGTACAAAAGTGATCCAGGAGTGGATCACTGGATAATGGTCAAGATTATCCTTAGTAACTAAAAGACTAAGGAGATGTTTCTCGATTATGAAGGTGATAAAGAGTTCGTCATAAAGAGTTACGTCGATGCAAGCTTTAACACCAATCCGGATGACTCCTAGTAGCAATCTGGATACGTATAGTGGAGCAGCCATTTGGAATAGTACCAAGTGGAGTGTGGTAGCAGTGTTTACAGTTTGACATAGAGATTTGCAAAGTACACACGGATCTGAATGTCGCAGACCAGTTGACTATAAGACCTCTCTCACATGCAAAGCATGATCGAGCCCAGAACTCATTAGGTGTCAGATTCATAACAATGCGAATCACATGGTGATATGAGCTAGATTATTGACTCTAGTGCAAGTGGGAGACTGTTGGAAATATGCCCTAGAGGCAATAATAAATTGATTATTATCATATTTCCTTGTTCATGATAATCGTCTATTATCTATGCTATAATTGTATTGATCGGAGACTTAGATGCATGTGTGTATACATAGACAAAACCATGTCCCTAGTATGCCTCTAGTAGACTAGCTCGTTGATCAAAGATGGTTAAGGTTTCCTAGCCATAGACATGAGATGTCATTTGATAACGGGATCACATCATTAGGAGAATGATGTGATGGACAATACCCAAACTACAAACGTAGCATATGATCGTGTCAGTTTATTGCTACTGTTTTCTGCATGTCAAGTATATGTTCCTATGACCATGAGATAATGCAACTCACTGACATCGAAGGAGTGCCTTGTGTGTATCAAACGTCGCAACATAACTAGGTGACTATAAAGGTACTCTACAGGTATCTCCGAGGGTATCTATTGAGTTGGCATGGATCAAGACTGGGATTTGTTACTCCATGTGACGACGAGGTATCTCAGGGCCCACTCGGTAATACAACATCACAACAAGCCTTGCAAGCAATGTGACTAAGTATTAGTCACGGGATCTTGCATTACGGAATGGGTAAAGAGACTTGCCGGTAACGAGGTTCAACTAGGTATGGAGATACCGACGATCGAATCTCGGGCAAGTAACATACCGAAGAACAAAGGGAACATCATACGGGATTAGCTGAATCCTTGACATAGAGGTTCGACCGATAAAGATCTTCGTAGAATATGTAGGAACCAATATGGGAATCCAGGTCCCACTATTGGTTATTGACCGTAGAGGTGTCTCGGTCATGTCTACATAGTTCTCGAACCCGCACAGTCTGCACACTTAAGGTTTGGTGACGTTTCGGTAGTATAGAGTTATGTATGGTGGTGACCAAAGGTTGTTTGGAGTCCCAGATGAGATCCCAGACGTCATGAGGAGCTCCGGAATGATCTAGAGATATAGATTCATATATAGGAAGTCCTATTTTG
Source organism: Hordeum marinum (assembly GCA_022496015.1). Lineage (NCBI taxonomy): Eukaryota > Viridiplantae > Streptophyta > Magnoliopsida > Poales > Poaceae > Hordeum > Hordeum marinum. The sequence goes on from CM039673.1 coordinate 483,944,130, forward strand.
GTCGCCGGAAAAGTTTTGGGCTTATCGGTAGTGTACCGGGAGTGCCGGGAGTGTACCGGGAGACCATCGGGAGGGGTATTTCGAGCCTAGAGGCTACATGGTCTGTGGGAGAGTAAATACCAGCCCTTTGTGGGCTTGTGGAAGTCCCACACAAGGCCCATGCGGCTGGGAAGAAAAGCCCAAAGGGAAAAAGGTGGAAAAAGGCCAAAAAAAAGGGAGGAATCCTAGTCCTACTAGGATTGGAGGAGGAGTCCTCCTCTCCTCCCCACTTCAGCCGACCCAAGGAGGCTTGGCCCTTGTGCCAAGTCCTCTCCTCCCTCCCTCTTATATATACTGGAAGTTTTAGGGTTTTCTGCACAGAATTTTTAGCCACGTGTTGCCCGTTCCTCCAGTGCATTGTTTCTCCTCTAGATCGGATTTCTGCAGTGCTTAGGCGAAGCCCTGCCGGAATTGCTCCACCACCATCACCATGGTGCCGTCACGCTGCCGGTGAACTCATCTACCTCTTCGCTCCCTCTTGCTGGATGAAGAAGGCGGAGATCGTCATCGAGCTGTACGTGTGTTGAACGCGGAGGTGCCATCCGTTCAGCGCTACATCGGAAGGACCGTGATCAAGATCGCGAGACGGATCGTGATGAGTTCGCAGGATGGATCGTGATGAGTTCGCGGGACGGATCATGATTCGATCGCGAGACAGATCATGATGAGATCGCGAGACGCTCGGCGATTTGGATCGCGAAGACGTTCGACTACACCAACCGCGTTTCTTAACGCTTCCCGCTTAGCGATCTACAAGGGTATGTAGATCCACTCTCCCTCTCATAGATGCTCAACACCATGGATAGATCTTGCATGTGTGTAGGAAATTTTTTGCTTCCCATGTAACGTTCCCCTACACAGACATGGCCTCGGAACACAAGAGACCAAAAGGTTGCACATGAGTCATATAGTAGATATGATCAACATGATGATGTTCACCATTGAAACCACCTCAACTCACTTGCTGATCGGATTTGAGTTGGTGAATTTGGATCATGTATCACTCGAATGACCAGAGGGATGTCAATTTGAGTGGGAGTTCTTAAATAATTTGATTAATTGAACTCATTATCATGAACATACTCAGTAGTGTCTTTGCAAATTATGTTGTAGATTACTAGCTCGCGTTGTAGCTCCCTTGAACTTTTATATGTTTCTAGAGAAATAGAGTTGAAATATGATGGTAGCAATATTGCGGACTGGGTCCGTGATCTGAGGATTATCCTCATTGCTGCACAGAAGGCTTATGTCCTTAATGCACTGCTCAGTGCGCCAACCCCTCTAGTGTCGTCCGTAGATGTTGTGAACATCTAACAAGCATGTTCTGATGACTACTTGATAGTTTAGTGCGTCATGCATTACGGATTAGAATTGAGGCTACGAAACATTTTGAACGTCACGGAACATATGAGATGTTCTAAGAGCTGAAATTAGGATCTCAGGCTCGTGCCCGTGTTGCGGGATGTGAGATCTCCAACAAGATTATTTGTCTGCAAGATGAAAGAGAATAGCTCAATTGTTGAGCATGTGCTCAGATTGTCTGGGTGCTACAATCGCTTGAATCGAGTGGGAGTTGATCTTCCAGATAAGATAGCGATTGATATAGTTCTCTAAGTCACTGTCACTAAGCTACTAGAACTTGGTGATGAACTATAAAATGCCAGGGATAAAAATAATGATCCCTGAGCTGTTCGCGATGTTTGACGCCACGAAGGTAGAAATCAAGAAGGAGTGTCAAGTGTTGATGGTTAGTAAAACCACTAGTTTCGAGAAGGGCAAGGGCAAGGAGGGAAACTTCATGGATGGCAAGTCAGTTGCTGCTCCAGTGAAGCAACCCAAAGTTGAACCCAAACCCTATACTAAGTGCTTTGCTTATGAGGAGAGCAGTCGCTGAAGCGGAACAACCCTAGATACTTGGTAGATAAGAAGGCTAGCAACGTCGACGGATGTATATTTGATATACGTGTTATTGATGTGCACCTTGCGAGTACTCCTAGTAGCACCTGGGTGTTGGATACCGGTTCGGTTGCTAAATGTTAGTAACTCGAAATAAAAGCTACGGAATAAACGGAGAACTAGCTAAGGGTGAGGTGACGATGTGTGTTGGAAATGTTTCCAAGGTTGATGTGATCAACATCATACGCTCTCTCTACGTTCGGGATTAGTGACGAACCTAAACAAATGTTATTTGGTGTTTTGCATTGAGCATGAACGTGATTAGATCATGTTTATTGCAGCACGGTTATTAATTTAAGTTAGAGAATAATGGTTATTCTATTTACATGAATAATACCTTCAATGGTCATGCACCCAGTGAGAATGGTTTGTTGAATCTTGATCGTAGTAAATACACATGTTCATAACATTGGTGCCAAAAGATACAAAGTTAATAATGATAGTACCACATACTTGTGGCACTGCCGCTAAATGTCATATTGGTATAAAGCGCAAGAAGAAACTCCATGCTGATGGATCTTTGGACTCATTCGATTTCGAATCGGTTGAGACATGCGAACCATGCCTCTTTGGCAAGATGACTAAGAACCCCATTTTCCGGATTGATGGAGCGGGCAAGTGATTTATTGGAAATGATACATGTTGATGTATGCAATCCAATGAGTCTTGTAGCGTGCGGTGGATATCGTTATTTTCTTACCTTCACTGATGATTTGAGTAGATATAGTGTATATTTACTTAATGAAACACAAGTCTGAATCGTTTGAAAGGTTCAAGCAAATTCAGAGTGAAGTTTAAGATCATCATGACAAGAAGATAAAAATGTCTGTGATATGATCGTGGAGGTGAATATCTGAGTTACGAGTTTGGCATACAACTTTAGACAATGTGAAAGTTGTTTCACAACTCACGCCACCTGGAACACCATAGAGTGATGGTGTGTCCGAACGTCATAGTCGTACTCTATTGGATATGGTGCGTGCTATGATATCTGTTATCATTTTGCTACTATAATTTTGGGGTTATGCATTAGAGACAACTACGTTCACTTTAATAGGGCACCATCTAAATCCGTTGAGATGACACAGTGTGAATTATGGTTTGATAGAAACCTAAGCTGTCATTTCTTAATGTTTGGGGTTGCGACGCTTGTGTGGAAAATGTTTTCACCTGATGAGATCGAACCCAAAGCGGACAAATGCATCTTCATAGAATACCCTAAGAACAGCTGGGTGAACCTGCTATCTCAGATCCAAGCATAAAATGTTTGTTCCTAAAACTGGGTCCTTTCTCGAGAAAAAGTTTCTCTTGAAAGAATTGAGTGGGAGGAAGATAGAACTTGATGAGGTTATTGAAACTTTGTTTCAATGAGAAAGTAGCGCAACGCAGGAAGATGTTTCTGTGAAGCCTACGTTAGTTGAAGAGGAAGTTAATGATGATGATCTTGAAGCTTCGGATCAAGTTACTATCGAACCTCGTAGTTCGACAAGGACGTGTACTACTCCTGAGTGGTATGACAACCCTGTCTTAGAGGTCATGTTGTTGGACAACGATGAACCTACGAGCTATGAAGAAGTGATGATGGGCCCGGATTCTGACAAATGGTTAGAGGCCATGAAATCCAAGAACGGATCCATGTATGAAACCAAGTATAGACTTTGGTTGCTCGTTGGACGGCAGGTCGTCGAGTACAAATGGACCTTTAAGATGAAGACAGACGTTGATGGTTAATGTCACCATTTGTAAAGATTGACTTGTCGCAAAGAAGTTTCCGACAAGTTCAAGGAGTTGACTGCGATGAGACTTTCTCACTTGTAGCGATGCTAAAGTCTGTTGGAATTACGTTAGCAGTTGCTGCATTTTTTCAAATATGAAATCTGGCAAATGGATGTCAAAACATCATTTCCTTAACGGTTTACTTGAGGAAAGGTTGTATGTGATACAACCAGAAGGTTTTGTCAGTCCTAAGGATGTTAAAAGGTGTGCGAGCTCCAGCAATCCTTCTATGGGCTGGAGCAAGCATCTCGCAGTTGGAATATACGCTTTGATGAGGTGATCAAAGTATTTCATTCTATACAAAGTTTATGAGAAACTTGTATTTACAATCAAGTGAGTGGGAGCACTATAGAATTTTTGATAAGCATATGTGGTTGACATATTATTGATTGAAAATGATGTAGAATTTTTGGAAAGCATAAATGGTTGTTTGAAAAGATTTTTTCAAAGGAAGAACTGGATAAAGCTACCTAATTGTTGAGCATCAAGATCTATAGAGATAGATCAAGATGCTTGATGAGACTTTCAAGGAGTACATACCTTGACAAGATTTTGAAAGAGTTCAAAATGGATCAGTCAGAGAAAGAGTTCTTGCCTGATTTGTAAGGTGTGAAGTTGAGTAAGACTCAAAGCTCGACCGCAGCAGAAGAAAGAGATAGGACGAACATCGTCCCCTATGCCTTAGCCACAGACTCTATATAGTATGCCATGCTATGTACCGCACCTGTGTGTGCCTTGCCATGAGTCCGTCAAGGGGTACAAGAGTGATCCAGGAGTGGATCACTGGACAACGGTCAAGATTATCCTTAGTAACTAAAATACTAAGGGAATGTGTCTCAATTATGGGGGTGATAAAGAGTTCATCGTAAAGAGTTACATCGATGCAAGCTTTAACACCAATCCGGATGACTCTTAGTAGCAATCCGGATACGTATAATGGAGCAGCCATTTGGAATAGCTCCAAGTGGAGTGTGGTAGCAACATTTACAGTTTAGCATAGATATTTGCAAAGTACACACAGATCTGAATGTCGCAGACTCGTTGACTAAAAGACCTCTCTCACATGCAAAGCATGATCGAGCCCCAGAACTCATTGGGTGTTAGATTCATAACAATGCGGATCACATGGTGATGTGAAATAGATTATTGACTCTAGTGCAAGTGGGGAACTGTTGGAAATATGCCCTAGAGGCAATAATAAATTGGTTATTATCATATTTCCTTGCTCATGATAATCGTTTATTATCCATGCTAGAATTGTATTGATCGGAAACTCAGATACATGTGTGGATACATAGACAACACTGTGTCCCTAGTATGCCTCTAATAGACTAGCTCGTTGATCAAAGATGGTTAAGGTTTCCTAGCCATGGACATGATATGGCATTTGATAACGAGATCACTGTTGGAAATATGCCCTAGAGGCAATAATAAAATGGTTATTATTGTATTTCCTTGTTCATGATAATTGTCTATTGTTCATGCTATAATTGTGTTAACCGGAAACCGTAATACATGTGTGAATACATAGACCACAACATGTCCCTAGTAAGCCTCTAGTTGGCTAGCTCGTTGATCAATAGATGGTCACGGTTTCATGACCATGGACATTGGATGTCGTTGATAACGGGATCACATCATTAGGAGAATGATGTGATGGACAAGACCCAATCCTAAGCATAGCACAAGATCGTGTAGTTCGTTTGCTAAAGCTTTTCAATGTCAAGTATCGTTTCCTTAGACCATGAGATTGTGCAACTCCCGGATACCGTAGGAATGCTTTGGGTGTGCCAAACGTCACAACGTAACTGGGTGGCTATAAAGGTGCACTACGGGTATCTCCGAAAGTATTTGTTGGGTTGGCACGAATCGAGATTGGGATTTGTCACTCCGTGTGACGGAGAGGTATCTCTGGGCCCACTCGGTAAGACATCATCATAATGAGCTCAATGTGACTAAGGAGTTAGCCACGGGATGATGTATTACGGAACGAGTAAAGAGACTTGCCAGTAACGAGATTGAACAAGGTATAGGGATACCGGCGATCGAATCTCGGGCAAGTACCATATCGATAGACAAAGGGAATTGTATACGGGATTAATTGAATCCCCGACATCGTGGTTCATCCGATGAGATCATCGTGGAGTACGTGGGAGCCAACATGGGTATCCAGATCCCGCTGTTGGTTATTGGCCGGAGAAGTGTCTCGGTCATGTCTACGTGTCTCCCGAACCCGTAGGGTCTACACACTTAAGGTTCGATGACGCTAGGGTTATAGGGAAATGGTATACGTGATTACCGAAGGTTGTTCGGAGTCCCGGATGAGATCCCGGACGTCACGAGGAGCTCCGGAATGGTCCGGAGGTAAAGATTGATATATAGGAAGTCCAGTTTTGGTCACCGGAAAGTTTTCGGGCTCATCGGTATTGTACCGGGAGTGCCGGGAGGGTGCCGGAGGACCCCCGGGAGGGGTGTGACGACCAAAGGACCACATGGGCTATTAGATAAAGTGTGCCAGCCCTTATTGGGCTGGGCAAGACTTTTGCTAAAGGCCCATGCGGCTGGAGATAAGGAGATAAGGCAAAAAGGATTTAAAAGGAGGAGATCCACCTCCCTTGTGGGAGGTGGACTCTCCCTTTAATTCGGCCGGCCATATCCTCTTTGGAGTAGAGGCCAAGCCAGCCCTCCACGTCCCTCCTCCTATATATACTTGAGGTTTTGGATGTTTTGAGATAAGATTTGATCTCTCTCTCTCACGGCAAAGCCCTACCTCTCTTCTTCCTCCTCCGCAGCGCTTAGGCGAAGCCCTGTCGGAATACCTTGCTACTCCACCACCACCACGCCGTCGTGCTGCTGTTGGAGCCCTTCCCCAACCTCTCCTTCCTCCTTGCTGGATCAAGGTGTTGGAGACGTCACCGGGCTGAACGTGTGTTGAACGCGGAGGTGCCGTCCGTTCGGCACTTGATCGGATCTACCGCGATCTGAATCGCTGCGAGTACGACTCCATCAACCGCGTTCTTGTAACGCTTCCGCTTAGCGATCTTCAAAGGTATGAAGATGCAATCTCTCCCCTCTCGTTGCTGGTTTCTCCATAGATAGATCTTGGTGAACGTAGGAAAATTTTGATTTACTACTACGTCTCCCAACAGTGGCATCATGAGCTAGGTCTATGCGTAGAATCTATGCACGAGTAGAACACAAAGCAGTTGTGGGCGTCGAGTTTGTTAATTTGCTTGCCGCTACTAGTCTTATCTTGATTCGGCGGTATTGTGGGATGAAGCGGCCCGGACCAACTTTACACGTACGCTTACGTGAGACCGGTTCCACCGCCTGACATGCACTAGATGCATAAGGTGGCTAGCGGGTGTCTGTCTCTCCTACCTTAGTCGGATCGGATTCGATGAAAAGGGTCCTTATGAAGGGTAAATAGCAATTGGCAAATCACGTTGTGGTGTTGACGTAGGTAAGAAACGTTCTTGCTAGTAACCTATAGCAACCACGTAAAAACTTGCAACTACAAATTAGAGGACGTCTAACTTGTTTTTGCAGCATATGCCGTGTGATATGATATGGCCAAAAGGATGTGATGTGATGCATTGTGATGTATGAGATTGATCATGTTCTTGTAATAGGGTTCACGACTTGCATGTCGATGACTATGACAACCGGCAGGAGCCATAGGAGTTGTCTTATATTATTGTATGACCTGCGTGTCAATCATAAACGCCATGTAATTACTTTACTTTATTGCTAAACGTTAGCTATAGTAGTAGAAGTAATAGTTGGCGAGACAACTTCATGAAGACACAATGATGGAGATCATGATGATGGAGATCATGGTGTCGTGCCGGTGACAGTGATGATCATGGTGCCCCGAAGATGGAGATCGAAGGAGCAAGATGATATTGGCCATATCATGTCACTATATTGATTGCATGTGATGTTTATCATGTTTACATCTTATTTGCATAGAACGACGGTAGTAAATAAGATGATCTCTCAATAAAATTTCAAGAAAGGTGTTCACCCTAACTGTGCACCGTTGCTAAGGATCGTCGTTCCGAAGCACCACGTGATGATCGGGTGTGATAGGTTCTAACGTTCGCATACAACGGGTGTAAGCCAGATTTACACATGCGAAACACTTAGGTTGACTTGACGAGCCTAGCATGTACAGACATGGCCTCGGAACACGGAAGACCGAAAGGTCGAACATGAGTCGTATAGAAGATACGATCAACATAGAGATGTTCACCATGGATGACTAGTCCGTCTCACGTGATGATCGGACACGGGCTAGTTGACATGGATCATGTATCACTTGGAAGACTAGAGAGATGTCTATCTAAGTGGGAGTTCATTAATAATTTGATTAAGTGAACTTAATTATCATGAACTTAGTCTAAAAAATGTCCTTGCAAATTATGTCGTAGATAGCTCGCGCTGTAGCTCCACAGTTTTATTGATACAATCCTAGAGAAAAGTAAGTTGAAAGTTGATGGTAGCAATAATGCGGACAGGGTCCGTGATCTGAGGATTGTCCTCATTGCTGCACAGAAAGCTTATGTTTTTGATGTACCGCTAACTGCACCACTCCCTCAAGTGTTGTCTGTAGATGTTGTGAACATATGACAGGCACTTTTTGGTGACTACGTGATAGTTCAATGCGTCATGCATTGCGGCTTAGAATTGAGGCTCCAAAACGTTTTGAACGTCACGGAACATATGAGATGTTCTAGGAGCTGAGATTGTGATCTCAGGCTCGTGCCTATGTTGAGAGGTATGAGACCTCCAACAAGATTCTTTGTCTGCAAGATAAAGGAGAATAGCTTAATCGGTGAGCGTGTGCTCAGATTGTCTGGGTGCTACAATCACTTGAATCAAGTGGGAGTTAATCTTCCAGATGAGATAGTGATTAATGCAGTTCTCCAAGTCACTGCCACCAAGCTACTAGAGCTTCGTGATGAACTATAACATGCCAGGGATGGATAAGATGATCCCTGAGTTGTTCGTGATGTTTGACACCACGAAGGTAGAAATCAAGAAGGAGCATCAAGTGTTGATGGTTAAGTGAAACCACTAGTTTCAAAAGGGGCAAGGGCAAGAAGGGAAAAACTTCAGGAATGGCAAGCCAGTTGTTGCTCTAGTGAAGAAACCCAAGGTTGAGCCCGAACCCGAGACTAAGTGCTTCTGTTATGAGGAGAATGTTCGCTGAAGCGGAAAAACCCTAGATGATTGGTAGATAAGAAGGCTGGTAATGTCAATGGAAGTATATTTGATATACGTGTTAGTGATGTGTACCTTGCTGGTACTCCTAGTAGCACCTGGGTATTAGATACCGGTTCGGTTGCTGAGTGTTAGCAACTCGAAATAAAAGCTACGGAGTAAATGGAGACTAGCTAGGTGAAAGGTGACGATGTGTGTTGGAAGTATTTCCAAGATTGATGTGATCACCATCGCACGCTCTCTCTACCTTCAGGATTTGTGATAAACCTAAATAAATGTTATTTGGTGTTTGCGTTGAGCATAAACGTGATTAGATCATGATTAGTGCGATACGGTTATTCATATAAGTTAGAGAATAATGGTTATTCTGTTTACATGGATAATGCCTTCAATGGTCATGCACCCACTCGAAATGGTTTATCGAATCATGATCGTAGTAGTACACATATTCATAACATTGGTACCAAAAGATACAAAGTTAATAATGATAGTACCACATGCTTGTGGCACTGCCACGTAATGTCATATTGGTATAAATCGCATGAAGAAACTCCATGATGATGGATGTTTTTTGACTCACTCGATTTCGAATCGGTTGAGACATGCGAGCCATGCCTCTTGGGCAAGATGACTGAGACCCCGTCATCCAATATGATGGAGCGGGCAAGTGGCTTATTGGAATTAATACATGTTGATGTATGTGGTCCAATGAGTGTTGAAACACACAGTGGATATCGTTGTTTTTCTTTACCTTCACTGATGATTTGAGTAAATATGGGGATATTTACTTAATGAAACACGAATCTGAAATGTTTGAAAGGTTCAAGGAGTTTCAGAGTGAAGTTAAAGATCATCGTGACAAGAAGATAAATGTCTATGATATGATCATGGAGGTGAATATCTAAGTTACGAGTTTGGTATGCAATTTTAGACAATGTGGAAATTGTTTCACAGCTCATGCCTCCTGGAACACCATAGTGTGATGGTGTGTTCGAACGTCGTAGTCGTGCTCTATTGGATATAGTGAGTACTATGATGTCTCTTATCGTTTTACCACTATCGTTATGGGGTTATGCATTAAAGACAAATCCATTCACTTTAACAGGGCACCATCTAAGTCTGTTGAGATGACACCGTGAGAATTATGGTTTGACAGAAGCCTAAGCTGTCATTTCTTAATGTTTGGGGCTGCGACGCTTATGTGAAAATGGGTTTTTCACCTAGCGAGCTCGAACTCAAAGCAGACAAATGCATCTTCATAGAATACCCTAATGAGACATTGGGTATACCTTCTATCTCAGATCCAAGCGCAAAAGGTGTTTGTTGCTAAGAACGGGTCCTTTTTGAGAAAGAGTTTCTCTCGAAAGAATTGAGTGGGAGGAAGATAGAACTTGATAAGGTTGTTGAACCTTTGTTTCAACCAGAGAATAGCGCAACACAGAAAGATGTTTCTGTAGAGCCTACTTAGTTGAAAAGGAAGTTAATGATGATGATCATGAAGCTTCGGATCAAGTCACTATCGAACCTCGTAGGTCGACAAGGACGCGTACTGCTCCTGAGTAGTACGACAACCCTGTCTTGGAAATCATGTTGTTGGACAACGATGAACCTACGAACTATGGAGAAGCGATGGTGGGCCCGGATTCCAACAAATGGCTAGGAGCCATGAAATCCGAGAAAGGATCCATGTATGAAAACCAAGTATGGACTTTGGTAGACTTGCCTGTTGAATGGCGGGTCATTGAGTACAAATGGACCTTTGAGATAAACATAGACGCTAATGGTGAAATGTCACCGTTTATAAAGCTCGACTTGTCGCAAAGAAGTTTCCGCCAAGTTCAAGGAGTTGACTGCAATGAGATTGTCTCATCTGTAGCGATGCTAAAAGTCTATTAAAATTTTGTTAGCAGTTGCTGCATTTTTCGATTATGAAATCTGGCAGATGGATGACAAAACAAGGTTTCCGTAATGGTTTCTGTGAGGAAGAGTTGTATGTGATACAACCAGAAGGTTTTGTCAATCCTAAGGATGCTAATAATATGCAAACTCCAGCGATCCTTCTATGGACTGGAGCAAGAATCTCGGAGTTGGAATATATGCTTTGATGAGGTGATCAAAGTGTTTAAGTTTATACAAAGTTTATGAGAAACTTGTATTTGCAAGAAAGTGAGTGGGAGCACTATAGAATTTCTTATAAGAATATGTAGTTGACATATTATTGATCGGAAATGATGTAGAATTTCTGGAAGAGCATGAAGGGTTGTTTGAAAAGAGTTTTTTCAAGGAAGACCCAGATAAAGCTACTATTTTATTGAGCATCAAGATCTATAGGGATAGATCAATTCGCTTGATAAGTTTTTTCGACGAAGACATACCTTGACAAGTTTTTGAAGGAGTTCAAAATAGATGGGTCAAAGAAGGAGTTCTTGACTGTATTGTAAGGTGTGAAATTGAGTAAGACTCAATACCCGACCACGGCAGAAGATAAAGAAAGGATGAGTGTCATCTCCTATGCTTTAGCCATAGGCTCTATATAGTATGCCATGCTGTGTACCGCACCTGTGTGTGCCTTGCCATGAGTCTGTCAAGGGGTACAAGAGTAATCCAAGAGTGGATCACTGGACAATGGTCAAAGTTATCCTTAGTAACTTGAGAACTAAGGAAATATTTCTCGATTATGGAGGTGATAAAGAGTTCATCGTAAAGGGTTACGATGATGCAAGCTTTAACTCCAATCCGGATGACTCTTAGTAGAAATCTGGCTACGTATAGTGGAGCAGCCATTTGGAATAGCTCCAAGTGGAGCGTGGGAGCAGTATCTACGAATATGACATGGAAAGTTTGCAAGGTACACACGGATCTGAATGTCGCAGACCCGCTGACTAAAAACCTCTTTCACGAGCAGAACATGAACAAACCCCAGAACTTATTGGGTGTTAATCACATGATGATATGATCACATGGTGATGTAAGTGTTAATCACATGGTGATGTGAACTAGATTATTGACTCTAGTGCAAGTGGGAGACTGTTGGAAATATGCCCTAGAGGCAATAATAAAATGGTTATTATTGTATTTCCTTGTTCATGATAATTGTCTATTGTTCATGCTATAATTGTGTTAACCGGAAACCGTAATACATGTGTGAATACATAGACCACAACATGTCCCTAGTAAGCCTCTAGTTGGCTAGCTCGTTGATCAATAGATGGTCACGGTTTCATGACCATGGACATTGGATGTCGTTGATAACGGGATCACATCATTAGGAGAATGATGTGATGGACAAGACCCAATCCTAAGCATAGCACAAGATCGTGTAGTTCGTTTGCTAAAGCTTTTCAATGTCAAGTATCGTTTCCTTAGACCATGAGATTGTGCAACTCCCGGATACCATAGGAATGCTTTGGGTGTGCCAAACGTCACAACGTAACTGGGTGGCTATAAAGGTGCACTACGGGTATCTCCGAAAGTATTTGTTGGGTTGGCACGAATCGAGATTGGGATTTGTCACTCCGTGTGACGGAGAGGTATCTCTGGGCCCACTCGGTAAGACATCATCATAATGAGCTCAATGTGACTAAGGAGTTAGCCACGGGATGATGTATTACGGAACGAGTAAAGAGACTTGCCAGTAACGAGATTGAACAAGGTATAGGGATACCGGCGATCGAATCTCGGGCAAGTACCATACCGATAGACAAAGGGAATTGTATACGGGATTAATTGAATCCCCGACATCGTGGTTCATCCGATGAGATCATCGTGGAGTACGTGGGAGCCAACATGGGTATCCAGATCCCGCTGTTGGTTATTGGCCGGAGAAGTGTCTCGGTCATGTCTACGTGTCTCCCGAACCCGTAGGGTCTACACACTTAAGGTTCGATGACGCTAGGGTTATAGGGAAATGGTATACGTGATTACCGAAGGTTGTTCGGAGTCCCGGATGAGATCCCGGACGCCACGAGGAGCTCCGGAATGGTCCGGAGGTAAAGATTGATATATAGGAAGTCCAGTTTTGGTCACCGGAAAGTTTTCGGGCTCATCGGTATTGTACCGGGAGTGCCGGGAGGGTGCCGGAGGACCCCCGGGAGGGGTGTGACGACCAAAGGACCACATGGGCTATTAGATAAAGTGTGCCAGCCCTTATTGGGCTGGGCAAGACTTTTGCTAAAGGCCCATGCGGCTGGAGATAAGGAGATAAGGCAAAAAGGATTTAAAAGGAGGAGATCCACCTCCCTTGTGGGAGGTGGACTCTCCCTTTAATTCGGCCGGCCATATCCTCTTTGGAGTAGAGGCCAAGCCAGCCCTCCACGTCCCTCCTCCTATATATACTTGAGGTTTTGGATGTTTTGAGATAAGATTTGATCTCTCTCTCTCACGGCAAAGCCCTACCTCTCTTCTTCCTCCTCCGCAGCGCTTAGGCGAAGCCCTGTCGGAATACCTTGCTACTCCACCACCACCACGCCGTCGTGCTGCTGTTGGAGCCCTTCCCCAACCTCTCCTTCCTCCTTGCTGGATCAAGGTGTTGGAGACGTCACCGGGCTGAACGTGTGTTGAACGCGGAGGTGCCGTCCGTTCGGCACTTGATCGGATCTACCGCGATCTGAATCGCTGCGAGTACGACTCCATCAACCGCGTTCTTGTAACGCTTCCGCTTAGCGATCTTCAAAGGTATGAAGATGCAATCTCTCCCCTCTCGTTGCTGGTTTCTCCATAGATAGATCTTGGTGAACGTAGGAAAATTTTGATTTACTACTACGTCTCCCAACAATCACATTATTAGGAGAATGATGTGATGGACAAGACCCAAACTATAAACGTAGCATTTGATCGTGTCAGTTTATTGCTACAGTTTTTTGCATGTCAAGTATATGTTCCTATGACCATGAGATCATGCAACTCACTGACATCAGAGGAGTGCCTTGTGTGTATCAAACATCGCAACGTAACTGGGTGACTATAAAGGTGCTCTACAGGTATCTCCGAGGGTGCCTGTTGGGTTGGCATGGATCAAGACTGGGATTTGTTACTCCGTGTGACGAAGAGGTATCTCAGGGCCCACTCGGTAATACAACATCACAACAAGCCCAAGCAATGCGACTAAGTTTTGGCCACAAGATCTTGTATTACGAAACGAGTAAAGAGACTTGTCGGTAACGAGGTTGAACTAGGTATGGAGATACCAACGATCGTATCTCGGGCAAGTAACATACCGAAGAACAAAGGGAACGTTATACGGGATTGACTGAATCCTTGACATAGAGTTTTGACTGATAAAGATCTTCGCAGAATATGTACGAACCAATATGGGCATCCAGGTCCCGCTATTGGTTATTGATCGTAGAGGTGTCTCGGTCATGTCTACATAGTTCTTGAACCCGTAGGGTCTGCACACTTAAGGTTTAGTGACGCTTCGGTAGTATAGAGTTATGTATGGTGGTGACCGAAGGTTGTTTGAAGTCCCGGATGAGATCCTGGACGTCACGAGGAGCTCCAGAATGGTCCGGAGGTAAAGATTGATATATGGGATAATGGTGTTTGGTCTCCGGAAGGGTTCTGGAATTCACCGGAAATAGTTTCGGATGTTTCCCGAAATGTTCGGGGTACAGGAACACTTTATTTGGGCCAAGGGGTAAAGCCCATGAGGCTTTAGGAAGGTGCAAAAGCTGTTTCGCGGAGGCCAGGGGCCAGACGCCAGGGACCCTGGCATCTCGGGCCAGACGCCGAGGACCTTGGCGTCTGGTCCTGAAGTCCGAGAAGGACTCTTGCCTTGCGGGCAAACCAACCTTGAGGAGGATTTTTCTCCAAGTTTCGACCCCAAGGCTCAGCATATAAATAGAGGGGCGAGGCTAGCACTTGGGACACATCAAGAAACCCTAAGCCACGTGCTGCCTCTCCTCTAGTTTGTAGTTTCTCCTCTAGATCGGTTTCAGCTGTGCTTAGGCGAAGCCCTGCTGGAATGGCTCCACCACCATCGCCACAACGCCGTCGTGCTGCTGGAGAACTCGTCTACCTCTTCACACCCTCTTGCTGGATCAAGAAGGCGGAGATCGTCATTGAGCTGTACGTGTGTTGAACGCGGAGGTGTCGTCCGTTCGGCGCTAGATCGGAAGGACCATGATCAAGATTGCGAGACGATTCTTGATTGGATCGTGGGGCGGATCGTGATGAGATCGCCAGACGGATCGTGATGGGATCGTGGAACGCTCGGCGATTTGGATCGCGAAGACGTTCGACTACATCAACCACGTTTCTTAACGCTTCCCACTTAGCAATCTACAAGGGTATGTAGCTCCACTCTCCCTCTCATAGATGCTCATCACCATGGATAGATCTTGCGTGTGCATAGGAATTTTTTTGTTTCCCATGCAACATTCCCCAATAGTATAGTGCGACAGACTAGGCAATCAGACTATAGTGCTTTATTTCTTTCACTTAGCCATAGGGGTGGGAAAAGGACTACAGGAAGCGTACGATTAGCCACCAAAATGTTGTGATGTTTGGACGAACCGTGGCTGAAGCCGGTATCATAATGTCTGCATGAAGGGCAGGTTCCTCGTATAACACGGAATAACCGCGTACGAGGATTGGAGTATAACACTTCCAGCTCAGCGTTCACAGATCGGATCGCGCATACTAAGACAGTCCGTTTTTGGCTTTCTCCCCTGAGGTGCTTGACCAGACTATCCGGAAGTACAATCGCAGAGGTGCTCCCTTTGCCCTTTTAGCCGAACAAGCAAAACGTAAACGGGCAAGCACAAAAGCCGGGCAACCCAACTTATTGACCAAAGACATAGTTTGAAACTGATGCATATAAAGCGAACGCCGAGACGCCGAATACATGATAAATAAGGCTATTTGTTTTTTAACGCGAGCCCCGGTCTATTAGCCGGTTACCTCTCGTCATAACGAACAGGTTCACGAGAAGAGGGAGAAAGGAAAATATGCACCGAAAACAGGACAAATGAGGCGAACTTGCGCCACGCAATTTTGCATTTTCTCAATAACTCTTATAACTCGGATTGCCGAAGCATCTGTTTACAGGTATATGAAATAAAATAAGAAATAAAATCATACGGGAGTTGTTGTACCAGGGGTCTTCAATTGGTAACATGACGTCCTTGATATGTCCCCTTGCTAGTTGACTCCTGCTCTTAGATGCAACTTGATGGGTGTTAGTGTTCGGTGAGCGTATTTTGCTAAAAAAATCTTGAGAGGCCGCCGAATTGTAGGTGAGCTTTACGCCTAGGCAGGCTCTTTTAGGAGCGCCTGCATTTTGTCTGAAGACGTGTTGATGGTAACAGTTCTGGGCAATCGAACACCCATCTTAATTTCCCCACCGCTACCCATGGAATCTTAAGGGCGAAGTTGTGTCTCCTCGGCACATACTTTGCTGGTCCTGAGGTTGTGCGGTGGGGGCGAGTCCCTATAGAGGGGAGGAGGGAGGATCTGAATTTTCGGTCCGAAGCCAAACTCACTTCCCAGCCTTCTGTGCCTTTATGGCGGATAATGGAACTTGCCGATCTTCTTAGTAACTGAATTTGGCTGCTAGGGCCAGTGCATGTTCCTCAGTTCTAAGGGAGCGCTCGGTATTGCCGTTGACAGTAATGACCCCCTTGGGGCCCAACATCTTGAGATTGAGGTATGCATAGTGTGGAACGCGTTGAAACGGGCGAACACTATCCGACCGAGCAGTGCGTGATAGCCGTTGCGGAAGAGCACGATGTGAAAGATCAAGGCTTCGCTGCAAAAGTTATCGGGCGAGACAAAAACAACTTCCAGAGTTACAGAGCCCATGCATCAGGACTCAACGCCCGGGATTACTCCTTTGAAGGTAGTGCTGCTGGGTTTGATCCTTGACGGATCTATGCCCATCTTTTTCACCGTATCTGACTAATCAGGTTGAGGCTACTTCCTCCGTCCATTAGGAATTTTGTGAGGTGGTACCCATCTATGATGGGGTGTAGGACGAGGGCCTCCGAACCCCCATGGCGGATACTGGTCAGGTGATCACGCCGATCAAAGGTGACCGGGTATGCCAACCATGGGTTGTACTTTGGGGCTACAGGTTCCACCACGTAGACTTCCCGAAGGGCGCGCTTCCTCTCCTTCTTGGGTATATGTGTGGCGTATATCATGTTCACCGTTTTGACTTCGGGAGGGAATTTCTTCTGTCCGCCACCGATTGGACCCCGAGGCTCATCTTCGTCCTTGCTGTTAGAGCTTTTGCCTTGATCGTCGGGTGGTATCTTGCCAGCCTGTGTAAACACCTAGCAGTTGCGGTGTGTGTGGTTGGCGGGCTTTTCCGAAGTCCTATGAATTTGGTTGTGCTTTTCCATGATCTTCTTGAGCTAAGTGGGTCCATCACAATTGCCTTTAGGGGGCTTCTTCCGCTGCCCGGGTCGGGAGTTACGGAATCCGGCATTAACAATTGTATCATCGGCATCACTATTATTGTGTTGGCGCTTATTCGTATTGCGCTTTGGCTTCGAGCTGCCATCTCGGGCCTCAGGTGCCACGGGATCTTCAGAATTGTGGATGCGTCTTGCCAGCCAGTTGTCTTTGCCTGCGCAAAAGCAGGTCATGAGGGAGGTAAGGGCGGACATGGTCCGAGGCTTGTCCTGGCCTAGCTGGCGAGCCAGCCATTCGTCCCTAATGTTGTGCCGGAAGGAGGCTATGGCCTCAGCATCCGGACAGTCGACGATTTGGTTCTTCTTAGTCAAGAACTAATTCTATAGCAGACTCGCCGGGCTTCTGGACGACATTGCTGAGATCGGAAGAGTCCGGCGGGCGGACATAGGTTCCTTGGAAATTAGAGCGGAACGCATCTTCCAGGTCTTCCCAACATCCAATGGAGTTTTCGAGGAGGCTGTTTAGCCAGTGCCGAGGTGGCCCCTTAAGCTTAAGAGGGAGGTATTTGATGGCGTGGAGATCGTCTCCTCGCGCCATGTGGGTATGAAGGAGGAAGTCTTCAATCCATACAGTTGGGTCAGTGGTCCCATCATACTGTTCTATATTCACGGGTTTAAACCCCTCAAGGAACTGGTGCCGCATTACCTCATCTGTGAAGCACAGTGGGTGAGCGGCGCCTCTGACCCATGCTATGTCGTGCCTCGATCCGGCGTCTGTATGGGGTCGGTTGCGTTCCCAGGTTCTATTGTTTTGGTCGAACCAAGGTCTGTATCCGCCGCGTCTATCGGGCGAGTAGTCTCTGGATCCATAGATGGATCGTGTGCGGCCTTCTCATGATCAAGGTCATCTCGCAGGTCGAACCTGGCATTAGGATCTACTGGATCCTTACCCCATCTTCGGGGTACTATCGGTATATAACCGGCATCATCAGCCGTCCTGTCCCGACCACGAGGGGGCGGTCCGGCTTGTCATACGGAGTACGGTCTGGAGATGGAGTATCAGTAAGTTCTTCATCAAATTGCGGCAGCAGCCTTCTCTGAGGGTAGCTTTTGGGCTGGTTTGACAGACCAGTGTCGTATGCTTCCTCGGCTGAGAGGACTTTCGTCCATCGATCATTGAGGTCGGTCTGTTCGGCTTTGAGTTGTCGTTCCTTAGCCTTTAGGCTACGAGCCATTGCTATGAGCCGCCGCCTGATTTCTTCCTGGTCTTCGAGGTTGTCAGGATGTACAAGTCATTGGCTTCCTGTATACCTTCCTCCTCGGCGCGGGGAAGGTACTCATCGCCTTCAGGGTCGTTGACATTATCGGGGTTGTTTTGGTCCTCATGCCCCTCTGGACCCTCAAACAGGTGCTCGGGGATATCAGGATTGTCATGATCAGCGGGGGCGTTACCGTCCCCGTTGCTGATAATAGCTCTTTTTCCCTTTTTTGCTTTTGGACTGCTTATGCGATTTCCGGCGCCTTGAGGGTGCATCGCCCAATTTGTCGCCGTCGTTGTGAGGCGTGTTATCGTCGTTGGTGGTAAGAGTATCCACCATGTAGACGTCGTATGTAGAAGTGGCGGTCCAACTCCCGGTGTTAATGGGGGTGAGAGCACGGTCCTCTTCAACAAGTAACTCTGCCTCCTCGGAGACATAGTCCAGCATGTCGGTTAAATCTTCGATAGTGGCTATCAAGTGGGTGGTGGGTGGATTGAAAAATTCGTCCCCGCCCGCACCGTAACCGAACCGAGCATAGATCGGGACTGGATCGTCAGTGATCTTCATCGACGAGAATCGCTCCAGGGCCTCGCCGATCGCTGAGGGCCCAATTGGATCCAGCTGTTCGGAATTCGTGGAGTTAACCTCCGTGACGTCCAGACATGCAGAGTGTTCGGAAAGAACATGTGTCCGGTCATTTGGCTTAATGGACGGACCGGGATACGAGATCGGCTCATCACCATGGGTGACCCCATCGGCATGTCTAAAGAAGGGGCTCGAGGTAAGGCCTCAAAGTCCTCAAAGGCTACAGGCGAAGCTGCGAGCTCGATTAATGTCAAGTCACCCCGAGAGTCGACGGAGAAATCTAAGTTTCCAAATCTGACCTCTCGATCAGGGGCGAAGTTCTCAACGCGGCCTAGATAGCCAGCGGAATCAGCGTGCAGCACAACGCTGCTGAAGGCGAAGATCTGTCCGGGGATGAAAACGTCCATGTTGCGGACCTCTTCGTTGATGACAAGGCGAGGCGTCAATTCCATCTTGCTCGCAGAGGAACTCTTAATGAAAGCACCAATGTCGGTGTCAAAACCGGCAGATCTCGGGTAGGGGGTCCCGAACTGTGAGACTAGAATCAACGATAACAGGAGACGAAGGGGACACAAGTTTACCCAGGTTCAGGCCCTCCTATGGAGGTAATACCAACGTCCTGCTTGGTTGTATTGATGATGTAAGGGGTTACAGAGTTGATCTACCTCGAGATCATATATCTAACCCTAGATGAGTTGTTCTGCCTCTATACCCTAAAACCCTCCGGCTTATATAGGTGCCGAGGATGCCTAGGGTTTACACATGATCGGTTATATGCCGAAGAGATAAACATGCCTAATTACTACATCAGACGTGGAGCGCAAGCCGTGCTTCCCGAAGCTTCCATCTTGGATACTGGGCCTTCAAATCCTTTGGTGTTCGGTAAGTAGCCCTCCTAGTCCAGACCATAACAATAGGTCGGCTATCCGAGGACCCCCTAATCCAGGACTCCCTCACAAGGGTTGTCAAAAGCGGACGTGGCAGCGGTTCGTACCACCCCCCTCCCCCCTGACACACACTTTATCTCCGGTTTGCAAGAAAAAGTCCGTCCGACCATCGAGCAGACCGATACAAGCCCGCGTTGGATGGCCTCAAGGGTCCAGGTCACACGGTCTAGACGTATGCGTGCAGTTTGAGGGTCCGAGTTGAAGATGCCCTTACATCCAAAAAGTTTGATATAAAGGAAAGTCCGTCAGGCAAGGAGGATCATTGGCATAAGAACCCATGATGGTTGCCTTGATTTCCTTCTCATAAAAGTTTTTTAATGGCATTTTCCTCTTCAGTGACTAATTCACTAATGTGCTCAAAATTCAGGGCCGAGGTGGATATTGGGTTTAGGTTCAAAAGAGAAAAGATCTTTGCAGAAGAAGTGGCAACTTTAAGCATATCCGAGGTAGAGATCGTCACATGACCATCATCACCAATCAAAGTAGTTAAATGGTTCACACGGTTTCTATGGTTACCCATAGAGTGGAAATAGGCATTATTACGATCTCCCATAAGAATTTTCCTATCTCCAGACCTTTGCTATAAAATAGTCTTTTCTTTTTCAAATAGCATCAAGTTCATTTTTAATCACCCTTTTTCTGTCAGGCTTGACATGAGAAAGAGTTTTTTTCGAACAACACATCAAAATCAAAATCATAAGGAGGGCCTATTTCTTTCTTTTCATTGCAACTTCAGCATCAATACTTCATCCTTTAATATTTTTACAAACAATCTAGTTTTACATTGTCAGTTCTTTAACAATAGCAGAAGAGGCATAAGAGTCAATATTCCATACATTAGCAACCACTTGAGCAAAATCAGGTCGAGACAATCATCAGTTTTTAAATCTGGACATTTTAGGGCCATAGATTTTCCTAGCTCCAATGACTAGAACAAGAGGAGTGTGATCAATGTCATCTCTAGGAAGAGCAACAAGTCAAGATAAGGAAAAGTGCCTGTCCCAATCCACATAAGTGAACACCATGTCAAAGATAAGTTCATCTTGGTTGTGAGACCAAGTGAAGCACTGGTTAGAGATATGAAACTCTAAAGCCCCATATGTCGATCTAGTCGTTGAACAAGAAAGTAAAATGAGGGTTAATAATATCACAATTTTTTACCAGCATCGCTTATGACCAAATTGAAATTACCGCATATTAGAATAGTGTAAGAAGCAACTTCCATAATATCATGCATCTCAAAAATGAAATCGACTTTAAAGTATCCCTCGTCTTTCTCTTTTGGTTTCTTTCTGCATCGTTTTTTGCGTCGGGAGAGAAGAGAGGGATAAGAAAGGAAAGCCAATGAAGGAAGGAAAGGGAAGAAGGGAAGAAAGCGTTAAGGGGTCTATGCGGTGGTTGTGATTAGGTGTGTTTATGTTATTCTTATGTTGGTTGACGGGTGAGTTTTCTACACGACTCAAGTTGTGTTTTCGTGGATTTCTGTCTTTTGTGCCAACTTGGCCGAGTTGGGATGTTTTGTAGGCTTCGACAGACTTGGGATCCTCCCAAGTCGATTTTGATTATACTTCACTTTTGTTTGGCCGTTTGATCATAAATCAACGGGAGACAAAATTGGACAAACCCAAAGTCAGAATCGAGTCGACTGACTCGTAGCATGTCAGGTTTATAACTTGCATCATGAAAAAGGATAGTGCCGCAACAAATATATTCTACAAGCTTACCTTTAGCAAGCAAGCATCTCGAAGAAAACCGGGGGCGCATGCAGGAGAAAAGCACCCAGCAAAAGACGGAGATCTTTTGGAAGAACTTTGCGACGCGCACAGTACTGATGCATGCACGCACGCACGCCGTGATACGACTACACAGTGCGCTGCTGCTGGTGTATTATTAGGTTTAGCGTGTCTTCTTTTTATGTGCCCGCCAGCACGTTATAGGCGCTAGAATCTACAGTGTCAAATCGCGGCCCGGGTGGGGACGCAGCTTTCTACAGGACTAGTCGTTTTCACCGAGCCAGCCAGCCATAGCTCGCTCGCTTCAAGCCTCGGGCAAACGACAGATCATGCATGAATAAATGCAGTGCAGATAGATAGATATCCATCCGAAGCAACAGTAGGATTTGTCAAGTCAACCGCTTCCTTGCATGCATGCATGCAGCAACGCTACTACAGTCACGGCTTTATATGCCGAGCCCCGATGCCATTGCGATGCACGGCCACGGCAAAGGCAGAACACCAGGAAGAAAGAAGGAGCTACGGCATAGGCGCCAGAAACAAGAGGAGAAGACTCCCGTCTCGTGTCGTGCATGGATCCCAACGACGCCTTCTTGGCCGCGCACCCGTTCCGGTGGGACCTCGGCCCGCCGGCCCCGGCGGCAGTGCCTCCGCCGCCGCCGCCTCCTCCTGCGCTGCCTCCGGCGAACGCGCCGAGGGAGCTGGAGGACCTCGTGGTCGGCTACGGCGTGCGCGCCTCCACGGTGGCGCGGATCTCGGAGCTCGGGTTCACGGCCAGCACGCTCCTCGTCATGACGGAGCGCGAGCTTGACGACATGACCGCCGCGCTTGCGGGGCTGTTCCGCTGGGACCTGCTCATCGGCGAGCGGTTCGGCCTTCGCGCCGCGCTGCGCGCCGAGCGTGGCCGCCTCATGTCACCGGGCTGCCGCCACCACGGATACCAGTCCGGAAGCACCGTCGACGGCGCCTCCCAAGAAGGTGATTGCCCATGCACGACCCATCCAATTATGTTCTCGTGTTTGTGATTGTGATGCCGTTAAATAACCGTTGTGCGTGCATGCGATCTAACAGTGTTGTCGAACGAGCGCGATGGGGCGGCTAGCGGCGGCATCGGCGAAGACGACGCCATGAGGATGATGGCGTCGGGCAAGAAGCAGAAGAATGGGTCCGCGGGGAGGAAGGCCAAGAAGGCCAGGAGGAAGAAGGTGAACGACCTGCGGCTGGACATGCAGGGGGACGAGCACGAGGATGGCGGGGGCGGCCGGTCTGAGTCGACGGAGTCGTCGGCTGGTGGAGCCGTCGGCGGGGAGCGGCAGCGGGAGCACCCGTTCGTGGTGACGGAGCCCGGCGAGGTGGCCAGGGCGAAGAAGAACGGACTGGACTACCTGTTCCATCTCTACGAGCAGTGCCGCCTCTTCCTGCTCCAGGTGCAGTCCATGGCCAAGCTGCATGGCCAGAAGTCTCCAACCAAGGTACACATAATTCGCCATTGCTACGTAACTCTCTCTACCTACGCTACGTTGGCTGCTCTGAATCTGAATACAGCTGCATGTCAGCTACTGAACTCACCGTGACTACTCGAGCTCGTATTGATTACTGACAGTTCTGTTCGTTCGTATACTACCGACGCGCTGCCATCTCATAAATTTCTGAAGGAAGCAAGATCTCGTGTTAGTTTAGAAAATTTGCACTCACGTTCATGTACCATTGGCTTCTGCATGTGTCAGTCACTGCCAAAGAGTACCCAATTTTAATTAGAGATCAATACTAGTACGAGGGAAGTACTCTATGTCCTTTGATTAAGTTAGTTTTACAACGTCGGCAGTGTATAAAATTCTGGAGATGAACATGTGTAAAGGTTGCTGCATGCATGACCTCATAATCAGGTACTCCCTCCGTCCATAATATAATAGCGTATTTGATACTAGAGTACATTACATGTGAACTGAGGTGTAGATTAAACGTGACATGGTTTCTCTAAGCAGTGTGTTCTAGGGTTTGCTAACGTAGTAAAGGCCCTTGTCTGAAGGGCTCATCTTCCTTAGCTCTTAGCTGGAGTAGTAGAACCTGCTTAGTTTGAGCTTAACCATGCCAAACCTTAGTCACCCAAAGTTTGACCAACAAAATAAGAGTGAGAAATGAACATTGCAAGCTTAATTCAATAGTACTCGACCTTAAAAAAATATCAATAGTACTCCCTCATCTAAAACATCTTATAGTATTAGTTTACTGATGGAGTACTTCACATGAGTCGATATGAGATGCATGCATTCAGTAGGGGATGAACATGTATGTATGATTCCAAAAAAAGGTGTGATATGGAAAATACACGATTGCGGTGACAAATATGCAATCCATGGTATGGTAGTGATTAGCTCCAGACGGATGTTCTATTGCACCGTATTTTCTTGCTGAGGAGACGCCGTAGAAAAATTAGAAAATATATAGGAAGAAATGAGACGAATTTCCCAAGAGGACGTATTCAACTAAATACTGATTTGTAAAGTTAGTTCCAAAGCATGCTTGGATGCCAATATTTGATTTGTCGATGTATGTGTGAAGCCATAAAAAATGGCTTCTGACCTGAACTTTTGGTCATCCTGTGCATTTGGATACCATAACCCATTACGTGAACCCGAACCGAATTACCCATAATACCCATACTAGTATGTGTAATTCGGGTATCGGGTTAGGGTTCGGTTCTCATTTCTTGGCTATTCGGTTTTGGGGTTAGGGTTCAGGTTTCAGTCTAGAAAATTCGAAATACCCATACTAGTTCGAATTATTCATACCATCCAAATTATTCAACCTATTATTACTGTCATGTTACCCATACTAGCAAAAATACCCATACTGTCCAAATTATTCATATCAAAAGTTGATGAATGCTTCGAATATTTCGGGCTTTTTGGGTACCCGAATTAACCAAACCAAAATTTTGGGTAATTTGGGTTTGGGTATTGTTTTTACAAAAAAAGTTTTGGTTTTTATTTTTAAGTATCCGAATTACCCATAAACCGAACTATCCGAACCGAAATAACCAAAATATCCAAATGTCCAGGGTGAACTTTTGGCGTCAAACCAAGCACAGACCTCATGAATAGTGGGATAGTTTGAGCTAAAATGGCCTAGCTAACAACATAAATTGGATTAAAACCACAACAAATGTTTTGAATTAAAACTACGACAAATGCTTTTCGAACTAACGGAGGGAGTAGTTCTTAGTCTAACTTTTGTGAACTCGTGGCCTTGAACTCAACGGCTGAATGTACTGGATATTCCCTACTTCACTAAAACAAATATATGTGCTTGTTTGCTAGTTCTCGACTCTGGACATGCTGCGCTGTCCCTGTATCATTGCACGTCATACCGATGGTACTACTAGAAACACATACTAAAAGGTAGAATACGGTTAAACATAGACCACAAGCCGTAGATGCTCGGAGAAGAAACGAAATGCGATCAAGGTGCTAGACACACGCACGCCGACGCCCTACGAGCAGTGTTCCAAAACCCGGAAAAGATCCCGGGCGTGTCAGCTGTCGATAGGCCCGGAAAGCCTGCCGGCCCTGTGCTGTCCTGTCGCCCCCTAGCTTAGCATCAGGTAGGCGTGCATGACATGGAGGCAGGCAGGGGTGTGGTAGGGGCCCTCCCTCGGCTGCCGGGTGGCTGGCCTCCCCTGCCACGTAAGTACACCGAGCCATGTGATCTCCCCCGTGCTCCGCCTGCCACTGTGCGTGCGCGCGCGCGCGCCACCGCTCTCCCGCCTGCACCGCCTGGCCGGATTCCATGGTGATGCGACGGGCGCAGCGCCCAGTCAGACCGCACCGGACCGAGCCCGCGCGCGCGCACTGTGCGGCGCATGACCAACAGGGGCAGCAGACGGGCCGAGCTAACTGGTGTACTTGTGCAGGTGACGAACCAGGTGTTCAGGTACGCGAGCAAGGTGGGGGCGAGCTACATCAACAAGCCCAAGATGCGGCACTACGTGCACTGCTACGCGCTGCACTGCCTGGACGAGGACGCCTCCGACGCGCTGCGCCGGGCGTACAAGGCGCGCGGCGAGAACGTCGGGGCGTGGCGCCAGGCGTGCTACGCGCCGCTCGTGGACATCGCGGCGCGCCACGCCTTCGACATCGACGCCGTCTTCGCCGCGCACCCGCGCCTCGCCATCTGGTACGTGCCCACCAGGCTCCGCCAGCTCTGCCACCAGGCCCGGAGCGCGCACGACGCAGCCGCTCACGCCGGCGCCATGCCACCGCCCATGTTCTAGTCGTTGCAGACGGCGGTGGGCTAGAATCGAATGTTGCGAGTTTGTTGCTTGGGCCAGTAGAGTGGAGCAGCCTTTGTGTGTTTGTGCGCGCGCTTGCATGGTGGACATGCGAATGTGATGAATGTTTGTAACATGGATGTTTAATTCTAAGACATCTGGCGAAATGTGATCGGTCATCAGCAATTGAATTGCATCGATGAAAATTTGAACTGCCCACTTGTTATCATCACGACAAAATCGTTATTTTTTATTAAAAGGGTTTATTCGAAGATTTCCATTATTAAAAAGAATTAAGAGTTTAATAAAGCAATGTAAACCTACAACATCAACGCGTCGCAACTTGCATGCAACCTGCAGTCTAAGTACATCTCTAGCACATCCCGCAAAAGGCCGACGATCTATGTTATTTCGGTTGTTTTACAAAAAAAGACGATTTGAGGGCCCGATCAGGTACCCGAAGCACGGCCTGACCCGTAATTTTTTTACGAGAGTCCCGCATCCGGTATATATGCCAGCGCCCGGACGTTTTAGGGTATCTGTCTCGTTTTTTCCCTCTCCTCCACCGCGATTTCTTCTCTCCGGTGACAAATACTCTTCACTCGGACAACGATTTGCCGCGTTCTCTAGCAGACAAACTCGACGGTGATGGCGTCTGCGGGTGCGGGGCATGGTAGCGGCAAGGATTTCGGCGACCACGGTGGCTTCGGTTGCCGCGAGGGGCTCGGTGGTCGCGACGGCTTTGGCGGCCGCACGTGTCGGATGGCCAGCGGGAGGCGACGTGCACGCGCGGTCCCGCAGTGCCTGATCTAGGTCGGAGGTGTGAAAGAACTTCCAATGTTGTAGTCGGTTGTTCAACCCGGCTCTCGAGCAACAACGCGTGGCCGAGCGGGCCTTCGTCGAGGGCCACCGCCGCCAAAGGAGAAGTCGTTGCGGTTGCGCAAGTGCCGACGCTCCGGGAGGACTACCAACTCCAAACCTAGGTCTCTGGTCAGCTCATCTACAACACCCTGCACAGAGGCGAGCGGTTGCCCCCCGAGGTCATCTCCAGCGACGACGACGAGGAGGAGGAGGGCGACGTTAGCCGCTCCGGCGACAGAGACGAGGAGTAGACGACGGCTCCGACGACTCCCAAGTTTAGCTAGCTTTTAATCTATGCTTAATTAACTTTTATCTAGTTCGTGTGTATGAACTCCGACAATGATTATGACACGAATTATTCTGCGTGAGACGGAGATTTTCAATAAATTGGTTTTACAGGATACCGCAAACTGTTTTGTGGGACGCGCGGACGCGGGTCTGCTTGAGAATATTTAGCGGATGCGCGGACTTTTCTTACAGCTCGATGGACAGAAGACATAGCAGAAAAACTTAGGGAATCTGAGAGAGTATTTAGCAGATCCGAGCACGTACTACCGTGCGAATCTTGAAAGCTGATCGTGAATTCAAAAAGTTTCCAACGTCTCGCTAACAGTGCGTGTCGGATATTCAACACAAGTGCTAGTAGCCACGAGCGGGTGGTTTACATCGTGTCGAGCTCGCTTAGGTCTTGTCTCTTACTAAAAATGCAAGAACACAAGTGAATACAGGGTTTTAATTAGTTGAACACCCTCGGTGATAGACATATGCCCCTAGAGCTCATCTGTTTCATCTCATCAAGTCGTCATCAGGTCAGATCATGCAGCATTATAGGTAACGCGGCTGCACATGGCTTGCGCTTTTTATAATTGCTTAAGAAGGCAAAAAATGTTGTTTTCGAAATGAAACTTATGACGCGTTTGGTTGGTCGCATTAGGTCGGGTCAGGCCCGCACTGGTCCGTTTGGTTGCTTGGACCGCATCAACAACCTGGCCCGTACAAACCTCAAAGCAGGCCTCAGCCTGGCTCTGAAGGGACAGCCGAATCGGCTGTTTTTTGCGAGCCAGGCTCGCTCGAGCCATGCGTGGTGAGCGCATGCATGCCTTGGGACACGCGAGAGACAGGGCGACTGCTCACAACGCCCCACGCCCTCTCTCGTCACCTTCCTCGCCAGTTCACATCCACTCCCTCTCTCTCACCACATCGTCCGTTCGGTTTCTCCGATGGTCACGCTGCCGTCTCGCCACGCCCCATCCACTCCGCCCTCTCTCGTCACCTTCCTCGCCAGTTCACATCCACTCCCTCTCTCACCTCATCGTCTGTTCGGTTTCTCCGATGGGCACGCCGTCGTCTCGCCACGCCCCACCCACTCCGGTCA
Source organism: Hordeum marinum (assembly GCA_022496015.1). NCBI lineage: Eukaryota > Viridiplantae > Streptophyta > Magnoliopsida > Poales > Poaceae > Hordeum > Hordeum marinum. The sequence continues at coordinate 483,972,511 of CM039673.1, forward strand.
TCGTCGGCAGCAATCCCATCTAACAGAGGGTCGTCCTCCCCGCGACCGGAGTCGATCTGGCGGCGGCATTGCGAGCTCCCTCCCCTTTATGCACCATGCTGGTGCCCTGGGCCAATGCAGCGTCGGCGTCGGTCGCTCCGGCTCCGCCACCGGAGCCGGTGGTCCTCTCCATCTGCTCAAACATCGCGGGGATCCAATACCCGCCGGCACCGTCCTTTGCAGGCCCCTCTTATGGGGGTATTTTTACCCCCATAAAATGGTTTTCTCCTATGCCTCCGATGCAAGGAGAGGGGAGCTCCAGGGCGCCGGCGTCAGCTTCGAGCCGGCGCAGGCAGAGGCGCATGGTCGCGGCCCTAGGAACGATCGGGTCCTCTTCATTGGCGACAGCAGCACCCCTCTCCCCGTCGAGGTTTTCACCACGGTCGGCGTATGCTGCACCGGCAACCCCCACTGTAAGCTCTCAAATCCCCCTCTGCTTCTTAGTTAGGGTTCTTAGGGTAGTTCATAGTGTGCTAGATTAGATTGTGGCACGTACATTTGACCCGATTCTACTAGATTCGACCGGATTTGATGATAACCACTCTTTTGGGGATGAACAAGAGTGCATGCTTACTTTATTCATCCCACATGCCTAGATTGTTCATAATGTAGTGGTAGTTTGCATTGTTTTAGTGCCAAATTGTTAGTTTGTAGTGCCACATTGTGTGTTCTTGATGCTATTACTAGTGTATATATATGGTACTGTTGTTAGTTCTTACTGATGTTGTTCATGCTACTCCTTTGATGTTGTTGTTGATGCTACTCTTCTTGCTGCTGTTGTTATGTTGCTCTTATTGCTAGGGTACGTGAGTGCATGTGGCATGCAAGTAGGACATACCTGAATGCCAAAAATAGTAGGTGCAAGTAGGACATGTGAGCGGTGGCTTCATCTGATCAGTGTTAGCACTCATAACTGTAACCACTGATAACTGTAACCACTGATCAGAGTAGCACTGATAATGTGTTAGTACTTAGTAGTGATCATTGTAAGCTGTGTTCAGTGAGCATACATCATGTTCTACTTGTTAGCTTTGATCATGTGTCATATGTGTTGCTAACTGATGGCCATCTTGTTGACAAGATAATGAAGACGGAGTGGGACAGAGTCGGCGGTGGTGCGTAGGTCGTCGCTGGCGTAGAGGGGGCGGAGGACCTCATCCCCACCAACCGGTGGCTGAAGAGGGTGGTGCTCCCTGGCAAGGTGAAGTTCATGAGGATGCCGCTGGGTGCTGGCAGGAGGCCAAGGTCGAGGCACAAAGAGGGTGCACAGGAACCTATCAGGTTCTGCGTGCAGATCGCTGACGAGGAGGACATCGCCATGCTCATCATCCCGCGCAAGTTCAGAAAGGTGATGAAGCAATGGTTGATCAGTGGTCCTCCTCGCGTCGTTAGCCTCTCCGCCAACAAGTTGTGCGAGTTTTGGGTCGAGGTGCAGATGTTCAAGGGGCACATGGTGCTAGGGCGCGACTGGGAGTACTTCTGCGGCCAGCGCAAGATCGTCCCCAGCGACCTTGTAGTCTTCAAGCTCTCCGGCCTCGGGCTCAAGGTGCAGATCTATAAGGCCAATAGCTCCAACATCTGCACCGTCCAGTGCACGAGGCACGGCTGCGTCGGCGACATCACTTAGGCCCTCTAGTTCATGTGTCTAGTCTGAACCATGTGTAGTACTCTGATCTGGAGTAGTGTAGGTTTGAACTGAAGCCCGATCGTCTCTTTTGCTATCAACATGTCCATATTTTGCCCAGGGAGCAGCACCCTGGGGTCCAGCAGGGGCATGGGATGCCCTGCTGTTTTAAACTTATGCCTAGTAGCTTATGATCTGCATGTTATTTGCTTGTTCTTGATGTTTTTGTGCTGTTGTTGATCATAGCGTGTTGTGTGTGTGTTGTGTGCTGTCAAATGGGTGATAACTTCACCACGTTTGAAAGGGGTGAACAGATCAAGTATTTGCACACAATCAAGCAGATGTGCTTTGCATCTGCTCATACATAAAGCACAAACACAGGAACCAAACAATTTGCACCCATCTGGACCTTGATGCAATGCAGGCAACCAATCAACATGCAGATGTTGGTTTTTTGCCTGCATATGCTCAGCCAGGCCCAATTGGGACAAGTATGCAAAGTGTCCAAAAACGATGCAGGTAACCAAACACGCCATTAGCTTCAGCCCAGTCGTACCTGAGAAGTGATGGAACCACACATTTCCTGCAAAATTCTTTGTAGATAGCTCAGCCTAGAGTACCAAAATTAGTTGAGGACAAACACACAATTGACCTACCACTCGAGATGATCGATATCCAGACTTTGGCCATATCGAATTGACGTGCATCCTGGTTCAAACTTGAGGATGTGTACTACCGCGGAGTACTAATTTAGTTTTCATGTGTGTAGCCTCTCTGCGGGAGAAATTACATGCACGGTTGCTGGGTGCGCACTGCGGACACATGATCCTAGGCATGGTGGATTGGCACTGCTTGGTCACTCGCTCGAAAGAAGCCTTCGCTCGTTGGTCGGAACAGGATGGGCATGGTTCGCACGATGGCACGATGCATCGTCAGCTTATGTTCGTCGGCGCTATCTAGCCGCTTCGGATCTGCACTGCTACAGAGGGCAACAGGCATGGATCCTCGGCTGCCACACGAACTCCTATTCCATGGGAGCCTCGAAAGTGAAACAAAAGACAGCGACTCTCTTCTTATGAGATGGTACTACCAACTCGCAGTTCGTTCTTTTGATTGTGTTGCTTCCCAAAGAGGCGGGGGCAGAGAGCATCGTCGACTATAGACCCATCAGGCTCATTCATGCAATCTCCAAGATCATAGCCAAGGTTCTATCCATCAGGCTTGGCCCGCACATGTCCACCCTCGTCTCCAACGCGTAGAGTGCCTTCATTAAAACACGGAGCATCCACGATAATTTCATGTATGTCAAAAACCGGCGTGTCGCCTACACAAGAGCAAGACTCCCTCCCTCCTCTTCAAGTTGGACATCCGCAAGGCATTTGACTCGGTCAAATGGGAATATCTGCTCGACCTGCTATGGAGGAGAGGCTTCCCAAGCAAATTCCGCGAGTGGATCGCGACCCTCCTATGCTCCTCATCTTCTCGAGTCCTTTTGAATGGTGTGGCCGGCTCCCCCATCAGACATGGTCGGGGCCTCCGGCAAGGGGACCCTATCTCTCCCCTCCTCTTCATCATAGTAATCGACCCGCTGAAGCAAATCCTCGATGTGGCCACGAGGAGGGTCCTGCTACATAAGATCCGAGGTAAAGGGGTCATGGTTCGTACCTCCCTCTATGCGGATGATGCGGCTGTGTTTGTAGCGCTGATCAAAAGAGATGTTGACAACCTTGTAGCCATCCTGCATGGGTTTGGCGAGGTCACCGGCCTCTGCACCAACTTCCACAAGAGCTCGATGGTCCCCGTCAGGTGCGGTGACCTCGACTTGGCATGCATCACCCAGGGGCTTACGGCAATCAGGGCCTCCTTTCCGCTCCGCTATCTAGGACTCCCACTTTCCGTGTGGAAGTTGAAGCTTGTTGACCTGCAATTTCTTGTGGATAAGGTGGCAAACCGATTGATGGCTTACGAGGGCCAAAACATCACCACCATCGGGCGTGCGGCCCTTGTCAAGTCGGTTCTCGCATCCCAAGTGATGTACTTCATTACGCCGCTTGTCGTCCAAATAACCATCCTACAAAGCATCGACAAGCTGGAGCAGGCATTCCTCTGGTCAGGGAAGGACAAGACTACTAGGGCACAATGCAAGGTCAATTGGAAAACTGTCAGTCGGCCGCTTGCCTATGGAGGGCTTGGGATTCTCAACACCGGCAAGTTTGCACGGGCCCTGCGCCTAAGGTGGCCTTGGTACGAGTGGAAGGAGCCCGCAAAATTATGGGTTGGGAGGGGGAACCCGTGTGATGAGAAGGACCTCAATTTCTTCTATGCCTGCACCACCATCACAGTTGGGAATGGCACGAGGACTCCATTTTGGGAGTCTCCCTGGCTTCTTGGGTGCAGGCCCAAGGACATTGCTCCGCTAGTATACGAGGCTTCCTCGCAGAAGCACTAGAAGGTGCGGGAGGCTTTCAAGGACAATGCTTGGATCCTCAAAATAAGACCTCCTGCTTCGGCCTCCATCGAGCATGTCATGCAATTCTTCAACCTCTGGATGCTACTCAATGAGGTGCACCTCGATGAGCTTGTCGAGGACGACATCCTTTGGAAGCACACGAGCTCGAGACATTACTCCGCGTCCTCGGCCTACAGAGTTCAAATTTTGGGGTTGGTTCTCTCACCCATGGACCAGTTGGTTTGGAAGGTCTGGGCACCACCGAAAGTCAAGTTCTTCGCATGGCTTGTGCTCCAGGATAGGGTCTGGACTGCAGACAGACTACATAAGCGAGGTTGGACTAACTGTGGCCCTTGCCCTTTGTGTCGAGGCGTGCAGGAAAGTGGCCCCCATCTTTTCTTCAAATGCCGCTTCTCTATCAAGCTCTGGGGCATGGTCATTCAAAAAATTCGCATCGATGACTTGGACAGTTCTGCATAGCACTTGCTTGACTCGGTGGAGGCATGGTGGGCGAGCACGTGCGGCGTCGGCATCGCCGACAAAAAGGCCAAGGCTTCTATTACCATGCTGGTGTCTTGGGTCATCTAGAACGAACGGAATGCGAGGGTGTTCAGGCAGAAGAGCGCGCCACCACAAGTCTTGCTCAACACCATTGTTGACGAGGCGAACCTCTGGATCAAAGCCGGTGCAAAGAAACTAGGGAGCTTCTATTTGCAAGAATAATTGTCATGCCGTATTTTAGGTGTGCGTTGTAACGAACTCCTTGTTCTCCTTATTTAATATATGAGGCAAATCTTTTGCCTTCGTTTCAAAAAAGATAAAAATTATGTGCCACTAGACACTAGTACAAGTTAACAATGCTTTAGTGAACACGTTGCCGCACCAAACTAATGGCAATAAGCACATACAAAATCACCCACCGTAATGTCGATTAGCACATACAAAATCACCCACAAACCCGAGCGCAGGAAGACTACGCCACCGAATCCCAGGGGTCAAAGTAGGATGGGGACGACGATGCGTAGCGAGTGGAGACCAAATGGGAGGAAGAGGAAGATGTGCTGCGAGCGGCGGACCGAATGGAAGGAAGAAAAGAGCAGGCGGCGACCAGATGCATGGTCAAGACACATCCAGCCAATTCTCGTCATCCACCTATGGTCTCGTCCAAGAACAGAAAGAACATCAACGGCGATATGCGGGTGTTGATTCGGAAGGACGGGCTAGAGCACGAACAGGAACAGTGGGAGCTCACCGCCCAACCATGACAAAATGTGCCGGATATGGCCTCGCAGGGAGAAGGATCGGCTCAGGCGGGCAAGTTGAAACGGCTTGTAGACTGCAAACCAAGGGAGGACAGATTTGACGAGCATGACAGCACATATTCTACGAGCGTGACTGCAAACCAAGGAGTGTTATTATGCAGTTTTGGAGGATATGGTGGTTCTGCTAGAATTGCACCTATATGGCTGAGATGGCTCCCTTCGCTCATGGTGGGAGGAACTCATGAGGGAAGGAAAAAGAACTGCATCATTCACAACACTATGGGCATCATTCAGTTAACTGATTCCAACACACCCAAGGAAATGACATGGAAGAACAAACTTTTCGCCACTGAATGGTATAGATTAAGTTAACCCAAGTGCACAGACTACATTGCAAAGACCAAATATGCAGTAGTAACAAGAGGTCTCACAGGATTTACTGCTAAAATATGACAAAAAGTGGAGGGATCACATCGTCTGGGAGGTACATAAGCAACATTTGCAACAGGTGTGACTTCCATATATGATCAGATGATAATCACCTCGACATCAGGTCTGCAATGTAAAAAAACATCAAACTGGTGAGATAGTTTATGACTGATTTCTAAGAAAGTAAGTGACCTACTATCAAAAACATACTTAGGCCTTGTACAATGCAAGGTGCTTAGGAGAGGTGCTTAGTAAAATAAACCAAATCTTTTCCAAGCATCAGTGCTTATCTCTATATGAGGGGTGCTTAACTAAGCGTCTATCCTACACAAATAGGCACCAGTGCTTCAGAAAAACCGGTTTATTTGTCTAAGCACCTCCCCTAAGCACCTTGCATTGTACAAGGCCTTATAAGCATCAGTTAAATTCATGGATCAAAATTAGATGACCACTAGAAATATTAGTAACCATTTTGGATGGAGGGGACCTGATTCAACCGACATTCAAATACTATGTAATCTGCATTATATAGTATGTCTCTTGTATGCTAGCGCAAAACAAAGATACATCCGCAACAACAAGAACATCTGTTACTCCGTACAACAAATCATCAAAACATCTGCCCTATTTATCCTGCAATTCAGGAAATGAGGAACTACTGGGCTAGTAGATTTAGTAGTAACTTATCACTCAAACAATATCACAAGAGTGCATATGATAGCTACATTCACTACAGAAAAAAATCAAAAGTCTGCATGCATATGTCTATGAACCAAAGAGAAGCAGTGATTAACCAGGGCAAGCTAACAAAAAATCTTACTTGGACTCAATCACTCAAACGATTGAAAGAGAAATAATGAACTACTTACAGGTCAAAACACTACACATAACGTGTCGCCCAGTCAATACCAGGATAGAAACTCATCTCTCCACAAGCAATTTCAACATAAGATCAGAAAATTGCAATATATAACAATTATATGAAACAAACAGGTCCGCGGGGTAGTACACACAGCAGCTTTGATTTTTTTGTCCATTTTGACACACATACTCTGCAATTCAATTAAAAATATAAGTGCAAATTGCTTGTAGTGGGTCGTATTTCCTACCCACATCGTCTGGAAACAAGGACTGCATCATATTTTACTGGTCGCAATAAAATGCCAGAATGGCCTAATCTAAGCCGTAACAATCCAACATTGCATTGCAACAGCAGTCGTTCAAGAAAAGCTCTCGGTTATACCTTTAAGCGGAGGGGATCTCGACCTCGCCGTCGTCGATCTCCGTCTGCAGGTCCTTGGGGTCTTTCCCGTCGACAGTGCAGCCAACGCTGACGCAGGTGCCGAGGATCTCCTTGACGGTCCCGGCCATCTCCTTGGCCATGGACCTGGTCTTCATGATCTTGGCGATCTCGATGACGTCGTCGAGGCTGATGTTGCCGTTGTGTTTGATGTTCTTCACCTTCTTCCTGTCCCTCTCGGGCTCCTTGAGGGACTTGATAACGAGCGCCGCGGCGGAAGGGACGACGGAGACCTTTGCCTGACGATTCTGGACCGTGAGCTTGACGGTGACGCGGAGGCCCTTCCAGTCCTTGGCCGTCTCCTTGGCGATGTCCTCACCGATCTTCTTTGGGGAGAGACCGAGGGGACCGATCTTGGGGGCGAGCGAGGACGCCGCGCCGACCTCGCCTCCGGTCACCCGGACGTACACCTCCACCACCTGCGACGGGTCGAGCTTTGGCGGCATGGCTGCTGTTCGGTGGCGGGCGGCGGCGGCGGCGGCGGGAGGGTTTGGGAGAGGCTTCGGAAGGGCAGTAGGGTTCGGCACGAAGAGTTATGCGAGTTTATATAGCACCTCGCTTGTGTTCGTGGTGTGTCATTCGGGTTGGGCTTTATCTGGTCCGCTATGAGGCCCATTTTGTGTCAGCTGAAATGAAATAGAAAGTCCGTTGTTTATATATAAAAATAATTTGCCCTCAAAAAATATAAAGAATTTATATTTAAGATATAAATCGAGGATGTTGTCACCACACTCATCTTAGAGAATGTGGTGACAGCTAATGAAGTCATTCACTCCATGATTAGGTCTACTAAGAGCAACTCTAGCATATCCGCTAAATCGGCGTCCCGCAAATTTGATAGGTTGCATGTAAAAAAAATGTGATACCTCGAGGCCTTCGGCTGAACCCGTCCGCAGTTTTTTTGCAGGGCGATTTTACAGGATCTGTTCCACACTTGAAGCCTCAAGGTATCGCAAATAGTTTGGCGGGCAAATATTGACATGTGGTAGAATTCATATAGATGCACGAAATTTATAAACATAGTCATGCTACCCTAGTTCACATCCAAAAACATGCACAACATACGAGGTGGCAAGTTTGATCATACAAATGTGCAATCAAACAAAATGAAACATGATCAAATCATCATTGGCCATAAAACAACCAGGCGACATCATCATTGTTGCGAAGATCGTCGCCACCACCACCGGTCATAGCACCTTGATCAACCATCTTCAGCCACATTCATCAAAGAATGAGCACCATCATCTTCATTGGTTGAACCATAAAGCTTCAACCACCTCCACCAGAAACACCACCACCTTCAACAAAAGTTTCACCACCTGCACCTTCACCTCCATTATTGAAAGCTTCACCACGTCCATCCGGGAAGCGGGAACACCACCACCTCCACCACCAAACTCACCACTACCAATGTCGAACATAACACCAGCTTCACCCCCCACCACCACCATTGCGTGAACCAACACCACCTCCAAACTCATCGCCAACAACACTGTCGAAAACAAAATGACCTCACCCCCAGCACCTCCATTGTCGAATCCACCACAAGCTCCAAAACCTACACCGCCACCATTGCCGAAACCACCACCACTGGTCATAAGATTTTGAAGTTCCATCTTCCTTGTCCCTCACCCTCCAATTTTCACTATCCTTGAGAAAGCACTAGCAATGGTGAAGAGTGAACGGACAGTGGTTGAAACCCGTTGTTTGCTTGAAATGTTCATTGGCAATGTGATCCTACATTTGGACACAAAGGGAAGGAGGAGCTCAATTTTCATCAACGTGAACAATGTCTCAAATATATTTAACAAGATGAAGAAACACTCACATAATCATCCATCATAACACCACTTGGAAGGGCATTCCGCACTTGCTCTAAGCACCCACTCCAACGACACTTGTTTTTCGGATCACGTCCCAACGGCCTTGGCTTGACTTTAATGACCGGTCGCAGGGGAACTGCAAGATCTGGTGGTACTTGTCCTCGATTTGTTGTCAATACATCACTGTACTTTGATCTTTGTCGGTCACCGTATCAAGTGACACACTCTACCATGCTTGGATCAAGCAAACACCCTCTGTCCCGTGTAGTTGTCGGTCCTTTTCCCAAATTTGTCTTGTCTAGCACCGAAATCGGCCTCTTCAAGCTCATCCACTCCATCACCGCCGTCATTTCCTGGTTCTACATCGGCTTCGATCTGCTCTTGATTTTCCTAACTGAACTCGTCAAGCGAAGCACTCAAGTTCACCGCATTGTCCTCCAATATTTCGATACATGTTGAGCGAATGTTTTGGCTAGAACATCCAACGGCCAAAACATAAGGAACCGATCCAAAGTCGAACCAAGGATCACCAGAGCAAAGGATTTTTTTTCACCTTTAATATGTTTCATCGAACATGTAGGCATGGGCAATGGAGTGGACGAGATAGGGGAGGACGTGTCTAGAGGAATGTGAAGGAGGATCCCCGCCTCGAGTCGCGTTCGCCTTCTTCCTCAGGCCTTGACCCATGCACCGACCGGGGCGGAGGAAGCGGTCTTCTTCCTTGAGTCGGCGATTGCGATGGTAGGAAGCACCGCGGTGTTGGAAGAAGACGACTCTGTGTTGAGCACGCCTCCTTGCACGAGGTGGTTCCCCTGTCGCTTTCTCTTGACGCCAGCGACGGAAGGTGTTGGCACGACGACGACATGTTATTCTGCTTAAAAAAACAAAAAATCAGCAAGTATTTACCTTTTGTTTTTGCTTGTTATCATGGCTAGCTATCCACTTTCTACCACTTCTTTGAGTGGGAAGTAACCCACTTTAAACAAAGAAGTGGTGAAAGCTTAAAACATGCTTGGTTTAGGATCTTATATGCTCAGAATAGGTCCACCATGAAACATGATCATATGGTTCTTTTATAAATTTCTACGTGGATCCATATACGTAAAAAAGTTTTTTTTATCTTTATTGCTAGGAAAACTTAGTTGAAAATAATGTCGCTAAACCACCGATACGACACGAGCTTGCACCGGCAGACTCTCTATCTCCCTCTCTCCTTCCCTCCCTCCCTCTCCCTCCCTCTCTATCTCTCTCTATGCTAAACCATCGATAGTAGAAAGGTACAAAAATCTTGAGTTTCATGTGCATTGTGGGATAGCACATGGCACAATCTGGCGCAGTTGAGAATTATTTCTAATGGGCAGTGATGTGCATGTTTGTTGCTTCTCCAACGTTGTCATAACTAAACAAACGGTGTTTAATATTATCACTACGGTCTATAGATTTTGAAATATACCAAACACACATATTATGATAAAAACTTAGTCATTTTTTCTAAAATGTGCTCTTTGCACATTTAGAAACTGTTTATGTAGTGTAAAAAAATCGGTTAACTTTTGAAAAATGTTTGAACCTTACAAGAAAATGTATGTGACATTCATAAATGTTCACGAGTTTACAAAAATGTACGTGATACTTCGAAAATATATATACAATCTAAAAACTATTAAAATGACCAAAAAAGTATTTTTTGGCATTACATAAATATACGTTACATTTTCGAAAAATTTCACGCGTTTAAAAAAATTGATGTGTTGAGAGGTCCTATTCGGCGCCAAGTTGTGAGTATGGCACCCATATGTCATGTGAGATGGGCCGGCCCAAATTGGCTCGCCATGCCCACTCGCCAGGTCTATGGTTGTCAAAAAAAATCCGTTCGTTGTTACGTTCATCTTTGGAAGGAGCCGGTTCACCGTAGTAGCAAAGAAGTTCAGTTTTTCTAATTTGAGAAGAAAAGGTGAACTCAAAAAATGTTTGGATTTTGCAAACAGTTCATGAATTTTAAAGCATCTAGGATTTTAAAAAATATATATCATGAATTTGAAAAAACTGTCACGGATTTATAAATCGGTCATGGATTTGAAAATCCTTCACGAATTAAAAAAAATACGGTTTTGAAATAATTTCACGCAATTAAAAAAAGTTCATGGATTTGGAACTTTGTTCATGGATTTTAAAAGGACAAAAATATCGAAAAAACAGATTAAAAAGAAAAAGGAGAAAAACACTAAACAAAATACCGGCAAATAGGAAGAAAACGGTTGGTATCTTCAAGAAGCTTCGCAAAACCTGAACTAGATGTAAGCATACATGGGCCGGTCCAACTAAAACCATGCATGTCTTGTGTTATGCGATAGGCAAGAACACACCGCCTATAAGAGTCGAAACTGGCCAAGCCTAATAACCATATGCTTTCATCGCGCTGGCGTCATTCATGTCTTTTATTTTCCTCTCGCTTTACTTTTGTTTATACTTGCAAAGTGCATGTGCTTTGCACATCGACACTTACCAAATAAAGAAAGATTTAAGCAACATATGATGAATTTTGAACTCAAATAAGTGCAACCATGCGTATTCTAATTTGGGTTATGTTTCTTTATCTATAGAAAATTGACCTCTTCCAATGTTTATTTTATTTCACCACTTATGCAATTTTTTGTGAGGTCATAATGTTTCCCCTTTAGTCATTTTTTTGCTCAATCCTAATTTTTGAAACGTGCTCTACTGCTATGGGGCAAGCTCTTTATTGATGCTTGGATTAAGACTTAGTTAGCACACGGTGGAATTTCTCACAAAATAAATAAAATTGGCACAAGCTGGAATTTCTCAATAAATAAATAAATTTGTCACAACATTGAAAACATGACATCCAAAGAAATAATAGCAAATAAAGTGAATATCCGATCATCTATTTGGAATACCAAGTATAAACATGCAATCCGAAAAAATATTGCTTAATAGTTGAGAAATGAATTGATGAAATTGCTTGAGAAACATTATTATACACAGTTCTTCATAGAAGTTTCGTTTGTAACGTTTCAAACAAAACTAATGAAATAGGGGGCACACTAGAGAGCCCAATTGCTTGATGACCAAGAAAAAAACTCAAAAAAGAAATTTCGCTGGCCATCGTACTCCCCCATTGCTCTATAGAAAAGATTTTACTCAAGTCATGTAGATGATATATTCTCCACCATTTATCAAATATCATTTTGGACAAGCAGCTAAAGCAGAGTAAAAACAACGGCAATGCTACTATGCCGACACTCTCGCTGATCGAACTTATGCCTCAAACGTGGGCACTATGGGGCTGTTTGGATCGACGCCCTCACACGCCCAGCCAAAAAAATGGCATTGACCAGCCCTTGCACAGCTGTTTGGATGACCACTAAATAATTGGTGCCCAGCCAACTTTTTGGCAAGAGAGGGGCGGCCGAATTGGTCGCCAATTAATTGGCATGACCGCGATTGACAGGGCCAACGCAACGCCGGCGCAAACCAAACGACCCCTATAGTTTCACAAAACATGACAACCAACGTTGCAGGAGCGGCGTGAAGACTCCGACCTTGTTATAGGACGTGAGCTCTCTCTCTCTCTCTCTAAACCATCGACAATCGAAAGTGCAAGATGATACCAGAATCATGAGTTCTATGTGCATTATGAGATTGCACATGGCATAATCTGGCGCAATTGAGAACTATTTCTAACGGGCAATGATGTACATATTTGTCGCTTCTCCAGTGTTGGATAGTCATAAATAAACAAACGGTGTCCAATATTATCCCTAAAGTCTATAGATTTTGAAATATACCAAACACACATATTATAAAAAAAACTTAGTCAATTTTTCTAAAAGGTGCTCTTCGCAGATTTAGAAACTATTTATGTGGTGTAAAAAATTCAGTCAAATTTTGGAAAATGTTTGAACCTTTCAAGAAAATGCATGTGACATTTGAAAAATGTTCACGAGTTTCAAAAAATGGATTTCATATTTAAAAAAATATAATAAACAAATAGATTTATATAATGCAAAATGGTTTTTTGGCATTAAAGAAATGTACGTTGCATTTTCGAAAAAAATCACGCGTTTCAAATATTTTTGATGTGTTGAGAGGTCCTATTCGGCGCCAAGTTGTGAGTATGGCACACATCCATCATGTGAGATGGGCCGGCCCAAATTGACTCGCCATGCCCGCTCGCCGGGACTATGGTCGTCAATCTTTTTTCTCTCGTTGTTTCGTTCATCTTTGGAAGGAGCTGGTTCACTGTATTAGGAAAAAAGTTGAGCTTTTTTAATTTGAGAAAATTTGCAAAAAGTTCATAAACTTAAATTCATCTAGGATTTATAAAAATATATATCACAAATTTGAAAAAAAGTGTCACGGATTCTGAAAACGGTCATGGATTTGAAATCCTTCATGAATTAAAAAAATACGGATTTGAAATAAGTTCACACACTTGAAACAAGGTCATGAATTTGAAAAATTGTTCATGAATTTTAAAACTACCAAATTAAAAAAACAAATTTAAAATGAAAAAGAAAACTAAACACTAAAGAAACTACCGAAAAGTAGGAAGAAACCGGTTGGTATCTTCAAGAAGCTTCACAAAACCTGAACTAGATGTAAGCATACATGGTCCGGTCCAACTAAAACCACACATGTCTTGTGTTTATGCCATAAGCAAACACACGCCACCTACAAGAGTCAATACTTGCCAAGCCTAATAACCATATGCTTTTATCATGCTGACGTCATTCACGTTTATTATTTTCCTCTCGTATTACTTTTGTTCATACGTGCAAAGTGCATGTGCTTTGCACGTCGTCACTTACCATATAAAGAAACATGTAAACAACATATGATGAATTTTGAACTCAAATAAGTGCAACTATGCATATTCTAATTTGGGTTATGTTTCTTCATCTATAGAAAAATTGACCTCTTCCAGTGTTTACTTTATTTCACCACTTTATGCAATTTTTTGTTAGGCCATAATGTTTTTCCTCGAGTCAACTTTTTTTTGCTCAATCCAAATTTTTGAAACGTGCACTACTGCTATGGGCCAAGCTCTTTATTGATGCTTGGATTAAGACTCAGATAGCACTCAGTGGAATTTCTCATAAAATAAATAAATTGCCCACATGCTGGAAATTCTCAATAAATAATTAAATTTGGCACACCAATGAAAAACATGACGTCTGAAGAAATAATAGCAAATAAAGCGACCTCTTCCAATATTTACTTTAGTTCACCACTTATGGATTTTTTTTGTTAGGTCATAATGTTTTTCCTTGAGTTAACATTTTTTTTTGCTCAATCCCAATTTTTGAAACGTGCTCTACTGCTATGGGCCAAGCTCTTTATTGATGCTTGGATTAAGACACAATTAACACACGGTGGAATTTCTCACAAAATAAATAAATTGGGCACACGCTGGAAATTCTCAATAAATAAATAAATTTGGCACACCAATGAAAAACATGACGTCCGAAGAAATAATAGCAAATAAAGGAGAGTGGCGTTTTAGCTCCTAGGTGTATATACACCTATTATGAAATACGTATCAAAACATATTTTAAAATGTTTAAAAAATCAAGAAAATTCCCACGTGTACATCCGGACATCATATGTTTGCACACAAAATTTCGATGAAAAGGGAATATTTTTGTGGCTTGTATAAAAAACATAAAAATATGCCTCGTGAATAGCTGTATCAAGCATCGAAAATTGTCTTTTTTACACAAGCCACAAAAAATGTTCTTTTTCATCGAAACTTGGTGCACGCAAATATTGGAAATATGCCCTAGAGACAATAATAAATTAGTTATTATCATATTTCCTTGTTCTGATAATCGTTTATTATCCATACTAGACTTGTATTAATCGAAAAACTCAGATACATGTGTGGATACATAGACAACACCATGTCCCTAGTATGCCTCTAATAGACTAGCTCGTTGATTAAAAATAGTCAAGGTTTTCTAGCATGGACATGAGATGCCATTTGATGACAGGATCACATCATTAGGAGAATGATATGATGGACAAGACCCAAACTATAAACATAGCATATGATCATGTCAGTTTATTGCTATAATTTTTTGCATGTCAAGTATCTGTTCCTATGACCATGAGATCATGCAACTCACTGACACCGAAGGAATACCCTGTGTGTATCAAACGTCGCAACGTAACTGGGTGACTATAAAGATACTCTACAGGTATCTCCGAAGGTGTCTGTTGAGTGGGCATTGGATCAAGACTGTGATTTGTTACTCCGTGTGACGGAGAGGTATCTCAGGGCCCACTCGGTAATACAACATCATAACAAGCCTTGCAAGCAAAGTGACTAAAGTGTTAGCCACGGGATCTTGTATTACGGAACGAGTAAAGAGACTTGCCGGTAACGAGATTGAACTAGGTATGGAGATACCGACGATCGAATCTCGGGCAAGTAACATACTGATAAACAAAGGGAACAACGTACGGGATTAACTGAATCCTTGACATAGAGGTTCAACCGATAAAGATCTTCGTAGAATATATAGGAGCCAATATGGGCATCCAGTTCCCGCTATTGGTTATTGACCGTAGAGGTGTCTCGGTCATGTCTACATAGTTCTCGAACCTATGGGGTCTACATACTCAACGTTTGGTGACGATATAAGTATAGTTGAGTTGTTATGTTGGTGACCGAAGGTTGTTCGGAGTCCCGGATGAGATCCCGGACATGACAATGAGCTCCAGAATAGTCCAAAGGTAAAGATTGATATATGGGATAATAGTGTCTGGTCTCCGGAAGGGTTTCGGAATTCATCGAAAGGGGTTTCAGATGTTTCTCGAAATGTTCGGGTATGAGAATACTTTATTTGGGCCAAGGGGTTGAACCGTTGAAAGCACAATGTGCTCCCTGGGTGGTTTTGATAATTCATGACAACATACATTGTCTCTTGGACTAACACTTTCACCTAGTGTATTTCAGATAAAGTCCACAGAAAGGGATGCCAAAAGGATTGTGGAGAAACCCCAAGATGCAAGGAAATGGATTGGCAAAGCTTCAAGCAAGAGGACTCTACATTTTACTTTGTGAGAAATCAATTTGAGTCCATAGGAAAGCCAATACTATTAAAAGGGGATAAGGTATTGTTGGTGAACAAGATGCTCAAACTGCACAAGTGATACTCACCAAAAACACCCACAAGCTCTTCCATAAAAGTCCGTCCAAAGCAAAATATACAAAATCAGTGCAACCAACAATTCTCACCCGGTGCCACCGATTCCCAAACTCAGACAGACCAATGCCAAACCCTAGCACATCAGTGCAACCAATTCCACTTTGGTGCCATCGAGTTTGGGTTGCCAACTTTCTGTTACCTCGATTCACAAAATCGGTACCACCGAGTTGGTTGGATCGGCGTCACCGAGTTGCGCAATCTGATCATTGGTCACCTAATCGGTACCACCAAGAATTATATATCGGTCTCACTGAGATTCAAAAGTTGTCACCTTTTGGTCATTTCGGTACCACCGAGATTCACACATCGGTATCATCGAGTTGGTCACTTAAGGTGTAATGGTTGGATTTTTGGAGATGCCTATATATACCCCTTCACCACCACCTACTCGAAAGAGAAGCACTCAGAACAGATCCGCACCTATCCTATCAGATTTTCTGAGAGAGAGCCACCTACTCATGTGTTGAGATCATGCCATTCCATTCCAACCATATGAATCTTGATCTCTAGCCTCCCTTAGTTGCTTTCCACCCAATCAATCTCTTCCACCCAAGCCAAATCTGTGAGAGAGTAATTGAGTGTTGAGAAGTCTATCATCTTGAAGCACAAGAGCAAGGAGTCCATCTTGAGGGGCATGGCACGATGGTGTTGTGTTCTTGGAGGAAAAAGAAGAAGAAGGAAAAAAGAGGGCCACGGCCTGAAAAGAAAATATGGTTATGACTTGGACTCGACCAATGTGTCTCCGCTGCCATGGCTCGTTCCCACCAAGCACACCTCCGCCTCGCCCCGCTCGGCCGAGCCGGTCGTTGCTGCTGCACATGCCACTGCGCTCCTGACTGCACACGCTGTCACTGAGCACCCGCTCCCGCCGGCTCCCCGCCGCCGCGCCGTGGCCACCATGCGCCCGCCAACCGCGCTGCGCCCGCCTCGCCGTGCTTCACCATGCTGCAATAGACCCTGCGTCGCCTTGTGTCCGAAGCTGTCGTGGCCTTGCTTCAACCCATCTCGTGCCGCTTCAACTCGCCGGTCTCTGTCGAGCCACCGTAGCGACCACTCAGCCGCTGCATCCACCTCGCGCGTCCGAGCCGCCCCCGGCTCCGCCCTAGTCTCCGTGTCTTCGCCTCCACGCGTCCGACTTGCCTTCTGAGCCGTCGATGTCTCTCCATTGCTTTAAGTCGCCTGCTGCACCACGCCGCCTTTGCCACGGCCTCACCGATGCCATGAGCTGCTACCGTGGCTCGTCTCTACAGCCATGTCCCATCCTAACAACCGGCTTGCATTAGCCGGCCCCCGGCGTGTGCGCCTTCACCACCACACCTCCGCTCTGGCCGCGAGCCCCCTGCGCCGCCCCGACCGCGTGGCCGTGCGCCCGCGAGGCTGCGGGTCCCTGCGCCCCTCCGCCTGCGCGAGGCCACGTGGCCTTCGTCGGCCGTGCGTGTGCGTGCCTGTCACCCGCCGCCAGGTGGTTGACCCTCCGCTGCTCGCCTCTTGTGCTCGCCTTGCAGCGCATATCAGCCACCACAGCCCCGCACGCTGCTCCGCCCCGCTACGTCCGGCCGAGTCCCTGCCTCGCCCGTTCACCGCTCGAGCCGCCGGACGCGAGCCGCCACCGTCTTCGCGCACCTTCCCGCCGCGGGTTCATCTCGCCTCCAGCTGCTTCTACTCCCGCCTCGCCGGCTGTCGTATCGCCTCCGCCTTGGCGAGTCCTGTTGCGCCTTGTGCGCCCGCGCCGCTCAGCCACGCTCCGCCTCTGCCGCGCCGCTGTCCCGGCAAGCTATCGAGTCTCCGCCTCCATGCTGGGCCTACGATCCATCGCGCGCCGTTCGCGCCAACCGGCTGACGCTGCCGCCGCGCCTGTCACCCGCCGTGGCTATTGTTGCTTTCAGCTTTGCCTCACCTCACGTCGTGCAACTGGTGGGTGGATAAGGGAAAGGTTAGACGTGAGGGTTGGATGGACAAAAAAGGGGGGGTTTAACAGAACAAAAAAAATATGGGAGTTCAGTCAAAATTAGGCGTGCATCCGTTCGTCTGATTACTTCCACTATTATTTAATATTGGTGTCTGTATTCACCGACAACAAAGAAACCAGGTGCTATGTATTCCATCCATTATGTTGGTATATATAATCTTTTTCAAGAACAATTACTATGTTTTTGTCACATGTATTATATAGGACAATTATTCAAGTGGTACCATACCACGGAGATGGAGGCGTACAAACATCAGCCTGGAGTGGCGTTCGTCTGTGTTGCACTACATTCTCGATCTGGTCTTCATCAACAAACACCGTGGCCAACCCGCAGTCCTTGCCAGCTTACAGCACCACCGGCGACTCGCCACCCGCGCAGGCTGACAACACCGTGGCCGACTCTCGCCATTCGCGCCGGCTTACAATGCCATCGCCGTCTCTCATCATCCGCGCTGGCTTACAACGCCGTGGCGTCTTTCACAACATCACCAGTTTATAATGCCGCGACCGTTTTCTATGTCTACATCAACATATTGGTGCAGTGCTCGCCTGTACGAGCCGCCCAACGGATGCGCGCAAAACGTCGCCCACAGTTTGATCTACATTAATATATCGGTGCAGTGCTCATCGATATGAGCCGCCCGACGGACAGGCGCACAAGTCGCCACCACTACAACTTGGTTCACTTCAACAAACAACCGGAACGAACCATCGACCGAATCATTGCAACAATTCATACGGGATCATCTATAACCCGCCACGGCCAACCTCAAACTTCCAGTGAAGATCCTCAAGCCGCCTCTTCGAGTCAACTTGAAGCTCGGGGGCTACAGACATGGCAAGACACATTTGGTCGTTTTCAATGGGAAGCCCGGGTCTTTGCAAGATGAAATTTTCCAGCTCAGAAATTTGAGTTGAAGTGGTTTGTTCGCCGTCAAAACGGCTGATCTATCATCCGGCCTTATGCCCTATCAAGCGCTATTGCAGGGAGGCTTCTTGCCTTCAGGTATAGCTTACATCTCCCCTGCACAGTCTGCTTTTATGCTGTTGCAAGGAGGCTTCTTGCCTTCGAGTATAGCTTACATCTCCTTTGCACAGCCGGCGTTATGCCCAATTAAGCACTATTGCAAAGAGGCTTCTTGCCTTTGGGTATAGCTTACATCTCCTTTGCACGGTCAGCTGTTATTAAACTGTTGCAAGGAGGCTTCTTGCCTTCGGGTATAGCTTACATCTCCCTTGCACAGTTGGCTTTATGCCTAGTTTGGTTACATTAAGCGCTGTTGTTGATGGAGGCTTCTTACCTTTGGTATAGCTTACATGACCCTAAGACAACAGCGTGTACACCAAATTCCAGTTGCTTATCAACTGCGGCCATCGAAGGGGGCTTCTTACCGACGGGTATCGCTTATCTCACCCTAATGGCCGGCTTTATGCCACTTCCGGTTACTTATTAACCGCGGTTGTCGAAGGGGGCTTCTTACCGACGGGTTCGCTTATCTCACCCTAACAACTGGCATTTTACGCCAAAACTCAGTTGCTTATCAACTGTAGCTGTTGAAGGAGGCTTCTTGCCTTCGGGTACAGCTTACATCTCCCTTCAAATAGCCGGCTTTATGCTGTTTCAGGCTAATCATTAGCCGCGGTTGTCGATGGAGGCTTCTTGCCTTAGGGTATATCTTACATCTCCCATCGACAGCCGGCGTCCGCGCATACAATATTCAAACGTTAACAGGAGGCTTCTTACCTTTAGGTACAACTTACATTGCCCTGTAAACAACCGGCTTTACGCCGCTTCCGGCTCATTATTAGCCGCGGTTGTCGATGGAGGCTTCTTACCTTTAGGTACAACTTACATTACCCTACGACAACCGGTTCTCGACAAAGTTCATCCTACAAGAGCCGGAGTCATACTACTCCGGTTGACAAGTTTCAAAGTGCTCGACTGGCTCTAAATTACCGAAGAAGGCGTGACATCTTCAAAGACAAGCGCCGGCTCTAAAAGTTCAAGATGGATGTATTCAAAGGGGGGATCAATCAATAAAGAGCCGATAAAACAAAAACACGGAGAGACGGAAATATATACATCCGGAGCTGCATTCAAGAAAGGCAGAATTATCCTTAAAGCTATTACAAAGGTGCTCTCAAATGGGAGCTAAAAGGTGGAGCCGTGGATTATCAAGGGGGCTTCCCACCTCCAGATAACATGCCGGCTTATCAAGCTGGGTCATAGCAAGATTATGAGAAAAGGAGCAATGTTGTGAAAGGTATAAACATCTCCGGGTTGAGCTTCTTCAAGCCGCCCTTACAACAATGCAGAATATATCATGTCTTGTTTATTTTTTGCAGGTGTTATCTCTTAAAAGATGAGCCGCCGTTAAGTGTTTTGCAAGAGCAAATGGATCTTTTAATAGCCAATATGGCTGGATCTTCATGCTTTATCATAACCAATAATAAATGATTGGGGTTTTTCAAACCAGCTCGGAGAAATTATTATTTTGCAAAGAGCCACCCTGTCAGATATAATGCCGTATCATCTAATTGGCCGGTTCTCGGATTTCTTTAATTATGCTCTGTAGTAATCTACAACACTCATGGATTTCTCAAACTTATATTTGCCGGGTTGCACCGCAACCACGAGCAGGAATTTCATGTCAAAGACAAAGGAATTATTCCAGGATATTCATTCCGGGTTATATTACGACCACGGTCAAAGATTCATTCAACAAATTATGGTGAGACGTATTATTCTCACATAGTCCCGAGTCGCCACAAGCAGACGACCCGGCACTTGGGGGCTACATTATCCAAGTCCAAGTTTATATCAATTATGCAAGTCCCATGTCGCTGCAAGCATGCACCACGGCACTTGGGGGCTAATGCAAGCCGGTTTTTAAACCATTACATTGTTAGCAAGACCATATTATCTCAAGGAGATGAGCTGGCCCTTCTATATTTTTCTGAAGTCCTAGCCCAGTAATTCTTACTGACCCGGCACTTGGGGGCTACAGTATTCAGCTGTTCCAACAGATTAAGAGATTCAAATTGAAGACCCGGCGCATCACATTCTGATGAGCCGGCCCTTGGGGGCTACACCCGCCGAAGCTTTCTGATGAGCCGGCCCTTGGGGGCTACACCCGCCGAAGCATTATAAGATATAAGGCAATTATAAGTCCCAGGTTGCTACAGGCAGGACAACCCGACACTTGGGGGCTACACAGTCCAAAATGTTATTTGCAAAGCACCAAGTTATCATGGATAATCTCGAAGCTTGGGGGCTACAGGTAATATGGACATATCAAAAACTTCGAGGAGAATTTTCAAGATATTAAATATGGAGTTCAGTTGTTAGACCCGGCGTCACCAACACTTATGACCCGGAGTTATCAAAAGATCATAACCCGCCAGAGTTTATATAAGCCGCCCTGCTTCACAACAATGGAAGTCCGGTTGTACATCAGATGGATTTTCATCCCAATATTTATCAAGTCAGCAGGATTCTAGTTATTTAACCCGGAGTCACCAACGATAATGACCCGGCATCATCAATGATTATGACCCGGCGAAGATGACTCACCAAGAGTATTGGAAGCCGACTCAATGGAATATGGGTGTTCTATTATCAATATTTTTCAAAAGACATTTGACAAGCAAGATGATTATCAAGACGACTCATTCATATGGAGAAAAGACCCGGATTTCTGAGAAGCCATTTTATAAGCCGGCCAAAGGAGCAAGCCGGCCACTTAACATATTTGTTACTCTTATTTCAGGAGCTTACCATGAATAAATTCAAGCTAACCTGGGGGCTAATGACGGGGATATACCCCATGGTATGACCCGGCCTGGCGACTCACAGGAGACCCGGCCGAAGACATGACATCTTATTAATGACCCGACCAGGCAACTCACAGGAGACCCGTTAAAGACATGACATCTTATTTATGACCCGGCAAGCGGGTCACAGGATGACCAAGCCCATGAACCGGCGGGTGAGCCGGCGCCAGGTGGCTCACAAGAGAAGGCCCACAGGAGAAGGCCCACAAGAGAGAAGGATTCCCTTAAAGGAAATAAGACCCGGAGTAGGATTCGTGAGAGACTAGTCCTAATCCTACTCCTAGTAGGACTGTATTTGTAAACCTACCCTCTCCACTTATATAAGGAGGGGTAGAGCACCCCTAAAGGGACAAGTTCTGAAGAGACACAAGTCTACAAGTTTAGACAACACAAGAGATTAGAGGCACAAGAGATTAGAGGTAGCAATTAGCACCCTTGTAACCGAGAGATCTTCATCATCATCAATACCAGACAAGCAGGACGTAGGCTTTTACCTCCATCAGAGGGGACGAACCTGGGTAAAACTCCGTGTCTTCTCGATTCCGATCAACCCCATCAAGCCGCCACATAGTTGCATCTCGCCCCGAACCTAAGTCCGTTCACCCGGACATCTGTCGTGACAAATCCACGACACTATCGATCCTATTACCTTTTGGAGGGTGATGCCTCCTAGATTGGTTAGGTGTCACTTGGGAGCCTCCTACTTCGTGTTGTGGAGTAAACCAAGAAGTTTGTAAGGGCAAGGAGACCGCCTACTTCGTGAAGATCTACCCATAGTGAGGCTAGTCTGTGGACGGAATCTGTTATGGAATAGTCAAGGTTGCTACTTCATGGACCCATATGGGTGGAGCCCTCCATGGACTCTCGCGAACGTTACCCGCCGTGGGTTGAAGACTCCATAAATGTGGACGTACGATAGCACCACCTATCGGAACCACGGGAAAAATATTCATGTCCCTCATGCATTTGATCTCCCTATTTCAACTCTTTACTTCCATGTGCATTGTCTTTACTTTACGTTGTCATACCTGTTGACATGCATGTGTAGGGTGTGCTTAACTTGCTATAATTGTTAAAATATGCCAACCAATTAACTTGGAAAAGGTTAGGTTTTAATTTCCTGCTAGTAGTCTATTCACCCCCTCTAGACACACACTTCTAGTGATCCCACAGGGGTAAAGCCCACGAGGCTTTAGGAGGGTGCAAAAGGAGTTTTGCAGAGGTCAGGGGCCAGACGCCAAGAACCCTGGCATCTAGGGCCAAACGCCAAGGACCATGGCATTTGGTCCTGGAGTCCGAGGAGGACTCTTTCCTTGTGGGCCAAACCGACATTGAGGAGGCTCTTTCTCCAAGTTTCGACCCCAGGGCTCAACATATAAATAGAGGGGCAGGGCTAGCACCCGGACACATCAAGAATTCCTAAAGTCGTGGGTCGGCAACCCTGTCCCCTCTAGTTTATCCTCAGTCATAGTTTCCGTTGTGCTTGGCGAAGCACTGCGGAGATTGTTCTTCACCACCACCATCACCACGCCGTCATGCTGTCGGAGCTCATCTACTACTTCACCATCGCTCGTTGGATCGAGGAGGTGAAGGCGTCATCAAGTTGTACGTGTGTTGAATTCGGAGGTGTCGTCCGTTCGACGCTAGATCAAGATTGGATCGCGGGACGACTTGCGATTTGGATCGCGAAGACGTTCTACTACATCAACCACATTTCTTAACGCTTCCGCTTAACGATCTACAAGGGTATGTGGATCCGATCTCTCCTCTCGTAGATGCTCATCTCCTAGATTCATCTTGGTGAAGCGTAGGAAATTTTTTGTTTCCCATGCAGCGTTCCCCAATAGTGGCATCATGAGTTTGTGGGCATTGATGCTCAGATTGCTTCCTCCCTTGGTCTTTTCTTGATTCAGTGGTATTGTGGGATGAAGCGCCCCGGACCAACCTTACTCGTACGCTTACGAGAGACCGGTTCCATCGACTGACATGTGACTTTGTTACATAAAGACGGCCGGCGGGTGTCTGTCTCTCCTACTCTAGTTTGATCGGATTCGACAACGGCAGTCCTTGAGAAGGTTGAATAGCAATTTGTGTATCACCGTTGTGGTTTTTTCGTAAGTAAGAATCGTTCTTGCTAGATACTCGTAGCAGCCACGTAAAGCATGCAACAACAATTAGAGGACGTCTAACTTGTTTTTGCAGGGTATGTTGTGATGTGATGTGGCCAATTACATGATGAGATATATGTGATGTATGAGATGATCATGTTTTGTATAGAATATCACGACTTACATGTTGATGAGTATGGTAACCGGTAGGAGCCATAGGGTTGTCTTTAATTATTGTATGACCTACGTGTCAATCATTAAGCGCTATGTAATGCTTTACTTTATCGCTAAGCGGTAGCAATAGTAGTAGAAGCATGGTGGGCGCGACAACCCCGATGGCGACACAATGATGGAGATCATGGTGTTATACCGGTGACGATGGAGATCATGTCGGTGCTTTGGAGATGGAGATCAAAAGCACAAGTTCATGGCCATATCATGTCACTTATGATTTGCATGTGATGTTAATCCTTTTATGCATCTTATTTGCTTAGGACGACGGTAGAATTATAAGGTGACCCCTCACTAAAATTTCAAGATAAAATTGCATTCTCCTTGAGTGTGCACCGTTGTGAAAGTTCGTCGTTTCGAGACACCACGTGATGATCGGGTGTGATAGACTCTACGTTCACATACAACGGGTGCAAGCCAGTGTTGCACGTGCATAACACTCGGGTTAAACTTGACGAGCCTAGCATGTATAGACATGGCCTCGGAACACAAGATACCGAAAGGTCAAACATGAGTCATATAGTAGATATGATCAACATGGACATGTTCACCATTGACACCACCTCTCTCACCTGATGATCGGACTTGGGTTGGTGAATTTGGATCATGTAGCACTCGGATGACCGGAGGGATGTCAATTTGAGTGGGAGTTTTTAAGTAATATGATTAACTAAACTCCTTATCATGAACATAGTCTAAAGTTGTCTTTGCAAAATTATATTGTAGATCAATAGCTCGCATTGTAGCTCTCCTGTGTTTTTCATACGTTCCTAGAGAAAATAGAGTTGAAAGATGATGATAGCAATTATGCGGACTAGGTCCGTAAACCGAGGATTGTCCTCATTGCTGCACAGAAGGCTTGTGTCCTTGATGCACCGCTTGGTGCACCACCCCCTCTAGCGTCGTGTGTGGATGTTGTGAACATCTGACAGGCACGTTGTGATGACTACTTGATAGTTTAGTGCGTCATGCATTCGGCTTAGAATTGAGGCTCCAAAGACGTTTTGAACGTCACAGAGCATATGAGATGTTCCAAGAGCTGGAATTGAGATTTCAAGTTTGTGCCCATGTTGAGAGGTATGAGACCTCCAACAAGATTCTTTGCCTGCAAGATGAAGGAGAATAGCTCAATCAGTGAGCATGTACTCAGATTGTCCGGGTGCTACAATCGCTTGAATCGAGTGGGAGTTGATCTTCCAGATAAGATAGTGATTGATATAGTTCTCCAAGTCACTGCCATCAAGCTGCTAGAGCTTTGTGATGAACTATAACATGCTAGGGATGGAGAAGATGATCCCTGAGCTGTTCGCGATGTTTGACACCTCTAAGGAAGAAATCAAGAAGGGCATCAAGTGTTGATGGTTAGTAAAACCACTAGTTTCAAGAAGGGCAAGGGCAAGAAGGGAAAACTTCAAGAATGGCAAGCTAGTTGCCGCTCCAGTGAAGAAACCCAAGGTTGAACCCAAACCCGGGACTGGGTGCTTCTATTATGAGGAGAACGGTCACTGAAGAGGAACTGCCCTAGATACTTGGTAGATAAGAAGGCTGGCAACATCAACAGAAGTATATTTGATATACGTTTTATTCATGTGTACCTTACTAGTACTTCTAGTAGCACCTGTGTATTAGATACCGGTTCAGTTGCTAAATATTGGTAACTCAAAATAAAAGCTATGGAATAAATAGAGACTAGCTAAGGGCAAGGTGACGATGTGTGTTGGAAGTGTTTCCAAGGTTGATGTGATCACCATCACACGTTCTCTCTACCTTCGGGATTAGTGATGAACCTAAATAAATGGTATTTGGTGTTTGTGTTGAGCATGAACGTGATTAGATCGTGTTTATTGCAATACGGTTATTCATTTAAGCTAGAGAATAATGGTTATTCTATTTACATGAATAATACCTTCAATGGCCATGCACCCAATGAGAATGGTTTATTGAATCTTGATCGTAGTGATACACATGTTCATAATATTGATGCCAAAAGATGCAAAGTTAATAATGATAGTACCACATACTTGTGGGACTGATGCTAAATGTCATATTGGTGTAACGCGCATGAAGAAACTCCATGCTGATGGATCTTTGGACTCATTCGATTTCGAATCGGTTGAGACATGCGGACCATGCCTCATGGGCAAGATGACTAAGACCCCGTTTTCCGGTATGATGGAGCGGGCAAGTGACTTATTGTAAATAATACATGTTGATGTATGCGGTCCAATGAGTGCTGTAGCATGCGGTGGATGTCGTTATTTTCTTACCTTCACTAATGATTTGAGTAGATATGGGTATATTTACTTAATGAAACACAAGTCTAGAACGTTTGAAAAGTTCAAGCAAATTCAGAGTGAAGTTTGAGATCATCGTGACAAGAAGATAAAATGTCTACGATATGATCGTGGAGGTGAATATCTAAGTTACGAGTTTGGTATACAACTTAAGACAATGTGGAAGTTGTTTCACGACTCACGCCACCTGGAACACCATAGTGTGATGGTGTGTCCGAACGTCGTAGTTGTGCTCTATTGGATATGGTGCGTACTATGATGTCACTTACCATTTTGCCACTATTGTTTTGGGGTTATGCATTAGAGACAACTACATTCACTTTAAATAGGGCACCATCTAAATCCATTGAGATGACATCGTATGAATTATGGTTTGTCAAAAACCCATGTTGTCATTTCTCAGAGTTTGGGAATGCGACGCTTATGTCTGATAAGCTTAGACCCAAAGCGGAAAAGTACATCTTCATAGGATACCCTAAGGAAATAGTTGGGTATACCTTATATCTCAGATCTGAGGGAAAAGTGTTTGTTGCTAAAAATGGGCCCTTTCTCGAGAAAGAGTTTCTCTCGAAAGAATTGAGAGGGAGGAAAGTGGAACTTGATGAGGTTGTTGAACCGTCACTTCAGTTGGATAGTAGAATGACACATAAAGATGTTTCTGCGACGCCTACACCAAGTGAAGAGGAAGCAAATGATGATGATCATGAAGCTTCAGATCAAGTTACTACCAAACCTTGTAGGCCGACAAGGACTCGTACCACCCCTGAGTGGTACGTCAATCCTGTCTTGGAGGTCATGTTGTTAGACAAATAGAGAACCTACGAGCTATGAAGAAGCGATGGTGGGCCCAGATTCCTACAAATGGCTAGGAGCCATGAAATCCGAGGAAGGATCCATGTATGAAAACCGAGTATGGACTTTGGTAGACTTGCCCATTGAACGGCAGGCCGTTGAGTACAAATGGACCTTTAAGAAGAAGACGGACACTGATGGTAAATGTCACCATTTATAAAAGCTTGACTTGTCGCAAAGAAGTTTTTCACAAAGTTCAAGGAGTTGACTACGATGAGAGTTTCTCACCTATAGCGATGCTAAAATCTGTTGGAATTATGTTAGAAGTTGCTGCATTTTTCAATTATGAAATCTAGCAGATGGATGTCAAAACATTATTTCCTTAACGGTTCCCTTGAGGAAAGGATGTATATGATACAACCAGAAGGTTTTGTCAGTCCTAAGGATGCTAAAAGGTATGGAAGCTCTAGCGATCCTTCTATGGTCTGGAGCAAGCATCTCGGAGTTGGAATATACGCTTTGATGAGGTGATTAAAGTTTTTGGATTTATACAAAGTTTATGAGAAACTTGTATTTACAAGAAAGTGAGTGGGAGCACTATAGAATTTCTGATAAGTATATGTGGTTGACATATTGTTGATCGGAAATAATGTAGAATATCTGGAAAGCCTAATTAGTTGTTTGAAAAGAGTTTTCAAAGGAAGACCTGGATAAAGCTACTTAATTGTTGGGCATCGAGATCTATAGAGATAGATCAAGACGCTTGATATGACTTTTAATGAGTACATACCTTGAAAATATTTTGAAAGAGTTCAAAATGAATCAGTCAAAGAAGGAATTCTTGCCTGATTTGTAAGGTGTGAAGTTGAGTAAGACTCAAAGCTCGACCACTGCAGAAGAAAGAGAAAGGACAAAGGTCGTCCCATATGCCTTAGCCATAGGCTCTATATAGTATGCCATGCTGTGTACCGCGCCTGTGTGTGCCTTGCCATGAGTCTGTCAAGGGGTACAAGAGTGATCCAGGACTATATCACTGGACAACGGTCAAAATTATACTTAGTAACTAGAGGACTAAGGAAATATTTCTCAATTATGGAGGTGATAAAGAGTTTGTCGTAAAAGGTTACGTCAATGCAAGCTTTCACACTAATCCAGATGACTCTTAGTAGCAATCCGGATACGTATAGTGGAGAAGCCCTTTGGAATAACTCCAAGTGGAGCATGGTAGCAGTATCTACAGTATGATATAGAGATTTGCAAACTACACACAGATCTGAAAGTCACAGACCCGTTGACTAAAACCTCTCTCACATGCAAAACATGATCAAACCCCAAAACTCATTGGGTGTGAGATTCATAACAATGTAAATCACATAATGATGTGAGCTAGATTATTGACTCTAGTGCAAGTGGGAGACTATTGGAAATATGCCCAACAGGCAATAATAAATAGTTATTACCATATTTTCTTGTTCATGATAATCATTTATTATCCATGCTAGAATTTTATTGATCAGAAACTTAGATACATGTGTGGATACATAGACAACATCATGTCCCTAGTATGCCTCTAATAGACGAGCTCGTTGATCAAAGATGGTCAAGGTTTCCTAGCCATAGACATGAGATGTCATTTGATAAAGGGATCACATCATTAGGAGAATGCTGTGATGGGCAAGACCCAAACTATAAACATGGCATATGATCATTTCAGTTTATTGCTATAGTTTTCTGCATGTCAAGTATCTGTTCTTATGACCATGAGATCATGCAACTAACTGACACCGAAGGAATACCTTGTGTGTATCAAACGTCGCAACATAACTGGGTGACTATAAAGATGCTCTACAGGTATCTCCAAAGGTGTCTGTTGAGTGGCCATGGATCAAGACTGGGATTTGTTACTCCAAATGACGGAGAGGTATCTCAGGGCCCACTCAGTAATTCAACATCACAACAAGCCTTGCAAGCAAAGTGACTAAAGTCTTAGCCATGGGATCTTGTATTACAGAATGGGTAAAGATACTTTTCGGTAACGAGATTGAACTAGGTATGGAGATACCGACGATCGAATCTCGGGCAAGTAACATACTGATAAACAAAGGGAACAACATACAGGATTAACTAAATCCTTGACATAGAGGTTCAACCGATAAAGATCTTTGTATAATATATAGGAGCCAATATAGGCATCCAGGTCCCGCTATTGGTTATTGACCATAGAGGTGTCTCGGTCATGTTTACATAGTTCTTGAACCTGCAGGGTCTACACACTTAACGTTTGGTGACGATATAAGTATAGTTGAGTTGTTATGTTGGTGACCGAAGGTTGTTCACAGTCTCGGATGAGATCCCGGACATGACGATGAGCTCCGGAATAGTCCAGAGGTGAAGATTGATATATGGGATAATAGTGTTTGGTCTCGAAAAGGGTTCCGAAATTCATTGGAAGGGGTTTCGGATGTTTCTCGAAATGTTCGGGTACGAGAACACTTTATTTGGGCCAAGGGGTTGAAAGCACAATGTGCTCCCTTGGTGGTTTTGATAATTTATGACAAAATACATTGTCTCTTGGACTAACACTTTCACCTAGTGTATTTCAGATAAAGTCCATAGAAAGGGATGGCAAAAGGATTGTGGAGAAACCTCAAGATGCAAGGAAATGGATTGACAAAGATTCAAGCAAGAGGACTCTACATTTTACTTTGTGAGAAATCACTTTGAGTCCATAGGAAAGACAATACTATTAAAAGGGGGTAAGGTATTGTTGGTGAACAAGATGCTTAAACGTGCACAAGTGATAGTCACCAAAAACACCCACAAGCTCTTCCACAAAAGTCTGTCCAAAGCCAAATATCCAAAATCGGTGCAACCAACAATTCCCACTCGGTGCCACCGATTCCCAAACTTAGACATACCCATGCCAAACCCTAGCACATCAGTGCAACCGATTCCACTTCGGTGCCACTGAGTTTGGGTTGCCAACTTTCTGTTACCTCGATTCATAAAATCGGTACCACTAAGTTTGTTGGATCAGCATTACCGAGTTGTGCAATTTGACCATTGGTCACCTAATCGGTACCACCGAGAATTATATATCGGTCTCATCGAGATTCAAAATTTGTCACCTTTTGGTCACTTCGGTACCATCGAGATTCACACATCGGTGTCACCGAGTTGGTCACTTAAGGTGTAACAGTTGGATATTTGGAGATGCCTATATATACCCCTTCACCACCACCTACTCAAAAGAGAAGCAGTCAAAACAGATCCCCACATATCCTATTATATTTTCTGAGAGAGAGCCACCTACTCATGTGTTGAGATCATGCCATTCCATTCCAACCATATGAATCTTGATCTCTAGCCTCCCCAAGTTGCTTTCCACCCAATCAATCTCTTCCACCAAAGCCAAATTTGTGAGAGAGTGATTGAGTGTTGAGGAGTCTATCATCTTGAAGCATAAGAGCAAGGAGATCATCGACACTATTGACCCTATTACATTTTGGAGGGTGGTGCCTCCTAGATTGGTTAGGTGTCGCTTGGGAGCCTCCTACTTCGTGTTGTGGAGTGAACCAAGAAGTTTGTAAGGGCAAGGAGATCGCTTGCTTCGTGAAGATCTACCCATAGTGTCGTGGTTTTGTCATGGCAGATGTCCGAAGACTTAGGTTCGAGGCCATCGCTAAGGCGGTGGACTCAAAGGGGTTGATCGAAATGAGAGACACGAGTTTACCCAGGTTCGGCCCCTCGGGAAGAGGTAAAAGCCTACGTCCTTCTTTGTGTTGTATTGATGGAGTATCGATTACATGGGAGCGGATTCGCTTTACCCAGCTATCGATCAGATTGTTTTTGTCTTAAGCCGCCAAGGGAGTTGCCTTTATATAGGAGGTCGAGGCCCTGGGGTTTACAAGAGTCCAAGCTGACTCATACAAGGTGTCTAACCCTGTCTCTAAGCCGCCTTGCCTTCTTGGGTAGGCCGTCTCCGGGCGGCTTACACACCCGGGCCTCGCGCCATCCTCTGTCTCTGGGCCTTCATATTGGCCCATCTGGTAAGTCGCCATGTGGCCTGGCCTTCAATCTTCAGGCCCACCTTAAGGTTCTTGATTAGAAGCCGCCAGGCGTGACCCGGCCCCTCGTGGGAGGGTCTCGCCACGGGGTTATATCCCCAACATTAGGCCCTAGATTGATTTGAATCTGTTCATGTTAATCTTCAAACGCACTTGGTGGCGAGTCTCATGTCTTTATTACCTGAAAGAGAAAATCTCATAACCCACCATGGATGATGTCATATTGGATATGTCAAAAAGATTCTGTGACGTTGCAACAGATTGTCTCATTAAATGGTCGGCCCAAAAATCGAGGTGTCTCCTTCAGTCGGTCATCACTGTGCCTCCTCGATTCTCGCACGAACTGTTGCTGTCCCATCTCCTCATAAATAGGGAAACGAGGGGTCTCATTCTTTTCTCCTCTCTGCCGCCACTGTCCATCTTCTTCTTCCTCTAGACGCTCACACCACTGACGCTTGCCGCGCTGACCGGACCTCGCCGTCTTCTCCAACACTAGCCGCTACATCAACCTGATTTGGTCCAGAGTTTCCCATGTTCGTCTGTGTCCTCAAGGTTCTATTTCCACTCCTTGATAGATCGACACTTAGCTTTTCAGATTTCTCCCGAGTTCATCATGTTTCTTCACTGTTCGTCATTGTTCATCCGAGCGTTCTTCGTAGTTTAGATGACGAACAACTCTTTGAATCTTATAACGCTGCCCAAGTCACGCAGCCGTCCGCTCAATAATCATGTCCTACTCACTGTAGATCCTCAAACCATTTTAATCCACATAATGGCCACCTGTTCTTCCACTACCTTTGTAGGTTTAGAAAATATGTCTTTTATCTTCATCCGTAGATCTTGCAATTGTAGCTGAAATAGGTGAAACCTGTTTGCCCACACTTAGCAACATTTTCAATATTGCCTTGTCCGTTTAACCCGCCATCATGTTGCCGGCTCTCTCTGACAAACTATGATGGCGGCTTAGAATTTAGCCATAGTCATTTTAAACACGTAGCGTTTTTAACCCGCCACACCTTGTGTTTTTCCATAGTTTTAACCTGCCATCATGTCGAAAGCCCCTCCATCTTGTGATTGGGTTGGCTCCAGAATCACCGAGTCGTTTCTTCATGACCTCATGGAGATGGGTGTTCTGCCGGGTCAGAATGTCGTTCACTGGCAGGTTCCAGGGACAGAGATCAGAGCCACCCCTCTGGAAGGGGAAGTGGTCATATTTGCTGATCACCTCTTCTGAGGTTTTAGCCCACCCGGGTCAATGTTTTTCCAGGCTGTCCTTCACTATTCAAACTCCATCCACAATATATATGCCCCAATTCTATCACCAACATGTGCCAGTTACAAGTCTTATGTGAGGCATATCTGCAAGAAGAGCCATCTATTGACCTATTTCGCGACTTCTTTTACATCAACCGCAAAATTGAAGTAGCGGCTGGACCGAGTTTGGAACTTGGAGGCGTCTCTATCCAGAGGCGAAGAGATATGCCCTATCTAGCAGCTACCTTGCCGAGTCACCCAAAGGACTAGAACAAAACTTGGTTCTATTGCAAGGATACTTCCCCAAAAGAAGAGAAGCCACTGCCGGGTTACTACCCTACTCGGCTTTGCACCTCCACCAAGCTTCCAGATCGGATGTCCGCCGCAGAGCGAGTAAAATATGCTCCGACCTTCACAAAAATCAGAGCCTTAATGGCTAACGGCTTGACTAGTTTTGATATAACTAATTGTTGGGTCACCTGGAGTATCTTGCTGCTGAGCCGGTGGGATAAACTCATGTGTGAATATACTGGTGCGGTGGATGACCCTCTTCGTTTCAACACCATCCCTTTGACGGAAGAAGATATCAATTCCATCGTCAAGTCACTTCTAGGTGAACCTCAAGACGTTTGCAACAAAATCGGGTTGAACCCTTTTTGCGTCAAGAACCCGACTCAAGATGTAAGAATCCTTTCCAGCAAATTGCTTGTTGTCTTAACCTTATGCATTACTCCTTTTAACCTTCCGGTGACTTACATAGAGGCCGACTCAATTTTTCTGGAAAAAAGAAATATACCCCCCTCAAAGAAGAAGACTAAGGCGGGTAAAACCTGTGGTCGAAAGAAGAAAACCTTTGCCCAGGACCTTCTCGAGCTTGAAGACTCGGAGGTAGAACTTGACTCTCTTGGCCGTCTCTTTATGCAACTTATTGATGATGATTGTTCATAGGAAGAAGCAGAGACAAGACATGCTGATTCCCCAGAGGTAACTTATATTTCCTATGATTCATAAATCTTGCCACGAGGAAAAACACGGCGGGTCATCAGGAAAGTTCCATTTTCACATCCTCTTGCTTACTTGGATCCCAACTTTCTTTTGAAAAAGCAACAACATGACCATACGCGTCAGACCTGGAGCACCAGCTCCGAAGACCTCTTGGTCGGCTTGCCAAATTCTCCAGCTCCTCGGAAACGGCGTACTGAGGTATTCCTTCGACCAACTCCAATGTTTGTATATTGTTTTTGCATTGTAACTTACTTTGTTCTTACCATCTTAACCTTTCAGGAAACGCCCCTTCTTTTGGCAACTCAACCGCCTCCAAGTTGCCTCCTCTTAAAATCAACCCAGAGTAACTTTATACTCCACAACATATGTTAACACCCTTGCCCTTCTGTTTGTATAACAATCTTTTGGCTCCCAGGGCTCAAGCAAAACGAAGGAAAGTAGGTGGGTCAACCTCCACTCCTACTTCTCAAGAGCCGGAGAATCCCAAGTCGGACTCGCCTGTAGCTCATGTTAAGCCATCTAAGGCCGAAAAAGGTGCTCCTAAAGACGCTCCTCAATTCTCTGAGCTGGCTGATCTTGACATGGCCGCTCCTGAAGGCCCTCCAGCGACTGAACCTAAGCCGCCCAACCCTTCACTAGCCGTCGAGGATACGACTCCTATAGAAGAAGTTGTTATCACTGGGACGGGCTACAACTCTCCTGCTCCTCATGTGTTAATGAAACATACCAGAAAGGATGAAGCGCCCTCACCAGAAAGGGAGAAAATTGATTTTTTGCATTCCCTAGCTTGGAGAAGCTAACTGCGGACGAGTTACATGCTGGTTATCTGAACCGCCTCTCCGCAAGACGCAACATGGAGTCAAAAGTTGTTGGGATGATGAATAAAAAATATGAGGTACTCCTCCTATCTTGCCTTTCCTTATATCCTTATGTAGCCCCCAAGATCTGGTTTAGTATTGAAAATAGTAGGCCGGGTCTTCCAACTTTTGTTATGTTGCAAGTAGATTGGCATGTAGCCCCCAAGTGATGGGTTAATATAGATAATAAGCCGGTACTTCCTTGAAAATAAGATCTAAGTGTAGCCCCCAAGTCCGGGTCATTATGCCAATGATGAGCCAGAGCTTTATTGCTTAGAAGTGCCAAGTGTATCCCCCATGTCCGGGTTATCGTGCGAATGATGAGCCGGAACTTCATTGCTTAGAAGCGCCAAGTGTAGCGCCCAAGTCCCGGCTTATCTTCTTGAAGATGATCCGGGCTGTCTAGCGTTGTAGACTTTCAAGAGAAATGACAGACATTAGCCCCCCGTCAAGTGTAATGCTTGCAATCTGCTTGAGACTTGAAATATTATTGCTTCATCACCTCTGAATACTAATGTGTCTCCTTGGAGGCTTAGAACTTATGACGCTTTCTTGTACTTATGCAGGAAGCTTTGAACACGGTTGAGTCTGACCTGACCGGCCTTAGAGAGAACGTTGCCTCCCAACAAACTGCTCGGGGTAAGGCGGAAGAGAAGTGACGGGTCTCTGTCATAGAACTTGAGAAAGTACAGGCGGACTTTGCAGCTTTCAAGAAAGTCGCCGAAGCTGAACAAGCCGCCCTGAAGAAGCGTGTGGAAGATGCCGATGAAAGGCTAAAACTTGTGACAGAAGAGCTGAAAACCCTCAAGCATCATATATCTCGGATGACTGCCACCATGTTTGGTAAGTACTTGTGAATTAGAAAAATTCCTTAGCTTGTTGAAAAAACTCTTTAGGCGGCTTATAACTTCTAATTGTCTTTGTAGGCCAGAGAAGCCGCCAGCTGTCCTTCGGCAGCTTGTTGAAGCTAAAGGCAGTATATACTCTGATGGAATAGTTGTATTGCAAGACACTTTGCACCATCAAGTCAATTCTGATAGAGAAAGGTGCCCCCAAGTTCATGAAAGGGGTGATATAATTCTTGTCCACCCTCCCAAAACAAATCAAAGAGCTAAAACAATCAGCTGCCCAAAAAGGAGCAATGGCTGCGTTAAGACGGTCGCTGGCTTTTGCTCCTGAGTTTACCACTGAAGAGATGATGGATGGCTTCCCGTCGAAGAAGGATGACGGCTCAAAGTTTACACAAGCAGACTATGCCCACTGTATGAAGGCCTCCCGAGTTGTCGCATCAACACTTGTCATCGGGATTGACTTGACCTCATATCAGGCGGCTTATGGCGAGGATAGCAAACGAGTGCGCTACCCGACTTTTGAAGCCAAAGACTTGATTCCTACATGCCATAAGCAACTCTTTGCCCCTGACATTGATCTGTCTCCCATCTTTGACGAAGCTCAGTTTGAGGCTTTAACAAACTGCAACTAGGACGTGGACAACCTTCAGATCAAAGATCCAGCACAGGATGACCCGGCGGTGAGTTGAACAAATTTCCCCTGGCTGAAGGTAACCAGGCTGAGTTGAGCCGTCGAGTTATAAGTGATTCCAAAAAGTTTAGTTCATAGATTTTTGGGCTCTCGAAGAGCTTTGTAATAGCTGTAGCAAAAACTTGATTGCCTTTGTCGTGCCATCGTGCCCGTTTGGAATTTGAATAGCCTTATGTGCTTATCCGTCTTTCTTTCTGGCTATAATCATCTTTCTTCACACTTAATGGCGGCTTATCGTAGAAGACAAGACCTGTAAAAACAAACAAGACAGAGTATATTCTGTATCATTTTTAGGGTGGCTTTAGAGGCACAACCCAAAGATGTTAAATCTCTTTATGACCTTGCTTTTCTTTTTTCAAAAACTTAGGCGTGGATCCCAAAACTCATATGCCGGCTCTCGCATGGCACAGACTCGTCGTTTGAACCTTAACAGTGCAGGGTCTTTAAAAAGAGTAACTGTTAAGAGTAGAACGATCCATATAATGGAGAGGCGCAGCAGGGTATGAGTACCCCCAGACCTATAAGCCGGTTCTCACGTGACGTAAATCCGTTGTTTGAACCTTAAACAACTCAGGGTCTTTAAAAAGAGTGACCGAATAAGAGTACGAACGGGCCACAAGGCAAAGAGGCATAGGAGATATGTGAGTTTATCCACTTTCCGTAAGCCGGCCCTCACATGACATAATCCGCCGTTTTAACCTTAACCAGTACAGGGTCTCATGTTGAGAGTGACTGCCAAGTATTTTGATCAGCTCAGGGTCTCTGGTCGAGATTAACTGGTAAGAGTTCGGCGGGTCACCTAGCGGAGTAGCAACATCATACATGTAGGTTTAACTTGGCCTTGCGGTGGCTGGAGAGCCGGTCAAGAGGGTGTGAAAGCTAAACCCGGTGGGTTGGAAGCCCCCAAATGGCCTTGTTGAAGTATCAACACTTACACAGTCAGTGGCTGAAGAGTCGATCAAGAGGGTGTGAAAGCTAAACCCGGTGGGTTTGAAGCCCCCAAATGACCTTTGTTGAAGTATCCACCTTTGCACAATTTTGTATGAAGAAAACGGCAGAAACCCCATCCTGTAGGGATGCCAACTTTATTATATGAAAAGGGTATATACAATGATGATGTATGTACATTGATGAGAGTCGATGACTCAAGTGTAGTAAGGCCGGAGATGAGCAATATTCCACGACCTGTTGGTCTCTTGCCCAGAGGTACGTGACTTGTCGCCTTCCCGCACATCAATGAGGTAATATGTCCTTTATTGAGATTTCTACTGACCATGAAAGGTCCTTCCCAAGGAGGAGATAACTTGTGCATATATGTCTGATCTTGAATCAAACGTAACACCAAGTCACCTTCTTGAAACGCCCGGGTCTTGATTTTTTGCGGCTATGATAGCGGCGCATGTCTTGCTGATAAATTGCCGATCGTGCTGCTGCAAGATCCCGCTCTTCATCCAAAGCATCTAATGCGTTCTGACATGCCGTCTCGTTGTTAGCTTCATCATAAGCCGCCACCCTATGCGAGTCATGAGAATGTCACTTGGCAAAACAGCTTCTGCACCATAAACCATGAAGAAAGGCGTGTATACTGTTGACCTATTGGGGGTGGTTCTGAGACTCCAAAGAACCGATGGCAATTCCTTGACCCAACAACCCGGCGTTCTCTGTAGAGGAACCATAAGCCGGGGTTTTATTCCTCACAAGATCTCCTGATTGGCATGTTCCGCCTGCCCATTGGACTGCGGATGAGCGACAATAGAAACATCAAGCTGGATGCGCTCACTTTCACAAAATGCTTTCATAGCCCCTTGGATAGATTTGTTCCGTTGTTTGTGATGATACTATGAGGGTAACCAAAATGGTAGATCAACTTCTTGACAAATTGATCCGTCGTGGCCACATCACATTTGCTAATCGGCTCTGCCTCGACCCATTTGGTAAACTTATCAACCGCCACCAAAAGGTGGGTCTTCTTGTCTTTAGATCTCTTGAAAGGTCCAATCATATCAAGCCCCAATACCGCAAACGGCTAGTTTATTGGAATCATCTGCGGTTATTGAGCCGACACGTGAGCATGCCATTCAAATTTCTGACATCCATCACACTCGGTGACCAAGTCCTCAACATCCTTATGAGCCGTCAACCAGAAGAAGCCATGCCGGAAAGCTTTTGCCACCAAAGACTTTGAACCAGCATGATGACCGCAGTCACCGACATGTATTTCATTTAGAATCTCTTTACCCTCTTCGGGGGAAACGCAGCATTGAAAGACGCCGGTTACACTGCACTTATGTAACTCACCGTTGACGATAGTCATAGACTTAGACCGCCTCACGATCTGTCTCACCAAGGTCTCGTCCTTGGGTAACTCTCCATGGGCTAGATACTCTAGATAAGGTAACGTCCAATCAGGAATAGCATGTAGAGCCGCCACCAGCTGCCCCTCCAGGCCAGGTATAGCAAGGTAACTTAACAGAGGGGTGATGCAACATGTCCAAGAAGACGTTAGGCGGCACTGGCTTACGCTGAGAGCCCAACCTTGATAATGCATCAGCTGCCTCGTTCTTACGACGGTCAATATGATGCACCTGTTAACCCTTGAAGTGGGCAGCAATGATGTCCACCGCCTAACGGTAAGCCGCCATCCGTGGGTCTTTGGAATTCCACGTGCCTAAGACTTGCTGAGCCACAAGATCTGAGTTGCCAAGGCATCTAACCTGGCCTAGATTCATCTCCTTAGCCACAAGGAGCCCATGAAGCAAGGCTTCATACTCAGCTGCATTGTTAGTACAAGGAAATATTAACCTTAACACATAACAAAACTTGTCACCTCTAGGGGAAGTCAAGACAACTCCAGCCCCCGATCCTTCCAATTTCCTGGATCCATCGAAGTGAATTGTCCAATATGTGTTGTCCGGCTTCTCCTCAGGCGACTGACACTTTGTCCAATCGTTTATGAAATCCACCAAATCTTGAGATTTGACAGCCGTGCGAGGCACATATTTCAAATTAAGGGGGCCAAGCTCCAGTGCCCACTTAGCAATTCTGCCAGTAGCCTCTCTATTTTGGATGATATCTCCCAACGGGGAAGAGCTCACTACTGTAATCTGGTGTCCAAGGAAATAGTGCTTCAACTCGCGGTTTTCCATGAACACCCCATAGATCAATTTCTGCCAATGTGGATATCTTTGCTTGGATTCTATCAAGACCTCGTTGACGTAGTAAACCGGCCTCTGGACTGGACACTCTTTACCTGCCTGCTTACACTCCACAACAATCGTGGCGCTGACTGCCATGTTATTAGCCGCCACGTATAAGAGCAAAGGTTCTTTCTCAGCCGGAGTAGCCAAGATCGGTGGCTCAACCAACTGTTTCTTGAGCGCCTCAAGCGCCTCATCAGCAGCCTTGCTCCACACAAAGTCATCCGTCTTTTTCATCATTTGATACAGAGGAATAGCCTTCTCGATCAGGCGGCTGATGAAGCGGCTTAAATCGGCGATATGACCCGCCAAGCGTTGCACATCATTAACACTCGTCGGACTAGACAACGACGTGATGGCCTTTATCTTATCCGGGTTAGCTTCAATGCCTCGCTCAGAAACTAAGAAACCCAAGAGCTTGCCTGTAGGAACCCCAAAGATGCACTTGGCTAGGTTAAGCATCATTTTGTAGATCCGTAAGTTGTCAAACGTTTACTTCAGGTCGGCAAGCAGAGTCTCCTTCTTCCTTGACTTAACCACAATATCATCCACACAAGCATGAACATTGTGCCCAATTTGACTGTAAAGGCAATTTTGCACGCAACGCTGATAAGTCGCCTGCGCGCTCTTAAGCCTGAAAGGCATAGACACATAGTAGAAAGCCCCAAAAGGTGTTATAAATGATGTATTCTCTTGGTCCTTAACCGTCATCTTGATATGATGATAACCCGAATAAGCGTCCAGGAAACATAATCTCTCACAACCCGACGTTGCATCAATAATCTGATCGATACAGGGGAGAGCAAATGGGTCAATTGGACATGCCTTGTTAAGATCCGTCTAGTCTACACGCATACGCCATGTGCTGTTCTTTTTGAGCACAAGCACGGGGTTTGCTAACCACTTCGGGTAAAAAACCTCCACGGTGAACCCTGCAGCTAAGAGCCGGGCCACCTCTTCTCCAATTGCTTTATGCCGCTCCTCACTAAAACGACAGAGGAATTGTTTAATCGGCTCAAACTTGGGATCCACATTAAGGTGGTGCTCAGCAAACTCTCTCAGTACACCTGGCATGTCAGACGACTTCCATGCAAAGATGTCCCGATTCTCACAGATGAATTCGATAAGCGCGCTTTCCTATGCGGGGTCCATGTTAACCCCAATAGTGAACTGCTTCGATGAGACGCCCAGAGAGAAATCCACCAACTAAGTATCATCTGCCACAAACTTCAAGGGCGGCTCAGACTCCGTGCTGGGATTCTTCGATGGAGTTATATCCGCCGGGTCAACATTATCCTTGTAAAACATGAGCTCGGCCTCCGCAGAACTTGATTACACATAAGCAGCATCACCCTCCTCACACTAAGGGGCCACCTTCTGATCATGGTGCACTGTAATCGTTCCTTTGAGAGACGACATCTTGAGTTGCAAGTAAACATAACAGGGCTTGGCCATATACTTTGCAAAAGCCGGACGGCCAAACAAGGTGTGATATGGGCTCTTAATTTTCACCACCTCAAACCACAAGGTCTCCACCCTGTAGTTGTAGTCATCTCCAAACACCACCTCAAGGGAAATCTTGCCCATCGGGTAAGCTGACTTGCCCGGCACAACACCGTGAAAAACCGTTGATGACGGCTTAAGAGCCTTATCAGTCAGCTCCATCCGGCGAAAAGTGTCATAATACAAGATGTGGATGCTGCTGCCACCATCCATCAGTACCTTTGTAAACTTATAAAATCTAACCTGAGGTGCTACCACAAGAGCTAAGTGCCCCGGGTTATCAATCCGCGGTGGGTGATCCTCCCTACTCCATGAGATAGGATATTCAAACGACTTCAAATACTATGGGAGGGCCGGTGTTGCCGTGTTGACTGCCCTCTTGTGTAACTTTTGATCTCGTTTGTCCAGGCTTGTAGTGAAAACATGATACTGGCCTCCACTGAGTTCCTTCGGGTTACTCTGGTACCCTGACTGGCTGTTTTGCTACTGACCACCGTTGTCGGACCGTTGATGGTGACCACCTTGATTGCCTTGACCCTGATAACCTGATCCTGAGACGCCTCCACCGAAACCTGTCCCTGAGCCACCCGGACCTGAGCCGCCTGATGGCCCATCACCGTTATTACGATGTTGGTGAAGGTTGTAGTCCCGAAACTACCGCATAATACTGCAATCCCTCCACGCGTGGCACGCCGACTTACCAGGTTGGCTGTGCTCTTAGCAAGGCTTACTCAACATTTCCTCCAAGTTAAAAGGACTTTTACCTTTGTTAAAGGGCGGCCTACCATTACCCTTGGCTCGATTGTTCCCAGCGCTTGCGTTTGCTGATACGTCTCCAACGTATCTATAATTTTTGATTGTTCCATGCTATTATATTATCTGTTTTGGATGTTTTATATGCATTAATATGCTATTTTATATTATTTTTGGGACTAACCTATTAATCTAGGGCCTTGTACCAATTTATGTTTTTTCCTTGTTTTTGAGATTTGTAGATAAGGAATATTAAACGGAGTCCAAACGGACTAAAACCTCCGAAAGGAATTTTTCTGGAACAAAAGGAATATACGAGAATTGAGAACCAAGGCAGATGAGCCACCGTGGGGCCACAAGACCTAGGGCCACGCCAGGGGGGTAGGGCGCGCCAAGCAGGCTTGTGGGCCCATGGCAGCTCCCCTAACCCTAATCTTCGGCCTATAAATTCCCAAATATTCCATCATTATCAGAACAAGCCATGAAAACACTTTTCCGCCGCCAGAAGCCTCCATTCCCGAGAGATCCAATCTTGGAGCCTTTTCCGGTAATCTGTCGGAGGGGGATTTGATCACGGAGGGCATCTACATCAACTCCATTGCACCTTCGATGATGCGTGAGTAGTTCACCACAGACCTTCGGGTCCATAGCTAGTAGCTAGATGGATTCTTCTCTCTCTTTGCTCTTGAACACCATGTTCTTCATGATCTTCATGGAGATCTATCCGATGTAATACTCTTTTGTGGTGTGTTTGTCAAGATCCGATGAATTGTGGATTTATGTTCAGATTATCCATGAATGTTATTAGAGTCTTTTCTGAATTCTTATATGCATGATTTCATATCTTTGCAAGTCTCTTCGAGTTATTGGTTTGGTTTGGCCAACTAGATTGGTAATTCTTGCAATGGGAGAAGTGCTTAGTTTTGGGTTCAATCTTGCGGTCTCCTCACCCAGCGACAAAGTAGGGGTAGCGAGGCACGTATTGTATTGTTGCCATCAAGGATAACAAGATGGGGTTTTCATCATATTGCTTGAGTTTATCCCTCTACATTATGTCATCTTACCTAATGCGTTACTCTATTCTTCATGAACTTAATAGTCTAGATGCAGGCATGAGTCAGTCGATGTGTGGAGTAATAGTAGTAGATGCAGAATCGTTTCGGTCTACTTGACACGGACGTGATGCCTATATGTATAATTATTGGATTTTGTATCGATTGCTCGATAGTAATTTGTTCACCCACCGTAATACTTGCTATCATGAGAGAAGCCTCTAGTGAAACCTATAGCCCCCGGGTCTATTTTCCATCTTATACTTTCAGATCTAAAACCAAAAATACCAAAAATACTTTGTTTCATTACTTTTACCTATTTTTTTACTTTCCGATTAAGCAATCTATCTCCATTAGATCTCATCCTTGCAAGTAACCTTAAAGGGATTGACAACCCCTTTATAGCGTTGGGTGCAAGAGTTTGATTCTTTGTGTAGGTACACCTATTGGGGACTTGCTTGTATCTCGTACTAGATTGATACCTTGATTCTCAACAACTGAGGGAAATACTTATCTACTTTGCTGCATCAACCGT
The DNA here is from genome assembly GCA_022496015.1 of Hordeum marinum. Taxonomy (NCBI): domain Eukaryota; kingdom Viridiplantae; phylum Streptophyta; class Magnoliopsida; order Poales; family Poaceae; genus Hordeum; species Hordeum marinum. Next base: position 484,015,668 of record CM039673.1, read on the forward strand.
TCCTCTTCACGGAAACCAACACATGCTCGAGAAGTAGCAAGAAGGATTTCTAGCACCGTTGCCGGGCAGATCTACATCAAGCCTACCAAGTACCCATCACAAACTCATATCTTGCATTTACATTATTTGCTATTTGCCTCTCATTTTCCTCTCCCCCACTTCTAAAACAATTTTCTAAAAATATTTGCCTTTTTATTCGCCCTTCTTTCGTTTGCCTTTTCGTTGCTATGTTTGCTTGTGTTGCCATGTGCATTCTATTTGCTTGCATCTTCGCTTGCTAATAATCTTTTGATATGGATCTGTTGGGAGACGTAGTAGTAAATCAAAAAATTTCCTACGTGTCACCAAGATCTATCTATGGAGAAACCAGCAACGAGAGGGGATAGATTGCATCTTCATACCTTTGAAGATCGCTAAGCGGAAGCGTTACAAGAACGCGGTTGGTGGAGTCATACTCGCAGCGATTCAGATCGCGGTGGATTCCGATCTCAGCGCCGAACAACGGCGCCTCCGTGTTCAACACACGTGCAGCCCGACGACATCTCCTACGCCTTGATCCAGCAAGGAGGAAGGAGAGGTTGACGGAGAGCTCCGGCAGCACGACGGCGTGCTGACGGTGGAGCTACGTGGACTCCGGCAGGGCTTCCCCAAGCGCTACGGAGAACGAGGAAGAGGAAGGGTAGGGCTGCACTGAGAGAGAGAGAGAGAGAAGTCGTGTCTCAGATCAGCCCAAACCCTTGCATATATATAGGAGGAGGGAGAGGGAGGGCTGCCTTGGCCCCTTCTCCAAGGAGTAGAGCTTCGGCCGAACTAGGGGGAGAGTCCACCTCCCACAAGGGAGGTGGATCTCCTCCTTTTAAATCCTTTCAGCCCTATCTCTTGATCTCCAGCCGCATGTGCCTTTCTAGAAGGTCTTGGCCAGCCCAATAAGGGCTGGTACACCTCCTCTAAGGGCCCACGAAGTCCTATGGTCGTCACACCCCTCCCGGGGGTCCTCCGGCACCCTCCCGGCACTCCTGGTACAATATCGATGAGCCCGAAAACTTTCCGATGACCAAAACTAGACTTCCTATATATCAATCTTTACCTCCGGACCATTCCGGAGCTCCTCGTGACGTCCGGGATCTCATCCGGGACTCCGAAAAACCTTCGGTAATCACGTATACCATTTCCCTATAACCCTAGCGTCATCGAACCTTAAGTGTGTAGACCCTACGGGTTCGGGAGACACGTAGACATGACCGGGATCTGGATACCCATGTTGGCTCCCACATGCTCCACGATGATTTCATCGAATGAACCACGATGCCGGGGATTCAATCAATCCCGTATACAATTCCCTTTGTCTATCGGTATGATACTTGCCCGAGATTCGATCGTCGGTATCTCTATACCTTGTTCAATCTCGTTACCGGCAAGTCTCTTTACTCATTCCGTAATACATCATCCCGTGACTAAATCCTTAGTCACATTGAGCTCATTATGATGATGTCTTACCGAGTGGGCCCAGAGATACCTCTCTGTCACACGGAGTGACAAATCCCAGTCTCGATTCATGCCAACCCAACAGACACTTTCGGAGATACCCGTAGTGCACCTTTATAGACACCCGGTTACGTTGTGATGTTTGGCACACCCAAAGCATTCCTACGGTATCCGGGAGTTGCACAATCTCATGGTCCAAGGAAATGATACTTGACATTGAAAAGCTTTAGCAAACGAACTACACGATCTTGTGCTATGCTTAGGATTGGGTCTTGTCCATCACATCATTCTCCTAATGATGTGATCCTGTTATCAATGACATCCAATATCCATGGTCATGAAACCGTGACCATCTATTGATCAATGAGCTAGTCAACTAGAGGCTCACTAGGGACATGTTGTGGTCTATGTATTCACACATGTATTACGGTTTCCGGTTAACACAATTATAGCATGAACAATAGACAATTATCATGAACTAGGAAATACAATAATAACCATTTTATTATTGCCTCTAAGGTATATTTCCAATAGTCCCCACTTGCACTAGAGTCAATAATCTAGTTACATTGTGATGAATCGAACTCCCATAGCAATCTGGTGTTGATCATGTTTTTCTCGTGAGAGAGGTTTAGTCAACGGATCTATGACATTCAGATCTGTATGCACTTTACAAATATCTATATCTCCCTCCTGAATGTAATCACGGATGGAGTTGAAGTGGCGCTTGATGTGTCTTGTCTTCTTGTGAAACCTGGGCTCCTTCGCAAGGGCAATAGCTCCAGTGTTGTCACATAATAGAGTCATCGGGCCCGACGCACTTGGAATTACTCCTAGGTCGGTGATGAACTCCTTCATCCAGACTCCTTCCTTTGCTGCTTCCGAAGCAGCTATATACTCCGCTTCACATGTAGATGCCGCCACAATGCTTTGCTTGCTGCTGCACCAGCTGATTGCTCCAACATTCAAAACATACACGTATCCGGTTTGCGACTTGGAGTCGTCCGGATCTGTGTCGAAGCTAGCATCGACGCAACCCTTTACGACGAGCTCTTCGGCACCTCCATATACGAGAAACATGTCCTTTGTCCTTTTCAGGTACTTCAGGATATTCTTGACCGCTGTCCAGTGTTCCACTCCGGGATCACTTTGGTACCTCCCTACCAAACTTATGGCAAGGTTCACATCAGGTCTGGTACACAACATGGCATACATAATAGAGCCTATGGCTGAAGCATAGGGGATGACACTCATCTCTTCTCTATCCTTTGCCGTGGTCGGGCATTGAGTCGTACTCAATCTCACACCTTGTAACACAGGCAAGAACCCCTTCTTGGACTGATCCATATTGAACTTCTTCAATATCTTGTCAAGGTATGTGCTTTGTGAAAGACCTATGAGGCGTCTCGATCTATCTCTATAGATCTTAATACCTAATATGTAAGCAGCTTCTCCAAGGTCCTTCATTGAAAAACACTTATTCAAGTAGGCCTTTACACTTTCCAAAAGTTCTATATCATTTCCCGTTATCAGTATGTCATCCACATATAATATGAGAAATGCTACAGAGCTCCCACTCACTTTCTTGTAAATACAGGGTTCTCCATAAACCTGTATAAACCCAAACGCTTTAATCACCTCATTAAAGCGAATGTTCCAACTTTGAGATGCTTGCACCAGCCCATAGATGGAGCGCTGGAGCTTGCATACTTTGTTAGCATCTTTAGGATCGACAAAACCTTTTGGCTACATCATATACAGTTCTTCCTTAAGGAAACCATTAAGGAATGCCGTTTTGACGTCCATTTGCCAGATCTCATAATCATAAAATGCGACAATTGCTAACATGATTCAGACAGACTTCAGCATCGCTACAGGTGAGAAAGTCTCATCGTAGTCAATTCCTTGAACTTGTCGATAACCCTTAGCGACAAGCCGAGCCTTATAGACGGTTACATTACCATCCGCGTCAGTCTTCTTCTTAAAGATCCATTTATTTTCAATGGCTCGCTTATCATCAGGCAAGTCCACCAAAGTCCATACTTTGTTCTCATACATGGATCCTATCTCGGATTTCATGGCCTCAAGCCATTTGTTGGAATCCGGGCTCGCCATTGCTTCTTCATAGTTCGAAGGTTCACCGTTGTCCAACAACATGATCTCCAGGACAGGGTTGCCGTACCACTCTGGTGCGGAACGTGTCCTAGTGGACCTTCGACATTCAACAGTAACTTGATCTGAAGTTTCATGATCATCATCATTAACTTCCTCTCCAGCCAGTGCAGGATCCACAGAAACAACTTCCTGTGCTGTGCTACTCTCCGGTTCGAGTGGAGGTACAATTACCTCATAAAGTTCTATTTTCCTCCCACTTACTTCTTTCGAGAGAAACTCTTTCTCGAGAAAGGATCCATTCTTGGCAACAAAGACTTTGCCCTTGGATCGTAGGTAGAAGGTATACCCAATAGTCTCTTTGGGATATCCTATGAAGACTCACTTTTCCGTTTTGGGTTCGAGCTTCTGACGTTGAAGTTTCTTCACATAAGCATCGCATCCCCAAACTTTTAGAAACGACAGCTTAGGTTTCTTTCCAAACCATAATTCACACGGTGTCATCTCAACGGATTTTGACGGTGCCCTATTTAAAGTGAATGCGGCAGTCTCTAATGCATATCCCCAAAATGATAGCGGTAAGTCGGTAAGAGACATCATAGATCGTACCATATCTAATAGAGTGCAATTACGACGTTTAGACACACCATTTCGCTGAGGTGTGCCAGGCGGCATGAGTTGTGAAACAATTCCACATTTCCTAAGGTGCATGCCAAACTCGTGACTTAAATATTCTCCGCCATGATCAGATCGTAGGCACTTTATTTTCCTGTCACGTTGATTCTCTACCTCACTCTGAAATTCCTTGAACCTTTCAAAATTTTCAGACTTATGTTTCATTAAGTAGACATACCCATATCTACTCAAGTCATCAATGAGGGTGAGAACATAACGGTAGCCACCACGAGCCTCGACACTCATTGGACCGCATACATGGGTATGTATTATTTCCAACAAGTCAGTTGCTCGCTCCATTGTTCCGGAGAATGGAGTCTTGGTCATCTTGCCCATGAGGCATGGTTCGCACGTGTCAAATGATTCGAAATCAAGAGACTCCAAAAGTCCATCAGTATGGAGCTTCTTCATGCGTTTGACACCAATATGACCAAGGCGGCAGTGCCACATGTAAGTGGGACTATTGTTATCAACCTTACACTTTTTGGTACTCACACTATGGACATGTGTAACATCACGTTCGAGATTCATCAAAAATAAACCATTGACCAGTGGGGCATGACCATAAAACATTTCTCTCATATAAATAGAACAACCATTATTCTCAGATTTAAATGAGTAGCCATCTCGCATCAAGCGAGATCCAGATACAATGTTCATGCTCAAAGCTGGTACTAAATAACAATTATTAAGGTTTAACACTAATCCCGAAGGTAGATGTAGAGGTAGCGTGCCGACGGCGATCACATCGACCTTGGAACCATTCCCGACGCGCATCATCACCTCATCCTTTGCCAGCCTCCGCTTATTCCGCAGCTCCTGCTTGGAGTTACAAATGTGAGCAACTGCACCGGTATCAAATACCCAGGAGCTACTACGAGTGCTGGTTAGGTACACATCAATAACAAGTATATCACATATACCTTTAACGTTGCCGTCCTTCTTATCCGCTAAGTACTTGGGGCAGTTCCGCTCCCAGTGACCGGTACCCTTGCAATAAAAACACTCAGTCTCAAGCTTGGGTCCATTCTTGTTCTTCTTTTTCTCGGCAACTTGCTTACGCGGCAACAGCTTTGTCGTCCTTCTTGAAGTTCTTCTTACCCTTGCCTTTCTTGAAACTAGTGGTCTTATTCACCATCAAGACTTGATGCTCCTTTTTGATCTCGACCTCTGCTGATTTCAGCATCGAGTACAACTCAGGAATGGACTTCTCCATCCCTTGCATGTTGTAGTTCATCACAAAGCTCTTGTAGCTAGGTGGAGGCGACTGGAGGATTCTGTCAGTGACCGAGTCATCCAGGAGATTAACTCCCAGCTGAGTCAAGCGGTTGTGTAGCCCAGACATCTTCAGGATGTGCTCACTGAGAGAACTATTCTCCTCCATCTTACAGCTGAAGAACTTGTCGGAGACGTCATATCTCTCGACCCGGGCATGAGCTTGGAAAACCAGTTTCAGCTCTTGGAACATCTCATATGCTCCGTGTTGCTCAAAACGCTTTTCGAGCCCCGGTTCTAAACTTTAAAGCATGCCACACTGAATAAGGGAGTAATCATCGCAGCGAGAATGCCAAGCGTTCGCAACGTCTTGCTCTGCTGGGAGAAGGGGTGGGTCACCCAGCGGTGCATCGAGGACATACAATTTCTTGGAAGCTATGAGGATGATCCTCAAGCCACGTACCCAGTCCGCATAGTTGCTTCCATCATCTTTCAGCTTGGTTTTCTCTAGGAATGCGTTGAAATTGAGGGTGACATTTGCGTTGGCCATTGGATCTACAATATAGATTGTAAAGATAATTTTAGACTAAGTTCATGATAATTAAGTTCACATAATCAAATTATTTAATGAACTCCCACTTAGATAGACATCTCTCTACTCATCCAAGTGACACATGATCCATGTCAACTAGCCCGTGTCCGATCATCACGTGAGACGGACTAGTCATCCATGGTGAACATCTCCATGTTGATCGTATCTTCTATACGACTCATGTTCGACCTTTCGGTCTTTCGTGTTCCGAGGCCATGTCTGTACATGCTAGGCTCGTCAAGTCAACCTAAGTGTATCGCGTGTGTAAATCTGGCTTACACCCGTTGTATGCGTACGTTAGAGCCTATCACACCCGATCATCACGTGGTGCTTCGGAACAACGATCCTTAGCAACGGTGCACAGTTAGGGTGAACACTTTTCTTGAAATTTTATTGAGAGATCATCTTATTTACTATCGTCGTTCTAAGCAAATAAGATGTAAACATGATAAACATCACATGCAATCAATATAGTGACATGATATGGCCAATATCATCTTGCTCCTTTGATCTCCATCTTCGGGGCACCATGATCATCACTGTCACCGGCACGACACCATGATCTCCATCATCATGATCTCCATCATTGTGTCTTCATGAAGTTGTCTCGCCAACTATTACTTCTACTACTGTGGCTAACGTTTAGCAATAAAGTAAAATAATTACATGGCGTTTATGATTGACACGCAGGTCATACAATAAAATAAGACAACTCCTATGGCTCCTGCTGGTTGTCATACTCATCGACATGCAAGTCGTGAATCCTATTACAAGAACATGATCAATCTCATACATCACAATGCATCACATCACATTCTTTGGGCATATCACATCACAAGGCATATGCTGCAAAAACAAGTTAGACGTCCTCTAATTTGTAGTTGCAAGTTTTTACGTGGCTGCTATAGGTTTCTAGCAAGAACGTTTCTTACCTACGCCAAAACTACAACGTGATATGCCAATTGCTATTTAACCTTCATAAGGACCCTTTTCATCGAATCCAATCCGACTAAGGTGGGAGAGACAGACACCCGCTAGCCACCTTAGGCAACAAGTGCATGTCAGGCGGTGGAACCAGTCTCACGTAAGCGTACGTGTAAAGTCGGTTCGGGCCGCTTCATCCCACAATACCGCCGAATCAAGATAAGACTAGCAGCGGTAAGCATATTAACAAAATCGACGCCCACAACAACTTGTGTTCTACTCGTGCATAGATTCTACGCATAGACCTAGCTCATGATGCCACTGTTGGGTGACGTAGTAGTAAATCAAAAAAAAATCCTACGTGTCACCAATATCTATCTATGGAGAAACTAGCAACGAGAGGGGAGATATTGCATCTTCATACCTTTGAAGATCGCTAAGCGGAAGCATTACAAGAACGCGGTTGGTGGAGTCATACTCACAGCGATTCAGATCGCGGTGGATTCTGATATCAGCGCCGAACAACGGCGCCTCCGCGTTCAACACACGTGCATCCCGATGACGTCTCCTACGCCTTGATCCAGCAAGGAGGAAGGAGAGGTTGAGGGAGAGCTCCGGCAGCATGATGGCATGGTGACGATGGAGCTACGTGGAATCCGGTAGGGCTTCGCCAAGCGCTACAGAGAACGAGGAAGAGGATGGGTAGGGCTACGCCGAGAGAGAGAGAGAAGTCATGTCTCAAATCAGCCCAAACCCTTGCATATATATAGGAGGAGGGAGAGGGAGGGATGCCTTGTCCCCTCCTCCAAGGAGGAGAGATTCGGCCGAACTAGGGGGAGAGTCCACCTCCCACAAGGGAGGTGGATCTCCTCCTTTTAAATCCTTTCAGCCCTATCTCTTGATCTCCAGCCGCATGAGCCTTTCTAGAAGGTCTTGGCCAGCCCAATAAGGGCTTGTACACCTCCTCTAAGGGCCCACGAAGTCCTATGGTCGTCACACCCCTCCCGGGGGTCCTCCGGCACCCTCCCGACACTCCCGGTACACTACCGATGAGCCCGAAAACTTTCCGGTGACCAAAACTAGACTTCCTATATATCAATCTTTAACTCCGGACCATTACGGAGCTCCTCGTGACGTCCGAGATCTCATCTAGGACTCCGAAAAACCTTCGGTAATCAAGTATACCATTTCCCTATAACCCTAGCGTCATCGAACCTTAAGTGTGTAGACCCTACGGGTTCGGGAGACACGTAGACATGACCGAGACACTTCTCCGATCAATAACCAACAGCGGGATCTGGATACCCATGTTGGATCCCACACGCTCCACGATGATTTCATTTGATGAACCACGATGTCGGGGATTCAATCAATCCCGTATACAATTCCCTTTGTCTATCGGTATGATACTTGCCCGAGATTCGATCGTCGGTATCTCTACCTTGTTCAATCTCGTTACCGGCAAGTCTCTTTACTCGTTCCGTAATACATCATCCCGTGACTAACTCCTTAGTCACATTGAGCTCATTATGATGATGTCTTACCGAGTGGGCCCAGAGATACCTCTCCGTCACGCAGAGTGACAAATCCCAGTCTCGATTCGTGCCAACCCAACAGACACTTTCGGAGATACCCGTAGTGCACCTTTATAGCCAACTGGTTAAGTTGTGACGTTTGGCACACCCAAAGCATTCCTACGGTATCCGGGAGTTGCACAATCTCATGGTCTAAGGAAACGATACTTGACATTGAAAAGCTTTAGCAAACGAACTACACGATCTTGTGCTATGCTTAGGATTGGGTCTTGTCCATCACATCATTCTCCTAATGATGTGATCCTGTTATCAACGACATCTAATGTCCATGGTCATGAAACCGTGACCATCTATTGATCAACGAGCTAGTCAACTAGAGGCTCACTAGGGACATGTTGTGGTCTATGTATTCACACATGTATTACGGTTTCCGGTTAACACAATTATAGCATGAACAATAGACAATTATCATGAACTAGGAAATACAATAATAAACATTTTATTATTGCCTCTAGGGCATATTTCCAATAGGATCCTCATCCACTTGCTAATCTTTTTAAAATACCAAATTATGATGAACCAATTGCTAGTGAGTCGAGTGCACTTGATTATCTCTATGAAGTTTTGCTTGAACATATTGAAAATTTTGATGAAGTGTTGAAATAACAAAATTATAAAGTGATTCATGATATATGCTTGAATGAAAAACATGATTGCCATGTTTTTAGTATGAATTCTCTGAATATCCATGATGTTAATGATATGCAAAACCACAAGCTTGGGGATGCTATGTTTGATGAAGATGATATTTTTTGTTCCCCAAGTTTTGGTAATGACACATATGCTATAATTGATCATGAAAAGAATGCTTTGTGTGATAGTTATATTGTGAGATTCCTTCATGATGTTACTGAAAATTACTATGAGAGAGGAACATATGCTTTTACATATTGCAATAATATCAAGTTTCCTCTCTATGTGTTCAAAGTTTGGAAGTTATGCTTGTTTTTCCTTCCTATGATAGTTGATTTTTGTTCCCATAATTTGTTCGCTCACAAAATCCCTATGCATATGAAGTGGATTAGACTTAAATATCTTTGCCATGTGATTAATGATATCCCTATTGTTGCAAATAGGAATTATGTGCATGTAGATTTCATTGTTCTTGATATAGATTGCAATCCTACATGTCCTATTATTCTTGGTAGACCTTTCCTTAGAACGATTGGTGCAATTATTGATATGAAGGAAGGGAATATTAGATTCCAATTTCCATTAAGTAAAGGCATGTAACAGTTTCCTAGAAAGAAAATAAAATTACCTTATGAATCCATCATGAGAGCTACTTATGGATTGCATACCAAAGATGACAATACCTAGATCTATTGCGTTTTGCCTAGCTAGGGGCGTTAAACAATAGCGCTTGTTGGGAGACAACCCAATTTTATTTTGCTTTCTGATTTTTGCTTATGTTTTGGTGTGTTTTGCACATTATTATTTCTGTAGTAATTGTGTTTTTGTGTTTTAATTAGTGTTTGAGCCAAGTAAAACCTTTGAGGTGATTTATGGTAGTTGTTGATTTGATCTTGTTGAGAAACATAAACTTTTGCGCTCAGCCCAGGAATTTTATAAATTTTTAAGAGGATCGAATTGATCTTAAATGTTTACACAAGATTTATATACAAATTTCCCTGATTTTCCTAATTTTTCAGAATTTTTAGAGTTCTAGAAGTATTCAAAGTTTACAGATTGCTATAGACTGTTATGTTTTTGACAGATTCTATTTTCTTTGTGTCGTTTGCTTATTTTGATGTATCTATGGGTCGTATCGGGGGGATATGAGTCATGGAAAAGTTAGAATACAATATTTATTACACAAATATAAAAAAATAATGAGTTCACAACAGTACCTAAAATGGTGATTTTTTTCTTATACTAACGGATCTCATGAGTTTTCTGTTGAGTTTTGTGTTGTGAATTTTTCAAGTTTTGGGTGAAGATTTGATGGACTATGGAATAAAGAGTGGAAAGAGACTAATATTGGGGATGCCCAAGGCACACCAAGTCATATTCAAGGATACCAAAAATCCTAAGCTTGGGGATGCCCCAGAAGGCATCCCCTCTTTCATATTCAATCCATCGGTAAATTTACTTGAGGCTATATTTTTATTCACCACATGATATGTGTTTTGCTTGGAGCATCTTGTATGATATGAGTCTTTGATTTTTAGTTTTCCACAATCATCCTTGATGCACACATATTTTGGGAGAGACACGCTGAATCGTGAATGTATTAGAATACTCTATGTGCTTCACTTATATCTTTTGAGCTAGGCAATGTTGCTCTAGTGCTTCACTTATATCTTTATAGAGCATGGTGGTGTTATATTTTATAGAAATTATTGAAATCTCGTTCCTCACTTATATTATTTTGAGAGTTTCTTAAAAGAGCATGGAAATTTGTTTAGGTTATGAATTTAGTCCTAATAAATGGCATCCAAGAGGGATATAATAAAAACTTTCATATTAAGTGCATTAAAAACTATGAGAAGTTTGATTCCTTGCATATAGTTTTGAGATAATAGAGATGGTAATATGAGAGTCATGTTAGTGAGTAGTTGTGAATTGGAAAACATACATGTGTTAAAGCTTGTGATTCCCATAGCATGCACGTATGGTGAACCGTTATGTAACAAAGTCGGAGCATGATTTGTTTAATGATTGTCAACCTTTGTGTGAGGGTCGGGAGCGCGCGATGGTTAACTCCTACCAACCTCTCCCCTAGGAGCATGCGTCTAATGATTTGTTTGATAACTAATAGACTTTTCCAATAAGTATGTGAGTTATTTATGACTAATGTTGGGTTCATGGATTATACACACTCTCACCCTTCCATCTTTGCTAGCCTCTCTAGTACCGCACAACTTTCGTCGGTACACCAAACACTCCTTCCTCAAAACAACCACCATACCTACCTATTATGGCATTTACATAGCCATTCCGAGATTCATTGACATGAAACTTCCACCATGTAGGTTTTTTATGACTTGCATCATCACTTCATATTGCATATAGAGTCATATTTTTTCATAGGTATCGAGTTGTAATTTTTCTTTCTTTGAGTTATAAGTAAATAAAAGTGTGATGATTTTTCATTAATAGAGCATTGTCCCATGAGAGAAAAGGATGATGGAGGCTATGACTCCCTCACAAGTTGGGATGAGTATCCGGACTTTACAAAAAATAAAAGAGGCCAGCGAAGCCCAAACAAAAAAAGGCCAAAGAAGCCCACCAAAAAAGAGAAAAAAAGAGAAAATGAGAGAGAGAGAGAAGGGACAATTGCTACTACCTTTTTCCACACTTGTGCTTCAAAGTAGCACCATGATCTTCATAATAGAGAGTCTCCTATTTTGTCACTTTCATATAACTAGTGGATATTCATTATGCACGACCACTTAGTTTTGTTTTTGAGCTTTCATACACTTATAACTCTAAGTGCATTTGTTGCATGGAAATCCCTACTCACTCACATTGATATATATTGATGGGCATCTCCATAGCCCGTTGATATGCCTAGTTGATATGAGACTATATTCTCCTTTTTCCTTGCAACCTCCACCATATTCTATTCCACATATAGTGCTATATCCATGGCTCACGCTCATGTATTGCGTGAGAGTTGAAAAGTTTTGAGAACACCAAAAGTGTGAAACAATTGCTCTACTTGTTCATCGGGGTTGTGCATGATTTAGATACTTTGTGTAGGGAAGATGGAGCATAGCCAGACCATATGTTTTTGTAGGGATAACTTTCTAAGGCCATGTTATTTCGAAAGGAAACGACTACCTTGTTAGTGTGCTCAAAGTATTACCGTTTTTATGTTAATATTAGACTATTGTTTTGAATCTTATGGATCTCAATATTCATGCCACAATAAATAATATTACATGGATAGATATGTTAGGTAGCATTTCACATCAAAAAATTTGTTTTTATCATTTACCTACTCGAGGATGAGCAGGAATTAAGCTTGGGGATGCTGATACGTCTCCAACGTATCTATAATTTTTTATTGTTCCATGCTATTATATTATCTATTTTGGATGTTTTATATGCATTAATATGCTATTTTATATTATTTTTGGGACTAACCTATTAATCTAGAGCCTAGTGCCAGTTTCTGTTTTTTCCTTGTTTTTGAGATTTGCAGATAAGGAATATTAAACGGAGTCCAAACAGAATAAAATCTTCAAAAGGAATTTTTCTGGAACAAAAGGAATCTACGAGACTTGAGAACCAAGGCAGAGGAGCCACCATGGGGCCACAAGCCCTAGGGCTGTGCCGAGGGGGGTAGGGCGCGCCGGGCAGGCTTGTGGGCCCACGACAGCTCCCCTAACCCTAATCTTCAGCCTATAAATTCCCAAATATTCCATCATTATCAGAACAAGCCAAGAAAACGCTTTTACGCCGCCAGAAGCCTCCGTTCCCGAGAGATCCAATCTTGGAGCCTTTTCCGGTAATCTGCCGGAGGGGGATTTGATCACGGAGGGCATCTACATCAACTCCATTGCCCCTTCGATGATGCGTGAGTAGTTCACCATAGACCTTTGGGTCCATATCTAGTAGGTAGATGGTTTCTTCTCTCTCTTTGCTCTTGAATACCATATTCTTCATGATCTTCATGGAGATCTATCTGATGTAATACTCTTTTGCGGTGTGTTTGGCGAGATCCGATGAATTGTGGGTTTATGTTCAGATTATCCATGAATATTATTTGAGTCTTTTCTCAATTCTTATATGCATGATTTCTTATCTTTGCAAGTCTCTTCGAGTTATTGGTTTGGTTTGGCCAACTAGATTGGTAATTCTTGCAATGGGAGAAGTGCTTAGTTTTGTGTTCAATCTTGCGGTCTCCTCACCCAGCGACAAAGTAGGGGTAGCGAGGCACGTATTGTATTGTTGCCATCAAGGATAACAAGATGGGGTTTTCATCATATTGCTTGAGTTTATCCCTCTACATCATGTCATCTTACCTAATGCATTACTCTATTCTTCATGAACTTAATACTCTAGATGCAGGTAGGAGTCGGTCGATGTGTGGAGTAATAGTAGAAGATGCAAAATCGTTTCGGTCTACTTAACACGGACATGATGCCTATATGCATAATCATTGCCTTGGATATCTTAATAATTATTCGCTTCTCTATCAATTGCTCGACAGTAATTTGTTTACTCACCGTAATACTTGCTATCATGAGAGAAGCCTCTAGTGAAACCTATGGCCCCCGGCTCTATTTTCCATCTTATACTTTCAGATCTAAAACCCAAAATACTTTGCTGCATTACTTTTACCTATTGTTTTACTTTCTGATTAAGCAATCTATCTCTATCAGATCTCATCCTTGCAAGTAACCTTAAAGGGATTGACAACCCCTTTATAGCGTTGGGTGCAAGAGTTTGATTCTTTGTGTAGGTACATCTATTGAGGACTTGCTTGTATCTCCTACTGGATTGATACCTTGGTTCTCAACAACTAAGGGAAATACTTATCTACTTTGCTGCATCAACCGTTCCTCTTCACGAAAACCAACGCATGCTCGAGAAGTAGCATTTGCCACCAGTTCTGACCCATCGTCCGGGTTCTTTCTCTTGCCCGGGTTGCTATTTCCAGCTCCCTTCTGCTGTTGACTCTTGCCATTGTTATTCTTCTTACCCTTAGCTAATTTGTCATCATCGGAGCTCGGATCCTTAGTTGTATCTGAATATGCATACTTCATGAGAGCCGTCATGAGCTCACCCATGTCTTGGCAAGAACACTTCAATCGCCCGAGTTTCTGCTTCAGGGGTAAGAAGTGAGAGGTTTTCTCTAATATCAGGACTGCCTGAGATGCCGAGATGTTCTTGGACGAGTGGATAACCGTCGAAACCTGTCGGACCCAATGATGAGCCGACTCATCCTCATGATGTACGCAATGGTCAAGATCTATGATTGTCATAGGATGCTTACATGTTCCTTGAAAATTCTTGATAAAGCGTGCCTTCAACTCGGCCCAAGATGTGATGGTCTTAGGAGACAAACCCTTCAACCAGATGCGAGACGTCCATTCTAACATCATGATGAAGTACTTTGCACAAACCGCCTCACTAACGTCCAACATCTCCATGGCGAGCTCATAACTTTCAATCCAAGCCTTGGGGGGGGGGGGGTAAATCAGTCATATAATTAGGCATTTTACGTGGCCCCTCAAAGTCCTTGGGCTAACGCTTATTCCGTAGAGCCGTCGTCAGGCAAGGCACACCAACCCCCCTGGATGAGGCGCCAGCCCCCACCGAGGCGGAAGGGGTTATTGGAGCCGGCTCGTTGAGCCCGACCCCTATCTATGATCTCCAGAGCATTAATCTGAGGTGAGTTATCATTGGGAGGGTTGCGTCTTCATTCGCTGCTAGAAACCGTCGGTGACTCTATGCGCCGGCTGTAGCTACGACTTAGGATGGGCGTGGAGTGCACACGACTTCGGCTGTATGTGTACTTTTTCTGCTCAACCACCACCGTCTGTAGCAAATTAATGGCGTTCCGCGCCTCCTCAGCAAATGGCATCCCTTCGGCAAAGGAGAGTGCATCGAGCCTGGCAGCCGCCGCTATCATTATCTCCACTGGGTTAGAATAATCGCCAGGTGGTGTCACAAGGTGCCACGGCAGAGTCCGATCCCTATGGGGCGGGTCTAACTGCCACGGCGCCTCGGCGGCCCGGGTTACAACTGGCGGCATGCTCGGTCCCGCTGCGAGAGTGTTAAAGAGGTTTCGGGGCTGAAGCTATGCACAGAGGCCGACTTGGGTCCTCCTCCGAAGAATCGCCTCCGAAGCACGCTGGTCTAAGCTCAAATGGAGAGCCTCCACCCTCCAATGTTCTGGCTCAGCGTTCATCTGAATTTGCAATGCGTTGATATTCTCTTGGGCCTAAGCCGTCTATCCCTTAATCCTGGTAATCTTTGCATTGGGCTCTGCCTGATTTCCGGCTGTTACTTCAGTGGCCATCAGAGCTGTTAACTCGTCCATTGATTCCAGCAAGATTTGAGCCTGCGGCTTAGGAGGCCCGACGTCTGGCGTGGCGGCTCCTGCCGCCGCTACGGATGTCGTGCTGTTGAAAGTCGCTGCCAGGCCTGCCATGAAGACGGCGGCTCGGTTCGGCGGGTTATAGGGCTCCAGAATACCGTCATCATCGGCATACCCCTTGAGCCCGCCATCGTGAAGCTGGTAGATTGACTTCACATCTCCACTGGAGGACCCTTCATCTGAAAGGGCAAAAGTTCCCCCCTAACACGGAGTCTTCCCTGCCTTGCATGAAGCCGATGAAGACACTCCTCCGCCCGGGTTGAACACGGGCGAGTTGTGCACGCTGAGCCATCTCGACGAGGTCGGTGCAGATGTCCGGCCTAGGCATAGATTCGCCGATCTTACCGATGAATACGTGAATCTTGCCAAAGGGAACCCGGTGCCTGTACTCGATTGAGTCGGCTTCTGGTCCCCATTCAGCATCGTCGATGTAGAGCTTGCCGCGACAACTCTTAGTCATCATGTCGATGGCGTACCCCTCGATCCAACGGAGAGAGCCATTTGAGAACTCCACACCACCACGCGCTAGCCCCACGAGTTTACCAAGGTTCGGCCCCTCGGGGAGAGGTAAAAGCCTATGTCCTGCTTTGTGTTGTATTGATGGAGTATCGATTACAAGGGAGTGGATTTTCTTTACCTAGCTATGGATCGGATAGTTTCTGTCTTAAGACGCCCTAGGGACTTGCCTTTATATAGGAGGTCGAGGCCCTGGGTTTTACAAGAGTCCAAGCCGACTCATACAAGGTGTCTGACCCTGTCTCTAAGCCGCCTTGCCTTTTTGGGCAAGCCGTCTCTGGACGGCTTACATGCCTGGGTATCACACCATCCTTTGTCTCTGGGCCTTCATGTTGGCCAATCTGGTAAGTCGCCACGTGGCCCGACCTTCAATCTTCAGGCCCACCTTAAGGGTCTTGATTGTGAGCCGCTAGGCGTGACCCAGCCCCTCCTGGGAGGGTCTCGCCACGGGGTTATATCCCCAACACATAGTGAGGCTAGTCCTTCTTGGATGGAAGCCGTTATGGAATAGTCAAGGTTTCTACTTTGTGGACCCTTATGGGTGGAGCCCTCCATGGACTCTCACGACCGTTACCCTCCATGGGTTGAAGACTCCATAAGCGTGGACGCACGATAGCACCACCTATCGGAACCACGGGAAAAATCTTTGTGTCCCTCATGCGTTTGATCTCTCTACCTCAACTCTTTACTTCCATGTGCAATGTGTTTACTTTTCGCTGCCATACTTGTTGACATGCATGTGTAGGGTGTGCTTGACTTGCTATAATTGTTAAAATCTGCCAACCAATTAACTTGGAAAAGGTTAGGTTTTAAATTCCTGCTAGTTGTCTATTCAACCCCCCTCTAGACACAAACTTCTAGTGATCCCACAATTGGTATCAGAGCTTTGGTCTCCATTGCTTCAGTTTCATCACCATGAAGGAAGATGGATGTGTCTAGTGTGGAAATTTTGAGTTGTAGAGTGCCCATTCTTGATGGAAAGTACTATAGTCAATGGAAGAATGCTATGATTGATCTATTTGACAAATTCCAATTGAGAAAACTTATTGAAAATCCCTATGTGTTCGCCATTGATGAATTGCATCCCACACACGAAGAGGAAATTGACATGATTGGTATCCTTAGAACTGTCAGTCTTATTGTTAGAGGTTTACCAAGATTTGTGCTTTCTCAATTGAAGAACTTTGCATGTGCTTATACTTTGTGGAATGATTTGGAGAAACGATATCCAAATCTTTCATTAAGTAATCTTGATGAAATTCTTCATAAAACTTTTGCTTTTCACAAAATGAAGCCTAGTGATCCAAACTTGATAAATACCTATTTGAGCTACGTGATCTTATGCATGCTAAAGGAGATGTCACAACTAT
Source organism: Hordeum marinum (assembly GCA_022496015.1). Taxonomy (NCBI): domain Eukaryota; kingdom Viridiplantae; phylum Streptophyta; class Magnoliopsida; order Poales; family Poaceae; genus Hordeum; species Hordeum marinum. The sequence goes on from CM039673.1 coordinate 484,033,206, forward strand.
AAACAACATTATTATTGAAGCCATTCACAGTCATAAACTTGAACATTGTCACGGTTACGATACTAATGAGTCTCTTGGTTTCTATGACGAGGAGATTCTACCAAATGATGACAATGAAGAACATGGCTACTATGATGAAGATGAGCTGTTCGACATCGAGCATGGGAAGATCATGAAGAATCTGGGCCTCATGGAAAACTTCAAGGATTACATGTTCGATGGAAAAGAGTGGATTCTCGACAGTGGATGCACCGATCACATGACTGGAGATAAATACATGTTCCAAGAGATCACGCCTAATCAAGGTCCTCGAAGGTACATGAACTTTGGAGACAACTCTAAGGTACTTGGCCTAGGTAAGGTGGCCATATCTCATGATAGCTCTATTCAAAACTTCATGCTTGTTGAATCCCTTGGCTACAATCTTCTTTCCGTATCTAGACTAGAAGACTTCGGTTTCAATGTGCTATTTACTAAAGTAGATTGCCAAGTGTTTCGTCATGATAATCATAAAATTGTCTTTACTGGCATTCGTAGAGGTGATCTATACATTGTCGATTTCGCTAAAAAGGCCCAACCTCATACTTATCTTATTGTAAAATCATCTAAAGGTTGGATATGGCATAGAAGGCTAGGACATGTAGGCATGCGCAATCTAGATAATCTTATCAAGAGCGATCACATTCTTGGTGTTAAAGATGTTATCTTTGACATAGATAGGCTTTGTAGCACTTGTCAAGCAGGAAAGCAAGTAGGTGGAAGTCATTCGGTCAAGAACATCATGACTAGTAGGAGACCACTCAAGTTACTTCATATGGATCTTTTTGGTACCAATGCTTACAAAAGTCTCGATGGAAACTCTTATGGTCTAGTTATAGTTGATGATTTTTCCAGATTTACGTGGGTATTCTTTCTTGATGATAAGTTGCAGGTGTCGGTGTCAAAATTGGCGGATCTCGAGTAGGGGGTCCCGAGCTATGAGACTAGGGTCGATGGTAACAAGGGACGAAGGAGACGATGTTTACCCAGGTTCGGGCCCTCCTATGGAGGTAAAACCCTACGTCCTACTTCATTATATTGATGGCATGAAGATTACAGAGTTGATCTACCTCGAGATCGAATAGCTAAACCCTAGATGAGTTTCTCCGCCCTATACTCTAAAACCCTCTCGATTTATATAGACACCGGGGGGGGGGGGGTACTAGGGTTTACACATGGTAGGTTTCCTGTCGAGGATGGAGATGTCGATTTCCTCATCGTGACTTGGAGTGCACGACACACCTTTGGGACTTCCTTCTAGAATGTGGGCTCTCAATTCCGGACCCTCCTGCGATGATCAGAATGCGCCCTATCAAGCCGGCCTATTAAGAGATAGGGCAAAGCTCCGATGACCCCTTAATCCAGGACCCCCTCAGTAGCCCCCGAACTAGCCCTCAACACTAAGGGTATCCGCTCTGACAGCTTCATGTGATTAGAATCTTCGACTTGCAGGGTGAGTTCTTCTTCCCACTAATGATCGGCCGAGACTAGTTCGGCTTCTAATGACGCATAATGTTTCCGATCATATGACCGTCCGGACACCGTGAGTCGCTTAGTCCCTAAGGCCAAACATCAAAGTGTAAACAGTGTATACTGACAACCTTTCTAACAAAGGGTCACAGCCCACCACGACCAGTAAACCAGTCATGAAAACTCAATTCGCGGTTCGAGGCCGTTTTTACATTAGCACGATTCATCAATGCATCAATCGTGCTCCATTTCACACGAGATACGATTAATCATATCAAGCTTCTTCACGCGTGTATAACGGCACACATGTCTTGGGAAGCAGAGAGATTAGCGGTATAGTAAAGGCAGGCTAATTGACGTCATGCCTTATAAAAGGGAGAAAACCCTCAAAGCCTATCCACGCTTCCCATTCGCATCCTTTGCTTCCTCAATCTCCCTAACCTTCAAGAGCCCAGATCCATTTCTTCCTCGAACTCTCCTCCGATCTTATCCATGGTAGGTTTGGTCTCCAATGGAAAGTGGGAGGCCTCCACAGTCACCGACCAGGACATTCGGGACCTAAAGCAGGCCGGCTACCTCCGTGCCAACATCTTCCACCGCGCCGCAGAGAAGAACCAGGTGGTTCCCACCCCTAAGCCAGGCGAGAGGGTGGTGTTCGTCCCCCACTTCATCAAGGGACTGAGCTTTCCGCTCCACCCCTTTGTCAGGGGTCTCATGTTCTTCTATGGACTAGACTTCCACGACCTCCCCTCAAACTCCTTCATGCACATATCAACCTTTATCTTCGTCTGTGAGGCCTTCCTGTGGGTGGAACCGCAATTCGGCCTGTGGCTCAAGGTGTTCAACGTCAAGCCGAAGATCATTGCGGGCGAGCACACGGACTGCGGAGGGCGGTAATCAGCAAGCTCGGATGGACGACCAACACCTTCATCGACACCATCAAGATCTGGCAAAAGGAGTGGTTTTATATCACCTAGCCAAGGGCGAAAGGCCAGGTTGCTCCAGCCGAGTTTAGATCCAGACCCCCCACAAGATTGACCTCATGGCTCCGGAAGGGTCTTGACTGGGGGTCGGATGCAGAGGTGGACAAGCTACAGAAGTGGATCTCCGTGATGGTTAAGGCCAAGATCGAGCTGGTTAGCATGGTCCAGATCATGCTTCGACACCGCATCCTCCCCTGCCAGCGTCGGGACTCCCCCATGTGGGCTTATAACCTTGATGATGCGCCCACCGTATGTCAACTCTTCCGCACCACTCCGGAGAAGCTATGGAAGGCGCTGTTCAAGCCCTGGAAGAGCTGGCTTGCCAAGAAGGAGGATTCGGGCCTACGCGCCGATAACCCTCCTACCCAGGTATGATATAATCGTAATTCTCTGGTCCTATTTTATCGACAGAAAAGGCTAAATGCCTTTCCCCTTGTTTTTGCAGAAATGGCTAAGCAAGGCCGAGGGAATCAACTGTCCGGCACCACAGCTTGAAGACCCCAGGTCAGAGCTGTTGGCAGAGATTCTCGTCGAGGTGCCATAAACGGTGCCAGAGAAGAAGGAGAATAAAAAGAAGAGGGTTCGAGAAGGCCTTCGCATAAGGGACCAGCTGGACGCTGCGTTCGAGGAAACCCATGCCTCCTCTAACCATGAGGAAGAGCATGAGGACGAGGAGGAGGGGGATTCCCCCTCACAAGAAAGAGGGCGGTGTCACCGGACACCACGGAGGAGGTACCTCATCCTACCCCAAAGCGGGCACGTCGGCCGATGTTGGTCCTGCCCAAGGACAGTTTGGACTCGGACACCGAGTCCGAGGACTTCGAGAAGGTTCCTCAAAGGAACCTAAGGGTCAAGCCCCTAACTCGAAGGTAAGAAGCCGAAGACTCCCTCAGCAAGTTATACTAAGTTTCAATGTTATTAATGTGTGAGCGCCTTTTGATCCATAGCCCACCACGCATTCTCCCCACTGACCAAGTTTCGGATGGGGAGACTCCACCCGCGGAGCTGGCGGAGAGTGGGACCGCGTCGCATCCCACACACCCGGGGGACGTGAAGGATGCCACAGAGGTGTCATCGCACCAGGATCCTTTGGAGCCGAACACAAGCGATGGGGGTGACGATGTCATGGCCGAGGTTAATGCCTCGGCCGCCGAAGACCGGGAGGAGGAGCCCCTCCCGACCACTAAGGAGACCGGACAAAGGGATGTCCAGTCCCCTCCTAGGACATCTCTCGAGCGCACCATGCCTCCGTAGCTACCGGTTCAATCCTTGGTTAGAGATCGGCCTAACCAATCACCACTAGCACCACCGATGACTGGGTGGCCGATCATGATGGAAGCTCTATCGAGCGCCTCCATCTACGAGGATCACCGGACCCTCATGGGTGCTGTTTTGCAAGGCATTCAATCCGTTGATAGTGGACTGAAGGAGGAATTCAACGGTATCCTAACGGGCTTCCATGTGAGCCACGTAATGTTCTTCTCCTGAAATTTTAATTTATCAGGTTTGTGCCATCGTTATATATAATAGCCCCCGAGCCCTAGGTGAGTTTGAAAGCACATTGTGCTCCCTTGGTGGTTTTGCTAATTCATGACAACATACATTGTCTCTCGGACTAATACTTTCATCTAGTGTATTTCAGATAAAGTCCAGAGAGAGATGGGTTGGCAAAAAGGAGTGTGGAGAGTATCCCCATGAAGAAGAAGGAGAAGGAATATATTGAAAAAGCTTCAATCAAGAGGACTCTACATTTTTCCTTTGTGAGAAATCACTTTGAGTCCATAGGAAAGACAATATTATTAAAAGGGGGTAAGGTACTGTTGGTGAACAAAATGCTCATACGTGCACAAGTGATAGTCACCACATACTCCCACAAGATCTCCCACAAAAGTCTGTCCAAAGCCAAATATCCAAAATCGATGCAACCAAAACTTTCCACTCGGTGCCACTAATTCTCAGCCTCAGACAGACTCATCCAAACGCTAGCCCTTCGGTGCAACCAATTCCGTTTTGGTGCCACCGAGTTTGGGTTGCCAACTTCCTGTTATGCAAATTCACAAAATCGGTCTCATCGAGTATGATGAATCGGCATCACTAAGTCTGGCAATCTGACCGTTGGTCACCTAATCGGTGCAACCGAGTTTTATGTATCAGTCTCACCAAGATTAAAAAGTTGCTACCTTTGAGGAAACTCGGTACCACCAAGATTAACACATCGGTGTCACCGGATCTGACTTATTACGTGTGATGGTTGGATTCTTGGAGATGCCTATATATACTCCTCTGCCACCACTCACTCGAAGAGAAGCACTCAGAACTGTTCCCCACTCATACCTACTGATTTTCTGAGAGAGAGCCACCTACTCATGTGCTGAGATCATGCCATTCCATTCCTACCATATGAACTTGATCTCTAGCCTCCCGAAGTTGCTTTTTCACCCAATCAATCTCTTCTACCAAGCCAAATCTGTGAGAGAGTGAATGTGTGTTGAGGAGTCTATCATCTTGAAGCACAAGAGCAAGGAGTTCATCGACATTATCGAGCCTATTAACTTTTGGAGGGTGGTTCCTCCTAGATTGGTTAGGTGTCGCTTGGGAGCCTCCTACTTCGTGTTGTGGAGTGAACCAAGAAGTTTGTAAGGGCAAGGAGATCGCCTACTTCGTAAAGATCTACCCATAGTGAGGCTAGTCCTTCGTGGACGGAAGCCGTTATGGAATAGTCAAGGTTTCTTCTTTGTGGAACCCTCCGTGGACTCTCGCGACCGTTACCCTCCGTGGGTTGAAGACTCCATAAACATGTACGTACGATAGCACCACCTATCGGAACCACGGGAAAAATCTTCGGGTCCTTCATGCATTTGATCTCCCTATCTCAACTCCTTACTTCCATGTGCAATGTCTTTACTTTCCGCTGCTATACTTGATGACTTGCATGTGTAGGGTGTTCTAGACTTGCTATATATGCTAAAATCTGCCAACACATAACTTTGCCCTTGTGTAGATTTTAAATTCCTGCTAGTAGTCTATTTACCCCCTCTAGACATACTCTTCTAGTGATCCTGCAATTGGTATCGGAGCATTGGTCTCCATTGCTTCGGTTTCATCACCGTGGAGGAAGATGAATGTGTCTAGTGTGGAGAGTTTGTACTGTAGAGTGCCTATTCTTGATGGAGAGTACTATAGTCGATGGAAGAAAGCCATGATTGATCTATTTGACAAATTACATTTGAGAAAACATATTGAAAATCCCTATGTGCCCCCGATTGATGAATTGCATCCCACACACAAAGAGGAAATTGACATGCTTCATAACCTTAGAACTATCAATCTTATTGTTAGAGGCTTACCAAGATTCGTGCTTTCTCAATTGAAGAACTTTCCATGTGCTTATACTTTGTGGAATGATTTGGAGAAACGATATCCAAATCTTTAGTTAAGTAATCTTGATGAAATTCTTCATAAAACTGTTTCTTTTCACAAAATGAAGCCTAGTGGTCCAAACTTTGATATTTTGCCTATTTGTGCTTCATGATCTCATGCGTGCTAAAGGAGATGTCACCATTGTCAACAACATTGTTATTGAAGCCATTCACATTCATAAACTTGAACATTGTCATGATTACAATTCTAACGAGTCTCTTGGTTTTTATGACGAGGAGATTCCACCAATTGATGACAATGAAGAACATGGCTATTATGATGAAGATGAGTTGTTCAACATCGAGCACGAAAAGATCATGATGAATCTAAGTCTAATGGCAAACTTCAATGATTACATGTCCGGTGGAAAAGAGTGGATTCTTAGTGGATGCATGGATCACATGACTGGTGATAAAGACATGTTCCAAGAGATCACACCTAATCAAGGTCCTCGGAGGTATGTGACCTTTGGAGACAATTCTAAGGGTAAGGTACTTGGCCTTGGTAAGGTGGCCATATCTCATGATAGCTACATTGAAAATGTGATGCTTGTTGAATCCCTTGGCTATAATCTTCTTTCTATATCTAGACTAGCAGACTTCGGTTTCAATGTGTTATTTACTAAAGTAGATTGCCAAGTGTTTCGATTTGATAATCATAAAATTGTCTTTACCGGTATTCTTAGAGGTGATCTATACATTGTCGATTTCACTAAAAAGGCCCAACCTCGTACTTGTCTCATTGAAAAATCATCTAAAGGTTGGCTATGGCATAGAAGGCTTGGACAAGTAGACATGCGCAATCTAGATAAGCTTATCAAGGGCGATCACATTCTTGGTGTTAAAGATGTTATCTTTGAAAAAGATAGACTTTGTAGCGCTTGTCAAGCTCGAAAGAAAGTAGGTGGAAGTCATCCCGTCAAGAACATCATGACCACTAGGAGACCACTCGAGTTACTCCATATGGATCTTTTTTCTCCCAATGCTTACAAGAGTCTCGGTGGAAACTCTTATGGTCTAATTGTAGTTGATGATTTTTATAGATTTACATGGGTATTCTTTCTTGATGATAAGTCGCATGTACAAAATATCTTCAAGAACTTTGCACGCAAATCACAAAACCAATTTGAAGTGAAGATCAAGAAGGTTCGAAGAGATAATGGATCATAGTTTAAGAACACCCATGTGGGTACCATTCTTAACGAAGAGGGTATCTCACATGAGTTCTCGGCATCGTACACGCCTCAACAAAATGGAGTTTTTGAGAGAAAGAATCGAACTCTCATTGAGATGGCAAGAACGATGCTTGACGACTACAAGACGCCAAGATACTTTTGGGTAGAAGCCGTGGAAACAGCATGTCATGCCACAAACCGACTCTACTTGCACAAGATTCTCGGTAAAACGGCATACGAGCTTCTCACCGGTAACAAACCCCAAGTTGGATACTTTAGGGTATTCGGCTCTAAGTGTTACATTCTTGATAAGCATCGCCGTGCTTAATTTTCTCCCAAATCTCATGAAGGTTTCCTACTTGGTTATGGATCGAACTCTCACACCTACCGTGTCTACAACAACTTCACTCAAAAAGTTGAAGAGAAGGTGGATGTGAACTTTGACGAGTCTAATGGTTCGCAAGTCGAACAATTGCCAAATGATGTAGGTGATAAAGATCCTTTGGAAGCTATCCAAGATTTGCCCATCGGCAAGATTCGTCCCATGGAGGTGAAGGAAAGTACTTCATCAACCCAAGTGAAAGCTCCTACTTCGGATCAAGGGTACCGACAAAACAACATGGAAGCCTCCACAAGTGGTACACGACAAGATGAAGAGGAGGAGGAAGTATATCATGAAGATCCACCACAACCTCCTTCACCAACACCTCATGGATATGACCACGTCGACAACAACGGAGATGATGATGAAGAAGAAGCTCCACCAACTAACAAGCCAAAGCTACCCCAGGTTTGAGCACAAGTGACCAAGAACCATCCCCTAAACCAAATCTTTGGTGACAAACAAACAGGGAGGATCACTCGCTCTAAAACTCCCTTGGCTAACTTTTGTGAGCATTATTCTTTTATCTCTAGCATTGAACCCTTGAAGGTTGAACAAGCTCTTGAAGACGCGGATTGGGTGAACGCTATGCATGAAGAGCTTCACAACTTTGGAAGGAACGAAGTGTGAACACTCGTGGAGAAACCCAAGGACAAACAAAACATCATCGACACGAAATGGGTATTTCGGAACAAGCAAGATGAAGATAGTCAAGTCGTTCACAACAAGGCTCACCTTGTAGCTCAAGGATATACACAAGTCGAAGGTATGGACTACGGTGAGACCTACGCCCTTGTTGCTAGAGTAGAAGCCATTCAAATTCTTGTTTCCTATGCTAATCACCATGATATCACGCTTTACCAAATGGATATTAAAAGTGCATTCTTAAATGGTGAGACTGAAGAAGAGGTCTATGTTAAGCAACCACCTGGTTTTGTAAATCCTAAGAAACCTGACCACATTTACAAACTTCGCAAAGCTTTATATGGTCTTAAGCCAGCTCCTCGTGCTTGGTATAAACACCTAAAGAAGTTTCTCATTGAAAAAGGATTTGAAATTGGTAAAATTGACGCAACCTTATTCACAAAGAGAGTTAATGGTGAATTATTAATGTGCCAAATTTATGTGGATGATATTATCTTTGGATCTACTAACCCACAATTTAGTGAGAAGTTTAGAAGTTTGATGTCAGAGAAGTATGAGATGTCCATGATGTGTGAGCTAAACTTCTTTCTTAGTCTACAAATCAAGCAAATGAGAGAAGGTACTTTCATCTCTCAAACAAAGTACACTAAGGACTTGTTCAAGAATTTCAAAATTCAAGAGTGCAAAGGTATGAAAACTCCCATGCCCACTAGCGGACACGATGATCTTACTAAGGAGGGTGAACTGGTTGATCAAAAGGTTTATCAATCAATGATTGGTTCATTGCTATATCTATGTGCTTCCCGTCCCAATATTATGCTTAGTGTTTGCATGTGTACTAGATATCAAGCCGCACCCAACGAATGTAATCTTAAGGCTGTGAAACGCATTGTGAGATACTTGATACATACATCAAACTTTGGCATTTGGTATCCTAAGGGATCTTCTTTTAATCTTCTTGGCTACTCTGACTCGGACTATGCCGATGACAAGGTTGATAGAAAATCCACCTCAGGTACATGTCAATTTCTTGGTATATCTCTTGTGTCTTGGTCCACCAAGAAACAAAACTCGATATCCCTATCTACCACCGAATCTGAATATATTGCTGCTGGTTCATGTTGTGCTCAATTGTTATGAATGACACAAATGCTTAAAGATTATGGAATCCATATTAAAAAATGTGCCATTCCTATGTGAAAATGGAAGTGCTATTAAGATTGGTCATAATCCCGTACAACACTCTCGAACCAAGCATATTCAAGTTCGACATCATTTCATTCATGATCATGTTGCTAAATGAGATATTAATCTTAAGCATGTTCATACTAACAAGCAATTGGCAGATATCTTTACTAAACCACTTGATGAAAAAGTGTTCTGTCATTTGAGGAGTGAGTTGAACATCATTGATGCTTCAAACTTGAGCTAAGCTCACTCGGATGCTTGCAAGGGGATGAGATTTATGGTCTATTCCATGCTACAATCATGAATATCCTATATCTTGGAATTTTATGCTCCCTTGTCTTGAATCTAACTCTTTTGTAGGTACTTGGAAGAACAACACTCCACAAGATTGCCATCAACTCATATCTTAAGAAATCTTGTCATGACCAAGTATCCACAACCTCACTTTGATGATGAGAGGAAGAAGACAACAATACATATGCTTGACATATATTTCTCAATTGGTGACAACTCACAATTGATATCTAGTCATTTGGATATATCATGGTTTTCCTTGCATGACTAATCCATGTAGGTGAAAAGTGAACGAAAACAACAAGGATTGTTCCCAACTCAAGATGGTATTCATAAACCTCGAGCATCCTCATCAAGTTCACCTACAAGCTATGTCAACAACATCACTCAAAGGTATGTACTCATATCCTTGATATAGCTCTACTCCAAGACAAGAGATAAAGCAACTCAAGTGATGTGAAGACATTAAAATGCTTAATCGAAAAATGGTAACCCTATTTTGAGATTAAGGATGAGTATGACCTATGATCAAGTATTCTTGCTTGGATCCTAAGTCAATATAGTCTAATATTGGTGACCTAGTCACCGCCCATCATCTAGTGAAGAATCTTGTTTGGTTCATTTTCTATTGCAAGCTTTCCTGACAACATTCAAATCTTCACTAGTTGATATTCTTTGTACAAACAACTTTTAAAATTTATAGGATTCTCAAACTTTTCAAGTTTCTGTTTAATGCCTCGGAGCCTCTGATACAAAGGACTCGGTTCTACCGAATCAGCAGACGAGCTGCATAACATTATATCAGTACCACCGACAAATTTGTCTCGGAGCCACCGACTTTCTTTTGTTTTTGTCTGTGTTTTGCTTTTGTAAATCTATATAATATTTCTACAATATTTACATTCTTTGATGATCCCTTTTATTACTCAAAAAACAATCAAGGATCCCTAACTCAAAGGAGGAGAAGATCTACAAATTCTCAGTTTAGCCAAAGGGGAGAAATTATTTTCAATAATTCTTTCATTTTTCTCATGATATTCATATTCTATGAATCCTACATTCTATGACCCTTGTTCTCAAGGATCCTTTCATAATCAATGATCCCTGTATCTAACCCTATGTCTGACCTTTTTGGAAATTAATGCCAAAGGGGGAGAGAGATACAAAGCTTCAAAGCTAAAGAGGGAGATATATGCTTATGCAAGGGGGATATATGATTTAGGGGGAGAGGAGGGTATCAAAAGTTCATACTTATATAAACAAGGGGAGAATACCAAAGTAGAGGGAGAAAATTTGGTAACATTTATTTCATTTGATTTCTCATGTTAGAATTTTCTCACCCTTTCCAATCCCAATATCTACATGCTAAGATTCACGGGTAGAGGATGTCCTACATTTTCATATCTAGGGGAGGAAAATTCTAAATGATCTTGGAGACATATCAATTCTAAGAAATACTATTTTCTATATTTTCTCCATATCTAAAGTACCAAGATATAGTGTTTACTTTTGAGTTCTATTGCCTTTGATTGGTAGAATATTCTTGTGTTTCCTAACATTGTTTTCTCAAGTGTATCTCTACTACTAGAATGCTCAAGAACTTAAAGTAAGTATATGCATCATATCTTTGATCAAGATAATCTCTTGCTTCTTGCACATATTGTTTGCAAGAGTTAAGTCTTGAACAAGGATACACCTCATTCATATACATTTGATGCATATTGCCAAGATACACATAACTTATTATATCCCTTCTACTATATGTGTGTCCATGCATTCCAAAGCAACTATCCTTTAAAGAGATTTCACACATGTAGAGGGAGCAAGTCTAAGTCATGTGTCACTCAAGGTCTTCATTATATACATGCATATCTTTATTTGAAGCTTTGATTGTATGTTGTCATCAATTACCAAAAAAGGGGAGATTGAAAGCACAATGTGCTCCCTTGGTGGTTTTGATAATTCATGACAACATACATTGTCTCTTGGACTAATACTTTCATCTAGTGTATTTCAGATAAAGTCCAGAGAGAGATGGGTTGGCAAAAAGGAGTGTGGATAGTATCCCCATGAATAAGAAGGAGAAGGAATATATTGGCAAAGCTTCAACAAAGATGACTCTACATTTTACCTTTGTGAGAGATCACTTTGAGTCCATAGGAAAGCCAATACTATTAAAAGGGGGTAAGGTACTCTTGGTGAACAAAATGCTCATACATGCACAAGTGATAGTCACCACATACACCCACAAGCTCTTCCACAAAAGTCTGTCCAAAGCCAAATATCCAAAATCGGTGCAACCAACACTTTCCACTCGGTGCCACCGATTCCCAGCCTCAGACGGACTCAGCCAAACCCTAGCCCTTCGGTGCAACGGATTCCATTTTGGTGCCACCGAGTTTGGGTTGCCAACTTCCTGTTATGCAAATTCACAAAATTGGTCCGACCGAGTTTGTTGAATCGGCGTCACCGAGTCTGGCAATCTGACCGTTGGTCACCTGATCGGTGCAACTGAGTTTTATGTATCGGTCTCATCGAGATTCAATAGTTGCGACCTTTGAGGCAACTCGGTACCACCAAGATTAACACATCGGTGTCATAGAGTCTCACTTATTAGGTGTAACGGTTGGATTTTTGGAGATGCCTATATATACCCCTCCACCACCACTCACTCGAAGAGAAGCACTCAGAATAGTTCCCCACTCATACATGCTGATTTTCTGAGAGAGAGCCACCTACTCATGTGTTGAGATCATGCCATTCCATTCCTACCATATGAATCTTGATCTCCAGCCTCCCCAAGTTGCTTGCCACCCAATCAATCTCTTCTACGAAGCCAAATCTATGAGAGAGTGATTATGTGTTAAGGAGTCTATCATCTTGAAGCACAAGAGCAAGGAGTTCATCGACATTATCGAGCCTATTAACTTTTGGAGGGTGGTGCATCCTAGATTGGTTAGGTGTCGCTTGGGAGCCTCCTACTTCGTCTTGTGGAGTGAACAAAGAAGTTTGTAAGGGCAAGGAGATTGCCCTCTTCGTGATGATCTACCCATAGTGAGGCTAGACCTTCATGGACGGAAGCCGTTATGGAATAGTCAAGGTTGCTTCTTCGTGGAACCCTCTGTGGGTAGAGCCCTCCGTGGTCTCTCGCGACCGTTACCCTCCGTGGGTTGAAGACTTCATAAACGTGGACGTACGATAGCACCACCTATCGGAACCATGGGAAAAATCTTTGTGTCCTTCATTCGTTTGATCTCCCTATCTCTACTCCTTACTTCCATGTGCAATGTCTTTACTTTCCACTGCTATACTTGATGACTTGCATGTGTAGGGTGCTCTAGACTAGCTATATATGCTAAAATCTACCAACACATAACTTTTCCCTTGTGTAGATTTTAAATTCCTGCTATTAGTCTATTCACCCCCCTCTAGACATACTATTCTAGTGATCCCGCGGGGTTTAGAAAAAACTCACCCGGGGGTCAAATACAAATCAGTGACCAATCAATGTACGAGGCATTATTCATCCCGTAATGTTTTAACAACCCTTAAGAGGACCAAACATAGGGTCATGTTTTTGATAGTTTAGGGGTTTGAACCTATATAAACAGATAAATATTTGCTGTTTATAGGCCTCGTCATCAGCAGTGGCCGTTAACTTCGTAGAGCTTGACGAGCTAAACCGAAATCTCAAGAGCTCCGAAGAGGAGTTTGACGATCTGAACAAGAGGTCCGATGAGGCGCAAGGTAAGGCGACTTGTAATATCCGAGCTATTAAGCATTAGTGATTCACACTGTTGACTTAGTATAATTATATGTTTTATTGCTTACACAACCTCGGCGAAATAAGTCGGGAAGCTCAAGGCTGAGCTATGACAGATGAAGCAAGAGGCCGCGGAAGAGAAGGTAGCAGCCGGACAGACAGCAGCCGCGCTCTCCGCCTTAAAAACCACGAGCGATAAGCATGAGGCTCGGGTGGAGGAGGTTCAGTAGGAGCTGAAGGACGCCAACAAAAAATGTGAGGACCTTGAGAAGAAGGCCAAGGAACAAGCCGTCGAGCTATCCGCGCTGAAAGTCAATCTCTAGAAGGAGCGAGTGGACAGGCGGTTCTTTGGAGAATAGATTCGCCAAGTCAAGGCTATCGCAGATGGTAAGCCATATTTACTACAGTGTGCCTTCGGTGATAGCAGGTTGTTATTGCTCACCCAAGTGTGGCATTCCTCAGGCGCCTGTTCAGACCTACCGAAGAGTGTAGCGGTCACGAACCAGTTGTACGCTTCGCGAGAAGAGGGGTATGAAGCTTGGCTCTTTTGGGTGCAATTTGAAGCCTCCGAGCGCTCTCCTCTCCTAATCGAGCAGATGAAGCAGCTGATGGAGCTACACCGGGTGGCGGAGCCGGCCTTGAAGGATTTCTGCATCCGGCTATGGCCCGACGAGCCTTTGCTGAGCAGCTACTTCGGCCTGGTGCGGAAGCTGAGCGACGCTGCACCTCGGATTGATGCGCTAAGGCGTTCTTCCTGCATCGAGGGAGCTTGGATGGATTTTGCAAGGACAAGGTGCACTGGCCAGGGCTTCATCCAACAAAGATAGTGGCCACTCCTCCGCCCCTGGAAAGGGGCATAGGTGCCATGAGCGATACTTCTCCATAGTGATGGTGGGTTCTCGGGCGATAGAGGCGCAATGCTCGAATGATAACTTTTATGAATAAGTGCGTTGTAATACTTTCGAAGACCTTTGAATGTTTGTGGTTATGATGCATGGTTTATTATGTCTTTTGTGTTTTGCATTCACTATGACTCCCATGTGGCCGTTTAAACTGAAAGTTGCGAGTCGTCGGCTTCAGCCCCCATGTAGATACTACACGAGGTAGCTCGGCCTCCGCGTTGTGACCCTTAGCCGAGCTATCGGTACCCGAAGGCAGTAGTGTGAGGGGGACAAGGCAATCAAAATATAATGCTTTATTGCTTTCACTTAGCCGTAGGAACATAAAAAGGAACGCGGGGGCTGATGACTAGCCCCCAGTGGTTTGTGATGTTCGGATGAACCGCGGCTAAAGCCAACATCACATGGTTTGTACGAGTATGAAACCCATCGTGTGACACGGAATAACCTCGAACGAAGTTTTTAGTATAAGAATTATGCTCGGATTCGTAGACCGGTTCTCACGTACTATGACAGTCAGTTTTCGGCTTTCTCCCCCCAGGTGCTTAAGCATGATAGCTAGAAACACAATCACGGTGGTTCTCCCTTTGCCCTTTTAGCCGAACGAGTGGAACGTAAAGGGGCAAGCGCAGGAGCCGGGCGACCCAACTATCGACTCAAGACATAGTTCAGAACCAATGCATATAAAGCAAACTCCAAGACGCCAAACACATGATCGATTGTGCTTAGGGCGATATTTTAAATTTAAGCCCCCGGGCTATTAGCCGGTTGCGTCGTGAAGTGTACCGAACAGTTTCACAAGAATCGTTAAGGAGGGAGGAAATAGAGTATGTACCAAAAAAGACAACAAAGCAACCATGCATAACAGTCTTGTATTTTGCTCAATAACTCTTATAGCTCAAATTGCCGAAGCGACTATTTACAGGTACATGAAGAGAAAATATAAAGTTTGCAGGAGGAGTTGTACCAGGGGTCTTTGATGGGTGACCTGACGTCCTCGATATGCCCTGACGCCTGTCTACTCCTGTGCCTCCTAGAGAGTTGCATTCCTTTATGGGTGATGTTGTAGGCGAGTGGACCTTGGAAAGAGGGTCTTGAGAAGTCGCCGAAGTATGGATTTGTTTGACGCTTTAGCAGGTCCTTGATGGTACATGTAGTATGTCCGAAGACTTATATTTGTAGTAGTTCGGTCTAGCCGAACACTTACGCTTTGAAGGTTGTTCCCCACTGCTGCCCATGGAATCTTGAGTGCAAAGTTGTGCCTTCTTGGCATGTGTTTTGCTGGCATTAGCGTTGTGCAATGGGGGACGAGTCCCTATTTCTAGGGAGAAGAAGGTTCTGGGAGTTCGGGCTGAAACCGAGCTCGCTTGTCAATCTTACATGCCTTTACGGCAGATTTTGGCGTTTGCCGGTCATCATTGTAGTGGAATTCGGCTGCCAGGGCCAATGCATGTTCCTTAGTTTGGAGGGAGCGCTCTGTGTTGCCGTTGACAGGTGCTAATGGTTTGGATAGTATCTGTGTGGATGAGGAACGGTTACCCACACGATGTTGGGTGCTTACGTGGCTCTCAACACAGATGACAATTGCTGCAACATTCGTGCAAATGGATCAAATGGCATCTACTGTGTTCGGGTCATATTGATAAGTGTCACACGTATGAGTGTTATCTTTTAAGTAAGAGAAAAGGTCCAACCGAAGAACCTCCACTAAAAAAATTCTAGATTTGAATGCATGCAATCTTGAGGCCCAGTTCTTTTGATCAGATTATGGAGAATCTCGGTCCCGAAAATCCCAAGCGAAAACAACTCGATTTAACTTCCAAAATCTCAACCGGATTCTGCAGAATCCTAGTGCAATTCCAAAATCTCAAAATAACTGGTTTCTCCCACAATCTCAGGATTCTAGCTAGTCCCACAAAAGAAAACCCTTCAAAATATAGCTATACCCCTATTGTATCACGTATTTACGGTCAAGATGCCACCGTGTAGTGCAGCCCAGGACCCCAAAAACGAGCGGACGCACCCGTCACCGCTCGCTCGTCTCGCACCTGACCGCTCGCTCGCTCCACATCGGGGCAGAGGAGCTTCGAGGCAACCGCCCCCGTCGCCGGCCACCCCGCCCCCACCCCGGCCAGGCCGCCCCCGCCCCCCCGGCCAGCCCGCTCCCGCTCCCGTCGGACAACCCGCCCCCGCCCGGTCCGCCCCGCCCTCCCCGTCGTGTCCGCCCCGCCCTTGCCGGCCAGCCCGCCTCGGCTAGGGTTTGCCGCGCCGTCACCAGCCAGGACAAGCCGGCGCCACCCCCACCGGCCATCTTCCCCCCGCAGCTTGCTCTACAGCTTCCAGGCAAAGCCAGCGCCGCCCCGGACCTCAACCCCGTCGGCCAGGTTCCCTCACGATGAGCCCTCTTTATTGCATCTTTGTGTTTCTTCATTCTGTAATGCAAAATAGATAGATGAAATTGATGCTAGCTATTATTGATGCTAGTTTGAATTTGTTAGATGGATGGATGGATTGATGCTTTAATATTTTTAATGCTTGCTGATGTCAATGCTAATGTGATAATGTTAGATGGAGAAAGTGAAAGAACCCAAAGCAAATTGGGATAGCGCTGCTCATACAATTTTTATGAATGCTTGCGTAGAGGAGGTTCGAGCAATAATCGCAACGACGGTTTTTTGTCGGACATAGGACAAACTAATTTGCATAAAAAGTTCAGTGAACGTTCTGGAAGAAACTATCCAGCCCGACAAATCAAAAATAGGTGGAGCGTGTGTAGGAGCGAGTACAACACATGAAAGACATTGATCCAACAAGCATCTGGCCTAGGAAGAGATGAGCATACGAAGATTATTGTTGCTACGAATGAGTGGTGGACATTGGAGATAAATGTTTTTATGAACTGTGTTTTATCTAATATCACCTTGTGTGCATGTTGTTGTGGAAGATGGATATTTTCAAAAAGATTGCCAAAAAGAAACAAGATGATAAAGAATTTGAGGCGGCCATGGTTACAATTGCAATGGATGTGGCGTCGTCAAGTGTGACACTGCCATATGCATCAAGAAAGTTACATCTTGTTACAGGCCTCCAATGGGTAGAAGAAAAGGAAAAAGATGCTAAAGCTTTCTATGCTATGTTCAGAATGAGGAGGTGAGTGTTTCGCACATTGCATGATCTGCTAGTTCAAAGCTATGGGTTAGAGTCAACTTGCAACATATCATCTAAAGAAGCATTGGCACAATTTTTATGGACTTTGGGTACATGTCAGACCATTGATAATGTCGCGGATTGGTTTGCACATAGTCGTTCAGTCATTAACAAAAAAATCCACGAGGTCTTGGAGTGTGTAGACCGCATGGCTGGCGATTATATTAGACCAATTGATCCAACTTTCTCTGAACCGCACCCAGTACTTACAAAAACAAAGTTTTGACCCCATTTTGAACATGCTATTGGAGCCATTGATGGAACACACATTAAGGTCATTGTGCCCAAGGAGTTGGTACCTCAACACATGAATAGAAAAGGTTACACAAGTGAAAATGTTATGGCAGTGTGTGATTTCTATATGAGGTTCATGTTTGTTGTTCCCGGATGGCTCGAATCTGTTCATGACACACGTGTATGGAGCGATGCCATAGTTCGTTATGATCACTTTCCACAACCCCCAACAGGTAATCTCACTAATGTGTCCACATAGTTATATTCAAGATAGTGTGCTGTAAATTACTAATGTGTTATGTTGATGTCCCACTGTTGATAAATATTATCTTGTCGACTCCAGATATCCAAACTGGATTGGTTATCTAGCACCATACAAAGGGAAATGATACCATGTACCAGATTTCCAACAACACCTGCCAGTTGGGAGATATGAGACATTCAACCATCGACATTCTTCTTTGCGAAATGTCATTGAAAGAACATTTGGTGTTCTAAAGATGAAATGGCGAATTCTCGAAGGCATACCTCGGTACAAACCGGAGACCCAAAAGATGATTGTCACTGCATGCATGTGTCTCCACAATTGGATCCGTGATAGCAAGTTACGTGATGAACATTTTGACAAGTTTGACAATGATGCATTCGTGCAACCTCCATTGCCATTTACAGGTGACAACGCTTTATCACCAGAAGATGCTGGTACCATGAACGCAACATGTGAGGCGATTGCTGCTACTCTCGTACCTTGAGATTATTATTTTTAATGTATGAACATTTTTATAATGAACAAAACTTTAAATTCATTGTAATATTTAGCACTCTTTACGTTATTGTTAACAATTTACGTGAATCACTTTCGTTATTGTTAACAATTCATGGAACAACTTCTGTTTAAAAGGTAGTCCAGACATTTCAACATATAACTTTTTTTAAATCTCAAATTAGAATTTTTGAAAAGAACTCGACGACAGATTTTGAAAGAAACAAATTCTGAAAGAATTTTTCAGAATCTAGATTTTGTAGAATTCTGGGTGAAAAGAACCGGCCCTGATTCTTGATTGTAAGAAAAAAGGTTCACGGATAGACGTGCAAGGCCTGGTCATGGACGGTGGCACCGTGGTGACTGGTGAGAGTAGTTTATCTTACCGTCCAAACTCCAAACCAGTAGTGGGCGGTCTTTTCTGCCTTCGTTTTCTCCGTGCGACCCAGAGCGTGGACAAAAGTGTCACTGATGACAGAGCGACAACCCACCCCCAGCGCCCATCTTTATCTTCTTCCCCGGGCCGCACTAGCTAGTAGCTACACAGTGCATTGTGCTGGAGGCATCATCTAGAACGAACCGCAACGACAAGGACGCGTCGTCCTGAGCCGAGCGTGGATGGATGCCTCGGCTGCGCACGGATGGAACGGGACGGGCCAGCGTCGTACACTCGTAGTACTCTCTATCTCGTAGGGTAGCCGTCGTGTTTCCACTTTGCAGTGGTCGGCTCGGCCGAGCGGGCGATGGTTCCCATCCGAGGAGGAACTCGATTCCCGCGAGCGGCGAAGGGCGTCCGCTTCCCGTCTTGCTTTCCGCTAGGAGGAGATCGAATCCGTTCTCGTGGACGGCCAAGGACGCTCGTACGCCCCGGGATGGGGGAGCCGTACCGGATCAGCGGTACAATAATTTAGATTTGACGCTGCGCTTTTTCTTTGTCGGTTCACTTGCGCCGTGGTGGCTCTTCGCTACAGAAACTTCATCATAGGGACTGGTGCACGCGTAAAGCGATCCTGCGTAGTTGCAAAATTCACTGTTTTAACTTTTTGCTTAGTTTAGTCAGATTTGAGCTTATCCGAGATTTTTTTTAAATCTGACATCTTCTCTACCGCCACCCGAACTGTCGGTAGGTTCTAACAGGCCACCACCATCCTCTCTGATGGTAGGGTTGGGTCAACGTGGACGGTGCTGTCTGACCGAGCTGACCTGGACAAATTGCTACCACCACGAAAAGAGGCGGTAGGGTGTGAATGTCTACCGTCGCATCAGGTGGCAGTGGGGTACTCAGACAGTTAAGTGAGTGAGGGGGCTTGGGTGGGTCCCACAAGCCACCCATTCATCCTAAATCGTTTCTTTCCCGAGCTGACCTTTCTCTCCCATCTCTCTCTCTCGCTTTCATCCTTGCCTCCATCAAATCCATCTTCATACAAGTCAGTTCGAGGGGAAAAAACGCCCGCGTCGCTCTCCCGAGCGGCACGGGCGGCAGACCTAGCTCCACCGCCGCCGGCCCCCAACTCTCCCTCCTCCCTCCTTGCCGTCACCGGAGGAGGCCGCCGGGCGAAGCCCGCGCAGCGGACGGTGGCGGCGGGGCTTCTCCTGGCGGCTACAGGCGCGTGGTGGCCGCATCTGGGTGCGGCGGAGGCCGACCGTGGTGGCGCCCTGGTGCTCATCGGCGGCACGGATCCAACACGGATCCGGTGGCGCTGGGATGGGGGTGCTGCGGTCTTGGTGCTGCAGGTGCATTGCCTCCAAATCGGGCTTCGTCGGTGGTCCACGGGCTCGTCCTCGTTCCGGCGGCCGCGTGGTGCGGTGGCTCGGCACAAGGGCAGGACGTCCTTGCTGGGGAGGTTGCAGCAGAAGCCTGAGCGGCGGCTCCAGACCATGGATCGGAAGACAATGCTCCTCGTCGGCGTGGCGGGGAGGGCCAGGGTGCAGCGGGCCATGGGGCGGTCATGTCCTGTGGGGATTTGGGTCCTAGCTCCTAGATCCGGTGGCCACGGATCTGGCGGGGGTGGAGGGGTTTGAGCGGCCTGTACGGCACTCGAGCGGCAGCTTCGGCAGCGAGGGGCGCGGCCGGTGGGTGTCTGAGCGGTCTGGCATCGCGTGGACGTTCCTGGGATGCGCGGATCGGAGGCCCACGACGACGAGGAAGCGCGCTCCTGCGGTGTGTGATGCGGATCTAGTCTTCGGCCGTCGGTAGTCTCCGCGAGGTGCGGTTGGCTGCAGCGGATCTTGGTGCTTCTTCGTCGATGGGCGGCTTCGATGGTGGTGGTGGTTAGTGGGCTCGTCGTCGCCAATGCGGGATGATGTGCGGCTGAGGTGGTGTGGAGCGGGGTGAAAACCATGTCTTGGCCTCGTGCCGAGACCAGCGATGGCGGCGGCTGTGGCCGTCGTTGACCTTCATGGAAGCATCGTTGATTTGTTCTCCCACCCCTCCTGCGCGGATCTGGCCATTTCGGCCTCTCCGGGGGAAACCTTGATCAGTGATCGGATGATGGCGGCGCCTTGGTGTCGTATTCCCTCTTGGGGGCTTCGTCTTGTTAGCTTGGCTTCGGCGAGCGGGACCGGTGGATGGCGGTTGGCGGCGGGTGTGGTGTCCAGGCTTCTGTGGCAACGATGATGGTGGGAGCGACGTCGGCGATGCGACAATGGTTGCGGTAGTCGGCTCTTCTTCGGCGTGTCCACGGTTTTGCCTCGGTTTGTTTGTTGCTAAGGAGTCGAAGCTGCGGCGACGGGGCCCTGTGGTATATGATGACTAGCTACAGGTTTTCAGCTCGGCGATCTCCCGTGGCGCCAGGCGTGCCTGGATTTGTCCTACTGAGTTCTCAGTCAGAGTCAGAGTCGCGTCGTCTGGCCGCAGGTGGTTGATGGCATAGATCTTCATGCAGCTTTACGTGTCCTCTGCAGCGTGGGTTGGGTCGACGATCGCCTATGGCAGAGTCGGAGTCGTTTGCTCAGAGTGTAGGGATGACGATGACGCCTCTAGGGGAGGAGTGATGACGATGACGCCTGTGTGCTGTCTCGCCGAGACCATCTTTGGAGTGGTGTGCGTGGGCTTTTTTATGGGTGCTGCTCAACGGTTGTAACGGTTTTCGTCCGCTTTTCCATAATTAACTGGGCAATCTGGTTTTCGCTCGGTTTTCCCTAATTAACTGCGCAACTCTTTTCTTCTTAGTGAATGCAGGATAACTGCCATTTCGAAAAAAAATCCATCTTCATTGCTTGAGTTTTTTTTGGTGGATCGGGCCCAATTTCATCACTCAAGGTACATCACCCACTCTTCTTTTTGGTTGGTTGGAATCATCTTATTTGATGTCATTGTGTACTTTTATGCAAACCCTAGTTTAGGTCATTTTGGTGTGAAATCAATGGATTTGGAGGGATAGTATGGTTGCTTTTATGCTTGACCTTGTGTAGTATGCCTAATAATCTTGTTTGTACCAAGATCTATAGTTAGTGTCATTATTTAGGGTTAGGGTTAAGCAACGTCATTATTTAGTTGTTAGGGTTAAGCCATGATATTTTGTTTTTTGTTTTGTTGTTTGAATGTAATGCATAGAATTTCCTCGATCAACGAATGTGTAGTAGTTATTTGGTCCATATTATGTTTTCGGTCTATCGTTGACATTTTTACAATGTATTCAGATGGACAGACTCATTAATGTACACTATTTGGATGCATAGACGTTTATGAAAGGCAAGGGGAGAACCCATGGTTTTTGACTCAAGCCCAACCTATAAGGAGGTGGTTGTGAAAGTGAGAACCGTGTTACATTGGATTGACCCAAATGATAAAGTCAAACTTATTGGAAGGTATGATGTTGGAGTGGGGTGAAGTCTCGATTGACGAGTATGATGTTGGTGCACGTGTGAAGCGATCCCGTGTAAAGATTATTGTTTCATCACATAAATTTGTAAGAAATAAAACATGCGATCAATTATATGAAAGGGATGTCTTTTAAGAGGTATTTGTTAGGGAAAATATTTCTCCTTGACACACTCGTTCATCATGTATATATAAGGTTGCGTTTGGCAGCTCTATGTACTATGGTTTCTCAGAAACCACAATTTTCAAAACTTTGAGGTGTTTGCCTTCAACAGAAGCAGTGTTTTATAAACCATATGTCTCCAATACCATATGTTTTAGTATTTAAGAAAGATATCCTGATCATTTCTTTCTAAACTGAAGAAAAAACTATGGTTTTCATAAACTGAAGTATTCATTGCCTAGGCAATCGAATACCAAGGTTTTGAATTCTATGGTTTTGAGAAACTATGTAGCCAAACTAGACCAAGTAGTTCTACCACATTGCAATGAAATTAGAGAATCGTTGTTTCTTTTCATCGACAGCTCGTAAATGAGAGCGACTTGGACACAAAGGAAAATAAGAGACAGGAAGGGTATTCACGTACTGAGCAACCAGGCTCATAGGGTTTTGCAGTTTAGTCCCCAGGCTTGTTGTTTCAAGCAATTTAACCATAAGGGTATTGTTATTTGCATTTTATGCCCTAGACTTCACACTGAAGATACATGATACACAATCAGGTCTTGCCGAATTGCATAATAAAATTATTATGCATGTAAAATCGTCATGTTTATCTGTATTACTTCGGCAATACTATTGCAAAGCAATAGGTTGTATCCATTACGCACATAGAATATGGAATTTGCTTTTTAAATTTGGAAAATATACGGTAGTGATGTGTATGATACTATCTCACTATGTCAAATTTATATTTGTGAATCACAAGATAATGGATAAATGGTACCTAATGCTTAATTACCCATTATCCATCCTTATTGTGATGTTTATGTTATCTAATCTTGACATAATGACTTACTTAGTTTTGCATGACTTGTGGGTTTCTTTATGGAAAATTCCGTTAACAACTTCAAGGTTTACACCACCATGTGGTGATTACCTTCAATTTGTTTTAGTTAACACAAGGTTGTAAGAAGCTCCATAAGAGTGAGGTCGACACTACTTCGTAGTGATTATCTCCATGTGTTTACAACAAAAATGACGTCACTAACCTTAGGATATAGTATCATAGCAACGAAATAATTATGTTTGCAACTAGGAGGCCTACACGGTGGTGACTACCATCATGCGGTATTTTCCAAGTACTTATAAATTTCATAGCATTTGTCTTTGGTTGTGATTGTCGTGTCACATACTCCACGAGGAGAGGAATCCAAGGCATTCATGGCGGCTATGTCGGATAGTGTGCTATGGAAAGAAATATGCAAAAAACTTGCATATTTTAGTGGTTCCCTTTCATGAGCACGCAACATATTAAATTCTATGCACAACTGGGAGGTTTCGGCCACTTCATGGTAATTACCTTCATGCGTTTTAAATAACATAAGGTTGTAGAGGCTATGATTGATGGAAACCTCCCATAATAGTGAGGTCTACACCACTTGGTGGTTTACTACCTCAATATGTGTAGGGGAATTAACAAGTTACCCCTTTGAGGTGACTACCTTTAGTCGGAAAATATGGACCACTTTGTGGTGATTATAATCTTGTGGAAGGCTTACTATTTGTGGAACTAAGAATCACCATGAACATGATTATCCTTAGCCATAACATTTTCATCCTACTTATTTTTCTGAAGGTAAATTAACACACAAGCATTTCATGCAGCATATGGGTGTCCTTTTTGAAAGAAAATGTGATGTGATGACATTAGGTGGGAGTAATTGTTCAACAAGGGTCATGTACATTAATTATTTTGTCGACTCATAGTCTTGTGGCCACAGTAACTCCACCTGTAGAGAATGTAACAACTATTTATAAGACAGATGATACGCCTCCAACGTATCTATAATTTATGAAGTATTCATGCCATGTTTACAATAATTCTATATGATTTTGGTACGATTTATATTAGAGCTAACCCGGACTGACGTTATTTTCAGCAAAACTACCATGGTGTCGTTTTTTGTGCAGAAATATAAGTTCTTGGAATGGGCTAAAAATTTAGTATGATTTTTTCTGGACCAAAAAAGACCCCCGAAGCATCGGAGTTGGGACAAAAGAGCCACGAGGAGGTCACAAGCCTGTTAAACCTAGATCGGGAGTTCCGCCGCTGCAAAACCTCCAGAGCCATGAAAAACCAATCGGGAGCCCGTTCCGGCACCCTGCCGGAGGGGGAAACCATCGCCGGAGGCCATATTCATCATCCCGGTAGCCTCCATGACGAGGAGGGAGTAGTTCACCCTCGGGGCTAAGGGTATGTACCAGTAGCTATGTGTTTGATCTCTCTCTCTCTCGTGTTCTTTAGATGGCATGATCTTCATGTACCGAGAGCTTTATTGATATAGATGAATCATATGGAGTTTTCCCCTCTCTATCTTGTTGTGATGAATTGAGTTTTCCATTTGAAGTTTTCTTATCGGATTGAGTCTTTAAGGATTTTAGAACACTTGATGTATGTCTTTGCGATGGGATATCCGTGGTGACAATGGGATGTTCTATTGATCCACTTGGTGTATATTTTGGTGATCAACTTGTGGGTTCCATGATCTTGGGAATCTATGCATAGGGGTTGGCACACGTTTTTGTCTTGACCTTCCGGTAGAAACTTTGGGGAACTCTTTGAAGTTCTTTGTGTTGGATTGAACATGATGAATCTGAAATTATGTGATGCATATCGTATAATCAAGCCCATGGGTACTTGTGGTGACATTGGAGTATCTAGGTAACATTAGGGTTTTGGGTTATGTGTATCTTAAGGTGTTATTTTAGTACGAGCTCTAGGGCTGTCCGTGACACTTATAAGGATAGCTCATAAGATTGATCAGAAAAGATAGCTTTGAGGTGGTATCGTACCCTACAATAATTTCTTTGTTAGTTCTCCTCTATTTCTGACTTTGGAGTGAACTCTTTGTCGCACGATAGGTGTTTACATATGATTCAACTATGCCAATTTTGTTGAGAGAAATTGCACTAGTGAAAGTATGAACCCTAGGCTTTGTTTCCAATCATTTATACAATGTTTTGCTCGCTGTTTACTATTTGTTACCTTGCTGTTTTTATATTTTCCGATTACAAAAACCTATATCTACCATCCATATTGCACTTGTATGACCATCTCTTCGCCGAACTAGTGCACCTATACAATTTGCCATTGTATTGGGTGTGTTGGGGACACAAGAGACTCTTTGTTACTTGGTTGCAGGGTTGTTCGAGAGAGACCATCTTCAACCTACGCCTCCCACGGTTTGATAAACCTTAGGTCATCCACTTGAGGGAAAATTGCCACTGTCCTACAAAACTCTACGCTTGGAGGCCCAACACGAGTTTACAAGAAGAAGGTTGTGTAGTACACATCAATAGCTAAAATATGCATGTCTGCATTTCTATGGCATCATGGCGACTCAATTGTCAAACTAAGTATTTAATGGATATTGAATATCCATTTGCCCATTGGAACTACATCCAGGAGACATATGTTGTTATAACCATCACAAAAATGGCTATTTGTCTGTACTCTAGACTTCAAGTGTGTTGAAACTTAAAATTTTGTTGTCTATAAATCAACACTAAGTTGAGACTATGCAATACGGTGACACATCTCCAACGTATCTATAATTTTGATTGTTCCATGCTATAATATTATCATTCTAGGATAGTTTTTAGGCATTTATTTGCTAATTCATATTATTTTGATCACTAACGTATTAACACAGTGCCTAGTGACAGTTGATGTTTTCTGCATGTTTTTTTGCATTTCAGGTTTGTAGTGCCAAACGAAGTCCAATTACCACAAAACTTTTTATGGTTTTTTTGGACCAAAAGAAGATCTGGAACCTTCGTGAGAAGACCAGACGCCACACGAGAGAGGCAACACACATCATGACGTGCCCAGGGGGTGGTCTTGACCTGTTGTGTGCTGGCTCCCCCTGGCGTCTCCCGACGCCCCTCTCTAGCCTATAAATTCTAATATATAGGAAATTTTAATGCTAGACCGTACCCCGAGAATTCCTCTAATAATTATGGTAATTCTTAGGAAATTCTTATACGAATAATAATAGGATACCTACTAATGTTGAGAACACCATTAAAGAATTTATCAATTCTCAAAAGATTTTCAATACTATGGTAGAAGAAAAGTTGCACAAAGTTGATGACTTGGATAAGAACATGGATAGAATTGCTCCTTATGTCGAAACTCTCAAAATTAAATTCCGTGATATTCCGAGATATATTGCTATGCAACTTCCCCCGTTACATCATATTACTAGTACTTCATTGCCATATTGCTTTGCTTGATCATATAAGCTGACATAGTATTGTTGCAAAGCCACCTTTCATCATTTTTTAATACATGTTACGCTTGATCATTGCACATCCTGATACAGTGCTAGAGGCATTTATATAGTCATACTATAGTTCTTCATATTGAGTTGTAAGTAAATAGAAGTGTGATGATCATCATTATTAGGGCACTGTCTCAGTGAGGAAAGGATGATGGAGACAATGACTCCCGGACAAGTCGGGATGAGACTATAGACGAAAAAGAAAAAGAAAAAAAATAAAAAAGGGAAAAGAATAAAATAAATAAATGAGAGAAAATAGAGAAGGGATAGTGCTACTACATCCTTTTCCATAATTGCGCCTCAAAGTGGCCCCTTGTTCTTCATATAGAGAGTCTCTTGTTTTGTCACTTTCATATGCTAGTGGGAATTTTTCATTATAGAACTTCGCTTGTATATTCCGATGGCGGGCTTCCTCAAATACTCGAGGTCTTCATGAACAAGCAAGTTGGATGCACACCCACTTAACTTCATTTGGGATTTCATACACTTATATCTCTAGTGCATCTGTTGCATGGCAATCCCTACTCCTAGCATTGATAGCTATTGATTGGCATCTACGTAGCCCGCTGATACACCTAGTTGATGCGAGACTTTGTTCTCCACTCTTACCCCTTTGAAACCTACCACCATATTATATTCCACCTTTATGCTATATCCATGGTTCACACTCATATATTCCATAAGTAATAAAAAGCTGGAGCGCGTTAAAAAGTATGATCCAGTTGCCTGACTTAAACACCATGGTGCTTGATATTTTAATTTATGTGGTGAAAACGGAGTCATGCCATTCTAATGTGATAAAATGAATAGGGGGCGAGCATTCTTTAAGGATCATATATTTTGAAACTTGATGATTATGTTACTTATGTTTATGAATATTACTATGTTGATGTCTATGTGTTCATCGTTTCTCGGTGATCATATCCACAATAGATTATATGTTTGGTAGCATGCCACCTAATTTTTTTGTTTCTATCATTTACCTACCCGAGGACGAGCAAGAATTAAGCTTGGGGATGTTGATACGTCTCCGATGTGTCTATAATTTTTTATTGCTCCATGCTATAATATTATCATTCTAGGATAATCTTTAGGCATTTATTTGCCAATTCATACTATTTTTTAGCACTAACCCATTAACCCAGTGCCTAGTGCCAGTTGGTGTTTTCTGCATGTTTTTTTGCTTTTCAGGTTTATAGTACCAAATGAAGTCCAATTCCATGAATTTTTTTATGATTTTTCTTGGATCAAACGAAGATCTAGAAGCTTCGGGAGAAGATCGGAGGCCGCACAATGGATCCAACACACATCAGGGCACGCACTATTGTGTGTTGGCTCTCCCTGGCGTCTCCCGACGCCCCTCTCTATCCTATAAATTCCAGTGTATCCTGAAAACCCTAGGGACCCTTCCAAAACACTTTTTTTGTTGTTGCATGTCTCTGTTGTGCCAGGTGCCCATGTGGATCCATGTTCTGGTGCCCTACCAGAGGGGGGATCGATCACTCAGGGCGTCTACATCAACCTTGCTGCTCCCATGGTGATGTGTGAGTAGTCTACCACATACCTACGGGTCCATTGTTAGTACCTAGATGGCTATATCTCTCTTGGTCTTCACGGTGATCTATTCGATGTAATATTATTGTGCGATGTGTTTGTTAGGATCCGATGAATTGTGGGTTTATGTTCAGGTTGTTCATAAAATTATATTGAGTCCCTTGTCGGTCATTCTTTACATATGAATGATTATATGGTAGCTTCATAATTCTCTCTGATCTATTGAAATAGTTTGTCCAACTAGATTAATATTTCTTCAGTGGGAGAGGTGCATCGTTGTGGGTTCAATCTGGCGCTGCTCTATATTCCAATAACAGAAAGGGACAAGACATGTCTTTGTATTGTTGTCACTGATACGTCTTCAACGTATCAATAATTTATGAGGTATTCATGCCATATTCACCCATGTTTACAATAATTTTATATGGTTTTGATGCACTTTATATGATTTATTTAGAACTAACCCAAACTAACGCTGTTTTTAGCTGAACTACCATGGTGTTGTTTTTGTGCAAAAAATGAAAGTTCTCGGAATCACTCTAAAAATTTTGACGATTTTTTTGAACAAAAAAGGCACTAGACGCTTTGTGGGAGAGCCAGAAGAGTCACCAGGTGGCCACCATCCACCAGGGCACGGCAGGCCCCCAAACCATGCCCTGGTGGTGTGTGCTCACCTTGTGGCCCGTCTCCGCATGAAACCAACACCAACAATTCTTATAAATATAGAAACCACCAAAAATAACCCTAGACTCCTCGTTCCGCCGCCACAAGGCCTCTATATCGATGAAAAACCAATCTGGAGAGAAACCAGTACCCTATCGGAGAGGGTAGATCATCTTCGGTGGCCATCTTCATCATCCCAGTGGAGGCCATGATGAGGAGGGAGTAGTCCACCCTCGGGGCTGACAGTTTTGTACCAGTAGCTATGTGTTCAATCTCTCTCTCTCTCGTATTCTTGAGATGGAACGATCTTGATGTATCACGGGCTTTGTTAATATAGTTGGATCATATGGTGTGTTTCCCTCTCTATCTTGTTGTGATGAATTGAGTTTTCCCTTTGAGATTTCGTTATGTTGGATTGAATATCGGATTTGAGAACACTTGATATATGTCTTGCATGCGGATACCCGTAGTGACATTGGGGTATTCAAGTGATTCACTTGATCTATGTCTTGGTACTCAAGTTGCGGATTCCCGAGGTGACATTCGAGTAATCTATGCATAGGGGTTGATACACGTTCTTGTCCTAACTTCTCCGGTAGAAATCTTGGGGCACTATTTGAGGCTCTTTGTTTTGGACTGAGTATTATGAATCTGAAATTGTTTGATGTGTATCTTATAAGTAACTCATGGATACTTGTGGTGACATTGGAGTATCTAAGTGACATTAGAGTTGGTTGTTGCATACCATATGGTGTTATTCTAGTACGAACTCTTAGATAGATCGATCGGAAAGGATAACTTTGTGTTATTTTTGTACGAACTCTTGGATAGATCAATGGGAAAGGATAACTTTAAGGTGGTTTCATACCCTACAAACAATTTCTTCTTATGTTCTCCGCTAGATAAGAACTTTGGAGTGATTCTTTGTTGCACGTTGAGGGATGGTTATGTGATCCAATTATATTAGTATTGTTGAGAGATTGCACTAGCGAAAGTATGGACCGTAGGCCTTGTTTTCAAGCATTGCAATACCGTTTGTGATCACTTTTGTTACTTGATACCTTGCTTTTTTATTGTAACTATTACAAAAATCAATATCTACTATCATTACTACACTTGTATCACCATCTTTTTGCCGAACTAGTGCATGTATACAATTTTCCATTGTATTGGGTGTGTTGGGGACATAACAGATTTCTTGTATGTGATTGCATGGTTGTTTTAGAGAGACCATCTTGATCCTAGACCTCCCATGGATGGATAAACCTTAGGTCATCCACTTGAGGGAAAATTGCTATTGTCCTACAAAACTCTACGCTTGGGGGCCCAATGTAGTTTACAAGAATAAATTTGCATAGTAGACATCAAGCTCTTTTCTGGCGCCGTTGCTGGGGAGGTGAGTGCTTGAAGGTATATCTTTAGATCTTGCAATAAAATCTTTTAGTTTCTTGTTTTTCACTAGTTTGGTTTTATAAAATAAAACTACAAAAAATGGAGTTTAGGTTGCATCAATTGTTTCGTCTCCTTAATGTCTTTCGTGAAAATGATTGTTCAGAATATTGTGCTCAATTGGTAGAGGAAGAATTTACGAAAATACTTAATGAGAATTCCATGAATGATGAGCATGATAGCAATTTTGTTCGTATGAATTTTCTGAATATCCATGATGCTAATGATATACAAAGCCCCAAGCTTGGGGATGTTATGTTTGATAAGGATGATATTTTAGTCCCCCAAGTTTTGATGAGCAAAATTATTATGATGATAGCATGCCTCCTATGTATGATGATTATTGTGATGACATGTATGCTATAAAGAGTGATAGTAACCATGAAACTTGTTATCTTGATTTTAATATCAAAGTGGTTATGTCTATCAAGTACCTCATGATAGTTATTTCGTTGAGTTTGCTCCCACTATTATGAATGAGAAGAAGTTTGGTTATGTGGAGAGTGATAAACTTTCTATGCTTGTAGATCATGAAAAGGATGCTTTAAGTGATAGTTATATTGTGAAATTCCTTCGTGATACTGAAAATTATTATGAGGGGGGAACATATGCTTGTAGGAATTGCAATAATATCAAGTTTCCTCTCTAGGTGTTCAAATTTTTGAACATATGCTTGTTTTGCCTTCCTATGCTAGTTGATTCTTGATCCCATAATTTTTTTCTCACAAAATACCTATGCATAGGAAGTGTGTTA
This sequence comes from Hordeum marinum, assembly GCA_022496015.1. Lineage (NCBI taxonomy): Eukaryota > Viridiplantae > Streptophyta > Magnoliopsida > Poales > Poaceae > Hordeum > Hordeum marinum. The sequence continues at coordinate 484,064,413 of CM039673.1, forward strand.
GACTTAAATGTGTTTTCCATGTGATTCATGATGCTCTCTTGCATGCTTTAATTTTTATTCCTATACGAGCATCATTGAAATCATCATGCCTAGCTAAAAGGCATTAAAGAAAAACACTTGTTGGGAGACAACCCAACACTTTTACTTTATATTTTTATATGTTAAGATGATTAAGATACTGTATTAACCATGGTTTGTGTCTTTTATTTCAATAAAGTGCCAAGTAAAGCCTTTGGGATAGTGTGGATACTTTCTTGTTTGATTCTGTGCAAAAACAGAAAGTTTTGCGTCCAGTATATGAATTATCTTATTTAACTAAAGTGCCAAAAGTTCTGAAATTTTTGCATAACATTTCTATGAAAATTATGTATGTTATCCTATTTTTTTCAGAATTTTTAGAGTCAACGAAGTATGGTGATCATTCAGATCTTCACATACTGTTCTGTTTTTGACAGATTCTCTTTTGCATGCATAGTTTGCTTGTTTTAGGTGTATCCATAGCTTAAATTTTGTGATATAAATTGTGGGAATGATGGAATACAGTATGTATTATGTGAGAACAATTATGAATCTTGTCTTGATAGTTCCTAAGTGGATGATCTATCTTTACCACACTAACCCATCTCATGAAGTTTTGTTAAGTTTTGTGTGGTTGAAGGTTTCAAGTTTTGGGTGAGATGCCGATATGAGGTGAATAAGGACCAGAAAGGACCTAATATTGGGGATGCCCAAGGCACCCCCAAGTTAATATCCAAGGAATAATCAAGCGTCTAAGCTTGGGGATGCCCCGGAAGGCATCCCCTGTTTCGTCTCCAACATTAACAATACATCTTACTTGGAGATATATTTGTATTCGTCACATGATATGTGCTTTGCTTGGATCGTCATTTTATTTGTCATTCTCTGTTATATGTTATTTATAATCTAGTTTTTCAATAAAAAGTTCCAAGAATTGCCTTTTAGGATGCTTGAATTACATGTTTGATGTGTGCTGTGTAAAAATAGAAACTTTTGTTGTAGTGTTTGAATTTTCATATTTATTGGAACATGGAAAGTTTCTGAAATTTTTACAAAGTGTTACCATATAAATTATTTAGCATGTCATAAATTTTTATAATTTTTTGAGTTACAGAAGTACATTGGTTTAATAGATTTCTACAGACTGTTCTGTTTGGACAGATTGTTGTCCTAGTTTTGTTATGTACTTATCCTATAGTTTCCATAGCCTATATTGGTAGATATATATTGTGGAAGCAATAGTAAATAGTAGATATGTTTGAAAATTATTATTCAACTTGTCTTGGTAGTACATGATGTGTGGATCTATTCTTATGTGTACTAACCTATCTCACGAGTCTTTTCAAGTTTTGTGTGGATGAAGTTATTGAGAATAGGTCAAACCGTGATATGAGAGTATTGAACGAGATACAAAAGCGAGATTGGGGATTCTCAAGGCATCCCAAGTTAATATTTCAAGAAGTTTCAAGCATCTAAGCTTGGGGATGCTACACATCCCATCTCTCTTCATCAACAATTATCTGTTAGCCTATGTTGAGCCTAAATTTTAATTTGTCCACATGATATGTGCTATTCTTGGAGTGCTATTTTTATTTTGCCTGTTGTTTAAATAAAATACTCAGATCTAGAAATCTCTATTGAGATAGAGATAGAGAGAGAGTCCTCACATAGCTACTTAATTTTTTGACTACTCGCTTGTAACATCCCAAAATTCTAAATTTTGGAATGTTATATTAAATAAATAAGTAGGATTGTTTGCTTGAATGTTGTGTGATTTATTGTGTGAAATTGAGTGGAATTTTGAAACTTTTGAAATTTTAATGAGAGGGAATAAAATGACTTTCCCAAAATTTTCTATTTCGAATCCCTATTCAATTTTGAGTTCAAATATTTTCAAAACCCTCTTATAAAATCAAATGAGAGGAGGTAAATGACACTCAAAAATCAGATACAATGTTTTGACTCAAATTTTAAAATAAAAATTATTTGCCATTTATTTGAAATTCTAGTTTCTTTTCATTTTGGAGTTATTGCAAAAAAATACTATTTTTTTAAAGTATTTTATTCGGCCTTAAAAAAATGTTCATGTTTTAGGAAATAGTTTTCTGAAAATTTTGATATATAATATGCTTATATAAAATGTTTTTTAAATTTTTTTATTTGTTTTCTTTGCTGGTTTTTTTTAAAAAAAAACTGGAAACACTGTTCATTGCGAACACTGTTCATCCGGGAATAAAAAAAAACTGGGCTGCACCCATGTGCACAGCCGGCGAGCCCATGTGGTCCTCTTCTCCTCTCTTTCTCTATTTTAGTCCCACCTCGCTTAGCTTTGGACGTTTGCACCTTCTTCTCACCTATAAATCTAGACCCATAGGTGCACCCAAAAGTCATCCACTTCGGGTTGAATCGAATCGTTTCGGTGTGACTAGCTTTATAAAAGAAAATTCTTCTCTCCGGCGGGATTTCTGGAAGTCGTCTCCTCTTTGGATTTATATCTTCTCTGCATATAAAGGTATTCTCTTCGTATTTTCTTTTATACTACTATAGTTTAATATCCCTAGACCAGTATTTCTATAGTAGTATACGGTAGAGTAATTAGATTATTAATTAGTCTCCGTATTTACTCATTAGTCCTAGAATTATTTTAGACATAGCATTTTTCCTCCGTAAAACAGCTTGGCCTAGATTTTTCAAATAGCCATAACTTTTTACTTGTTTATCAGAATTAGATGAAACCAACGTCTAGATTTTCGTCTTGACCTCACCTATCCAATCAACCTCAACTTTTTCAAATTTCAAATTTCGAAATTTATTTAGATTTAAATTCAAACTTCTTTTGATCATATCTTTTTATCCGTAGCTCCGTTTCCGATGAATCCAATTGCGCCGGATCCGTATCAAAGTAATCCTTTCATTCATATCATTAGTGTTATCGTTTCAACATATAATTTTGATCTTGCTCATACTTCTCTATTAGTTCCCAAAATGTGTTACACACTGTACTAAGCTAACTCAATGCCATATTGAATTGCTTATAACTTTTGGTCCGTCATTCTGAACCTAGGAATTCTTTTTATACACGTTCATATTGACTTCCCATATATAGTAACATCATTAATTTAAATCTTTGAAACTTTCAAATTTGAGCGATTCAATTTGAATCCGAACCTTCATTTGTACATATCTTGCAAACTGTAACACCTTTTCAATTGATTCCTTTTGCCCCTAAATACTCATGTCATATATTTCTATTTATAACCATCGTACTTCGGTGCAACTTCTTTTGACCCTTCCGAATTCAAAATTCAGTTCATACTTAAATTCACTATAACTTGTGTTGTAGTGTTTCATTTCAATTAATTCTTTTTGAACATTCATGTTGTTCTCCCCATACCTTGGATCGTCTTCCGTAGTCTCTCCAACCTAAGCTTATATAGCAATAGTTCATCATCCATTAACTCTTTTGAGTTGACTCCTCCACTTTCACTTTACAACACAGTTAGAACCTATCTTTTCTTATTTAACCTTAGTATGTTATTTTCGCACCAAGACATGTTTTGTTCTTGCGTTTTTCAGTTCTTTGTTTTGGGATGAATGTTTATTGAATGTTATTTGCTTACGATAGATTTTCATCGGAGAGTGACGAATAGTTCTATCAAGTTATTTCTGAGAGCGATATCTTATCTTCATCAACAGTACAGGCAAGTTCACCTTGACCATCTTTTCATACCTATGTTTTATTGCATGTAGTGACATCATTCAACAAATCCCTCCCGTAGTGTTATTGAAATTCTTGTAGTTGAGTAGAATGCATGAGGTAGGAACCCACCACTTGTTACTAAAGCCCCGGGAACGCTAGTTAGTGCAATGCTATGCTAAAGTAGACGGGGTCTGGTATGAGTGTTCGTGAGTGGTGTGAAGAAGGACTCCACGTCAAAACGACGACTTCATGAAGGCTTCTTCAAGACCTGCATATTCAAGACCTCAAGACTTCGAGACTCGAGAAACAAGTTTTTCAATACACACTACTGGGTGAGGGATGGTTGAAACGGTACCCTGGAGAAACCAGTGGATTTGCCTAGGTGTTGCTGGAGATGGCCAGTATTCACGCGGAAAGCCTCACCCAGACTCAAAGAGAAGGATGAATACTTCATGCCCGGAAGCTTACCTGTGTAGCCACAAGTCATTATGGGCTCTGGCTTGGTTGATCTTTGTTGTGACTCTGCTGGGCAGTGCTACGAGATGTAGTCGACGTTAGGATTGGATGGGCACTGTCGGACAGTCAGGGAAACACTTTGAAAGACCATGTTTCGTTCATCCTGTTCTCAAACACCAGGCAGTGCGAGGACTTACCAGGAGGGAACGAATCTTGTGGGTAAACTACACAACACTCTGCAGAGTTAAACCTAATCGATTAGCCGTGTCCCCGGTTACGGACAATTTGAGCTTCTAGACTTGGATCTATCTCTGAACTCTCAACACTGGACTGATAACTAATTGTGGGCAACTTATGATACTTATGGGCATTGAGACATTGGTTGGCGGAACCATGTCATGATAGGTAACTCTATAGTGAAATTCCTGATATTCCTTTGTTGTAGGAAAATAAAATCAGCTTTTACGCAAAAACTCAGACACAGAGCCACAAAGCCTTTGCATATAGAATAGTCTTTATTTTTCTGTTCTACTATGGTGATCTTGCCAGTCCATTCAATGTACTGACCTACACGGCTGCAACGTCTTATGTTGCAGATACTCTTCTACGACGGGTAAGAGTACGATTCAGGGTTACGGTCCGCACTCAACTTGCCGTTGGTGTTATTGGGACTCCACTCCCGTTGACTGTATCCGCTGCTATTTTAAGGTATATATATCAGTTTTACGTTATTTACATGTGATTGCACTTTGATATATACATTGATGTACTGTGTGTGCCAGCATACTGATCCAGGGATGGCACAGAAAACACAGAGGCTTGACTCATTTTGAGTCAGGTCGCTACATCGCTTCATCTTCACTTATATCTTTTGGAGTAGCTTGTCATTTACTCTTGTGCTTCACTTATATCCTATGAGTAAATTGTGAATCAATGAAATATCATAAATATGAAATTATCAATTTGCTTTATGCTTAGTAGTAGCTTCACATCTGGTTTATAAAGAAGTTTGACAATCACAATATTGGTCATACAAGCAATTCACCTGCTCCTCTTCGCGGAAAACCCAACGCAGAGCACAAGTATCTTACGACGGTTTCAGATGTACATCTGATTGTAAATCCTTACTACAATTTTTGTTCTCCTATGATGTTAAACAGAAATACCACCTTCATTTTAGGTTGAAAATATGTTCAACTTCTGATGAAGAGTCATAGGTTTACCTAATGGGTATGAAACCATTGCGTAAAATTCGTGCTAGTGCTCTTAGTACTATACAATTTAGTGGTTAGAGAACCACATGGAGTTGAATGTAAAATGAAGACAAAATGACAAGTAGAAATGGAGTGTAGTTCTCAAACGGGAATGGAAATGGTACTTCATGATCAGAAATATCATACAAATTGTTACCATACTGTCAAGTATTAGGTTCAATCAAACTAGAAACTCATTGGAGAAGGAAATTAGCTAAATATGGTACGTTTGAGGTTCTACTTCAAAGAACAACCCAATTTTTTGGCATAATAGAATGAGAATAAACTCCTTTAGAATGATGATATCCTTGTGTAATGATATTCCCAAGATATTTTGGAGATCTTGTGTGGTCATCATGTTATCTGAAATTAACTCATGATTTCACTACCGAATGATATTCCCATGTTTACGATAGATGAGAAAAATTAAGTGAGTGAATCATTTCATACTCAATATTTTTGCATACATAATAATTTTTCATGCTTTATCATCATCGTATGGGACGATTAGAAAATAATGAAAAAATTATTGGCCACAACTTAACTGTTGTAATATGTCCAACAATCATTAGACTTCATGTGCGTTGTATGTGCCATAGGGGAGACTTATACCAGCAAAGCACATTCTCAAGCGATGGAGAAAAGATACAACGGATATGTTGACTCCTCACTTGGCACATCTTCAGAAGGATGGAACTCTATTTAACTCAATAGCATTCAGACATTCTAACCTTTACACCCATGCACTCGAGGTTGTAAGACTTGGAGATGCAAACACATAAACGTATGAATATGCAACGGTTCTCTTGAAAGAGGCAATCCAGGAACGAACACCTATGGCAGTTGTTCGGGATGGAATGGGCTTAGAAGACAGAATTTATCCAAGCAAAAGGGAAAGGTAAAGAAGGGATTACATGGCATGTAACTTAGAACGGATGTGGTATAATTTTAAGGCACTCTCACCTTAAAATTAGAGATAAGATATCCATTATTCTTGAACGTATTCAACAATATATGTGGTTTACTAAACCATTCTCTAGGTTATGTTGGTACTTCATGGTATTTATAGGCGCATATAGAAGATAGTCTTGGGTCCGTATCATCCATACAAAACCATGTGTTTATTGAATTAATTGCTCAAATTGACAAATTTAGAGAAAATTGTCCTAAACATGGGATAATTCCATTGGATTGCAAATGCCATTGAATTTGATTCACAAGCCCTCATTGGTCATATCCAATACATTGTGTACATACCCAGAATGGTCGGACTATATCTCTTGCCAAAGAGGGTGAACATTGAATGGCGAGTGTAAAATTGTGATGACTCAATATTTTGTTGGTGGTAACATGCGGCTTGACACGCCACGTATTTGGTGTAAATGCATATATTATTGCGTCTCCTTATAGTTTATACATAGAAATCAGTGAAGTATTTTCCATCTACGGTAATACAGTTGCATACTAAAATCACCACCCCAACATGCATCACATGCCTTTACATCTATTTGCAATCTATGTGAAGAATAACCGTCTTATGATTATTAATGCATTATATATCATAACCCTAACAAGGGAATTATTTAGAGTCAATACGGTGATTGCTTTTGCAATAAGGATGTTTTCCGACATTAGGGGGAGATATGGATATGTACCACAAGACCAGGAAATGAATATGAGATGTTGTATAGTTTTTGCACATGTACTTAAAAAATTGAACCAACGGTACAAGTAATTCAAAATTTGCAACATATTGCAAATAATCTGCCATATAAGTTCACTAATGACAAAGGTGTCACTCAAATCAAGTACTAGAATGAGTGGAGGTACCTAATAAAGTCATTGTATCCCCAATTCAGAGCAAGAGAGGGAGTTCTCATATGTTTCTGTATAATAGGAGATGGACTCCTTAATCAGTAAATGTGATTCAACCTCGGGTTCAATGACACTTGAGGATGCCCATCATCTAAAGCCCAACACACATGTGCACACATTTTTAGGTGTTGGGACTTCGAAACACCTTGACTTTGTTGTTGTGTGAAATCGCGAGGATTTAAGAGGCATAATGAGAATTGTACAAATGTATTGATCCACGAGAATCATATATGAAAAAAATGTCGACATATATTTCTTCTTATGAATTGCTAAAATCCTTGTGGGCCCTGAGCCCAAATCCAGGAAGCGTAATGTTTACACTTGTCTTGGTTCATATAAAAGGAAGAAATTAAGGAAGAGCAACACCCGCTCATCCAAAAAGTGGTGTTTACCACAATAAAATCTACTCCCCATAAGTATCTCCACGTATGAAAGAGAAATAAACTTTCATTGGAAACTAAAGTAAATGGGGTCGTGATAAAGTGAGGCTTGTAGTACAAGGGTTTCGTAGAGGCACGACATATGTTACGATGTAGCATGCCTTCTCGGTATGAGTGGAATTATGTTTCGATGCTAAATTGATAGTATAGATACACGTAGTTGATGTATGTAGTGGATACATACTCACATTGGTTACTTAGTTCAGATATATGTTGAATTCGTTGAAAGGGCTCAATATTTCTAATCCAATGGTAAATGACAACATGTGTGTGTGTGAGGGGGTTATTACCCCTAGGTAGGCCAAAGAAACGGGGTTCTCTCCCCCGCTTCAAGAAAAAACATGTGGTCGGCTGCTTCCCGGCCAGATGGCATGCGGCCGACAGGTGCGTTGTCGGCTGGATCGAGGATGGCTGTCCAAGGAGCTGGCTCGGCCCGGCCAGCAGGGCGCGGCCGGCTGTGTTCGGACCGCCTCCTCCGTTGACCCTTGGGCGGACAAGCTCCCATCCCATCCCTCTGCATGCGGGTACGGTGACAAGACAGGACCCCCACAACGGGCCTCAATGTAGCCACTGTGGCCGCTGACGCGCGGGTGGGCATGGCTACAGTTTAGTCGGTCGTATCACTGACCTTGGCCGACCGCGACTAGGTGGGGCAATAGTGCCCGTACGCCTCCGCTCACTCGATTATCTGCTCTGGCATGGCTAAAGTGTAGCCGATCATACCGGAGACTGCGGCCGGTTGGCACAAGATGACGCCACCCGGGCGGCCCGTGCCGTAGTAGGTGAGCGCGGGCCAATCGTGGAGCCCACTGGCAGGCCCTAGCGGGCGATGAGACCGCGCAGCCGGTGGACGCTAGGGGTGACGAGACGCCTCAAGGGGCGGGACCCCCTGGCCTGTCAGAGAGGCTGCGAGCCGGGTCCCCCCACTTTGTACCTTAAGGGTATTGTAAGCCGGGGGGTTGGCCTATAAAACCCCCCGAGCCCCCCATGCAACGAGGACGACGAATCTCACGCACCCACACCCAGGGAACACTTCCCACGTATTCACCCTCGTAGTAAAGGAAGGTGAGCCGGCTGCTCCTTCTTCCTCCTCTAGACAATAGCTCTAGGAGCAACCTTGTAATAGTACTAGGGGTATTACCTCCCACGGAAGGCCCTGAACCTGGGTACATTGTGTGTCATCACCGCTTGTGCCTAATCCCACACCCGGAGCCCGACGGCATCCTCCGGCCCCAACCACCTTCGATAAGCCTACCCATGGCATATGTCGTGAGAAAACGATGATAGTTAGCACCCACCATGGGGTCCGCTGTTGTTGGAACCGCGGTCCGGGCGGGACCCTTTTTCGTCATCACCACCTTGGTATCGCTGCCGTCTCTACGGCAGCGCTCGGGGGCCCGACATCGACATGCCCCCCGAGGCGGCCATGCAGGGCGGCGTGTCCTCATCATTGGCCTCGCTTTCTTCGCCACGATCACGAGATCGTTGCCGTCTCCCCGACGGTGCTCGGAGGCTCGGCATCAACATACCCTCGGGCGCCTGCACCGACGCCAAACGTGCCCCTACATCCTTCTCCAGCCCCGAGCATTGGCTCTGCCCCGGCCGCTGGCCGCCTCGCGGCGCTTTGGCCCGACCACCGCGGATGCACGCGCATGTTGCTGTGCCTCACTCCTCCTGCGTCGTGCTGCTCTAGCCTCCACCCCCGAGCGCCTCCCTCTCCATGCCTCTACGGCACTGGCCTTCTCCCTCGATGGGTAGCCCAGCCGCCCGAGGCCTCCGTTCGGCTCCCCGACGCTGGCGCGTCCCCGTGCTGCCCTGCCCATGCGTCCGCGCGTCTCCGACGTCTCGAGCGCCCGCGCGTCCCCGCACACCTCCGTCTGACTCTTCCTCGCAGGAACTAAGCCCCGCGCGCCCCCGCCTTGCTTCCTGCCCCAGCCTCCTCCCGAGCGCCTCCATCTCTGGTCGTGCGTCGGCGGCTTCGCGACGCCGCTCTTGCGCCGTCCCGGCCTCCTGCGTGTGGTCATCCCATCCCCACGAGTCCGCACATCTCCGTGCGAATGCCTCCTCCCCTGGCCGCACGCCCCGTGCGCCTATGTCGCCGCGCCCCCGGTCAGCTCCGTGCCTCCACGGTCCGGCTCTGACGACCCCGGCCCCTGCTCCGCTCCACTGCCGTCTGCGCGTGCGTGCGCCACGCCTAGCCTCCTCATCCATCGCCGGAGCTGCTCGGCGCCGGCCAACCTACTCCGTCGACTGTGTCTGCTCCTGTGCCCGGCCTCCATTCGGACCCGCACCAACACCTGTCATCGCATCCAGCTCCGCCCCACGACGGCTCCGTCGCACCTCTCCCGCCCATGCCCGCTGTTGGAAATATGCCCTAGAGGCAATAATAAATTAGTTATTAGCATATTTCCTTGTTCGTGGTAATTGTTTATTATCCATGCTAGAATTGTAATGATCGGAAACTTAGATACATGTGTGGATACATAGACAACACCATGTCCCTAGCATGCCTCTAGTAGACTAGCTCGTTGATCAAAGATGGTCAAGGTTTCTTGGCCATGGACATGAGATGTCATTTGATAATGGGATCACATTATTAGGAGAATGATGTGATGGACAAGACCCAAACTATAAACGTAGCATATGATCATGTCAGTTTATTGCTACAGTTCTCTGCATGTCAAGTATCTGTTCATATGACCATGAGATCATGCAACTCACTGACACCGGAGGAGTACCTTGTGTGCATAAAACATCGCAACGTAACTGGGTGACTATAAAGGTGCTCTACATGTATCTCCGAGTGTGTATGTTGGGTTGCCATGGATTAAGACTGGGATTTGTTACTCCGTGTGACGGAGAGGTATCTCAGGGCCCACTCGGTAATACAACATCACAGTAAGCCTTGCAAGCAATGTGACTAAAGTGTTAGCCATGGGATCTTGTATCATGGAACGAGTAAAGAGACTTGCCGGTAACGATATTGAACTAGGTATAGAGATACCGACGATCGAATCTCACGCAAGTAACATACCAAGAACAAAGGGAACATCATACAAGATTAACTGAATCCTTGACATAGAGGTTCAGCCGATAAAGATCTTCATAGAATATGTAGGAACCAATATGGGCATCCAGGTCCCGCTATAGATTATTGACTATGGAGGTGTCTCGGTCTTGTCTACATAGTTCTCGAACCCGCGTGGTCTGCACCCTTAAGGTTCAGTGACGTTTCGGTGTAGTTGAGTTATGTATGTTGGTGACCGAAGGTTGTTCAGAGTCCCAGATGAGATCCCGGATGTGATGAGGAACTCCGGAATTGTCCGGAGGTGAAGATCGATATATAGGACGTATGGAATCGGTGTCTGGAAGCGTTTCGGGAGTACAAGGTTATGACTAGGAGTACCAAAAGGGGTTTCGGGGCCCCCTGACCCTTTCCCACTTAACCAGGAGAGGTGGGGCGCCCCATCTAGGGTTCCCTCCACCTGGCTTGGGGGCCAAGTCACCCTAGGGTTTCCCTAGGGGGCGCCCCCATCTGCCCTGGCCGCCGCCCCCTAGATTGGATCTAGGGGGAACCACCCCTCCTCCCTTCCCCCTATATATAGATGAGGAGAGGAATGGCAGCCGGACCTAAGAATTGCCATGTGCTGCCCTCTCCCTTGCTCTAGATCTGTTCGGTTGAGCTTGGCGAAGCCCTGACGGGACAACTCCCGCACCGCCGCCACCATGCCGTTGTGCTGCCGGAGAACTCATCTACCTCTTCACCCTTGCTTGCTGGATCAAGGAGGTGGAGATCGTCATCGAGCTGTACGTGTGCTGAATGCGGAGGTGTCGTCCGTTCGACACTAGATCGGAAGGACCACGATGGGATCGCGGGACGGCTCATGATGAGATCGCGGGACGGATCGTGATTGGATCGAGAAGACGTTCGACTACATCAACCGCGTTTCTTATTGCTTCCCGCTTAGCGATCTACAAGGGTATGGAGATCCACTCTCCCTCTCGTAGATGCTCATCACCATGGATAGATCTTGCATGTGCGTAGGAAATTTTTGTTTCCCATGCAACGTTCCCCAATACCTGCACCACCGCGGGCCGCCTGCCCCGCGGATGGCCGCTCCCTGGCCGGCTCTGTCCAGCCTGCCGGCCCTGCTACTTCACCTCCACCTCCAGCCCCGCCGCACCGCCTTGCTTTGGCCCGCGCACGCCCACGTCTAAGACTGGTTTCTCCCTCCGCCACGAGCCTACCGGCTTGTCGCCCCCTGCTGGCTGGCTGTCAAGCGCGCCTCGGCTTGCTTTGCGCTGCTCCTCTCACGCGCGCGCCAGCTCGCCACCCCGGGTGGAGTCTGCGTCGGTGTCGGGTCCTCCCACCAACTGGCTCCACCGCCTGCTACCGTCCTGCGCCTCGCCGCGCCTCCCTCCTCGCTCCCCGGGTCGGCAACCCACCGGCTCGGCCGGCTCCGTGCCACCTCGGTCAGCTCCCCACCTGCCGCCACCCATGAAGTTGTCGGCTCCGGTTCCCTACGTGTCGCCGCCCTTGGCCGGCTTTGGCTCATGTCGCGCCCGCCTATTCCGCCCATGCGCGCGCGCCGTGCCCGCTCCGCGCGACTGCTAGCTCCGCCCCGCCTCCGCCTCCACACACCCGCATCGCATGGGACGGGCCCCACCCGCCGACTCGCTACCCATCTAGCTGATGCTGCTGACCACCCACTGGCTACACCGCTCCGCCTGCTCGGGCACGCCGGTTCGGCCACAGCTCGACAGCCCGCCAGCTTGGCCAGCTCTCGCCGGCGTGCCCCTGCCACCTCCCGTGTAGCTCTCGCAGCTTTGTTTGGCCGGTTGCCCACGCGGGGCAAGAAAATAGGGGGCTGGCTAAAGGAAAAATGTGGGGCAGCCGGTTGCCCGAAAAAAGAGAGACGAAAAAAGAAAAAGCATTGTGCGCCCGTCTATCCGCGCCAACTGGTCCGCTCGTCCGCGTCCTCTGTCCGCTGTCCCGGGTCACCGTCCGGCCAGCTGACCGGCTGGCCTGCCCGTCTACTTCGACACTAGGCAGGCAAGAGAGTCGGCTCCGCCGCGAGTCCGCTTTGATGCTGGCTGGTCTGGCCCGGCCGACCGACACCCCTATCGACCGTCCCGAAGGTTACACCCAACGGGTGCGTTAGCATGCTTCGTTGGCAGAAAGTTGCGCCGGTCGTCATAAACAACAACCATCCCGCCCACGCGAAAATCAATGAACCTCCTCGCCCGGAGGCTCGAAGGCTAGTTCCGGCAGCGCCTCACGCTCATCAGTTGGAGGACCCCGTGTCCACCCTCGACATCGCCTTGAGCTCATCAGCTGGCAGACTTCGCGTCCGCCCTCGGTAGCACCTCGCGCTCATCAGCCGGCAGACCCTGCGTTCGCGCCCGGCAAGGCTCAAAGCCCACCAGCCGGTGGACCCCGCATCCACCCCCGACAGCACTTCGCATACATCAGTCAGCGGATCCCGCGTCCGCCCTCGGCAGCGCCTCGCGCTCATTAGCCGGCGGATCCTGAGTATGCCTTTGGCGGCACCTTGCGCCCATCCGCCGACGGACCCCGCGTCCGCACCCAGCAGGGCTCTGCGCCCACCAGCTGGTGGACCTCGCGTCCACCCCCGGCAGTGCCTCGCGCACTTTAGCCGGCGAACTCCATGTTCGCGCCGGCAGCACCTCGCGCCCATCAGCCAGCGGACCCCAAGTCTGTGCCCGGCAGCGCCTCGCGTGCGTCAACAAGACCACGTCGGCTACAAACCATGTTGGCCAACATCGACAAAACCGCCTCGCCGGCACCCAAAAGCAATGTGAGATCTCCACACGCATACCTTGCATCGTACACACAAAACAAACGGATACCCCGAGCAACCCTCGGGGGCCATCTCTGTGATGGGGAATGTTGCATGGGAACTATAAAATTTGCTATGCACATGCAAGATCTATCCATGGTGATGAGCATCTATGATAGGGAGAGTGGATCGACATACCCTTGTAGATCGCTAAGCAGAAGCGTTAAGAAACGCGATTGATGTAGTCGAACGTCTTCATGATCCAATCACGATCCGTCCCGCGATCGCATCACGAGCCGTCCCACGATCCCATCGTGGTCCTTCCGATCTAGTGCCGAACAGACGGCACCTCCGCGTTCAACACACGTATAGCTCGATGACGATCTCCTCCTCCTTGATCCAGCAAGCGAGGGTGGAGAGGTAGATGAGTTCTCCGCCAGCACAACGGCGTGGTGGCGGTGGTGGTGGAGCTGTCCCGACAGGGCTTCGCTAAGCGCTACCGTGAAAATCTAGAGGAGAAACATATCTAAAGGGGGAGGGAGAGGCTGCGCCGTGGCTTGTGGTGCCACAGCCCTCCCTCCCCTCACATATATATATAGGAGGGAGAGGAGGAGGGGGCGCCCTAGGGTTCCCCTAGGGTGGGGCAGCGGCCAAGGTGGGTAACTTGGACCCCAAGGCAAGTGGGGCGCCCCCTCTTGGGCCTGCCCTAGCTCTTCCAGCCGCATGGGCCTTAGGTGGGAGGGGCAGCCAGCCCACTGGTGAGCCCCCTCTCATAGACCATGGGGCCCTTCGGGGCAGGTGGACCCCCCCGGTGGACCCTAGAACACTTACGACATTCCCGTCACAGAACCGGTAAGTCCCGAAACATTTCCGGAATCCGAATACAGACTTCCTATATATCTATCTTTACCTCCGGACCATTCTAGAACTCCTCGTGACGTCCGGGATCTCATCCGGGACTTCAAACAACCTTCGGTCACCAACATACATAACTCAACTATACAGAAACATCACCAAACCTTAAGTGTCCAAACCATGCGGGTTCGAGAACTATCCAGACATGACGGAGACACCTCTACGATCAATAACCAATAGTGGGACCTGGATGCCCATATTGGTTCCTACATATTCTACGAAGATCTTTATCGGTCGAACCTCCATGTCAAGGATTTAGTCAATCTCGTATGTTGTTCCCTTTGTTCTTCGGTATGTTACTTGCCCAAGATTCGATCATCGGTATCTCTATACCTAGTTAAATCTTGTTACTGGCAAGTATCTTTACTCGTTTCAGAATAAAAGATCCCGTGGCTAACACTTAGTCACATTGCTTGCAAGGCTTGTTGTGATTTTGTATTACCAAGTGGGCCCTGAGATACCTCTCCATCACACGGAGTAACAAATCCCAGTCTTGATCCATGCCAACCAACAGACACCCTCGGAGATACCTGTAGAGCACCTTTATTGTCACCCAGTTATGTTGCGACATTTGATACACACAAGGCACTCCTCCAGTGTTAGTGAGTTGCATGATCTCTGTTCGAAATATGCCCTAGAGGCAATAATAAATTGGTTATTATCACATTTCCTTGTTCATGATAATCGTTTATTATCCATGCTATACTTGTATTGTTCAGAAACTCAGATACATGTGTGGATACATAGACACCACCATGTCCCTAGTATGCCTCTAATAGACTACCTCGTTGATAAAAATGGCTATGTTTTCCTAGTCATGGACATGAGATGTCATTTGATAACAGGATCACATCATTAGGAGAACGATGTGATGGACAAGACCCAAACTATGAACATCGCATATGATCGTGTCAGATTATTGCTACTATTTTCTGCATGTCAAGTATTTGTTCCTATGACCATGAGATCATGCAACTCACTGACACCGGTGGAGTCTTGTGTGTATCAAACGTCGCAACATAACTAGGTGACTATAAAGGTGCTCTACAGGTATCTCCGAGGGTGTCTGTTGGGTTGGCATGGATCAAGATTGGGATTTGTTGCTCCGTGTGACGGAGAGGTATCTCAGGGCCCACTCGGCAATACAACGTCACAATAAGCCTTGCAAGCAATGTGACTAAGTGTTAGCCATGGGATCTTGTATTACGAAATGAGTAAAGAGACTTGCCGGTAATGAGATTGAACTAGGTATGGAGATGCTGACGATCGAATCTCGAGCAAGTAACATAACAAAGAACAAAGGGAACAACATACGGGATTAACTGGATCCTTGACATAGATCATCGGCCGATAAAGATCTTCGTAGAATATGTAGGAACCAAATGGGCATCCAGGTCCCGCTATTGGTTATTGACCATTGAGGTGTCTCGGTCATGTCTAGATAGTTCTTGAACCCGCAGGGTCTGCACACTTAAGGTTCGGTGACCTTTTGGTAGTATAGATTTATGTATGGTGGTGACCGAAGGTTGTTCGGAGTCCCGGATGAGATCCTGGACATCACGAGGAGCTCCGGGATGGTCCAAAGGTAAATATTTATATATAGGAAGTCCTGTTTTGGTCACCGGAAAATTTTCGGGCTCATCGGTAGTGTACCGGGAGTGCCAGAAGGGTACCGGGGGACCATCGGGAGGGGTATTTCGACCCAAGAGGATACATGGGCTGTGGGATAAGGAATAACAACCCTTAGTGGGCTGGCCGAACTCCCCGAGAAGGCCCATGCGGCTAGGGAGGAAGACCCAAGGTGGAAAGAATGCAAATGTGGGAAAATAAGGAAGGAGTTCTAATCCTACTAAGAGTGGAAGAGGAGGACTCCTCCCTCCCACTTCGGTCGAACCATATATTGCTCCTTGTGAGCCAAGTCTCCTCCCTCCCCTCCTCCTATATATACTAGAGGTTTTGAGGGCAGCCCTAACCCTAATTGCCACGTGCTGCCCCCTTCTCCCTCTATATCGTTTTCTCCTCTAGATCAGTGTTTCAGCAGTGCTTAGGCAAATCCCTACTGGAATTACTCCACCACCATCGCTGCAAAACCATCACGCTTCCGGAGAACTCTTCTACCTCTCCACTCCCTCTTGCTAGATCAGGAAGGCAGAGATCGTCATCGAGCTGTACGTGTGCTAAACGTGGAGGTGTCATCCGTTCGGCGCTAGATCGGAAGGACCGTGATCAAGATCGTGAGTTGATTCATGATTGGATCGCGGGACGAATCGTGATGAGATCGTGGGACGGATCGTGATTGTATTGCGGGACGGATCGTGATGAGATCGCGGGACGCTCGGCGATTTGGATCGTGAAGATGTTCGACTATACCAACCATGTTTCTTAACGCTTCCCACTTAGCGATCTACAAGGGTATGTAGATCCACTCACCCTTTCATAGATGCTCATCACCATGGATAGATCTTGCATGTGCGTAGGAATTTTTTTTGTTTCCCATGCAACATTCCCCAACAGTGGCATCATGAGCTAGGTCTATGTATAGATGAGATCTCAAGTAGAACACAAAGAATTTGTGGGTGTTGATGCTTAGATTGCTTCCTCCCTTGGTCGTGTTTTGGTTCATTGGTATTGTGGGATGAAGCGGCCTGGACCAACCTTACTCGTACGCTTACGAGAGACCGGTTCCATCTACACACGTGTAACTTCATTGCACAAAGATGGCTTGCGGGTGTCTGTTTCTCCTACATTAGTTGGATCGGATTCGACAAAGGCCATCCTTGAGAAGGTTGAAAAGCAACTTATGTATCACCGTTGTGGTTTTGAGTAGGTGAGAATTGTTCTTGATAGATACCTGTAGCAGCCACGTAAAACTTGCAACAACAATTAGAGGACGTCTAACTTGTTTTTGCAGGGTATGTTGTGATGTGATATGGCAAGTTACATGATGAGATACATGTGATGTATGAGATGATCATGTGTTATATAGAATATCACGGCTTTTATGTCGATGAGTACGGCAACCGGCAGGAGCCATAGGGTTGTCTTTAATTATTGTATGACCTGCGTGTGAATCATTAAGCGCTATGTAATGCTTTACTTTATCGCTAAATGGTAGCTATAGTAGTATGAGCATGGTGGGCGTGACAACCCCGATGGCGACACAATGATGGAGATCATGGTATTATGCCGGTGACGATGGAGATCATGCTGGTGCTTTCAAGATGGAGATCAAAAGCACAAGTTCATGGCCATATCATGTCACTTATGATTTGCATGTGATGTTAATAATTTTATGCACCTTGTTTTGCTTAGGACAACGGTAGCATTATAAGGTGATCCCTCACTAAAATGTCAAGATCAATTGTGTTCTCCTCGAGTGTGCACCGTTGCGAAAGTTCGTCGTGTCGAGACACCACGTGATGATCGGGTGTGATAGACTCTACGTTCACATACAACGGGTGCAAGCCAGTGTTGCACATGCAGAACACTCGGGTTAAACTTGACGAGCCTAGCATGTACAAACATGGCCTCGGAACACAAGAGACCGAAAGGTCGAACATGAGTCATATAGTAGATATGATCAACATGATGATGTTCACCATTGAAACCACCTCAACTAACGTGATGATCGGACTTGAGTTAGTGAATTTGGATCATGTATCGCGAATGACTGGAGGGATGTCAATTTGAGTGGGATTTCTTAAGTAATATGATTAATTGAACTCATTATCATGAACATAGTCAGTAGTGTCTTTGCACATTATGTTGTAGATTACTAGCTCAAGTTGTAGCTCCCATGAATTTTTATATGTTCCTAGAGAAAAAGAGTTGAAAGATGTTGGTGGCAATATTGCGGACTGGGTTCGTGATTTGAGAATTGTCCTCATTGCTGCACAGAAGGCTTATGTCCTTAATGCATCGCTCGGTGCGCCACCCCTCTAGTGTCGTCTGTAGATGTTGTGAATATCTGACACGCACATTCTGATGACTACTTGATAGTTTAGTGTGTCAAGCTTTACGACTTAGAATTGAGGCTCCAAAAACATTTTGAACGTCATGGAACATATGAGATGTTCCAAGACCTGAAATTGGGATCTCAGGCTCGTGCCCGTGTTGTGAGATATGTTATCTCCAACAAGATTCTTTGCCTGTAAGATGAAGGAGCATAGCTCAATCGTTGAGCATGTGCTCAGATTGTCTGGGTGCTCCAATCACTTAAATCGAGTGGGAGTTGATCTTCCAGATAAGGTAGTTATTGACATAGTTCTCTGAGTCACTATCAATAAGATACTAGAACTTCGTCATGAACTATAATTGTGTCAGGGATAGAAATGATGATCCCTGAGCTGTTCGTGATGTTTGACACCGCGAAGGTAGAAATCAAGAAGGAGCATCAAGTGTTGATGGTCAGTAAAACCACTAGTTTCGAGAAGGGCAAGGGCAAGCAGGGAAACTTCATGGATGGCAAGTCAGTTGCTGCTCCAGTGAAGCAACCCAAAGTTTAACCCAAACCTGAGCCTAAGTGCTTCTATTATGAGGAGAGCGGTCGCTGAAGCGGAACAACCCTAGATACTTGGTAGATAAGAAGGCTGGCAACGTCGACAGAAGTATATTTGATATACGTGTTATTGATGTGTACCTGGCTAGTACTCCTAGTAGGACCTAGGTATTGGATACCGGTTCAGTTGCTAAATGTTAGTAAATCGAAGTAAAAGCTATGGAATAAACGGAGACTAGCTAAGGTTGAGGTGACGATGTATATTGGAAATGTCTCCAAGGTTGATGTGATCCGCATCGCACGCTCTCTCTACCTTCGAGATTAGTGACGAACCTAAATAAATCTTATTTGGTGTTTGCGTTAAGCATGAACATGATTAGATCGTGTTTATTGCAATACGGTTATTCATTTAAGTGAGAGAATAATGCTTCTTCTGTTTACATGAATAATACCTTCAATGGTCAAGCACGCAATGAGAATGGTTTGTTGAATCTTGATCGTAGTAATACACATGTTCATAACATAGATGCCAAAAGATACAAAGTTAATTATGATAGTACGACATACTTGTGGCACTACCGCTAAATGTCATATGGGTGTAAAGCGCATGAATAAACTCCATACTAATGGATCTTTGGACTCATTCGATTTCGAATCGGTTGAGACATGCAGACCATGCCTCATGGGCAAGATGACTAAAGACCCCATTTCCGGTATGATGGAGCGGGCTAGTAACTTATTGGAAATAATACATGTTGATATTTGCAATCCAATGAGTGTTGTAGCGTGTAGTGGATGTCGTTATTTTCTTACCTTCACAGATGATTTGAGTATATACGAGTATATTTACTTAGTGAAACACTAGTCTGAAACATTTGAAAAGTTCAAACAAATTCAGAGTGAAGTTTAAGATCATCATGACAAGAAGATAGAAATATCTATGACATGATCATGGAGGTGAATATCTGAGTTACGAGTTTGGCATACAACTTTTGACAATGTGAACGTTGTTTCACCACTCACGCCACCTGGAACACCATAGTGTGATGGTGTGTCCGAATGTCATAGTCGTGCTCTATTGGATATGGTGCGTACTATGATGTCTCTTATCGTTTTGCCACTATCATTTTGGGGTTATGCATTAGAGACAACTACATTCACTTTGAATAGGGCACCATCAAAATCCGTTGAGATGACACCGTGTGAATTATGGTTTGATAGAAACCTAAGCTGTCATTTCTTAATGTTTGGGGTTGCGGCACTTATGTGAAAAAAGGTTTTCACCTAATGAGCTCGAACCCAAAGCGGACAAATGCCTCTTCATAGAATACCCTAAGAATAGTTGGGTAAACCTTATATCTCAGATCCAAGCATAAAGTGTTTGTTGCTAAAACAGGTCCTTTCTCGAGAAAGAGTTTCTCTCGGAAGAATTGAGTGGGAGGAAAATAGAGCTTGATGAAGTTATTGAACCTTTACTTCGACCAGAGAGTAGCGCCACGCAGAAAGATGTTTTTGTGGAGCCTACGACAGTTAAAGAGGAAGTTAATGATGGTGATCATGTAGCTTCGGATCAAGTTACTATTGAAACTCGTAGGTTGACAAGGACACGTGCTGCTCCTGAATGGTACGACAACCCTGTCTTAGAGGTCATGTTATTGGACAACGATGAACCTACGATCTATGGAGAAGCGATGATGGGCCCGGATTCTGACAAATGGTTAGAGGCCATGAAATCCGAGAAAGGATCCATGTATGAAAACCAAGTGTAGACTTTGGTAGACTTGCTCGTTGGACAACAGGTCGTCGAGTACAAATGGACCTTTGTGATGAAGACAGACGCTGGTGGTAAATGTCACCATTTATAAAGCTCGACTTGTCGCAAAAAAGTTTCCAACAAGTTCAAGGAGTTGACTGCGATGAGACTTTCTCACTCGTAGCGATGCTAAAGTCTGTTGGAATTATGTTAGCAGTTGCTGCATTTTTCAATTATGAAATCTGGCAGATGGATGTCAAAACATCGTTTCCTTCCTTAAGGAAAGGTTGTATAAGATACAACCAGAAGGTTTTATCGGTCCTAAGGATGCTAAAGGGTGTCCGAGCTCCAGCAATCATTCTATGGGCTGGCGCAAGCATCTCGGAGTTGGAATATATGCTTTGATGAGGTGATCAAAGTTTTCGAGTCTATACAAAGTTTATGAGAAACTTGTATTTACAATAAAGTGAGTGGGAGCACTATAGAATTTTTGATAAGCATATGTGGTTGACATATTATTGATCGAAAATGATGTAGAATTTCTGGAAAGCATAAACGGTTGTTTGAAAATAGTTTCTAAAAGGAAGACCTGGATAAAGCTACCTAATTGTTGAGCATCAAGATCTATAGAGATAGATCAAGATGCTTAATGAGACTTTCAATGAGTACATACCTTGACCAGATTTCGAAAGAGTTCAAAATGGATTTGTAAGGTGTGAAATTGAGTAAGACACAAAGCTCGACCACGGCAGAAGAAAGAGAAAGGACGAAGGTCGTCCCCTATGCTTTAGCCATAGGCTCTATATAGTATTCCATGCAATGTACCGCACCTGTGTGTGCCTTGCCAAGAGTCCGTCAAGGGGTACAGTAGTGATCCAGGAGTAGATCACTGGACAACGGTCAAGATTATCCTCAGTAAATAAAAGACTAAGGAAATATTTCTCGATTATGGAGGTGATAAAGAGTTCGTCGTAAAGATTTACGTCGATGCAAGCTTTGACACCAATCCGAATGACTCTTAGTAGCAATCCGGATACGTATAGTGGAGGAGCCATTTGGAGTAGCTTCAAGTGGACTCTGGTAGCAGTGTCTACAGTATGACATAGAGATTTGCAAAGTACACATGGATCTGAATGTCGCAGACCCATTGACTAAAAGAGCTCTCTCACATGCAAAGCATGACCGAGCCCCAGAACTCATTGGTTGTTAGATTAATAACAATGTGATTCACATGGTGATGTGAACTAGATTATTGACTCTAGTGCAAGTGGGAGACTGTTGGAAATATGCCCTAGAGGCAATAATAAATTGGTTATTATCATATTTCCTTGTTCATGATAATCGTTTATTATCCATGCTATAAGTGTATTGTTCGGAAACTCAGATACATGTGTGGATACATAGACAAGACCATGTCCCTAGTATGCCTCTAATAGACTAGCTCGTTGATCAAAGATGGCTATGGTTTCCTATTCATGGACACGAGATGCCATTTGATAACGGGATCACATCATTAGGAGAATGGTGTGATGGACAAGATCCAAACTATGAACAGAGCATATGATCATGTCAGTTTATTGCTACAGTTTTTTGCATGTCAAGTATCTGTTCCTATGACCACGAGATCATACAACTCACTAACACCGAAGGAGTGCCTTGTGTGTATCAAACATCGCAACGTAACCGGGTGACTATAAAGGTGCTCTACAGGTCTCTCCGAGGGTGTCTATTGGGTTGGCATGGATCAAGACTGGGATTTGTTGCTCCGTGTCATGGAGAGGTATCTCAGGGCCCACTCGGTAATACAACATCACAATAAGCCTTGCAAGCAATGTGCCTAAGTGTTAGCCACGTGATCTTGTATTATAGAACAAGTAAAGAGACTTGCCAATAACGAGATTGAACTAGGTATGGAGATGCCGACGATCGAATCTCGGGCAAGTAACATATCGAAGAACAAAGGGAACAACATACGGGATTAACTGAATACTTGACGTAGAGGTTCGACCGAAAACATCGTCGTAGAATATGTAGGAACCAATATGGGCATCCAGGTCCCGCTACTGGTTATTGACCATAGAGGTGTCTCGATCATGTCTACATAGTTCTCGAACCCGCATTGTCTGCACACTTAAGGTTCGGTGACGTTTCAGTAGCATAGAGTTATGTATGGTGGTGGACGAAGGTTGTTTCGAGTCCCGGATGAGATCCCGAACATCACGAGGAGCTTCGGAATGGTCCGGAGGGAAAGATTGATATATAGGAAGTCCTGTTTTGGTCACCGGAAAAGTTTCGGGCTCATCGGTAGTGTACCGGGAGTGCCGAAAGGGTACCAGGGGACCATCGGGAGGGATATTTCGACCCAAGAGAGTACTTGGGCTATGGGAGAAGGAATACCCACCCTTAGTTGGCTGGCCGAACTCCCATAGAAGTCTCATGCGGTTAGGGAAGAAAACCCAAGGTGGAAAGAAGGCAAAAGTGGGAAAATAAGGAAGGAGTCCTAATCCTACTAGGAGTGGAGGAGTAGGACTCCTCCCTCTCACTTCGGCCGAACCAGATTTGGCTCCTTGGGAGCCAAGTCTCCTACCTCCCCTCCTCCTGTATATACTAGAGGTTTTGAGGGCAGCCCTAAACCTATTTGCCACGTGCTGCCCTCTTCTCCCCGTAGATCATTTTCTCCTTTAGATTAGTGTTTCAGTAGTGCTTAGGCAAAGCCCTACTGGAATTACTCCACCATCATCGCCGCAATGTTGTTGCACTGCCGCAAAACTCTTCTACCTCTCCGCTCCCTCTTGCTGGATCAAGAAGGCGGAGATCGTCATCGAGCTGTACGTGTGCTAAACGCGAAGGTGTCGTCCGTCCGGCGCTAGATCGGAAGGACCGTGATCAAGATCGCGAGATGATTCGTGATTGGATCGCGGGACGAATCATGATGAGATCACTGGATGGATCATGATTGGATCGCGGGACGGATCGTGATGAGATCGTGGGACGCTTGGTGATTTGGATCTTGCAAACGTTCGACTACACCAACCGCGTTTCTTAATGCTTCTCGCTTAGCGATCTACAAGGGTATGTAGATGCACTCTCCCTTTCGTAGATGCTCATCACCATGGATAGATCTTGCGTGTGCATAGGATTTTTTTTGTTTCCCATGCAACATTCCCCAACAATCTCCTGGTCATAGGAATAGATACTTGACATGCAGAAACGGTAGCGCTAAACTGACACGATCATATGCTACGTTTATAGTTTGGGTCTTGTCCATCACATCATTCTCCTAATGATGTGATCCCGTTATCAAATGACATCTCAAGAAACCTTAACCATCTTTGATCAACGAGCTAGTCTATTAGAGGCATGCTAGGGACATGGTGTTGTGTATGTATCCACACATGTATCTGAATTTCTGATCAATATAATTCTAGCATGGATAATAAAATATTATCATGAACAAGGAAATATGATAATAACCAATTTATTATTGCCTCTAGGGCATATTTCCAACAGTCTCCCATTTGCACTAGAGTCAATAATCTAGCTCACATCACCATGTGATTTACATTGTTATGAATCTAACACCCAATGAGTTCTCGGGTTCGATCATGCTTTGCATGTGAGAGAGGTCTTTAGTCAATGGGTCTGCGACATTCACATCGTGTGTACTTTCCAAATCTCTATGTCTTACTGTAGACACTCCTACCACGCTCCACCTGGAGCTATTCCAAATGGCTACTCCACTATACATATCTGGATTGCTACTAAGAGTCATCCAGATTGGTGTTAAACCTTGCATCGATGTAACTCTTTACGACGAACTCTTTATCACCTCCATAATCAAGAAACATTTCCTTAGTCCTTTAGTTACTAAGGATAATTTTGACCGCTGACCAGTGATCCACTCCTGGATCACTTTTGTACCCCTTGACGGACTCACGACAAGGCAAACACAGGTGCGGTACACAACATGGCATACTATATAGAGCCTATGGATTAAGCATAGGGGACAACCTTCGTCCTTTCTCTTTCTTCTGTCGTGGTCAAGCTTTGAGTCTCACTCAACTCCACACCTTACAAATCAGGCAAGAACCCCTTCTTTGACAGATACATTTTGAACTCTTTCAAAATCTAGTCAAGGTATGTACTCATTGAGAAATCTCATCACGCGTCTTGATCTATATCTATAGATCTCGATGCTCAATGTTTAAGTAGCTTTATCCAGGTCTTCCTTTGAAAAACTCTTTTCAAACAACCCTTTATGCTTTCCAGAAATCCTACATTATTTTCGATCAACAATATGTCATCCACATATGCTTATCAGAAATTTCTATAGTGCTCCCAATCACTTTATTGTAAATACAAGTTTCTCATAAACTTTGGATAAACTCAAAAACTTTGATCACCTCATCAAAGTGTATATTCTAATTCTGAGATGCTTGCTCCAACCCTTAGTTGGATTGCTGGAGCTTGCATACCTTTTAGTATCCTTAGCAGTGACAAAACTGTTGGGGAACGTTGCATGGGAAACAAAAAAATTCCTACGCACATGCAAGATCTATCCATGGTGATGAGCATCTACGAGAGGGAGAGTGGATCTACATACCCTTGTAGATCGCTAAGCGGGAAGCGTTAAGAAACGCGGTTAGTGTAGTCGAATGTCTTCGCGATCCAAATCGCTGAGTGTCCCGCGATCTCATCATGATCCGTCCCGCGATCCAATCACGATCCGTCTCACGAACTCATCACGATCCGTCCCGCGAACTCACCACGATTCGTCTCGTGATCTTGACCACTGTCCTTCCGATCTAGCGCCGAACGGACGACACCTTCGCGTTCAGCACACGTACAGCTTGATGACGACCTCCGCCATCTTGATCCAGCAAGACGGAATGGAGAGGAAGAAGAGTTCTCCAGCAGCGTGACGGCGCTCCGGCGATGGTGGTGGAGCTATTCCGGCAGGGCTTCGCCTAAGCACTGCAGAAAACCGATCTAGAGGAGAAACTATGCACTAGAGGAACGGGTAGCACGTGGCTGAAAATTCTGTGACAAACCCCTAAAATCCTCTAGTATATATAGGAGGAGAGGAGGAGGAGTCTTGGCGGCCAAAAATCCAGCCCTTGGGTCTACCAAAGTGGGGAGGAGAGGAGGACTCCTCCTCCAATCTTAGTAGGACTAGGGTTCCTCCCTTTTTTGGCCTTTTTCCACCTTTTTCCCTTTGGGCTTTTTCTCCCAGCCGCATGGGTCTTGTGTGGGACTTCCACCAGCCCACAAAAGGCTGGTATTTACTCTCCCACAGCCCATGATGCCTCTTGGGTCGAAATACCCCTCCCGGTGGTCTCCCGTTACACTACCGGCACTCCCGGTACATTACCGATTAGCCTGAAACTTTTCCAGCGACCAAAATGAGACTTCCTATATATCAATCTTTACCTCCGGACCATTCCGGAGCTCCTCATGACGTCCGGGATTTCATCCGGGACTCCAAATAACCTTCGGTCACCACCATATATAACTCTATACTATCGAAACATCACCAAACCTTAAGTGTGGAGACCCTGCTGGTTCGAGAACTATGTAGACATGACCAAGACACCTCTACGGTCAATAACCAATAGCGGGACCTGGATGCCCATATTGGTTCCTACATATTCTACGAAGATCTTCATCGGTCGAACCTCTATGTCAAGGATTCAGTTAATCCCGTATGATGTTCCCTTTGTTCTTCGGTATGTTACTTGCCCGAGATTCGATCATCGGTATCTGTATACCTAGTTCAACCTCGTTACCGACAAGTCTCTTTACTCGTTCTGTAATACAAGATCTTGTGACTAACACTTAGTCACATTGCTTGCAAGGCTTATTGTGATGTTGTATTACCGAGTGGGCCCTAAGATACCTCTCCGTCACATGGAGTAACAAATCCCAGTCTTGATCCATGTCAACTCAACAGACACCCTCGGAGATACCTGTAGAGCACCTTTATAGTCACCCAGTTACGTTGCGACGTTTGATACACACAAGGCACTCCTCCAGTGTCCGTGAGTTACATGATCTCATGGTCATAGGAACATATACTTGACATGCAGGAAACAGTAGCAATAAACTGACCCGATCATATGCTACGTTTGTAGTTTGGGTCTTGTCCATCACACCATTCTCCTAATGATGTGATCCTGTTTATCAAATGACATCTCATGTCCATGGCTAGGAAACCTTAACCATCTTTGATCAACGAGCTAGTCTATTAAAGGCATACTAGGGACATGGTTTTGTCTATGTATCCACATACGCATCTAAGTCTCCGATCAATACAATTATAGCATGGATAATAAACGATTATCATGAACAAGGAAATATGATAATAACTAATTTATTATTGCCTCTAGGGTATATTTCCAACAGTCTCCCACTTGCACTAGAGTCAATAATCTAGTTCACATCACCATGTGATTCGCATTGTTATGAATCTAACACCCAATGAGTTCTGGGACTCGATCATGCTTTGCATGTGAGAGAGGTCTTATAGTCAACGGGTCTACGACATTTAGATCCATGTGTACTTTGCAAATATCTATGTCAACCATAAACACTGCTACCACACTCCGCTTGGTACTATTCCAAATTGCTGCTCCACTATATGTATCCAGATTGCTACTACGGGTCATCCGGATTGGTGTTAAAGCTTGCATTAACGTAACTCTTTACGACGAACACTTTATCACCTCCATAATCGAGAAACATCTCCTTAGTCTTTTAGTTACTAAGGATAATCTTGACCGCTGTCCAGTGATCCACTCCTAGATCACTCTTGTACCCCTTGACGGACTCATGGCAAGGCACACATAGGTGCGGTACACAGCATGGCATACTATATAGAGCCTATGGCTAAGGCATAGGGGACGACATTCGTCCTTTCTCTTTCTTCTGCCGTGGTCGAGCTTTGAGTCTCACTCAACATCACACCTTACAAAGTAGGCGAGAACACTTTTCTCTAACTAATCAATTTTGAACTCTTTGAAAATCTTGTCAAGGTATGTACTCATTCAAAGTCTTATCAAACATCTTGATCTATCTTTATAGATCTTGATGCTCAACAATTAGGTAGCTTTATTCAGGTCTTCCTTTGAAAATCACTTTTCAAACAACCGTTCATGCTTTCCTGAAATTCCACATTATTTTTGAATAGCAATATGTCATCCACATATGCTTTTCAGAAACTCTATGGTGCTCCCACTCACTTTATTGTAAATACAAGTTTCTCATAAACTTTGTATAGACTCAAAAACTTTGATCACCTCATCAAAGTGTACATTCCAACTCCGAGATGCTTGCTTCAGTCTATAAAAGGATCACTGAAGCTTGCACACCTTTTAGCATCCTTAGGACTGACAAAACCTTCTGGTTGTATCATATACAACCTTTCCTCAAGTAAACCGTTAAGGAAACGATGTTTTGACATCCATCTGCCAGATTTCATAATTGAAAAATGCAGCAACTGCTAACATAATTCTAACAGACTTTAGCATTGCTACGAGCGAGAAAGTCTCATCACAGTCAACTCCTTGAACTTGCCATTAACTTCTTTGCGGCAAGTCGAGCTTTATAAATGGTGACATTCACCATCAACGTCTGTCTTCATTTTAAAGGTCCATTTGTAATCAACGACCTGCCGTCCAACGAGCAAGTCTCCAAAAGTCTATACTTGGTTTTCATATATAGATCCTTTCTCGGATTTCATGGCCTCTAACCATTTGTCGGAATCCGGGCCCATCATCGCTTCTCCATAGTTCATAGGTTCATTGTTGTCCAACAACATGACCTCTAAGACAGGGTTGTCGTACCGCTCAGCAGTAGTACGCGTCCTTGTCGACCTACGAGGTTCGGTAGTAACTTGATCCGAAGCTTCATGATCATCATCATTAAATTCCCCTTCAACTAACGTAGGTTCCACAGAAACATCTTTCTGCGCTGCGCTACTCTCTGGTTGAAACAAAGGTTCAACAACCTCATCAAGTTCTATCTTCCTCCCACTCAATTCTTTCGAGAGTAACTCTTTCTCGAGAAAGGACTCAGTTTTAGCAACAAACACTTTGTACTCGGATCTAAGATAGAAGGTATACCCAACTATTCTTAGGGTATTGTATGAAGATGCATTTTTCCTCTTTGGGTTCAAGCTTATCAGACATAAGTGTCGCATTCCCAAACTCTAAGAAATGACAGCTAGGTTTCTGCCAAACCATATGGTGTCATCTCAACGGATTTAGATGGTGCCCTATTTAAAGTGAATGTAGTTGTCTCTAATGCATAACCCAAAACGATAGTGGCAAAATGATAAGAGACATCATAATTCGCACCACATCCAATACATCACGACTACGATGTTGTGACACACCATCACACTATGCTGTTCCAGGTGACGTGAGTTGTGAAAGAACTTTCACATTGTATTAAGTTGTATACCAAACTCGTAACTCAGATATTTACATCCACGATCATATCGTAGATATTTTATCTTCTTGTCACGATGATCTCAAACTTCACACTCATTCTGCTTGAACTTTTCAAACGATTCAGACTTGTGATTCATTAAGTAAATACACACTATATCTACTCAAATCATCAGTGAAGGTAAGAAAATAACGATATCCACCACAAGCTACAGCACGCATTGGACCGTATACATTAATATGTATCATTTCCAATAACTTACTAGCCCGCTCCATCATACCGAAAACAGGGTCTTTACTCATCTTGCCCATGAGGCATGGTCCGCATGTCTCAACCGATTCGAAATCGAATGAGTCCAAAGATCCATCAGCATGGAGTTTCTTCATGCGCTTTACACCAATATGACATTTAGCGGCAGTGCCACAAGTATGGGGTGCTATCATTATTAACTTTGTATCTTTTGGCATATATGTTATGAACATGTGTATTACTACGATCAAGATTCAACAAACCATTCATTGGGTGCATGACCATTGAAGGTATTATTCATGTAAACAGAATAACCATTATTCCTTGACTTAAATGAATAACCGTATTGCAATAAAAATGATCTAATCACGTTCATGCTCAACGCAAACACCAAATAACATTTATTTAGGTTTGTCACTAATCCCGAAGGTAGAGAGTGCATACGATGTTTGATCACATCAACCTTGGAAACATTTCCAACACACATCGTCACCTCACCCTTAGCTAGTCTTCATTTATTCCATAGCTTTTATTTCGAGTTACCAACATTTAGCAATCGAACCGGTATCCAATACCCAGGTGTTACTAGGAACACTAGCAAGGTACACATTAATAACACATATATCAAATATACTTATGTGGACGTTGCCAGCCTTCTTATCTACAAGGTATCTAGGGTTGTGCCGCTTAAGCGACCACTCTCCTCATAATAAAAGCACTTAGTCTCGGGTTTGGGTTCAACTTTGGGTTGCTTCAATAGAGTAGTAATTGACTTTCCATCCATGAAGTTTCCCTCCTTGCCCTTGCCCTTCTCGAAACTAGTGGTTTCACTAACCATCAATACTTGATGCTCTTTCTTGATTTCTACCTTCGCGGTGTCAAACATCGCGAACAGCTCAGGGATCTTTATTTCCATCCTTGCATTTTATAGTTCAACACGAAGCTCTAGTAGCTTAGTGACAGTGACTTGGAAAACTATATCAATCACTTTCTTATCTGGAAGATCAACTCCAACTCAATTCAAGCGATTGTAGCACCTAGAAAATCTAAGCACATGCTCAACAATTGAGTTATTCTCCTTCATCTTGCAAGCAAAGAATCTTGTTGGAGATCTCATATCTCACAACATGGGTACGAGCCTGAGATCCCAATTTCAGCTCTTAGAACATCTCATATGTTCCGTGACGTTCAAAACGTTTTTGAAGCCTCAATTCTAAGCCGTAAAGCATGGCGCACTAAACTATAAAGTAGTCATCGGAACGTGCCTGTGAGATGTTCACAACATCTATAGAAGACGCTAGAGGGGGTGGCGCACCGAGCGGTGCATTAAGGACATAAGCCTTATGTGCAGCAATAAGGACAATCCTCAGATCACGGACCCAATCCGCAATATTTCTACCATCATCTTTCAACTCTATTTCTCTAGGAACATATAAAAATTCGGGAGAGCTACAGCATGAGCTAGTAATCTACAACATAATTTGCAAAGACACTACTGACTATGTTCATGATAATTAGTTCAATTAATCATATTACTTAAGAACTCCCACTCAAATTGACCTCCCTCCGGTTATTCGAGTGCTACATGATCCAAATTCACCAACTCAAGTCCGATCATCACGTGAGTTGAGGTGGTTTCAATGGTGAACATCATCATATTGATCATATATATACTATATGACTCATGTTCGACCTTTTGGTCTCTTGTGTTCCGAGTCCATGTATGTACATGCTAGGCTCCTATAACCCTATGTCTCCTGCCGGTTGTCGTACTCATCGACATGCAAGTCGTTATATTCTATACAATACATGATTATATCATATATCACATATATCTCATCATGTAATTGGCCATATCACATCACAACATACTCTGCAAAAACAAGTTAGACATCCTCTAATTGTTGTTGCAAGTTTTACATGGATGGTGCGGGTATCTAAACAGAACAATTCTCACCGCAAAACCACAACGGTGATACATAAGTTGCTTTTCAACCTTCTCAAGGACCGCCTTTGTCGAATCCGATCCAACTAAAGTAGGAGAGACAAACACTCGCCAACCATCTTTGTGCAACAAAGTTACACGTCAGTCGATGGAACCGGTCTCTCGTAAGCGTACGAGTAAGGTTGGTCCGGGCCGCTTCATCCCACAATATCGCTGTACCAAAACACGACAAAGGGATGAAGCAATCTAAGCATCAATGCCCACAAACTCCTTTGTGTTCTACTCGAGATCTCATCTACACATAGACCTAGCTCTGATACCATTGATGGGGAATGTTGCATGGGAAACAAAAAATTCCTACGCACACGCAAGATCTATCCATGGTGATGAGCATCTACAAGAGGGAGAGTGGATCTACATACCCTTGTAGATCGTGAAGTGGAAGTGTTAAGAAATGCGGTTGATGTAGTTAAACATCTTCATGATCCAATCATGATCCGTCTCGCGATCTCATCATGAGCCGTCCCGTGATCCCATCGTGGTCCTTCCGATCTACTGCCGAACTCGATGACGATTCAGCACACGTACAACTCGATGACGATCTCCACCTCCTTGATCCAGCAAGTGATGGTGGAGAGGTAGATGAGTTCTCCGCCACCACAACGGTGTGGTGGCGGCGGTGGTGGAGTGTTCCCGGCAGGGCTTCGCCAAGCACTACCGCGACAATCTAGAGGAGAAAGAGATTTAGAGGGGGAGGGAGATGTTGCACCGTGGCTTATGGTGCTGCATCCCTCCCTCCCCTCACATATATATAGGAGGGAGAGGAGGAGGGGGCTCCCTAGGGTTTCCCCTAGGGTGGGGTGGCGGCCAAGGGGGGCAACTTGGGCCCCAAGGCAAGTGGGGCGCCCCCTCTTGGGCCTGCCCTAGCCCTTCCAGCCGCATGGGCCTTAGGTGGGAGGGGAGGCCAGCCCACCATGGTCTGGTGCGCCCCCTCTCACAGCCCATGGGGCCCTCCGGGGCAGGTGGACCCACAGAACACTTTCGGCATTCCCGTCACAAAACCGGTAAGTCCCAAAAATTTTCTGGAATCCGAATACCAACTTCCTATATAACAATCTTTACCTACGGAACATTTCGGAGCTCCTCGTGACGTCCAGGATCTCATCCGGGACTCCAAACAACCTTCGGTCACCAACATACATAACTAAACTATACCAAAACGTCACCGAACCTTAAGTGTGCAGACCCTTTGGGTTCGAGAACTATGCAGACATGATCGAGACACCTGTGCGGTCAATAACCAATAGAGGGACCTCGATTCCCATATTGGTTCCTACATATTCTATGAAGATCTTTATCGGTCAAACCTCTCTGTAAAGGATTCAGTCAATCCTATATGTTGTTCCCTTTGTTCTTCGGTATGTTATCCTCCCAAGATTCGATCGTCGGTATCTCTATACCTGGTTCAATATCATTACCGGTAAGTCTTACCGGTAAGTCTCTTTACTCGTTCCGTAATACAAGATCTCGTGGCTAACACTTAGTCACATTGCTTGCAAGGCTTGTTGTGATGTTGTATTACCGAGTGGGCCGTGAGATACCTCTTCGTCACATGGAGTAACAAATCCTAGTCCTGATCCATGCCAACCCAACAGACACCCTCGGAGATACATGTAGAGCACCTTTATAGTCACCCAGTTACGTTGTGATGTTTGATAGACCCAAGGCACTCCTCCGGTGTCAGTGAGTTGCATGATCTCATGGTCATAGTAACACATACTTGACATGAAGAAAACCATAGCGATAAACTGACACAATCGTATGCTACGTTTATAGTTTGGGTCTTGTCCACCACATCATTCTCCTAATGATGTGATCCCGTTATCAAATGACATCTCATGTCCATGGCTAGGAAACCTTAACCATCTTTAATCAATGAGCTATTCTATTAGAGGCATTCTAGGGACATGGTGTTGTCTATGTATCCACACATGTATCTGAGTTTCCAATCAATACAATTCTAGCATGGATAATAAACGATTATCATGAACAATGAAATATGATAACAACCAATTTATTATTGCCTCTAGGAAATATGATAAAAAGTAATATGATCCAAATCGTCGAGCTTCCCGTGATCCCAAAAGGATCCATCTCGCGGTCTTGATCACGATCCGTCCTGCGATCCCATCACGATCCATCTCGCGATCTTGATCATGGTCCTTCCGATCTAGCACCGAACGGACGGCACCTCCGCGTTCAACACACTTACTGCTTGATGACGCCTTCACCTCCTTGTTAGAAATATGCCCTAGAGGCAATAATAAATTACTTATTATCATATTTCCTTGTTCATGATAATCCTTTATTATCCATGCTATAATTGTGTTGATCGGAAACTCGGATACATGTGTGGATACATAGACAACACCATGTCCCTAGTATGCCTCTAATAGACTAGCTTGTTGATCAAAGATGGCTATGGTTTCCTAGTCATGGACATGAGATGTCATTTGGTAACGGGATCACATCATTAGGAGAATGATGTGATGGACAAGACCCAAACTACAAACGTAGCATATGATCGTGTCAGTTTATTGCTACTGTTTTCTGCATGTCAAGTATATGTTCCTATGACCATGAGATCATGCAACTCACTGACACCGGAGGAGTACCTTGTGTGTATCAAACGTCGCAATGTAACTGGGTGACTATAAAGGTGCTCTACAGGTATCTCCAAGGGTGTCTGTTGGGTTGGCATGGATCAAGGCTGGGATTTGTTACTCCGTGTGACAGAGAGGTATCTCAGGGCCCACTCGGTAATACAACATCACAATAAGCCTTGCAAGCAACGAGACTAACTGTTAGTCACGGGATCTTGTATTACGGAACGAGTAAAGAGACTTGCCAGTAACGAGGTTGAACTTGGTATGGAGATATCGACGATCGAATCTCGAGCAAGTAACATACCGAAGAACAAAGGGAACATCATACAGGATAACTGAATCCTTGACATAAAGGTTCGACCGATAAAGATCTTCGTTGAATATGTAGGAACAAATATGGGCATCCAAGTCCTGCTATTGATTATTGACCATAGAGGTGTCTCGGTCATGTCTACAGAGTTCTCGAACCCGTAGGGTCTGCACACTTAAGGTTCAGTGACATTTCGGTAGTATAGAGTTATGTATGGTGGTGACCGAAGGTTGTCAGGAGTCCTGGATGTGATCCTAGAAGTCACGAGGAGCTCCAGAATGGTCCAGAGGTAAAGATTTTTATATATATAGGAAGTCCTGTTTTGGTCGCCGGAAAGGTTTCGGGCTCATCGGTAGTGTACCGGGAGTGCCGGTAGTGTATCGGGAGACCATTGGGAGGGGTATTTCGAGCCAAGAGGCTACATGGTATGTGGGAGAGTGAATACCAGCCCTTAGTTGGCTGGCGGAAGTCCCACAGAAGGCCCATGCGGCTGGGAAGAAAATCCCAAAGAGAAAAAGGTGGAAAAAGGCAAAAATAAGGCAAAAATAAGGAGGAGTCCTAGTCCTACTAGGATTGGAGGAGGAATCCTCCAACCCTCCTTGGTTCGGCCGACCCAAGGGCTGGCTCCTTTGGAGTCAAGACTCCTCCTCTCTTCCTCCTATATATACTAGAGGTTTTAGGGGTTTTGGCACTAGATTATCAGCCACGCGCTACCCGTTCCTCCGGTGCATAGTTTCTCCTCTAGATCGGATTTCTGCAGTGCTTAGGCGAAGCCCTGCCGGAATAGCTCCACCACCATCGCCAGAGCACCGTCATGCTGCCAGAGAACTCTTCTACCTCTCCGCTCCCGCTTGCTAGATCAAGAAGGCGGAGATCGTCATCAAGCTGTACGTGTGCTGAACGCGGCGGCGCCGTCCGTTCGGCGCTAGATCGGAAGGACCGTGATCAAGATCGCGAGACGGATCATGATGAGATCGTGGGACAGATCGTGATTAGTTCGCGGGACGGATCATGATGAGATCGTGGGACGGATCGTGATGAGTTCGCGGGACGGATCGTGATGAGTTCGCGGGACGGATCGTGATTTGATCGCAGGACGGATCGTGATGAGATCGCGGGATGCTTGGCGATTTGGGTCGCAAAGACGTTCGACTACACTAACCGTGTTTCTTATCGCTTCCCGCTTAGCGATCTACAAGGGTATGTAGATCCACTCTCTCTCTCGTAGATGCTCATCACCATGGATAGATCTTGCGTGTGCGTAGGAAATTTTTTGTTTCCCATGCAACATTCCGCAACAGTGGCATCATGAGCTAGGTCTATGTGTAGATGAGATCTCGAGTAGAACACAAAGAGTTTATGGGCGTTGATGCTTAGATTGCTTCCTCCCTTGGTCGTGTTTTGGTTCAGCGGTATTGTGAGATGAAGCGGCTCGAACCAACATTACTCGTACGCTTACGAGAGACCGGTTCCCTCAACCGCAACTTATTGCATAGATGGCTTGCGGGTGCCAGTTTCTCTCACTTTAGTTTGATCGGATTCGACAAAGGCGGTCCTTGAGAAGGTTGAAAAGCAACTAGTGTATCACCATTGTGGTTTTTGCGTGGATGAGAATTGTTCTTGCTAGATACCTATAGCAGCCACGTAAAACATGCAACAACAATTAGAGGATGTCTAACTTGTTTTTGCAGGGTATGTTGTGATGTGATATGGCCAATTACATGATGTGATATATGTGATGTATGAGATGATCATGTGTTGTATAGAATATGACGACTTGCATGTCGATGAGTACGGCAACCGGCAGGAGCCATAGGGTTGTCTTTAATTATTGTATGACCTGCGTGTCAATCATTAAGCTCTATGTAATGCTTTACTTTATCGCTAAACGGTAGCAATAGTAGTACAAGCATGATGGGCGTGACAACCCCGATGGTGACACATTGATGGAGATCAAGATGATGGAGATCATGGTGTCATGCCGGTGATGATGGAGATCATGCCAGTGCTTTCAAGATGGAGATCAAAAGCACAAGTTCATGGCCTTATCATGTCACTTATGATTTGCATGTGATGTTAATCCTTTTATGCAACTTGTTTTGCTTAGGACGACGGTAGCATTATAAGGTGATCCCTCACTTAAATTTCAAGATGAATTGTGTTCTCCCCGAGTGTGCACCGTTGTGAAAGTTCGTCGTGTTGAGACACCACGTGATGATCGGGTGTGATAGACTCTACGTTCACATACAACGGGTGCAAGCCAGTGTTGCACATGCAGAACAGTCGAGTTAAACTTGACGAGACTAGCATGTACAGATATGGCCTCGGAACACAAGAGACCGAAAGGTCGAACATGAGTCATATAGCAGATATGATCAACATGATGATGTTCACCATTGAAACCACCTCAACTCACGTGATGATCGGACTTGAGTTGGTGAATTTGGATCATGTATCAATCAAATGACCGGAGGGCTGTCAATTTGAGTGGGAGTTCTTAAGTAACACGATTAATTGAACTCATTATCTTGAACATAGTAAGTAGTGTCTTTGCAAACTATGTTGTAGATTACTAGCTTATGATGTAGCTCCCTTGAATTTTTATACGTTCCTAGAGAAATAGAGTTGAAAGATGATGGTAGCAATATTGCAGACTGGCTCCGTGATCTGAGGATTGTCCTTTTTGCTGCATAGAAGGCTTATGTCCTTAATGCACCACTCGGTGCGCCAACCCCTCTAGCGTCGTATGTAGATGTTGTGAACATCTGACAGACACATTCTGATGACTACTTGAGAGTTTAGTGAGTCGTGCATTACAGCTTAGAATTGAGGCTCCGAAATGTTTTGAACGTCATGAAACATATGAGATGTTCTAAGAGCTGAAATTAGGATCTCAGGCTCGTGCCCGTGTTGCGAGATATGAGATCTCCAACAAGATCCTTTGCCTGCAAGATGAAAGAGAATAGCTCAATCGTTGAGCATGTGCTCAAATTTTCTGGGTGCTACAATCGCTTGAATCGAGTGGGAGTTGATCTTCCAGATAAGATAGTGATTGATATAATTCTCCAAGTCACTGTCACTAAAGCTACTAGAACTTGGTGATGAACTATAAAATGACAGGGATAAAAATAATGATCGCTGAACTATTCACGATGTTTGACACCGCGAAGGTAGAAATCAAGAAGGAGCGTCAAGTGTTGATGGTTAGTCAAACCACTAGTTTCGAGAAGGGCAAGAGCAAGGAGGGAAACTCGATGGATAGCAAGTCAGTTGCTGCTCCAGTGAAGAAACCCAAAGCTGAACCGAAACCCGAGACTACGTGCTTCGATTATGAGGAGAGCGGTCGCTGAAGCGGAACAACCCTAGATAATTGGTAGATAAGAAGGCTGGCAATGTCGACAGAAGTATATTTGATATATGTGTTAATGATGTGTACCTTGCGAGTACTCCTGGTAGCACCTAGGTACTGGATACCGGTTCGGTTGCTAAATGTTAGTAACTCAAAATAAAAGCTACGGAATAAACGAAGAACTAGCTAAGGGTGAGGTGACGATGTGTGTTGGAAATGTTTCCAAGGTTGATGTGATCAACATCGCATGCTCTCTCTACCTTCGGGATTAGTGACAAACCTAAATAAATGTTATTTGGTGTTTTGCGTTGAGCATGAACGTGATTAGATCGTGTTTATTGCAACACGGTTATGTATTTAAGTTAGAGAATAATGGTTATTCTGTTTACATGAATAATACCTTCAATGGTCATGCACCCAGTGAGAATGGTTTGTTGAATCTTGATCGTAGTAATACACATGTTCATAACATTGATGCCAAAAGATACAAAGTTAATAATGATAGTACCACATACTTGTGGCACTGCTGCTAAATGTCATATTGATATAAAGAGCATGAAGAAACTCCATGTTGATGGATCTTTGGACTCATTCGATTTCGAATCGGTTGAGACATGCGAACCATGCCTCTTGGGCAAGATGAGTAAGGACCCAGTTTCCAGATGGATGGAGCGGGCAAGTGATTCATTGGAAATGATACATGTGTATGTATGCAATCCATGAGTCTTGTAGCGTGCGGTGGATATCGTTATTTTCTTACCTTCATTGATGATTTGAGTAGATATAGTGTATATTTACTTAATGAAACACAAGTCTGAACCGTTTGAAAGGCTCAAGCAAATTCAGAGTGAAGTTTAAGGTCATCATGACAAGAAGATAAAAATGCCTGCGATATGATCGTGGAGGTAAATATCTGAGTTACGAGTATGTCATACAACTTTAGACAATGTGAAAGTTGTTTCACAACTCACGCCACCTGGAACACCATAGTGTGATGGTGTGTTCGAATGTCATAGTCGTGCTCTATTGAAAATGGTGCTCGCTATGATGTCTCTTATCGTTTTGCTACTATAATTTAGGGGTTATGCATTAGAGACAACTACATTCACTTTAGATAGGGCACCATCTAAATTCATTTAGATGACATCATGGGAATTATGGTTTGATAGAAACCTAAGTTGTCATTTCTTAATGTTTGGGGCTGCAATACTTATGTGAAAAAGGTTTTCACCTAATGAGCTCGAACACAAAGCGGACTAATGCATCTTCATAGAATACCCTAAAGACAGTTGGGTAAACCTTCTATCTCAGATCCAAGCATAAAGTGTTAGTTGCTAAAACTGGGTCCTTTCTCGAGAAAGAGTTTCTCTTGAAAGAATTGAGTGGGAGGAAGATTGAACTTGATGAGGTTGTTGAACCTTTGTTCAACCAGAGAGTAGCGCAGTGCAGGAATTTGTTTCTGTGAAGCCTACGTTATTTGAAGAGGAAGTTAATGATGATGATCATGAAGCTTCGGATCAAGTTACTATCGAACCTCGTAGCTCGACAAGGATGTGTACTTCTCTTGAGCGGTACGACAACCCTGTCTTGGAGGTCATGTTGTTGGACAACGATGAACCTACGAGCTATGGAGAAGCGATGATGGGCCCGAATTCCGTCAAATGGTTAGAGGCCATGAAATCCGAGAATGGATTCATGTATGAAAACCAAGTATAGACTTTGGTAGACTTGCTCGTTGGACGGCAAGTCATTGAGTACAAATGGATGTTTAAAATAAATACAGACGCTCATGGTAAATGTCACCATTTGTAAAGCTCGACTTGTTGCAAAGAAGTTTACGACAAGTTCAAGGAGTTGACTGTGATGAGACTTGCTCACTCGTAGCGATGCTAAAGTGTGTTGGAATTATGTTAGCACTTGTTGCATTTTTCAATTATGAAATCTGGCAGATGGATATCAAAACATAGTTTCCTTAACGGTTTACTTGAGGAAAGGTTGTATGTGATACAACCAGAAGGTTTTGTCAGTCCTAAGGATGCTAAAAGGTGTGCAAGCTTCAGTGATTCTTCTATGAACTGAAGCAAGCATCTCGGAGTTGGAATATACACTTTGATGAGGTGATCAAAGTTTTTGAGTCTATACAAAGCTTATGAGAAACTTGTATTTACAATAAAGTGAGTGGGAGCACTATAGAATTTCTCATAAGTATATGTGGATGACATATTGTAGATCGGAAATGATGTAGAATTTCTGGAAAGCATAAACAGTTGTTTGAAAAGAGTTTTTCAAAGGAAGACCTGGATAAAGCTACCTAATTGTTGAGCATCAAGATCTATAGAGATAGATCAAGATGCTTGATGAGACTTTCAATGAGTACATACCTTGTCAAGATTTTGAAAGAGTTCAAAATGGATCAATCAGAGAAAGAGTTCTTGCCTGATTTGCGAGGTGTGAAGTTGAGTGAGACTCAAAGCTCGACAACGGCAGAAGAAAGAGAAAGGACGGATGTCGTCCCCTACGCTTTAGCCATAGGCTCTGTATAGTATGCCATGTTGTGTACCGTACCTATGTGTGCCTTGCCATGAGTCCGTCAAGGGGTACAAGGGTGATCCAGAAGTGGATCACTGGACAGCGGTCAATATTATCCTTAGTGACTAAAAGACTAAGGAAACGTTTCTCGATTATGGAGGTGATAAAGGGTTCGTCGTAAAGAGTTACATCGATGCACGCTTTAACACTAATCCGGATGACTCTTAGTAGCAATCCGGATACGTATAGTGGAGCAGCCATTTGGAATAGTACCAAGTGGAGTGTGGTAGCAGTGTTTACAGTTTGACATAGAGATTTGCAAAGTACATACGGATCTAAATGTCGCAGACCCGTTGACTATAAGACCTCTCTCACATGCAAAGCATGATCGAGCCCCAGAACTCAATGGGTGTTAGATTCATAACAATGCGAATCACATGGTGATGTGAAATAGATTATTGACTCTAGTGCAAGTGGGAGACTGTTAGAAATATTCCCTAGAGGCAATAATAAATTACTTATTATCATATTTTCTTGTTCCTGATAATCGTTTATTATCCATGCTATAATTGTGTTGATCGGAAACTCAGATACATGTGTGGATACATAGACAACACCATGTCCCTCGTATGCCTCTAATAGACTAGCTCGTTGATCAAAGATGGCTATGGTTTGCTAGTCATGGACATGAGATGTCATTTGGTAACGGGATCACATCATTATGAGAATGATGTGATGGACAGGACCCAATAAAATGTAGCATATGATCGGGTCAGTTTATTGCTACTGTTTTCTGCATGTCAAGTATATGTTCCTATAACCATGAGATCATGCAACTCACTGACACCGGAGGAGTATCTTGTGTGTATCAAACGTCGCAACGTAACTGGGTGACTATAAAGGTGCTCTACAGGTATCTCCAAGGGTGTTTGTTGGGTTGGCATGGATCAAGGCTGGGATTTGTTACTCCGTGTGACGGAGAGGTATCTCTGGGCCCACTCGGTAATACAACATCACAATAAGCCTTGCAAGAAATGTGACTAACTGTTAGTCACGGGATCTTGTATTACGGAACGAGTAAAGAGACTTGCCAGTAACGAGGTTGAACTTGGTATGGAGATATCGACGATCGAATCTCGGGCAAGTAACATACCGAAGATCAAAGGGAACATCATACGGGATAACTGAATCCTTGACATAAAGGTTAGACCGATAAAGATCTTCGTAGTCCACCACCATCGCCGGAGCGTCGTCATGCTGCTGGAGAACTCTTCTACCTCTCCGCTCCCTCTTGCTGGATCAAGACGGCGGAGATCGTCATCAAGCTGTACGTGTGCTGAATGCGGAGGTGCCGTCTGTTCGGCGCTAGATCGGAAGGACCGTGATCAAGATCGCGAGACGGGTCGTGATGAGATCGCGGGATGGATCGTGATGAGTTCGTGGAACGGATCATGATGAGATCGCGGGACGGATCATGATGAGTTCGCAGGACGAATCGTGATAACATTTAGTCACATTGCTTGCAAGGCTTATTATGATGTTGTATTACCGAGTGGGCCCTGAGATACCTCTCCATCACACGGAATAACAAATCCCAGTCTTGATCCATGCCAACCCAACAGACACCCTCGGAGGTACCTTTAGAGCAGCTTTATAGTCACCAAGTTACGTTGCGACGTTTGATACACACAAGGTACTCCTCCGGTGTCAGTGAGTTGCATGATCTCATGGTCATAGGAACATATACTTGACATGCAGAAAATAGTAGCAATAAACTGACACGATCATATGCTACGTTTGTAGTTTGGGTCTTGTCCATCACATCATTCTCCTAATGATGTGATCCCGTTACCAAATGACATCTCGTGTCCATGACTAGGAAAGCATAGCCATCTTTGATCAACGAGCTAGTCTATTAGAGGCATACTAGGGACATGGCGTTGTCTATGTATCCACACATGTATCTGAGTTTTTCGATTAATACAAGTCTTCCTCTATCCGAGTCTTCCTGTATCTTCTTGTCCAAGTTATCCCCGGGCAGCTTACACTCTCGGGTCTTCTGGGCCACTGTCCGGCCCACCTTATGAGCCGCCAAGCTTCCTAGACTTTAGGACCACCGGCTCACATTGGGCTAGTATATGAACCGTCAATCATAACCCGGAGTCCTTAGGGCGGGTCATACCATGGGGTTATATCCCCAACATTGGGCCCCAGGTTTATTTGAGCTTGCTCACTTCACCCTCATGTCTTGCTCTTTTGGCGAGTCTCCCGGGATGACCCGCCATGACGTCTTGTTAGCCCTGCAAGAAAGATTCGCTGACGTACCCACCAAATCTTTGCATCAAGTGATTATCCCAAAAATTGAGTCGTCCACCTCGGCCGAAACGTTTCCGTCGCCTGGATTTTCATGCTCATTCTTCCTTCTCCTTTTAAATAGGACCACCCCAGGTGGTCTTTTACTTCTCCCGCTTGCTTCCTTGTCTTCCTCCTCTGACGCAACTGCTTCCATCACTTCCAGCTCCGGTGCCGCCTCCGCTCCGTCGACGCAAGGCTGCTGCATCAACCTGGGTGAATCAGAGCTTCATCCGTGTTTCACTGCGCCGTCACTGGTAAGCCCATGCTTCTCCTTAGATCCATTACCGTGCCGGTAGGGTTTGTAGGAAGCCCGTCGCCCTCATGCGGGTTCTTCCGCCGTCGTTGTTCGGGGTCCTCCGACGTCGGCCGCACCCTTGACGCTCAAGCCGGCCGCGCCGCCGCGCATGGGGCGACCATGCACAATGCACGGGCCCATTGCGGTTCCTTCTCATCGTTTCAGTTTTCGTCTACTTCGTCTGTTCTTCGCTAGGTCTAAAAAATAGGAACCTTTTTCCTGCTTTTGTAGATCCATAAATATAGCGGTAGTTTGTGAAACCTGTTTTCCGGGACTTAGCCAAATCCCCCCCCCCTCTGCGCCGGCTCTCATCAGCCGGAGTACAACATCTTATAACTTGAATCTTTAAGCTCGTAAGCCGCCATAGATTTTAATCTCCTCTTGACTCGCCGTGTTTTAATTTCCATAATCTTTGAACCGGAAGAATGTCTCATGCCTCGAACTCCTGTAACTGGG
Source organism: Hordeum marinum (assembly GCA_022496015.1). Taxonomy (NCBI): domain Eukaryota; kingdom Viridiplantae; phylum Streptophyta; class Magnoliopsida; order Poales; family Poaceae; genus Hordeum; species Hordeum marinum. The sequence goes on from CM039673.1 coordinate 484,107,724, forward strand.
TCGGGTCATGCGTTACGAAAGAGTTTTTGATGGACATTGTTCACGCTGGCACTCTCCCTTCCAAAGATGCCATCCACTAGCAGGTCCCGGGTGATGAACTGAGGCCCGTTCCCCAAGCAGGAGAGGTGGTCATTTTCTCGGACCATATTAAGTGGGGTTTTGTGCCTCCCGGCTCAAAATTCTTCCACGATGTCCTTCATTTTTGCAAACTCCATCCTCAAGAGCTCGCCCCCAACTCTGTCTCAAACATCTGTAACTTTCAAGTGTTGTGTGAAGTCTATCTGCAAGCCAATCCGTCAGTAGGCCTGTTCCGGGAGTTCTTCTATGCCAACCATCAAACTAAAGTGAAGGCTGGTCCAAGTCGCGAGCTCGGCGAAATATCTATCCAAAGGCGCCGGGACATCACCTTTCCGGCTATGCAGCTGCCGAGTCACCCAAAGGACTGGAATAAAACGTGGTTCTATTGCAAAGATACTTCTCGAGAGGGTGAACATCCACTGTCGGGTTACCGTCCTTCCCGGCTCAAGACAACATCAGAGCTTCCTGGTCGGCTGTCAGCTTCAGAGCGCGCAAGATACGAGCCGGCTCATGCCAAGATTAGGGCCCTCAGGGCCAACGGCTTAACCGGACTGGACCAGATCCGCTGCTGGATCTCTTGGTGGATCATGTCGTTAAGCCACAGAAGCCTCCTTATGTGCAAGTACAAGGGCGAATACGATAGCTCACTCTGCTTCAGCCGGTCAACCTTGATAGAAGATGACATCACCACAGCTATCTGGAGTCCCGTTCATGAGACATCCGACGCCTGCAGCGCTATCGGGTTGATCCCCTTTAGTGCCCTTAATCCGACCCCAGATGTAAGGCAATTTCTTCCCATCCGTCTCTTGGACTTTACTTGTATCTTGCTGATCTATTGCCTTTAACCGACTTATTCTTTCAGGCCGACTCTGATTTTTGGAAGAAGGAATACATCCCTCCCATGAAAAAGACGAAGAATAAGGCCCTGGCTAAGAAGCCCAGGAAGGATGCCCCGCAAGAGGGATGGTTTGACCCGTTACAATCATCCGGCTCAGAGGTACAATTTTAGCTGTTTTCTGAGACTTTGTTTACTCATTTCACTAACACCTATTTTACTCATAGGATGATGTGGAGACTAGCCGTGCCAACGCCCCTGAGGTAATCTATGTTTCTTCCGGCTCAGAATACTTTATCCCCGGAAGCCGCGACGGGTTATTAGGAAAGTTCCTCTCTCTCACCCTCTTGCTTATCTAGACCCTCGATTTCTTTTTAAAAAGCAACAACAGGCTGATCGTCGCCAGACCCGGAGCGCCGGCTCTATAGATCTTGTGTCCGGTTTACCGAACTCCCCGGCTCCAAAGAAACGCCCTGCAGAGGTATATATCTCTTGTTTGACGCGTTTGCTTTGTCATTTCAATACTGTCTTATCTTTTCTCAATTATCTCTCAGAGGTCACCTTCCTCCGGCGATTCTACGGTGACCGCCCTGCCACCTCCCAAGATTAATCTGCTGTAAGTGTTTCCTCTAATCTTGCATTCAGTTCTCTTAGCGGATGTAACCCTTGGGTTCTGATCTTCGTGCTTTCCAGGGCTCAAGCCAAGCGCAGAAATACCAACAGGTCCTCCCCTGGACCTGCTGCCCAAGAGTCGGAGCATGGCCAGTCGGATGAGCCGCGGCTGGATGTGGACCTCCCAGCAACATCTGCGGAGCCGGCTGCTGACGATGTCATTCCAGAGAGCCCGCCAAGGAACCCTTCCAAACCGCCAAGCCTTGGCCAGGTGACCAAGGATACCAGCGCTCCAGATGTTGTGATTACTGGCGCTGGCTTTCACTCTCCCCCGGCTCACGTGTTGACCAAGCATAACAAACCGGCTGAAGCTTCAAGGAAATTGGAGTTTGAACCCTCTACTTTAGAGAAGATGACAGCCGAGGAGATTCATGCTAGCTATATGAACCGGCTATCCACAAGCCGGGATCTGGAGCTCCAGCTAGTTAACCTCATGAAGAAGAAATATGAGGTATTCCTTTTTCCTTATATCCTTATGTAGCCCCCAAGTGCCGGCTTAATCTTTCTAAAGGTTGAGCCGGGACTTTTATGATCATCCTCGTTATGAAAAACCAGTATATAACCCCCAAGGGCCGGCTCAATGATTGATAATTTTCAACCGGAACTTCTTAGAAGATAAATAAGAGAGCCAATACTAGCCCCCAAGGGTCGGCTCAATCTTGTTCAAAGTTGAGTCGGGACTTTCATACCGAACTTCTGAAAATAGACATTAGCCCCCAAGTGTCACGCATATTGCTTGCAATCTGTTTGAAACTTGCCTGTTTATTCTATGCTTTGATGTGTCATAGGAAACCTTAGCTGAAGCCAGGTCGCAATTGGCTGACTTAAAAGCCAAATTGGCTGCACAACAAGCTGCCCGGAGCGCCATTGATGAGAAATGCCAGCTCCTGTCCGAGGAGTTGGTTAAAATCAAGGCCGACTTCACCGCTTTCAAAGAGTCAGTCGGCTCTGAAAAAGCTTCATTAACTAAGCGGGCGGATGATGCTGACCAGCGATTGATGATCGTATCAGATGAGCTCCAATCTTTGAAATGCCACATCACCAAAATGATAGTCGCCCTCTTTGGTGAGTTTCCGGAAAGTTTCACTCAATTGGCATATAATACTTGTGCTGGCGACTTACCATGAAATCTCCGGCTTACACAGGCCCTAGGAGCCGCCAACTGGCCTCTAACGGCCTGCTGCCCTCGAAGGCCGTCTACACCCTGACAGAGCAACTCTACTATGGTGCAGTGTGCACCATCAAAACTGTGCAGTATAAAGACAAGATTCATGCGACTCTCAAGGGCGTCTTGGAGCTCTTGTCCACCATGCCCAAGCAGATTGCCGAGTTAAAGAAATCAGCCGCCCGCCAAGGGGCGATTGCGAGCATTAGTCGGGACTTGGCTTTCTCTCCAGAGCTGACCTCAGTCGAGATGATGGATGGATTCCCTCCCAAGAAAGACGACGGCTCTGAGTTCACCGATGCTGACTACAGCCGATGTGTAAAGGATTCCAGAGTGCTGGCTTCCGTCTTAGCAGAGGAAGCTGACCTGACGACCTACCAGGCGGCTTATGGCCCTGACCAAAAGAGAATCCATGGCTCGCTTTACGAGTGCAAGGACTTAACGCCTGCCCGCAGTAAGGACCTCTTCGCTCCTGACCTTGATCTGTCTCCTTACTTTGAAGAAGGCTCTTTTGCGGCTCTAACGAACTGCAACTAGGACTTGGACAATCTCCAGATCGGGGCCACTGAAGAGCCGGAGCAGGATGACCCAGCAGCTAGTTGTCCCTTACCTTGAAAAACTTGTAACAGACGACTCTCCATGACTTGCCGTGTGGCGTTGAAAAACTTGTCTGAAATCTTGGGCCTCTCAGGGAGTGTATGTAATAGACTAGATGCCACTTTTGCTTCTGCTGAATCTTGTTCTATTCTGATGTATAAAATGATCTGGCTCTTCAAATGTCATTGCCTTTGTATGCTGTTTTGAGCCCTTATGCTGCTTTGTTAACATAGAAGACATCGGTAGCCAAGACTAGGTAACCTACACCCGGAGGTGGTAAGCCCCCTTGGCAATCATAACTAATTTGGTTAGCCAGGGATGGCATAAAGCCTGTCCAATAAGGCGTTAGAAGCTATACCCGGAGGTAAGAAGCCGCCCTCCGCCAGTTGTTTAAGGTTAGATAAGCTACACCTGAAGGTGGGAAGCCCCCTTGACAACCATGGCTAATCTGGTTAGCCAGAGATGGCATAAAGCCTAGCCGATAAGGCGTTAGAAGCTATACCCGGAGGTAAGAAGCTGCCCTCTACCCGTTGTTTAAGGTTAGATAAGCTACACCCGGGGGTGGAAAGCCCCCTTGACAACCATAGCTAATCTGGTTAGCCGGAGATGGCATAAAGCCTGGCCGATAAGGCGTTAGAAGCTATACCCGGAGGTAAGAAGCTGCCCTCCGCCGGTTGTTTAAGGTTAGATAAGCTACACCCGGAGGTGGGAAGACCCCTTGAAAACCATGGCTAATCTTGTTAGCCGGAGATGGCATAAAGCCTGTCCAATAAGGCGTTAGAAGCTATATCCGGAGGTAAAAGGCCGCCCTCCGCTAGTTGTTAGGGTTAGATACCCATCGGTAACAACTGCGGCTAATCGTCTTAGCCGGAGATTTGGCATGAAGCCGGCCGATAGGGTGTTAGAAGCGATACCCGTCGGTAAGAAGCCCCCTTCAGCAATATGGCGTAAACGCCGGCCGATAAAGCATTAGAAGTGATAGCCGAAGGTAAGAAGCCGCCCTCCGCCGCGGCTAATCATGTTAGCCGGAGATATTGGCATAGAGCCGGGCCGATAGGCATTAGAAGCAATACCCGAAGGTAAGAAGCCGCCCTCCGCCGCGGCTAATCATGTTAGCCGGAGATTTTGGCATAGAGCCGGGCCGATAGGCATTAGAAGCGATACCCGAAGGTAAGAAGCCGCCCTCCGCCGCAGTTGATCTATCAACTGGAATTTTTATCAACTCTTCTTGTATGAACAAAGATGCGTGTAACAAAAGAGGTCCCGTCTTGCGGGGATGCTATCTTATTTATATATGGTATGTACAATGATAGTGTATAATGGCGAGTCTCAACGCCCTCATGTGTAATACGGCCGTAAATGTGATATGTCCCATGGCCGGCGGGTTTCCTGACCCGTCGTCTCTGAGTCATTCCTGATATCGACGAGATAGTATGACCCATTGTTGAGATTTCTACTAACCACGAAAGGTCCTTCCCAAGGAGGTGATAACTTATGCATGCTTGTCTGGTCTTGAATCAGCCGGAGCACTAAGTCGCCTTCCTGGAACGTCCGGGTCTTGATTCTGCGGCTGTGGTAGCCGCGCATGTCTTGTTGATAGATCGCCGATCGGGCAGCCGCCAGCTCCCGCGCTTCTTCCAAAGCATCCAACGCGTCTTGACGCGCCGTCTTATTATCCGTTTCAACATAAGCCGCCACACGTGGCGAATCATGCCGGATGTCACTCGGCACCGTACACCATAAAGAAAGGTGTATAGCCTATAGATCTGTTGGGGGTAGTCGTGATACTCCATAAGACGGAAGGAAATTCTTCTACCCAACATCCGGGCGTTCATTGTAAAGGAACCATAAGCCGTGGCTTGATGCCCCTTAAAATCTCTTGATTAGCACGCTCCGCCTGACCATTAGACTGTGGATGCGCAACTGCTGAAACATCCAGCCGGATGTGCTCCTTGTCACAGAACTCTTTCATAGCCCCCTTTGACAGATTCGTGCCATTGTCGGTGATAATGCTGTGAGGGTAACCAAAACGGTAGATCAGTTTCTTAACAAATTCAACCACTGTAGCCGTGTCACACTTGCTAACCGGCTCTGCCTCTACCCATTTGGTGAATTTATCAACTGCCACCAAGAGGTGTGTTTTCTTGTATTTTGATCTTTTGAAAGGTCCTACCATATCTAGCCCCTAGACTGCAAACGGCCATGTAATTGGTATCATCCTTAACTCTTGAGCCGGAACATGAGCACGCCGGCCAAACTTTTGACAGCCGGCACATTTGCGAACCAAGTCTTCTGCATCCTTGTGAGCCGTCAACCAGAAGAAACCATGCCGGAAGGCCTTGGCTACTAGCGACCTCGAGCCGTCGTGATGTCCACAATCTCCGTCATGAATTTCATTTAAGATTTCCTGACCCTCCTCGGGTGAGACACAGCGTTGAAAAACGCCAGTCACGCTGCACTTGTGCAACTCACCATTAACTATCATCATTGATTTGGAGCGTCGGGTAATCTGTCTGGCCAGGTCTTCATCATCAGGTAACTCACCCCGGGTCAAATAGGCCAGGTAGGGGATAGTCTAATCTGGGATAGCGTGCAAAGCCGCCACTAACTCCCCTTCCAGGTCAGGAATAGCCAAATCCTCTTCCGAAGGTAACTTAACATGGATGATGTAAGACGTCCAGGAATACATTGGGCGGCACCGGCTTTCCTTGGGAGCCTAGCCGTGACAGTGAATCTACCGCCTCATTCTTGCGACGATCAATGTGATCCACCTGATACCCCTTGAAGTGGCTGGCAATAATATCAACTGCCTGCCGATAAGCCGCCATCCGTGGGTCTTTGGAGTCCCAAGTACCCGAAACCTGCTGAGCCACCAAATCTGAGTCGCCCAAACACCTTACCCGGCTTAAATTCATCTCCTTGGATAATCTAAGCCCATGAAGCAGAGCCTCATACTCAGCCGCATTGTTAGGGCATGGGAACATCACCGGGAGCACATAACAAAACTTATCACCTTTAGGAGACGTAGAAACAACTCCTGCGCCTGACCCTTCTAGCTGCTTGGATCCATCAAAGTGTATAGTCCAGTATGTGTCATCCGGCTTTTCCTCAGGGGCTTGACATTTCGTCCAATCATTTATAAAATCCACAAGAGCCTGGGACTTGATGGTCGTATGAGGCACATATTTTATATTAAGAGATCCCAACACCAATGCCCACTTAGCAATCCTTGCAGTGGCTTCTCTGTTCTGGATTATGTCCCCCAACGGAGCAGAACTAACCACGGTTATCTAGTGCCCTAAAAATAGTGCTTTAATTTGCAGCTGGCCATGAAAACCCCATATACCAGCTTCAGCCAATGCAGGTACCTTTGCTTGGACTCCATTAGGACCTCACTGATATAATAAACCCGCCTTTGAACCGAATACTCCTTTCCAAATTCCTTGCGCTCGACCACAACCGCAGCGCTTACTGCCCGATTATTAGCCGCCACGTATAAAAGTAACGGTTCTTTCTCAGCCGGAGCAGCCAGCACCGGCGGCTCGGTCAACTGTTTCTTGAGCACCTCAAGTGCTTCAGCCGCCGCCTTGCTCCAGACGAATTTATCTGTCTTCTTCATCATCTGATATAAAGGAATAGCCTTCTCTCCAAGGTGGCTTATGAAATGGCTCAACACGGCGATCCACCCCACCAAGCGCTGGACATCGTTAATACAGGCCGGCTTTGCCAGAGAAGTGACCACCTTGATTTTATCCGGGTTAGCTTCAATGCCATGTTCAGAAACCAGAAACCCCAGGAGCTTGCTAGCCGGAACACCAAAGACACATTTAGTCGGGTTAAGCATCATCTTATAGACCCGGAGATTATCAAAGGTTTCCTTTAAGTCACCCAAAAGGGTCTCCTTCTTCCTGGATTTGATCATGATGTCATCTACGTAAGCATGGACGTTGCGGCCAATCTGACTGTGAAGGCAGTTCTGCACACATCGCTGATAAGTTGCCTGGGCACTCTTGAGCCCGAAAGGCATAGATACATAACAGAAAGCCCCAAAAGGTGTAATAAAAGCCGTCGTCTCCTGGTCTTTAACTGCCATCTTGATCTGATGATAACCTGAGTAAGCGTCCAAGAAACACAAGCGTTCACAACCTGTCGTAGCATCAATGATTTGATCAATACAACGGAGGGCAAACGGATCAGCCAGGCAAGCCTTATTAAGGTCCGTGTAGTCCACACACATATGCCACGTGTTGTTCTTCTTGAGTACCAACACCGGGTTAGCCAACCATTCCGGGTGAAAAACCTCAACAATGAAACCTGCTGCCAAGAGCCGGGCAACTTCTTCCCCAATGGCCTAGAGTCTCTACTCATTGAACCATCATAGAAACAGCTTAATTGGCTTAAACTTCGGATCCACATTAAGGTTGTGCTCAGCAAACCCTCTTGGTACACCCGGCATGTCAGAAGGTTTCCATGTGATGATGTCCCGATTCTCACGAATGAATTCGATGAGCGCGCTTTCCTATTTGGGATCCATGTGAGCTCCAATGATGAACTATCTGGATGAGTCGCCTGGAGTGAAATCTACCGCCTTAGTACCATCCGATGAAAACTTAAGGGGCGGCTCAACCTCTGTGGTAGGTTTTTCAGTGGGGTCATATCCTCCGGGTCAACATTCTATTTGTAAAATTTAAGCTCCTCCTGAGCGCAACTAGACTCGGCGTAAGCCGCATCTCCTTCCTCACACTCGATGGTCGTCTTTCGGTCACCATGAACGGTAATGGTACCTTTTAAGCCGGGCATCTTGAGCTGTAGGTATACATAGCAAGGCCTAGCCATGAATTTTGCGTAAGCCGGACGTCCAAACAGTGCGTGATAAGGACTCTTGATTTTTACCACCTCAAACCACAAGGACTCCACCCTGTAGTTATATTCATCGCCAAAGGCCACTTCCAAAGAAATCCTGCCCACCGGATACGCCGACTTGCCTGGCACCACACCATGAAAAACGGTGGACAAGGGTTTTAAATCTTTGTCTAGCAATTTCATCCGCCGAAAAGTATCATAGTAGAGGATATTAATACTGCTGCCTCCATCCATTAACACTTTATTTACCATATACCCTCCCACTTGGGGGGCCACAACCAAAGCCAGCCGCCTGGGATCATCGACCCGTGGCGGGTGATTCTCCCGGCTCCATGTTATATCATACTCAGACCATTGTAAATACTGTGGTAGGGCCGGTGCAACTGCATTGACCGCCCGCTTACGCAACTTCTGATCCCTTTTGCTGAGGTTGGTCGTGAAAACATGATATTGACTGGAGCTGAGCTGCTTTGGATTACTTTGATAACCAGACTGATTTTACTGTTGCTAATTGGTGTTGCCAGGATGCTGCTGGTGTCCTACTTGATTACCTTGACCTAGGTGACCAGACCCTGAACCGCCGGACCCAAAACCGGACCCTGACCCGCCGTGTCCAGAGCCGCCCGGAGGGCCACCGTCCTGATTGTTGGGGGTGTGTGAAGTGATTCTTACGTTTCTGCATGAAATGGCACTCTCCCCATGTGTGGTTTGCCAGCTTATCGGGCTGACCGTGATCCGGACAAGGACCCATCAGCGCCTCCTCCAAATTAAAGGCAGGCCTGTCCTTAATAAAAGGTGGCCTAAACCTCCTGTTGCCCCTGGGTTGATTCTGATTGGTACTTGCATTGGCTACCAGTTCTGACCCGGCCTTAGGATTCTTACATTTGCTCTAGCTACCATTGTTTGCCGTACCCATGTTCTGATTGCCCTTCTTGCCTTGCTCAGCCTTCTCCTCGTCGGAGCCCGGATCCTTCGTGTTGTCAGAGTCGGCGTATTTCATGAGAGCCGTCATGAGCTCTCCCATATCTTGACATGTATGCTTGAGCCGGCCAAGCTTCTGTTTTAGCGGGACAAAGTGGCAGTTCTTCTCTAGGATCAGTACTGCCTGAGCCGCCGTGATCTGCTCCGAAGAGTGGATGATGGTCGAGACCCGCCGTACCCAATGATGAGCTGACTCATTCTCCTGCTGAACACAGTGATCAAGATCCACGATGGTCATGTGCTGTTTACACATTCCTTGAAAGTTTTTAATGAATCTGGCTCTCAGCTCTGCCCGTGAGTTGATGGTATTGGGTGGCAATCCCTTTAGCCACATGCGGGCCGGGCCTTCAAGCATCATGATGAAGTATTTGGCACAAACCGCCTCACTGATGTCCAGCATCTCCATGGCTAGTTCATAACTTTCCACCCAAGCCTCTGTGGGTAAATCAGTGGCGTAATTTGGAACCTTGCGGGGCCCTTTGAAATCCTTTGGTAGCCGCTCACTCCGCAGAGCCGGTGATAAACATGGCACCCCCCCCACTCTGGTGGTTCCTCCGACTCCTACTGACACGGATGGCATGGGCTCCTAGCGAGCCGCCTCGGCTAAAGCTGTCACTTCTTGTTGGCCTCTTGCATCCATAGCCGACCGATGACCCGTTGGAATCTCTTAGTGCCGGTTGCTGCTGGAACCCACTGGCGACTCATAACGCTGGCTAAAACTCTGGCTAGGAAGAGGGGTTCAATGAACACAGCTCCGGCTGTAGGTGTACTCTTCCTGCTGGGTAATCGCCATCTGCAAGTATCCAATGGCGTTTCGCACATCCTCCGCAAAGGGCGCTTCATCCAAAATAGGAATTGTTTCGAGCCGGCTGGCCGCTGCCACCATATTCTTGGCCGGGTTAGAATAATGACCCGCCGGTGTTGGAAAGGCCACAGGCAAGGCCTGATTTCGTCGGGTCGGCTGAGTCACTGGTCAAGCCGCCGAGCAGCTTCCGGGTGCATTCGCTGTTTGCCTTGTCCCTGGTGTGTCAAAGAGGTTTCTTGCCTCATAACGTTTCAGCAGACGGGATTGATGCCTCATCCGATGAACCGCGACTACCGATTGTTGCTCTAGTCCGAGACGGAAAGCATCAGTCTTGATGCGTTCTTCCTCTTGCTCCATCTGGGTTTTTAACTCAGCCATCCTCTGCTGCTCTTCCGCCACCCGGCCCTTGATCCTTGCAATCTCCAAGTTCCTAGCCGCTTGATTGTCCGGTGTAACGTCAGTAGCCATTAGGGCCGCGAGCTCGTCCATCAGCTCCAAAAGAACTTGATCCGACGGCGGCAGGTTATTGCCTAAGGTGGCGGCCCCTGCTGGCGTACTATTTGTGCCTGGGACTGACCCCGCCATGAACATGGCAGCATGAACTGGCGGCCCATGATCGTCTACCTCAGAGCGATCCGACTCAGGGCAGAGCCCATCAAAGCCCCCGAGCCCGCCGTTGTGAAGCCTGTAGACCGACTCTGTTTCTCCACTTGAAGATTCGTCCTCTGAGTAAACGAGAGTTTCCTGTGATCCGGAAGCTTCCAGATCCATACCTTGAGTAAAGCCCACAAAAACGTGCTTCCAGCCCAGGCTAACGCGGGAGGGTTGCATGCTACGAGCACGTTGCAGACGCCGAGCCGGCTCGATGAGGTTGGTGCAGACGTCCGGCCCGGGTGTTGCTCCATCAACTTTTCCGATGAACACGTGGATCCCACTGAATGGAACCCAGAAGCCATACTCCATAGAGCCGGCATCAAGCCCCCAGTCGACGTCGTCGATGTAGAGCCGGCCACGGCGACTCTTGCTCATTCTACCAACCACGTATCCCTTGAGTCCCGGGAGAGATCCCATTGAGAACTCAACACCACCGAGCGCAAGCCCCACAGTGGGCGCCAACTGTCGTGGTTTTATCACGGCAGATGTCCGGGTAAACGAACTTTGGTTCGAGGCCATTGCTAAAGTGATGGACTCAAAGGGGTTGATAGGGACAAGAGACACGGATTTATCCAGGTTCGGCCCCTCAACTCGAGGTAATAGCCTACGTCCTACTTGTGTTTGTATTGCTTGATGTATCGATTATAGGGGAGCTGAAGCTTGACCTAGTGTTCGATAACCTGATCTCTAAATCGCCCCGGGTCTGCCCTTATATAGGAGGTTTAGACCACGGGCCATACAATTAGTAACCGACTCCCATTGTCTATCCGAGTCTTCCTCTATCTTCTTGTCCAAGTTGTCCCCGAGCGGCTTACACTCCCGGGTCTTCTGGGACACTGTCCGGCCCACCTTATGAGCTGCCAAGCTTCTTGGGATTTAGGACCACCGGCTCACCATGGGCTAGTGTATGAACCGTCAATCATAACCCGGAGTCCTTAGGGCGGGTCATACCGTGGGGTTATATCCCCAACACGTATGTACTTTGCAAATCTCTATGTCAAACTATAAACACTGCTACCACACTCCACTTGGTACTATTCCAAATGGCTGCTCCACTATACATATCCGGATTGCTACTAAGAGTCATCCGGATTAGTGCTAAAGCTTGCATCGACGTAACTCTTTATGACGAACCCTTTATCACCTCCATAATCGAGAAATGTTTCCTTAGTCTATTAGTCGCTAAGGATAATATTGACCGCTGTCCAGTGATCCACTTCTGGATCACTCTTGTACCCCTTGACGGACTCATGGCAAGGCACACACAGGTGCGGTACACAGCATGGCATACTATAAAGAGCCTATGGCTAAGGCATAGGGGACGACATTCGTCCTTTCTCTTTCTTCTGTCATTGTTGAGCTTTGAGTCTCACTCAACTTCACACCTCATAAATCAGGCGAGAACTCTTTCTCTGACTGACATATCGGAAACTCTATAGTGCTCCCACTCACTTTATTGCAAATACAAGTTTCTCGTAAACTTTGTATAGACTCAAAAACTTTGATCACCTAATCAAAGTGTATATTCCAACTCCGAGATGCTTGCTTCAGTTCATAGAAGAATAACTGAAGCTTGCACACCTTTTAGCATCCTTAGGACTGACAAAACCTTCTGGTTGTATCACATACAACCTTTCCTCAAGAAACCGTTAAGGAAACGATGTTTTGATATCCATGTGCCAGATTTCATAATTGAAAAATGCAGCAACTGCTAACATAATTCCAACAGAATTTAGCATCGCTACGAGTGAGAAAGTCTCATTTTAGTCAACTCCTTGAACTTGTCGTAAACTTCTTTGCAACAAGTCGAGCTTTACAAATGGTGACATTTACCATGAGCGTTTGTCTTCATTTTAAACATCCATTTGTACTCAACGACCTGCCGTCCAACAAGCTAGTCTACCAAAGTCTATACTTGGTTTTCATACATGGATCCTTTCTCGGATTTCATGGCCTCTAACCATTTGTCAGAATCTGGGCCCATCATCGCTTCTCCATAGCTCGTAGGTTCATCGTTGTCCAACAACATGACCTCCAAGACAGGGTTGTCGTGCCGCTCAGAAGCAGTACACATCCTTGTCAACCTACGAGGTTTGATATTAACTTGATTCGAAGCTTCATGATCATCATCATTAACTTCCTCTGAAACTAACGTAGTCTTCACGAAAACAAATTTCTTGCATTGCGCTACTCTGTGGTTGAATAAAGGTTCAACAACCTCATCAAGTTCTATCTTCCTCCCACTCAATTGTTTTGAGAGAAACTCTTTCTTGAGAAAGGACCCAGTTTTAAAAACAAACACTTTATGCTTGGATCTGAGATAGAAGGTTTACCCAACTGTCTTTAGGGTATTCTATGAAGATGCATTTGTCCGCTTTGGGTTCGAGCTCATTAGGTGAAAACCTTTTTCACATAAGTGTTGCAGCTCCAAACATTAAGAAATGATAGCTTAGGTTTCTATCAAACCATAATTCACAGGGTGTCATCTCAACAGATTTAGATGGTGCCCTATCTAAAGTGAATGTAGTTGTCTCTAATGCATAACCCCAAAATTATAGTAGCAAAATGATAAGAGACATCATAGCAAGCACCATTTTCAATAGAGCACGACTATGACGTTCGAACACACCATCACATTATGGTGTTCCAAGTGGCGTGAGTTGTGAAACAACTTTCACATTGTCTAAAGTTGTATGCCAAACTCGTAACTCAGATATTTACCTCCACGATCATATCGCAGACATTTTTATCTTCTTGTCACGATGATCTTAAACTTCACTCTGAATTTGCTTGAACCTTTCAAACGATTCAGACTTGTGTTTCATTAAGTAAATATACACTATATCTACTCAAATCATCAATGAAGATAAGAAAATAACGATATCCACCACACGCTACAAGACTCATTGGATTGCATACATCAACATGTATCTTTTCCAATAAATCACTTGCCCGCTCCATCCATCTGGAAACGGGGTCCTTAGTCATCTTGCCCAAGAGGCATGGTTCGCATGTATCAACCGATTCGAAATCGAATGAATCCAAAGATCCATCAACATGGAGTTTCTTCATGCTCTTTATATCAATATGACATTTAGCAGCAGTGCCACAAGTATGTGGTACTATCATTATTAACATCAACAAACACTTTATACTATTATTATAAGTGAGGGATCACCTTATAATGCTACCGTCGTCCTAAGCAAAACAAGGTGCATAAAAGGATTAACATCACATGCAAATCATAAGTGACATGATATGGCCATGAACTTGTGCTTTTTATCTCCATCTTGAAGGCACCGGCATGATCTCCATCGTCACCAGCACGACACCATGATCTCCATGATCTTGGTCTCCATCAATGTGTCGCCATCAGGGTTGTCGCGCCCATCATGCTTGTACTACTATTGCTATCGTTTAGTGATAAAGTAAAGCATTAGATAGCGCTTAATGATTGACACGCATGTCATACAATAATTAAAGACAACCCTATGGCTCCTGCCGGTTGCCGTACTCATCGACATGAAAGTCGTGATATTCTATACAACACATGATCATCTCATACATCACATATATCACACCATGTAATTGGCCATATCACATCACAACATACCTTGCAAAAACAAGTTAGACATCCTCTAATTGTTGTTGCATGTTTTACGTGGCTGCTACGGGTATCTAGCAAGAACAATTCTCATCTACGCAAAAACCAAAACGGTGATACACTAGTTGCTTTTCAAACTTTTCAATGACCTCCTTTGTCGAATCCGATCCAACTAAAGTGAGAGAAACTGGCACCCGCAAGCCATCTATGCAACAAGTTGCGGTTGAGGGAACCGGTCTCTCATAAACGTACGAGTAATGTTGGTCCGGGCCACTTCATCTCACAATACCGCTGAACCAAAACACGACCAAGGGAGAAAGCAATCTAAGCATCAACGCCCACAAACTCTTTGTGTTCTACTCGAGATCTCATCTACACATAGACCTAGCTCATGATGCCACTGTTGGGGAATGTTGCATGGGAAACAAAAAAATTCCTACGCACACGCAAGATCTATCCATGGTGATGAGCATCTATGAGAGGGAGAGTGGATCTACATACCCTTGTAGATCGCTAAGCGGGAAGCGTTAAGAAACACGGTTGGTGTAGTCGAACGTCTTCGCTATCCAAATCGCCAAGCATCCCGCAATCTCGTCATGATCCGTCCCACGAACTCATCATGATCCGTCCCGCGATCTCATCACGATACGTCCCGCGAACTCATCACGATCCGGCCCGCGATCTCATCACGATCCGTCTCACGATCTTGATCACGGTCCTTCTGATCTAGCGCCGAATGGACGGCACCTCCGCGTTCACCACACGTACAGCTTGATGATGATCTCCGCCTTCTTGATCCAGCAAGAGGAAGCAGAGACGTAGAAGATTTCTCCGACAGCATGACGGCTCCGGTGATGGTGGTGGAGCTATTCCGGCACGGCTTCGCCTAAGCACTGCAGAAATCCGATCTAGAGGAGAAACTATGCACTCGAGGAACGGGTAGCACGTGGCTGAAAAATTCTCGTGCAAAAACCCTAAAACCTCTAGTATATATAAGAGGGAGGGAGGAGAGGCCTTGGCACAAGGGCCAAGCCTCCTTTGGGTCGGCCGAAGTGGGGAGGAGAGGAGGACTCCTCCTCCAGTCCTAGTAGGACTAGGATTCCTCCTTTTTACCTTTTTTCCACCTTTTCCCTTTGGGATTTTCTTCCCTAGCCGCATGGGCCATGTGTGGGACTTAATCCATCCCAATAAGGGATGGTATTTACTCTCCCACATCCCATGAAGCCTCTTGGGTCGAAATACCCCTCCCGGTGGTCTCCCGGTACACTACCGGCACTCCCGGTACACTACCGATTAGCCCGAAACTTTTCCGGCGACCAAAACAGGACTTCCTATATATCAATCTTTACCTCCGGACCATTCCGGAGCTCCTCGTTATGTCCAAGATCTCATCCGGGACTCCTAACAACCTTAGGTAACCACCATACATAACTCTATACTACCAAAATGTCACCGAACCTTAAGTGTGCAGACCCTACGGGTTCGAGAACTATGTAGACATGACCGAGACACCTCTACAGTCAATAACCAATAGAGGGACCTGGATGCCCATATTGGTTCCTACATATTATACAAAGATCTTTATCGATCGAACCTTTATGTCAAGGATTCAGTTAATCCCGCATGATGTTCCCTTTGTTCTTCGGTATGTTACTTGCCCGAGATTCGATCATCGGTATCTCCTTACCTAGTTCAACCTCATTATTGGCAAGTCTCTTTACTCGTTCCGTAATACAAGATCCCGTGACTAAAACTTAGTCACATTGCTTTCAAGGCTTATTGTGATGTTGTATTACCGAGTGGGCCCTGAGATACCTCTCCGTCACATGGAGTAACAAATCCCAGTCTTGATCCATGCCAACCCAACAAACACCCTCGGAGATACCTGTAGAGTACCTTTATAGTCACCAAGTTATGTTGCGACATTTGATACACACAAGGTACTCCTCCGGTGTCAGTGAGTTGCATGATCTCACGGTCATAGGAACATCTACTTGACATGCAGAAAACAGTAGCAATAAACTGACACGATCATATGCTATGTTTGTAGTTTGGGTCTTGTCCATCACATCATTCTCCTAATGATGTGATCCCGTTACCAAATGACATCTCATGTCCATGACTAGGAAACCATAGCCATCTTTGATCAACGAGCTAGTCTATTAGAGGCATACTAGGGACATGGTGTTGTCTATGTATCCACACATGTATGTGAGTTTCCGATCAACACAATTATAGCATGGATAATAAACGATTATCATGAACAAGGAAATATGATAATAACTAATTTATTATTGCCTCTAGGGCATATTTCCAACATAGAGCCCACAGAGAAGGACACGACAGAGATGTTCCGAGTGGAAGCTCAGCCGCAGTGTCTGGTCCCGAGTGTTTTAGCAGAGCCATACGTACGGTAGAGATCCCCCAACTTCAGAATAGCGGCGGGAATCGAAAAGTCTTCTGGCGAAACAAAGCCAGAGACTTGGTTAGATGATTGTCGTGTGGCTATGCAAATTGATGGCGGAAATGACAATGTTGCAATGAAACACCTGCCCCTGATGTTAGATGGTTCAGCTCGAGCTTGGCTGAATCATTTGGCTCCCTCCAGCATACATTGTTGGGAGGATCTTGCCCGAGTGTTTGTCCGAACCTTTGAGGGCTCTTGCAAGCGCCCGGCAGGTCTGGTCGACTTACAACACTGCGTCCAGAAGCCCAATAAAACTTTGAGGGATTATATTCAGCGATTGTCGTGGATTTATCACGGCAGATGTCTGGGTGAACGGACTTGGATTCGAGGCCATCGCTAACGGGGTGGACTCAAAGGGGTTGATTGGGACGAAAGACACGGATTTACCCAGGTTCGGCCCCTCAAGTCGAGGTAATAGCCTACGTCCTGCTTGTGTTTGTATTGCTTGTGTATCGATTACAAGGAGCTAGAAGCTTGTCCTAGCTCTCGATAACCTGTCCTCTAAGTTGCCCCGGGTCTGCCTTTATATAGGAGATCAGGACCACCAGGTCGTTACAATTGTTAATCGAGTCTTATTGTATGTCCGAGTCTCTCTCTATCTTCTTGTCCAAGCTGTCTTTGATATGGCTTACACGCTCGGGTCTTCTCCGTCTGGGCCGTCGTACGGCCCACACTTTGAGCCGCCTATCTTCCTAGGCCACCAGTCTTACGGCTCACCTTTGGGCCGGCTCACGAGCCAGCAACATGACCCGGAGCCTCCAGGGCGGGTCATATTGCGGGGTTATATCCCCAACATTAGGCCCCAGGTTGAATTGAGCTTGCTCACTTCATCCTTCTCTTCTGATTTTGGCGAGTCGCCCGAAAATGACCTGGCGTGACATCATGAGATCCGCTGACGTTATCACTGAATCTTTCATTAACTGTCATCCCGAGAATCGAGGCGTCCGCCTCGGTCAAACGTTGTCGTCGCCTGAATTTTCGCGCCTTCCTCATTCCTTCTTTAAATATGACTCGTGCGGGTCGAAGCTTTTCATCCTCCCGCTCGTGCCTCTTCTTCTTCTTCCTGTCACCGTCACTCCAGAGTCCTCGTCGTCCGACGCCGTCTTCGCATCTACACCGACCGGGCCACTGCATCACCCTGATTCGTACCAGAGACCTTCCGCCTCTGCCGCGACATCTCCGGTGAGTTCTCCTTCTTCTTAGATCGCCCACCACCGTAGTAGGGTTTCACCGAGGGCTCCGTCGCCGCCGCTCGGGCTCCGGCACCGCCACCGCAAGTATATCTAGACGCCGTTGGCGCCTTTAGATTGCGCTCTCGCTTTGCCTCCGCGCACGTCCCGGCCGCGCGTAATACGTGGACCGCGATGGCTCCGGTCCATTTTCGTTTCTTCCGCTGTTCATCGCTAGGTCAGGATTAAAATCCTTTTCTCCGCTTATGTAGATCTGTAGCCATAGTAGTAGTTTGCGGAATCTATTTTTTAGGACTTAGCCATTTTTCAATCTTCCTTTCCTCCGTTGAGTCGCTAAGCTTCTCCGTCTCTCATCAACCGGGTCTTTCCACATTATCCGTAGAACCCTTAAACCTGTAAGCCGTCATAAATATTTGCTTGCGCTTGACTCATCACGCCCTTTACCTTGCACAGTATTTAAACCGCCAATATGTCTCGTGCGTCCAACTCATGCAACTGGGTTGGTTCTTGCGATACGGAGGAGTACTTAGCAGGTTATATTGAAGCGGGTACTCTCCCTCCCAAAGAGGTCCTTAGTTGGCGGGTTCCGGGCAAAGAGACCCGGCCTTCTCCCCAGAATGGAGAGATAGTGGTCTTCACTGATCACATCGAGCGAGGGTTCGCGCCGCCCGGCTCTAAGTTTTTCTGGGATGTTCTTCATTTCTACAAGCTGCATCCTCAAGACTTGGCACCCAACTCCGTCTCAAACATCTGCAATTTCCAAGTTCTCTGCGAAGCTTATCTACAAACTAAGCCGTCTGTGGGGTTCTTTCGAGAGTTCTTATATGCCAACCGCCAAACTGAAATGAAGTGTGGTCCGAGTCTGGAGCTGGGTGGCATTTCTATTCAACGCGGCCGAGACATCATCTTTCCTGCCACTCCAATGCCGAGTCACCCAAAGTATTGGAATAAGACGTGGTTCTACTGCCAAGAGACCTCTCCTGAGAAAGAGCACTCGTTGGCGGGTTACCGCCCCTCCCGGCTTAGGATAGACACAGAGCTTCCCGGCCTGCTCTCAGCCTCGAAGCGTGCCAGATACGAGCCGTTCCACGCCAAGATCAAAGCGCTCCTGGCCAACGGGTTAATAGGATTGGATTTGATCCGCTGCTGGATTTCCTGGCGGATCATGCCTTTAAGCCGCAGAGGTCGGCTTATGTGCAAGTATGAAGGCAAATATGACAGGTCATTGTGCTTCAGCGAGTCAACACTGACAGAGGATGATATTACCACTACCATCCGGAGCCTTGTCCACGAAGCCTCCGGCTCATGCAGTGCCATCGGCCTGGCGCCTTTATGCGTCAATAATCCGGCTCCCGATGTAAGTTAATCTCTTCCCATCCGTCTCTTAGATGTTGCTTGTACTTTGTTGATTTGTTATTCATTCTCTGGGTCATTCCTATAGGCCGACTCAGACTTCTGGAAGAAGGAATATGTTGCCCCTCCAAAGAAATCCAGGAAGAAGGTCGCGACCAAGAGATCTAAAAAGGATGCCCCGCAAGAGAATCTGTTTGACCCGCCACCATCATCCAGCTCAGAAGAAATGCCCCGCAGAGGTTTATGTCTCTACTTTTCCTTTGACTTTCCTTTGCAAACTTGACACTTTCTCATCTTTCTGTTTTATTCTTTTAGAAATCCCATTCCTCCGGTGACTCTTCGGCGTCAGTTCGACCACCGCCCAAGATCCATCCACTGTAAGCATTCCTTACTATGATATCCGGACATCCGGCTCTTAATATGATAGCAACATCTTCGACTGCTGATCCTTCTATTTTGCAGTGCTCAAGCCAAGCGTCGCAGGACCAACAAGCCCTCCCCCGGCCCTGTTATCCAAGAGCCGGAGCTCAAACAACCGGAGGAGGCTGAAGCAGAAGAAAATCCACCAGCTGCCTCCACAGAACCGGTTGTTGTCGATGTCATCATGGAGAGCCCTCCAAGGGCTCCTTCAAAACCGGCAACTCCTGCCGAGACCCCTGAAACTCCAGATGTTGTTATCACCGGGTCTGGTCATCAAACTCCTCCGGCTCATGT
This sequence comes from Hordeum marinum, assembly GCA_022496015.1. Lineage (NCBI taxonomy): Eukaryota > Viridiplantae > Streptophyta > Magnoliopsida > Poales > Poaceae > Hordeum > Hordeum marinum. Next base: position 484,127,702 of record CM039673.1, read on the forward strand.
GTTGACCAAGCATACAGAGCCGGCTGAGGCCTCGAAGAAGCTGAACTTTGACTCTTCGTACGAAAAGACGACAGCCGAGGAGCTCCACGCCGGGTATATAAACCGGGTTACCACCAGCCGGGATCTGGAACTTCGGTTGGTCTCTTTAATGAAGACAAAATACGAGGTACTCTTATTGTTGCCATACCCTTGCTTAGCCCCCAAGGGCCGGTTCAATGTACTCTATCGTTGAACCGGGTCTTTGTTTAACTTTCTGTTAGAAAAAATTCATAGCCATTGTCCCCTAGAGTCGGCTTAATTTGCCAAAATTTGAGTCGGATCTTCCTGTAGATAACTTCAACCGCCAGTCGTAGCCCCCAAGGGCCGGCTCAAGCTTGATGAAGTTGAGTCGGATCTTCTATTATAAGTAAATTGAAGAGCCATAGTGTATCCCCCAAGGGCCGACTCAAAACTTAACAAAGTTTGAGTCGGGGCTTCCATTAAAAGTAAATTGAAGAGCCATAGTGTAGACCCCAAGTTCCGGTTTAACTTCGAAGAAGATGAGCCAGAACTGCGCTGCATGCTGAAAGATCAAATATACATTAGCCCCCAAGTGTCAAATATATTGCTTGCAATCTGTTTGAGACTTCCATAAGTTTGCTTTTAATACGCGTCCTGTATTTTGGCGACTTATCCTGTATTTTGATGTATTATAGGAAGCTTTAAACGAAGCCGGCTCTCAATTGTCTGATATGAAGGCAAACCTAGCGGCTCAACAAGAGGCCCGCTGCGTCTCTGACGAAAAGTGTCGGCTGCTGTCTGAAGAGCTGGTCCATATTAAGGCGGAGCTTGCTTCTCTAAAGGAATCTACTGAGTTGGAGAAGCTGTGTTGACCAAGCGAGCGGATGACGCCGACCAGCGGCTGATAGCCGTGGCGGATGAGCTTCAAGGCCTAAAGCGTCATATAACCAAGATGGCAGCCGCTCTCTTTGGTAAGTTCTTACTCACTTCATGTTTCCAGCATGTCTCATTTATCTGTTGTGATGGCGACTCATCTTGCTTTGTTTGACCTATACAGGCCCCAGAAGCCGGCAATTGGTTTCAGATAGCCTTTTACCCCTGGAGGCTATTTCCACCTTTGCAGAACAGCTTTATTGCGACGATATTTTCACGATTAAGATGGTTCAATACAAGGAGAAGATCCCCACTGCTCTGAAAGGTGTCTTGGAACTTTTCTCCACAATGCCCAAGCAAATAGAGGAGCTGAAGAAGTCCGCCTTCCGCCAAGGAGCCGTCGCTGGATTGAGCCAGGCTCTGGCCTTCGCCCCCGAGCTAACGCCGGCCGAAATGATGGATGGTTACCCGTCCAAAAAATATGACGGCTCAGAGTTCACCGAAGAAGATTACATCTGGTGTGTCAAAAAGTCGCGTTATCTGGCCTCTGTGCTGGCGGATGAAGCTGACTTGAACACCTATCAGGCGGCTTACGACACAGAGGAGAAGAGGATCCGCGGGCCTCTTTACGAGTGGAAGGATCTGACACCCGCCCGCAGTAAGGACCTCTTCCCTTGTGAGCTTGACGCGTCCCCTTTCCTTGAAGGGTCTTTCGCTGCTCTGGCTGACTGTAATTGGGAATTGGGAAATCTCCAGATAAAGCCAACGAAAGAACCGGAGCGGGATGAGCCGGCCAATAACTGAAATTTGTTCTTTTAATCTTTCTGAGCACAGACTCATGTACTGACTCATGTAATGACCCGCCGTGAGCGGTTGAAACTTGGCAATGCCTTTTGCTCCTTCTGAGAGTAGTTTTTGTAATAGAGTAAGGATGACCCTGCCGTTTCCGGTTGTATATATTTTCATCTCTTTGTTTCAACTTTATGTATTGCCGGCTCTCCATTGATTGCTTGCTCCTTTGCATAAATATACCTTGAGCTTTTCTGATGAGGGGTGTTTGTGTTTGAAGACGTCATTCCTTCTCCAGAAGATTAGAGCCGGATAATATCTTTGACAACTTGAATTTTGTCAACCGAAGCATCATGGCTCTGGCTCTTGTCGGATGAATCCATTAAGGAGCCGGTTGTCTTAGGATAATGTAAGCTATACCTGATGGTAAGAAGCCTCTATCGACAACTGCGGCTATTGATGAACCGGAAGCGGCCTAAAGCCGGCTGTATGAAGGGTAATGTAAGCTATACCTGACGATAAGAAGCCTCCTTTTAACAGCAAATGTCGTATGCGCGAATGCCGGCTGTCGATGGGAGATGTAAGCTATACCCCAAGGCAAGAAGCCTCCATCGACAGCCGCGGCGGATAACTAGCCTGAGACGACATAAAGCCGGCTGTTGAAAGGAGATGTAAGCTATACCTGAAGCCAAGAAGCCTCTTTCAACAGCTACAGTTCATAAGCAACTGAGTTTTGGCATAAACATCGGTTGTTAGGGTGAGATAAGCAAACCCGTCGGTAAGAAGCCCCCTTCGACAACCGCGCTTAATAAGTAACCGGAAGTGATATAAAGCCGGCTGTTGAAAGGAGATGTAAGCTATACCCGAAGGCAAGAAGCCTCTTTCAACAGCTACAGTTGATAAGCAACTGAGTTTTGGCGTAAACGCCGGTTGTTAGGGTGAGATAAGCGAACCCGTCGATAAGAAGCCCCCTTCGACAACCGTGGTTAATAAGTAACCGGAAGTGGCATAAAGCCGGCCATTAGGGTGAGATAACCGAACCCGTCGGTAAGAAGCCCCCTTCGATGGCCGCAGTTGATAAACAACTGGAATTTGGTGTACACGCTGTTGTCTTAGGGTAATGTAAGCTATACCAAAGGTAAGAAGCCTCCATCAACAACAGCGCTTAATGTAACCAAACTAGGCATAAAGCCAACTGTGCAAGGGAGATGTAAGCTATACCCGAAGGAAACAAGCCTCCTTGTGACAGTTTAATAATAGCTGACTGTGCAAAGGAGATGTAAGCTATACCCGAAGGCAAGAAGCCTCTTTGCAACAGTGCTTAATTGGGCATAACGTCGGCTGTGCAAGGGAGATGTGAGCTATACCCGAAGGCAAGAAGCCTCCTTGCAACAGTTTGATAATAGCTGACTGTGCAAAGGAAGATGTAAGCTATACCCGAAGGCAAGAAGCCTCTTTGCAACAGTGCTTAATTGGGCATAACGCCGGATGATAGATCAGCCGTTTTGACGGCGCACAAAGCACTTCAACTCAAATTTTTGAGCCGGAATTTTTATTTATCTTGATTGCACAAAGACATACATAAGAGCAGAGGCCCCAGTCTTTGCGGGGATGCTAGCTTTACTCATGATATATACAATGATAGCGGCTTTCGACGCCTGCTAAGTAAAGTATGGTCGTAGATGTGCGATATTCCATGGCCGCAATGTCTCTTGACCCGCGGTTTCCAGCTCATCTCGGATATCAGTGAGGTAATATGACCCATTGTTAAGGTTTCTGCTGATCACAAAAGGCCCCTCCCATGGTGGAGATAACTTATGCATTCCAGATTGGTCTAGAATCAGCCGAAGCACCAGGTCACCTTCCTGGAACGTCCGGGTCTTCACCCTGCGGCTATGATAGCGTCGTAGGTCTTGTTGATCAATTGCCGACCTGGCTGCTGCTAACTCTCATGCTTCATCCAAGGCGTCCAACACATCTTGGCGTGCTCCCTTATTGTCCGTCTCAACATAAGCTGCCACCCTAGGTGAGTCGTGCCGGATATCGCTGGGTAGAACCGCCTCAGCACCATACACCATGAAGAAAGGCATGAAACCTGTAGATCTGTTAGGGGTAGTTCTGATGCTCCATAAGACGGAAGGCAACTCCTCAACCCAACATCCGGGTGTCCGCTTCAAAGGAACCATGAGCCGTGGTTTGACTCCTCTTAAAATTTTCTGGTTGGCTTGCTCCGCCTGACAATTAGACTGTGGATGTGCCACGGCTGAAACATCAAGCCGGATATGCTCCTTCTCACAGAACACTTTCATAGCTCCTTTGGATAGATTTGTTCCATTGTCTGTAATGATACTGTGCGGGTAACCAAAGCGATAGATCAGCTTCTTAATAAATTGAACCGTTGTAGCCGCGTCACATTTGCTGACCGGCTCTGCCTCTACCCGCTTAGTAAATTTATCAATCGCCACCAGAAGGTGTGTTTTCTTATCCTTAGATCTCTTGAAAGGACCTACCATATCAAGCCCCCAGACCGTAAACGGCCAAGTGATTGGTATCATCCTCAACTCTTGAGCCAGAACGTGAGCACGCCGGCCAAACTTCTGACAGCCGTCACACTTACGGACTAAGTCTTCTGCATCCTTGTGAGCCGTCAACCAGAAAAACCCATGTCTAAAAGCCTTGGCCACTAAAGATTTTGACCCGGCATGATGTCCACAGTCGCCAACATGAATTTCACTCAAGATCTGCCGGCCCTCCTCCGGTGAAACGCAAGCTGAAAGACACCCGTCACACTACACTTATGTAACTCACCATTGATAATCGTCATAGACTTAGAATGCCGGGTGATCTTCCTGGCCAGATCCTCCTCCTGAGGCAACTCGCCGCGTGTCAGATACGCCAAATAAGGAATAGTCCAGCCTGGGATAGCATGCAGAGCCGCCACCAATTCCGCCTCCGGGTCAGGAATAGCCAGATCCTCCTCAGAGGGTATCTTGACAGTCGGATGATGCAATACGTCTAGAAAAACATTAGGTGGTATCGGCTTTCATCGAGAACCTAGCCATGATAAGGCATCAGCCACCTCATTCCTGCGACGATCAATATGATCCACCTGGTACCCCTTGAAATGACGGCAATGATATCAACCGCCTGTCGATAAGCCACCATCCGCGGATCCTTGGAGTCCCAAGTACCTGAAACTTGCTGAGCCACAAGATCTGAGTCGCCTAAACATCTGACCCGGCTTAAGTTCATCTCTATAGTGACTCTGAGACCATGGAGCAGTGCCTCATACTCAGCTGCATTATTAGTACAAGGAAACATTAACCGGAGCACATAACAAAACTTGTCACCCTTCGGGGAGGTGAGAACAACCCCTCCACCGGACCCCTCTAGCTGCTTGGACCCATCAAAATGTATAGTCCAATATGTGTTATCCAGCTTCTCTTCGGGAGCTTGACATTCTGTCCAATCATTTATGAAATCCACCAAAGCTTGAGATTTTATGGCTGTACGAGGAACATATTTGATCTTAAGAGGATCCAGCTCTAAGGCCCACTTGGCAATCCTTCCTGTGGCTTCGCTGTTTTGAATGATATCTCCCAACAGGGCAGAACTGACCACGGTTATCTGGTGCCCCAAAAAGTAGTGTTTTAACTTGCGGTTAGCCATGAAAACTCCGTATACCAGCTTCTGCCAATGCGGATACCTCTGCTTAGACTCTGCCAAAACTTCACTGATGTAATAAACCGGCCTTTGCATAGGATATTCCTTCTCTGCCTCCTTGCGCTCAACCACAATTGCTACACTGACCGCTCTGCTGTTAGCCGCCACATAAAGGAGTAACAGCTCTTTCTTAGCCGGAGCGGCTAACACTGGCGGCTTAGTCAACTGTTTTTTAAGAGCTTCAAGTGCTTCAGCCGCTGCCTTGCTCCACTTAAACTTGTTTGTCTTCTTCATCATCTGGTATAAGGGAATGGCCTTCTCCCCAAGCCGGCTTATGAACCGGCTCAACGCAGCAATCCGTCCTGCAAGGCGCTGAATGTCATTAATGCACGTCGGCTCTCCTAAAGAAGTGATAGCCTTAATTTTATCTGGGTTAGCCTCGATGCCCTGCTCGGAGACAAGAAACCTAAAAGCTTTCCTGCTGGAACACCAAAAACACACTTCGTCGGGCTAAGCATCATCTTGTAGACCCGGAGATTGTCAAAAGTTTCCTACAGATCCTCTAGGAGAGTTTCCTTCTTTCTGGATTTAACCACGATGTCGTCTACGTAAGCATGAACATTTTGGCCAATCTGACTGTGAAGGCAGTTCTGCACGCATCTTTGGTAAGTCGCCTGTGCACTCTTGAGCCCGAAAGGCATGGAGACGTAGCAGAACGCCCCAAAGGGTGTAATAAACGTCGTCTTCTCCTGATCTTTTATTGCCATGTTGGTCTGATGATAACCTGAATATGCATCCAGGAAGCATAAACTTTCACACCCGGCTGTAGCATCAATAATCTGATCGATACGAGGGAGCGCAAAAGGTCAGCCGGGCAAGCCTTGTTAAGGCCTGTGTAATCTATACACATACGCCAGGTGCCGTTCTTTTTGAGCACTAGCACCGGGTTAGCCAACTACTCCGGGTGAAAAACCTCCACTATAAAGCCTGCAGCCAAGAGCCGGGCAACTTCCTCCCCAATAGCTTTACGTCTCTCTTCGTTGAACCATCGTAGAAACTGTTTAATCGGCTTAAACTTCAGATCCACATTAAGGTTGTGCTCAGCGAACTCTCTCGGTACACCCGGCATGTTAGAAGGCTTCCATGCAAAGATGTCCCGATTCTCACGGATGAATTCGATGAGCATGCTTTCCTATTTGGGATCCATGTGAGCCCCAATGATGAACTGCTTGGATGAGTTGCCCGGATTGAAATCTACTGCCTTGGTATCATCCGCTGAAAACTTGAGTGGCGGCTCAACTTTCGTAGTAGGCTTCTTCAGCGGGGTCATATCCTCCGGGTCAACGTTCTCCTTGTAGAATTTCAGCTCCTCCTAGGCACAACTAGACTCTGCATACGCCGCATCTCCTTCCTCACACTCAAGAGCCATTTTCCAATTACCGTGAACGGTAATTGTACCATTTAAGCCGGGCATTTTGAGTTGTAAATAAACATAGCAAGGCCTAGCCATAAATTTGGCATAAGCCGGCCTCCCAAACAGTGCATTATAGGGACTTTTGATTTTAACCACCTCAAACCACAAGGACTCCACCCTGTAATTATACTCATCGCCAAAAGCCACTTCCAAAGAAATCCGGCCCACCAGGTATGCCGACTTACCCGGGACCACACCATGAAAGACGGTGGAGGAAGGTGTAAGGTCTTTGTCAAGCAACTTCATCCGCCGGAAAGTGTCATAATAAAGGATGTTGATACTGCTGCCTTCGTCCATGAGCACCTTGTTCACCATATAGCCATTCACCTGAGGGGCCACAACTAAAGCCAGCCGGCCCGGATCATCTACCCGCGGCGGGTGATCCTCCTGGCTCCACATTATGTCATACTCAGACCACGGTAACTGTCGCAGGAGAGCCGGAGCAACTGCATTAACCGCTCGCCTCCGCAACTTCTCGTCTCGTTTACTGTGACGAGTCGTGAACACGTGATACTGTCTAGAACTGAGCTGCTTCGGGTTACTCTGAAACCCGGATTGATTGCGCTGCTGCTGAGTGTTGTTATTGTTGTTGTTGCCAGGATGTTGCTGGTGCCCCCCTTGGTTATTCTGACACGGATGCTCGGCTCCTGAACCGTCGGCGCCGAACCCAGCCCCTGATCCGCTGTGCCCTAAGCTGCCAGGCGGGCCACCGCCCTGGCTATTGCGCGGTTGGGAATGCTGGTTTTTGAATCTCGCATGATAAATCAATCACCCCACGCATGTAACGTCGGCCTATCAGGCGTGTCGTGCTCCGGACAAGGCTTCTTAAGCACTTCTTCTAAATTGAAAGGACCTCTGTTCCTTTGGCAAAACGACCTGAGTCTTTCATTCCCCTTGGGATGGTTCTGTTCTGTGTTGGTGTTCGCCACTAGCTCTGACCCGCCATCAGCGTTCTTCCGTTTATTCTGATTCCCATTGTTCACAAAGCCTTTGCCTTGACTGTTCTTCTTCCCTTGATTGACTTTCTCATCATCCGAGCCTGGATCCTAGGTGTTATCTGAGTCGGCGTACTTTGTCAGGGCCGTCATGAGCTCTCCCATATCCTGACACGTGCGCTTGAGCCGGCCGAGCTTCTGTTTCAGTGGAACAAAATGACAGTTATTTTCCATAATAAGCACCGCTTGAGCCTCCGTGATCTGCTCTGAAGAGTGAATAATGGTTGACACCTGCCAGACCCAATGGTGGGCCGACTCATTCTCCTATTGAACACAATGGTCCAAGTCTACAATGGTCATAGGCTGCTTACAGGTCCCCTGAAAATTCTTAATAAACTTCGCTCTTAGCTCCGCCATGAATTTATCGTGTTAAGCGACAGACCTTTCAACCATGTGCGAGCCGGACCCTCAAGCATCATGATGAAATATTTTGCACATACCACCTCACTGACGTCCAGCATCTCCATGGCTAGCACATCCCACGCCTCAGGGGGTAGATCAGCTGTGTAATTTGGAACTTTTCGAGGCCCCTTAAAATCTTTCGGTAGTCGTTCACTTCTCAGAGCCGGAGTTAAACATGGCACCCCTACGGCTCTGGTACTGACTACTCCCATTGAGACGGAAAGCGCTGGCTCTGGACGGGTTGCCGCTATCTCTGCCTCTCGCTTGTTCCTCGCCCGGTCCGCGAGGGCTTGTGCATCTAGAGCCGCCTGCTCGTCCTCCGGTGGTCCCCGACGTGGATGACTGCTGGAACACGCCGGCGACTCGTAGCGCCAGCTGAAACTTCGACTAGGGAGGGGGGTAGAGTGAACCTGGCTCCAGCTGTGAGCATATCTCTCTTGCTGGGCCATGGCCGTCTATAAATATCCAATGGCGTTTCGCACGTCCTCCGTAAAGGGTGCTTCATCTGGGATGGGAATCGTCTCAAGCTGGGTGGCCGCCGCCACCATGTTCTCGGTCGGGTTAGAGTAATGACCCGCCAGTGTCGGAAAAGCTCTAGGTGAGGTTTGGTTATGCTGGGGTGGATGAGTTGTCGGGCGTTCCATCGGGCGGCTTTCCGGCGCGCCCGTAACCCGCCCTGCACCAGGGGTATTAAACAGGTTCCTTGCTTCGTAACGTTCTGGCAGACGGGATTGATGCCTCCTCCGGTGCACCGCGGCTGCTGACCTTTGTTCCAGCTCTAGATGGAAAGCATCTGCCTTGATACGCTCCGCTTCTTCCTCCATCCGGATCTTCAGCTCAGCCATCCTTTGTCGTTCCTCTACCATCCGGCCCTTGATCCTTGCCACCTCTAGATTCCGGGCTGATTGATTATCTGGTGTTACTCCGTGTCCATGAGAGTTGTAAGCTCGTCCATCAATTCCACTAGAACCTGAGCCGGCGGCGGCGGGCTATCACCCGCTGCGGCGGCTCCGCAGCTGTGTGATCGGCGGCTGGAGCCGATCCCGCCATGAACATCGCCGCATGAACCGGGGGTCTTGGAGCATCCGACTCAAAGCCCTCTACCTCAAAATAGGTGTTGTAGTAGCCCCCAAGGCCACCATTACTGAGCCGATACACTAACTCTATCTCCCCACTGGAGGACTCATCTTCCGAGCAAACAAGAGTTCCCTGTGACCCGGACGCTTCCAGGTCCATACCTTGAGTGAAGCCCACGAGAACATGCCTTTGACCTGGATGGGCACGGGCAGGCCGCACACCACTCGCAGATTGGAGACGTCGAGCCCGCTCGACGATGTTGGTGCAGATGTCTGGCCCGGTGTAGATCCATCAACCTTTCCAATGAAAACCTGGATCCCGCCAAATGAAACCCGGAATCCATACTTCACGGAATCAGCATCAAGCCCCCAGCTGGCGGCGTCGATGTAGAGCCGGCCGCGGCTGCTCTTGCTCATCCTTCCAACCACATATCCCTCGAGCCCTGGGAGAGAGCCCTTTGAGAACTCAACACCACCAAGCGCTAGCCCCACGGTGGGCGCCAACTGTTGTGGATTTATCACGGCAGATTTCCGGGTGAACGGACTTGGATTCGATGCCATCGCTAACGGGGTGGACTCAAAGGGGTTGATCGGGATGAAAGACACGGATTTATCCAGGTTCGGCCCCTCAAGTCGAGGTAATAGCCTACGTCCTGCTTGTGTTTGTATTGCTTGTGTATCGATTACAAGGAGCTAGAAGCTTGACCTAGCTCTCGATAACCTGTCCTCTAAGTTGCTCCGGGTCTGCCTTTATATAGGAGGTCAAGACCACCGGGTCATTACAATTGTTAACCGAGTCTTATTGTATGTCCGAGTCTCTCTCTATCTTCTTGTCCAAGCTGTCTTTGATACGGCTTACATGCCCGGGTCTTCTCCGTCCGAGCCGTCGTACGGCCCACACTTTGAGCCGCCTATCTTCCTGGGCCACCAGTCTTACGGCTCACCTTTGGGCTGGCTCACGAGCCAGCAACATGACTCGGAGCCTCCAGGGCGGGTCATATTGCGTGGTTATATCCCCAACAGCGATGGTCCACTCTGCATCATATGGTGGAGAATGTGTTGGAACACCATGTTGTTTGTGCTTTCAAGGCCAGTGTGAGATACAGAGAGCTATATCTGAAGTTTGGGCGGATGGGTGATATTTTACTCAGCAAGATGATGGAAATCGCCGCTCGGTACGCCAATGGCGAAGAAGAAGACCGCCTCGGAAGCGGCAAAGGAAAGGCAGTCGTCAATGACGTCGGCGGCGGCAACAATCGGAAACAGAAGCGAAAGGCTGAAGATCCGGTTCAAGCAGAAGCAGCAGCAGCACTGGCGATTCAGTCGAAGAACAAGGGCAAAGCTAAGGCGCAGTATGCCCCCAAGAAAGGGAAAGGTCAGTAAGGAACTGATATCATGGATCAGCCGTGTGTAATACACACGAGGAAAGATGCGGAAGGCAATCTGATTTTGCCCAAGCACACCACTCGACTGTGTCGGACCCTTATCCAGCAATTCAAGGGAGACCAACCGAGCGATAAATCTCCTGAGAAGGGGGATGAAGATGAGGAAAAGGAAACATTCCCGGATGTCACTGCTACACTGGTGATCTTTGCTGATGTCGAGAGCAAGAGCCATCTGAAGGTCATCAACAAAGAAATCAACATGGTTGTACCAGACACCCCACCTACCTCAAATGGTCCCAATATGCTATCACTTCGACCAGATAGACCATCCTGCTCATGTGGCCACTCCCAGTCAACAGGCTCTGGTAGTTGATCCGATGGTGCAGGGGCTTGACTTAGAAAGGTTCTCATGGACGGCGGCAGCGGTCTGAACATTCTTTATGCGGATATCCTGAAAGGGATGGGCATCCCGATGTCCCGTCTGAGTGAGAGCAGCATGCAGTTTCATGGGGTCATCCCAGGAAAGAAGGCCAAGTCACTCGGCCAGATATCATTGGATGTGGCATTCGGGAATGACAAAAATTTCCGAAAACAAAAGCTGACATTTGAAATCGTGGATTTCAAGAGTGCCTACCACGCCATTCTGGGTCAACCCGCGTATGCACGTTTCATGGCCCAACCATGTTATGTGTATCTCAAGTTGAAAATGCCAGGCTCTAAGGGCGTGATCACAGTCACTGGCAATCGATAGCAGGCCAAAGAGTGCCTCCAGCAAGGCTCCAAGATTGCCGATCACCAGATGGCCATGGTTGAGCTGGAGGAGTACAAGTAGACCGACGACCCCGCCGATTTGCTCCGTGCAAAGAAGCCGGCTTCTGAGTCAGCATTTCAGTCAGTAGGGGAGGTGAAGAAGGTACACATCCACCCGACAGATCCAACTACTGCTCTGACGAATATCTCAACAACACTCGATAGTAAATAGGAAGCTGAGCTCATCCAGTTCCTCCGTGATAACTGGGATATCTTTGCATGGAAGCCTGCTGACATGCCGGGGATTCCCACGGAGCTGGCTGAGCACCGTTTGCGAGTGGATCCGAAAGCCAAACCCGCCAGGGAGCATTTGTGTCGCTCAGCGGCGGAGAAGTGCAAGGCAATCAGAGAAGAAGTGGCCCGTCTCTTGCAAGCCAAGTTCATTTTGGAGATGTACCACTCCGAGTGGCTCTCGAATGTTGTGATGGTGCCAAAGAAAGATAAGTCGTTGCGCATGTGCATTGAATTCAAACATCTCAATAAGGTGTGCCCAAAAGACCATTTCCTACTCCCCAGCATAGATCAAATTGTTGACTCGACAGTGGGGTGTGAGCATTTATCGTTTTTGGATGCTTATTCGGGGTACCATCAGATCCGTCTGTATGGCCTGGACGAAATAAATACAGCCTTCATCACCCCTTTCGGGTGCTTTTGTTACATCACCATGCCTTTTGGTCTCAAGAATGCCGATGCTACTTTTACGCGCATGATTCAGAAATGTTTACTCAACTAGATCCCTTGGAATGTTGAGGCGTACATGGACAATATAGTGGTCAAGTCCCGCAAAGGTTCCGACCTGCTGGCTGACTTGGCCGAGACATTCACCAATCTGAGGCGATTCGACATAAAGCTGAATCCGGCCAAATGTACCTTCGGTGTCCCTGGCGGTAAGTTGCTCGGTTTTCTCATTTCCGAGCGAGGAATTGATGTCAACCCTGAGAAGATCAGTGCCATCACCCGTATGAAGACTCCCGTGCGAGTGCACGACGTTCAGAAGCTCACAGGTTGCTTGGCAGCATTGAGTCGATTCATTTCTCATCTTGGTGAGAAGGCTCTGGCCTTATAGCAGTTGATGAAGAAGTCCGACACGTTTGACTAGACTCCCGAAGACGAAGCAGCGTTTGTTGAGCTCAAAGCCCTGCTCTCCACCCATCCGGTGCTTGCCGCTCCTGCCAGCAAAGAGCCCTTGCTCCTGTACATCGCGGCCACAAATCAGGTCGTCAGTATAGTGCTGACTGTCGAGAGAGAAGAGGAGGGTAAAGTCTATAAAGTCCAACATCCAGTGTATTATGTCTCGGAAGTATTGTCCCCCTCAAAGCAAAGATATCCACACTATTAGAAGCTGGTTTACGGTATTTACCTATCAGCGAAGAAGGTGGCGCATTATTTCCTAGACCACTCGATTTCAGTCGTCAATGATGCTCCTTTGTCCAAAATTTTCAATAATCGAGACGCGTCAGGTCGAGTGGCTAAATGGGCAATCGAGCTTGGACACTTTAACATCAGATTCGAAGCCAGGAAAGCAATCAAGTCCCAAGCTTTGGTAGATTTCATGTCCGAGTGGATTGAACAGCAACAGCCAATCCAAGTTCACTCGATGCATTGGACAATGTTCTTTGATGGCTCCAAAATGTTGAATGGGTCTGGTGCTAGCATTGTCTTGATATCTCCCAGGGGCGACAAGCTCAGATATGTCTTGCAAATTCACTTTGATTCCTCCAACAATGAGGCAGAGTATGAAGCACTTTTGTATGGGTTGCGCATGGCTATTTCACTCAGCGTCAAGCGCCTGATGGTTTATGGCGACTCAGATCTAGTGGTGAATCAAGTGATGAAAGAGTGGGATGTTTGGAACCCCTCTATGACTGGATACTGAAATGCAGTCTGGAAGTTGGAGAAGAAATTTGAAGGCCTGGAACTTCATCATGTTCCCCGACTGAAAAATCAAGCGGCCGATGAGCTATCCAAGATTGGTTCCACTCGACGGTCTATTCCCAGCGATGTATTCTTGGAGCACGTGCACATTCCTTCGGTTCAAGAAGATCCTTTCACCAAAGAGCCCCCACAGGCTTTGAGTTCCACTAACACGACAGAAGTCGATGTTCCTGTAGTGATTGACCAGGTCATGGAAATTTTGGTTATCATTCCTGACTGGACTGTGCCTTACATTGCCTATATCCTCAGACAAGAGCTCCCTGAAGATGAAAGATAGGCTCGACAGATTGTGCGCAGGTCCAAGGCTTTCACTGTGATGGGAGATTAGTTGTTCAGAGAAAGTACGACTGGTATCACCCAGCGCTACATTTCCCCCGAGGAAGGTCGAATGATTCTAGACAAGATTCACTCGGGAACTTGTGGTCACCATGCGTCTTCAAGGATGATTGTCGCTAAAGCGTACCGAGCTGGTTTTTACTGGCCACGAGCTAATGAGATGGCTAAAGACATCGTTGATCATTGCAAGGGCTGCCAGTTCTATGCGAACCTGTCACACAAGTCGGCGTCTGCTCTGAAGACAATTCCTCTTGCCTGGCCGTTTGCGGTTTGGGGACTCGACATGGTTGGCCCCTTTCAACCCGGAAAAGGAGGATTCACTCACTTGTTGGTAGCGGTCGACAAATTCACCAAGTGGATAGAAGCCAAGCCAATCAAGAAGCTGAACTGCCGTACGGCGGTCACGTTCATGAGGGAGGTAATTTATCGATTCGGCATTCCGCACAGCATCATCACGGACAACGGCACTAATTTTGACTCGGAAGAATTCAGGAACTTTTGTAACTACCAAGGCACCCGAGTGGATTGATGCATCTATTGCGCATCCTCAAACCAATGGGCAAGTCGAGCGGGCTAATGGTCTCATTCTGCAAGGTCTGAAGCCTCGTCTCATGCACGATTTGGATCATGCCGCAAGAGCCTGGGTGACTGAGCTGCCGTCTGTTTTGTGGGGTCTGAGGTCAACGCCTAATCGATCAGCTGGATGAACTCCTTTCTTCCTTGTCTATGGTGCTGAAGCCATATTACCGAGTGACATGGCCCACAATTCCCCTCGAGTGGAGCTGTATTCTGAGGCTGAAGCTGAACAGGCCAGACAAGACGGTGTAGATCTTCTGGAGGAGGAGCGAGAGATGGCTCTGATCTGGACTACCGCTTATCAGCAAGACCTACAGCGCTTCCATGCGAAGAATGTCAAGAGTCGGGCGTTTCATGAAGGAGACTTGGTGCTTCGAGTGGATCAGCATCGACCTCACAAGCTTGCTCCTGCATGGGAAGGCCCTTTTGTCGTCACTAAGGTGCTAAACAATGGAGCCTATCACATGTACAATCTCATGAAGCGGATAGACGAGCCACGGGCCTGGAATGGAGATTTGCTCTGGCGTTTTTATACTTGAGACAAGAATCTTCTGATGTAATAAGAATACTTCATCAATGCAATTCACATTTCTGCAATATATAGCGTCGGTTCCAATCATACAGTTACATTCTTGGGGATACTCCGAGTGATGAGCAATCCTCACACTCAGGGGCATAGCTGCAAACATGTTTCTTCTAAGTTAAAAACCCTGTCGGGTGGATAGCAGTCCATTCACTCGACGGCCTATTTCCGAATCCGTCTTCGCTTAGGTTCAAAGATACCTCGAGTGATGAGCAATCCTCACACTCGGGGGCTTAGCTATGAAACACGTTTTGCCTAAGTTAAAAACCTCGTCGGGTGGATAGTAATCCATTCACTCGACAGCTTAGCTGCGAATCGACATTCGCCTAAGTTCGAAAATACTCCGAGTGATGAGCAATCCTTGCATTCGTGGCTTAGCTGCGAACATGTTTCGCCTAAGCTAAAAACCCTGTCGGGTGGATAGCAGTCCATTCACTCAACGGCCTATTTGCGAATCCATCTTCACTTAGGTTCAAAGATACCCCGAATGATGAGCAATCCTCACACTAGGAGGCTTAGCTGCGAAACACGTTTCGCCTAAGTTCAAAACTTCGTCAGGTGGATAGTAATCCATTCACTCGACAACTTAGCTGCGAAACGACATTCGCCTAAGTTCAAAAATACTCCGAGTGATGAGCAATCCTCAAACTCGGGGGGCTTAGCTGTGAAACACGTTTCGCCTAAGTTAAAAACCTCGTTGGGTGGATAGTAATCCATTCACTCGACAGCTTAGCTGCGAATCGACATTCGCCTAAGTTCGAAAATACTCCGAGTGATGAGCAATCCTCACACTCGGGGGCTTAGCTGCGAAACACGTTTCTCCTAAGTTAAAAACTTCGTCGGGTGGATAGTAATCCATTCACTCGACAACTTAGCTGCGAATCGACATTCGCCTAAGTTCAAAAATACTCTGAGCGATGAGCAATCCTCACACTGAGGGGCTTAGCTGCAAACGCGCTTCGCCTAAGTTAAAAACAAACTCAGTCGAATAGACAATTGAAAGCCAAAGCACGAGTAAAATCCAAAGGGTAAAACCGCGGATAAACGATTCGTGCAGAAGCAAATGTGCTCAGGCCTAAGGCCTGAATGAAGTTTTAGGGGATACAATTCCACTTGGCATACCGAGGCAAATATAACTGTTTCTTCAAAGGACCATGTTTTTTAAACGGGGGACGGACTGGCAGGCTTGACAAAAGTGTCCAAGTCGATGCCGTCAATGATTCTAGTGGCTGCCTCGATGAAGGCTTCCATGAAGTCCTCAAACTGGAGTGTCTTCGTGTTTACCACCTGGAGCTCCTTCAGCTTCTCCTCCCTCACGTCCCTGCAATGGACCCTGACAAGTGATAACGCCACGTCGGCCTTGCAGCGAGTAGCAGATTTCTTCCAAGCTTGCACTCGACTGGAAAGTTCATTCAGGCGAGCTATTATAGAGTAGAGATCGAGCTGAAGAGTGTCCTCGGGCCATAGCTCCTTGTCGATTCTCTCCATGGCAGATTTCAGTCGGGCAATATAGGCCTGAATGCCTTGGAGCCGGAAGTTGAGTCGCAGCATGTTCATCGCCGCTGCATCGGCAACTGGTGACTTGGTAGGATCAAGATTGGGCTCAACCTCTTCGGTTTCCTTCTCAAAGTCCTGGCAGAAGTCTATTGAAGAATGGGGAATGGGAAGAGAATCGGTGAACTGCGACCCTCAAAAATTTTACAAACTTCAGTTGACAAGAAACACTCACCGTCGAGCAGAAGATATATCTTTCTCGAGAATTCGCCCAAATGCTTCTCCAGGGCATTGCTTCTTTTGGTCAGCTGCTCAGCCTTCTTGATGAGGTCCGCACGCTCCTTCTTCAGTTTGGTGTTCTCGTCCTCCAGCTTCTTAGCGGCCGCGAGCTTCCGATCCGCAGCTTCAGTCTTGTCCCTGGCCACTTGTTGGGCGTTAGCAAGTGCCTTGTCTTTCTCCTCCTGCGCCTTCTTCATGGAATCTAAAGAAACAACATTGTTGAGTCACGCTTGGAGTCGACGATTTTCATTGTGTACTACTGTTCGAGTGAGAGCACTCGGTTCAAAACATGAAGAGTGAGGAGGGAAATGCAGAAAGTCAGCAGTAATTACCTCCCAAAGACTTCATCTCGACATGCACTTGCTCCAGGACGTTGTTGGAGACCGCCAGATCCACTTGCAGCCGGTTCCTGTCATCCTCCATGTCCTTGTACTTCGTCCCAAGTTCGCAAGCCCACTGGAACCAACACAAGACAGGAATTCAATCGGCAAGTGGCGCTTGGGATAGTCAACTGAGTATCGAATGCCGGCGAATGACTATCTTACAACCTTAGAACAACCTAAGAAGAATCCAAGCAAAAAGTCCACTCGACATGTCGAGTGGCCCTAGCGCTCCGCGCGCTGTAAACAAATTCAAAGTTGTCTCTATTAAGACCCCTGCCAGTGCAAGCACTCGACAGCGGTCTCGAGGACAACACCTAGTGGGTGCACTAAGAGTGCCCCCACTGAGACGGTTAACTCTCGACCCGTCAAGTAACTCGTCAAAAAAATGTACACTTGACATGTCGAGTGACCCTAGTACCACGCGTACGACAAGTTTTCAAGCCTACTGCTTATCGTCTGCGATGAATAGTAGCCTCGGGGACTACACCCAGTGGGTGCACTTAGCATGCCCCCACTGGTTATTAAAACATTCGACAAGGTCAGCCCTGTCAGAACACTCGACCCATGGAGTGAAGCGCGTGCACCCACTGGTTATTAAAACATTCGACAAGGTTAGCCCTGTCAGAACACTCGACCCATCGAGTGACGCGCCTCCCTACTCTATGAAGTTCAATCTATCCTTATGCAGCATCATATCATGGTTTGCCAATAATATCCATGAAACCTGCAAGGTAGCTACCAAGTGGTGTGATCCAAGGCGAAATGTATCCTGTATACAATAAACTCTAAGACCCCCGCCGGTGCAAGCACTCGATAGCGGTCTCGGGGACTACACCCACTGGGTGCACTTAGCGTGCCTCACTGGATCTGCTGATTCTCGATCAGTCGAGCGGTAGAAACGTCCATCATTGGAATATCTATCACTCTATGAAGTGCAGTCTATCCTTATGCAGCGTCATATCATTGTTTGTCAATAACATCCATGAGACCTACAGAGTAACTGCGGAGTGGTTGGTAAGACAAGCTCTAAGACCCCTGCCGATACAAGCACTCGACAGCGGTCTCGGGGACTACACCTAGTGGGTGCACCAAGAGTGCCCCCATTGAGACGGTTACCTCTCGATCCGTCGAGTAACTCGTCAGAAAAAATATACACTCGACATGTCTAGTGACTCTAGTACCACGCGTACTATCAATCCCAATCCTACTCGACTACGATCCAATCTATTCGAGTGGAGTAAGTTCAAACATTCTATAGCAATCACCCATTGGGTGTACGGCAGCCAAGAAAAGACAAGAATTCAATCGACAATGGACTTACAATCGAACTTACTCGGACATTGGTGTGGAAGGCTGCGCTGACGTCATAAGCCAGCTTGCTAGCCTCGTACACCTCCTTGGTTCTCAGCATGATCTGCTCCGCATGGATCATGGCCTCCTTCGCAGCTCCGGTCTGATCTTCCGGAGTGTGATGCAGGGAGAAGGCCATCATAGGCGGGATCGACGTGGTTGCTGGGGCAGCTGAGGCAGTCTGAGCGGGTCCGATTGGAGTTGACGTCACAACGGTCGAGACAGCTGGAGGAGCATGTGATAGAGGTGCTGCGGGTTCAGCTCTGAGTTGTGTCGAGTCGCCTATCCCCTGGGAGGACTCTGCAGTCGAGCGCTGAGGCGCTTGCGCTGATGATGCTCTTCGGATGCGAGTGCGCGAAGTGTCCAGGTGCTCCTCATCGTCCTCCACCTGAATGACCTCTGCAATAACAACCGACAATGTTAACATCTACATGTGTCGAGTCCCTTTCGGACAAATCAACAACTTACTAACCTCTATGAGAAGTGGCTGGATCATCAGTGTCAACATCCATCGCTTCCCCTCCATCTCGACGAGGCGAGGTCACGGACGTAGCAGCTCTAACGGATTGAACAGCATTCGGTCGGATACAATTCAAGAATTCAGTCGATAGAAAGAGTTCGGAAATAAACACTTACATGGAGACGACAGGTATGGCCATCCTCATGTGAGGCAGAGCCTTGCGAGGTTTGGTGGTGGCTGGCTTGGGTTGCTTGGCCAGTCTTTCACTCGACTCAACATTCGAAGGGCGACTCCGCTTCGGGTTCTTCTCGCTTGGGCCCGGAGCCCTGTCCTCAGCAGCTGCCGGATCCTGGCAGGCCTTGGTGCGACCTTCACGCCGGGGAGGTGACTCGACTTCTTCCTCTTCGCCGGAGTCTTCGTATTCGTCCTTAGTGTCAGAGAGACCGTCGCCGTCCACGCTGCCACCCTCGCTCACCACACCGTCTTCTACATGGTTCCCGTTGGGACTGGGCGAGTGCATGTTCGTCCACTCCTGCATGATTCAAGTGAGGAAGTCAGTTTATAAGTCAATGTATCACTCGACAGTACAACGTCAGTCGACACTACACAACTCACCAGATTCTTCGGTTGGTTTTTGGCCGAGTAAGGTCAGATCCTTTTGGCTCCCAAAGGATTGTCGCAAGCTCCAATGATGTTACGAAGCCACTGCTCGACAGTTTTCTGTGGAACCTCTTCTGGATGCGACCTGGTCGAGTCCTCTGGGCCCGCGTAGTGCCACATGGTGTGGTCTCTGGCTTGGAGCGGCTGAATACATCGACCGAGAAACGTCTCCAACAAATCCATTCCTGTCACTCCGCCCCGAATCAGCTGCACCACCGCTTCAACTAAGATACCCACTTGGACATGCTCCTCTTCGGTCACCCTCGGAGATTTGGGAACAACGGGACGGTCAGGTGTATAGGGGAGAAGGCCAGTCAACATATTGGGTGATGCTGCATCTTTGCAGTAGAATCAGGTCGACTGCCAGCCTCTGACGGACTCGGGAAAAGTCATGGCAGGGAAGGAACTACGGGCTCTTTTCTGAACCCCTAAACCTCCACACAGCTGGAGCACGTGAGTCTTCCCATCAGCGGTGAGAGCTTTCTTCACGGTCTGGGATCTGACCGTGAAGAGGTGCTTGAACAGCCCCCAATGGGGAGAGCAACCCAGGAAACACTCGCACAAAGTGACGAATGCAAACAAATATGCAATGGTATTCGGCGAGAGGTGATGCAGTTGGGCGCCGAAAAAGTTCAGGAATCCCCTAAAGAACGGGTGGGGTGGCATGGAGAAACCTCTTTCAACATGGGAGAGA
Organism: Hordeum marinum; assembly: GCA_022496015.1. Classification (NCBI taxonomy): domain Eukaryota; kingdom Viridiplantae; phylum Streptophyta; class Magnoliopsida; order Poales; family Poaceae; genus Hordeum; species Hordeum marinum. Next base: position 484,147,919 of record CM039673.1, read on the forward strand.
AGGAGAATCCGCTCCCCGTCGCGCGGCTCCAGCTCGCGCTCTTCCCCCGGCAGCCTCCAGGCGCCATCCGCCACGAGCCCGTCAGCGACCAGGCCCTCCATGTCCTCGCGAGTGACTACAGAAGGGAGAAAATCCCCCTGCATCCAACCCGCCGGCGCGGTGAACCGAGCGGTCAAGGGCTTCTTGCCCTTGAGCTTCGTCGCCCCCTTCTTCGCCTGCTCCAGCTTTTCCGTCGCGTTCTTCGTCATCGGCGCGGCGGCTCTCATCGAGGAGGAACGGAGTGTGGCGTTGGTGGCAGAGAAGGCGGAGGAAAAGAGAGGAAGAACGGGCGGATGTACTGTGCGAACCGCGGCGCCTGAGGCTTTATACTCCGCCGAGTGTCCCATTGACCAGTGGGCCCGCGAGATCCACGCACATGCCAACCGCTGACAGGGCCCAGTACGTTGTGATATGATCGGCACGAGAATCGAGGTGTCGTGCCTCCACTTGCCCTGATCGTGGTGTCCTCATCGCACGCGCGTGCGCTTCCTAAATTTTCGTATCCCGGAAAATTCGGGTCTGACAGACCGACCCGTCGCCTCCCAAGATGCTTTCAGTTCACTCGGAGCAAAATAGACGTTGAACCTCCACTCGGGCACTTTTAAGGCTGAATGGATCCGGGTGAACGGAGAAAAAAATCAATCGACGCAAGTTTCGTTGAAGCCCCGAATATCATTCGAAAGACTTTGCGTGCCGACCCTGGATGGACGTTAATACTCAGAGTTGAGTCGACGCAAGTTTTATTGAAACCCCAAATATCATTCGGAGGATTTGATGCCCTAACTCAAGGTGGACGTTGATACCTCATTTCACCACTCGAACCCCGATCCATTCGGGGGCTAATGACGAGGATATGTACCTAGGGTAGGGTCGTAAACAAGGCCTACGTACCCTACCTAAGGACACTGCATGGGAGGACTTGAAGATCAAGCATGAACTTCCGAGTGTATTCCTGAAGACGTTCGAAGCCACTCGACAGATATCCACTCGGAGACTCCTTCCTTTACTCGGTAGTCGCGTGTCATTCGGAAGACCTCACGTTCACTCGACGTCAGAAGACCAGGAGCCATCATCAAGAGCCCAACGGGCAGACGTAGGTTCAATGGTCATTAGTAGCTTTTATTACGTACGTTATCAGTAACGACAGACTTTAACCTCACGATCAGATCCTTAGATGCGGGGCAATTATGAGGGGCAACGAACTCTATATAAGTCGCCCCTCCCCTTCTGCACAAGGGTTCACAACCATTGTAATCTCTATATTCTACACGACATAAGCTTCCGAGCACTGAGAGGTAGGGTTGTTACCTCCACGAGAGGGGACTGAACTGATACATCTATGTGTACATCCTCACTGTAGTTAGGACTCTGACCTCTCCCTTCGTACACATACTATCTACTGTCAGGCTCGTTCTCACGACACTATGCTCGTGCCTTTTCTCCGTCGGCTCACATGGCCTGGGGAGGCTCTTTGCGGCAGAAACTTCACTATAGGGCCGCTGCACGTGTAAAGCGATCCCATGCTGCTGGTGATTTTTTTTTTGTCTGCTCATTGGCCCTGTGGTCCTTCACTACAGAAACTTCACTATAGGGACTGGTGCACGTGGAAAGGTTTTGTGTCTTAGCACGTCGACATCCCTCACTGGTCGTGGCAGATTAACTTACTACGAGTTGTTTCCTGGAGGCGGCATTCCATTCGCACCGTCCAGAACCAGAAGCGACCTCTTCCAGTCCAGCCCTCCGTCACCCGTGACCGATGATACGTTTAAACTAAGCACGATCGGTCGACGGGCGGCCCGGCCGCATCCCGTACACGCCGCATCTGGTTCGGCTCCCATCATCTGGTTCCGCTCCCATGCAGACACGTCGAGCGCTACCACGTCCGGGCAAAGGCAACCCAACCACCCAAACCGGTTCGCTTTAATTATTCCTTCCTTCCTCGCAAACAGACCAGGCATGGGGCGCACGGCCAAGGTGTCTCGCTGCACCCATCTGTACGCGAGAGAGATATCTCGGGGTCGACGCGACCCGACACGCCGTTGCGCCTGGAGCCGGGACGCGTCGTCTCTCTGTGCCAATTGCCAAAGAGACGACGGCTCCGTTTCCGACTGCTCCTGACCTGACGCGACGAGGAAAATGGGTGCGTGCGTACCACGTACGTGACCTGCCCTGTGCCGTTGCGCGTCAAACACAATCTTCAGTGAGTCTTTGTTTTCCAGTGATGAAAGAAGCGTGTCCATCTTATCCTGGGTGGCATCACGTCAGGCTTGACGCGTCGGTGCAACTGGGGCAAAGTAAAGGATGCCGGGACGAATTTCCAACGAACGGGCGGCTGCTGCAGTTCCCTTCTTTCTTTAGGTAACGGCTGCTACGGATGGATAGGATGACGATGCCCTCGCAGAGTCGGTTCGGGCGGGTCGTCTCTCTACACGAAACGACGGCCGCGGCTGCGCGGTGCCCGCGACGAGCGAAATGGCCGGATGCGTACGTACGTGACTTGCACCGAACGGGTGCGTATCCGTCTACAGTTTGGTGGCATCACCCGCACCGCACTCGCAGATGGGCAAAGTGATGCCCAGACCGCAAACGCATACCCATACGGCCATATGAACGGCCGCTGCAGATAGGGTGACGATACCTCGGAAGAAACTTGGAGGCCAGCACGTGACCATTCGGCCCTTTTTCTTCGCCAAAACCATGTACACCAGCCCCCAGGATATACTACAACACACGGTTGCCTGCAAGTTTGATCTATGATTAACAAACTTGTTTAGGGCATGGAAACAAAAGAAAGATTTGGAAGATCAGGTCCACCTGTCCACGAGCTTACCAGCAGATCGATCCTTTTTTTCTTTGTACATATACTCATGTCATGTGCCCCACGTTACACATGCACACGCGTCGCTGTTATCCATGTGGCCTCCCTCCACGTCCCACCACGCCTCCTTTCCCACATGCACCGGTGTCACTGTTATCCATGGCGCACGCACGCACGCCCCTCCTTCCGTACGCACGAACACGAGGCCTCGACCGGCAGTCAGGTGCACGTTGAGCGACTGCAAAATTGCAGGCCGAGTCGCAGCTCGCGTGCTGCAAGCCTGCAAGCATCAGATGTTTGATCCGTCGGTGCTTGGTCCTAATCCGCATCTTGGGAGATGGCATATTCCGATGCCAGTAGTATTATGCTGGTGTAGTGGGTGCCCCACGCAGGACGTACTGCCCCCAAGTGCTGGACGAGCCAGGAGGCCAGATCTAGGAAAGCCTCGTTGTCACCTTGCCTAGTTGCTTGTTTTTCTAGAGAGACTTTGGCCTTGTTGTGGCATAAATAATTGAAGTTTATGGTTCTTGATGACAAATATGAAAGGCACATTTGGAATATATCTAACATCGGTGGAAGCAGGAGTCAAGAACAAAATGAATATACACGAGCAACTTGCTTTAATGGTTCCCGCAAAAAAAAAACTTGTTTTAATGGGCTTGCTTAATAAAGTACCAATATTTTGTTCAATCCTTTAAGGCATACGGTTGGATTGTTTCTGCATAGAAAACAGAAAAATAAGAAAAACTGAAGTGGGTTGTAAAGGTTCTCGACACGCAGGTGAATTCTTCAGGGGAGGTACACGGTGGCATTTCGGGGTGGTGTTCCAGTGTGTTGCGGCGAGTTTCATGCTCTTGGTGATGTCTCTATTCATCTTTGCTCATGGTGCAAGATGCCTCTCCAATTTGCTAATCGTTTCAAATTTTCATGGCGGAGGTCCATGTTCAGTTGCATTCGTTGATTGCACACACTCCAGTGCAATGCATAGGCTGCTTGTAAAGTTTTCATATTGCGATTTCTAAACAAAACCCCATATCAACTGGTATATTTCATAACGCCGGTCTTTACGTGTGTTAATTAGGCTTGCCTGGTCTTGGGCGTTCCTTTTGCTTTCATGTTATTTCTTTACTCTTGCTATATGCACGGTTTTTGGTCCGATTTCCTTCATAAATGGAACAGACTTGTTTAGATTTTTGATTCGGTTTTTATAAACTCGACCGGCCAAAAGCCAAAAGGTTAATTCTTGGTTATGGCCGCTTTTCAGCAATATATTCAGGTCGGAGAACTCTCCCGGGTGATTCCTCAAAAAATATGTGAAGAAGCTCCCTTTTAGTCCATGTTGTCCTTCTATTATGTTTACTCTTATGTAAAAACCTACGATGGCTGAAAACTGATGTACTTTGTCTTCATTGTTTTCTATGGGCAACTAAGTAGTGGCTTGTTATGAATTTGCTATAAGCAATATATCGAGCATTGCTTCCCTTTGTCCTGGGCGCCTGCTCATGTATAGATGAGCTTGAGCCTTGATTGGTATTTAGCCGTTCTTAGCTCGGCTTTATATGGTTTAGGTGTTTTTGGTCATGTATAGATGTTGTTGCTCTCTTTTTTCTTATGTTTTAGTAGTTGGAAAAGACAATGTGGTTTATGATAATGAAATCAGAGGGGGAGCCCGCTTTATCAAAAATAAATAAATACTTGAATCCGTAGAACATTTTCAACAACAACCCTTAAAACACATTCGAACCCAAGAAAAACTGCATTTTTGTGTATTTGGGAAATAAAATGCCTCCAACAACAACCCTATAAGTGCCCAAAAGAAAGAAATTGCAGTAGACGTGCCATAAAAACTGCTATTTTAGTATTTGAGAAATAAAAACCTCCAACAAATATATGGTGCCCAAGAAAGTCTCTACAAGTCTATAAGTGATTTATATTTGCATCAGCGCTAGCAGTTGCCCAAAACCAAAATGATTGTCGTAGAACCGCAACTGCCCCAAGTGAGACTTCGCCGTCATCGCCCCTTCCAACGGTCCCACCCCACCTCGTTGCTGAATGATTGTGGTCGTCGGTCGCCTCCAACCCTGCCTGGCCAATTTGGGGAGTGTATGGATCCAATTAACCTCCCACACATTGCACGGCCACACGAGGCGTAACAGTATTGTACCGCCTCCGCATTGCTGATCTCTCCACCTCTCTCTCCCTCTCCCTCCCACATGGCGAGGCGATGACCCGCGGTAGCAACACATGTCATCGATATTTAGGAAGCCTCGTTGTCACAATGGCCTGGTTGCCTGTTTTTCAAAGAGAAAAATTGGCCTGGTTATGACATGAATAATTGACTTTATGGTTTCTAATCTCAAATACGAAAGAGACATTTTGAAGTATCTACATGTGTGGAAGCAACAGTCAATAATAAAATAAACATACACAAGTAACTTGCTTAGATGGATCTTTGCATAATAAAGTGTCAAACCATTTCTAGCATATACTAGTCCGACCTGCTTGTAGGCACACACATGCAATATATGGATGAAGTTGCTAAGTGCATGTGTCTTCCATTTTGAAGTTTTAGTCTTTTTTAACCTTACAAAGTTTTGCCGCTTTGCGAAATTTCGATAATCTCTTTGTTGTTTCGTTTTGTTTATTTTTCATCATTTCGTATTTCTTGCAATTGCATTTGAATGGTGCGTCACAAACATAATCAAAACGTCCATAATTTATAGTTACTTGTGCCCGAGATAAAAGGTGACATTCTGCATGTGCAATGTAGGCTGTCTATCTTTTTTTCTTCTACTTAAAACTCCATGCAAAATTTAATTTTCAGTTTGATATCTTAGATGTTGTGTAAATATTATCAATTTTACTATTTTGCACTTCTTATGAAATTAACCAACATTAGATGGTAAGGAAACCTAACTCTAAAAATCTGAAAGTGGAACGAAATATATCCTAAAAGTAATTATGACTATATCAAACTAAATAAATGCAACAATGTTAGGCTAAACTAGACACTTCATTCGACTACATTTTTGGAACACATAGTACTTTGCCAACAATCCGACAATATATTTTTGGATCACCAGGTATTGGCGGTAAGTTATTTTTGAATAATATAAATATTTTTTCTAAAAATACAATATTTTGTTAGAGTCGAGACTTGGTGTTACTTGTCTTTCGTTGGAAAAGCCAACACCGAAGTCTAGATCAGCCTCATTTCTCTTTCAGGTAGTAGAGCGTAAAATACGATGGACAATAACGATCATCTTTCCATTCGATTTATAAAATAGTCATTTCTAGTTGATACTCCTAAGCGTTCTACGAAAATTTGCATCTCTTTACAAACCAAGGTCTTCATGTCGAAACTATTTCAAATTCGGTACAAATGAGGGATAATATGAGTAAAAAGGAAAAAAATCCATGAGTAGGAAAAGGAATTATATTGGGAACCCTAATTGTTGTCTCTCTGATAATGCAGAATCTGTGATATTTTTTTTCAATCCAATATGCTCATTATACGCGAGGCATTATTGTGTCGTTCTTGGGACTCCTTCTTGTCCTATATATAGATGGCAAAGTTTGGCTTGGATTTATCTTTTTTACCTAAGAGGAAGTGTTCTATATGATGGGATTTGATGTGATCTCTTGGGGTACATTAACAAATATGGTTACCTCTAAAGCGCTTGCATTTAACTCATCTGATGAGATAATATTCAATCCCTATTAATTCTTGATGTATTGGAAGGCCTTCTTAAGACAATTGCATGGCACGTGATGGGTCTCGCAAGTGTTGTAGATTTGCTTTGACCATGCAACTCAACGATGATGTTGGAGCGGCGGGCCTGGATGACGCATCATTGATATAGTGTAGTTGCCTAGTTTGATCTTCCTTGTATTTGTGACCGGGTTGTTTTGTTTCCTCAAACTTGACCGTGACTTCAATTTACTAGTAAATGCATAAGCGTAATGCACATTGATATTAAGGAGAAAACTAATTGCATGTTGATATTAGGTAGGAAATCAATTATACATAATTATGTTATTAGCATATTGTTGATATTTGGTATGATGTTAATTGCATGCTAAACATGTTGTGACGGGGTCTGACGGGGGATGACCCCCTGGTAGGCTCAAGGAGACAAGACAACATTTCAAAATATCGGGACGGCCAACGCCCCTTGGTCCGGCCGCTCCGACTGGCTCCCTAATACGTCGCCATCGTATCTACTTTTCCTAACCCTTTTACATTTGTTTTCGATTCTAATTTGCATGATTTGAATAAAACTAATCCGGATTGACGTTGTTTTTAGCATAACTATCATGGTGTTGTTTTTGTGCAAAAATAAAAGTTCTTGCAACGGAACGAAACTTTTTGAAGAATTATTTCAGAATATTTATGAATTACTAGAGCCAAAAACCACCAGAGAAGGGGGGCAGGGTGGGCAGCACCCACCAGGGTGCGTCAGCCCCTTGGGCGCGGCCTGGTGTGTTGTGCTTGTTGGGAGACGTAGTAGTAAATCAAAAAAAATCCTACGACCACCAAGATCTATCTATGGAGAAACCAGCAACGAGTAAGGGAAGATTGCATCTTCATACCTTTGAAGATCGCTAAGCGGAAGCGTTACAAGAACGCGGTTGGTGGAGTCGTACTCGCAGCGATTCAGATCGACGTGGAATCCGATCTTAGCGTCGAACAACAGCGCCTCCGCGTTCAACACACGTGCAGCCCGGTGACGTCTCCTACGCCTTGATCCAGCAAGGAGGAAGGAGAGGTTGAGGGAGAGCTTCGGCAGCACGACGCCATGGTGACGGTGGAGCTGCGTGGTCTCCGGCAGGGCTTCGCCAAGCACTACGGAGAACGAGAAAGTGGAAGGGTATGGCTGCACCGAGAGAGGAAGAACTCGTGTGTCTGGCAGCCCCAAAACCCTCCACTATATATAGGAGGAGGGGGAGGGAGGGCGAAACCCTAGGGTTCCCACCCTAGGGGCTGCGGCCGGCCCTAGATTGGCCATCTAGCCGGCGGCCAGAGAGGAAGAGGGGAGGGCGCCGCCCTAGGTGGGCCTAGGGTTTCCCCCCTTCCCTCCTTTGCTGCACCTTGGGCCAGGGTGGAGGTCGCACCAGCCCACTCTGGGGCTGGTCCCTCCCACTCTCGGCCCACGCAGCCCTCTGGTGTCCGTGGCCTCACTTGGTGGACCCCCGGAACCCTTCCGGTGGTCCCGATACGCTACCGGTGATGCCCGAAACTCTTCCGGTGACCAAAACCTCACTTCCTATATATCAATCTTTACCTCCGGACCATTCCGGAACTCCTCGTGACGTCTGGGATCTCATCCAGGACTCCTAACTACCTTCGGTAACCACGTACACTATTTCCCTATAACCCTAGGGCCATCAAACCTTAAGTGTGTAGACCCTATGGGTTCGGGAGACACGTAGCCATGACCGAGACACCTCTCCGGTCAATAACCAACAGCAGGATCTGGATACCCATGTTGGCTCCCACATGCTCCACGATGATCTTAACGGATGAACCACGATGTTGGGGATTCAATCAATCCCGTATACAATTCCCTTCGTCTACCGGTACGATACTTGCCCGAGATTCGATCATCGGTATCCCTATACCTTGTTCAATCTCGTTACTAGCAAGTCTCTTTACTTGTTTCATAATACATCATCCCAGGGCTAACTCCTAGTAACATTGAGCTCATTATGATGATGACTTACCGAGTGGGCCCAAAGATACCTCTCCATCACACGGAGTGACAAATCCCAATCTCGATTCGTGCCAACCCAACAGACACTTTCCAAGATACTCGTAGTGTAACTTTATAGACACCCAGTTACGTTGTGACGTTTGGCACACCCAAAGTATTCCTACGGTATCCTGGAGTTGCACAATCTCATGGTCTAAGGAAACGATACTTGACATTGGAAAAGCTTTAGCAAACAAACTACACAATCTTGTGCTATGCTTAGGATTGGGTCTTGTCCATCACATCATTCTCCTAATGATGTGATCCCGTTATCAATGACATCCAATGTCCATGGTCATGAAACCGTGACCATCTATTGATAAAGAGACATTCTGAATGTCGCAGATCCATATGTAATTTACAAATATCTATATCTCCCTCCTGAATGTAATCACGGATGGAGTTGAAGCGGCGCTTGATGTGTCTTGTCTTCTTGTGAAACCTGGGCTCCTTGGCAACGGCAATAGCTCCAGTGTTGTCATAGAATAGAGTCATCGGGCCCGATGCATTGGGAATTACTCCTAGGTCGGTGATGAACTCCTTCATCCAGACTCCTTCCTTTGCTGCTTCCAAAGCAGCTATGTACTCCGCTTCACATGTAGATGCCTCCACGACGCTTTGCTTGCTGCTGCACCAGCTGACTGCCCCTCCGTTCAAAATATACACATATCCGGTTTGTGACTTCGAGTCATCCAGATCTGTGTCGAAGCTAGCATCAAAGTAACCCTTTACGACGAGCTCTTCGGCACCTCCATAAACGAGAAACATGTCCTTGGTCTTTTTCAAGTACTTCAGGATATTCTTGACCGTTGTCCAGTGTTCCGCTCCGGGATCACTTTGGTACCTCCCTACCATACTTATGGCAAGGTTCACATCAGGTCTGGTACACAACATGGCATACATGATAGAGCCTATGGCTGAAGCATAGGGGATGACACTCATCTCTTCTCTATCCTTTGCTGTTGTCGGGCATTGAGTCGTACTCAATATCACACCCTGTAACACAGGCAAGAACCCCTTCTTGGACTGATCCATATTGAACTTCTTCAAAATGTTGTCAAGGTATGTGCTTTGTTAAAGACCTATGAGGCGTCTCGATCTATCTCTATAGATCTTGATGCCTAATATGTAAGCAGCTTCTTCAAGGTCCTTCATTGAAAAACATTTATTCAAGTAGGCCTTTACACTTTCCAAGATTTCTATATCATTTCCCATCAACAATATGCCGTCTACATATAATATGAGGAATGCTACAGAGCTCCCACTCACGTTCTTGTAAATACAGGGTTCTCCATAAACCTGTATAAATCCAAACGTTTTAATCACCTCATTAAAGCGAATGTTCCAACTCCGAGATGCTTGCACCAGCCCATAGATGGAGCGCTGGAGCTTGCATAGCTTGTTAGCATCTTTAGGATCGATAAAACCTTCCGGCTGAATCATATACAGTTGTTCCTTAAGGAAACCATTAAGGAATGTCGTTTTGACGTCCATTTGCCAGATCTCATAATCATAAAATGCGGCAATTGCTAACATGATTCGGACAGACTTCAGCATCGCTACGGGTGAGAAAGTCTCATCATAGTCAACTCCTTGAACTTGTTGATAACCCTTAGCGACAAGCCGAGCCTTATAGACGGTCACATTACCATCCGCGTCCGTCTTCTTCTTAAAGTTCCATTTATTTTCTATGGCTCGCTTTTCATCAGGCAAGTCCACCAAAGTCCATACTTTGTTCTCATACATGGATCCTATCTCGGATTTCATGGCTTCAAGCCATTTGTTGGAATCTGGGCCCGCCATCGCTTCTTCATAGTTCAAAGGTTCACCGTTGTCCAACAACATGATCTCTAGGACAGGATTGTCGTACCACTCTGGTGTGGAACGTGTCCTAGTGGACCTTTGACATTCAATAGTAACTTGATTTGAAGTTTCATGATGATCATCATTAACTTCCTCTCCAGCCGATGTAGGCTTCACAGAAACAACTTCCTGTGCTGCGCTACTCTCCGGTTCGAGTGGAGGTACAATTACCTCATCAAGTTCTATTTTCCTCCCACTTACTTCTTTCGAGAGAAACTCTTTCTCAAGAAACGATCCTTTCTTGGCAACACAGACTTTGCCTTCGGATCTGAGGTAGAAGGTATACCCAATAGTTTCCTTGGGGTATCCTATGAAGACGAACTTTTTTGCTTTGGGTTCGAGCTTCTCAGGTTGAAGTTTCTTCACATAAGCATCGCATCCCCAAACTTTTAGAAACGATAGCTTAGGTTTCTTTCCAAACCATAATTCATACGGTGTCGTCTCAACGGACTTTGACGGTGTTCTATTTAAAGTGAATGCGGCAGTCTCTAATGAATATCCCCAAAATGATAGCGGTAAGTCGGTAAGAGACATCATAGATCGCACCATATCCAATAGAGTGCGATTATGACGTTTAGACACACCATTTCGCTAAGGTGTGCTAGGCGGCGTGAGTTGTGAAACAATTCCACATTTCCTTAGGTGCGTGCCAAACTCATGACTCAAATATTCTCTGCCATGATCAGATCGTAGGCACTTTATTTTCCTGTCACGTTGATTCTCTACCTCACTCTGAAATTCCTTGAACTTTTCAAAGGTTTCAGACTTGTGTTTCATTAAGTAGACATACCCATATCTGCTCAAGTCATCGGTGAGGGTGAGAACATAACGGTAGCCACCATGATCCTCAACGCTCATTGGACCGCATACATCGGTATGTATTATCTCCAACAAGTCATATGCTCGCTCCATTGTTCCGGAGAATGGAGTCTTGGTCATCTTGCCCATGAGGCATGGTTCGCATGTGACAAATGATTCAAAATCAAAAGACTCCAAAAGTCCATCAGCATGGAGCTTCTTCATGCGTTTGACACCAATATGACCAAGGCGGTAGTGCCACATGTAAGTGGGACTATCGTTATCAACCTTAAATCTTTTGGTACTCACACTATGGACATGTGTAACATCACGTTCGAGATTCATCAAAAATAAACCATTGACCAGCGGAGCATGACCATAAAACATTTCTCTCACATAAATAGAACAACCATTATTCTCAGATTTAAATGAGTAGCCATCTCGCATCAAGCGAGATCTAGGTACAATGTTCATGCTCAAAGCTGGTACTAAATAACAATTATTGAGGTTTAAAACTAATCCCGAAGGTAGATGTAGAGGTAGCATGCCGACGGCGATCACATCGACCTTGGAACCATTCCCGACGCGCATCGTCACCTCGTCCTTTGCCAGTCTCTGCTTATTCCGCACCTCCTGCTTGGAGTTACAAATGTGAGCAACTGCACCGGTATCAAATACCTAGGAGCTACTACGAGTGATGGTAAGGTACACATCAATAACAAGTATATCACATATACCTTTAACGTTGTCGGCCTTCTTATCCGCTAAGTACTTGGGGCAGTTCCGCTTCCAGTGACTGGTACCCTTGCAATAAAAGCACTCAGTCTCAGGCTTGGGTCCATGCTTGTTCTTCTTCCCGACAACTTGCTTACCGGGCGCGGCAACAACTTTGTCGTCCTTCTTGAAGTTCTTCTTACCCTTGCCTTACTTGAAACTAGTGGTCTTATTCACCATCAACACTTGATGCTCCTTTTTGAAATCGACCTCCGCTAATTTTAGCATCGAGTACAACTCAGGAATGGACTTCTCCATACCCTGCATATTGTAGTTCATCACAAAGCTCTTGTAGCTAGGTGGAAGTGTTGGGGAACGTCGCATGGGAAACAAAAATATTCCTACGCACACGCAGATCTATCCATGGTGATGAGCATCTACGAGAGGGAGAGTGGATCTACATACCCTTGTAGATCGCTAAGCGGGAAGCGTTAAGAAACGCGGTTGGTGTAGTCGAACATCTTCGCGATCCAAATCGCCGAGCGTCCCACGATCACATCACTATCCGTCCCGCGATCCAATCACGATCCGTCCCGCGAACTCATCACGATCCGTCCCGCGATCTCATCACGATCTGTCCCGTGAACTCATCACGAACCGTCTCAAGATCTTGTTCATGGTCCTTCCGATCTAGCGCCGAACGGACGGCACCTCCGCGTTCAGCACACGTGCAGCTTGATGACGATCTCCACCGTCTTGATCCAGCAAGAGGAAGTGGAGAGGGAGAAGAGTTCACCAGCAGCATGACGGCGCTCCGGTGATGGTGGTGGAGCAATTCCGGCAGGGCTTCGCCTAAGCACTGCGGAAATCCGATCTAGAGGAGCACCGGTGGAACGGGTAGCACGTGACCGTAAAATCTCTCCAAAAACCCTCTATTCCACCAGTATATATAGGAGGAGAGGAGAGGAAGCCTTGGCGCAAGGTCAAGGCCCTCTAGGAGTCGGCCAAGCCAAAGGAGGAGGAGTCCTACTCCTCCTCCACTCCTAGTAGAAGCAGGACTCTTCCTTTTTTGCCTTTTTTCCACTCTTTTCTCTTTGGGATTCTTCCCCTAGCCGCATGGGCCTGTTGTGGCTATTCCACCAGCCCACTAAGGGCTGGTTAATAATTTCCTACAGCCCATGAAGCCTCTTGGGTCGAAATACCCCTCCCGAAGGTCTCTTGGTACACTACCGGCACTCCCGGTACACTACCGATGAGCCCGAAACTTTTCCGACGACCAAACTGGGACTTCCTATATATGAATCTTTACCTCCGGACCATTCCGGAGCTCCTCGTGACGTCCAGGATCTCATCCAGGACTCCGAAAAAACTTCGGTTACCACCATACATAACTCTATACTATCGAAACGTCACCAAACCTTAAGTGTGCAGACCCTGCGGGTTCGAGAACTATGTAGACATGACCGAGACACCTCTACGGTCAATAACCAATGACAGGACCTGGATGTCCACATTGGTTCCTACATATTCTACGAAGATATTTATCGGTCGAACCTCTATGTCAAAGATTCAGTTAATCCCGTATGATGTTCCCTTTGTTCTTCGGTATGTTACTTGCCCGAGATTCGATCGTCGGTATCTCCATACCTAGTTCAATCTCATTACCGGCAAGTCTCTTTACTCGTTCCGTAATACAAGATCCCGTGGCTAACACTTAGTCACATTGCTTGCAAGGCTTTGTTGTGATGTTGTATTACCGAGTGGGCCCTGGGATACCTCTCCGTCACACGGAGTAACAAATCCCAGTCTTGATCCATGCCAACCCAACAGACACCCTCGGAGATACCTGTAGAGCACCTTTATAGTCACCCAGTTACTTTGCGACGTTTGATACACACAAGGCACTCCTCCGATGTCTGTGAGTTGGATGATCTCCTGGTCATAGGAACATATACTTGACATGCAGAAAACAGCAGCAATAAACTGATACGATCATATGCTACGTTTGTAGTTTGGGTCTTGTCCATCACATCATTCTCCTAATGATGTGATCCCGTTATCAAATGAAATCACATGCCAATGTCTAGGAAACCTTGACCATCTTTGATCAACGAGCTAGTTCACTAGAGGCATACTAGGGACAGAGTGTTGTCTATTTACCCACACATGTAATGTGTTTCCATTCAATACAATTATAGCATGGGTAATAAACGATTATCATGAACAAGGAAATATGATAATAACTAATTTATTATTGCCTCTAGGGCATATTTCCAATAGTCTCCCACTTGCACTAGAGTCAATAATCTAGTTCACATCACCATGTGATTCGCATTGTTATGAATCTAACACCCAATGAGTTCTGGGGCTCGATCATGCTTTGCATGTGAGAGAGGTCTTATAGTCAACGGGTCTGCGACATTCAGATCCGTGTGTACTTTGCAAATTTCTATGTCAAACCGTAAACACTGCTACCACACTCCACTTGGTACTATTCCAAATGGCTGCTTCACTATACGTATCCAGATTGCTACTACGAGTCATCCGGATTGGTGTTAAAGCTTGCATCGACGTGACTCTTTACGACGAACTCTTTATCACCTCCATAATCGAGAAACATCTCCTCAGTCTTTTAGTTACTAAGGATAATCTTGACTGTTGTCCAGTGATCCACTCCTGGATCACTCTTGTACCCCTTGACGGACTCATGGCAAGGCACACACACAGGTGCGGTACACAGCATGCCATACTATACAGAGCCTATGGCTAAGGCATAGGGGACGACATTCGTCCTTTCTCTTTCTTCTGCTGTGGTCGAGCTTTGAGTCTCACTCAACTTCATACCTTACAAAGCAGGCAAGAACACTTCTCTCTGACTAATCCATTTTGAACTCTTTCAAAATCTTGTCAAGGTATGTACTCATTGAAATTCTTATCAAACATCTTGATCTATCTTTATAGATCTTGAAGCTCAACAATTAGGTAGCTTTATCCAGGTCTTCCTTTGAAAAACTCTTTTCAAACAACCATTTATGCTCTCTAGAAATTCTACATCATTTCCGAATAGCGATATGTCATCCACATATACTTATCGGAAACTCTATAGTGCTCCCACTCACTTTATTGCAAATACAAGTTTCTCGTAAACTTTGTATAGATTCAAAAACTTTGATCACCTCATCAAAGTGTATATTCCAACTACGAGATGCTTGCTTCAGTTCATAGAAGAATCACAGAAGCTCGCACACCTTTTAGCATCCTTAGGACTGACAAAACCTTCTGGTTGTATCTCATACAACCTTTCCTTAAGGAAGGAAACGATGTTTTGGCATCCATCTGCCAGATTTCATAATTGGAAAATGCAGCAACTGCTAACATAATTCTAACAGATTTTAGCATCACTACGAGTGAGAAAGTCTCATCGCAGTCAACTCTTTGAACTTGTCGTAAACTACTTTGCAACAAGTCGAGCTTTACAAATGGTAACATTTACCATCAGCGTCTGTCTTCATTTTAAAGATCCATTTGTACTTAACGACCTGTCGTCTAACAAGCAAGTCCACCAAAGTCTATACTTGGTTTTCATACATGGATCCTTTCTCGGATTTCATGGCCTCTAACCATTTGTTGGTTTCCGGGCCCATCATCGCTTCTCCATAGTTCGTAGGTTCATCGTTGTCCAACAACATGACCTCCAAGACAGGGTTGTCGTACCGTTCAATAGCAGTACACGTCCTTGTCGACCTACGAAGTTTCATAGTAACTTGATCCGAATCTTCATGATCATCATCATTAACTTCCTCTTCAACTGATGTAGTCTTCACAGAAACAACTTTCTGCGCTGCGCCACTCTATGTTTGAAGTAAAGGTTCAATAACCTCATCAAGCTCTATTTCCCTCGTAGGTTGATAGTAACTTGATCCTAAGCTTCATGATCATCATCATTAACTTCCTCTTCAACTAACGTAGGCTTCACAGAAGCATCTTTCTGTGCTGCGCTACTTTCTAGTTGAAGCAGAGGTTTCAACAACCTCATCAAGTTCTATCCTCCTCCCACTCAATTCTCTCAAGAGAAACCCTTTCTCGAGAAAGGACCTAGTTTTAGCAACAAACATTTTATGCTTGGATCTGAGATAGAAGGTTCACCCAACTGTTATTAAGGGTATTCTATGAAGATGCATTTGTCCGCTTTGGGTTCGGGCTCATTAGGTGAAAACATTTTCCACACAAGCGTCGCAGCCCCGAACACTAAGAAATGACAGCTTAGGTTTCTATCAAACCATAGTTCGCACGGTGTCATCTCAATGGATTTAGATGGTTCCCTATTTAAAGTGAATATTGTTGTCTCTAATGCATAACCCCAAAATTATAGTAACAAAACGATAATAGACATCATAGCACGCACCATATCCAATAGAGCACGACTATGACGTTCGGACACACCATCACACTATGGTGTTCCAGGTGGCGTGAGTTGTGAACCAACTTTCACATTGTATAAAGTTGTATGCCAAACTCGTAACTTAGATATTCACTTCCACGATCATATCGCAAACATATTTATCTTCTTGTCACGATGATCTTAAACTTCACTCTGAATTTGCTTGAACCTTTCAAACGATTCAGACTTATGTTTCATTAAGTAAATATACACTATATCTACTCAAATTATTAGTGAAGGTAAGAAAATAATGATATCCACCGCACGCTACAAGACTCATTGGATTGCATACATCAACATGTATCATTTCCAATAAATCACTTGCCCGCTTCATCAAAACAGAAAACGGGGTCCTTTAGTCATCTTTGACTAAGAGGCATGGTTTGCATGTCTCAACCGATTCGAAATCGAATGAGTCCAAAGATCCATCATCATGGAGTTTCTTCATGCATTTTATACCAATATGACATTTAGCGGTAGTGCCACAAGTATGTGGTACTATCATTATTAACTTTGTATCCTTTTGGCATCAATGTTATGAACATGTGTATTACTACGATCAAGTTTCAACAAACCATTCTTACTGGGGGCATGACCATTGAAGGTATTATTCATGTAAATAGAATAACCATTATTCTCTAACTTAAATGAATAACCGTGTTGCAATGAACATGATCTAATCACGTTCATGCTCAACGCAAAAAACACCAAATAACATTTATTTTAGGTTCGTCACTAATCTCGAAGGTAGAGAGAACGTGCGATGTTGATCACATCAACCTTGGAAACATTTCCAACACACATCGTCACCTCACACTTAGCTAGTTCTCCGTTTATTCCGTAGCTTTTATTTCGAGTTACTAACATTTAGCAATCGAACCGGTATCATATACCTAGGTGCTACTAGGAGTACAAGCAAGGTACACATCAATGACACGTATATCAAATATACTTCTGTCGACGTTGCCAGCCTTCTTATCTACCAAGTATCTAGGGTTGTTCCGCTTCAGCGACCTCTCTCCTCATAATTGAAGCACTTAGTCTCGGGTTTGGGTTCAACTTTGGGTTGCTTCACCGGAGTAGCAACTGACTTGCCATCCATGAAGTTTCCTTCCTTGCCCTTGCCCTTCTCGAAACTAGTGGTTATACTAACCATCAACACTTGATGCTCCTTCTTGATTTCTACCTTCGCGGATTCAAACATCGCGAACAGCTCAGGGATCATTAATTCTATCCCTGGCATTTTATAGTTCATCACCAAGTTCTAGTAGCTTAGTGAAAGTGACTTGGAGAACTATATCAATCACTATCTTATCTGGAAGATGAACTCCCACTCGATTCAAGCAATTGTAGCACCCAGACAATCTGAGCACATGCTCAACGATTGAGCTATTCTCGTTCATCTTGCAGGCAAAGAATCTTGTTGGAGATCTCATATCTCGCAACACGGGCATGAGCCTGAGATCCTAATTTCAGCTCTTAGAACATCTCATATGTTCCATGACGTTCAAAACGTTTTGAAGCCTCAATTCTAAGCTGTAATGCATGACGCACTAAACTATTAAGTAGTTATCAGCACGTACCTGTCAGATGTTCACAACATCTACAGACGACGCTAGAGGGGTTGGCGCACCGAGTGGTGCATTAAGGACATAAGCCTTCTGTACAGCAACGAGGACAATCCTCAGATCACGGATCCAATCCGCAATAATGCTACCATCATCTTTCAACTCTATTTCTCTAGGAACATATAAAAATTCAAGGGAGCTACAGCGTGGGCAAGTAATCTACAACATAATTTGCAAAGACACTACTGACTATGTTCATGATAATGAGTTCAATTAATCATATTACTTAAGAACTCCCACTCAAATTGACATCCCTCCGGTCATCCGAGTGATACATGATCCAAATTCACCAACTCAAGTCCGATCATCACATGAGTTGAGGTGGTTACAATGGTGAACATCATCATGTTGATCATATCTACTATGTGACTCATGTTCGACCTTTTGGTCTCTTGTGTTCCGAGGCCATGTCTGTACATGCTAGGCTCGTCAAGTTTAACCCGAGTGTTCTCCGTGTGCAACACTGGCTTGCACCCGTTGTATGTGAACGTAGAGTCTATCACACCCGATCATCACATGGTGTCTCAACACGACGAACTTTCGCAACGGTGCACACTCGGGGAGAACACAATTTATCTTGAAATTTAAGTGAGGGATCACCTTATAATGCTACCATCGTACTAAGCAAAAGAAGGTGCATAATAGGATTAACATCACATGCAATTCATAAGTGACATGATATGGCCATGAACTTGTGCTTTAGATCTCCATCTTGAAAGCACCGACATGATCTCCATCATCACCGGCACGACACCATGATCTCCATCATCTTGATCTCCCTCAACGTGTCGCCATCAGGGTTGTCACGCCCTGCATGCTTCTACTACTATTGCTACCGTTTAGCGATAAAGTAAAGCATTACATAGCGCTTAATGATTGACACGTAGGTCATACAATAATTAAAGACAACCCTATGGCTCCTGCCGGTTGACGTACTCATCGACATGCAAGTCGTGAAATTCTATACATCACATGATCATCTCATACATCACATATATCACATCATGTAATTGGCCATATCACATCACAACATACCCTGCAAAAACAAGTAAGACGTCCTCTAATTGTTGTTGCATGTTTTACGTGGCTGCTATGGGTATCTAGCAAGAACAATGCTCATCTACGCAAAAACCACAACGGTGATACACTATTTGCTTTTCAACCTTCTCAAGGACCGCCTTTGTCGAATCCGATCCAACTAAAGTGAGAGAAACTGCCACCCACAAGCCATCTAGGCAACAAGTTGCGTCGAGGGAACCGGTCTCTTGTAAGCGTACGAGTAATGTTGGTTCGGACCGCTTCATTTCACAATACCGCTGAACCAAAATCCGACCAAGGGAGGAAGCAATCTAGGCATCAACGCCCACAAACCTTTTGTGTTCTACTCGAGATCTCATCTACACATAGACCTAGCTCATGATGCCACTGTTGGGGAACGTCGCATGGGAAACAAAAAAATTCCTATGCACACGCAGATCTATCCATGGTGATGAGCATCTACGAGAGGGAGAGTGGATCTACATACCCTTGTAGATCGCTAAGCGGGAAGCGTTAAGAAACGCGGTTGGTGTAGTCGAACATCTTCGCGATCCAAATCGCCGAGCGTCCCGCGATCACATCACGATCCGTCCCGCGATCCAATCACGATCCGTCCCGCGAACTCATCACGAACCGTCTCGCGATCTTGTTCACGGTCCTTCCGATCTAGCGCCGAACGGACGGCACCTCCGCGTTCAGCACACGTGGAGCTTGATGACGATCTCCACCGTCTTGATCCAGCAAGAGGAAGTGGAGATGGAGAAGAGTTCACTGGCAGCGTGACGGCGCTCCAGTGATGGTGGTGGAGCAATTCCGGCAGGGCTTCGCCTAAGCACTGCGGAAATCCGATCTAGAGGAGCACCGGTGGAACGGGTAGCACGTGGCCGTAAAATCTCTCCAAAAACCCTCTATTCCACCATTATATACAGGAGGATAGGAGAGGCAGCCTTGGCGCAAGGGTAAGGCCCTCTAGGAGTCGTCCAAGCCAAAGGAGGAGTCCTACTCCTCCTCCACTCCTAGTAGGAGTAGGACTCTTCCTTTTTTGCCTTTTTTCCACTCTTTTCTCTTTGGGGTTCTTCCCCTAGCCGCATGGGCCTGTTGTGGCTATTCCACCAGCCCACTAAGGGCTGGTTAATAATTTCCTACATCCCATGAAGCCTCTTGGGTCGAAATACCCCTCCCGGAGGTCTCCCGGTACACTACCGACACTCCCGGTACACTACCGATGAGCCCGAAACTTTTCCGGCGACCAAACTGGGACTTCCTATATATGAATCTTTACCTCCGGACCAATCCGGAGCTCCTCGTGACGTCCAGGATCTCATCCAGGACTCCGAACAAACTTCGGTCACCACCATACATAACTCTATACTACCGAAACGTCACCAAACCTTAAGTGTGCAGACCCTACGGGTTCGAGAACTATGTAGACATGACCGAGACACCTCTACGGTCAATAACCAATGACGGGACCTGGATGTCCACATTGGTTCCTACATATTCTACGAATATATTTATCGGTCGAACCTCTATGTCAAAGATTCAGTTAATCCCGTATGATGTTCCCTTTGTTCTTCGGTATGTTACTTGCCCGAGATTCGATCGTCGGTATCTCCATACCTAGTTCAATCTCGTTACCGGCAAGTCTGTTTACTCGTTCCGTAATACAAGATCCCGTGGCTAACACTTAGTCACATTGCTTGCAAGGCTTTGTTGTGATGTTGTATTACCGAGTGGGCCCTAAGATACCTCTCCGTCACACGGAGTAACAAATCCCAGTCTTGATCCATGCCAACCCAACATACACCCTCGGAGATACCTGTAGAGCACCTTTATAGTCACCCAGTTACGTTGCGACATTTGATACACACAAGGCACTCCTCCGATGTCTGTGAGTTGGATGATCTCCTGGTCATAGGAACATATACTTGACATGTAGAAAACAGCAGCAATAAACTGATACGATCATATGCTACGTTTGTAGTTTGGGTCTTGTCCATCACATCATTCTCCTAATGATGTGATCCCGTTATCAAATGACATCACATGCCAATGGCTAGGAAACCTTGACCATCTTTGATCAACGAGCTAGTTCACTAGAGGCATACTAGGGACAGAGTGTTGTCTATTTACCCACACATGTAATGTGTTTCCATTCAATACAATTATAGCATGGATAATAAACGATTATCATGAACAAGGAAATATGATAATAACTAATTTATTATTGCCTCTAGGGCATATTTCCAAGAGGAAGTGACTGGAGGATTCTGTCAATGACTGAGTCATCCGGGAGATTAACTCCCAGCTGAGTCAAGCGGTTGTGCAACCCAGACATTTTGAGTATGTGCTCACTGACAGAACTATTTTCCTCCATCTTACAACTGAAGAACTTGTCGGAGACATCATATCTCTCGACCCGGGCATGAGCTTGGAAAACCAGTTTCAGCTCCTGGAACATCTCATATGCTCCGTGTTGCTCAAAACGCTTTTGGAGCCCCGGTTCTAAACTGTAAAGCATGCCGCACTGAACCAGGGAGTAATCATCACAACGCGACTGCCAAGCGTTCATAACGTCTTGGTCCGCTGGGAAAATGGGTGCGTCACCTAGCGGTGCATCAAGGACATACAATCTCTTGGAAGCTATGAGGATGATCCTCAAGCCACGGACCCAGTCCGCATAGTTGCTTCCATCGTCTTTTAGCTTGGTTTTCTTTAGGAACGTGTTGAAGTTGAGGGTGACATTAGTGTTGGCCATTGGAACTACAATATAGATTGTAAAGACAATTTTAGACTAAATTCATGATAATTAAGTTCACATAATCAAATTATTTAGTGAACTCCCACTTAGATAGACATCTCTCTAGTCATCCAAGTGATACATGATCCACGTCAACTAGCCAGTGTCCGATCATCACGTGAGACGGACTAGTCATCCATGGTGAACACCTCCATGTTGATCGTATCTTCTATATGACTCATGTTCGACCTTTCGGTCTTTTGTGTTCCGAGGCCATGTTTGTACATGCTAGGCTCGTCAAGTCAACCTAAGTGTTCGCGTGCATAAATCTCGCTTACACCAGTTGTATGCGAACGTTAGAACCTATCACACCCGATCATCACATGGTGCTTCGGAACAACGATCCTTAGCAATGGTGCACAATCAGGGTGAATGCATTTCTTGAAATTTTATTGATAGATCATATTATTTACTATCGTCATTCTAAGCAAATAAGATGTAAACATGATAAACATCACATGCAATCAATATAGTGACATGATATGGCCAATATCATCTCCTCCTTTGATCTCCATCTTCGGGGCACCATGATTATCATTGTCACCGGCACGACACCATGATCTCCATCATCATGTATTCATGAAGTTGTCTCGCCAACTATTACTTCTACTACTATGGCTAACGATTAGCAATAAACCAAGGTAATTATATGGCGTTTATGATTGACACGCGGGTCATACAATAAAATAAGACAACTCCTATGGCTCCTGCCGGTTGTCATACTCATCGACATGCAAGTCATGAATCCTATTACAAGAACATGATAAATATCATACATCACGATGCATCACATCACATCCTTTGGTCATATCACATCACAAGGCATATGCTGCAAAAACAAGTTAGACGTCCTCTAACTTGTAGTTACAAGTTTTTACATGTCTGCTATAGGTTTCTAGCAAGAACGTTTCTTACCTACGCCAAAACCACAACGTGATATGCCAATTGCTATTTACCCTTCATAAGAACTCTTTTCATCGAATCCAATCTGACTAAGGTGGGAGAGACAGACACCCGCTAGCCACCTTATGCAACAAGTGCATGTTAGACGGTGGAACCGGTCTCAAGTAAGCGTACATGTATAGTTGGTCCGGGCCGCTTCATCCCACAATACCGTCGAATCAAGATAAGACTAGTAAGGGCAAGCAAATTAACAAGATCGACACCCACAACAACTTGTGTTCTACTCGTGCATAGATTCTACGCATAGACCTAGCTCATGATGCCACTGTTGAGAGACATAGTAGTAAATCAAAAAAATTCCTACAACCACAAGATCTATCTATGGAGAAACCAGCAACAAGTAAGGGGAGATTGCATCTTCATACCTTTGAAGATCGCTAAGCGGAAGCGTTACAAGAACATGGTTGGTGGAGTCGTACTCGCAGCGATTTAGATCACGGTGGAATCCGATCTTAGCGTCGAACAACTGCGCCTCCGTGTTCAACACACGTGCAGCCCGGTGACGTCTCCTACGCCTTGATCCAGAAAGGAGGAAGGAGAGGTTGAGGGAGAGCTCCGGCAGCACGACGACATGGTGACGATGGAGCTACGTGGTCTCCGGCAGGGCTTCACCAAGCACTATGGAGAATGAGGAAGAGGAAGGGTAGGGCTGCACCGAGAGAGGAAGAACTCATGTGTCTGGCAGCCCCAAAACCCTCCACTATATATAGGAGGAGGGGGAGGGAGGGCAAAACACTAGGGTTCCCACCCTAGGGTCTGCGGTCGGCCCTAGATTGGCCATCTGGTCGGCGACCAGAGAGGGAAAGGGGAGGGTGCCGCCCTAGGTGGGCCTTAGGCCCATGTGGGCCTAGGGTTTCCCCCCTTCCCTCCTTTGCTACGCCTTGGGCCAGGGTGGAGGTCGCACCAGCCCACTCTGGGTCTGGTCCCTCCCACTCTCGGCCCACGCATCCCCCTGGTGCCCGTGGCCCACCTTGATGGACCCCCGGAACCCTTCTGGTGGTCCCGGTACGCTACCGGTGATGCCCGAAACTC
Source organism: Hordeum marinum (assembly GCA_022496015.1). Classification (NCBI taxonomy): domain Eukaryota; kingdom Viridiplantae; phylum Streptophyta; class Magnoliopsida; order Poales; family Poaceae; genus Hordeum; species Hordeum marinum. The sequence goes on from CM039673.1 coordinate 484,171,806, forward strand.
TTCTGGTGACCAAAACCTCACTTCCTATATATCAATCTTTACCTCTGGATCATTCCGGAACTCCTCTTGACGTCCGGGATCTCATCCGGGACTCCGAACTACCTTCAGTAACCACGTACACTATTTCCCTATAACCCTAGCGTCATCGAACCTTAAGTGTGTAGACCCTACGAGTTCGGAAGACACGTAGACATGATCGAGACACCTCTACGGTCAATAACCAACAATAGGATTTGGATACCACATGCCCCACGATGATCTCATCGAATGAACCACGATGTCGGGGATTCAATCAATCCCGTATACAATTCCCTTTGTCTACCGGTATGATACTTGCCCGAGATTCGATCGTCCGTATCCCTATACCTTGTTCAATCTCATTACCGGCAAGTCTCTTTACTCGTTTCATAATACATCATCCCGTGGCTAACTCCTTAGTCACATTGAGCTCATTATGATTATGTCTTACTGAGTGGGCCCAGAGATACCTCTCTATCACACGGAGTGACAAATCCTAGTCCTGGTTCGTGCCAACCCAATAGACAATTTTGGAGATACCCATGGTGTACCTTTATAGCCACCTAGTTACGTTGTGACGTTTGGCACACCCAAAGTATTCCTACGGTATCCTGGAGTTGCACAATCTCATGGTCTAAGGAAACGATACTTGACATTGGAAAAGCTTTAGCAAACGAACTACACGATCTTGTGCTATGCTTAGGATTGGGTCTTGTCCATCACATCATTCTCCTAATGATGTGATCCCGTTATCAATGACATCCAATGTCCATGGTCATGAAACCGTGACCATCTATTGATAACGAGCTAGCCAACTAGAGGCTCACTAGGGACATGTTGTGGTCTATGTATTCACACATGCATTATGGTTTCCGGTTAATACAATTATAGCATGAACAATAGACAATTATCATGAACAAGGAAATGCAATAATAACCATTTTATTATTGCCTCTAGGGCATATTTCCAACAGTGCTCACCTAGAGGGCCCCCAGACCCTAATTCTAGCGCTATAAAATCCTATTTTTGTATAAAAAATCAGAGAGAAAGTTTCATCACGTTTCACAATATGGAGCCGCCGGCACCTCCTATTCTTCATCTGGAGGCCAGATCTGGAGTCCATTTGGGGCTCCGGAGAGGGAATCTTCGGTCTTCGTCATCATCAACCCTCCTTCATCACTAATTCTATGATGCTCCCCACCGGGAGTGAGTAATTCCTTCGTAGGCTTGCTGGTCGGTGAGGAGTTGGATGAGATTCATCATGTAATATAGTTAGTTTTGTTAGGGCTTGATCCCTAGTATCCACTATGTTCTAAGATTGATGTTGCTATGACTTTGTCATGCTTAATGCTTGTCACTAGGGCCCGAGTGCCATGATTTCATATCTGAACCGTTTATGTTATCATCATTATATCTATGTTCTTGATCCGATCTTGCCTAGTCATATGCACCTATTACATGTTATGATCCGTAAACCCCGTGGTGACAGAAATCGGGATACTTTCCAGTGATGACCGTAGTTCACTATGTGTTAATGTTTTGTTCCGTCTCTCTATTAAAAGGAGGCCTTTATATCCCTTAGTTTCCTTATGGACTGCGCTACCAGGGGAGCATAGGACAAAAGATGTCATGCAAGTTCTTTTCCATAAGCACGATGACTATTTACGGAATACATGCCTACATTACATTGATGAACTGGAGCTAGTTCTGTGTCGCCCTAGGTTATGATTTTTATATGATGAATATCATCCAACGAATACACAGATCCAGTGCCTACGAGTTTTCCACTTAATGGTCTTGCTAAGTTACTACTGCTGCTATTACTGTTGCGCTTGCTACAAAACTATTACTGCTACTGCTATCGCTACTGTTACTGTTTCCACTGCTATCAAACTATCATATTACTGTGCTACTGATCACTTTGTTGCAAATATTTATCTTCAGGTGTCGTTGAATTGAAAACTCAACTGCTAATACTCTCAAATATTCTTTGGCTCCCCTTGTGTCGAATCTATAAATTTAGGTTGAATACTCTACCCAAAAAAACTGTTGCGATTCTATATACTTGTGGGTTATCAAGAACTATAGTAGGGGCAGGCAGGAGTCGGCCTATTTGGTTATGAACGTGATGCCTATATACACATGATCATTGCCGTGAACATCGCATAATTATTTATTTTTCTATGAATTGCGCAACAGTAATTTGTTTACCCACTGTATGCTTTTCTTATGAGAGATGCCACTAGTGAACTCTACGACCCCCGGGTCTATTCACTTATAAATTCACAAACACTATCATTACCTTGTTGTTATTTATTACCTTTTATTTTATTTTGCACTTTACTACTATCTACACAACTCACTTGCTTGCAATCAACGAGATCAAGGGGATTGACAACCCTCTTGCGGACGTTAGGTGCAAGTTGTTTTTTTTTGTGTGCAACCGTTGAAGACGGTTGAGGATTGGTATTCCTATTGGTTAGATAAACCTTAGTTTCATAACGGAGGGAAATACTTACCCACTTTGTGCTGCGATCAATGTTAAGGATATCGCTTATCGTTAGCGTCACGGTCAGCTGGGGATAAGAGATTAATTGGACATCAGACGATTATTCGATTTTATCGGTTGACTGTTAATCGGCCATTTTTTTGCAAATCCCATGTTCCCAACATTGAAATATGCCAACAAAAAAGAATATTGGATAGAAGTGTTACCTTGATTCCTAGCCCTTTAATCCTCGTATAATGACAAAAAATAAGGCAATAGTACATATTGCATAACAAGGTCAACAAAAATACAAATAAACATAGTTTTTTGCAAACATAGTGCTAGAAATAGGCCTAATTTATTGGTAGATTCCTAATAAATCGCTTGTCAAAGTGATAAATCGGCCCAAAAGATAAACGGTGAAGATAAGTCATAATATTATCGGTCACCCCATGATTAGTGATAAATCGTACGATAAATCGCTAAATCGAAAGATTTTTTAAATAATGGCTGCGATTACCCGTTCCTCTTCACGAAAAACCAACACAGATCATGAGTATCAGTATACTTGTGACCATTTCCAGTGGTAAGGCCCCCACCCCCGAGAAGGTGGCAATCTCTCTCATCACACGGGAGCTGAGAACCATCACAGAATATATCATCATCAATGAGGACCACTTCCGTTGGAGGCGAAGCATCCTCACAAACCCCTCATTATGTTGTATTTTGTGAGTGAGCGACCTTTCGCATATTGATCATCATCATCAGACTACCAAAAGGATGTCATGCAAATTTTTGATTTATTTTTTGCGCTCCTTTTGGCAGAGGCAAATAAACCATAAGATAAGTTGTATTGGACGATAACATCAATAAAAAAAGAGGCAAGCATGGCGATCGTACGACAAGTTCTTGCCCTTCCAACATGAAAGCCTCACACTAACCATATCAATAAGATGGCTGAAAATAAATCTGCTAGAACTGCGTAACATAACTGTATTTTTCAACAAGAGCATTTTCTTTTACCAAGGCAATTTTATCATTCTACTACACCAAAAGACCATGTTAGCTTATCCCAAAAGTTCGCACATTTAACAAATTCCATTGTTTCAAAAATGGTAAACATAACTTGGCTCTTCATTGGTAAAAAAGGAATAAGGGTGGTATGTAGGATCGAAAGTAGTGCTAGAGGGGTGGGGTGATTAGACTACTTGACCAAATAAAAATCTACTTTTTTCCAATTTTAATTCTTGGCAGATTTTAGCATTCATAGTATGTCAAGTACGCCCTACACATGCATGTCTAAGAGTATAGCAATGGAAAGTAAAAACAAGCATGTAAGTAAAGAGATGGTAGGAAGAGCAAATGCAATTGGTGACACGATGATTTTTCCCGTGGTTCCGATAGGTGGTGCTATCGTACGTCCATGTTCATGGACTCTTCAACCCACGAAGGGTAATGGCCGTGAGAGTCCATGGAGGGCTATACCCACATAGGGTTCCACGAAGAAGCAACCTTGACTATACCATGACGGCCTACGTCCACGGAGGACTAGCCTAACTCGGGTTAGATCTTCACAAAGTAGGCGATCTCCTTGCCCTTACAAACTTCTTGGTTCACTCCACAACACGAAGTAGGAGGCTCCCAAGCAACACCTAACCAATCTAGAAGGCACCACCCTCGAAAAGGTAATAGGCTCGATAGTCTCGATGAACTCCTTGCCCTTGTGCCTTAGGATGATAGACTCCTCAACACACAATCACTCTCTCATAGATTTGGCTTGGTAGAAGAGATTGATTGTGTGGAAAGCAACTTGGGGAGGTTAGAGATCAAGATTCATATAGTTGGAATGGAATGACATGATCTCAACACATGAGTATGTGGCCCTCTCTCAAAAAATCAGTAGGTATGAATGGGGAACTGTTCTGAGTGCTTCTTTTGCGAGTGAGTGATGGGGGGGTATATAGGCATCTCAAAAAATCCAATTGTTACACCTAATAAGTCAGACTCGGTGGAACTGATGTGTAAATCTCGGTTGTACTGAGTTGCCTCAAAGGTAGCAACTTTTAAATCTCAGTGAGACCGATACATAAAACTCGGTTGCACCGATAGGGTGACCAACAGTCAGATTGCCAATCTTGATGATGCCGATTCACAAAACTCGGAGGGACCAATTTTGTAAACTTGCGTAACAGGAAGTTGGCAACCCAAACTCGGTGGCACCGAAGCAGAATCGGTTGCATAAAAAATCTAGGGTTTTGCTGAGTCTATCTGAGGTTTGGAATCAATGGCACCGAGTGGAATGTGTTGGTTGCACCGATTTTGAGTATTTGACTTTGGACAGACTTTTGTGGTGACTATCACTTATGCACGTATCAGCATATTGTTCACCAACAAAACCTTACCCTCTTTTAATAGTATTAGCTTTCCTATGGACTCAAAGTGATTTCTCGGAAAAGGTAAAATGTAGAGTCTTTTTGCTTGAAGCTTGGCCAATGCTATTCCCTTGAATCTTGGGGTATTCCACAATCCCTTTGCCAACCCATCATTGAACTTTTCCTGAAATATGCTTAATGGAAACATTAATTCAATGACATATACGTTGTTATTATGAAATCAAATGGTCCAGTGCCGAGCGATGTGTACTTGTGACCCGAGAAAAGTTTTTTTAATGGCTTGAAATGAAAAGTTTGCGCATTTAACAAATTCCATTGTTTCAAAATTGGTAAACACAACTTGGCTCTTCATTGGTAAAAAGGGAATAAGGATGGGAAGAAATCGATGAAAACAGACAGTCCAGCATCGAGCGATGTGTACTTGTGACCCGATAAACTTTTTTAGCGGCTAGAAACGAAAAGTTTGCACATTTAAAACATTGTTTCAAAATTGGTAAACACAACTTGTCTCTTTATTGGTAAAAAGGGAATAAGGGTGCGAAGAAATCGATGAAATCAGACGGTCCAACGCCGAGCGATGTGTACTTGTGACACGAAAAAAGTTTTTTATGGCTAGAAACGGAAAGTTTGCATATTTAACGAATTTCATTGTTTCAAAACTGGTAAACACAATTTGGCTCTTCATTAGTAAAAAGGGAATAAGGGTGGGAAGAAATCGATGAAATCAGACGGACCAGCACCGAGCGATGTGTACTTGTGACCCGAGAAATGATTTTTCTAATGGCTAGAAACGAAAAGTTTGCACATTTAACAAATTTCATTGTTTTAAAACTGGTAAACACAACTTGGCTCCTCATTGGTAAAAAGGGAATAAGGGTGGGAAGAAATCAATGAAATCAAATGGTCCAGCATCGAGCGATGTGTACTTGTGACCCGATAAAAGTTTTTTTTAGTGGCTAGAAATGAAATTTTTTGCACATTTAACAAATTCCATTGTTTCAAAACTGGTAAACACAACTTGTCTCTTCATTGATGATAAGGGAATAAGGGTGGGAAGAAATCGATGAAATCAAATGGTCCAGCGTCGAGCGATATGTACTTGTGATCCGAGAAAAGTTTTTTTATGACTAGAAACGAAAAGTTTGCACATTTAACAAATTTCATTGTTTCAAAACTGATAAACACAACTTGGCTCTTCATTGGTAAAAAGGGAATAGGGGTGGGAAGAAATGGATGAAATCAGACGGTCCAGTGCCAAGCGATGTGTACTTGTGACCCGAGAAAATATTTTTCTAATGGCTAGAAACAAAAAGTTTGCACATGTAACAAATTCCATTGTTTCAAAACTTGTAAACACAACTTGGCTCTTCAATGGGAGAAAAGGAATAAGGGTGGGAAGACATCGATGAAATCAGACGGTCCAGTGCCTAGTGATGTGTACTTGTAACCCGAAAAAGTTTTTTTAATGGCGAGAAACGATTTTTTTTGCACATTTAACAAATTACTCCCTCCGGTCCTTTTTAGTCTGCATATAAGTTTTGGTCAAAGTCAAAGTATCTCTACTTTGACCAAACTTATAAAAAAAAGTATCAATATTCACAATATGAAATCAACATTGTTTCATTACGAAATGTAGTTTCATGAAATATATATTTCATATTGTACATACTTATATTTTTCTAATATATATTTTGTCAAAGTTTGTAAAGTTTGATTTGACACAAAACTAATACGCGGAGTAAAAAGGACCGGAGGGAGTACATTGTTTTCCAAAAGGGGCACTGTTATGCGTCGGCCGATGGATCTTTTTAAAAGATCCGCCGCCTCGTAAGCCGTTGGATTTGACGGATTAAAAGACCAAGCGATGCCTTCTAGTATTTGTTGCGGGAAATTTCGATAACACGGTTAAAGTTGTAGAAAATTTTGCAACGTAGATCAAGTTGCAATTTTTTCTATAATAGATGTCTTGTTGCAATTTTCTTTTGCTATAGAGGTTTGGCTGCAAAAAAAAAAATCAACAGAGATCTGGTTTCATTTTTTTTTTTTGCAACGGACGTATTGTTACAACAATTTTTGCAACATTGATATTGCTGGAGAAACGCACTGACATAAAACGAGCAACAAACAGCGACACATGTCACGCGTACTAGACGGCGGATGCTGGCGTGCAATCCATCGGCTAAAGCCAAAAGTTTTACTTCTTCAAAGCTCGTAAACACAACCAATCCATCGGCTAAAACCAAGAGTTTTATTTTTTCAAAGCTGGTAAACACAACTTGCCTCTTCAACGATAAAAAGGGAATAATGGTGGGGAGAAAAATCGATGAAATCAGACGGCCCAAAGCCGAGCGATGTGTAATTGTGACCCGAAAAAAGTTTTAATGATCAGAAACGAAAAGTTTGCATATTTTTTGTTTCAAAACCGATTAACACAATTTGGCTCTTCATTGATAAAAAGAAAATAAAGATGAAAAGGAATCGATGAAATCAAACATTCCAGCGCCGGTGTGCAACCGGGACCTCCACGCTTGCAGATGCATTTCATTGGTCACGAGTTCACATTGTAACAATTTATAAAGTACACAGCGCGATCGAATAGTTTGAGATATGCACCAACCAAAACCACCTAAAAAAATCAGGATTACGATCAAAACAACTCCTTCTTTTTGCGAAATACCGTCAAAACAGCTAAGAAAATCAGATGCGCCGCGCGTGGTCTCTCTCCTCGGGTCACGACCGCCGTGTGATACGTGCGGATTACTCCCATATACGCACGCGATACGTGCATGATTGGCACCCAACCATATACGTATTCTTTTCTGAAGAAACGGCGTGCAGTTAGCTGGCCCGTGGCGATCGCGATTAGCATTAGCACTTAGCAGCACCCAGGATCGCCGTCAGCACGGCTGCTCCCCTGCCTTCGTCTCCTCATTCCCTTCGCCCCTGGTATTCCCTCCCCTGCACCCTCGGCCGGGCGCCGCTATAAATACCCGGCACAGCGGTGTGGAACTCAGGAGTCCACCCACACACACACACCCACTCTCTTCTTCTCCCAACCGTCTCGGAGCAGAGCCTCTCCCTTCGCCTTCGTCTTCCTCCCTCTACGCAGTTGGACCTTTGCATGGCAGCAGTGGCTAGCTCCAAGGGGCGGGTGATCGCTGGGAGCCTCGTCGCGCGCGTCCTCGCCGGCAAGGCCAACAGCGCCTCCCTGAGGTATGCTCACACGCCTCCTGTGAGCTCAAAGAAACAAACACAGTAGCATGCGTATGTTGGAAGTAGATCAGCAGTTCAGCACTACTCCTACTAGTTCTACCGTGCCTCCGAGATCTTGATGCCGTGGAGATTTGTAAATGGTTCTTTTAGCTCGCTCTCGCCTTTCCTTGGGTATTGGCTACCCCACCACGCAGTATTATTAATCATGCTCTGCGAATGATTAACCGCTCTTCTCTGAAGCGGCGTTGTGGATAGGAGATAGGTGCCGTCATGCTACGCTAGAACTCGCCAAGACATCTTCTTCCAACCCAAAGTTAGAAAGATTGTGTCTTGAGTTCTCAATCACGCCCTCGCCGCTTTGGAAATATTCACAAAACTTCTTTATAAAGCATGGCAGAAACGCCCTTTTCTCTAAAAAAAAGTTTTCAGTTTCATTAACGCGTTTAGTCCCTATATAAGAACAAAAAAATAGACATCTTCGATCTCCTGCCCATAGCGTCGACGATCTGTATCAACACAGCTGCAGGATGCGTTGATGGATCTGGATACCAGGAGAGAGCTCCACCGCACAAGGAGGACGCAGAGAGGGCCAGATCCATGGAGATATTTCTCTGCACCTCAGCAGAGTCGCGGCCGGTATGGATGCCCGCCTCGCCGGAGACGGGAAGGAAAGGGCCAAAACATCACCCGACGAAGGGAAGGGATAGGGGAAGGATATTTATTGCTCGTAGAAGTGGTTGTTGACAGCGCGCGCAGCCAATGGGCGAGCCGGACGGGTCACTCGTTTATGTTTCTTTCGGGGAGATTTTTTGACGGCAGCGAATGGGTGGACGGGTAGGTGCGGTGCGCGGTGGTTGTCCACCCGCCACCTGCCGGCCTGCGCCCTCCCTTGGTTTTTACTCCAAGACCAGGGACGGGACGGTTTGGTGGTGGCGCCCACGGAGTTGCCGTCAGATCCAGGAGCGAGCCCGCATCTGAACCTGTACGGCTCCACTACTTTCTTTTTCGTTTTGCTCAAAAAAAAAACTGAACCAGCCGGCGGGGGCCCGGCCGTCGACGCGTCGTACATCGGGACGGGCCTTGGTCCTGGGGTACCGGCGGGCGTACTGGGTGCACGTACACGCTAGGGTGAGTAGGATGATGGCGCCGGTCTTATCCACAAGACCCACCACCCACCGACGCCTCCTGCCTTGGCCGTCGTGCCGCTCCACTTGGCCATATCCCTCTTCTTTGCTCCCCGACGGCCCCAGGCCAGGTGGGCGTGGCTCAAACGGCATGCATCGTGCTTTCATGCGTCATTCATGTTGTAGTGTCATCAAACTGAAAGAAAAAAAACTGACGGGCGTCCAACCGGCACCGCACGGCGCTCTTTGCATGAACTCATCGTCCTCCCGGACGCCACCCACACTTTGTGCTGCCCACCGCCACGGGAGCAGAGAAAAAAGGGGTGAAGAAAAGGGAAGTAACTTAATGGCAAGCAAACGGACAGCGCACCGGCCAAGATCTTATAGTAACTTTATTTACACACAAAAATAAAATCTTACTAGTAGTAATACCCACGTAGGACTTTTGATTAACGCCCGCTTATTGGGCTGCCGTATTGTTCTTTTGTTTTTCCCATGAAATCTTAACATCTTGTTGATATGTTACCATCAAGTCAACGTGGTACCGTTGCCTCATTAACGAACGAACGATCCGGTGTTTGGTGGTTTGGCAGGAGGGCGGTGCACGCGTCGGCCTACGACAAGAACGTGGACGAGCAGGTGCGCCCGGCCTTCGTGCCGGACGATGTGATCGGCGGCGCCGGGAGCCCAGACAAGTACTGGGGCCCTCACCCGACCACCGGCGTCTTCGGCCCGGCCGCGGTCGACCCCAAGCTGGCCGCCAGCCTCGCGCCGGCCAGCGCCGCGAATGGTGGCGCCGCCTCCGTGCTCGACCAGAAGGTGTGGTTCCGCCCGCTCGAGGACGTCGAGAAGCCCCCCGTCGCCTGATCGCCGCCGGCCAAGACGACCATAGCCCAGCTCGACGTCTCTATCACTCTGCTTAGCTGGGCTCCGCCACCTACCTAACTATAATCTCTAGCAGTGTGCTTGTGCTATAGTACAGTCATGGCAGGCACCAGAAGAAGAACCAGTAGTAGTAATGCGGTGTTGCTGCCTGGAATAAGAACGAGTGAAAGATATGTGATGATGATGATGATGATGATGTACCCCCGTCTTGAACCAGTGTTATTGCAAGTGTTTGGCACCCGCTGCGTCTCTTGAATTTCGCAAATTAACGTTCTTTTGGATGTGCTATTTTGGGGTTGGTTTTGGTTTGAGATCAGTTTCTGTCAGGCATTCAGTATCGACAGGAACTTGAACGCCTTGTGGCTGAGTTGCATTTGGCTGGGGTTTGATCAACGTGTTCCACGCTGTGAATTTGTTGTGTGGTCCGAGACAGACCCATCTGCCTCGCAGCTTTCCTGAATGAAGATGATGTTCATGGCCTAGCTGTGTGGGGGCGCCTCGACGTCGACGGTCCTGTGGAATCATGTTCTTTTGCTATGGGTCTCCAGTGTTGAGTTTCGTTTTAGAATGGTGTGTGTTTTGCTTTGCAGGCTCAGAAAAAGGATATCTGTTCTGAAAGTAGTGGGAGAAGAGGCACAGGAATCAGTGAACTAGCCTTTGCAGACACAAAAAATGGATTTTCTTCGCCAATGAACAGATGCCTTGCTGATCAATTGTAAACGCTGACATGAATGCACAATTGAGCTACTCCTATTTGACACAGGCACACATCACTAACAAAAGCAGTCATACATCAGCTAAGCAGCAGGTGATGAGATCTGAATAGATTGTGCAAATCAGCTACGAGCTCTAGATCCCTATCCGCCACCTCTGGGCAAACCCTAGATCGGCCGATCGGATGACTGCGGCGCTTTTGTGCCGTATCCCTCTTGGGAGCATCATTTTGGAGGTATGCATAGACTCGAGGAACCAGTGGACGACATCTACGGTGGAGCGACGTTCCATGTGACGCATCAACTACGTGGAGTCTTGGCGGCGTGGCGTGGCAAGGCCTTGGCAACGAATGTGTGATGATGGACGTGCGTAGGGAGGAGGTGTTGTCTGGCGCCATGATGACGTTGACAACAGGCTTGACAAGGTTGATACATCAGTATCTGCTCTGAAGATAGATCGATGGAAGACGACGACGACGGCCTATAAGTGCGTCGGGCCGGTTTGTGCCCCAAACCTGGTATGGCTTGGTTGGGGCTCCGGATTTAGATGCAGAGGCCGGGGGTCGCCAACTTTTCCCAATAATTATGTCGTTTCTACAACCATGTGGAATCATGCATCCTTTTTGATTGGTATCCACTGCAGAGGTTCAGTTTAGAATGTTCAAAATAGATTCACTAGGTCGACATTCCAAGCTTAGGTTCTGGAGGACAAAGGCTTGTTATGGCAAATCAGCTGCGAACATGTGTAACCGATACAAGTTCAGACAAGGGTGTTGGTGGCTGTGATGTACTCCCAGCCTTTGGGGGTTGGTTTTGGGTTGCAACTTGCAAGCGGTCTCCGTCAGGCATTTTGTATTGGCGAGGACCTGAATCTGATGTGACCGAATTATATTTGGACGGTGTTTGATCAACGTGTTTGCTCATGCCATGAGCTGTCTGTGTGGTCGAGACCCATCTGCCGGGCAGAATTTCTGAACAAATATGGACCATATAGCGTCCATGACCCAACAGCGTGGGGCGCCTTCGACGTCGAGAGTCAAGCGGGTTCCCACCAGCGTTGGCTGCGATTCTTTCCGGACGGTGTTCATGTGGATTCATGCTCTGTCGGGCATTCAGAATTGACAGGGACATGAGCAGAACGCGACTGAATTTTATCTGGGCGATGTTTGATCAACGTGTCTCCCATGCTCTGAATTGTTCCATGGCCCTGGCCCGTCTGCTGGTCAGCATTTCTGAATAAAGATGAGCTTCATGATTCAGCGGTAGCAGTGTGTGGACATGTGGAATCCTGTGTTGAGATTCAATTCAGCTACTTTTGGGAATTTTGCGTGCAGAGCTTTTGCCTAAAAAGAAAGACATCTGCTCAGTCTAGCTTAAGGAGGAGGCAGAAGCTTCTGAATCCAGCACCAGTGGTCTGCTCTGAATTAGTGGAGGAAGACCAACTTTTCTTACAGAGCCATTGCTGATCCAAAAGAAGTATGTGATAAATAAAAGTGTGTAACTGGCACGAGGTAAGATTCAGAACACTAACAAATCACTTAGGAAATCATACTGCAAATCAGCTACAAACACTGCTATTGGTACAAAGTTTTTATTTACAAAAAAAAAAGCAGTTCTGTGCTAATCAGTCTTGAACACACCGTCTGATATGTGAATATGTAACTGACCCTGTCAGAACACTAAGTTTCTTAGTGTTGTGACCACAACAGTTACTTTAGTTTTTTTCGAAAAGGAAAAGACTTGAGTTTTTATTTGCCAATACAATGAGCACGTGGCAAGCCTTTCTTTTTATTGCCGTGCATTGGACAACCCATTCAGAACAAAACACACAGATGAGGCTATTTTTGGTATTTTTAGAGTTTATAACTCAGCTCGCACTGACAGTGGCTAGGGGGGGGGGGGGGGATCAAAGTCTGAAGGCATAGTCAACAGCTAAAGCAAAGCAGGGTAACTGAATATGGACCGATAGAGTGGTTTCTTCTGGTAGTCACAGTGCAATTCGACAGTTTCAGAGTTCTGTGCCCCTTTTTCGAAGATTTGGAATAGCTCTGTGTTGAGTTGCGGTTTCAACAGTTATGTTTCAACACATGAACAACCATGATCTATCAATAACAAACTACGTAGTACTGTACATCCGTACTAGCAATCTCACCAAGTCTAAATCACCTTCAGTCAAAACTGCTGACGTGCAAGTATGTCTACCATCCCACCAACTTTAAAAAATTTCACCAAGTTTCAATCACCTTCAGTCAAACTACTGGATTTTTTCCTTGCGCTCACCAGTCACCGGTAGAGTGGGAAACGACGCCTCGAGAAGGAAACTGAATATGAAATATAGAGCAACGGCCAAAACACCAAAACAAAACCCATGAGCAAATTTATCACCACATATGTCTACTTTTTTCGAATAATCAAGTATTTAGTGAAATACTGAAGGCAGACAGAACTAGAGCTAGGACGGTGATATGCACAGCCCAAGCCAAGAAACACTACTGGTCTTAACTGAAGCAGATGTCTTTTTTTTTTTTGTGTGTGTGTGTAACTGAAGCAGATCAAGAAATACTATACTGGTCATCTCTACTATAGTACGGAGTACGTCCCAATGTCCCATTATACTATTATACTATTTGATGATGGACGACTATGGCAGTGCTGTGAGTGGCCGTGATGTACTCCCAGCCTTTGGGTGTTGGTTTTGGTTTGCAACTTGCAAGCAGTTTCCGTCAGGCATTCTGTATTGACGAGGACCTAATATAATGTGACTGAATTATATTTGGACGGTGTTTGATCAACGTGTTTGCTCATGCCATGAGCTGTTTGTGTGGCCGAGACCCGTCTGCCGGGCAGCATTTCTGAATAAAGATGCGCCCATGAACCAGCGGTTTGGGGGCGCCTTGAATCGTCGAGAGTCATGTGGATTCTCACCATGCTCTGTCAGGCATTCAGTGTTGACAGGGACATGAACACAACGTGACTGAATTTTATCTGGGCGACGTTTGGTCAACGTGTCTCTGATGCTCTGAGCTGTTCCGTGGCCCAGGCCCGTCTGCCGGTCAGAATTTCTGAATTATGATGCTGCTCATGATTCAGCAGTGTGTGGGGCGCCTTGACGACGTCGATGTTCGACAGTCATGTGGAATCCTGTGTTGAGATTCAATTCAGCAACAGTGAACTGGTCATTGCTGATACAAAAAAATTACTACCATATTTGCAAAGGAAATGAGGAGACGTCATGCTAATCAATTAGAAACACTTGCATGAATATGCAACTGTTGTTTTATAAACACTGGCTGATCCAAAACAAGTAGTGTGATACATACAGGTGTGTGACTGGCACGGGTCGGAACACTAACAAATCACCTGGAAAATCATACTGCAAATCAGCTACTCCCTCCGTTCCTAAATATAGGTCTTTAAGAAATTTTATTAAGGGACTACATACGAAGCAAAATAAATAAACCTACATTCTAAAATATGTCTATATACATCTGTATGTAGTATCCTAATGAAACCTTTACAAAGACTTGTATTTAGGAACGGAGAAAGTACAAACACTGCTACCGGTACAAAATTTAGAACACTAAATAAGCACTCGTAAATAAATAAATAACAGTTGGTTATGTTATGTTTCACCTCGAAAAAAAGAAGACGCCGTACTAGAGCCATGTAGGCGAGTACGACGAGAGTCGGCTAGAAAATACGGTCGAATCTTCTCACGGTCTGCAGGCAAACGTGCAAAGTAGTAACACAAGAACGCACAGTATCCAACGGTCTATTACAAGATACAGAAGAGAGTTTTTATTTGCCAACACAATGAGCATGTGCCGTGCGACTTTTATTGCTGTGCGTTTGACAGGTCCTGAAGATCCTGACCAACATATTCAGAACACACATTTGAGGGAGAGGCTATTTTAGTTTACTGATGTGTCTAGGGATCAAAGTCTGAAGGCATAGTCAATTTATCGTCAGATGACGGTTCGAGCTGTGTCTGAGACTGAGAGAGTGGTTTCTTCAGTTTAGTTACAGTGCAATTCGACAGTTTCAGACTTCTCTAAGAAACAAGAAACGATCCGATCTATGAACGGGTAACTGGCACAGAGCCACATAAGCAACAAACACTCTGATATATGTAGGTGACACGAGGCCACCACTTACAAGTTATTTAAGCTAAATAAACAATCATCACCCTGATACAAGTTCAGAACACGACAAGAGTCGACTAAAAAATACAGCCAAATCCTCTCACGCTCACGCTCTGCCGGCGAACGTGCAAAGTAGTAACAACACAAGAACGCACACAGATAAGTTAGATCAGTGGGGTTGGGTTTGGGTTGGAGAAACCATGGTTTCACAACCAAAATCTTCAGTGAGCATCCAAGTTAGGTAAATCCGATGCCGTCAGTCGAATCATCAGCACGCGTTCTCGTCGAGCCTGCCAAGGCGCACCCTGCTCCGCTCTCGGTTCTGCGTTTTCGACGCCGAGTTGTCGTCCAGCCTGCCGAGGGGCACCCTGTTGTGCTCCCTCTTCTGCGATTTGCACGCCGAGTTCTCGTCCAGCCTGCCCAGGGGCATCCTAGCTGCTGGTTCTCTGTTCTGCATTCCATTTCAAACGCCAACACCATCAGCACATGAAAATCACACACTTTGAGCATAATAATATCACCAGCACATAGAAGAAGATGGAGGCGATTTGGTGGTGGTTACCTTCTGAGCATTCAGCTTCTCCTTGAGCTTCAGCCTGAGCCTCCTCAGGCTCAGCGTGTCCAGTGGCTTCTTCCCTTCCTTCACTTCAAAAATGGGGTGAACGGAAAATTTATCCACTGGCTTCTCCATGTCTTGTGCCTTCTCCTTGAGCTGGACCCTAAGCTTCCTTAGGCTCAGGCTGCCCAATGCTTCAGATTCGTTGCCTTCCTCCTTCACTTCCTTCTCTTTTTCCATTGCAACAGCAGGTTCTGCAGCCTTCTCCTTGAGTTGGACCCTAAGCTTCCTCAGGCTCAGGCTGCCCAATGCTTCAGATTTTTGCATTGCAACAGCAGGTTCAGTAACAGCTTCAGGCACCGTTGTTGCATCCATGGACAGGAACTTGGTGGCATCCTCGAACAGGCCTGCAAACAACGGCGAAATGACATGGCCGCTGCTGTCTCCGGCAGCGTCAAACACCGGCGAGCGGTCGCCGGCGAAAACGCTCTCCCTGACTGCCCACTCGTCGTCTGTCACTGTGGCCTGCGACAGGTAGTCCACGGTGGCCACTCCCTTGGCACACTCCCTGGCTGGCCATTCATCATCAGTCACCGTGGCTTGTGACGACAGGTTGTCGACGACGAGCATCTCCTCCACTGCATCCTCTTCAGCGGACACATCTGTGAGGCCCTTGATTGCACCCTCATCGTCAATTACTGTGGCTTGCGACAGGTTCTCGACGGTGACCACTTGCACAGCACCCTCAAACAGTGTGGCTGGGCTGTGTGGCATGTCGTCGCCAGCCACCACTCCGCCGTCGTCCACCTCAATGGCCACATCTGTCAGCTCACAGGCTTGAGACAGGAGGTTGACGGTATCAGATTCCTGAACAGGCTCGTTCTTTGCATCCTCTTCAACAGGCTCTTCTGTGCTATGCTGCACCGCATCAACAATCAGATCTTCATCGGCCTTGGCTGCGCTCTCAAGCATAGCACCAAAGGTCTCCTCTTCAACAGGCTCATCAACATCTTCATGCATGTTATGCTGCACCTCACCAACAATCAGATGGTCCTTGTGCTCGTTGGTTTTGGCTGCGCTCTGAAACAGAGCACCAAGGAATGGTGTTTCCTTGTCCTCCTCTTCAACAGGCTCATCCTTGTTGTCATTTGTTTTGGCTGCGCTCTGAAACAAAGCACCAAGGAATGGCTCTTCATTCTCCTCATCAACAACCATATCTCCCTTTTTCTGACTGGCTTTGGCTGCGCTTTGAAACATATCACCAAAGACTACTTCATCCTCTTCATTCTCCTCTTCAACAACCATATCTCCCTTGTTCTGACTGGCTTTGGCTGCGCTTTGAAACATATCACCAAAGACTACTTCATTTTCATCCTCTTCAACAGCCATATCTCCCTTGTTCTGACTAGCCTTGGCTGAGCTTTGAAACATATCAACAAAGACTGAAACCTCATTTTCATCCTCTTCAACAGACAGATCTTTCTTGGCGGCGCTGGTTTTGGCTCCGCTCTGGAACAGAGCACCAAGGAATGGTGCTTCATCCATGTTGTGCTTCACCACCTCATCAACAGCCAGATCTTTCTTGGCCGTGCTGGTTTTGGCTGCGCTCTGGAACATAGCACCAAGGAATGGAACTTCATCCATGTTGTGCTTCACCACCTCATCAACAGCCAGATCTTTCCTGGCCGTGCTGGTTTTGGCTGCGCTCTGGAACAGAGCACCAAGGAATGGAACTTCATCCATGTTGTGCTTCACCTCCTCATCAACAACCAGACGTTCCTTGTTCTCATTGGTTTTGGCTGCGCTCTGGAACTGAGCACCAAAGAATGACACTTCATTCTCCTCCTCTGAGACAGCCTCATCAACAACCAGGTCTTCCTCCTCCTTGGCTTTGGCTGCACTCTGAAGCACCTCATTCTCCTTCTCACTGACAGTGTCTGCATCGCAGGTGAAACCAACCTCCACAGCTGCCTCCACTGGTACCGCCTGGTCGACGGGCACCATTTCTGTCTCTTCACCGGACTGAAGAATCTTCTCAACTTCCTCAACATCCACCATTTCTATTTCTTCACTAGAATGATGAACCTCCTCAGTGGCCTCACCGGATTTTGGCGAGGCAGGAGCCACTGGCTCTTCCACGGGCACCATCATATCAATCTCTTCGGTGGACTGATGATCCTCAGCTTCCTTGGCCTCACCGAATAATTCTGGCGCTTCCACCTGCACCATTTCAGTCTCTTCAGCCTCAGCGGCATGATGATCCTCAGCTTCCTCAGTGGCCTCACCCAATTCTGGCGCTGCCACCTGCACCATTTCAGTCTCTTCAGCCTCAGCGGCATGATGAATCTCTTCGTCCAGTGGCCCCTCGCTGGAGACAGTTTCAGCCAAGAAATGGATTTCCTGTTCAACGACATTCAGGGCGACTGGGGACTGCTCACACCTCTGGACATCGTCCTGCTGCTCTTCCACTGATGAAACAACCGTGCTGCAATCTTCTACCACTGATGCTGCTTCTTCCACTAGCTCAGGACTGGCTTGTACATCCGTGGCTAACCCTGCAATTTCAGATAGTCAGTAATTTGACGCTACAGAAAAGGTGGAAGGAGCATCAATTTCAGAGAGATGGGGAAACACTTGTCTCACCTTCTTCTTCCTGAGCTTGTTCCTCAACTAGCTCATTCTGCACCTCGTTCTGAAGATCCATGGCCTCTTCTTCCATTTCTTCAGTACCATCATCACTTCCCTCGTCTGAGGAAACCGCATGCACAGCAGTTTCCATATCAGGGACGCAACCTGATTGTAAAGAAAATTGTCATCGGTTTCTGAATTCAATTCGGGACATTGCAGACAGAGAGAAAACGTGGAACAAGGTGCTACTGAAATGAAGATGCCTGTCTCACCTTCGACTTTCTGGCTCTGTTCCTCAACGAGCTCGTTTTGCACCTCGTTCTGAAGATCGATGGCCTCTTCTTCTATTTCTTCAGTACCGGCACCTACCTTGTCTGAAGAAACCGGCGCGTGCACAGCAGTTTCCACCACACCTGATTGCAAACAAAATTCTCATCAAATTAAGATTTCATGACAACTACCGAAAACATGGGAGACCTATTAGTTTCAAGTTGCTGCAGAAGTCTCTCTTACCTTCGTCTTCCTGGCTCTGTTCTTCTTCTATTTCTTCAGTATCATCATTTTCCTCGACGGAGGAAACCGATGCAGTCTCCACATCCCCCTCTTCTTCTATTTCTTCAGTGTCACCATCTTCCTCGGCAGGGGAAACCTGTGCAGTTTCCATAGCAGGCACATCACCTGCTTCTTCAGAGGAAACCTGTGCAGTTTCCATATCAGGCACACCACCTGCTTCTTCCTGACACTGGTCCTCAGCCAGCTCGTTTGGCTCTTCGCTCTGAAGATCCATGGCCTCCTTTTCCATTTCTTCAGTAGGTACAGCAGTCTCCATATCATCACCTGATTGCAAACAAAATTTCCATCAGTTTCAGATAGGATAGTCAGGAGACATAATGCGGGACATTGCAGCTACAGAAAGACATGGGACACGCATCGATTTCAAGTCTGAGGATCACCTGTCTCACGTTCCTCTTGCTTGTTCTGCTCCTCAACTAGCTCGTTTTGCTCCTCGGTCTGAGCGGCTGCTTCCAATTCTGCTGCACCGTCAGCTCCCTCGTCAGAGGAAACCGGCGCAGGCGCAACAATTTCGACAACAGCTGCTGCAAACATAATTTGCATGAGGCGATGAATCTAACGGCGCAAGCAAATTTGATTTGACGAAAGCAAGTTTTTTTTTTTTACCTTGCTGGCCTTCTCCTTCCTCTTCCTGCTCTGTACCAGTCTTCCTCGACGGAGCCCTCCTCGACGCCCGTCTTGTCTTGGGCGCCTCTTCCTCGGTGACAGCAGCCACAGTCGTCTGGCTCCGAGCGCGGCGAGTGACCCGAGCCGGCATGGCCTCGGCGGGCGCCACCTCTGTCTCGGTCTTGCTTGCTCCGACTCTTTTCCTCGTAGCCGGAGCCGCGACAGGCTCGGCACGTGCGCGCCCGCGGGCACCGCGCCGTTCCACGCGAACCGCAGGAGATTTCTCCTCCTTCTCCACCGGTGACTCTTCTTCATCAACCTGGTTCTGCGGATTCGTGGCTTCTTCCTCCATTTCTGCAGCATCACCAGCTGCTTCGTCCGAGGAAACCGGCGCAGGCGCTTTCGCATCAGAGACGACGGCTGGTCGCAAACAAAATTCGCATCAGGCGACAAATCAACATACTGTAATTCGCAAGCAAATTGACTTGAATGAAGCAACCGAGCTGTTCTTACCTTGCTGGTCTTCCCCTTCCTCTTCCTTCTGTGCAGCGGTCTTCCTCGACGCCCGTCTTCCCTTGGGCGCCTCCTCAGCCACCGTGCTCTGGCTCCGAGCGCCACGAGTGGCCCGAGCTGGCACGGCCTCCGCAGCCGGAGCATCATCCCATGTCACGGTATTACTTGTTGCAGCCTTTTTCCTCGTGGCCGGAGACGCCACAGGCTCGGCCCGTGCGCGGCGGCGGCCACCGCGCCTCCCCACAGCCTCCACTGGTGGTTCTTCTTGCACTTGTGCTGGTGTATCCGCGGCTACTGCCCCTGCGATTACAGATCTGAGAATCAGACACATAGTTCGGGACAATGGAGCCATACATTCTGAGGTCCGGCCGTCTCACCTTGGCCGTCCTGGCTCTGTTCCTCAACCTCGGTGTGCTCCTCGTTCTGAGGATTCGTGGAATCTTCTTCCATTTCTGCAGTTTCCATATCAGAGGCGACAGCTGAATGATATCAATCATCGAATTAGGCAAGAATTAAAGATTTGAAATTAATTCAGAAAGAATTAGGCAAGAATTAATTCAGAAAGAATTAGGAAAGATTTGAAGAAAATTACCTTCCGTCCCCTTTGTTTCTTCTTCCTGCTGCGTACCAGCCTTCGTCGCCGCGGCTCGCCTCGACGCCCGTCTTGTCTTGGGGGCCTCTTCCTCGGCCACGGGCGCCGCCGTCGTCTGGCTCCGAGCGCGAGTGGCGCGGGCTGGCACGGCCTCCGCAGCGGCATCCTCTGTCTCGGTCTTGCTTGCCGCAGCCCTTTTCCTGGTAGCCGGAGCCGCCACAGTCTCCGCAGGTGTATCTTCCGTCTCGGTCTTGCTTGCCGCAGCCCTTCTCCTCGTGGCCGGAGCAGCCACAGGCTCGACCCGTGCGCGCCCGCGTCCTCGTCCTCGTCCGCGGCCGCGGCCGCGCCGCCCGGCTGGCGCCTTATCTTCCTCCTCCTCCTCGCTGTCCACCAGTAAGATGACCTCCAGCGAGATATCCTCCTGCTTCTTCCTCTCTTTCTCCTCCTCCTCCTCTTGTTTCTTCTTCTTCTCTTTCTCCTCTTCCTCCTGCTTCCTTTTCTCTACTTCATCCGCCTGCTTCCTTTTCTCTTCTTCTTCCTCCTCCTGCTTCTTCTTCGCCTCCTCCGTCTCCTGCTTCTTGGTCTTCTTCTTCTTTACCTCCTCCACGACCGCCTGAACGGCCGGCTTGGCCACCTCGGCCACCGGCTGCTCGACATATTCCTCAATCCCGTCGACCTGCAAGGACAAAAACGCGCGATTCAGTCAAATCAGCCAACGGCGACCTAGATCTGTCTTGAGACGGTGATTCAAAGACCAAGAAGATACCGCGGGGAGCGCGGCGAGGGCGTCGGCGATGGCGGCGTTGCTGAGGTTGGCGCGCACGCCGTTGCGCTTGGCCAGCGCCTGGAGGTCGCGGCGAGGGAGCGCGTGGAAGTCCATGGTCACCGGCGGCCGGGTCCGTCTCCTACCTTTACCTACCTACCTCTCTCCTCGGTCTCTGAAATCTTTGCTAGAGCGACTGTGCGGAGCTGCGATTGGGAAACCGGAGGAATGGAGCGTCGGGGCCGGATTTAAAGGCGAAAAGTTTGGATTTTGAATTCCGGGCAGCCGACCGTTGGGCGGGTTGGAGCGTCCCTCGGCCTCTCGTCTCGTCTCCCTGCCGACCGTTGGGGGTTGGAGCGTCTCGCCGCCTCTCTCACCGTCACCGTGGATGGATATGGTAGGGTACTTTAAATTAAAAATGGAGACATAGGTCGGGGCATCTTTTTGGATCACACGCTGCATGTTGCGAGTAGGAGTGCTTCAAATCGTCGCCTCGTTGTTTGCTTGCCTTTACTCTCCTCGATTTGGTGCGGCCCTTCTCGGAATTGATTGGTAGCTTGTTAATTGAAGTGCAAATCTCTTATCTCTTATAAAAAAAGGTAATTTTAAGAGCAAATATAATTTTTAAAAGTATCCTAATTTTGTTGTTGCGGGTGGAAAAGTATCCTAATTTGGAGCTGCCGTTCTCCACTCCAACCTTCATATCATCGCAATGTTTCCCCACATGAATAGGGACTAATAAACGGACATGGACATGAGAGGTGTCATCCAATATTATCATGTATATGTCCGTCAGTAAAAAGTAATTTCAAATTGAAGCAAAGTCCGATCCATGGTGTGCGCGGGATCATATGCCCGATTACAACAAAAAGATGCAATATACTTAATTTTTTACATGCCTGATCATAGAAAAATAACCAACTGACATCCGAGCCTTCCTGTTCAAGGTCTCGTCGCCGCCGTATGTAGCCTCGGCCTTCGGCTCATTGTCCGCCGCCTCCTCCTCCTAGCCCGTCGCCTCTAACCCATATTTCTTCCGCCGCAACATCTTGTGGCGGACGACTTGCATAATCATCTTTGCGTTTGGCATTAAAGACTCCAAATTCTTTTCTTCGAACATGGCCTTCTTCTCTTCGATCATGTCCCTATTCTCTTCGAGCACTAACTTCTTCTCGGTTGTCTTCATCAACAGTTTGAACCTATCCGCCCTCTTTTCCTCCTTGATGTCCGAGCGCTTGAC
Organism: Hordeum marinum; assembly: GCA_022496015.1. Lineage (NCBI taxonomy): Eukaryota > Viridiplantae > Streptophyta > Magnoliopsida > Poales > Poaceae > Hordeum > Hordeum marinum. Next base: position 484,194,253 of record CM039673.1, read on the forward strand.
CTATGCCTCCCCCTTCTTGGACAAGATGTCCTCGAACTTCTCCGTGAACTTCAGCATCGCACCTTCTCACTTTGCCCTCTCCTCTTCCCACTTCTTGGGTGGTTCATTTGTTGGATCGGTTTGGTCACTGTTTCTTCCTTGGTGGCTTGGCCGACGGTCTTGGCTATGCATACGTTTCACTTCGGTTGCCCATTCAATTTCAACCAACAATGCTTGACGGTGAAGTTTTTCTTCTCCAACTTCTTAAACACCATACACACGAGAAGGCTACAAAATAGAGCAATGTCAGCAAAGCTATGCACACATTCGGGTAGTGATTAACAAAACTCTGCACATCCGGCTAGTCATCAACAAAACTATGTACACACCCGACTAGTCATCAACAAAACTATGCACACATTCGGCTAGTGATCAACAAAACTATGCACACATCCGGCTACTGATCAACAAAACTATGCACACATCCGGCTAGTGATCAACAAAACCATGCACATCCGGCTAGTGCCCAACAAAACCATGCACATCCGGCTAGTGATAAACAAAACTATACACATCCTACAACATTGTCAACAAAACCGTGCACACATCCAGCTAGTGATAAACAAAATTGTGCACATGCGACAATATTGTCAATAAAACTATGCACACATCCGGCTAGTGATCAACAAAACTATGCACATCCGGCTAGTCATCAACAAAACTATACACACATCCAACTAGTAATCAACAAAACTATGCACATCCGACTAGTCATCAACAAAACCATGCACGCATCCGGCTAGTAATCAACAAACATATGGACATCTGGCCAATGAACTTACTTGTTTGGTAATTTGCACACCATTAGGGCATCGTACGATGAGATGCGCTAAGTGCACGATTTAAGGCACTTGCCCGTCGGTGGTTGCTGTGGATTGCCTAGTGAGCTATTGGCAGTGTAGTAGTATGGAGTCTTGTAATGATCTGGCCATGGCGGCGTCTAGATGGCAGACGACACCATCGGGGCTCGGCGACTCAGGCCGCGACCTCCATCACATACGTGACAAGCACGCCTACCATGATGGATGCCATCAACACACCCACAGTCGGCCTTCCGCTTCTTGAGCTTCTCTTCCTTTGCGGCATTCGCTTTGATGCAGTGAGTTTGTCGTGGGCCGGGTTGATCTTCTGGACGAGGGTGATGCGGGGATCCTGCTAGACCTTCACCAACCCCTCCATCTCCAGCAGGTCCTCATCCGGTTCCATGGGTCGGCCATGGAAGTGAGGAAGAAAGTGGGAGAAAGGGCGGGAATTGCTTGAAGAGCGACATGAGGGAAGAAGAGAGTGGGGGATTTTTGCACGGAAACAATGTGGGTGCTACAAAAGTGCAGGCTCCGCATTCCTTTTGGGCGGGCCATGGGTGTAGGAGACCGATATGGCTCATGTCCGGACTCTTGCACCCCCCACACGTTTGGTTCCAGTTTACAAAAGAAACGTGGTCTGGACCACGCGATAGACCGATACAAGCCCTCGTTGGATGGCGTCCGTGCTCCGGACCATGCGGTTCGGACGTATGTGGGTGGTTTGAGGGTCGGCGTTGGAGATGATGCCCTAAGGCCTTCTTTGGTTTGGAGGAATTTCATAGGAATATTATAGTACATGATTGATACGTCTCCAATGTATCGACAATTTTTGATTGTTTCATGCTATTATATTATCAATATTGCATGCTTTATATGCAATCATATGCTATTTTATATCATTTTCTGGGACTAACCTATTAACTTAGCACCGAGCGTGAGTTCTTATTTTTTGCGTGTTTCTCACCTTTTTAGAGAAACATTATCAAACGATGTCCAAACACGATGAAACTTTACACGTGTTATTTATGGACATAGAATGTAACAGCCCGGGACCGACGCTCCAGAAGATTCCCCTTTTATTCCATTCTCGTCATGTGTTTCGTCTGGTTGTCGCATTCATCACTGCATCATTGCATCATCTGCATAGCATTGTCACTCGTTTTCAAAAACTTGCATCCATTCGTAGTTGCTGGTTCTCTCCGCTCTTGTCGTTGCCCGTTTCGAGACCAACCACACGCACGCGCCCACGACATCGTTTAAAAAATGTTTTAAAAGACGCTCTAAAAATATTCCCGGATTGGGTCAAAACCTGGCGTGTGGTCTTATTATAGTGTAGGTAGGTCGTCTGCCAAATTTCATCGCATTTCGAGTTCGTTTGATACCCCATCGGTCAGTCGTAGCAGTGCGGTCATCGGGTTATTCGTCGGACGTTTTCGATGTTTTAAAACTCGTGTCACGGGCTCACACTTCCCTTTCTTCTTGGCCCAACCACCTCTCCACAGCCACGCTGCCCACTTAGCCCCCCTCCGCTTCCGGGCCGTCCGATCAAGATCGATTGGTCCGAAAACAGTGCAAACCCCCCTCCCCTAGCTCCCAAACTGCTATTTATACCCGTAGCCCGCCTAATTGGGAAAACCCTAATCCCTCCTTGAATCTCGTGCCAAACCACCCACCAGCCGCCACCCAACCACAGCCTCCCTCCTTCGAGCCGCCAGGCCCGTCGAAGCCAATCTGGGCCCGCCCCGGGCCCGGGTCACCGTCGCCACTCGCCCCCGAAGCGCTCGCTCCCGAGTCCCGTAGCCTGCAGCCAATGCCGCCAACTGCTGGCCCGATCCCGTCGCCGTCGGACTATCGCCGGCCTCACCAGACATCGCCGGAGGCCGTGCCACGCGCCCCTCTCTCTTCCCTCTCCTTCTCCCATCCTGCTCTCCATCTCTCCCCTAACCCCCTCTCCCTCTCTGTTGTGCCATGGAGCAGGAGCCCCGCCCTAGCCACCCCGGATCTCCCTCACCAGGCGTCACCTCGACCGTGTGCCACCAGGAACGGAGTCCGCATGGCCGGATCTGCCGATGCCCGGCCTCGCCTCCTTCCTTCCCTTCGCCGGAGCCTCGCCGAGGTCGTCGTGCCGTCGCGCCATGTCCCTGCTCAGGAGCGAGCAGGGGAGCCGCCACTCGCGTTGATCGTTATCGCTTTGCCTATGGCCCATCTCGGTGCCCTCTAGCCGGCCCATCACCTCCTCGCCCTGGTGGGCCTCTCCATCGACCAGTCTCCTAAGGCCCAAGGTGAGCTGCCGGTTGCCCCAATGCTATTTTGCGCCTATACGCTGTTTAGATAGGTTGCGCCTACCCTGTTGAGCCCATCAGTGCACAGATTCGGCCCGTTACCTGTTTTTCCCTGCATGCGAATTTGCCAATTATCCACAGAAAAATAGAATTGCAGAAAAACCCTTGTAGTTCATGCATTTAATAACTTTTCAACCGTGCATCATATGTAAAAACTTTAAATATGTAATATGACCAGAATTTTATGTAGTTTCACAATAAGCAACTTTCATACATGTTTAAAATACTTAAACGTGCTGTTTGCATTAATTTGCATCAATGCCATGTTAAAATGATTTATTTCATATCTACTAAACCGTAGCTCCGATAAAAATGTTCCACACATGTAACTTGGCTAGAAAAATGTGTAGAATCACATGGTGACATTTATTTTGCTGTTTAATAACTCTAAAATTTGGTTAGTACAGATCTGGACCAAATTCTTATTATGCTTATGGGGTGTTTCGAAAATGTTATATATTGCTTCCGGCCCCATTTAAAATGCCTAGATGATATAGTTGTTCATGCTTCACCTCTTGCCATGTTTAACAACATTTAATATTGATGAGTACCTAAACGAGAGTGAACTAAATATTCAACGTGGAGTTTCGTCAATAGGCAACTCGTTGCATATTGAACTTCACTTAATGTGTAGTAGTTGTTTGTTGTTCTTGCCATGCCATGCCATGCCCTGCATATTAAACCGGACATGCATCATATTTGTTTGCGCATCGTGTCTTGCATATGTTGTGGTGTATCTTGTGTTGATTATTGTTTCCGGATTGCTTCTTCTCGATAGAGTTCCGAAAGCGTTCGGAGTGTGAGGTTTCATTCGACTACGTTGGATCGTCTTCTTCATGGACTCGTACTTATTCCGAGCGGGATCTCAGGCAAGATGACACATTTCCCTGGATACCACTACTATCATTGCCATGCTAGATGTCTCATTTTTACCGCTATGTCATGCTACCTACCACTTGTTTGTCAAGCCTCCCAACATTGCCATGAAAGCCTCTAACCCTCCACCTTCCTAGCAAACCTTTGTTTGGCTATGTTACCGCTTGCTCAGCCCTTCTTATAGCGTTTCTAGCTGCAGGTGCAATTGCTACCATGTGACAACATGGACATTCTTTTGTTATCACCATATTATTGCTATTTAATTTAATGCACTTATACACTTGGTAAAGGGTGGAAGGCTTGGCCTTTTGCTCGGTGTTTTGTTCCACTCTTGCCGCCCTAGTTACTTGTGAACCGGTGTTATGTTCCATAAATGAGCGCTCCTAACATGCTCGGGGTTGTTATGGGGACCACCTTGATTTTTGTTTTAGGATAAAGCTTGTCTGGCAAGGCCCAACATTGGTACTACATTTGCCTAATAACTAATAAAATTGCATAGGGACCCGTCGGCACCCGCGGATAATTAATCAACAACCCGGGCCAGTGCTCCTCATGAGTGTTGGTCCAAACTAGAGCACTGTGTGGGGCCAACCCGGGGCAACTCGGGATATTTCTATCAGGCCACCGTACACTAGCTTATCCACCGTGTCCTGAGAACGAGATACAAGCTCCTATCGGGATCGTCGACACGTCGGGAGGCCTTGCTGGATTTTTTTACCTTTCTCGAACGTCTTGAGTGAGGAACTCTGATCTTCTTCGGGCTATCTCGAGGTGTCGGATTTCCTTTGGAATTGCCTAGGATGATCACGAGATCCGTGGTCGAGGTTATTGTTGGGAGACGTAGTAGTAAATCAAAAATTTTCTTACGCGTTCACCAAGATCCATCTATGGAGAAACCAGCAACGAGCAAGGGGAGAGTGGATCTTCATACCTTTGAAGATCGCTAAGCGGAAGCGTTACAAGAACGCGGTTGATGGAGTCGTACTCGCAGCGATTCAGATCGCGGTAGATCCGATCAAGTGCCGAACGGACGGCACCTCCGCGTTCAACACACGTGCAACCCGGTGACGTCTCCAACACCTTGATCCAGCAAGGAGGAAGGAGAGGTTGGGGAAGGGCTCCAACAGCAGCACGACGGCGTGGTGGTGGTGGAGTAGCAAGGTATTCCGACAGGGCTTCGCCTAAGCGCTGCGGAGGAGGAAGAAGAGAGGTAGGGCTTCGCCGTGAGAGAGAGAGATCAAATCCTATCTCAAAACATCCAAAACCTCAAGTATATATAGGAGGAGGGACGTGGAGGGCTGGCTTGGCCTCTACTCCAAAGAGGAGATGGCCGGCCGAATTAAAGGGAGAGTCCACCTCCCACAAGGGAGGTGGATCTCCTCCTTTTAAATCCTTTTTGCCTTATCTCCTTATCTCCAGCCACATGGGCCTTTAGCAAAAGTATTTCCCAGCCCAATAAGGGCTGACACACTTTATCTAACAGCCCATGAAGTCCTCTGGTCGTCACACCCCTCTCGGGGTTCCTCCGGCACCCTCCCGGCACTCCCGGTACACTACCGATGAGCCCGAAAACTTTCCGGTGACCAAAACTGGACTTCCTATATATCAATCTTTACCTCCGGACCATTCCGGAGCTCCTCGTGACGTCCGGGATCTCATCCGGGACTCCGAACAACCTTCGGTAATCACGTATACCATTTCCCTATAACCCTAGCGTCATGGAACCTTAAGTGTGTAGACCCTACGGGTTCGGGAGACACGTAGACATGACCGAGACACTTCTCCGGCCAATAACCAACAGCGGGATCTGGATACCCATGTTGTCTCCCACGTACTCCACGATGATCTCATCGGATGAACCACGATGTCGGGGATTCAATCAATCCCGTATTCAATTCCCTTTGTCTATCGGTATGATACTTGCCCGAGATTCGATCGTCGGTATCCCCATACCTTGTTCAATCTCGTTACCGGCAAGTCTCTTTACTCGTTCCGTAATACATCATCCCGTGACTAACTCCTTAGTCACATTGAGCTCATAATGATGATGTCTTACCGAGTGGGCCCAGAGATACCTCTCCGTCACACGGAGTGACAAATCCCAGTCTCGATTCATGCCAACCCAACAGATACTTTCGGAGATACCCGTAGTGCACCTTTATAGCCACCCAGTTACGTTGTGACGTTTGGCACACCCAAAGCATTCCTACGGTATCCGGGAGTTGCACAATCTCATGGTCTAAGGAAACGATACTTGACATTGAAAAGCTTTAGCAAACGAACTACACGATCTTGTGCTATGCTTAGAATTGGGTCTTGTCCATCACATCATTCTCCTAATGATGTGATCCCGTTATCAATGACATCCAATGTCCATGGCCATGAAACCGTGACCATCTATTGATCAACGAGCTAGTCAACTAGAGGCTCACTAGGGACATGTTGTGGTCTATGTATTCACACATGTATTATGGTTTCCGGTTAACACAATTATAGCATGAACAATAGACAATTATCATGAACAAGGAAATACAATAATAACCATTTTATTATTGCCTCTAGGGCATATTTCCAACAGTCTCCCACTTGCACTAGAGTCAATAATCTAGTTCACATCACCATGTGATTAACACTTACATCACCATATGATCATATCATCATGTGATTAACACCCAATAAGTTTTGGGGTTCGTTCATGTTCTGCTCGTGAAAGAGGTTTTTAGTCAACGGGTCTGCGACATTTAGATCCGTGTGTACCTTGCAAACTTTCCATGTCATATTTGTAGATACTACTCCCATGCTCCACTTGGAGCTATTCCAAATGGCTGCTCCACTATACGTAGCTGGATTTCTACTAAGAGTCATCCGGATTGGTTTTAAAGCTTGCATCATCGTAACACTTTACGATGAACTCTTTATCACCTCCATAATAGAGAAATATTTCCTTAGTTCTCAAGTTACTAAGGCTAACTTTGACCGCTGTCCAGTGATCCACTCTTGGATTACTCTTGTACCCCTTGACAGACTCATGGCAAGGCACACACAGGTGCGGTACACAGCATGGCATACTATATAGAGCCTATGGCTAAAGCATAGGAGATGACACTCGTCTCTTCTTTATCTTCTGCCGTGGTCGGGTATTGAGTCTTACTCAATTTCACACCTTACAATACAGTCAAGAACTCCTTCTTTGACCCATCTATTTTGAACTCCTTCAAAAACTTGTCAAGGTATGTCTTCGTCGAAAAAACTTATCAAGCGAATAGATCTATCCCTATAGATCTTGATGCTCAATAAAATAGTAGCTTTATCTGGGTCTTCCTTTGAAAAAAAAACTTTTCAAACAACCCTTCATGCTCTTCCAGAAATTCTACATCATTTCCGATCAATAATATGTCAACTACATATTCTTATAAGAAATTCCATAGTGCTCCCACTCACTTTCTTGCAAATACAAGTTTCTCATAAACTTTGTATAAATTTAAACACTTTGATCACCTCATCAAAGCATATATTCCAACTCCGAGATGCTTGCTCCAGTCCATAGAAGGATCGCTGGAGTTTGCATATTATTAGCATCCTTAGGATTGACAAAACCTTCTGGTTGTATCACATACAACTCTTCCTCACAGAAACCATTACGGAAACCTTGTTTTGTCATCCATCTGCCAGATTTCATAATCGAAAAATGCAGCAACTGCTAACAAAATTTTAATAGACTTTTAGCATTGCTACAGATGAGACAATCTCATTGTAGTCAACTCCTTGAACTTGGCGGAAACTTCTTTGCGACAAGTCGAGCTTTATAAACGGTGACATTTCACCATTAGCGTCTATGTTTATCTCAAAGGTCCATTTGTACTCAATGACCCGCCATTCAACAGGCAAGTCTACCAAAGTCCATACTTGGTTTTCATACATGGATCCTTTCTCGGATTTCATGGCTCCTAGCCATTTGTTGGAATCCGGGCCCACCATCGCTTCTCCATAGTTCGTAGGTTCATCGTTGTCCAACAACATGATTTCCAAGACAGGGTTGTCGTACTACTCAGGAGCAGTACGCGTCCTTGTCGACCTACGAGGTTCGATAGTGACTTGATCCGAAGCTTCATGATCATCATCATTAACTTCCTTTTCAACTGAGTAGGCTCTACAGAAACATCTTTCTGTGTTGCGCTATTCTCTGGTTGAAACAAAGGTTCAACAACCTCATCAAGTTCTATCTTCCTCCCACTCAATTCTTTCGAGAGAAACTCTTTCTCAAAAAGGACCCGTTCTTAGCAACAAACACCTTTTGCGCTTGGATCTGAGATAGAAGGTATACCCAATGTCTCATTAGGGTATTCTATGAAGATGCATTTGTCTGCTTTGAGTTCGAGCTCGCTAGGTGAAAAACCCATTTTCACATAAGCGTCGCAGCCCCAAACATTAAGAAATGACAGCTTAGGCTTCTGTCAAACCATAATTCTCACGGTGTCATCTCAACAGACTTAGATGGTGCCCTGTTAAAGTGAATGGATTTGTCTTTAATGCATAACCCCATAACGATAGTGGTAAAACGATAAGAGACATCATAGTACTCACTATATCCAATAGAGCACGACTACGACGTTCGAACACACCATCACACTATGGTGTTCCAGGAGGCGTGAGCTGTGAAACAATTTCCACATTGTCTAAAATTGCATACCAAACTCGTAACTTAGATATTCACCTCCATGATCATATCATAGACATTTATCTTCTTGTCACGATGATCTTTAACTTCACTCTGAAACTCCTTGAACCTTTCAAACATTTCAGATTCGTGTTTCATTAAGTAAATATCCCCATATTTACTCAAATCATCAGTGAAGGTAAAGAAAAACAACGATATCCACTGTGTGTTTCAACACTCATTGGACCACATACATCAACATGTATTAATTCCAATAAGCCACTTGCCCGCTCCATCATATTGGATGACGGGGTCTCAGTCATCTTGCCCAAGAGGCATGGCTCGCATGTCTCAACCGATTCGAAATCGAGTGAGTCAAAAAACATCCATCATCATGGAGTTTCTTCATGCGATTTATACCAATATGACATTACGTGGCAGTGCCACAAGCATGTGGTACTATCATTATTAACTTTGTATCTTTTGGTACCAATGTTATGAATATGTGTACTACTACGATCATGATTCGATAAACCATTTCGAGTGGGTGCATGACCATTGAAGGCATTATCCATGTAAACAGAATAACCATTATTCTCTAACTTATATGAATAACCGTATCGCACTAATCATGATCTAATCACGTTTATGCTCAACGCAAACACCAAATAACATTTATTTAGGTTTATCACAAATCCTGAAGGTAGAGAGAGCGTGCGATGGTGATCACATCAATCTTGGAAATACTTCCAACACACATCGTCACCTTTCACCTAGCTAGTCTCCATTTACTCCGTAGCTTTTATTTCGAGTTGCTAACACTTAGCAACCGAACCGGTATCTAATACCCAGGTGCTACTAGGAGTACCAGCAAGGTACACATCACTAACATGTATATCAAATATACTTCCATTGACATTACCAGCCTTCTTATCTACCAATCATCTAGGGTTTTTCCGCTTCAGCGAACATTCTCCTCATAACAGAAGCACTTAGTCTCGGGTTCGGGCTCAACCTTGGGTTTCTTCACTAGAGCAACAACTGGCTTGCCATTCTTGAAGTTTTTCCCTTCTTGCCCTTGCCCCTTTTGAAACTAGTGGTTTTCACTTAACCATCAACACTTGATGCTCCTTATTGATTTCTACCTTCGTGGTGTCAAACATCACGAACAACTCAGGGATCATCTTATCCATCCCTGGCATGTTATAGTTCATCACGAAGCTCTAGTAGCTTGGTGGCAGTGACTTGGAGAACTGCATTAATCACTATCTCATCTGGAAGATTAACTCCCACTTGATTCAAGTGATTGTAGCACCCAGACAATCTGAGCACACGCTCACCGATTAAGCTATTCTCCTTTATCTTGCAGACAAAGAATCTTGTTGGAGGTCTCATACCTCTCAACATAGGCACGAGCCTGAGATCACAATCTCAGCTCCTAGAACATCTCATATGTTCCGTGACGTTCAAAACGTCTTGGAGCCTCAATTCTAAGCCGTAATGCATGACGCATTGAACTATCACGTAGTCACCAAAAAGTGCCTGTCATATGTTCACAACATCTACAGACAACGCTTGAGGGAGTGATGCAGTTAGCGGTACATAAAAAACATAAGCTTTCTGTGCAACAATGAGGACAATCCTCAGATCACGGACCCAGTCCGCATTATTGCTACCATCAACTTTCAACTTACTTTTCTCTAGGATTGTATCAATAAAACTGGGGAGCTACAGCGCGAGCTATCTACGACATAATTTGCAAGGACATTTTTAGACTAAGTTCATGATAATTAAGTTCATTTAATCAAATTATTAATGAACTCCCACTTAGATAGACATCTCTCTAGTCTTCCAAGTGATACATGATCCATGTCAACTAGCCCGTGTCCGATCATCACGTGAGACGGACTAGTCATCCATGGTGAACATCTCTATGTTGATCGTATCTTCTATAGGACTCATGTTCGACCTTTCGGTCTTCCGTGTTCCGAGGCCATGTCTGTACATGCTAGGCTCGTCAAGTCAACCTAAGTGTTTCGCATGTGTAAATCTGGCTTACACCCGTTGTATGCGAACGTTAGAACCTATCACACCCGATCATCACGTGGTGCTTCGGAACGACGATCCTTAGCAACGGTGCACAGTTAGGGTGAACACCTTTCTTGAAATTTTATTGAGAGATCATCTTATTTACTACCGTCGTTCTATGCAAATAAGATGTAAACATGATAAACATCACATGCAATCAATATAGTGACATGATATGGCCAATATCATTTTGCTCCTATGATCTCCATCTTCGGGGCACCATGATCATCACTGTCACCGGCACGACACCATGATCTCCATCATCATGATCTCCATCATTGTGTCTTCATGAAGTTGTCTCGCCAACTATTACTTCTACTACTATGGCTAACGCTTAGCAATAAAGTAAAGTAATTACATGGCGTTTATGATTGACACGCAGGTCATACAATAAATAAGACAACTCCTATGGCTCCTGCCGGTTGTCATAATCATCGACATGCAAGTCGTGAATCCTATTACAAGAACATGATCAATTCATACATCACAATGCATCACATCACATCCTTTGGCCATATCACATCACAAGGCACATGCTGCAAAAACAAGTTAGACGTCCTCTAATTTGTAGTTGCAAGTTTTTACGTGGCTGCTATAGGTTACTAGCAAGAACGTTTCTTACCTACGTCAACACCACAACGTGATTTGCCAATTGCTATTTACCCTTCATAAGGACCCTTTTCATCGAATCCGATCCGACTAAGGTAGGAGAGACAGACACCCGCTAGCCACCTTATGCATCTAGTGCATGTCAGGCGGTGGAACCGGTCTCACGTAAGCGTACGTGTAAAGTTGGTTCGGGCCGCTTCATCCCACAATACCGCCGAATCAATATAAGACTAGTAGCGGCAAGCAAATTAACAAACTCGACGCCCATAACTGCTTTGTGTTCTACTCGTGCATAGATTCTACGCATAGACCTAGCTCATGATGCCACTGTTGGGAGACGTAGTAGTAAATCAAAAATTTTCTTACGCGTTCACCAAGATCCATCTATGGAGAAACCAGCAACGAGCAAGGGGAGAGTGGATCTTCATACCTTTGAAGATCGCTAAGCGGAAGCGTTACAAGAACGCGGTTGATGGAGTCGTACTCGCAGCGATTCAGATCGCGGTAGATCCGATCAAGTGCCGAACGGACGGCACCTCCGCGTTCAACACACGTGCAGCCCGGTGACGTCTCCAACACCTTGATCCAGCAAGGAGGAAGGAGAGGTTGGGGAAGGGCTCCAACAGCAGCACGACGGCGTGGTGGTGGTGGAGTAGCAAGGTATTCCGACAGGGCTTCGCCTAAGCGCTGCGGAGGAGGAAGAAGAGAGGTAGGGCTTCGCCGTGAGAGAGAGAGAGATCAAATCCTTACTCAAAACATCCAAAACCTCAAGTATATATAGGAGGAGGGACGTGGAGGGCTGGCTTGGCCTCTACTCCAAAGAGGAGATGGCCGGCCGAATTAAAGGGAGAGTCCACCTCCCACAAGGGAGGTGGATCTCCTCCTTTTAAATCCTTTTTGCCTTATCTCCTTATCTCCAGCCACATGGGCCTTTAGCAAAAGTATTTCCCAGCCCAATAAGGGCTGACACACTTTATCTAACAGCCCATGAAGTCCTCTGGTCGTCACACCCCTCTCGGGGTTCCTCCGGCACCCTCCCGGCACTCCCGGTACACTACCGATGAGCCCGAAAACTTTCCGGTGACCAAAACTGGACTTCCTATATATCAATCTTTACCTCCGGACCATTCCGGAGCTCCTCGTGACGTCCGGGATCTCATCCGAGACTCCGAACAACCTTCGGTAATCACGTATACCATTTCCCTATAACCCTAGCGTCATGGAACCTTAAGTGTGTAGACCCTACGGGTTCGGGAGACACGTAGACATGACCGAGACACTTCTCCGGCCAATAACCAACAGCGGGATCTGGATACCCATGTTGTCTCCCACGTACTCCACGATGATCTCATCGGATGAACCACGATGTCGGGGATTCAATCAATCCCGTATTCAATTCCCTTTGTCTATCGGTATGATACTTGCCCGAGATTCGATCGTCGGTATCCCCATACCTTGTTCAATCTCGTTACCGGCAAGTCTCTTTACTCGTTCCGTAATACATCATCCCGTGACTAACTCCTTAGTCACATTGAGCTCATAATGATGATGTCTTACCGAGTGGGCCCAGAGATACCTCTCCGTCACACGGAGTGACAAATCCCAGTCTCGATTCATGCCAACCCAACAGATACTTTCGGAGATACCCGTAGTGCACCTTTATAGCCACCCAGTTACGTTGTGACGTTTGGCACACCCAAAGCATTCCTACGGTATCCGGGAGTTGCACAATCTCATGGTCTAAGGAAACGATACTTGACATTGAAAAGCTTTAGCAAACGAACTACACGATCTTGTGCTATGCTTAGAATTGGGTCTTGTCCATCACATCATTCTCCTAATGATGTGATCCTGTTATCAATGACATCCAATGTCCATGGCCATGAAACCGTGACCATCTATTGATCAACGAGCTAGTCAACTAGAGGCTCACTAGGGACATGTTGTGGTCTATGTATTCACACATGTATTATGGTTTCCGGTTAACACAATTATAGCATGAACAATAGACAATTATCATGAACAAGGAAATACAATAATAACCATTTTATTATTGCCTCTAGGGCATATTTCCAACAGTTATTCCCGCTACGTGTGGTTAATTTATGATGGATGAGTTGGAGCATCCCTGCAGGGTTAAATCTTTCGGAAAGCCGTGCCCACGGTTATGTGCAAAACTTGGAAACTTTGTGTAACACCCGGTCATAGCAAACTTGAAGTAAACTCTAATAAAATACACCAACTGTGTGCGTAACCGTGTCTGTCTCTTCTCGTGACTCCTTATCCGAGAGAGAACACGGTGGGGTTATTAACGTAAGTAGGTGTTCAGGATCAGTTAGTGATCATTACTAGTACACGTCCGTTATGCGTAGACCACCATACTTTAATTTTTGTACTCGTAAGTTAGCCACTCAAATAAATGCTTAATCGCTTGCTGTAGCCTCACCACTTAACCATACCTCACCCATTAAGCTTTAATAGTCTTAATACCCTTGGAAATGAGATTGATGAGTCCCTGTGGCTCACAGATTACTACAACAACAGTTGCAGGTTCAGGTAATGCGATGATTTGACGTGAGCACGATGCTGTTTGATTTGGAGTTCTTCTTCTTCTTCTTCATCAACCTAGGATGGGTTCCAGGCGGCAGCCTGGGATAGCAAGGGTGGATGTCATTTTGTCGTTTGTTTTCGTCCGTATTCGGACCTTGCTCTTATGTATGATGTTTGAGTATGTTGTTGTATTGATGTGATCTTGATGTAGCTTGTGGCGAGTGTAAGCCAATTCCATATACTCATCTCTTCTTTACATGTACTTGTAATTATATCCATTCTTGCAACACGACGAGATGCGCCTCTATCCCTGTCGAGGCCCTCGTGCCGAAATAAGGATAGGACCACATCTTGGGCGTGACAAGTTGGTATCAGAGCCTGTACCAACCTAGGAACCCCTTGATTGATCGAACTTGGCCGAGTCGAGTCTGGTGAAAAAGAATTTATTTTTGAGTCTAGTTATATCGGAGAGTAGGATTCTTTTTACTCCTCTTCTATGCTCTGGTGAGGTATTCGACTTAGGTTTTTTGATTCTACTCCTCTTCTCGCTCAAAATTTTTTTAGGATCACGCGGGTATTTTGGAAACTATATGATACCGATGTGATAGAGTTCTGTCTTGGTACCTCCTGTCTGACTTGATTTCTTCCGAGGAGTTGAGCTCCAGGGAATTCTTGGCACATCATTATCATTCAGCTTCCTTAGTATCTCAGGACGGAGGATGTTCGGAATTGCTTCAATACTTGTCGTGGTGAGATAAGGTCAGAGTCACCCAGTACTGGGGAGGCGTCCAGGGTACCACCATGGTTAGTATCGTTGTGCTTTCGAGGATCTGAGTTAGATGGACTTGCGGAAGCCTCTGGTTATGTGTTGAAGGATGGATACAGTTGGGGTGTAGCTTTGTTAGTTGTGTGATATATTTCCTCCTTGTCCCCCACACCGGATTGCATAACCAGAAAGTTTCGGAAGTTCTTCGGTGGGAATTCAAGTAGGTACCTAGAATTATCTTTCCAACAATTGCATAGTGGGTATGTATTTGTTCTGGCTTGTTTCGTAAGCCTCATCCTTTGTTTTGTTTTCGAAGATGGTAATTCGAGTTGCTTCGATGTCAAGTGGTGATCTCATATCTTTTCGAAGTAGTGTTCTCATATTTTGTGGGATTGCTAATTCTTTTGCTCAATCAAGTTGTCATGAAATTATTTTTATCCGGTGTGCTTCTCTTCATGATAATTCAGTCATCTGCAATATTTGCAAGATCAACCCTCATATTTCATTCCAGAGTTTGTCTCATCTGTTCCAAGTTTTCTTTGTTTTTCCCACCCTCCCGCCCTTTTTCTTCAATGATTAAATTCTCTTCCGAGTGCCTTTCTCTTCATCAATGCTTCCGCTATCATTTATTCATATTGTATCCGGTGATTTCTTGTGGAGATTCTTAAGAGTTTCATTTCAAGATCTATCCTCATATTCCTTGTTCTCGTTGTTATTCTTCTCTGGTGATCCTTTATGAAGATGCTCAGTGCTCAAGTTATCATTTATTAGTATTCATCCTTGTTTTCTTTTCTGGTGGATTCAATTCAAGTTCTTGGTGTTCATCATATCATTTTCATTCTATATTTGCTCTCCCATGTTGGAATTCTTTATCAAGCCTCTCTTGCTTATTCTTATCTCTATTCTATTAGGAGTGCTCAAGATATCTCAGAAGACTTTCGTTTCCATTCATATCCTCTTAAATTATTTTGAGGTTCTCACATCATCAAGTTCTTAATTGTACCAGTGCAATCTCTCTTTCTAAGCAATTGTCTCAACGGTGGTTTCTTTACAGTGGGCCCATAACCCACAGATTTTTCCTAGGATCCTACCTGACTCTTCTAATCTTTCCAGAGATGTCCTCAAGTTCTTCTCAATATGATGTAAGAATGATTTTCATCAGTCATATTCCTCTTCCAAGATTGCTTCGAATCATTTTCGTCGTTGGCTCAACCGTTCCTCATTCATTATTCCAGAGTATCTCAGTAATTCATGGTGTTGTTTCTCGTCATCATTCTCAGCATTGAAGACCGAAGGAGAGTTTCTCTTAAATCGTTGTTTGTTCTTCCAAAGATTCATGGTTTCAGGCTTGTTGCCATCATCTCAAATTGTTTTGATCATGAGTTATTCCTCCCATATATATCCGGTGCTTTCATAATTGTTTTCATTTCTCGATCCTCCGAAGGCCATCATTTCAGAAGATTCTTCGTTCTCAGCTTTTAACTTTTGTTCTCAAATTATTCTCAATTATTGTTCCTTCGTTCGTATCTCAATTATTCTGGTGACTTGTTTAGTTTCTATTAGGCAAATCTTGATCTCTTCATTCTCATGTGTCGTCTGTTGGAAATATGCCCTAGAGGCAATAATAAAATGGTTATTATTGTATTTCCTAGTTCATGATAATTGTCTATTGTTCATGCTATAATTGTGTTAACCGGAAACCGTAATACATGTGTGAATACATAGACCACAACGTGTCCCTAGTGAGCCTCTAGTTGGCTAGCTCGTTGATCAATAGATGGTCTCGGTTTCATGACCATGGACATTGGATGTCGTTGATAACGGGATCACATCATTAGGAGAATGATGTGATGGACAAGACCCAATCCTAAGCATAGCACAAAGATCGTGTAGTTCGTTTGCTAAAGCTTTTCAATGTCAAGTGTCATTTCCTTAGACCATGAGATTGTGTAACTCCCGGATACCGTAGGAATACTTTGGGTGTGCCAAACGTCACAACGTAACTGGGTGGCTATAAAGGTACGCTACGGGTATCTCCGAAAGTGTCTGTTGGGTTGACACGAATCGAGACTGGGATTTGTCACTCCGTGTGACGGAGAGGTATCTCTGGGCCCACTCGGTAAGACATCATCATTATGAGCTCAATGTGACTAAGGAGTTAGTCACGGGATGATGTATTATGGAACGAGTAAAGAGACTTGCCGGTAACGAGATTGAACAAGGTATGGGGATACCGACGATCGAATCTCGGGCAAGTACCATACCGATAGACAAAGGGAATTGTATACGGGATTGATTGAATCCCTGACATCGTGGTTCATCCGATGAGATCATCGTGGAGTACGTGGGAGCCAACATGGGTATCCAGATCCCGCTGTTGGTTATTGGCCGGAGAGGTGTCTCGGTCATGTCTACGTGTCTCCCGAACCCGTAGGGTCTACACACTTAAGGTTCGATGACGCTAGGGTTATAGGGAAATAGTGTACGTGGTTACCGAAGGTTGTTCGGAGTCCTGGATGAGATCCCGGACGTCACGAGGAGTCCCGGAATGGTCCGAAGACAAAGATTGATATATAGGAAGTGAGGATTTGGTTACCGGAAGTGTTCCGGGTGTCACCGGTAGTGTACCGGGACCACCGGAAGGGTTCCGGGGGTCCACCAAGTGGGCCCACCTGCCCCGGAAGGTTCCGTGGGCTAAGAGTGGGAGGGAGCCAGCCCCTAGGTGGGCTGGTGCGCCTCCCACCCCAGCCCAAGGCGTGGCAAAGGTGGAGGGGGGCAAACCCTAGGCTTAGATGGGCCTTAAGGCCCACCCTAGGGCGCCCCACCTCTCCCTTGCCCTAGCCGCCGGCCAGATGGCATCTGGTGGCTGCCGCCACCCCTAGGGTGGAACCCTAGGGCGCAGCCACCCCTCCTCCCTCTCTCCTATATATAGTGGAGGTATTTGGGGCTGCACAACACACGGTTCTCCCTCTCTCTCTGGTGCAACCCTACCTCCTCCTCCCCTCGTTCTCCGTAGCGCTTAGCGAAGCTCTGTCGGAGTACCACGCAGCTCCACCGCCACCACGCCGTCGTGCTGCCGGAGCTCTCCCTCAACCTCTCCTCCCTCCTTGCTGGATCAAGGCGTAGGAGATGTCACCGGGCTGCACGTGTGTTGAACGCGGAGGTGCCGTCCGTTCGGCACTTGATCGGATCCACCGCGATCTGAATCGCTGCGAGTACGACTCCATCAACCGCATTCTTGTAACGCTTCCGCTTAGCGATCTTCAAAGGTATGAAGATCCACTCTCCCCTTGCTCGTTGCTGGTTTCTCCATAGATGGATCTTGGTGAACGCGTAGGAAAATTTTGATTTACTACTACGTCTCCCATCAGTGGCATCATGAGCTAGGTCTATGCGTAGAATCTATGCACGAGTAGAACACAAAGCAGTTGTGGGCGTCGATTTTGTTAATATGCTTGCCGTTACTAGTCTTATCTTGATTCGACGGTATTGTGGGATGAAGCGGCCCGGACCAACCTTACACGTACGCTTACGTGAGACCGGTTCCACCGCCTGACATGCACCAGTTGCATAAGGTGGCTAGCGGGTGTCTGTCTCTCCCACCTTAGTCGGATTGGATTCGATGAAAAGGGTCCTTATGAAGGGTAAATAGCAATTGGCATATCACGTTGTGGTTTTGGCGTAGGTAAGAAACGTTCTTGCTAGAAACCTATAGCAACCACGTAAAAACTTGCAACTACAAATTAGAGGACGTCTAACTTGTTTTTGCAGCATATGCCTTGTGATGTGATATGGCCAGAAGGATGTGATGTGATGCATTGTGATGTATGAGATTGATCATGTTCTTGTAATAGGGTTCACGACTTGCATGTCGATGACTATGACAACCGGCAGGAGCCATAGGAGTTGTCTTATTTATTGTATGACCTGTGAGTCAATCACAAACGCCATATAATTACTTTACTTTATTGCTAAGCGTTAGCCATAGCAGTAGAAGTAATAGTTGGCGAGACAACCTCATGAAGACACAATGATGGAGATCATGATGATGGAGATCATGGTGTCGTGCCGGTGACAATGATGATCATGGTGCCCCGAAGATGGAGATCATAGGAGCAAGATGATATTGGCCATATCATGTCACTATATTGATTGCATGTGATGTTTATCATGTTTACATCTTATTTGCTTAAAACGACGGTAGTAAATAAGATGATCTCTCAATAAAATTTCAAGAGAAGTGTTCACCCTAACTGTGCACCGTTGCTAAGGATCGTTGTTCCGAAGCACCACGTGATGATCGGGTGTGATAGGTTCTAACGTTCGCATACAACGGGTGTAAGCCAGATTTACACACGCGAAACACTTAGGTTGACTTGACGAGCCTAGCATGTACAGACTGTTGGGAGACGTAGTAGTAAATCAAAATTTTCCTACGTTCACCAAGATCTATCTATGGAGAAACCAGCAACGAGAGGGGAGAGATTGCATCTTCATACCTTTGAAGATCGCTAAGCGGAAGCGTTACAAGAACGCGGTTGATGGAGTCGTACTCGCAGCGATTCAGATCGCGGTAGATCCGATCAAGTGCCGAACGGACGGCACCTCCGCGTTCAACACACGTGCAGCCCGGTGACGTCTCCAACACCTTGATCCAGCAAGGAGGAAGGAGAGGTTGGGGAAGGGCTCCAACAGCAGCACGACGGCGTGGTGGTGGTGGAGTAGCAAGGTATTCCGACAGGGCTTCGCCTAAGCGCTGCGGAGGAGGAAGAAGAGAGGTAGGGCTTCGCCGTGAGAGAGAGAGATCAAATCTTGTCTCAAAACATCCAAAACCTCAAGTATATATAGGAGGAGGGACGTGGAGGGCTGGCTTGGCCTCTACTCCAAAGAGGAGATGGCCGGCCGAATTAAAGGGAGAGTCCACCTCCCACAAGGGAGGTGGATCTCCTCCTTTTAAATCCTTTTTGCCTTATCTCCTTATCTCCAGCCGCATGGGCCTTTAGCAAAAGTCTTGCCCAGCCCAATAAGGGCTGGCACACTTTATCTAACAGCCCATGTGGTCCTTTGGTCGTCACACCCCTCCCGGGGGTCATCCGGCACCCTCCCGGCACTCCCGGTACACTACCGATGAGCCCGAAAACTTTTCGGTGACCAAAACTGGACTTCCTATATATCAATCTTTACCTCCGGACCATTCCGGAGCTCCTCGTGACGTCCGGGATCTCATCCGGGACTCCGAACAACCTTCGGTAATCACGTATACCTTTTCCCTATAACCCTAGCGTCATCGAACCTTAAGTGTGTAGACCCTACGGGTTCGGGAGACACGTAGACATGACCGAGACACCTCTCCGGTCAATAACCAACAGCGGGATCTGGATACCCATGTTGGCTCCCACGTACTCCACGATGATCTCATCGGATGAACCACGATGTCAAGGATTCAATCAATCCCGTATACAATTCCCTTTGTCTATCGGTATGATACTTGCCCGAGATTCGATCGTCGGTATCCCCATACCTTGTTCAATCTCGTTACCGGCAAGTCTCTTTACTCGTTCCGTAATACATCATCCCGTGACTAACTCCTTAGTCACATTGAGCTCATAATGATGATGTCTTACCGAGTGGGCCCAGAGATACCTCTCCGTCACACGGAGTGACAAATCCCAGTCTCGATTCGTGCCAACCCAACAGATACTTTCGGAGATACCCGTAGCGTACCTTTATAGCCACCCAGTTACGTTGTGACGTTTGGCACACCCAAAGTATTCCTACGGTATCCGGGAGTTACACAATCTCATGGTCTAAGGAAATGACACTTGACATTGAAAAGCTTTAGCAAACGAACTACACGATCTTTGTGCTATGCTTAGGATTGGGTCTTGTCCATCACATCATTCTCCTAATGATGTGATCCCGTTATCAACGACATCCAATGTCCATGGCCATGAAACCGTGACCATCTATTGATCAACGAGCTAGTCAACTAGAGGCTCACTAGGGACATGTTGTGGTCTATGTATTCACACATGTATTATGGTTTCCGGTTAACACAATTATAGCATGAACAATAGACAATTATCATGAACAAGGAAATACAATAATAACCATTTTATTATTGCCTCTAGGGCATATTTCCAACACAGACATGGCCTCGGAACACGGAAGACCGAAAGGTTGAACATGAGTCATATAGAAGATACGATCAACATGGAGATGTTCACCATGGATGACTAGTCCGTCTCACGTGATGATCGGACACTGGCTAGTTGACATGGATCATGTGTCACTTAGATGACTAGAGAGATGTCTATCTGAGTGGGAGTTCATTGAATAATTTGATTATGTGAACTCGATTATCATGAACTTAGTCTAAAATTGCCTTTAATATCTATATTGTAGATCCAATGGCCAACGCAAATGTCAACCTCAATTTCAACGCGTTCCTAGAGAAAACCAAGCTGAAAGATGATGGAAGCAACTATACGGACTGGGTCCGTGGCTTGAGGATCATCCTCATAGCTTCCAAGAGATTGTATGTCCTTGATGCACCGCTAGGTGACCCACCCATTCTCCCAGCGGACCAAGACGTTACGAACGCTTGGCAGTCACGCTGCGATGATTACTCCCTTGTTCAGTGCGACATGCTTTACAGTTTAGAATCGGGGCTCCAAAAGCGTTTTGAGCAACACGGAGCATATGAGATGTTCCAAGAGCTGAAACTGGTTTTCCAAGCTCATGCCCGAGTCGAGAGATATGACATCTCTGACAAGTTCTTCAGCTGTAAGATGGAGGAGAACAGTTCTGTTAGTGAGCACATCCTCAAGATGTCTGGGCTTCACAACCGCTTGACTCAGCTGGGAGTTAATCTCCCGGATGACTCAGTCATTGACAGAATCCTCCAGTCGCTTCCACCTAGCTACAAAAGCTTTGTGATGAACTACAACATGCAGGGGATGGAGAAGTCCATTCCTGAGTTGTACTCGATGCTGAAATCAGCAGAGGTCGAGATCAGAAAGGAGCATCAAGTGTTGATGGTAAATAAGACCACTAGTTTCAAGAAAGGCAAGGGTAAGAAGAACTTCAAGAAAGACGGCAAAGCTGTTGCCGCGCCCGGTAAGCAAGTTGCCGGGAAGAAGAAGAACAAGAATGGACCCAAGCCTGAGACTGAGTGTTTCTATTGTAAGGGTACCGGTCACTGGAAGCGGAACTGCCCCAAGTACTTAGCGGATAAGAAGGACGACAACGTTAAAGGTATATGTGATATACTTGTTATTGATGTGTACCTAACCAGCGCTCGTAGTAGCTCCTGGGTATTTGATACCGGTGCAGTTGCTCACATTTGTAACTCCAAGCAGGAGCTGCGGAATAAGCGGAGGCTGGCCAAGGATGAGGTGACGATGCGCGTCGGGAATGGTTCCAAGGTCGATGTGATCGCCGTCGGCACGCTACCTCTACATCTACCTTCGGGATTAGTTTTAAACCTTAATAATTGTTATTTAGTACCAGCTTTGAGAATGAACATTGTATCTGGATCTCGCTTGATGCGAGATGGCTACTCATTTAAATCCGAGAATAATGGTTGTTCTGTTTATATGAGAGAAATGTTTTATGCTCATGCCCCGCTGGTCAATGGTTTATTTTTGATGAATCTCGAACGTGATGTTACACATATCCATAGTGTGAGTACCAAAAAGTGTAAAGTTGATAACGATAGTCCCACTTACATGTGGCATTGCCGTCTTGGCCATATTGGTGTCAAACGCATGAAGAAGCTCCATGCTGATGGACTTTTGGAGTCACTTGATTTCGAATCATTTGACACATGCGAACCATGCCTCTTGGGCAAGATGACCAAGACTCCATTCTCCGGAACAATGGAGCGAGCAACTGACTTGTTGGAGATAATACATACCGATGTATGCGGTCCAATGAGTGTCGAGGCTCGCGGTGGCTACCGTTATGTTCTCACCCTCACTGATGACTTGAGCAGATATGGGTATGTCTACTTAATGAAACACAAGTCTGAAACCTTTGAAAGGTTCAAGGAATTTCAGAGTGAGGTCGAGAATCAACGTGACAGGAAAATAAAATGCCTACGATCTGATCGTGGCGGAGAATATTTAAGTCACGAGTTTGGCACGCACCTTAGGAAATGTGGAATTGTTTCACAACTCACGTCGCCCGGCACACCTCAGCGAAATGGTGTGTCTGAACGTCGTAATCGCACTCTATTGGATATGGTGCGATCTATGATGTCTCTTACCGACTTACCGCTATCATTTTGGGGATATGCATTAGAGACTGCCGCATTCACTTTAAATAGGGCACCGTCTAAATCCGTAGAGACGACACCGTATGAATTATGGTTTGGAAAGAAACCTAAGCTGTCGTTTCTAAAAGTTTGGGGATGCGATGCTTATGTGAAGAAACTTCAACCTGAGAAGCTCGAACCCAAAGCGAAAAGTGCGTCTTCATAGGATATCCCAAGGAGACTATTGGGTATACCTTCTACCTACGATCCGAAGGCAAAGTCTTTGTTGCCAAGAATGGATCCTTTCTCGAGAAAGAGCTTCTCTCGAAAGAAGTAAGTGGGAGGAAAATAGAGCTTTATGAGGTAATTGTACCTCCACTCGAACCGGAGAGTAGCGCAGCACAGGAAGTTGTTTCTGTGGAGCCTACACCGGCTAGAGAGGAAGTTAATGATGATGATCATGAAACTTCAGATCAAGTTGCTATTCGAAGGTCCACTAGGACACGTTCCGCACCAGAGTGGTACGGCAATCCTGTCCTAGAGATCATGTTGTTGGACAACGGTGAACCTTCGAACTATGAAGAAGCGATGGCGGGCCCGGATTCCAACAAATGGCTTGATGCCATGAAATCCGAGATAGGATCCATGTATGAGAACAAAGTATGGACTTTGGTGGACTTGCCTAATGATAAGCGAGCCATTGAAAATAAATGGATCTTTAAGAAGAAGACTGACGCAGACGGTAATGTGACCGCCTATAAAGCTCGGCTTGTCGCTAAGGGTTATCGACAAGTTCAAGGAGTTGACTACGATGAGACATTCTCACCCGTAGCGATGCTAAAGTCTGTCCGAATCATGTTAGCAGTTGCCGCATTTTATGATTATGAGATCTGGCAAATGGACGTCAAAACGGCATTCCTTAATGGCTTCCTCAAGGAAGAACTGTATATGATGCAGCCGGAAGGTTTTGTCGATCCTAAAAATGCTAACAAGGTATGCAAGCTCCAGCGCTCCATCTATGGGCTGGTGCAAGCATCTCGGAGTTGGAACATTCGCTTTAATGAGGTGATTAAAGCGTTTGGGTTTGTACAGGTTTATGGAGAACCCTGTATTTACAAGAAAGTGAGTGGGAGCTCTATAGCGTTCCTTATACTGTATGTGGATGACATGCTGATAATGGGAAACAATATAGAACTCTTGGAAAGTATAAAGGCCTACTTGAATAAGTGTTTTTCAATGAAGGACCTTGGAGAAGCTGCTTACATATTAGGTATTAAGATCTATAGAGATAGATCGAAACGCCTCATTGGTCTTTCACAAAGCACATACCTTGAAAAGATATTGAAGAAGTTCAATATGGATCAGTCCAAGAAGGGGTTCTTGCCTGTGTTGCAAGGTGTGAGATTGAGTACGACTCAATGCCCGACCACGGCAAAGGATAGAGAAGAGATGAGTGTCATCCCCTATGCTTCAGCCATAGGCTCTATCATGTATGCCATGCTGTGTACCAGGCCTGATGTGAACCTTGCCATAAGTTTGGTAGGGAGGTACCAAAGTGATCCCGGAGCGGAACACTGGACAGCGGTCAAGAATATCCTGAAGTACCTGAAAAGGACAAAGGACATGTTTCTCGTTTATGGAGGTGCCGAAGAGCTTGTCGTAAAGGGTTACGTCGATGCTAGCTTCGACACAGATCCGGACGACTCCAAGTCGCAAACCGGATACGTGTATATTTTGAATGGAGGGGCAGTGAGCTGGAGCAGCAGCAAGCAAAGCATCGTGGCAGCATCTACATGTGAAGCGGAGTACATAGCTGCTTCGGAAGCAGCAAAGGAGGGAGTCTGGATGAAGGAGTTCATCACCGACCTAGGAGTGATTCCGAATGCGTCGGGCCCGATGACTCTACTCTGTGACAACACTGGAGCTATTGCCCTTGCGAAGGAGCCCAGGTTTCACAACAAGACAAGACACATCAAGCGCCGCTTCAACTCCATCCGTGATTACATTCAGGAGGGAGACATAGATATTTGTAAAGTGCATACGGATCTGAATGTCGCAGATCCGTTGACTAAACCTCTCTCACGAGCAAAACATGATCAACACCAGAATGCTATGGGTGTTCGATTCATCACAATGTAACTAGATTATTGACTCTAGTGCAAGTGGGAGACTGTTGGAAATATGCCCTAGAGGCAATAATAAAATGGTTATTATTGTATTTCCTAGTTCATGATAATTGTCTATTGTTCATGCTATAATTGTGTTAACCGGAAACCGTAATACATGTGTGAATACATAGACCACAACGTGTCCCTAGTGAGCCTCTAGTTGGCTAGCTCGTTGATCAATAGATGGTCTCGGTTTCATGACCATGGACATTGGATGTCGTTGATAACGGGATCACATCATTAGGAGAATGATGTGATGGACAAGACCCAATCCTAAGCATATTACAAAGATCGTGTAGTTCGTTTGCTAAAGCTTTTCAATGTCAAGTGTCATTTCCTTAGACCATGAGATTGTGTAACTCCCGGATACCGTAGGAATACTTTGGGTGTGCCAAACGTCACAACGTAACTGGGTGGCTATAAAGGTATGCTACGGGTATCTCCGAAAGTGTCTGTTGGGTTGACACGAATCGAGACTGGGATTTGTCACTCCGTGTGACGGAGAGGTATCTCTGGGCCCACTCGGTAAGACATCATCATTATGAGCTCAATGTGACTAAGGAGTTAGTCACGGGATGATGTATTACGGAACGAGTAAAGAGACTTGCCGGTAACGAGATTGAACAAGGTATGGGGATACCGACGATCGAATCTCGGGCAAGTACCATACCGATAGACAAAGGGAATTGTATACGGGATTGATTGAATCCCTGACATCGTGGTTCATCCGATGAGATCATCGTGGAGTACGTGGGAGCCAACATGGGTATCCAAATCCCGCTGTTGGTTATTGGCCGGAGAGGTGTCTCGGTCATGTCTACGTGTCTCCCGAACCCGTAGGGTCTACACACTTAAGGTTCGATGACGCTAGGGTTATAGGGAAATAGTGTACGTGGTTACCGAAGGTTGTTCGGAGTCCTGGATGAGATCCCGGACGTCACGAGGAGTCCCGGAATGGTCCAGAGACAAAGATTGATATATAGGAAGTGAGGATTTGGTTACCGGAAGTGTTCCGGGTGTCACCGGTAGTGTACCGGGACCACCGGAAGGGTTCCGGGGGTCCACCAAGTGGGCCCACCTGCCCCGGAAGGTTCCGTGGGCTAAGAGTGGGAGGGAGCCAGCCCCTAGGTGGGCTGGTGCGCCTCCCACCCCAGCCCAAGGCGTGGCAAAGGTGGAGGGGGGCAAACCCTAGGCTTAGATGGGCCTTAAGGCCCACCCTAGGGCGCCCCACCTCTCCCTTGCCCTAGCCGCCGGCCAGATGGCATCTGGTGGCTGCCGCCACCCCTAGGGTGGAACCCTAGGGCGCAGCCACCCCTCCTCCCTCTCTCCTATATATAGTGGAGGTATTTGGGGCTGCACAACACACGGTTCTCCCTCTCTCTCTGGTGCAGCCCTACCTCCTCCTCCCCTCGTTCTCCGTAGCGCTTAGCGAAGCTCTGTCGGAGTACCACGCAGCTCCACCGCCACCACGCCGTCGTGCTGCCGGAGCTCTCCCTCAACCTCTCCTCCCTCCTTGCTGGATCAAGGCGTAGGAGACGTCACCGGGCTGCACGTGTGTTGAACGCGGAGGTGCCGTCCGTTCGGCACTTGATCGGATCCACCGCGATCTGAATCGCTGCGAGTACGACTCCATCAACCGCGTTCTTGTAACGCTTCCGCTTAGCGATCTTCAAAGGTATGAAGATCCACTCTCCCCTTGCTCGTTGCTGGTTTCTCCATAGATGGATCTTGGTGAACGCGTAGGAAAATTTTGATTTACTACTACGTCTCCCATCATCGTCTTTAGTTTCTAATTCTTTCTGGTGTATCGTTCAAGACCTCTTCAAGTTTGTGCTCTATCTATCTTTCCTATCTTTTCCAAAAGAATAAGTGGTGTGTGAAATCCGTTGTTTGTCATCAATTTAACTTGATGAAGGATAGTCATATCATAATTCCTATTCTTGTTTCATCCAAGTGATCTCAATCCTTCTTCCGGAGTGTTCATGATATCAAATTCCTCATCCCAAGTGGTCATCTTTCTTTTCCGGAGTTCCTAGTTTTTCTCAAGTATCTTGTTGCTAAGCTTCATCTAATTCATAGCAAGGCCTCAATCTTGTTCTTTTGCATCCTTCAATTCTTTCTATCATCCATTCGTTTCAGAGTTCTTCCGGAGGTTCTTCATGGTGGTTCATCAAGATTTCTTTCTTTTTCAAGTGTTCTTCAAGATTCTTGTTGGAGGTGCTTAAGTCTTCTTTATCTTGGATGTCTAAGTTCAATTCCTTATCCATTGTCTTTTGAGATGGTGTTATTAAATTCTTGATTATGAGGAGTCTTGAAGGAAAATTGTCAAGTATAAGATAAGTAAACCCATCTTGTTTTCTCGGAGTTATCTTGGGTTAGATTGCACCTAAAGCATTTCCTAAGGATTGTTGCTATCATGGTGTCATAAATGATTCAAGTTTTCTCCTCCTCCTCTTGGTGAAAGAAGTTTTGCATATCTTGTTGCTCTCAAACAATCAATTGTTTCTGTTGTGGCACGTCGTCACCTCATAATTTTGAGATGTTTCCCACAAGCCCATAACAAGCTATTCTTTTCGTTTTTTCAACAATCCCGTTCAATATCTTCTTGTAATATGCTTCTCAAGTTCAATGGTGGTATAAGTTGTTATTTTCTTCTCCGTTCTCTTCTCTCCAAAGATCTAGCTTCTATTCTTTTGTTCCGGAGGCATAATGGTGTTGCTCTTTTCAACTCTCATCTAGTTTGATTAAGATCATGTTCTTTCTTTGCTTATTCATTTAACCGGAGTGTTGTGCAATGTTTTCATGATCTTTCCATCTTATGAAGTTTTGATTCTAATCCAACCAAAGTTTGGTGTATCTCTTTCAATTTCTTTCCATCATATCTAATTTTTCCTCTCTATCCTACCGAAGTGTTGCCGAAATTTCTTGTGAATTCTTGCTTGTTCCTCATGTCATTCTTCTTCCCATTGAAACCTTCAATGATCATTGGTTTCACTCATTTGTCAAAGAAGCAACTAAGTTTTACCTCTTGCTCTTTCTCTTCCCCTTCTCATTCTAGATCTCGGGACGAGATCCTCATGTAGTGGAGGAGCATTGTAATAGCCTGGGACTGACGCTCCAGAAGATTCCCCCTTTATTCCATTCTCGTCATGTGTTTCGTCTGGTTGTCGCATTCATCATTGCATCATTGCATCATCTGCATAGCATCATCACTCGTTTTCAAAAACTTGCATCCGTTCGTAGTTGCCGGTTCTCTCCGTTCTTGCCGTTGCCTGTTTCGAGACCAACCACACACGTACGCGCCCGCGACATCGTTTAAAAAATGTTTTAAAAGGCGCGCTAAAAATATTCCCGGATTGGGTCGAAACCTGGCATGCGGTCTTATTATAGTGTAGGTAGGCCGCCTGCCAAATTTTAGCGCATTTCGAGTTCATTTGATACCCCATCGGTCAGTCATAGCAGTGCGATCATCGGGTTATTTGTCGGATGTTTTCGGTGTTTTAAAACTCGTGTCACGGGCTCACATTTCCCTCTCTTCTTGGCCCAACCGCCTCTCCACAGCCACGCCGCCCACTTAGCCCCCCTCCGCTTCCGGGCCGTCCGATCGAGATCGAACGGTCCGAAAACGGTGCAAAACCCCCTCCCCAAGCTCCCAAACTGCTATTTATACCCCCTAACTTGCCTAATTGGGAAAACCCTAATCCCTCCTTGAATCCCATGACAAACCACCGACCAGCCGCCACCTAGCCGCAACCTCCCTCCTCCCAGCCGCCAGGCCCGCCGAAGCCCATCTGGGCCCGTCCCGGGCCCGAATTGCCGCCGCCGCTCGCCCCCGAAGCGTTCGCTCCTGAGTCCCGCAGCCCGCAGCCAACACAGCCGCCTGCTGGCCCGATCCTGCCGCCGTCGAACTATCGCTGGCCTCGCCGAACCTCACCGGAGGCCGTGCCCCACGCCCCTCTCTCTTCCCTCTCCTCCTCCCATCGCGCTCTCCATCTCTCCCCTAACCCCCTCTCCCTCTCTATTGTGCCATGGAGCAGGAGCCCGCCGTAGCCGCCCCGGATCTCCCTCACCAGGCGCCACCTCGACCTTCTGCCGCCGGGAACGGAGTCCCCACGGTCAGATCTACCGATCCCCGGCCTCGCCTCCTTCCTCCCCTTCATCGGAGCCTCGACGAGGTCGTCGCGTCGCCGCACCATGTCCCTGCTAAGGAGCGAGCAGGGGAGCCACCGCTCGCATTGACCGCTGCCGCTTTGCCCGTGGCCTAGCTCGGCGCCCTCCAGCCGGCCCAGCATCGCCTTGCCCTGGTGGGCCTCTCCACCGACCGGTCTCCTAAGGCCCAAGGTGAGCTGCCGGTCACCCCAATGCTATTTTGCGCCTATGCGCTATTTAGATAGGTTGCGCCTACCCTGTTGAGCCCATCAGTGCGCAGATTCGGCCCGTTACCTTTTTTTCCCTGCATGCGAATTAGCCAATTATCCACAGAAAAACAGAATTGTAGAAAAACCCTTGTAGTTCATGCATTTAATAACTTTTCAACCGTGCATCGTATGTAAAAACTTTAAATATGTAATATGACCAGAATTTTATGTAGGTTCACAATAAGAAACTTTCATACATGTTTAAAATACTTAAACTTGCTGTTTGCATTAATTTGCATCAATGCCATGTCAAAATGATTTATTTCATAACTACTAAACCGTTGCTCCGATAAAAATGTTCCACATATGTAACTTGGCTAGAAAAATGTGTAGAATCACATGGTGACATTTATTTTTCTGTTTAACAAATCTAAAATATGGTTAGTACAGATCTGGACCAAATTCTTATTATGCTTATGGGGTGTTTCGTAAATGTTATATATTGCTTCCGGCCCCATTTAAAATGCCTAGATGATATAGTTATTTATGCTTCACCTCTTGCCATGTTTAACAACATTTAATATTGATGAGTACCTAAACGAGGGTGAACTAAATATTCAACGCAGAGTTTTGTCAATAGGCAACTCGTTGCATATTGAACTTCACTTAATGTGTAGTAGTTGTTTGTTGTTCTTGCCATGCCATGCCATGCCCTGCATATTAAACCGGACATGCATCATATTTGTTTGCGCATCGTGTCTTGCATACATTGTGGTGTATCTTGTGTTGATTATTGTTTCCGGATTGCTTCTTCTCGATAGAGTTCCGAAAGCGTTCGGAGTGTGAGGATTCGTTCGACTACGTTGGATCGTCTTCTTCATGGACTCGTACTTCTTCCGAGCGGGATCTCAGGCAAGATGACACATTTCCCTGGATACCACTACTATCATTGCCATGCTAGGTGTCTCGTTTTTATCGCTATGTCACTCTACCTACCACTTGTTTGTGAAGCCTCCCAACATTGCCATGAAAGCCTCTAACCCTCTACCTTCCTCGCAAACATTTGTTTGGCTGTGTTACCGCTTGCTCAACCCTTCTTATAGCGTTTCTAGCTGCAGGTGCAATTGCTACCATGTGACAACATGGACATTCTTTTGTTGTCACCATATTATTGCTATTTAATTTAATGCACTTATACACTTGGTAAAGGGTGGAAGGCTTGGCCTTTTTCTCGGTGTTTTGTTCCACTCTTGCCGCCCTAGTTACTTGTGAACTGGTGTTATGTTCCATAAATGAGCGCTCCTAACATGCTCGGGGTTGTTATGGGGACCCCTTGATTTTCATTTTAGGATAAAGCTTGTTTGGCAAGGCCCAACATTGGTACTACATTTGCCTAATAACTAATAAAATTGCATAGGGACCTGCCGGCACCCACGGATAATTAATCAACAACCCGGGCCAGTGCTCCTCATGAGTGTTGGTCCAAATTAGAGCATTGTGCGGGGCCAACCTGGGGCAACTCGGGAGATTTCTATCAGGCCACCGTACACTAGCTTATCCGCCGTGTCGTGAGAACGAGATACGCGGCTCCTATCGGGATCGTCGACATGTTGGGAGGCCTTGCTGGATTTGTTTTACCTTTCTCGAACGTCTTGAGTGAGGAACTCTGATCTTCTTCGAGCTATCTCGAGGTGTCAGATTTCCTTTGGAATTGCTTAGGATGATCACGAGATCCATGGTCGAGGTTATTCCCGCTGCGTGTGGTTAATTTATGATGGATGAGTTGGAGCACCCCTGCAGGGTTAAATCTTTCGGAAAGCCGTGCCCGCGGTTATGTGGCAAACTTGGAAACTTTTTTTAACACTCAATCATAGCAAACTTTAAGTGAACTCTAATAAAATACACCAACTGTGTGCGTAACCATGACCATCTCTTCTTGTGAGTCCTTATCCAAGAGAGAACATGGTGGGGTTATGATTGACGTAAGTAGGTGTTCAGGATCAGTTAGTGATCATTACTAGTACACGTCCATTATGCATAGACCATCATACTTTAATTTCTGTACTCATAAGTTAGCCACTCAAATAAATGCTTAGTCGCTTGTTGCAGCCTCACCACTTAACCATACCTCACCCATTAAGCTTTAATAGTCTTGATACCCTTCGAAATGAGATTGCTGAGTCCCTGTGGCTCACAGATTACTACAACAACAGTTGCAGGTTCAGGTAATGCGATGATTTGACGTGAGCACGATGCTGTTTGATTTGGAGTTCTTCTTCTTCTTCATCAATCTAGGATGGGTTCCAGGCGGCAGCCTGGGATAGCAAGGGTGGATGTCATTTTGTCGTTTGTTTTCGTCCGTAGTCAGACCCTACTCTTATGTATGATGTTTGAGTATGTTGTTCTATTGATGTGATCTTGATGTAGCTTGTGGCGAGGGTAAGCCAATTCCATATACTCATCTCTTCTGTACATGTACTTGTAATGATATCCATTCTTGCAACACGACGAGATGTGCTTCTATCCCTATCGAGGCCCTCGTGCCGAAATAAGGATAGGACTGCATCTTGGGCGTGACATAGAGAGACCCTAG
The DNA here is from genome assembly GCA_022496015.1 of Hordeum marinum. Taxonomy (NCBI): domain Eukaryota; kingdom Viridiplantae; phylum Streptophyta; class Magnoliopsida; order Poales; family Poaceae; genus Hordeum; species Hordeum marinum. Next base: position 484,226,359 of record CM039673.1, read on the forward strand.
AAGCTTTGGGAGGATACCAAACAAGCCACAACGGGGTGACGAGCTAGCATGACACGCCCTGGGGGGTAAGGCTCGCCATGCAGGCTCGTGACTCCATCACGTGGCCCACTGACCTAATTCCACTTATATATATGTATATATATATTCCTAAATCCCTCGAAACCAACAAAGAGCCACCTTAAATACTATTTTCGTCGCCACAAGTCTCCGTTCCACCGTGATCTCATCTGATAGCCTTTTCTGATGATCTGTTAGAGGGGGAATCAACCACGGAGGCCTTCTACATCAAGCTTGCTACCTCCATGATGATGTGTGAGTAGTTCACTATAGACCTATGGGTCCATAGTTACTAGCTAGATTGCTTCTTCCCTCTCTTTGATCTTAAATACAATGTTCTCCTCCATCTTCTTGGAGTTCTATTCAATGTAATCTTCTTTTGCGGTGTGTTTGTTGGGATTCCATGAATTGTGGGTTTATGATCAAATTATTCATTAAGAGTAACTGATTCTTTTCTGAAATTTATTATGTATTATTTTTATAGCTTCATATTTATCTTTTATCTATCCGTTTGGTTTGGCCAACTAGATTGATTTATCTTCAGTGAGAGTGGTGCAATGTAGTGGGTTGAATCTTGCGGTGCTCCATATCCTAGTGTCAGAAGAGGAAAAATATATGTATTTGTATTGTTTCCATTAAGGATAAAACGACGACATTTATTCATATTAATTGGGTTTACTTTGTCTACATCATGTCATATTGCCTAAAGCATTACTATGTTTGTTATGGACTTAATACCATAGATGCATGCTGGATAGCGGTTGATTGGTGGAGTAATAGTAGTAGATGCAAATAGGAGTCGGTCTACTTGTTTATGGATGTGATGCCTATATATAGGATCATTGCCGTGAATAGCATTATAACTATGCGGTTTTCTATCAATTGCCTAATATTAATTTGTCTACCCACCGTATGCTATGTGTTCGAGAGAGAAGCCTCTAGTGAAGGCTATGACCCCGGGTCTACTTAAATCATATTGCTAAAAACCTAAACACCTTGCTAAAATTTTACTCTTTTATTTTGTTACAACTATCTCTACCAGAATTAATCTCACCAGGTTGCTTTCACTTTATCATCACTTCTTTTATCTATCCTTTGATGTGCTCTATATTGCCAACAATCGTCCAAAAAGGGGGAGATTGTTGGTGCAATGATTTGCCTCCTTTTGTTTTGGAGATTATTGCCGAAAACATGCATGGACCGATACGTCTCCAACATGTCAATAACTTAGGAAGTATTCATGCCATATTTACCCATTTTTACAACATTTTATATGGTTTTGATGCACTTTATATCATTTAATTAGAACTAACCCAGTCTAACACTGTTTTCAGCAGAATTATCATGGCGTTGTTTTTGTGCAGAAAATAAAAGTTCTCGGAATCATCCGAAACTTTTTGATGATTCTTTTTTGGAAGGTAAGAGGCACAGGAAGCTTCGAGGGAGTACTAGAAGATCCACAAGGGCCCCTCAAGGCAATAGGGTGCACCCAGATGCGTTGTGGGTCCCCTGTGGTACCTCTTCGCATGGTCCCAATGCTAAAAAATCCTATATATTGCGAAACACCCAGAAAAACCTAGAACTTCTGCTCCACGGCCAAAGCGATCTCATCCGGAGCCCTGTTCCGGCACCCCGGCAAAGGGAGGAATCATCACCGGAGGCCATCTTGATCATCCCGACGGTCTCCATTACAAGGAGGGAGTAGTTTCACCCTCGGGGTTGAGGGTATATACGAGTAGCTATGTGTTTGATCTCTCTCTCTCTCTCGTGTCCTTGAGATATCATGGTCTTGATGTATCACGATCTTTGTTAATATGGTTGAATCATATGGTTTTCTTCCCTTGCTATCTTGATGTGATGAATTGAGTCTTTCCCTTTGAGGTTTTGTTATGTTGGATTGGATTTGAGAACACTTGATATATCTCTTGCATGTGGATACTAGTAGGGACAATGGGGTGTTTTATTTATTCACTTGATATTTGTTATGGCAATCAACTTGCGGATTCCCGTGGTAATATTAGGGGTTATGTATGCATATGGGTTGATACATGTTCTTGTCCTACTTTCCAATAGAAATCTTGGGGTACTGTTTGAGGTTCTCTGCGTGGATTGAATATGACGAATCTGAAATTATTTGATGCATGTTGAATAGTCAGCTCATAGATACTGTAGGGATCGAAAGTAGGTCTAGGGGGTGTGTGTGATTAGACTACTTGACCAAATTAAAACCTAACCTTTTCCCAAGTTAATTGGTTGGAAGACTTTAGCAATTATAGCATACCAAGTTCACCCTACACATGCATGTCTACGAGTATTGCGGCAGAAAGTAAAGACAAGCAAATGTAAGAGGATAAGGGTAGGAAGATCAAACGCAATTTGGAGACACAAAGATTTTTCCCATGGTTCCGATAGGTGGCGCTATCATACATCCACGTTTATGGAGACTTCAACCCACGAAGGGTAACTATCGCGAGAGTTCACGAAGGGCTCCATCCATGAAAGGTTCCACGAAGAAGCAACCTTGTCTCTACCATGATGGCCTACATCCACGGAGGAATAGCCTAACTTGGGGTAGATCTTCACGAAGTAGGCGATCTCCTTGCCCTTACAAACTTCTTGGTTCAACTCCACAACACGAAGTAGGAGGCTCTCAAGCGACACCTAACCAATCTAGGAGGCACCACCCTCCAAAAGGTAATAGGTTCTATAGTAACGATGAACTCCTTGCTCTTGTGTTTCGAATGATAGTCTCCTCAACACTCAATCACTCTCTCACATGTTTGGCTTGGGTAGAAGAGATTGATTGGGTGGAAAGCAATTTGGGGAGGCTAGAAATCAAGATCCATTTGGTTGGAGTGGATGATCTTGACATCAACACAAGGATAGGTGGTTCTCTCTCAGAAATTTGGATATGGGAAGTGTGGGTCTATTCTGAGTGATTTTATTGTGAGTGGGATGAGGTGAAGGGGTATATATAGGCATCTCCAGAAACCCAACTGGTAAAACATTATTGCCCAACTCGGTGAAACCGAAGTTAAAACTCGGTTGCACTGACTAGTGCAAAATGTGGCAAATTTGGCATTTTAGTGAGACCGATATAGAATTCTCGGTGGTACCGATATGAGTGGCCGAGGGCAGTCACACAACTCGACGAGACCGATTCACAATTCTCGAAAAATCTTATTCTTGTGAATGATGCACCAGGAAGTTGGTCACTGAAACTCGGTTGCACCGATGTGAAAGTTGGTAGTACCGAGAAGTGGGTTTTGGATAGGGTTTTTGTCTAGGATTTTGAATCGGTGTAGCCGATATTGTATTCTTGGTGGCACCGATTTTGAGTGGTAGGTTCTAGGACAGAATATTTGTGGGAGAGCTTGTGGGTGTTTTTGGTGACTAACACTTGATCAGTTTGAGCATTTCATTCACCATTATTAGCTCACCCCCTTTTGATAGTATTGGCTTTCCTATGGACTCAAAGTGATTTCTCACAAAGTAAAATGTAGAGTCTTCATGCTTGTAGCTTGGTCAATCCTATTCCATGTATCTAGGGGTCTCCTCATAATCCTTTGCCAACCATAACATTGAACTTTTTCCTGAAATATACTTAGTGGAAACATTAGTCCAATGAAATATATGTTGTTATTTATTACCAAAACCACCTAGGGAGAAGTTGTGCTTTCAATCTCCCTCTTTTTGTTAATTGATGACAACATATAGATCAAAGCTGCGATGGAGATATAATCAATGAATAGCATCGTCGCTCTGAGAGGTATGTGATAAGCAAGAGCCCCCACCCCTAAATTTGTGCATTATTTTAAATTTGCGTTTGAATGCATATGCACAATCGATTAGGATCATGGGTCACTCTTCCATGTAAAATACAACTTGATAGTGCGCAAAAATTATTATGAGTGAATTACATAGGCACATCACACCAAACATTAAGTGAATGATCATCAAATAGACATCTCAAAGATAAGAAATAGTAGCATCACACAAGAGTATATGACCAAACACCAATTTTTTTTGCATCACCAAACGATAAACCAAATGTTTTTGAAAAACAAAGAGGGATAAAGAAGCAAATCTCTCTCTCTCTCTCTTAGCCCTATGATCTATAACATCTCCCCCTTTTGCAACAAGTTATCAAAAAGTTCAAAGTTATAGAGCTACTCGTCGCTCTGGGCATGATCTCCTCCTGTGGCTGTTGATGCAGTCGAGAGAAGAGAATCCGCGAAATTTTCAGCTGAAGTCCTCTAAGGTGGTGTAGTAGACACTGGAGCTGATGGAGCTGATGCAGGTGCTGAAGAAGAAGGCCTCAATTCTGGAGCAGTCACTATAGGAGTTCTGGCTTGAGTCTTGAACTAAGTGCCGGTCCTGAGAGGTGGACTCCTATCATCATCATCATCAAAATCTTAAGTGTGGGGAATAGGAAATGCATCCACTTCCTTCTTGAGTTCATCCATAGTTTTGGTCAGCACATCTGCTTTGTTGTTCGGCGTGGAAAACTTATCCTCCATGATCCTCACAAGACTCCCCTGATTATGCAAGATGGCCTTGATATCATTATATCATTCCACATCTCCTGAACTGTGCTAAGAAGAAGATCCATTTGCTCACTTCTTGTCCTAGGCACCTGAGCACTACTGGCTCTAGCTGCCTTAGCCTCTGTCTGTGAAGTAGATGAAGTGGGATGACTAGGGTTCATCACCACGACATTATCCTCGAACTTTGGCCAGAGTGAAAAATGTGGGCGATCGAGTGCATATACATTATTCTATAACTTAGAGTTAATGAGCATCTGAATGTACGGTGCATATCCACAAGATCTCTTTTGTTCTGCAGCTATCCTCTTGACTGTCTCAACTATCAGATCCATCACCCTGAACTTGGTGTGGGTGTCAATGTGGTGCAGCATGTTGATGGAGTAACCTCGGATCATCTTGTCATCTCCTGACTTAGGCATCAATGTATATGTCAAGATGGTGTTGGTTGTAGTCAATCTTGCTTGTAGATAGTAAAGTGAGCCAAACTTATGTGAATGCACATAATCTGCAAGAATCCCCTTATACATATTTTCCATGGAGTTGTGACTCATCTTGGCTTCAACATATCCATCCAAGTCACCTTCCTTAACTTGTCGGGCTCCTAAGGTGGTAGCCCACTCATCAACAGTGGATTGGTACCTCGTACCTTCAGTCATCCAAACAATCTCGCCATCTGGATAGAAGTGAGCAGTAGAGTAGAACTGCATGATCATCTCATCGTTCCAGACAGTGAACTCTCTTCCAATAAAGTTTGCAATATCAATGCACTGGAAATTGTCTTGCACACTTGGAAAATAATCTTCATTTTCCTTGATGAAGGCCCAGTCAACACATCTCATGTCACTGACTGCTAGGCTCTTGTCCAATAGGACAGTCTCATAAAAATCCTGTTGTTCCTTGGTGTGAAATCTGGCATCCACAGCAGTCCTTCTCTTGGATGCATAGGGGTCATTTGCTCTCCATGTTCTCAGACCTGAATCTCTCCTCTTCTTCATGTCTTCTGCAATAGGATGAGCATCATTATGCTCTGGCATACGTGGCCTCATTTTCCTCAAAACTGGCAACTCTTCCTCAACATCTTTGGAAGTTGAAGTCTTGTTCTTGGCAGCTATAGGGATGTCTCTAGTAGTCTTCTTGGACTTTGGAACAGTTGGCTTCTTGGGTGCAGAATTCTTGCTTCAAGAAGCTTGTTTTGGCATAGCATCAATAAGGAGCTTCTTCTTCTTGGAAGGAGGAGCTTGGGCACCTGGCTCTTCCTCCACTTCCTCCTCTTCAGCATCACCTGGATCCTCATACATGGAAGTGGGTCTTCCAATGACCTTGATTATCCTCTTACTTGATCTTTTCGTCTCACGTGCCTTCATAGGCATGGAACTCTTTGCTGGCTCAACAGAAACAGAAGTGTTGTCCTTGGCACTCTCAGGTGCCCTCATAGCATCAACACTGGCATAGACCTTCTCGACTGGTCTCTTGGAAGAAGTAGCCTCTGTAGCTGTGCTCTTGGCATCCTTCTCTTTTCTGCCTCTTGGCTATCTCTTCCTATGGCACAAAATCAGAATCCTCTTCATCATAATTCAGCTTCTTCCTTGCCCTGGTGACAGCCTTGGGAAAATCAGGTGAGCTGGGGTTGTCATCATAAGAAGATGAACTAGCTTCAGGGCTAGTGCCTGAACTCATGTCCACATTTCTCTCTTTGAAGTTGTTCTGGCTGTCACCAGATCCTGACATGCTGACCTTGTGAATAGAGCACAGTAGAGCAGAGAGGTTGAGTATCACAAATCACAAAAGATTTTTCAAAAATTTGAACTCAGATTCTTAGTTTTTGAATTTCTGCTAAGTGGGTTTCGGTACCATCGAGTTAGAGAATTCGAAGCCACAAAGACTGACACTCTCAAGTTACAAAAACCAGGCAACCCTTTTCGGTGAGACCAAAAAGACATACCTGGTTTCACCGAGAGTGTTCTCGGTTGCCCTAAATCACATATCGATAAGACTGATATTTCGAACTCAGTGTCACCGAGACACACTTGGCGGAAATTCAACCCTAAATTTGTTTGATCTTCTATTTTAATGGAGTTTTTTGGTGGATAGATCAATCTCAAACATTGGCATATAGATGGAGCAACCCTAATGCGCAAGAATTTGATAGGGGAGCGCAAGAGGGGATTAGAATCTCACCCTAACTCGGTGAGGAGTCCTCTACAACGATGACAACGGTGAAGATTCCATCAACAACGAGGATCCCAGAGGCGAGGGCGCATGGGGAGTCAAGGGTGACGACCAGGGGTCCACGAGCGACAGCTAGGGTTGGAGGAGTCGGACATTTGAAGGTTTGATTTCAAAAGTCAGGTCCGTCAGAATATATACCTTTCGTTGTCGGTGACACCGATTCAAAATTATCGGTGCCACCGAGTTCCTCAACTATCAGTGGACAGGGAAACTCGATGAAGCCAAGATAACGGAATCGGTGTTACCAAGATGGGAAAAATCAGATCAACCCTTGGCATCAGTGAAACATACATTTTGGTGTTGGTTCCACCGAGTTGCACTTGGGAGGTTTTGGTGGTCAGCTCTTGACAAAACGAAACTCCGAGTGCTCCTCACACAGAGGGTTCGAGAAGTGCTTGCTCAAATTTTGTGATGTAGCATGAATAGAATTTGAGACGAGAAATCATAGATAACCAGAGAGGGGTGCTAGACATTCTTGTATATCCAATTGGCCAAATAAAAATGAAGGAAAATAACAACAACTGGATATCCTCGAATGAAAAAAAATGCATACCAACATGCTCACACAATAAGATGTCAAATGAAATATGGCAAACATGCAAAACCACTCTAGTATCTACCAAGCACTTTGGCAATGACGGAGTCATATATATATATATATATATATGAGTATATTGACTTAGGATCCAATTAAGAATACTTGATCATAGGTCATACTATCGTTTAAGCACAAGTGAGGTTACCATTTTTACATAAAGCATGTAATGTTGGGGAACGTTGCATGGGAAACAAAAATTTTCCTACGCACACGCAAACCTATCCATGATGATGAGCATCTAAGAGAGGGAGAGTGGATCTACGTACCCTTGTAGATCGCTAAGCGGGAAGCGTTAAGAAACGCGGTTGGTGTAGTTGAACTTCTTCGCGATCCAAATCGCCGAGCGTCCCGCGAACACATCATGATCTGTCCTGCGAACTCATCACGATACGTCTCACGATCTTGATCACAATCTGTCCCGCGAACTCATCACGATCCGTTCCATGATCACATCACGAACCGTTTTGCGATCTCGATCACGGTCCTTCTGATCTAGCGCCGAACGGACGACACCTCCGCGTTCAGCACACGTGCAGCTTGATGACGATATCCACCGTCTCGATCCAGCAAGAGGAGGTGGAGAGGAGAGAGAGTTCACCGGCAGCGTGACGGTGCTCCGGTGATGGTGGTGGAGCAATTCCGGCAGGGCTTCGCCTAAGCGCTGCAGAAAACTGATCTAGAGGAGAAACTATGCACCGGTGTAACGGGTAGCACGTGGCCGGAAATTCTGTCCAAAAACCACCCAATCCACTAGTATATATAGGAGGAGAGGAGAGGATAGGCAGCCAAGGCCATTGGGTTGGCCGAAATGGGAGGTGGGAAGCAATCCTACTTCACCTCCAATCCTAGTTGGAGTAGGATTGCCTCCTATTGGCTGATTTTCCACTTTTTTGCTTTAGGACTTTCTCTCCTGCGCCATGGGCCTTTGTGGCTGTTTTACCAGCCCACTAAGGGCTGGTTATTATTCTCCCACAGCCCATGGACCTCTTGGGGTCGAAATACCCCTCCCGGAGGCCTCCCGGTACACTACCGGCACTCCCGGTACACTACCGACACTCCCGGTACACTACCGATGAGCCCGAAACTTTTCCGGAAACCAAACTGGGACTTCCTATATATGAATCTTTACCTCCGGACCATTCCGGAGCTCCTCGTGATGTCCGGGATCTTATCCGGGACTCCGAACAAACTTCGGTCACCACCATACATAACTCTACACTACCGAAACGTCACCGAACCTTAAGAGTGAAGACCCTGCGGGTTCGAGAACTATGTAGACATGACCGACACACCTCTACGGTCAATAACCAATGGCGGGACCTGGACGTCCACATTGGTTCCTACATATTCTACGAAGATCTTTATCGGTCGAACCTCTATGTCAAGGATTCAGTTAATCCCGTATAACGTTCCCTTTGTTCTTCGGTATGTTACTTGCCCGAGATTCGATCGTCGGTATCTCCATACCAAGTTCAACCTCGTTACCGGCAAGTCTCTTTACTCGTTCCGAAATACAAGATCCCGCAACTAACAATTAGTCACATTGCTTGCAAGGCTTATTGTGATGTTGCATTACCGAGTGGGCCCCGAGATACCTCTCCGTCACACGGAGTAACAAATCCCAGTCTCGATCCATGCCAACTCAACAGACACCATCGGAGATACCTGTAGAGCACCTTTATAGTCACCCAGTTATGTTGCAACGTTTGATACACACAAGGCACTCCTCCGATATCTGTGAGTTGCATGATCTCATGGTCATAGGAACACATACTTGACATGCGGAAAACAGTAGCAATAAACTGACACGATCATATGCTACGTTTGCAGTTTGGGTCTTGTCCATCACATCATTCTCCTAATGATGTGACCCCGTTATCAAATGACATCTCATGTCCATGGCTAGGAAACCTTAACCATCTTTTGATCAACGAGCTAGTCTATTAGAGGCATACTAGGGACATGGTTTTGTCTATGTATCCACACATGCATCTAAGTCTCCGATCAATACAATTATAGCATGGATAATAAACGATTATCATGAACAAGGAAATATGATAATAACTAATTTATTATTGCCTCTAGGGCATATTTCCAACAGTCTCCCACTTGCACTAGAGTCAATAATCTAGTTCACATCACCATGTGATTCGCATTGTTATGAATCTAACACCCAACGAGTTCTGGGGATCGATCATGCTTTGCATGTGAGAGAGGTCTTATAGTCAACGGGTCTGTAACATTCAGATCCGTGTGCACTTTGCAAATACCTATGTCAAACTGTAAACAGTGCTACCACACTCCGCTCGGTACTATTCCAAATGGCTGCTCCACTATACGTATCCAGATTGCTACTACGAGTCATCCGGATTAGTGTTAAAGCTTGTATCGACGTAACTCCTTACGACGAACTCTTTATCACCTCCATAATCGAGAAACATCTCCTTAGTCTCTTAGTTACTGAGGATAATCTTGACCGCTGTCCAGTGATCCACTCCTGGTTCACTCTTGTACCCCCTGACAGACTCATGGCAAGGCACACACAGGTGCGGTACACAGCATGGCATAATATAGAGCCTATGGCTAAGGCATAGGGGACGACGTTCGTCCTTTCTCTTTCTTCTGCCGTTGTCGAGCTTTGAGTCTCACTCAACTTTCACACCTTACAAATCAGGCGAGAACTCTTTCTCTGACTGATCCATTTTGAACTCTTTCAAAATCTTGTCAAGGTATGCACTCATTGAAAGTCTCATCGAGCATCTTGATCTATCTCCATAGATTTTGATGCTCAACAATTAGGTAGCTTCATCCAGGTCTTCCTTTGAAAATCACTTTCCAAATGACCGTTTTATGCTTTCCGGAAACTCTACATTATTTCTGATCAACAATATGTCATCCACATATACTTATCAGAAATTCTATAGTGCTCCCACTCACTTTATTGCAAATACAAGTTTCTCGTAAACTTTGTATAAACATCAAAACTTTGATCACCTCATCATAGCGTATATTCCAACTCCGAGATGCTTGCTTCAGTCCATGGAAGGATCACCAAAGCTTGCACATCTTTTAGCATCCTTAGGCCTGACAAAACCTTCTGGTTGTATCACATACAACCTTTCCTCAAGTAAACCGTTAAGGAAACGATGTTTTGACATCCATGTGCCAGATTTCATAATTGAAAACACAACAACTGCTAACATAATTCCTACAGACTTTAGCACCACTATGAGTGAGAAAGTCTCATCGTAGTCAACTCCTTGAACTTGTCACAAACATCTTTGCAACAAGTCGAGCTTTACAAATAGTGACATTCACCATCAGTGTCTGTCTTCATTTTAAAGATCCATTTGTACTCAACGACCTGCCGTCCAACGAGCAAGTCTACCAAAGTCTACACTTGGTTTTCATACATGGATCCTATCTCGGATTTCATGGCCTCCAACCATTTTTCGGAATCCGGGCCCATCATCGCTTCTCCATAGCTCGTAGGTTCATCGTTTGTCCAACAACATGACCTCCAAGACAGGGTTGTCGTACCACTTAGGAGCAGTACACATCCTTGTTGACCTACGAAGTTCGATAGTAACTTGATCCTGAAGCTTCATGATCATCATCATTAACTTCCTCTTCAACTAACGTAGGCTTCACAGAAACAACATCCTGCGCTGCGCTACTCTCTGGTTGAAAAAAGTTTAAACAACCTCATCAAGTTCTATCTTCGTCCCACTTAATTCTTTCGAGAGAAACTTTTCCTCGAGAAAGGACCCATTTTAGTAACAAACACTTTGCACTTGGATCTGAGATAGAAGGTTGTAACATCCCAAAATTTCATTTTGGAATGTTATGATTATAGATATGCATCTAGCAGCATCATTGCTTGTATGTATGTGTTTGTTGAAATGTCTCTTCTGGATTTCAGAAAGCTCTTTCTACTTTTCCCTAAGTTGCTTTCACCTATTTGAAATTTTGGTTAAAAGTTCAAATAAGAGAGGAGGAACATGGCACTCCACACAAGGGACTAATTGGTGGTTTATTTGAACAAAAATAACCAGGGGTTATTTTGAAAATATTTGCAAAAAGGGTTTAAAAACAATTAGGCAATTTCTGAAAATATTATTTTTTCAAAGTGTTCAAATGACAGAATAGAAATGTTCATTAGATAGAATTTATTATTCTATTAATTTCGATATATAATACCCCTATATTTACAAACGATTTGAATGCTTTAAAAACTTTTGAACGTCTCTGGAATATTATTAAAAAGAAACGGTAACCGTTTCCGGTATTTAACGGGCCGGCCCACCGGCTTTAAAAGCCGAGACCGTTACCGGTCGGCCGACCGAGCGCATTCACTTCCCTCTCTCTCACTGCAACCGGACCCCACCCGACCGACCGTTGCCCCAAAACGGTCGTCCCCTTCCTTCCCCGCGCGCGCCGGACCCTCGCCGGCCGTTTCTTCCACCTCCGCGGATCTCGCTCCCCATCACTCCCCCGCACCCCTCGAGCACTCTATAAGTACCGGCCAGCCCCGCCTCTCATTTCCCCCCAAACCCCCTCTCTCCCTCGCCGGAAGGCTGCCTAATTGCTCGCCGTAGTTCCCACCCCCACCGGATCTCCCGTCGACCATAGCCACCAATACCGACCCCCTCTCGCCCATCTGAACTCACCATTCGACTCCGGAGACCCGTCGCCGTCGCCCAGACCATTTCCCCGTTTTCCCCGACCACCGGAACGCCTCGCCGTCGTCCTCGCCGCTACCGGACTCGCCGGAGAACCCCGATGCCGGCAAGCTTCCTCCGTAAGCTCCCTCGACCATCGGATCCCGAATCAACGACCGAGATTAGAACGGATTTAAATCCGAACCGGTATCCTCTACCGACCGGTCGCCCGCTCTAAATCACCTACCGCACGCGCTCGCTAGCCAATAGGATCGCGCCACGTAGCCCCCTGACCGTCGCAAATCAATTGTCTTTTTCTGTTTTTGTTTTAATTAACAGAATGTTTTTAAAAAATTGTTTTGCTTATATCTTTTAATCTATTTAGTGTTTGGAGTTGATTATTTTTGCAATAGCTCACAATTTTCATGTAGTTTCACCCTGTACTTTTAAATTTCAAATTTGAACTATAAAATTTGAATTTAATCAAATTTGCTTAAAATCTTCAAATCTGAATAACTAGAGTTTGAAAATAGATTTTGATATGAATCTTTTTGCTACTGTTTGGTATTAGTTAGGACTACCTTCATGCTTAGTTTGAAGATATTTAGGATATATTTGATTAATGTTTTAACAAAAAACAGAATCTGCTTAGTATTACAATATATTTTTATATACTTAATTTTAATTAGTTTGATTTTAGAATTTGGTTTTATTTGTTTATTAGGTTCTGTTAGTAAACATTTAGTGTTTTCACTCACTGATAATAAAAATATAAATTTTCTTAGTTTAATTTTATTTAACATAGGAATCACAACTTCTTTTCAAATAGGCATAATTTGATTAAAACAACTAACTAGTAATAGTTTTGTTTTCAAACAAAGTTTTGTATATTTTAATTCTGTTTTCTAAGACAGATTTAATTGTAAATTATTTTCTGTTAAGAACATGTTTTACAAATAAATAATAAGTTTAGTTTTTCATTCTTTTGTTAATATAACTATAGTTGATTCATATAGTGTTTATCACAAACTTGTATAAACTTTACTAAAGTTTTCCCAACAAAACCTAAATTGATTATATTCTGTTTATTAATAAAATATTCTATTGTTTCCTTGCTGACAACAATTGTTTTGTTATTACAAATGGTTTCATTATGTCAGTAGTGTTTTCATTCCTCACCTTTTGAAAACAAAACTTTGTGTGTTTTCTTACTTGAGATTTGTGCATTGTTTTGTCCTGATTGTTTACTAGTTCTTGGTTGATGTTTGTGAGTTACAATTTTCTGTTGTATGCTTATTGAGTGCTTGTTTGCTTCGTTAGATTATCCGGAGTGCGAAGCTTGTTACTTAGAGTCACTCACGTACGAAGATCATCAATCAGGCAAGTCACTTTGATCATGTTTTACCCATGTTTTATATGCATTAGTTCTACCATCTCCCCAGTTGCATGCAAGATAGGTTAGTTGGAAACTTGGTTACATTGTTGTAGTATCATGTGGTAGGTAACCCCCTCAACCTCTTTGACACATTGGCCCCGGGAAACGTTGTTTTTACCTTTTGCTATGCTATTAGTAGACGGGGTTGGTTGTGTGATTCATGAGAGTTGAGAGAGTTAATAATTTCAAGACCTACATAATGATCAAGATTTAAGACTCCGAGTTTTCAACATACCTCTGGGTGGATGATGGTTGAACGGCACCCTGGAGAAACCAGTGGATTTGCCTAGGTGATGCTGGAGATGGCCAGTATTCACGCGGAAAGGTCCACCCAGGCACAAAGAGAAGGATGGGTGCTTCAAAACCCAAGGCTTACCTGCACAACCACAAGTCATTATGGGCTCTGGCTTGGTTGGATATCGTGGTGACCCTGGACAGGCGGTGCTACGAGAGGTAGAAGAACGATAGGAAAGGATGGGCACCGACACAGTCGCGGGGAAACCCTTTGGAAGACCATGTTTTGGTCATCCGTTTCTCAAACACCCTGAAGTGCGAGAAATCAAACGGAGGCGACCAAATCTTGTGGGGAACGTGTGCAAAACTCTGCAGAGTACTCAAACCTAATCGATTAGCCGTGTCCACGGTCATGGACGACTTGAGCCAAAGGAATTGGAACTTCCGGAACTCTCGACACAATTAATATGATGATGTGGGTATTTAATAATTTTGGGTATGAGAATTGGTTGGTGGAACCATCTCATTAATCAACCAACTTAGTAATATTTTGCTTAGCCCCTCTCTTGATGTAGGAAAAACTTGGCTTTACGCAAAAACTTACCACCCCACCTGCCATATAAGCATATAGACTAGCTGATTATTTTCACACCTCTACTGTGACTTTGCCGGCATATTCCATATGCTGACCTACACGGCTGCAACGTATCATGTTGCAGAGTACTTTTCCGACCAGGAGTGAGGACGCGTTCTATGCTCAGTGAGATGCCCTTGGAGTCGGATGGACTCATCTACCTTCGACGCTTCCGCAAGATTTAGATATTCTCATGAGTTGGCCTTTGGCCACTTTATTGTAATATTTATTGTAATAAAGGACTCGATATGAGATTTCGATTAATATAATGCTGTGTGATTTCCCTTTGATATATACATTGATGTACCGTGTGTGTACCAGCATGATCTTGGGATGGTACGGAAACACCGGAGACTTGACCTTTCAGGTCGGGTCGCTACAGAAATGGTATCAGAGCACACGTTGACTGTAGGACGTAACCTCTAGGATTGGAAAGCCTTAGGATTGTTTCTCTTTGTCTTTAAATATCTTATACTCTCATCTATTCGTTTCTGACTCCTCTCCGATTATTTCAAAATTTATAGATGGCCACCTTCATCCCAGTGTTGATCACGGAGTTTTGCCAGCCTGACGCAGCGATGCCCTTTGGTAAGGAGCTGATGAGGATCGTCAAGGACGTAAGGATTGCTTTGCCGAGCATCACCGGGATTCCTATCATGTCATTTCCCCAAGATGGACGCTACAAGATCGAGGTGCATATCCCAGGGAAGACTTTTGGGAACCGGAAGGAACCCATCGACCTCAAGTTCGTGGCACCCAGTTGGATACTTGGAAGAGACATGGCCATTCATCGTGCCCTTGGACGTATCCAGGAGGAATACAGAGGTGGAACCATTTCACCAGGACTCAGCATGGTTTGCCGCAGAGATGCTCATGGAAACATCATAACCCCTCCC
This sequence comes from Hordeum marinum, assembly GCA_022496015.1. NCBI lineage: Eukaryota > Viridiplantae > Streptophyta > Magnoliopsida > Poales > Poaceae > Hordeum > Hordeum marinum. The sequence goes on from CM039673.1 coordinate 484,241,650, forward strand.
ACTGCAGACACCACTATTTCCTATATCCAGACCCTGGAGACTCACATCAGGACTCTGGAGTTTCGAGTTCGTGCTGATACGAAGACAATCAAGAATCTGAGGAACCGCGAGCTGGACCTTGAAGCTGATCTGCGAGAGGCCAACTATGAACACGAGCATGAAGTGAAGGACTTCCTAGAGAGGATTGATGAGCAGAATGCACGCATCGCAACTCTGGAGGAGCAGCTAGACATGGGGGAAAACCTTCACCCCGAAGGAGACATGGCACCCTTCATCAGCGACGATGAAGACTATGAGGAAAGCACCACCGGAGAACCTACGACTATGCACTTCTGAGGAGAACCTTAGTTATGCCCTCCAATGTCTCTTTTATTTTCGTCGTTAAAGCGTAGGTCGATGCTTAGTTGTTTGAGATTTGTATTCCCGATGTTTGACATTGATTGAATAAATGAATGAGTGTTTGGTGTGATATGTTTGTTGCATTGCATATGGGTAGTGATTTCTTCTAGACCTTTGTTCTATTCTAATTCTCATCCCTCTGAAAACAACAAGATGCCTCCACGACGTGAGACCGACTTCACTTTTCCGCCGGAACTCACACAACTTCTTCAGCAGCAGAATGCACTGATGCAGTTATTGATTCAGAATCAGACCAACAATCAGAACAACCACAACCACCATCCACCCCAGACTGACAATCTCACCCGTTTTCTGAGGTTGAATCCTCCAACTTTCTCCAGCAGCACTGAGCCCATTGTGGCAGATGACTGGCTCCGTAAGGTGGAGAGAGAACTTGCCACCACTGGATGCACTGCCGCTGAGAAGGTGCGATTTGCCGCACATCAACTGGAAGGACCAGCAGCTTCATGGTGGGAGAACTACACCACCACTTATCCTATTGCAGATGTGACTTGGGAGCAGTTCAAGCTTGCTTTCCGCACCGCTCATGTTTCAGCTGGAGCCATGAGTCTAAAGAAGCGCGAGTTTCGCAACTTGCGCCAGGGTAATCGCTCTGTGGCCCAATATGTGGAAGAGTTTAGCATGTTGGCCCGTTATGCCCCAGGAGATGTGGCCGATGATGCGGCCAAGCAAGAAAAGTTTCTGGAAGGACTCAACGACGAGTTGAGCATACAGCTGGTAGTGGCTACTTTCAACAACTACCAAGAGTTGGTGGACAAGGCCCTTATTCTGGAGGGTAAACAACAGCAAATTGAGAACCGCAAGAGGAAGTACACTCAGGGGAAGTTCAACTCTGGAGCTCATCAGAAGGCTCGCTACTCCCCGTACTCAGGAAATACCGGATCAGGTACCGGTAAGTTTGGAAGGCACACTCATGTTGTGCACAACCATGGAGGCCACCATCATGAAGGAAATGGGAACAACCGTCCCAACCATGGCAATTTCAAGACTGACAATGGGAATGGGAACAACAACCAGCACCGTCAAGTTCCTGCTCAGAAGGATCTGAGTCACATCACCTGTTTCAAGTGCCAGAAGACAGGGCACTATGCTACTGAGTGTCCCCAGAGCAAGCAAGGCAGTGGAAACGGCAACAACAACGGCAACTCCGCAGCCAAGAAGCCAGACTTTTTTCCTCGTGCCCAGGTGAATCACCTCGACGTGGAAGAAGTCTATGATCAACCCGAGACTGTGGTTGGTAAGTTTTTATTGCATTCACGTTCGGTTACAGTACTTTTTGATTCCGGTGCAAATCATTCATTCATATCAAGGGTAGTTGTGGATAAGTATGGTTTGCCCACCAAAACCCTTAGTCAGCCCATTAAGGTCAGTTCCCCAGGAGGTATGATGATGGCAGGGATAGGATGCCATGCCTTGAAACTCAATATAGGAAATCATGTTTTTCCCACCGACCTCATCGTCTTAGAGTCACAAGGACTGGATGTAATCCTAGGCATGGATTGGATGACCAAGTATGAAGGAAATCTTGATTGCCTCAGCAAGTCTGTTTCACTCACCACCCCGGAGAACAAGAGGATTAAGTATGTATCCCGACGCACACGTATGAGTGCTCGGTTAAATTCTCTCACGGGAGTTGTTCAGGAGGAAGTACCTGTGGTAAAAGATTATCTGGATGTATTTCCGGAAGAATTACCAGGAATGCCACCAGATAGGGAAATTGAGTTCCTAATAGAGCTACAGCCAGGGACAGCACCAATTTCCAAGAGACCCTATCGGATGCCCGCAAATGATCTGTTGGAAATCAAGAAGCAAATTAAGGAGTTATTGGACAAAGGGTATATTCGCCCCAGTTCTTCACCTTGGGGAGCCCCAGTACTTTTGGTGGAGAAGAAGGATAAATCTTTGAGAATGGTAGTTGACTATCGTGCCTTGAACGAGGTGACTATCAAGAACAAGTACCCTCTGCCGATGATTAATGATTTGTTTGATCAGCTAGTAGGAGCCAAAGTATTCTCCAAGATTGATCTTCGATCAGGGTATCACCAGTTGAAAATTCGTGAACAGGATATACCCAAAACAGCTTTCACCACGAGGTATGGCTTGTATGAGTATACGGTCATGTCTTTTGGATTGACTAATGCTCCTGCCTACTTCATGAATTTGATGAACAAAGTATTCATGGAATACCTAGACAAGTTTGTTGTGGTGTTCATCGATGACATTCTGATATTCTCCAAGAACGAGGAAGAGCATAAGGAACATTTGCGTTTAGTTCTGGAGAAGCTGAGAGAGCATCAACTATATGCCAAGTTCAGCAAATGTGAATTTTGGCTGACGGAAGTCGGATTCCTTGGACATGTTATTTCCGGAGATGGAATAGCAGTGGACCCTGCTAAGGTTGAAGCCGTCACCGAGTGGAAGTCCCCTACCTCAGTTAAGGAGATCTGCAGTTTCCTCGGACTTGCCGGATATTACCGGAGATTCATTGAGAATTTCTCAAAGATTGCCAAGCCCATGACAGAGTTGTTGAAGAAAGAATCTAAGTATATTTGGACTGAGGAATGTGAAGCCAGTTTCCAGGAGTTGAAGAAACGTTTGGTCACAGCCCCAGTGTTGATCTTGCCCGATATTCGGAAGGATTTCCAGGTTTATTGTGATGCTTCACGTCAAGGACTTGGAGGAGTACTCATGCAAGATGGAAAAGTTGTAGCTTATGCATCCAGACAACTACGACCTCATGAGTTGAATTATGCCACGCATGATTTGGAACTAGCAGCCGTAGTGCACGCACTCAAGACCTGGAGACATTTTCTTATCGGAAACAGTTGTGATGTTTACACCGACCATAAGAGCCTGAAATACATTTTCACGCAGAAAGAGTTGAACCTCAGACAGAGGAGATGGTTAGAGTTAATCAAGGACTATGACATGAGATTACACTACCATCCAGGTAAGGCTAATGTTGTAGCCGATGCCTTGAGTCGGAAAACTTATGTGAACACACTCACAGCGGGAGGATTACCTCAAGAGTTAGTCGATGATCTCAGAGAGCTCAAGCTAGAGATAGTTCCAAGAGGATATGTTGGTACACTAGAGATTCAGTCCACCTTGACCGAAAGAATTCGTGAAGCCCAGAAATCGGACAAGGAGATAGCTGAGATAAAGCAGAGAATGGAAGATGGTAAAGCTAAAGGTTTTCGTGAGGATGAACACGGAACTTTGTGGTTTGAGAACCGAATCTATGTGCCCAATGACCCAGAGCTCAGGAAGTTGATACTTCAGGAAGCCCACGATTTACCTTACTCGATACACCCAGGCAACACCAAGATGTATCTGGATTTAAAGGAAAGTTATTGGTGGACAGGTATGAAGAAAGATATTGTGGAACATGTTGCAATATGTGATGTTTGTCAGAGAGTAAAGGCAGAACATCAGAAACCAGCAGGGTTACTCCAACCTTTGCAGATACCCGAGTGGAAATGGGAAAAGCTTGGTATGGATTTCATCACAGGATTGCCCAGGACCCGTTCAGGTTATGATTCCATCTGGGTAGTGGTAGATCGCTTGACCAAGGTAGCTCATTTCATTCCAGTGAAAACCACTTATACCAGTGCTAAGCTAGCCAAGATATATATGACCAGGATCGTATGTTTACATGGAGTTCCGAGGAGTATCGTGTCAGATAGAGGAACACAGTTTACCTCAAAGTTTTGGCATCAGTTACATGAAACTTTGGGTACAAGGCTAGAGTTCAGTACAGCTTTTCATCCGCAGACAGATGGACAGACTGAGAGAATCAACCAGATTCTGGAAGACATGTTGAGAGCTTGTGCACTAGACTATGGTTCTAGTTGGGACGATAACTTGCCTTACGCAGAATTCTCATACAACAACAGTTATCAGACCAGTCTAAAGATGGCCCCTTTCGAAGCGTTATACGGAAGGAGATGCAGAACACCACTGACGTGGGATGGTGTTGGAGACCGACAACTTTTTGGTCCCGACCTTATCCGAGATTCTGAAGAGAAAGTCAAGATGATTCGTGACAGACTCAAGATAGCTCAATCTCGACAGAAGAGTTATGCTGACAGCAAACGTAAAGAAGTGACATATGAAGTGGGAGACAGAGCATATCTTCGTGTATCCCCGCTTCGAGGAATCAAGAGATTTGGTGTTAAAGGAAAATTAGCACCCAGATTCATAGGCCCCTACAAAATTCTTGAACGTAGAGGCGAAGTTGCATACAAACTGGAATTGCCGGAAGGATTATCCGAAGTTCATAATGTGTTCCATGTGTCCCAGCTGAAGAAATGTCATGCTGAGATGGCTGATATCCCTTTTCGAGACACCGTGCCCTAGAGGCCATACAACTTGACAATGATCTGACCTACGAGGAGAAGCCTGTCAGAATCCTCGAGACATCCAACCGAGTTACCCGCAGCAAGATTATCAAGTTCTGTAAGGTTTTGTGGAGTCATCACACCGAGGAAGAAGCCACCTGGGAACGCGAAGAAGATCTTCATAGAGACCACCCGCACCTATTTTCTAGCCAACCCGAATCTCGAGGGCGAGATTCATTTTAAGGTGGGTAGGTTTGTAACATCCCAAAATTTCATTTTGGAATGTTATGATTATAGATATGCATCTAGCAGCATCATTGCTTGTATGTATGTGTTTGTTGAAATGTCTCCTATTTATTATGATAATAGCATGCCTCCTATTTATGATGATTATATTGATGAAAGTGGGTTTGGAAGAGTGTTAACTCTAGGTAATAATGATCCCACTATTTTTGAGGGTGTTGAATCTTATTGGAATAATGATAAACACGAATTTGGAGAGGTCATGACTTTATTTAAAGACGAGTCTACTATTTTGGAATAATTTTCAATTGACTATGACACCAAAGTTGCTATCTATGATGATTATGGTGATGACATGTATGCTATAAAGTGTGATAATAACCATGAAAATTGTCATCATATTTTAATGTTCAATTTGGTTATGTCAATCAAGTGTATCATGATAGTTATTTTGTTGCGTTTGGTCCCACCATTACTGTCGTGGATTTGTCACGGTAGATGTCCGGGTGAATGGATTTAGGTTCAGGGCGGTCACAACTTTGTGGTGGCTTGAGAGGGGTTGGTTGGAATCTAGAGACGCGAGTTTTACCTAGGTTCGGCCCCTCCGATGGAGGTAAAATCCTACATCCTGCTTGTATGGTATTGATGATGAGGAAGATCTCTCGGTTACAAGGGTGTTGTCTAATCTCTAAAACTTGTAGCTTGTCTATTGAGACGTCTAAAAACTTGTCTCTCTAGGGGTGCTCTACCCCTCCTTATATAGGTGGAAAGGGTAGGTTTACATGTAGAGTCCTACTAGGAGTAGGAGTAGGACTAGTCTTTCATGAATCCTAATCCGGGTCTTATTTCTCTTGTAAGGGAATTCTCTCTTTTGGGCCTTTTCTTGTGAGCCGCCTGGCGCCGGCTTACACGTCGGCCCTTGGGCCTGGTCGTCCTGCAACCCGCCTGCCGGGTCACCAATAAAATGCCATGTCTCAACCAAGTCTCCTGTGAGTCGCCAGGCCGGGTCATACCACGAGGTATATCCTCGACAGCCCGAGACTGACACTCTAGAAGATTCCCCTGTTATTCCATTCTCATCGCGTGATTCGTTTGGTTGTTGCATTCATCATTGCATCATTCGCATCATCTGCATAGCATCGTCACTCGTTTTCAAAAACTTGCATCCGTTCGTAGTTGGCGGTTCTCATCGTTCGTGATGTCGACCGTTTCGAGACCAACCACACACGCACGCGCCTGCGACATCGTTTAAAAAATGTTTTAAAAGGCGCGCTAAAAATATTCTCGGATTGGGTTGGAACTTGGTGTGCGGTCTTGTTATATTGTAGGTAGTCCGCCTGCCAAATTTCGTTGCAATTAGAGGTCGTTTGTTATTCGATCGATCAACCGTAGTAATGCGGTCATCGGTTTATTTGTGGTCGTTTCGGTGTTTTAAAAACTCATGTCATGGGACACCATTCTCCCTCTCATCCCCTCATAGTGCTCTACACAACCCACTAGCCCATCCTAGCACCCACGACCCACCCCTCTAACCGGACCGTCCGATTACGATCGGAGGGTCAAAAATAGCACCAAACTCCAAACCCTAGCCCTCCTGCTATAAATAGAAGGCCTCCCGTCCATTTTTGGCCTTCTCCCACCTCCAGCCTCGGAATCCGTGCCCCTCCAGCCTGTCACTACCACTTGTCACCGCCAGCTCAACCCAGCGCCACCGTAGCTGTCGCTCGCAGCCAACCAAGGCACGCCACGTCACCCCTAGCGCCGCCCCAGCCCACCGGGGCCCAAGGCAGGCCCGCCCCGAGCTAAACCGGGCCCGAGACCAGCCCGAGTACCCCGCTCCTCCCGCGCGTAGCGCACCACCCAGGAGCGCTAGCCGTCGCTAGACTTCGCCTCCCCGCCGACAGCGCCCCTTCCCGGAGCCCCCGCCACCGCAACGCCGCACCCCGCCGCCATCCGCGCGTCGCCGGAGATCCCGCCGCTCGACGCCAAGGGAGGTCGCTGCTGGCCAGATTCGGGTCCCGACCCCCGGATCCGCGCCGCCCCGGCCGCCTATGCCTCCGGCCACCCTCATCGTGACCTCCTCGCCGCCTGCCGTCGGCCTCCCCAAACACCGCCGCCGTTGACCGCGGCCTGGACCGCGCCGTCCTCGGATCCCCTCGTCCTGCAAACCAAACATCGCCCGGAACTGCTTCGTCCCATTTTCAGCAGGGGGTAATTTTTTTCTAAGTCCCTAAGTAGCCGCTCGTTTGTCTTCATGTTGTCTTTTTGATCTGCTTGTAGTTGTTGAATCGTACATCGGATGTAGATGAATTATATATGAAAATTGATCTACTCATAATGCTATACATGATGGTACCATTTTCCTGTGCATTAGGACTTATTTGCATGCTTAAAATGCTGTTGCAAATGTGCATCATGTCGTTAGGTGCAAATCTATTATTTTAATCAAACTTGCATGGATGATTGCATCTCATCGGTAGGCCTTTTGCATGTGGTGTCTTCATGAGAATTGCCCTATGACATGTCTAATTTCATGCATGCCTTTGATTGCTAGGTAAAAGTTCATTATCATGTGCATATCTTGCTCTCGAGTTGCTATCACGTTAAAACTGAAATCTGTTAACGAACAGTTCCGTTTTGTGGGCTTTATTTTAAGCAAACCATTCATCCTATGAAATTGTGCCAATGAAATGATTTGAAGTGTGACATGTCTAGTTGCTATTAGTGTCCTTGCCATGCTCATAAGTGTTTGTTATGCTACTGTTATTGCCATGTCAACATGCCTAGTCAATACTACAGTTTTGGGAGATGGTTAAATTTCACCAAGTCTGAAATTGTTATTTGTTGCCTTGTTGCCATGTGATTTGCCATTGATCTAGGAGTCTTTTGTGGTAGCCACCAAGGGGTCTTTTGTTAAGCATGTTGTTGTCTATCATATTGTGCCAATAGTTTGCATGAGTATATTTAACATCATAATTAATTCTGTTGTTCAATGTGTCAATCTGTTAAAAAACCTGCTGCACCTGTCCACTCTAGTTTTCACTAAGTCTGAAAACTGCTTAGTTCAATATGTCTTCTTGTGAGCTCATTTCCTATTGATCCATGCTTCTACACAACTTGCTAATAATAGATGAATTGTCAAGCATCATGTAGGATTCACCACCATGTCCTAGTTATGTATTGTAGAGGGTTGTATCTTGTCGATTTTTAGGTTGCAATATGCCATCTTGCTGTTTTGGGGCGGATTTGAACTAAAACTTATTTTGGTAATTGTGGTTGAACCGTAGCTCCGTTTTGGACATACTATATATGAAACTTGCTTAGAATTTCATGCAGTATCATAATATCTTGCTGCATTCATGATTTTGAATGTTTGTGGTTGTCATTTTCATGCCGTTTGCATTCATGGCATATCCATCTTGTATTGCTCATATCTTTTAGACCGTAGCTCCGTTTGAGATGTTTTATATATGTAACTTGACTAGAAAAATGTGTAGAATCTCATGCCACACTTTATTTTCATGTTTAATAAATTTAAAATTGTGTTAGGACAGATCTGGACCAAATTCATAATATGCATATGAGGTCGTTCCGGAATTGTTATTCGTTGCTTCCGGCCTCATTTAAAGTGCCTAGGTGATGTAGTTGTTTGAGCCTAACGTCTTGCCATGTCTAACAACATTTAATATTGATGAGTACCTAAACGAGAGTGAACTAAATAATTTGAACGTGGAGTTTCATCAATATGCAACTCGTTGCATATTGAACTTCACTTAACGTGTAGTAGTTGGTTGTTGTTCTTGCCATGCCTTGCCTTGCATGTTAAACTGGACATGCATCATATTTGTTTGAGCATCATGCCATGTATATGTTGTGGTGTACCGCATGGTGATTGTTTGTTTTGGATTGCTTCTTGTCGATAGAGTTCCGAAAGCGTTCAGAGTGTGAGGATTCGTTCGACTACGTTGGCTCATCTTCTTCATGGACTCGTTCTTCTTCCAAGCGGGATCTCAGGCAAGATGACACATTTCCTTGGATATCACTACTATCATTGCCATGCTAGATGTCTTGTTTTCTATTGCTATTTCATGCTACCTACCACTTGTTTGTCAAGCCTCTCAACATTGCCATGATAAGCCTCTAACCCCTCCGCATCCCGGCAAACCATTGTCTGGCTATGTTATCGCTTGCTCAGCCCTTCTTATAGTGTTTGTAGCTGCAGGCGCAATTGCTTCCATGTGACAACATGGACATTCTTTTGTTATAACAATATTATTGCTATTTAGTTTAATGCACTTATACACTTGGTAAAGGGTGGAAGGCTTGGCCTTTTGCTCGGTGTTTTGTTCCACTCTTGCTGCCCCTAGTTACTTGTGAACCGGTGTTATGTTCCATAATTGAGCCCTCCTAACATGCTCGGGGTTGTTATGGGGACCCCCTTGATTTTCGTTTTGGGATAAAACTTATCTGGCAAGGCCCAACATTGTTCTACATTTGCCTAATAACTAATAAAAATGCATAGGGACCCGTGGGCACCCGCGGATAATTTAATCAACCCCCGGGCCAGTGCTCCTCATGAGTGTTGGTCCAAAATAGAGCACTATGAGGGGCCAACCCGGGGCAACTCGGGAGATTTCTATCAGGCCACTGTATGCGTAGCTCATCTGCCGTGCCCTGAGAACGAGATACACGGCTCCTATCAGGATTGTCGGCACGTCGGGCCGCCTTGCTGGATTTGTTTTACCTTTCTCGAACGTCTTGAGTGAGGAATTCCAATTTTCTTCGAGCTATCTCAAGGTGGAGGATTTCCTGTGGAATTGCCTAGGAAGATTACGAGATCCGTAGTTGAGGTTATTCCCGCTGCGTGTGGTTAATTTATGATGGATGAGTTGGAGCACCCCTGCAGGGTTAAATCTTTCGGAAAGCCATGCCCGCGGTTATGTGGCAAACCTAGAAACTTTGTTTAACACCCTATCATAGCAAACTTGAAGTAAACTCTAATAAAATACACAAACTGTGTGCGTAACCATGATTATCTCTTCTCGTGAGTCCTTATCCGAGAGAGAACACGGTGGGGTTATGTTTGACATAAGTATGTGTTCAAGATCAGTTAGTGATCATTACTAGTTCATGTCCATTATGCGGAGACCACCATACTTTATTTTCTGTATTCATAAGTTATCCACTCAAACAAATGCATAGTCGCTTGCTGCAGCCTCACCACTTAACCATACCTCACCCATTAAGCTTTAATAGTCTTGATACCCTTGGAAATGAGATCGCCGAGTCCTTGTGGCTCACAGATTACTACAACAACAGTTACAGGTACATGTAATGCGATGATTAGACATGAGCGTGATGCTTGTTTGATTTGGAGTTCTTCTTCTTCATCAATCTAGGATGGGTTCCAAGCGGCAGCCTGGGATAGCAAGGATGGATGTTATTTTATCGTTTGATTTCGTTTGTAGTCGGACGCTGCTCTTATGTATGATGTTTGAATATGTTGTTGTATTGATGTGATATTGATGTAGCTTGTGGCGAGTGTAAGCCAATTCCATATACTCATCTCTTCTGTACATGTACTTGTAATGATATCCATTCTTGCGACACAACGAGATGCGCTTCTATCCCTGTCGAGGCCCCCGTGCCAAAATAAGGATATGATCTCAGCTTGGGCGTGGTAGCTAATCCGCTCTTCCTCCTTTTGTTCTTCGCTCTCCTCCTCATCTTCTTCATCTAATGAGCTCACAGTTTCAGCAATTCTTCTTCCTTAGGTCCCTGAAAAATATTGGTCTGTTCCAAGGCAGCGGTCATCCTTTCAATAAATTCAATAATATTAACATTGCAATCATAATTCTCATAGCAATATTTAAGTATGGATTAAGTTTCAGATTCATAAGGAACATCATCATCATACCCCCTTTGGTCCTTTTTAGTCTGCGTATAAGTTTTGGTCAAAGTCAAAGTATCTCTTCTTTGACCAAACTTATAGAAAAAATTATTAACATTCATAATGCCAAATCAATTTTGTTAGATTTTTCATGAAATGTAGTTTCATAGTATATATATTTGACATTGGAGATATTGATATTTTTTAATACAAATTTGGTCAAACTTTGCAAAGTTTGACTTGACCAAAATCTAATACGGAGTAAAAAGGACCAGAAGGAGTACTTTTCAAGCAAAGAAGCAATTTCATAAGCACCTTTAAAAGAAACAAATTCTTCTATTCATTTCACATCATAGTAATCATAAATACCTTTAGCATAAGAAGCTAAGGTTTCATTATCATTAAATTTGCATTGAAAGGGAAGGTGTCGAGCTTCTACATTAGAGCAACAAGTAAAGTCACATCTCGAGCATGCATCCTAAGCAAACAATTCCAGTATTCTAATTTGATCCCATAAGTGTTTCCCTTTTTGAGACAAGCAATAATCCCTAAAGTACTCACGTTGATCCAACATGTCTCCCATTATAAAGTTTGATGAGGATTTCTCAGGATTATCAAAGGAGTAATTAACGCGTTCCACATAACTAGCATCAAGGGTTTTAGGAGGTTCCCCATCTCCATGAGTTGCAAGTACCACTAAATTTTTTGGTGTTTCGTGTTCCATATCCATAACTAAATATATAAAACAACTAATAATAGAAAATAAAACAACCAAAATAGAAAATAAAAACTACTTAGTGATAAAGCGAATAAGCACACACGAGAATATTCACCTCACGCTATTGCTCCCCGGCAACGGTGCCAGAAGAAGTCTTGATAACCCACAAGTGTAGGGGATCGTTTGTAGCCTTTTTCGACAAGTAAAATTTTCGAACCCAACGAGGATCTAAATACATAACAAATATTCCCTCAAGTTTTATCGACCACCGATACAACTCTGCGCAAGCTAATGCTTGCTTTACCTAGAACAAGTATGAAACTACTTTGTGGGAATAAAACTAGAAGTACTTTGCAAGAAAATAAAGAACATGGAAATAAAAGTTAGGTACTGTTTTAATAAAAGAACAATAAAAGTAATTTTTTTGTAACAAGCTTTTTGTGTAACACAAGAGAAAGATTGTCCCTAGGCAATTGAATATGATACAATAGATACTTGTTATATGCAATTTTGGGAGAGGCATGAGCTAACATACTTTCTCTACTTGGATCATATGCACTCATGATTGGAAATCTACCAAGCATCCGCAACTACTGAATACCATTAAGGTAAAACCCAACCATAGCATTAAGTATCAAGCCCCCTTTACTCCCATACGCAACAACCCACCTACTCGGGTTCATGCTTCTGTCACTCAAGCAACCCACTATAGGCAAATCATGAACATATCGCAACACCCTACAATAGGGATCCCTCATGTTTGCGCAACACATAGGGCACCATAGGACAACACCATATCAACATGCAACTCATATCAATAACATCATACCACAATTAACCCATAGGACAAAACAGATCTACTCAAACATCATAGGATAACCAAATATCATTGTGAAATAATATATGGAGTTTATCACCATGTTTAAGTAGATATTATAGTGGGGAAGTGATGTGTTACACTGCTGCAAGAGGGGGAGAGAGTTGGTGTTGATGGCGGCAAGATTCTTGATGTAGATTGCCGTCACAATGATTGCCCCAACAACGTTCCGGCATCGCCGGGAGAGAGGGGGAGAGATCCCCCTCCTTATTATTCTTATTACTTGGCATCCCCCCTAGATGGTAGGAGAGTTCCCCCTCTGTTCCATGGCCTCCATGGCAGCGAAGGGGCAGGATCCCCTCCGAGATTGGGTCTCCCTCTCAGTTCTCTTTTATTTTGCGTTCCAGTTTTCTGTTCGGAAACCATTTCTTATATTCCTGGAGATCCGTAACTACGATTGGGCTGAAATTTTGAGGGGAATTTTTCCCAACAATTTGCTTCCTTGCGCCCGAAGGAGAGCTACAATCGACTTACGAGCTAGGCACAACCCACCAGGGCGCGCCCGGGCTCCCTGGCCGCGCCCTGGTGTCTTCTGGGGGCTATGGGCCTCCGTTTTGCGTTGATTCCACTTCTCAAAATTCACAATTATTCCCAAAAAAATCTCTGTAATTTTTTATCCCATTTGGACTTCGTTTGATATGGATATTCTACGAAATATAAAATATGCAACAAACATGAACTGGCACTGGGCACTGGATCAGTAGGTTAGTCCAATAAATCATACAAAATGTTGCAAAAATATGTGAAAGTTGTATAATATTGACATGAAACAATCAAAAATTATAGATACGATGGATAAGTATTAGAGATACATACTGGGAACACTTCAAGTCAACCCTGCCTATAGCTAGGCTATGAATTTCGAAGGGTTGGATCATCTTCATGAGCTGCTCGATCGCATCCAGAGCATGCCCATCTCAACTTCGGTTTACGACAAGATAGGACTTAAAGCCAAAGATCAAGAAAAATTTACGTCCCACCTACCACCCACCTAGTCACCACAGTCGATGATTTAATTGACATGCTGGACTATGATGAGGTCATGAACATGGATGATGATGTTGATGACCCTAAAGAACTCACTTCTCCCCACTTAAATAGTGACAAGTGGACCACGACATCCACCTATGATGTCTACATGGTATACACCCCCAGATACCCTCATAAGCACCAAGACAGACGCCAAAAAGGAAACAATGGGGAAGACGACGAGGAAATGATTGGCAACATTGATAATACGGGAGAGGATCCTCAAGCCTCCCTAGTACAAAATGGCAACCCTAAAGTAATTGCCGAGGATCTGAATCCCGATGATCTCTTCAAAGGGGTCGACAACAATTACATGCCAGAGTCCGAGGAGGACGAGAGCCCTGGCAGGAAGGACTTTATGGTCCCAGAAAACCTGTGGAGCAAAACCTCATCACCACCGCCCGAAGCATGAAACACAAGCGACAACAGTTGCAAGGAAATACAGATGCATTGACGAAAAGTGGCTCGAAGTATGCTCGCCCAAACAAGACCTTGAACACTGACGCCATAGCGCATCGAAATCATTCCCATGCAAGCGTCTGCTGCCAGAGTTTGATGAAGAACTGGCCAACAAGCTTGACCGACCCCCTAGAGGTCGGGATAGGCCAGTGCGGGAAAACTCAACACCCAACCAACGCCACGCCATTATGGCAAAGACCCCGTGGACCACCTAGACCCTCATGATGTTCGACGTCACATCGAAGCAAACAGAGCACCTTCTCAGTCCATTTACGATTCGAGAGGACATGCACCTGGTTAGCGATAGGTCTCCAACGTATAGATAATTTATGAAGTATTCATGTCATATTTGCCTATGTTTTTACTATTGTTTTATGATTTAATGGGACTAACGTATTAATGGTTGCAAAATTGCACAATTTCTTGTTTCACACTTTGATGTGTAGGAATTAATTGGAAATTGTCGAAAAATGTAAAAGGAGCCTTGTTGGAGGAGGACTCTGATTTTCCTGAAATCTGTCAACAAACTATTTTTAGAGTTCATCAGTTTAACACCCAAAATGGCATCAAATTGAATAAGTTAAAACTAGGAAAACGTGGAGAATTTTATGGCAATGATTCTAGACTACAATTCGTCCAAAACAAAGTTCGGATGCGATCTGGAGATCCATTTTACTGAAGGAAAATATCTGATTACGGGATCACGAGAATTGATGACGTGATTGAGTACTACTCTGACCATATCTAATATATTCGGCCAAGCCGACTTATGATACTCATGGGGGCTGTGAGGAGCCCGTAGGAAGGTTCTAGAGGTGACCAAGAGCCATTGTATCAAGGGTCCATCCATCGGAGGGCCATAGAGCACCACAGAGGCACATATAAGGAGAGGAAAACCCTAATTTCGGAGAGCCACCAAGAGCCATGAAATTGCCTCTCCCTTGGCAGCCGCCAAGAAGGGGAAAGGCTCCTACATTGTAGCACCAAGACCAAGGAAGAAAGGGGGGCAAGGGACCACCGCCCATCGCCATCGCCGCCACCGCCGCCGCGCGTCGCCGGCGTCGTGGCCGCCATCGGCTCCATCTCTTTGGGGCTGCACCTCTCCATCAACAACTCTCTCTTTCTCTCCATGACGAGGAGTGAGTATTCCACCCTTGGGGCTGATGGTTTGTACTAGTAGCTATGTGTTCAATATCTCTCTCTCGTGTTCTTGAGATGTCATGATCTTGATGTATCATGGGCTTTGTTAATATAGTTGGATCATATTCTGTTTTCCCCTCTCTATCTTGTTGTGATGAATTGAGTTTTTCCTTTGAGAGCTCGTTATGTTGGATTAAATATTTTGGTGTGAGAGCACTTGATATATGTCTTGCATGTGGATACCCATAGTGACATTTGGGTATTCAAGTGATTCACTTGATATATGTTATGGCATCAACTTGCGGATTCCGGTAACCATGGGAATCTATGCATAGGGGTTGATTGCACGTTTTATACCATGTTCTTCGGTAGAAATCTTGGGGCACTCTTTGAGGTTCTTTGTGTTGGATTGAGTATTACAAATCTGAAATTGTTTGATGCGTATCATATAATTAACTCATGGATACTTGTGGTGACATTAGAGTATCTAGGTGACATTAGAGTTGGTTGATGCGTAACATATGGTGTTATTTTAGTATGAACTGTTGGATAGATCGATCGGAAAGGATAACTTAGTTATGTTAGTACGAACTCTTGGATAGATCGATCGAAAAGGATAAATTTAAGGTGGTTTCAACCCCTACAAACAATTTCTTCTTATGCTCTCCGCTAGATAAGAATTTTGGAGTGATAATTTGTTGCATGTTGAGGGATGGTTATGTGACCCAATTATATTAGCATTGTTGAGAGATTGCACTAACGAAAGTACGGACCGTAGGCCTTGTTTTAAAGCATTGAAATACCGTTTGTGCTCAATTTTGATACTTTCTACCTTGCTATTTTTATAATTTAAGATTACAAAAACCTATATCTACCATCCATATTGCACTTGTATCACCATCTCTTCGCTGAACTAGTGCACCTATACAATTTGCCATTGTATTGGGTGTGTTGGGGACAAGAGATTTCTTGTATTTGATTGTAGTTTTTTTTGAGAGAGACCATATTCATCCTACATCTCCCATGGATTGATAAACCTTAGGCCATCTACTTGAGGGAAAATTGCTACCGTCCTACAAAACTATGCGCTTGGAGGCCCAACACGAGTCTACAAGAATAAAGTTGCATAGTAGACATCAGTTAGATAGGAACGATTGCGCCCAAGATCAAACATAGGAGCGATTATACCCTAACCTCCAACGAGATACTACCATGTCCTGTGGTCCATCCCATCTGATCAGTTTCACAAACAGGGTAATGGAACACCAATTCCCAAATGGGTTTAAGCCTATCAATATAGAACCCTATGATGGCATGACAAATCCGATAATATGGATGGAGGACTTCCTTCTCCACAAACAAATGGCCAACAGAGACGACCTGCATGCCATCAAATATCTACCGCTCAAATTGAACGGGTCAGCTAGGCATTGACTTAAGAACTTGCAAACTCATTCCATCAGGAGATGGGAAGACTTGGAAGATGCCTTTAGGGAAAATTTCCAAGGCACTTATGTCTGGCCTCCGGATACCGACGACCACAGTCGTGTCGGCCAACAGCCGGGTGAATCTGCTCGGAAGTTTTGGAGCAGGTTCCTTACAAAAAATAACCACATCATTGACTACTCCGACACCGAGGCCGTCGATTCATTCAAAAAAAAATCTAAGATGAATGGACCACCCAGGACAAGCCGAGGATCTTGTCAGCCCTTACTTCCCTGATGACGCGCTTTTGCGCGAGAGAAGACATTTGGCTCGCGTGAAGTGGTCACAACGATGAGGCAGGCACCTCAGAAGCATGCGCCACCGATGGTAAGTGATACATCTCGAACTTATCTACTTTTCCGAACACTTTTGCTTTGGTTTTGACATCTAATTTGTATGATTTGAATGGAACTAACCCGAACTAGCGCTGTTTTCAGGAGAACTAGCGCGGTGTTATTTTTGTATAGAAATAAAAGTTCCTAGAATCCGACGACACTTTTTGTGAATTATTTCTGGAATATATGAAAATTTATGGAGCGAAGAACTACCGAAGGGGGATTGCCTGTAGGCCACAAGCCAACAGGGCGTGCGCACCCCCTGGATGCGCCCTGTTAGCTTGTGGGGCCCACATGGCTCCCCAGACCCTAATTCCAATCCTATAAATTCACATATTTGGAGAAAAAAAAGGACAGAAGATCTCATCATGTTTTACAGGATGGAGTCGCCGCCACCTCATGTTCTTCCCTGGGAGGGCTGATTTGGAGTCTGTTTGGGGCTCCGGGGAGGGGGTTCATCACCCTCGTCATTACCAACCCTTCTTCATCAACACTGCCATGATGCTCACCATCGAGAGTGAGTAATTACTTTGTAGGATTGCTGGACGATGATGGGATTGGATGAGATTGATCATGTAATTGAGTTATTTTGATATGGCTTGATTCCTAGTATCCACTATGTTTTGAGATTTATGTTGCTATGACTTTGCTATGCTTAATGCTTGTCACTAGGGCCTGAGTGCCATGATTTCAGATCTGAACCTATTATGTTCTCAATATAAGAGTGATTTGGATCTAATCTTGCAAGTTGTATGCACCTATTACATGTCATGATCCGCATACCCCAAGGTGACAATAATTGGGATTCTTTTCGGTGATTGCCGTAGTTTCAGGAGTTCATGTATTCACCATGTGTTAATTATTTGTTCTGGTTCTCTATCAAAAGGATGCCTTAATATCCCTTAGTTTCCATTAGGACCCCGCTGTCACGGGAGGGTAGAACAAAAGTTATCATGCAACTTCTTATCGCAAGAACGTATGACTATATAAGGAATACATGCCTCCATTACGTTGATGAATTGGAGCTAGTTATGTGTCGCTCTAGTGTGAAACTATTACATGATTGATGCCATCTAAATCATTATCCATGTCGTCGTTTCCTCACGGGGGTCACACGAGACGGCAGATGCCATGGGGTGGCTTATCGAGGTGAGGGCAAGGCTGTCGTGGACGATCTGGGATGGGTATGCGAATAGCATGCAGTGGTTTACCCAGGTTGGGAACTCTCTAGAGAGATAATACCCCTACTCTTGCATATCTGTATAACCGAGGTATATCTGGTACATGGTTGCTCCTGGAGCTATTTGGGGAGGAGAGCCATGAGGCTTCTTGCCTCATACGTGAGTCTGAGAGTGGGGATGAGAGGATGTGAGGGCAGCTAGCCCCCATATGTGGTGGGAATGAGTCCTCTCATATAGGCATGGATGGGTAGCTTGGGATGTAAGACACAATGGGTAGCTTACATCCCAAGTAGCTTGAGGTGTAAGCTACCATGGGTACCTTACATGTCAAGCCACATGTAGCTCGTGGACTAAGCTATGTCTGTCCCCTGGCGCACTTTATAAATCAGTGTCCAGGGGTAGGTTACACTGGAGATAGTACTACATGACGCGTGTACAATGTGCTCCTGCTCGCCAATAAGGCACCGCCATGAGATATGGGCGTCTGGTCCGCGCATGTCCGATGGGACGTCGAGAGCTAACTTTGTCAGGTCGTAGCCAGACAGGAGGAGCCGGACGAGAGGAGCCAGACAGGAGGAGCCAAATTGGAGGAGTCGGACGGGAGGAGCCGGACAGGGGGAGCCGGACAAGAGGAGTCGGACAAGAGGAGCCGAACACGAGGAGCCGGACAAGAGGAGCTGGACAAGGGGAGCCGGACAGGAGGAGCCAGATAGGAGGAGCCAGTCGGGGGAGGCTGCCGGGAGGAGCTAGCCGGGAGTAGCCAGCCGGGCCACAACTCTGTCCTCTTTCTTTACTTCTTCATTTGTCTTGTTGATTCGTCAGGCTTGGCGTACCGGGGGTGAACCCCCTGGTGTTTTAAAATGTTGAGTCGTCTCCTTGTGCCTACCCGGGGGTAATCCCCCGATAGTAGCCTCCAAGCCTCCGGGCGACTTGAAGAGTCGGGCGGAGGGTTTTTGCCGTTGGAGTCGCAGGAGTCATTGATGTTGTAGAAGTTGTTGATGACAGTCAATTGCAGGCCGGGGACGACGCGGATTGCCTCCAGTGGGGGCGCGCTTGTGCACCCGCTGCGTGTAGACTCCGAGCCTCCGGGCGACTCGAAGAGTCGGGCAGAGGGTCTTTGCTATTGCCGAAGTAGACCGTCGCGTCGAGGAAACCGGGCGCGGATGCGAAGTCTGTCGGCTAAAGGATGCAAGGCGCTGCCAAAGGCAAACGTGGAGTCCACCGACTAGCGGTTTCCAGTGGGGGCACGCCAGCGCACCCACTGGGTGTACCCTCCGAGCCTCTGGGCGACTCGAGGAGTCAGGCGGAGGGTTTTTGCTGTTGCTGGAGTGGACGATGGTGTCGAAGATGTCGGGCATAGACGCGGGGTCTCCCGACTGAAGGGCGTGGGGCACTACCGAAGGCGGACGCCGGGTCCGCCAGTTGGTGGGCGTGGAGCCCTGCCGAAGGCAGACGCTGGGTCTGCCGGCTGATGGGCGTGGAGCCCTGCCGAGGGCGGACACGGGGTCCGCCAGCTGTCGAGCATGGGGCTCTGCCGGGCGCGGACGTAGGGTCTACCGGCTGATGGGCGTGGAGCCCTACCGAAGGCGGACGCATGGTCTGCCGGCTGTCGAGCGCGCGGCGCTGCCGGGCATAGACGGAGGGTCCGCCAGCCGGTGGGCGTGGAGCCTTGCTGAAGGCGGACGCGAGGTCCGCCGGCTGTCGAGCGCGAGGCGCTGTCGGGCGCGGACGGAGGGTCCGCCGGCTGATGGGCAAGGTGCCCTGCCAGGAGCAGCCTCCGAGCCTTCGGGCGAGGAGGTTTCTCGTGGGAATGATCGTGCAGAAGACAAGGTTAAGTCGGCGTAGATACATCAAATATTTGATTTTGGTAGTGTATGTTTACGCAGAGGGTGCCAACTTGGTTTCGTCCGAGCCCCCTACAATCTTTTTCATGTGCCCTCCGCTCTTTGGCTTGTACTCTCGCTATCCGGACAACCGCGTGACGGTCTGTGGCTGAGAGTGGGCCGCAGGGTGGAGCATGCAATACTCGGATTTTTAGGATCGGACTAGACCGAGCAGAGACTCACAAATGAAATGACTGAGTTGCCCAAGCCGTTTTCTCCCGGGATGCTTTTCGCATGAGGTGACCTCAAGCTTTTGCTCTCGCTAGCCGGACAGCCGCGATGCGATATGTAGCTGAGACAAAGAGTGGGCCTTCAGTCCCGTGCATGCTAGTAAGTCGTCTCATGGGAACAGACGTATCGGGCCAAGCGGCCAGCCTTGGGCCAAGACTAGCTGGCGCTGGGGCAAATGGTAAAGTTGTAGAATAAATGCGGAGATGGCCCCCGAGGGTCGCTCGGGGTTGTGCGGGTGGAGACCTCACATTGCTTTTGGGTGCCGGCGAGGCGGTCTTGTCGATGTCGGCCAATGTGGTTTGTAGCTGACCCTGCTGACACGCGCGAGGCTCTGCCGAGGGAGGACGCGGGGTTCGACGACTGTCGAACGCGAGGCGCTGCCGAAGGCGGACGTGGGGTCTGCCGGCTGATGAGCGCGAGGCGCTGCCGGGAACAGACACGGGGTCCACCGGCTGATGGGCATGGAGCCCTGTCGAGGGTGGACGCGGGGTCCGCCGGCTATCGAGCGCGAGGTGCCGTCGAAGGCGGACGCGGGGTCCGCTGGCTAATGAGCACGAGGCGCTGCCAGGCGCAGACGTGGGGTTTGCCGACTGATGGGCACGAGGCTCTGCCAAGGGCTGACGCGGGGTCCACTGGCTGATGAGCGCGAGGCGCTGCCAAAGGCGGACGCGTGGTCCATTGGCTGGTGTGCGCGAGACGTTGCCGAGGGTGGACGCGGGGTCCGCTGGCTGATGAGCGTGAGGCATTGCCGAAGGCGGATGCAGTGTCCGCCGACTGGTGTGCGCAAGATGCCACCGAGGGCGGACACGGGGTCTGCTAGGTGATGAGCGCGAGGCGCTGCCGGAAGTAGCCTCCGCACCTCCGGGCGAGGAGGTTCGTTGATTTTCGCGTAGGCGAGACGGTTGTTGTTGAAGATAGCCGGTGTGGCTTGGCGCTTGCGGAGCGTGCCGCCATACCCACTGGGTGTAGCCTTCGAGCCCCCAGGTGCTCGAAGGGGATCCCGACAAACATTTTTTGGACCGACTCAACCTTTTTTTCTTTATCCTCACGTGGGCATCCGGCCACGCTGGAGCCACTGGGCGCTGCATGGAAACAACCAGGGCGCGCAAGGCCAGCCGGCTGAACCTGCTAGCAGCCGGGTCAGAGGCGGGGTGCGGGCAGGACAACCGACATGCGTGGGAGCAGGCCAGAGCGACGAGGGAGAGCCGCCGAGTGCATGGAGGCCTGCGGTCAAGGCGAGCCGGTGGGCACGTGGGGGGGCGCCGGATGCGGCGCGGACAAGCCGGCCAGGCGGTCGACGCGCTGTAGGAGCCGGCCAGGCGGCCGACGCGTGCGAGAGCCGACCGGCTCGAGGCGGAACCGGCCGGCTCGAGGCAGAACCGGCAAGGCCGAGCCGGCGTGCAGTGCAGGCGGGCGAGCCGGGGAGGCAGCACGGGGAGGAGCATGGTGACGCCGTCAAGGAACGGAGCGTGCATAGCCGGTAGAGGTGGACGCGGGAGCCGGCGGCCAGCGCGGGCAGGGCGAGGGGCCGGACGGGGTCGGTGCGCCGGCGAGTGCGTGGAGGCCTGCGGGTGAGGTGAGTCGGCGGGTGCGGGAGCCGACGGGTGCGTGGGGGACCGTCGAACATGGCGCGAGCGAGCCGGCCAGTCGGCCAATGCGCGCAGGGGCCGACCGGGCAGCTGACGCGCGCAGGGGCCGGCTGGGTCGACGCGTAACCGGCGAGGCCGAGCTGATGCGTTGCGCAGGCGGGCGGGCCGGGGAGGCGGCACGGGGATGAGCATGGTGACGGATTGGCACGAACCCCCAACAACGGAGCGTGAAGCGGCGGAGGCGGGCGAAGACCTGTACGGGTGGTCGCGTGGTGGAGTTCCCAGGACGCCGCCAGTGATGTACGATAGGGGGTGGCAAGGAGCAGGGCTCATCGTGGCCAGACTTGACGACGCTGGCCAAGGGGTGCCGTGTGTAGGAGAGCCCCTGCTGCTGCTCCGACGAGTAGGGACACACGAGGCAAGTCTCAAGCGAGGGAGCGTGGGATGAGGCTCTAGCGGGAGCTGGAGGTTGGGGCGGACGGGCGAGCTGGCTGGGGACGTCGCCGTGGGCGCATGGGGGTGCGGAGCTGCCCGGTCCACGAAGGGAGGAGCTCGGGGGCGCGATGCTGGAGGCTGGCCCGGGTCACGCAAGCGCGCGGACGAGGGGAGGCGCAGGAGAGGCACGACGCGCAGGAAGGGGCGGAGAGCCGGAGCAGGTGAGCGCGGGCGGTCGCTCTTGCTGGAGGCACATCGGTGCCGGCGCACGGACGACACGGCGACGACGACACAGGCGGCCCGGCCGGCAGGACACGGACGACGCCGGCGCAAGCGCAACGACCGAGATCAATGCCGACACGAGGAGGAGTCAGCGACCACCTGTCATGGCCGAGAGCCGCGGAAGGTGGCGCGCAAGGCTGGAGGAGTGGTCGGTGATGACCAGACCTGTGGCGAGGATGCGGCGTCACGCTCATTCGCCCCGGGGGAAGATTGATGTCGAGCCCCAGAAAGATAGCGACGACGACGCAGTGGCGGTGGCGAGACCGGCAGCGAGGACGCGTCATCGTGCGCATTCGCCCGGGGGTGTGTTGAAGTCAAGCCCCGGAAAAGATAGCAGCAATGCCGCGACGGCAGTGGCGAGACCGGCAGCAAGGACGCGGCGTCACTCGCATTCACCCGGGGTTCCGAAGGTTCAGTGGTCGCATCATTCTGATAATGAAGCTACCTGTGAGCATGAAGATCGTCTTCGATTTGAGTATCCGGCTCTTTTCCCGTTGATTCTAGAATCTCGGGACGCGATTCTTTTAAGTGGGGGTGAGTTGTCACATCCCTAGCCTTAGCATGCACTAGGATCTATGCTTGTGATTGCATCATGTTAAATTCTTTTAA
Organism: Hordeum marinum; assembly: GCA_022496015.1. NCBI lineage: Eukaryota > Viridiplantae > Streptophyta > Magnoliopsida > Poales > Poaceae > Hordeum > Hordeum marinum. The sequence continues at coordinate 484,264,796 of CM039673.1, forward strand.
ACTTGAAATGGGGATGATCAAAACCCTAGCACAATTTGAATTCAAATAGGCTCAACCAAAATGTTTTTTTAATGATCCAAAGTGGCCATGAAAAATGTTCATCTTCTCTGGAATAATGTGGCAACATAAACTAGGGATGGTGCATATTTTAAAATGTCATTTTGGGCATTGAAAGAAATCAATAGCTATTCAGATTAGAGTTTTAAAATACTATAAATATTTTTAAAGCTCCAATAATTCTGGAAAGTCTGTGAGTGCCTTTGGTTATAATATAATTGGCCACATATTAATTTTTAGAATATTACAAAATGGTTTGGTTTTGAAATCAAATCAAAACAAAACTAAAAAAATAGAAAACAAAAAGTAAAAAAAAGAAAAGAAAGAGGAGGCCCAGGAGGAGCTGGCCCAGCTGGCCCAGCCGGCCCAGCTGCCAGTCACCCCTAACCTCCCGCCAGGAGGATTGGGCGTGTGGCAGGGGTGCGCCGGCACACGTCATGGCCAGCTCCTACCTGGTTGCCTGCCGTGGCGGCCTTCGGGGTCGCCAACGCTCTCCCCCTTCTCGCCGTGTCGATCTTCCCCTCTCTCTCTTGCCGTCTCTCTCTCTCTCTTTCCCCCACCCTGCTCTCTCTCTCTCTCCCGCGCTGGACCGAAGCTGTCGCCACCGTCGATTTGCCGCCCCGAGCCCGCGAGCTCCGTCCTCCGATGCGCCGTGAGCCTCCCCGTCGATCCCCCTCCTTCTCCGTGCTGCTTAGCGCCCGTAGCCTCCACTTTCCCCGTCATGCCCGAGCTCCCCGCCGTCGGCGTCATGGCCACCGTGGCCAGAGCACCAGCCGTGCTCAACTGAGCACTCCGGCGTGCTCATGCAGACCCGTAGGTGCCGCCCCGACCTCTGGCCTCTTGTCCCGCAGCCCGTAGCGCCGCGGCCGTCCTTGCCGAGCTCCGGCCGCCGCCTCCAGCCGTCGCTCCCGTGGCCGGTAGCGCGGACTCCGCCGCGACCAGAGGTCGCCGGCGGCGAGTCCCACCGCCTGAGCCACCTGCGGGTGGGACCCCCTCGTCAGGTGATTAGCTTAAGGCTAATCACCGGGTTAATTAACCCTTGGGTAGCTAATGTGTGGGCCCAGCCTTGTTAGTTTAATTAAAAAAGGTTAGATGAATGAGTTAGTGACAGGTGGGGCCCACCCACCAGGTTTGACCTGGGCTGGCGCTTTTGACCTGCTGACGTCATCATGATGCCAGGCTGACATAATAAATACAATTATGTATATTTAAATAAATTCCAAAAATTAATAAAAACTTCTAAAATTCATATAAATTAATCTGTAAGTCAGATGAAAATAATTTATATATGAAAATTGATTAGAAAAATCCAATGAATCCATTTGTACCATTTTCATACATGTTAGAGCAACCTAAATAGGTGAACTTGGACATTTTAGTTCAAATGCATTATGGAATCCATCTATGAAGTTGAATTTGAACCTTGAGTTCAAACCTACTTCATTTAAACTTGTTTCTAGATGCATTAGCTCAAACACATCATATTGCCATGTCATATTCATGCATAATATTGTTGCATTTGATGTGTATTGATTTGTTCCCCCCTTCGATGGTTGTTCTTCGTGTTAGGCACTGTTCCGGAGGATACAATCGAGTATCCATCTGAGGAGCAGAAACGTGTGAACGTCTTATCAGGAAAGCAACCCCCCTTGAACATGTCCGATACAATCCCACTCTCTCGCTCTTGCTCTCACTTATTGCATTAGGACAAAACAATTCAACTTTGCATGTTCCGGTAGTTGAACCCATTCCTCTGCATGACCTATCATTGTCACAGTAAATAGCTGAACCATGCAACCTAGCATACCTGGTAGATGCTTGAGCTATGTTGTGCCTTAACCTGCTATGCTTGCTATGCTTAGAGTTGTGTCAGGTCTGATTCATCTGGGTGATGAACCAGAGTGAATTGAACTTGTTCTAATGATGAGAGTTAAGTTGTGAACACAATTTGGTAAAGGTAGCGATGGGAGGCCGTGTAGGAGTACATGGCGGGTTGTCTCATTGGGACCGTCCTTAAGAACTGAGTCCTGTGTATGTTGTGCAAGACTAGCTACTACCACACACTGGGATCCTTAATTGACTCTCTCGACTTATTAACCGACTTCTTCTCTGTCCAGGAGTTGCAACTAGTTACTGGTGTTTGTAGGATATGCTAGTAGTCTACCGAGTGGTACCCCGTATAGGTGGGCTTGGGACAGACTAGGCATTGTGGCCCGGTGTACCAAGCGTAGTACCATCCGTCGAGGTGGGCTTGGGAACCCTATACACATCGTTTGGGGCCGTTGAGGAAACTTCAGCCGGACTTCCTTGCGGGTTCAGTCCCGAATAGGTGATAAACCTGGACTAGAGTCTTGTGAGGTTAGTCAGGTCATGGCCGACTCCCTCGCTGGGCTTCGTCTTGAAGGTTGCCGAGGTGCCTTTTTACGAGCACATGGCGGTAAGTGGCGAGAGCATGTGTGATGAAGTACACCCCTGCAGAGTAATCAATCTATTCGAATAGCCGCGTCCGCAGATATGGATTACTTGGATACTTATATGGTTTATAGACAATTTAAAAGGATACTCATAAAAGCTTCAAGATAAGTGTGAGTACCGTGGATGGCACTCTCGTAGGAAGACGGGAGCGGATCCATGGTGTGGTGTATTGTTGTGGTGTTAGTGGACTCGTGTATGCTTCACAAAACTTTACAAAGTTATGGAAGTCGTAGTACAGGATAGCCACCAAGTCAAAGCTGGCTTGCTGCATTGAACCCCACAACCTCCTTGTTGATACCGATGCATATGTAGTTAGTTCTAATGTAAGTCTTGCTGAGTATTCAGTACTCACTGTTGCTTAATTATGTTTTTGCAGAGGAGACTCCAGTCTCGTTAGTGGTTTCTATGATAAGATCGATGTTGTCCATTTAGCTTGGGAATCCCAGCCAGAGGTCTGGTTCTTGTGGAGGGCCTTGTAGATAGACAGGCTTCCTCAGCCTTCTTCTTTTCTAGATGTCTGTACCCAGACATGTTAAGCTTCCGTTTGTTGTTTGTATGATTTGTGTGTTGGGTCATGTGACCCCTACTTGTAATATCACACTATGTTGGCTCTTATGAGCCTCCTAAATAAATGTTGTGTTGTTGTATGGTTATGTTGTGATGCCATAGTTGTATCTATGCATATTGGGCATGTCGTGCGTACGTGTGACATGCAACAATATGTATGGGATTCGACACCTAGTTGTGTGCCTTTAGTATTACTCTTTACAGGGAACTGCCTCTTTGTGCTTCCACCGAGCCTTGGTAGCTTGCTACTGCTCCGGACACATTGATTGACCGCTATGTATCCTTCCTTGCTGCTGTGTCTGTCCCTTCAGGGAAATGTCTCGTAGTGTAATGGAGTCCCTGCAGCCTGCTACAACTTGTCTACGTGCGGTGATGACATTTATGTCCCACGGCGTAATGGAGTCCCTGTAGCTTGCTATGACTCGTCTACACACGCTAGAGGCCGACACCTGCATTGTTGGGTTACATATGCCTGTTCCTGTACGGATGTGCCACTTGGGCTCTACGACTAGCCATGTTGTCCCGGTTTCTCTATCGTTTGATTGCCAGCGACATGTTCACATACGTGAGCCAAAAGACACAAACAGTCCCGGCTAAGGTAAGGCTGCAGCCGTGGAGTTTACCGTGCACGAGGCTGCAAAGTGATGTGATATGTTACAGTCTGGATTCATATGACTTAGGATCGGGATCCCGACAGCATTGTTATCAGAGCTGATTGACTGTAGGATTACCAAGCCAAACTGGTCAATGTTGAGTCTAGCAACTCGTTCGTTATATAAGGGAATTGATTGTAAGGGAACGCAAGGCTTTTTTTACTCCTTTTTCCATGTTATTCTGATTCTGAGTCACCCTCTCCTTTTCTAAAGGGATTAAGATCTAGGCTTATTATCTATATATCAGGATCTCATGTTACTATTCCTTAGACTTATAGGAATGGTTGATCTGAGTTGCATCCAGTCCTCGAGTGTTATCTGTTGTCACGCCCAAGATGCGGTCCTATCCCTATTTTGGCACGAGGGCCTCGATAGGGATAGAAGCGCATCTCGTCGTGTTGCAAGAATGGATATATTTACAAGTACATGTACAGAAGAGATGAGTATAGGGAATTGGCTTACACTCGCCACAAGCTACATCAGAGTCACATGAACACAGCAACATACTCAAAGATCATACAGAAGAGCAGGGTCCGGCTACAGACGAAATCAAACGATAAAATGACATCCATCCTTGCTATCCCAGGCTGCCGCCTGGAACCCATCCTAGATTGGTGAAGAAGAAGAAGAAGAACTCCAACTCAAATCAAGCAACACGCTCACGTCAAATCATTGCATTACCTATACCTGCAACTGTTGTTGTAGTAATCTGTGAGCCATAGGGACTCAGCAATCTCATTTCCAAGGGTATCAAGACTATTAAAGCTAAATGGGTGAGGTATGGTTAAGTGGTGAGGTTGCAGCAAGCGACTAAGCATTTATTTGAGTGGCTAACTTACGAGTACAGAAAGTAAAGTTTGGTGGTCTACGCATAACGAACGTGAACTAGTAATGATCACTAACTGATCCCGAACACCTACTTATGTCAATCATAACCCCACCATGTTCTCTTCCGGATAAGAACTCAGGAGAGGAGACAATCACGGTTACGCACACAATTGGTGTATTTTATTAGAGTTTACTTCAAGTTTGCTATGATCGGGTGTTAAACAAAAGAGACACACCAAACTTTGGTTGGATTAGAATCAAAACTTCATAAGATGGAAGAGTCATGAAAAGATTGCACAACACTCCGGTTAAATGAATAAGCAAGAAAGAACATGATCTTGACCAAACTAAAAGCGAGATGAAAAGGGCAACACCAGAATGCCTCTGAAACAAATGAATAGAAGCTAGATCTTTGGGAAGAAGAGAACTAAGAAGAAATGGCAAATTCTAGCACCAATGAATTTGATAAGCATGGTTGAACGGAGTTGTTGGAACACCAACAACGAAAAGAAAAAGCTTATTGTGGACTTATGGAAAACATCTCAAAATTATGAGGTGACAACCTACCACAACAGAAACAATTGATTGATTAAGAGCAACAAGATATGCAAAGCTTCTTTCACCAAGAAGAGGAGGAGAAAACTTGAATCATTTATGACACCATGATAGCAACAATACTTAGGAAGTGCTTTAGGTGAAATCCAACCCAAGATAACTCCGAGAAAACAAGATGGGTTTACTTATCTTATTTTTGACAATTTCCTTCGAGACTTCTCATAATCAAGAATTTAATAACATCACCTCAAAAGACAATGGAGAAGGCATTGAACTTAAAATCCCAGAGAAAGAACACTTGAGCACCTCTAACAAGAATCTTGAAGAAGACTAGAAAATGAAAGAAATCTTGATGAACCACCATGAAGAACCTCTGGAAGAACTCTGAAACGAAAGGATGATAGAAAGAATTGAAGGATGCAAAAAGAACAAGATTGGGCCTTCCAATGAGTTAGATGATGCTTCGAAAAGAGATATTTGAGCAACTTGAACTCCGGAAAAAGATGAGAACACTTGAAATCGAGAATTGATATCACGAACAACTCTAGAAGAAGGATTGAGATCACCTTGACCAACAAGAATAAGAATTATGTTATGCTTATCCTTCATCAAGTTAAATTGATGACAAACAACGGATTTGGCATACCACTTATCCTTTTGGAAAAGATAGGAAAGATAGATAGAGCACAAACTTGAAGAGGTCTTGAACGATACACCGGAGAGAATTCAAGATGAAAGAGGATAATGCAAATGGATCATATAACATGAGAACGAAGAGAGCATGATCCTCCTAATAGAAAACTTCACGAGGCACCGGAATGATTGAGATACGAACGAAGGAACAACAATTGAGAAGAATTTGAGAACGAAAGCTGAAAGCTGAGAACAAAGAAATCTTCTAAAACGATGGCCTTCGGGAGGATCAAGAAAAGAAAATAACTCTGAATGCACCGGATAGATATGGGAGAAAATTCATGATCAAAACAATTTGAGATGATACCAACAACCTCAAACCAAGAATCTTTGTAAGAACGAACAACAATTAAAGAGAAACTCTACTTCGGTCTTCAGTGCAGAGAATGATGACGAGAAACACCACCACGAATTATTTAGAAACTCCGGAACAATGAATAAAGAAAAGGTTGAGCCAACAATGAAAATGATTTAGAAGCGATCATGGAAGAGGAATATGACTGATGAAAAGCATGCTTACATCATATTGAAAAGAACTTGAGGACATCTCTGGAAAGATTAGAAGAGCCAAGTAAGATCCTGGGAAAACCTGTGGGTTATGGGCCCACTCAAAAGAAACACCGTTGAAACATTTGATTAAAGAGAGATTGCCTCGGTACAAATTAAGAACTTGATGATATGAGACCCTTGAAATAATTAAGAGGACAAGAATGAAAATGACTGTCTTTTGAGATATCTTCAACACTCCAGATAGAACAAAGAGAGACGAATAAACAAGAGAGGCTTGGAAAAGAAATTCCAACATGGAAACCATTGAACGAATGAGAAAGGATAAGATGAGCACCGAAGCTTGAATTGAGTCCACCGGGGAAGAATAACAACAAGAACAAAGAATATGAGGATAGATCTTGAAATGAGACTCTTGAGAATCTCCACAAGAAATCACCGGATACCAGACAATGAAATTATAGATGAAGCATCACATGAATAGTAAAGGCACTTGGACGAGAGTTTAATCATTGAAGAAAAAGGGCGGGAGGGTGGGAAAAACAAAGAAAACTTGGAACAGATGAGACAACTCCGGAACGGAATATGAGGATTGATCTTGCAAATATTGGAGATGATAGAATTATCTTGAAGAGAAGCACACTGGTAGAAAAAGAATTGATATGACAACTTGATTGGGCAAAAGAATTAGTATTCCCACATAACTATGAGAACACTAATTAGCAAGATATGAAATCACCACTTGACATCGAACCAAGTTGAATTACCATATTCAAAACAAAACAAAGGATGAGGCTTACGAAACAAGCCAGAACAAATACATACCCACTATGCACTTGTTGGAAAGATAATCCTAGGTAACTACTTGAATTCCCACCTAAGAACTTCCGAAAACTTTCTGGTTATGCAATCCGGTGTGGGGGATACAAGGAGGAAATATCTCACACATCTAGCAAACCTACACCCAACTGTATCCATCCTTCAACACATAACCAGAGGCTTTCGCAAATTCATCAAACTTGAATCCTCGAACTCACAACAATACTAAACCATGGTGGTACCCCGGATGCCTCCCCAGTACTGGGTGACTCCGACCTTATCTCACCACGAGAAGTATTGAAGCAATTCCGAACATCCTCCGTCCTGAGATATCAAGGAAGCTGAATGATAACAATGTGCCAACATTCCCTGGAGCTCGACTCCCCGGAAGAAATCTAGTCACACAGGAGGCACCAAGACAGAACACTGTCACATCGGCATCATATAATTTCCAAAATACCCGCGTGATCCTAAATTTTTTGAGCGAGAAGAGGAGTAGTATCAAAATTCCTAAGTCGAATACCTCACCAGAGCATAGACGAGGAGTAAAAAGAATCCTACTCTCCGATATAACTAGACTCAAAATAGTTTTTCACTAGACTCGACTTGTCCAAGTTTGATCAATCAAGGGGGCTCCTAGGTCGGTATAGGCTCTGATACCAACTTGTCATGCCCAAGATGCGTTCCTATCCTTATTTTGGCACGAGGGCCTCGACAGGGATAGAAGCGCATCTCGTCGTGTTGAAAGAATGGATATCATTACAAGTACATGTACAGAAGAGATGAGTATATGGAATTGGCTTACACTCGCCACAAGCTACATCAGAGTCACATGAACAAAGCAACATACTCAAACATCATACAGAAGAGCAGGGTCCGGCTACGGACGAAATCAAACGATAAAATGACATCCATCCTTGCTATCCCAGACTGCTGCCTGGAACCCATCCTAGATTGGGGAAGAAGAAGAAGAAGAACTCCAACTCAAATCAAGCAACACGCTCACGTCAAATCATCGCATTACCTGTACCTGCAACTGTTGTTGTAGTAATCTGTGAGCCACAGGGACTCAGCAATCTCATTTCGAAGGGTATCAAGACTATTAAAGCTTAACGGGTGAGGTATGGTTAATTCTGAGGTTGCAACAAGCGACTAAGAATTTATTTGAGTGGCTAACTTACGAGTACAGAAAGGAAAGTTTGGTGGTCTACGCATAAAGAACGTGAACTAGTAATGATCACTAACTGATCCCGAACACCTACTTATGTCAATCATAACCCCACCGTGTTATCTTCCGGATAAGAACTCATGAGAGGAGACAATCATGGTTACGCACACAGTTGGTGTATTTTATTAGAGTTTACTTCAAGTTTGCTATGACCGGGTGTTAAAAAAAATATCCAAGTTTGCCACATAACCGCGGGCACGGCTTCTTGAAAAGATTTAACCCTGCAGGGGTGCTCCAACTCATCCATCACAAATTAACCACACGCAGCGGGAATAACCTCAACCACGGATCTCGTGATCATCCTAGGCAATTCCAAAGGAAATCCGACACCTTGAGATAGCCCGAAGAAAATCAGAGTTGCTCACTCAAGACGGTCGAGAACGGTAAAATAAATCCAACAAGGCCGCCCGACGTGTCAACGAACCCGATAGGAGCCGCGTATCTTGTTCTCAGGACACGACCAGATGAGCGCAGCATACAGTGGCCTAATAGAAATCTCCCGAGTTGCCCCGGGTTGGCCCCGCACATGACTCTAGTTTGGACCAACACTCACGAGGAGCACTGGCCCGAGGGTTGATTAATTATCCACGGGGTCCAGAAAGACCCTATGCATGTTCATTAATTATTAGGCAAATGTAGTACCAATGTTGGGCCTTGCCAGACAAGCTTTATTCTAACCCGAAAATCAAGGGGGTCCCCATAACAACCCCGAGCATGTTAGGAGCGCTCAATTATGGAACATAACACCGGTTCACAAGTAACTAGGGGCGGCAAGAGTGGAACAAAACACCGAGCAAAAGGCCAAGGCTTCCACCTTTACCAAGTATATATGTGCATTAAATTAAATAGCATCAATATTGTGATATAACAAAAGAATGTCCATGTGAACACATGGAAGCAACTGCACCTGCAACTAGAAACGCTATAAGAAGGGCTGAGCAAGCAGTAACATAGCCAAACAAAGGTTTGATGGGATGTGGAAGGGTTAGAGGCTTTTCATGGCAATGTTGGGAGGCTTGACAAACAAGTGGTAGGTAGCATGACATAACGATAGAAAATGAGACATCTAGCATGGTAATGATAGTAGTGGTATCCAGGGAAATGTGTCATCTTGCGTGAGATCCTGCTCGGAAGAAGAACGAGTCCATGAAGAAGACGAGCCAACGTAGTCGAACGAATCCTCACTCTCCGAACGCTTTTGGAACTCTATCGAGAAGAAGCAATCCGAACAAACAATCAACACAAGATACACCACAACATATGCAAGACACGATGCACAAACAAATATGATGCATGTGCGGTTTAATATGCAAGGCATGACAATTCACATCAAACAACTTCTACACATTAAAGTGAAGCTTAATATGCAACGAGTTGCATATTGAAGAAACTCCACGTTCGGATTGTTTATTTCATTCCCGTTAGGTACACGACAATATTAAATGTTGTTAAACATGGAAGAGGTGAAGCATAAGTAAACTCTCTATCTAGGCATCTTAAATGAGGCTGAAAACAACTTATAGCATTTCCGGAACAACCTCATATGTTAATTTCGATATTGGTCCAGATCTGAACTAATCACATTTTATATTGGTTAAACAAAATAATAAAGTATAGCATGACATTCTACACGTCATTCTAGTCGATTTACATATATAGAACATCTCAAACGGAGCTACGGTCTAAAAGATACGATCAACACAACATGTACATGTCATGAATGCCAATGCATGGAAAATACAATCACAAACATTTCAAATCATGAATGCAGCATGTTATTGTTAAACTACATGAGATTCTAAGCAAGTTTCATATATGGCATGTCCAGAACGGAGCTACGGTTCAACCACAAACACCAAAACAAGTTTTATACTAAATCTGTCCATAACAGCAACTTGGTATTTTGCACGCATGAAAACAACAACCCACAAGATCCTGAAATGCATAAACTAAGCATGGGGCGGTAGTATATAATACATACTTCATTTCATCTTCATATATCATAATCAAAACATGCATGGATCACATGGTAGGAAGCTCACAAGGTAGCTACTTGAAAACAGTTTCAGACTTAGAGAAAATAGCAGTTTTGACAGTGCAGTTTTTATCACGAAGGCATATTGACAGCAGTGAAACTATATGCTACAGGGTATATTATGGAATGAAACTTAACATCATACTAAAGGACATTATCAACTACAAATAACTCCATTACACGTACCAGAAAAGGGTTCTAGATCACTAGCAAAACACATGGCAAGATAGCAACAAAATATTACAGATTGCAGACTTGAAATATTTTAGCATCTCAAAACAGCAGTTTTTTTATAGCAAGTTGACAGCAAGAAAACAACACACTAACATGCATTTCTATGGAAAACAAAATGTTCAAGGGCTAGGACACATATCAAAGGGCACATCTCATGTTCAAAATTATTTCACATCATGCCTCTATTAAATCACACGAAAAAGACAAAAAAGCATCACAACAATAATGACATGCACACAAAAATCTCAAATGACAAAACTAAATGCACAGATAATTCCTATGGATTTTTCTACCCCGAGAACAAATATAATATACATAGGTTCATGTGGAAAAATAATCACAATTAATTATGTAAGTTGATGGCATAATTTATTAGCAAGACATATATGCAAATTAAATGCAAACACCATGCCAACATTTTTATCATGCTTGAAAATGCGATATTATGAAACTACGTGTTTTACATGAATTATTTGATTAGAACGAGTGCACGCTTAAATATTATGCGCAATGCAAATATGACATATATGCAAATGATGCAAACAACAAGTTTAGTTATTTTTATCATGGATGAAAATGACATAAGATTAATCTACACAATTTTCTAAACATTACTCATATATGAAACATTTTATTTCGACCAACGGTTATTTATTTATTGATGTTTTAAAATCGTGCAATCTGGGCCTACACACAAAAATAATAAAACCACGGGGGGGGGGGGGGAGGCTGGCTCACCCTGGGCCAAGCCCATTCGGTGGATAGGGGAGGTAGCTGGGCCTTGGGCGAGGGCGGCCCATGCAGGCGAGGCAGTCAACGTCGCTGGGAGCGAGCGCATCGTCCTCCCGATCCCGCTGGATCGGGCAGGAGTCGGCGGCGGCGATCCCGCGAGGGTCGGCGGCGGCAGAGGGCGTCGAGGGCGGATTCGGGCCGAAGGAGGCCGGATCCGGCGGTCCTGGTGGCCGGCAGCGACCTCCTGCGGGCAAGAGAGGGAGCAGAGAGAAGGAGAGGTGAGAGGGAGAGGAAGGAGAAGGAAGAGAGAAGGGAGGAGATGGAAGAGGTCCGACCAGGAGCTCCTGGTCGTCGGTGACGGCTACTCCGGCAAGGGTCGGCGGCGGCCTGGCATGGGGCTGGCACAGTCGGCGTGCGGGAGAGCGCCATGGCAGGCACGGGTAGGAGCTCGGGGACGGGCCCAAATGGGCTCGGGTGGGCTCAGATGGGCTTGGCGGGCCTGGTGGCTGGAGGAGGGAGAAGGAGAGGTTTGGCATGAGATTCGAGGGAATTAGGGTTAGCTGGCCAATTAGGAAGGGGAGGGGTCTATTTATAGCTTTAGGGGCTAGGGATGACGGTCTCTGTCTGTTTTCAGACCGTACGATCTCGATTGGATGGCCGAAGCGGAGGGGGCTATGGATGGCTGTGTAGATGGGCTAGGTGGGGAAGAGAGGGAAGTGCGGCCGATGACACGAAGGTTTTAAAACACCAACAAACGTCCGACGATAACCGATGACCACACTGCACGGTTGACCGACAGGGTATCAAACGAACTCAGAATGCAACGAAATTCGACGGGCGGTCTACCTACAATATAACAAGACCGCACGCCAAGTTTCGACCCAATCCAAGAATATTTTTCGCGTGCCTTAAAAACAGTTTTATTTTAAATGATGTCGCTGGCGCGTGCATGTGTGGTTGGTCTCGAAAGGTTGATGACACGAACGGAGAGAACCGGCAACTACTCACGGATGCAAGTTTTGAAAACGAGTGACGATGCTATGCAGATGATGCGAATGATGCGATGATGAATGTGACAACCAAACGAAACATAGACGAGAACGTAAAGAAAGGGGAATCTTCTGGAATCTTCTGGAGCGTCAGTATCGGGCTGTTACAACTCTCCTCCACTACACGAGGGTCTCATCCTGAGATCTAGAATGAAAAGGGGAAGAGAAAGAGCAAAAGGTAAAACTTAGTTGCTTCTTGACAAACAAGTGAAACCATGAATCTTGAAGGATGCAAAGAGATGAAGAATGAAGAACAAGCAAGAATTCACAAGAAATTTCGGCAGCACTTTGCTAGGAAAGCGAGGAAAAATTAGATATGATGGAAAGAAATTGAAAGAGACACACCAAACTTTGGTTGGATTAGAATCAAAACTTCATAAGATGGAAGGGTCATGAAAATATTGCACAACACTCCGGTTAAATGAATGAGCAAGAAAGAACATGATCTTGACCAAACAAAAAGCGAGATGAAAAGGGCAACACCACAATGCCTCCGAAACAAAAGAATAGAAGCTAGATCTTTGGGAAGAAGAGAACTAAGAAGAAATGGCAACTTCTAGCACCAATGAATTTGATAAGCATGGTTGAACGGAGTTGTTGGAACACCAACAACGAAAATAACAAGCTTATTGTGGACTTATGTAAAACATCTCAAAATTATGAGGTGACAATCTACCACAGTGGAAACAATTGATTGATTAAGAGCAACAAGATATGCAAAGCTTCATTCACCAAGAAGAGGAGGAGAAAACTTGAATCATTTATGACACCATGATAGCAACAATACTTAGGAAGTGCTTTAGGTGAAATCCAACCCAAGGTAACTCCGAGAAAACAAGATGGGTTTACTTATCTTATTCTTGACAATTTCCTTCGAGACTTCTCATAATCAATAATTTAATAACACCACCTCAAAAGACAATGGAGAAGGCATTGAACTTAAAATCCCAGAGAAAGAACACTTGAGCACCTCCAACAAGAATCTTGAAGAAGACTAGAAAATGAAAGAAATCTTGATGAACCACCATGAAGAACCTTCGGAAGAACTCTAAAATGAAAGGATGATAGAAAGAATTGAAGGATGCAAAAAGAACAAGATTGGGCCTTCCAACGATTTAGATGATGCTTCGAAAAGAGATATTTGAGCAACTTGAACTCCGGAAAAAGATGAGAACACTTGAAATCGAGAATTGATATCACGAACAACTCTAGAAGAAGGATTGAGATCACCTTGACCAACAAGAATAAGAATTATGTTATGCTTATCCTTCATCAAGTTAAATTGATGACAAACAATGGATTTGGCATACCACTTATCCTTTTGGAAAAGATAGGAAAGATAGACAGAGCACAAACTTGAAGAGGTCTTGAATGATACACCGGAGAGAATTCGAAATGAAAGAGGATAATGCAAATGGATGATATAACATGAGAACAAAGAGAGTATGATCCTCCTAATAGAAAACTTCACGAGGCACCGGAATGATTGAGATATGAACGAAGGAACAACAATTTTGAAGAATTTGAGAACGAAAGCTGAAAGCTGAGAACAAAGAAATCTTCTAAAATGATGGCCTTTGGGAGGATGAAGAAAAGAAAACAACTCTGAATGCACTAGATAGATATGGGAGAAAACTCATGATCAAAACAATTTGAGATGATAGCAACAACCTGAAACCAAGAATCTTTGGAAGAATGAACAACGATTAAAGAGAAACTCTACTTCGGTCTTCAATACAGAGAATGATGACGAGAAACACCACCACGAATTATTGAGAAACTCCGGAACAATGAATAAAGAAAAGGTTGAGCCAACAATGAAAATGATTTAGAAGCGATCATGGAAGAGGAATATGACTGATGAAAATCATTCTTACATCATATTGAAAAGAACTTGAGGACATCTCCGGAAAGATTAGAAGAGCCAAGTAAGATCCTGGGGAAAAACCTGTGGGTTATGGGCCCTCTCAAAAAAACCACCGTTGAAACAATTGATTAAAGAGAGATTGCCTCGGGACAAATTAAGAACTTGATGATATGAGACCCTTGAAATAATTAAGAGGACAAGAATGAAAATGACTGTCTTCTGAGATATCTTCAACACTCTGGATAGAACAGAGAGAGACGAATAAACAAGAGAGGCTTGTAAAAGAAATTCCAACATGGAAACCATTGAACAAATGAGAAAGGATAAGATGAGCACCGAAGCTTGAATTGAGTCCACCTAGGAAGAATAACAACAAGAACGAAGAATATGAGGATAGATCTTGAAATGATACTCTTGAGAATCTCCACACGAAATCACCGGATACTAGACAATGAAATTATAGATGAAGCATCACATGAATAGTAAAGGCACTTGGACGAGAGTTTAATCATTGAAGAAAAAGGGCGGGAGGGTGGGAAAAACAAAGAAAACTTGGAACAGATGAGACAACTACGGAACAAAATATGAGGATTGATCTTGCAAATATTGGAGATGATAGAATTATCTTGATGAGAAGCACACTGGTAGAAAAAGAATTGATATGACAACTTGATTGGGCAAAAGAATTAGTATTCCCACATAACTATGAGAACACTACTTAGCAAGATATGAAATCACCACTTGACATTGAAGCAACTTGAATTACCATATTCAAAACAAAACAAAGGATGAGGCTTACAAAAGAAGCCAGAACAAATACATACCCACTATGCACTTGTTGGAAAGATAATCCTAGGTAACTACTTGAATTCCCACCTAAGAACTTCCAAAATTTTTCTGGTTATGCAATCCGGTGTGGGGGATACAAGGAGGAAATATCTCACACAACTAGCAAACCTACACCCCAACTGTATCCATCCTTCAATACATAACCAGAGGCTTTCGCAAATTCATCTAACTCGAATCCTCGAACTCACAACAATACTAAACCATGGTGGTACCCCGGATAAGAACTCACGAGAGGAGAGAGTCACGGTTAAGCACACAATTGGTGGATTTTATTAGAGTTTACTTCAAGTTTGCTATGATCGGGTGTTAAAAAAATATCCAAGTTTGCCACATAACCGCGGGCACGGCTTCTTGAAAAGATTTAACCCTGCAAGGGTGCTCCAACTCATCCATCACAAATTAACCACACGCAGTGGGAATAACCTCAACCACAGATCTCGTGATCATCCTAGGCAATTCCAAAGGAAATCCGACACCTCGAGATAGCCCGAAGAAAATCAGAGTTCCTCACTTAATACGTTCGAGAAAGGTAAAACAAATCTAGCAAGGCCACCCGACGTGTCGACGAACCCGATAGGAGCCGCGTATCTCGTTCTCAGGACAGGACCAGATGAGCGCAGCGTACAATGGCCTGATAGAAATCTCCAGAGTTGCCTCGGGTTGGCCCCGCACACGACTCTAGTTTGGACCAACACTCATGAGGAGCACTGGCCCGGGGGTTGATTAATTATCCATGGGGTCCGGAAAGCCCCTATGCATGTTCATTAATTATTAGGCAAATGTAGTACCAATGTTGGGCCTTGCCATACAAGCTTTATTCTAACCCGAAAATCAAGGGGGTCCCCATAACAACCCCGAGCATGTTAGGAGCGCTCAATTATGGAACATAACACCGGTTCACAAGTAACTAGGGACGGCAAGAGTGGAACAAAACACCGAGCAAAAGGCCAAGCCTTCCACCTTTACCAAGTATATATGTGCATTAAATTAAATAGCAGCAATATTGTGATATAACAAAAGAATGTCCATGTTGACACATGGAAGCAACTGCACCTGCAACTAAAAACGCTATAAGAAGGGCTGAGCAAGCGGTAACATAGCCAAACAAAGGTTTGCTGGGATGTGGAGGGGTTAGAGGCTTTTCATGGCAATGTTGGGAGGCTTGACAAACAAGCGATAGGTAGCGTGACATAACAATAGAAAACGAGACATCTAGCATGGCAATGATAGTAATGGTATCTAGGGAAATGTCATCTTGCATGAGATCCTGCTCGGAAGAAGAACGAGTCCATGAAGAAGACGGACCAACGTAGTCGAACGAATCCTCACTCTCCGAACGCTTTAGGAACTCTATCGAGAAGAAGCAATCAAACAATCAACACAAGATACATCACAACATATGCAAGACACGATGCACAAATAAATATGATGCATGTCCGGTTTAATATGCAAGCAGGACAATTCACATCAAACAACTTCTACACATTAAAGTGAAGCTCAATATGCAACGAGTTGTATATTGACGAACTCCACATTTGGATTGTTTAGTTCATTCCCGTTAGGTACACGACAGTATTAAATGTTGTTAAACATGGCAAGAGGTGAAGCATAAGTAAAGTATCTATCTTGGCATCTTAAATGAGGCCGGAAACAACTTATAGCATTTCCGAAATGACCTCATATGTTAATTTTGAAATTGGTTTAGATCTGAACTAATCATATTTTATATTTGTTAAACAACAGAATAAACTATACCATGACATTCTACAAGTCATTCTAGTCGATTTACATATATAGAACATCTCAAAGGGAGCTACGGTCTAAAAGATACGAGCAACACAAGATGGACATATCATGAATGCCAATGCATGGAAAATACAATCACAAACATTTCAAATCATGAATGCAGCATGTTATCATGAAACTACATGAGATTCTAAGCAAGTTTCATATATGGCATGTCCAGAACGGAGCTACAGTTCAACCACGAACACCAAAACAAGTTTTATACTAAATCTGTCCATAACAGCAACATGGCATTTCGCACGGATGAAAACAACAAGCCACAAGATCCTGAAATGCATAAACTAAGCATCAGGCGGTAGTATATAACACATACTTCATTTCATCTTCACATATCATAATCAAAACATGCATGGATCACATGGTAGGAAGCTCACAAGGTAGCTACTTGAAAACAGTTTCAGACTTAGAGAAAATAGCAGTTTTGACAGTGCTGTTTTTATCACGAAAGCATATTGAAAGCAGTGAAACTATATGCTACAGGGCATATTATGGCATGAAACTTAACAGCATAATAAAGGACATTATCAACTACAAATAACTCCATTACACCTACGACAAAAGGGTTCTAGATCACTAGCAAAACACATGGCAAGACAACAACAAAATATTACAGATTGCAGACTTAGAAATATTTTAGCATCTCAAGACAGCAGTTTTTTTATAGCAAGTTGACAGCAAGAAAACAACACACTAACATGCATTTCTATGGAAAACAAAATGTTCAGAGGCTAGGACACATATCAAAGGGCACATCTCATGTTCAAAATTATTTCATATCACGCCTCTATTAAATCACACGAAAAAGACAAAAGGGCATCACAGAAATAATGACATGCACACAAAACTCTCAAATGACAAAACTACATGCATAGATATTCCTATGGATTTTTCTACCCCGAGAACATATATAATATACATAAGTTCATGTGGAAAAATAATCACAATTAATTATGCAAGTTGATGGCATAATTTATTAGCAAGACATATATGCAAATTAAATGAAAACACCATGCCAACATTTTTATCATGCTTGAAAATGCGATATTATGAAACTACATGTTTTACATGAATTATTTGATTATAATGAATGCACGCTTAAATATTATGCGCAATGCAAATATGACATATATGCAAATGATGCAAACAACAAGTTTAGTTATTTTTATCATGGATGAAAGTGACATAAGATTAATCTACACAATTTTCTAAACATTACTCATATATGAAACATTTTATTTTGACCAACGGTTAATTATTTATTGACGTTTTAAAATCGTGCAATCTGGGCCTACACACAAAAATAATAAAACCGCCAGGGGGGAGGCTGGCTCACCCTGGGCCAAGCCCATTCGGTGGACAGGGGAGGTAGCTGGGCTTGGGCGAGGCCGGCCCACACAGGCGAGGCAGTCAACGTCGCTGGGAGCGAGCGCATCGTCCTCCCGATCCCGCTGGATCGGGCAGGGGCCGGCGGCGGCGATCCCGCGAGGGTCGACGGCGGCAGAGGGCGGCAAGGGCGGATCCGGGCCGAAGGAGGCCGGATCCGACGGTCTTGGTGGCCGGCGGCGGAGCGCCGGCGCCGGCGACCTCCTACGGGCAAGAGAGGGAGCAGAGTGAAGGAGAGGTGAGAGGGAGAGGAAGGAGAAGGAAGTGAGAAGGGAGGAGATGGAAGAGGTCCAGCCAGGGGCTCCTGGTCGCCGGCGACAGCTGCTCCGACGGCGGCCTGGCGCGGGGCTGGCCCGGTCGGCCTACGGGAGAGCACCATGGCAGGCACGGGCAGGAGCTCCGGGACGGGCCCAGATGGGCTCGGGCGGGCTTAGATGGGCTCGGCGGGCTTGGCGGCTGGAGGAGGGAGAAGGAGGGGTTTGGCACGGGATTCGAGGGATTAGGGTTAGCTGCCCAATTAGGAAGGGGAGGGGTCTATTTATAGCTTCAGGGGCTAGGGATGACGGTCTCTATCCCTTTTCGGACCGTACGATCTCGATCGGACGGCTGGAAGCGGAGGGGGCTATGGATGGCTGTGTAGATGGGCTAGGTGGGGAAGAGTGGGAAGTGCGTCCCGTGACACGAAGGTTTTAGAACACCGACAAACGTCCGACGATAACCGATGACCGCACTACACGGTTGACCGACGGGGTATCAAACGAACTCAGAATGTGACAAAATTCGACGGGCGGTCTACCTACAATATAACAAGACCGCACGCCAAGTTTCGACCCAATCCAAGAATATTTCCAAGCGCCTTAAAAACGGTTTTATTTTAAATGATAACGCGGGAGCGTGCATGTGTGGTTGGTCTCGAAAGCTTGACGGCACAAACAGAGAGAACCGGCAGCTACTCACGGATGCAAGTTTTGATAACGAATGACAATGTTATGCAGATGATGCAAATGATGCGATGATGAATGTGACAACCAAACGAAACACAGATGAGAACGGAAAGAAAGGGGAATCTTCTGGAATCTTCTGGAGCATCGGTCCCGGGCTGTTACATCTGTGTAGCTTGTTAGCTCAATCAGAATCTTGAGTTGGTCATGTTAAGGTGTCGTGGCACCTAAATCTTTTGCAGGATGTCTCATTTCTGAGCATTCGCAGCCGTTATGCTGCCCAATTTTCCCTAGGATTTCTTCGAAGGTCAATGCTTTTGCTTTCCCTCCTACCTTTTGGTATGCCGCCATGTCTAATCCTGGTTTCTCATCATCAGGATGTCCCGCAGTACCCAAGCTGCCATTGGTCGCAAGAAGGGCCAGAGATGTGGAACCAGAGATGCTGAAGTTCTGTCGGATTCACCTTCGTTGGCATAGTTCATGTTATACATTGAGAAAGATAAGTGTGAGTCAAATCGCTTGCTAGCACGTATTTAGGAAAACACCACCCATCAATGTGCTGGAACAGTGACCATCCGCGATTTCATCAAGCTTTACCCACCCACCTTCCATCACCCCATTGAGCCACTCGATGTAGATGAATGGCTCCATAGCATCTCAAACAAGCTGCGTTCCACGAACGTGGCTGAGGCTGACAAGGTCACCTATGCTACATACTTCCTGGAGGGTCCCGCTAGTATTTGGTGGGAGAACTATGATACTGTAATTCCAGCTGGCCAGATTCCTACCTGGAAAGAATTCACAGAGGTTTTCCGTGAGCATCATATTCCTCAGGGTCTCATGGACAGGAAGAGGGAAGAGTTTTGTAACCTTACTCAGGGTAAGATGGCTCTATATGTTTACAGTCGAGAGTTTGAGAACCTTGCACGTTATGCAACAGAAGAAGTGTCCACGAATGCCAAGAAGCAAGCTAGATTCAGGAAGGGTCTCAACCCAAAGTTGCGTCGTGATCTTCACCTGCATCATTGTGACACCTTCCAAGCTCTTGTGAACAAGGCCATCAATGCAGAGACAACTCAGTTCACCTATGAGGAATCTCGCAAGCACAACCGTGATTTGGTTTCTACCTCTGGTTCTGGATCTCAGAAGCACCGGATTTGGGTTCCGAACTCATCGCTTCCTCATGGATATGCATCGAGGCCATCCTGTGTGGCGTCTCGTCCAACTTAGCCAAATGCTCCACCCAAACTTGTTGGTGGACCGCCTGTCAATGCAACTCCATGTCATATTTCTGTGATTTGCTACAAGTGCGGAGAACCAGGCCACATCGCTCGAAATTACACTTAGTCCAATGGGGTATCACCTCAGTCTGGAAAGTCTGTTGACCATAGTAAGTCACCAGTCAAGGTGATCCCTGCCAAGCCAACCATCATTGAACAGGGATGTGTGAATCACGTCTCAGCCAAAGAAGCTAATGATGATCCAGAAGTTCTCCTTGGAACGCTCCTTGTCAATTGTCATCCAGCATCAGTTCTATTTCATACTGGAGCATCACATTCCTTCATCTCGGAAGGCTATGCCTGATTGCACGACATGTCATTTTGCGATCTGCCAACTGCTCTTGAAATTCCGACTCCAGGGTCTAGATGGCAGACCACAAGAATAAGCCATGGAAATGAAATCCATGTTGATAGACTTGTGTCCCTTGCCTCGTTGATAGCACTCAAGTGTTCAGATATTAATATCATCTTGGGTATGGACTGGATGATAGCTCACCATGCCAAGATCGATTGCTCCACCAGGTCTGTTCAGCTTACGCATCCATCTGGCAAGATAGTCCATGTTTCAACACGAGTTGCAAAGCGTCAGCTCTATTCACTCAATGCCAACCCTCTTCCCGAGCTTGAAGATATACCGGCAGTAAGAGATTTTCTGGATGTATTTCCAGAAGAATTGCCAGGCATTCCGCCTGACCGGGATGTAGAGTTTGTGATAGACCTCATCCCAGGAACTGTTCCAATTTCTAGAAGACCTTATAAGATGGCACCCTTGGAATTAGCTGAGCTCAAGAAGCAACTTGATGAGTCCTTGCAAAAAGGTTTCATTCGACCTAGCTCCTCTCCTTGGGCTTGTCCCGTCCTCTTTGTGAAGAAGAAGGATGGAACGGATCGTATTGTTGTGGATTATTGACCCGTCAATTTGGTCACAATAAAGAATAAGTATCCGCTCCCCAAGATCAACGATTTGTATGATCAACTTGCTGGATCTTCAGTGTTCTTCAAGATGGATTTGAGGTTAGGCTCCATCAAATCAAGATTAAGAATGGAGACATTCCCAAGACGGTGTTCTTCACTAGTTATGGCCAGTACGAGTACACAGTCATGTCCTTTGGACTAACCAATGCTCCAGCAACATTCTCCTGTTTGATGAACTCAATCTTCATGGAATACTTAGATAAGTTCGTCGTGGTTTACCTCGATGATATTTTGATTTATTCGAAGAATGAAGAAGAACATGCTGAGCACCTCAGACTTCTGCTAGAAAAACTCAGAGAGCACCGTATTTATGCCAAGTTCTCCAAGTGTGAATTTTGGTTACATGAAGTGACCTATCTAGGTCATGTGATCTCCAGAAAGGGCATCGAAGTCAATCCTGAAAGAGTTCAGGCCATTCTCGACTGGACTCCACCTAAAACAGTTAAGCAAGTTAGAAGTTTCCTTGGTTTATATTGTCGCCGCTTCGTTGAGAACTTCTCAAAAGTTTCCAAGCCTTTGACGGACCTCCTTAAGAAAGATAAGAAGTTCGAGTGGACCCCACAATGTGAGCACAGTTTCCAAGAACTGAAGAGATGTTTGACCTCTGCTCCCGTGCTTGTGCCACCTGACTTCTCCAAGGACTTTGTCATCTATTGTGACGCCTCTAGACAAGGACTTGGATGTGTTCTTATGCAAGACCGACAGGTGATCGCCTATGCATCCTGACAGTTGCACCCACATGAGGAAAATTATCCAACACATGATTTGGAGCTTGCAGAAGTAGTCCATGCACGTAAGGTATGGCGACATTACCTTCTTGGTAATCGTTGCAAGATTTACACAGATCACCAAAGTCTGAAGTATATATTCACTCAACCAGATCTGAATCTCAGACAAAGACGATGGTTGGAGCTGATTATAGATTACGACTTAGGAACTACTTACACCCCAAGCAAGGCAAATGTCATGGCGGATGCGTTAAGTCATAAATCCTATTGCAACAATCTTATGCTGCAACAAGGTCAACCCTTTCTTCATGAGGAATTTTGCAAGCTTAACCTCCACATTGTTCCTAGCAGATCCCTTTCAACCTTGGTTGCAAAACCTGCTATGGAGTATTAGATTATAACAAGCCAACAGTATGATGCAGATATTACCCGGATCAGGGATAATGTTGAAAAGGGAATTGCTAGTAGTTTCACCATTAATGATAGAGGTGCAGTATATTTTGTGAATCGGTTGGTAGTTCCTAAAAAGCAACAACTTTGAGAGTTGATCCTTAAGGAGGCTCATGAATCTCCTCTCACCATTCACCCTGGCACCAAGATGTATCAGGACCTACGCCAAAGGTTCTGGTGGACTAGAATGTAGAGGGAAATCGCTCAATTCATTGATAATTGCACTGTTTGTCGTCGCGTGAAGGCAGAGCATTAGAGACCTGTTGGCACCCTTCAGACTTTAGCTATTCCTGAATGTAAATGGGATAAAGTTGAAATGGATTTCATCACCGGATTTCCGAAGACCAAGAAAGGAAATAATGCAATCTTCATGGTTATTGATCGCCTTTCCAAAGTGGCTCATTTCCTTCCTGTCCGAGAGAGTATCACTGCTAGTCAGTTAGCAGACTTGTATATCTCTCGAATAGTGTCCCTGCATGGTGTTCCATTGGAAATCAATTCAGACCGTGGAAGTATTTTCACCTCTCGATTTTGGGAAAGTTTCTAGAATTCTATGGGAACCCATCTCTCCTTTAGCACTGCTTTTCACCCTCAGTCAAGTGGTCAGGTTGAACGAGTCAATCAGATTCTCGAAGACATGCTCAGAGCTTGTGTCATCTCATTCGGAATGAATTGGGAGAAGTGTCTGCCATTTTCCGTGTTTGCATATAACAACAGCTACCAATCTAGTCTGGGCAAAGCTCCTTTTGAAGTTCTTTATGGATGAAGATGCCGAACACCTTTGAACTGGTCAGAGACCGGGGAAAGACAATTCTTTGGGCCAGATATGATCCAGGAAGCAGAAGAGCAAGTTCGCGTTATTCATGAAAATCTCAAGACAGCTCAGTCTCGTCAGAAGAGTCAGTATGATCACCATCATAAGGAAGTAACTTATGAGGTGGACAAAAAGGCTTACCTTCGGGTTACTCCTCTGAAGGGTACCCATCGTTTCGGTATCAAGGGCAAATTGGCTCCTCGTTACATTGGTCCTTTTCGCATTCTTGCTAAACAAGGAGAGGTTGCCTACAAATTGGAACTGCCCCTGCATCTTTCCCGAGTTCATGATGTCTTCCACGTTTCTTAACTCGGGCGTTGCTTCAAGGATCCTATCTATGAAGTGGACCACGAAATGCTTGATCTTCAAGATGATCTTTCATATCAAGAACATCCTGTCCATATTCTCGATCAAGCTAAGCATGTAACCTAGCGTTAGAATTTCAAGTTTCCGAAGGTTCAGTGGTCGCATCATTCTGATAATGAAGCTACCTGGGAGCATGAAGATCGTCTTCGATTTGAGTATCCGACTCTTTTCCCGTCGATTCTAGAATCTCGGGACGCGATTCTTTTAAGTGGGGGTGAGTTGTCACATCCCTAGCCTTAGCATGCACTAGGATCTATGCTTGTGATTGCATCATGTTAAATTCTTTTAAACTTGAAATGGGGATGATCAAAACCCTAGCACAATTTGAATTCAAATAGGCTCAACCAAAATGTTTTTTTAATGATCCAAAGTGGCCATGAAAAATGTTCATCTTCTCTGGAATAATGTGGCAACATAAACCAGGGATGGTGCATATTTTAAAATGTCATTTTGGGTATTGAAATAAATCAATAGCTATTCAGATTGGAGTTTTAAAATACTATAAATATTTTTAAAGCTCCAATAATCCTGGAAAGTCTGTGAATGCCTTTGGTTATAATATAATAGGCCACAGATTAATTTTTAGAATATTACAAAATGGTTTGGTTTTGAAATCAAATCAAAACAAAACTAGAAAAATAGAAAACAGAAAGTAAAAAAAGAGGCGGCCCAGGAGGAGTTGGCCTAGTTGGCCCAACTGGCCCAATTGCCAGTCACCCCCAACCTCCCGCTAGGAGAATTGAGCGTGTGGCAGGGGAGCGCCGACCCGTGCCATGGCCAACTCTTGCCTGGCTGCCTGCCGTGGCGGCCTTCGGGGCCACCAGCGCTCTCCCCCTCCTTGCCGTGTCGCTCTTCCCCTCTCTCGCCCCATCGCTCTCTCTTTCTCGCTCTTTCCCCCTCCCTGCTCTCTCTGTCCTGCATCGGACCGAAGCTGTCATCGCCGTCGATTCACCGCCCTGGTGCCTCTTCGAGCCCGCGAGCTCCGTCCTCCGATGCGCCGTGAGCCTCCCCGTCGACCCCCCTCCTTCTCCCAGCTGCTTCGCCGCCGTAGCCACCGCTTCCCCATCGTGCTCGAGCTCCCCGCCGCCGGCGTCATGGCCACCGCGGCAAGAGCACCCTCCGTGCTCAGCTGAGCACTCCGGTGTGCTCGCATAGACCCGTAGGTGCCGCCCCGACCTCCGGCCTCTCCTCTTGCAGCCCGTAGCGTCGCGGCCGTCCTCGGCCGAGCTCCGGCCACCGCCTCCGGCGTCGCAGCCACGAGCTCTGGCATCCCCCGTGACCCTAGCTAGCTCCCCTGGGTGCGGGCGAGCGAGGGCTTCGCCCCAGTGCCCCCGGCCTCCGCTCCCGTGGCCGATAGCGTGGACTCCTCCGCGACTAGAGGTCGCCGGCGAAGAGTCCCGTCACCTGAACCACCTGCAGGTGGGACCCCCTCGTCAGGTGATTAGCTTAAGGCTAATCACCGGGTTAATTAACCCCTGGGTAGCTGACGTGTGGGCCCATCCCTGTTAGTTTAATTAAAAAAACAATTAAATGGATGAGTCAGTGACAGGTGGGGCCCAGCCGCCAGGTTTGACCTGGGCTGGCGCTTTTGGCCTGGTGACACCATCATGACGCCAGGCTGACATAATAAATACAATTATGTATATTTAAATAAATTCCAGAAATTAATAAAAACGTCTAAAATTCATATAAATTAATCTGTATGTCAGATGAAAATAATTTATATATGAAAATTGATCAGAAAAATCCAATGAATCCATCTGTACCATTTTCATACAAGTTAGAGCAACCTTAATAGGTGAACTTGGACATTTTAGTTCAAATGCATTATGGAATCCATATATGAAGTTGAAATTGAATCTTGAGTTCAAACCTACTTCATTTAAACTTGTTGCTGTAGCGATCCGACCTGAAAGGTCGAATCTCTAGTGTTTCTGTACCATCCCAAGATCATGCTGGTACACACACGGTACATCAATGTATATATCAAAGTGAAATCACACAATTTTTAATAATCAAAACAATCTCATATCGAGTCCTTTATTACAATTGGTGACCTAATGTAAAAAGAATCAATGAAAAACACTTATTAGTTTAAAAGATATAATAAAAACAAAAATAGAATACATTCTGTTTTCTAAAACAAAAAAGAAAAATGATCGAACGGACAGGGTCTACGTGGCATGCTGTGATTGGTTGCGAGAGTGTGCGTGCGGGAGCTAGCGAGCGGACGACTGAGACTTAACGCGTACCGATTCGTTTTATAAAGCTTCTAATCTGGCATGTTGGATCTAGATCGAACGGATGCGGGTGGAGGTGGCGGCTTACGGAGGAGGGGGTCGGAGTTCCGGCGAGGTTTGACGGCGGCCGGATGTCGGAGGTGGTCGAAGACGACAGTGCGATGGTCGGGGGCGGTGTTCGAAGTGCTCAGGCGACGGCGGTGAAGCTTCGACATCGATTGGTGGCGTCGGTCAGGGCTGGGGACGACGGAGGCGACGGCCTCATGCTCGGGGAGATTCGGTTGACGTCCGAACTCCTGCGAGGTCGTGCGGTAGCATTCTGGTGAGTGTAGAGGGGGTTTCGAGGTGGAACGGAGAGCGGAGGGACGGGGGTTCTTATAGGGGTGGTGCGGTGGTCGGGGAGGAAGAGAGGAGCGAGATCTGCGGGGAGAGATCGCTGGCGACGTCGGAGGCGCGGTGAAGGAGACGAGCACGCTGTTGCCGTGGTCGGACGATGGGTCCCGCGCGTCAGTGAGGGTGGGACGCGGGATCTGCGCATCGGTGGCCGACCCGGATTGATTTCGGGTCTTAAAGGTTGTGGGCCGGCCCGTTTCCGTTTAATTCATTTCCTTATTTATTTACAGAGCGTTTAAAACATCTTTAATACATTCAAATCATTTCCAAACATAGGAAATGTATATATCAAAATGATCAGGGGATTAAATTCTATTTAATGAACATTTTTCCTCTCTCATATTGAATATCTTTTTAAAATTTATTTTCAGAAAAAAAGCCTAATTGATTTTAAATCCTTTTGAGATAAACTTTCAAATAACCCCCTGGTTTTATTACTCAAATATTTCACCAAGATGCCCCTGGTGTGGAATGTCATGTTACTCCCCTCTTTCTTTGAACCTTACCAAAGGTTTTCAAATAGGTGAAACAAATACATGGTAAAATTGAAATGGCCTTTCAGAATTTCAAAGGAAGCACTTCAACCATTCATTTCATTCAAACAAAGTGATGATGATGCATAGCTATATTTCATAACATTCCAAAATGAAATTTTGGAATGTTACAAACCTACCCACCTTAAGATGAATCTCGCCCTCGAGATTCGGGTTGGCTAGAAAATAGGTGCGGGTGGTCTCTACGAAGATCTTCTTCGAGTTCCTAGGAGGCTTCTTCCTTGGTGTGGTGACTCCACAGAACCTTACAAAACTTGATGGTCTTGCTTCAGGTAACTCTATTGGTAGTCTCAAGGATTCTGACAGGCTTCTACTTGTTGGTCAGGTCACTGTCAAGTTGTATGGCCTCTAGGGGTACTATGTCTCTCAAAGGAATATCATCCATCTCAGCATGGCATTTCTTCAGCTGGGAAACATGGAAAACATCATGAACTCCGGACAGTCCTTTCGGCAATTCCAGCTTGTATGCAACTTCGCCTTTACGTTCAAGAATTTTGTAAGGGCCTATGAATCTGGGTGCTAACTTTCCTTTAACACCAAACCTCTTGATTCCTCAAAGTGGGGACACACGAAGATATGCTTGATCTCCCACTT
Source organism: Hordeum marinum (assembly GCA_022496015.1). Classification (NCBI taxonomy): domain Eukaryota; kingdom Viridiplantae; phylum Streptophyta; class Magnoliopsida; order Poales; family Poaceae; genus Hordeum; species Hordeum marinum. Next base: position 484,292,468 of record CM039673.1, read on the forward strand.
CATATGTCACCTCCTTGCATTTGTTATCAGCATAGCTCTTCTGCCTGGATTGAGCTATCTTGAGTCGGTCTCGAATCAGTTTGACCTTTTCTTCAGAATCTCAGATAAGATCGGGACCAAAGAGTTTTCGGTCTCCAACACCATCCCACATCAATGGTGTTCTGATACCATTTCTGTAATGACCCGACCTGAAAGGTCGAATCTCCGGTGTTTCTGTACCATCCCAAGATCATGCTGGTACAAACACGGTACATCAATGTATATATCAAAGTGAAATCACACAGCTTTTAATAATTGAAACAATCTCATATCGAGTCCTTTATTACAATAAGAATTACAATAAAGTGGTTGAAGTCCAACTCATGAGAATAACTAATCTTGCGGAAGCTTCAAAGGTAGTTGAGTCCATCTGACTCCAAGGGCATCTCACCGAGCGTAGAGCGTATCCTCACTCCTGGTTAGAAAAGTACTCTGCAACATGATACGTTGCAGCCGTGTAGGTCAGCATGTTGAATATGCCGGCAATGTCACAAAAGAGGAGGTAAAGTAATCATCTAGTCTATATGCATATATGGCAGGTGGGGTTGTAAGTTTTTGCATAAAGCCAATTTTTTCCTACAACAAGAGAGGGCAGAAAATTATTACTACAATGTTGGTTGATTAATGAGATGGTTCCACCCACCAATTCTCATACCCAAGTTGACATTAATACCCACATCAATGTAATTAATTGTGTTGAGAGTTCGAGATAATTTCAGTTCCTTTTGCTCAAATTGTCCATGACCGTGGACATGGCTAATCGATTAGGTTTGGGTACTTTGCAGAGTTTTGCACATGTTCCCGACAAGATTTGATCGCCTTCGTTGGATTTCTCGCACTTCACGGTGTTTGAGAAACGGATGACCAAAACATGGTCTTCTAAAGGGTTTCCCCGAGACTCTGTCGGTGCCCATCCTTTCCTACCGTTCTTCTACATCTCATAGCACCGCCTGTGTAGGGTCACCATGATATCCAACATAGCCAGAGCCCATAATGGCTTGTGGCTGTGCAGGTAAGCCTTGGGTCCTGAAGCATCCATCCATCTCTTTGTGCCTGGGTGGACCTTTCCGCATCAATACTGGCACTTCTCCAGCAACATCTAGGTTAACCACTGGTTTCTCCAGGGCGCCGTTCAACCATCATCCACCCAGAGGTATGTTGAAAACTCGGTGTCTTGAAGACTTGATCATCTTGTAGGTCTTGAAATTATTAACTCACAACTCTCATGAATCACACAACCAACCCCGTCTACTAATAGCATAGCAAAATTAAATCAACGTTTCCCGGGGCCAATGTGTCAAAGGGTTGAGGGGTGCCTACCACATGATACTACATCAAGTAAGCAAGTTTCCAAATTACCTACTTTGCATGCAATTGGGGAGATGGTAGAACTAATGCAATAAAAACATAGGTATACATGTTCAAAGTGACTTGCCTTGCTGACGATCCTTGTATTCAAGTGACTCAAGATAACAAGCTTCGCACTCCGGATGATCTAACGAATCAAACAAAACACATAATAAGAAAAAACACAATACAATTCATACAACATCAAGGTAAACAATACTTCAACAAACAATAGCACAATCAAAAGGAAGAATCACTCAAAGTATAATACTCTAAAAAATATTTGGTGTCAAAACTCTACGAAGACATGACAAGTCAAAAATTTGTTTTGAACAACTAGGCATTTAGATAACAGAAAAGTAAATACAAAAGTTTTATTAGAAAACAGAAAGTATTTCATTATAAAATTTTTGTGCAAAAAGAGTTACTACAATTTTTTCTCTAAACAATACTAAAGGTGAAAATAAGATGTACCTATTCAAACTAGAGCACAAAACAAATAAAAATATATTTTATTAATAGAAAATAATACACCCAATGTTGAATCAATAGAACCTAATGAAATTTAAAAACAAAAGTTAAACTAATTCAGATTCAAACTAAACAAAAATCAAAATTAACTAAACTCTCTTAAGACTAAACAGATTTTGTTTTTGTTAAAGATTAACCAAATTTATCCTAAAAATTCTCAAACTATGTAGGATTATAGGTCTAACTAATTCAAACGAGTGGCAAAAAGATTCACTCAAAAATATTTTTTTAAACTCTAGTTATACAGATTTTAATAATCGAAACAATCTCATATCGAGTCCTTTATTACAATAAGAATTACAATGAAGTGGCTGAAGGCCAACTCATGACAATAACTAATCTTGTGGAAGCTTCAAAGGTAGTTGAGTCCATCTGACTCCAAGGGCATCTCACCAAGCGTAGAGCGTATCCTCACTCCTGGTCAGAAATGTACTCTGCAACATGATACGTTGCAGCCGTGTACGTCAGCATATTGAATATGCCGGCAATGTCACAAAAGAGGGGGTAAAGTAATCATCTAGTCTATATGCATATATGCCAGGTGGGGTAGTAAGTTTTTGCATAAAGCCAATTTTTTCCTACAACAAGAGAGGGCAGAAAATTATTACTACAATGTTGTTTGATTAATGAGATGGTTCCACCAACCAATTCTCATACCCAAGTTGACATTAATACCCACATCAATGGTGTTCTGCACCTCCTTCCGTATAAAGCTTCAAAAGGGGCCATCTTCAGACTAGTGTGATAACTGTTGTTGTATGAGAACTCTGCGTAAGGTAAGTTGTCGTCCCAACTGGACCCATAGTCTAGCGCACAAGCTCTCAACATGTCCTCCAAGATCTGGCTGACTCTCTCGGTCTGTCCATAAGTCTGCAGATGAAAAGCTGTACTGAATTCCAGCCTTGTACCCAAAGTTTCATGTAACTGATGCCAAAACTTTGAGGTAAATTGTGTTCCACTATCTGATAAGGTACTCCTCGGAACTCCATGCAGACATACGATCCTGGTCATATATATCTTGGCTAACTTAGCACTGGTATAGGTGGTCTTCACTGGAATGAAATGAGCCACCTTGGTCAAGCGATCGACCATTACCCAGATGGAATCATAACCTGAACGGGTCCTAGGTAATCCTGTGATGAAGTCCATACAAAGCTTATCCCATTTCCACTCGGGTATCGACAAAGGTTGGAGTATCCTTGCTGGTTTCTGATGTTCCGCCTTTACTCGTTGGCAAACATCACATACCGCAACATGTTCGGCAATATCCTTCTTCATTCCTGTCCACCAGTAACTTTCCTTCAAATCCAGGTACATCTTGGTGTTGCCTGGGTGTATCGAGTATGGTGAATCATGGGCTTCTTGAAGTATCAACTTCCTGAGCTCTGGGTCATTGGGCACATAGATTTGGTTCTCAAACCATAGAGTACCTTGTTCATCTTCACGAAAGTCTTTAGCTTTTCCTTCCTTCATTCTCTGCTTTATCTCAACTATCTCCTTGTTCAATATCTAGGCTTCACGAATTCTTTCGGTCAAGGTGGACTGAATCTCTAGTGTGGCAACATATCCTTTTGGAACTATCTCTAACCGAAACTTTCTGAGATCATCGGTTAACTCCTGGGGTAATCCTCCGGCTATGAGTGTGTTCACATAACTCTTCCAACTCAAAGCATGTGCCACAACATTTGCCTTTCCTAGATGGTAATGCAGTCTCATGTCATAGTCCTTGATTAACTCTAACCATCTCCTCTCTCTGAGGTTCAACTCCTTCTGTGTGAAGATATACTTCAGGCTCTTATGATCAGTGTAAACATCACAACTATTTCCGATAAGGAAATGTCTCCAGGTCTTGAGTGCGTGCACTACGACCGCTAATTCCAAATCATGGGTGGCATAATTCAACTCATGGGGTCGTAGCTGTCTGGATGCATAGGCTACAACTTTTCCCTCCTGCATGAGTACTCCTCCAAGTCCTTGACGTGATGCATCACAATAAACCTGGAAGTCCTTCCGAATGTTTGGCAGTATCAACACTAGGGCTGTGACCAAATGTTTCTTCAACTCCTGGAAACCGGCCTCACATTCCTCAGTCCAGATATACTTAGACTCTTTCTTCAACAACTCTGTCATGGGCTTGGCAATCTTTGAGAAATTCTCAATGAACCTCCGGTAATATCCGGCAAGTCCGAGAAAACTGCGGATCTCCTTAACTGAGGTGGGTGACTTCCACTTAGTGACTGCTTCAACCTTAGCGGGGTCTACTGCTATTCCTTCTCCGGAAATAATGTGTCTAAGGAATCCGACTTCCGTCAGCCAGAATTCACATTTACTGAACTTGGCATACAACTGATGCTCTCTAAGCTTCTCCAGAACTAAACGCAAGTGTTCCTTGTGTTCTTCCTCACTCTCGGAGAATATCAAAATGTCATCGATGAACACCACGACAAACTTGTCCAAATATTCCATAAACACCTTGTTCATCATATTCATGAAGTAGGTAGGAGCATTAGTCAAACCAAAGGACATGACTGTATACTCATATAAGCCATACCTTGTGGTGAATGCTGTTTTGGGTATATCCTGTTCATGAATTTTCAGTTGGTGATACCCTGATCGAAGATCGATCTTGGAGAATACTTTGGTGCTTACTAGCTGATCAAACAGGTCATTAATCATCGGCAGAGGGTACTTATTCTTGATAGTCACCTCGTTCAATGCACGATAATCGACCACCATCCTCAAGGTTTAATGTTTCTTCTCCACCAAAAGAACCGGGGCTCCCCAAGGTGAAGAACTTGGGCGAATATAACCCTTATCCAGTAGCTCCTTAATTTGCTTCTTGATTTCTACTAAATCATTTGCGGGCATCCGATAGGGTCTCTTGGAAATTGGGGCGGTTCCTGGTAGTAGCTCTATCAGAAACTCAATCTCTCTATCTGGTGGCATGCCTGGTAATTCCTCCGGGAATACATCTGGAAAGTCTTGTACAATCGGCACTTCGTCCTGATCAACTCCTGTGAGGGAATTTAACTGAGCACTCATTTGTGTGCGTCAGGATACATACTTAATCCTCTTGTTCTCCGGAGTGGTGAGTGAAATAGACTTGCTAGGGCAATCAAGGTTTCCTTCATACTTGGTCATCCAATCCATGCCTAGGATTACATCCAATCCCTGGGATTCTAATACGATGAGGTCGGTGGGAAAAACATGATTTCCTATGTGGAGTTTCAAGGCGTGGCATCCTATCCCTGCCATCATCACGCCTCCCGGGGAATTGACCTTAATGGGCTGACTAAGGGTTTTGGTGGGTAAACCATACTTTTCCATAAGTACCCTTAATATGAATGAATGAGTTGCACCAGAATCAAAAAGTACCATAACTGGACGTGAATGCAATAAAACTTACCAACCACAGTCTCGGGCTGATCATAGACTTCTTCCACATCAAGGTGGTTCACCTGAGCACGAGGAAAAGGATTTGGCTTCTTAGTTGCGGAGTTGCCGTTGTTGTTGCCGTTTCCATTTCCTTGCTTGTTCTGAGGGCATTTAGTGGCATAGTGCCCTGTCTTCTGGCACTTGAAACAAGTGATATGATTCAGATCCTTTTGAACTGGAGCGGAACGGTGTTGGTTGTCATTCCCACTTCCATTACCATTCTTGAAGTTGCCATTGTTGGGACGATTATTCCCATTTCCTCCATGGTTATGGCCTCCATGGTTGTGCACGTGATGAGTGTGTCCTCCATACTTACCGGTCCTTGATCCGGTATTTCCTGAGTACGGGGAGTATCGGGGCTTCTGTTGAGCTCCACAGTGAGACTTCCCCTGTCCATACTTCCTCTTGCGGTTTTCGATTTGCTGCTGCTTCCCCTCCAAGATGAGGGCCTTGTCTACCAGCTCCTGGTAGTTGCTGAAAGTAGCCACCATCAGCTGCATGCTCAACTCATCATTGAGTCCTTCCAAGAACTTCTCCTGTTTGGCTGCATCATCGGCCACATCTCCTGGTGCATAACGAGCCAACGTGCTGAAATCATCCACATACTGGGCCACGGAACGGTTCCCCTCGCGTAAGTTGCGAAACTCACGCTTCTTCAGACTCATGGCTCCAGCTGAGACATGAGCAGTGCAAAAAAGCTAGCTTGAACTGCTCCCAAGTCACACCAGCAATGGGGTACGTGGTGGTGTAGTTCTCCCACCATGAAGCTGCTTGTCCCTCTAGTTGATGGGCGGCAAAGTGCACCTTTTCAGCCTCAGTGCATCCAGCGGTGGTGAGTTCCCTCTCCATCTTGCGGAGCCAATCATCTGCCACAATGGGCTCAGTGCTGCTGGAGAAAGTTGGTGGATTCAGCCTCAGAAAACGGGTGAGGTTGTCGCCTTGAGGTGGAGCGTGATTGTTGTGGTTGTTGGTCTGGTTCTGAATCAACAGTTGCATCAGGGCGTGCTGCTGGAAAAGTTGTGTGAGTTCCGACGAGAAAGTGAAGTCGGGCTCACGTCGCGAAGGCATCTTGCTATTTTAAGAGGGGTGAGAATTAGAATAGAACAAGGACCTAAAAGGAAATTCACTACCCATATATAATGGAACAAACATATCACACCAAACACTCATTCATTTATTCAACTCAAGGTTCAAACATCGAGATACAAATCTCCGAATCTAAGCATCGACCTACGCTTTAACGATGAAAATAAAGATACATGGGGGCATAACTAAAGTTCTCATCAAAAGTACATGGTGAAGTGGCCTCCTCCGGTGACGCTCTCCTCATAGTCATCATCGTTGCTGATCAAGGGAGCCATGTCTCCTTCTGGATGAATATTTTCACCCATGTCCAACTGTTCCTCCAGAGTTGCAATGCGAGTGTTCAGCTTATCGATCCTCTCTAAGAGATCCTTCACTTCATACTCATGCTCATACTTGGCTTCCCGTAGGTCAATCTCGTGGTTCATCAGGCTCTTGATCGTCTTCGTGTCGGCACATACCCGAAGCTCCAAGGTCCTGATGTGCGTCTCCAAAGTCTGGATATAGGAAATGGTGGTGTCTTCAGTGGGAGTGGTTATGATATTTCCATTGGCATCCCTGCGACAAACCACGCCGAAACCTGGTGAAATGGGTCCACCCCTGTATTCCTCCTGAATACGTCCAAGGGCACAGTGAATTACCATGTCTCTCCCAAGTATACAGCTGGGTGCCACAAACCTGAAGTTGATGGGTTCCTTACGAATTCCAAAGGTCTTCCTAGGGATGTGCACCTCGATCCTGTAACGACTGTCTTGTGGAAAATACATGATAGGAGTCCCGGTGATGCTTGGCATGGCAATCCTTACGTCCCTGACGATCCTCATCAGCTTCTTGCCAAAGGGCATCATCGCGTTAGGCTGACAAAACTTCGTGATCAAAACTGGGATGAAGGTGGCCATCTATAAATTTTGAAATAAATCAGAGGGAAGTAAGAAACGAGTAGATGAGAATATAAGAATTTTAAAGAAAAAAGAGAAATAAATCCTAAGGCTTTTCCAATCCTAGAGGTTACGTCGTACGGTCAACGTGTGCACTGATACCATTTCTGTAGCGACCTGACCTGAAAGGTCGAATCTCCGGTGTTTCTGTACCATCCGAAGATCATGCTGGTACACACATGGTACATCAATGTATATATCAAAGTGAAATCACACAGCTTTTAATAATCGAAACAATCTCATATCGATTCCTTTATTACAATAAGAGTTACAATAAAGTGGCTGAAGGCCAACTCATGTGAATAACTAATCTTGCGGAAGCTTCAAAGGTAGTTGAGTCCATCTGACTCCAAGGGCATCTCACCGAGCGTAGAGCGCATCCTCACTCCTGGTCGGAAAAGTACTCTGCAACATGATACGTTGCAGCCGTGTAGGTCAGCATATTGAATATGACGGCAATGTCACAAAAGAGGGGGTAATGTAATCATCTAGTCTATATGCATATATGGCAGGTGGGGTAGTAAGTTTTTGCATAAAGCCAATTTTTCCTACAACAAAAGAGGGCAGGACATTATTACTACAATGTTGGTTGATTAATGAGATGGTTCCACGAACCAATTCTCAATCCCAAGTTGACATTAATACCCATATCAATGTAATTAATTGTGTTGAGAGTTCCAGATAGTTTTAGTTCCTTTGGCTCAAACTGTCCATGACTGTGGACACGGCTAATCGATTAGGTTTGGGTACTCTGCAGAGTTTTGCACACGTTCCCCACAAGATTTGATCGCCTCCGTTGGATTTCTCGCACTTCAGGGTGTTTGAGAAACGGATGACCAAAACATGGTCTTCTAAAGGGTTTCCCCAAGACTCTGTCGGTGCCCATCCTTTCCTAACGTTCTTCTACATCTCGTAGCACTGCCTGTCCAGGGTCACCACGATATCCGGCCAAGCCAGAGCCCATAATGGCTTGTGGCTGTGCAGGTAAGCCTTGGGTCTTGAAGCATCCATCCATCTCTTTGTGCCTGGGTAGACCTTTCCGCATGAATACTGGCACTTCTCCAGCAACATCTAGGCTAACCACTGGTTTCTCCAGGGCACTGTTCAACCATCATCCATCCAGAGGTATGTTGAAAACTCAGAGTCTTGAAGACTTGATCATCTTGTAGGTCTTGAAATTATTAACTCACAACTCTCATGAATCACACAACCAACCCCGTCTACTAATAGCATAACAAAATTGAATCAACATTTCCCGGGGCCAATGTGTCAAAGGGTTGAGGGGTGCCTACCACATGATACTACATCAAGTAACCAAGTTTCCAAATTACCTACTTTGCATGCAATTGGGGATATGGTAGAACTAATGGAATAAAAACATAGGTATACATGTTCGAAGTGACTTGCCTTGCTGACGATCCTCGTATTCAAGTGACTCTAGATAACAAGCTTCGCACTCCGGATGATCTACCGAATCAAACAAAACACTCAATAAGCATAAACACAATACAATTCATACAACAACAAGGTAAACAAATACTTCAACAAACAATAGCACAATCAAAAGGAAAGAATCACTCAAAGTATAAGACTCTAAAATGTTGGTGTCAAAACTCTACTAAGAAATAACAAGTCAAAAATTTGTTTTGAATAACTAGGCATTTAGATAACAGAAAAGTAAATACAAAAGTTTTATTAGAAAACAGAAACTATTTCATTATAAAAATTTTGTGCAAAAAGAGTTACTAAAAACCTTTTTTCTAAACAATACTAAAGATGAAAATAAGATGTACCTATTCAAACTAGAGCACAAAACAAATAAAAAAAATACTTTTATTAACAGAAAATAATACATCTAATGTTGAAAGAACAGAACCTAATGAAATCAAAAAAACAAAAGTTAAACTAACTCAGATTCAAACTAAAAAAATCAAATTAACTAAACTCTATTAACAACTTAACAATTTTTTTTTGTTAAAAAGATTAACCAAATTTATCCTAAAAATTCTCAAACTATGTAGGATGATAGTTCTAACTAATACAAACCAGTGGCAAAAAGATTCACTCAAAAATATATTTTTAAACTCTAGTTATATAGATTTTAGTAATTTAAGCAAATTTGGTTAGATTCAAATTTAAAAGTTCAAATTTGAAATCTAAGACACATGATGAAACTACATAAAATTGGTGACCTAATGTAAAAAGAATCAATTAAAAACACTTATTAGTTTAAAAGATATAATAAAAACAAAAATAGAATACATTCTGTTTTCTAAAACAGAAAAGAAAAATGATCGAACGGACAGGGTCTACGTGGCATGCTGTGGTTGGTTGCGAGAGTGTGCGTGCGGGAGCTACCGAGCGGACGACCGAAACTTAACGCATACCGATTCGTTTTATAAAGCTTCTAATCTGGCGTGTTGGATCTAGATCGAACGGATGCGGGTGGAGGTGGCGGCTTACAGAGGATGGGGTCGGGGTTCCAGCGAGGTTTGACGGCGGCCGGACGTCGGAGGTGGTCGAAGACGATGGTGCGATGGTCGAGGGCGGCGTCTGAAGTGCTCAGGAGACGGCGGTGAAGCTTCGGCATCGATTGGTGGCGTCGGCCGGGGCTGGGGACGACGGAGGTGACGGCCTCATGCTCGGGGAGATTCGGTTGACATCTGAACTCTGGCGAGGTCGTGCGGTAGCGTTCTGGTGAGGGTAGAGGGGGGTTTCGGGGTGGAACGGAGAGTGAAGGGACGGGGGTTCTTATAGGGGTGGTGCGGTGGTCGGGGAGGGAGAGAGGAGCGAGATCTGTGGGGAGAGATCGCCGGCGACGTCGGAGGCGCGGTGAAGGTGGCCGACCCGGATTGATTTTGGGTCTTAGAGGCTGTGGGCCGGCCCGTTTCCGTTTAATTCATTTCCTTATTTATTTACAGAGCGTTTAAAACATCTTTAATACATTCAAATCATTTCCAAAGATAGGAAATGTATATATCGAAATGATCAAGGGATTAAATGCTATTTAATGAACATTTTTCCTCTCTCATATTGAATATCTTTTTAAAATTTATTTTCAGAAAAAAGCCTAATTGATTTTAAATCCTTTTGAGATAAACTTTCAAATAACCCCTTGGTTTTATTGCTCAAATATTTCACCAAGATGCCCCTGGTGTGGAGTGTCATGTTACTCCCCTCTTTCTTTGAACATTACCAAAGGTTTTCAAATAGGTGAAACAAATACATGGAAAAATTGAAATGGTCTTTCAGAATTTCAAAGGAAGCACTTCAACCATTCATTTCATTCAAACAAAGTGATGATGATGCATAGCTATATTTCATAACATTCCAAAATGAAATTTTGGGATGTTACAGTTGCTAGATGCACTAGCTCAAACACATAATATTGCCATGTCATATTCATGCATCATATTTTTGCATTTGACGTGTATTGATTTGTTCCCTCTTCGATGGTTGTTCTTCGTGTTAGGCACTGTTCCGGAGGATATGATCGAGTATCCATCTGAGGAGCAGTAACGTGTGATCGTCTTATCAGGCAGGCCACCCCCTTGAACATGTCCGATACAATCCCACTCTCTCACTCTTGCTCTCACTTATTGCATTAGGACAAAATGTTTCAACTTTGCATGTTCCGGTAGTTGAACCCATTCCTCTGCATGACCTGTCATTGTCACAGTAAATAGCCAAACCATGCAACCTAGCATACCTGGTAGATGCTTGAGCTATGTTGTGCCTTAACTTGCTATGCTTGCTATGCTTGGAGTTGTGTCAGGTCTGATTCATCTGGGTGATGAACCAGAGTGAACTGAACTTGTTCTGATGATGGGAGTTAAGTTGTGAACACGATTTGGTAAAGGTAGCGACGGGAGGCCGTGTAGGAGTACATGGCGGGTTGTCTCATTGGGACCGTCCTTAAGAACTGAGTCTAGTGTATGTTGTCCAAGACTAGCTACTACCGCACATTGGGATCCTTAATTGACTCTCTCGACTTATTAACCGACTTGTTCTCTGTCTAGGAGTTGCAACTAGTTAGTGGTGTTTGTAGGATATGCTAGTAGTCTACCGAGTGGTACCCCGTACAGGTGTGCTTGGGACAGACTAGGCATTGTGGCCCAGTGTACCAAGCGTAGTACCATTCATCAAGGTGGGATTGGGAACCCTATACACATCGTTTGGGGCCATTGAGGAAACTTCGACCGGACTTCCTTGCGGGTTCAGTCCCGAATAGGCGATAAACCTGGACTAGAGTCTTTTGTGGTTAGTCAGGTCGTGGCCGACTCCCTCGCTGGGCTTCCGCTTGAAGTTGGCCGAGGTGCCTTTTTACAAGCACATGGCGGTAAGTGGTGAGAGCATGTGTGATGAAGTACACCCCTACAGGGTAATCAATCTATTCGAATAGCCGCGTCCGCGGATATGGACTACCTGGATACTTATATGGTTCATAGACAATTTAAAAGGATACTCATAAAAGCTTCAAGATAAGTGTGAGTACCGTGGATGGCACTCTCGTAGGAAGACGGGAGCGGATCCATGGTGTGGTGTTAGTGGACTCATGTACGCTTCACAAAACTTTACAAAGTTATGGAAGTCGTTGTACAGGATAGCCACCGAGTCAAAGCTGGCTTGCTGCATTGAACCCCACAACCTCCTTGTTGATACCGATGCATATGTAGTTAGTTCTGATGTAAGTCTTTCTAAGTACTCAGTACTCAATGTTTCTTAATTATGTTTTTGCAGAGGAGACTCCAGTCTCGTTAGTGGTTTCTATGATAAGATCGATGTTGTCCATTTAGCTTGGGAATCCCAGCCAGAGGTCTGGTTCTTGTGGAGGGCCTTGTAGATAGACAGGCTTCCTCAGCCTTCTTATTTTCTAGATGTTTGTACCCAGACATGTTAAGCTTTCGTTTGTTGTTTGTATGATTTGTGTGTTGGGTCATGTCACCCCTGCTTGTAATATCACACTATGTTGGCTCTTATGAGCCTCCTAAATAAATGTTGTGTTGTTGTATGGTTATGTTGTGATGCCATACTTGTATCTATGCATATCGGGCATGTCGTGCGTACATGTGACGTGCAACGATATGTATGGGATTCGACACCTAGTTGTGTGCCTTTAGTGGTACTCTTTATAGGGAACTGCCTCTTTGTGCTTCCACCGAGCCTTGGTAGCTTGCTACTGCTCCAGACACATTGATTGACCGACATGTATCCTTCCTTGCTGTTGTGTCTGTCCCTTCGGGGAAATGTCTCACAGTGTAATGGAGTCCCTGTAGCCTGCTATGACTCGTCTATGTGCGGTGATGACATTTATGTCCCACGGCGTAATGGAGTCCTTGTAGCTTGCTATGACTCGTCTACACACGCTAGAGGCTGACACCTGCATTTTTGGGTTGTGTATGCCTGTTCCTGTACGGATGTGCCACTTGGGCTCTACGACTAGCCATGTTGGCCCGGGTTCTCTATCGTTTGATTGCCAGCGACATGTTCACATACGTGAGCCAAAAGACGCAAATGGTCCCGGCTAAGGTAAGGCTGCAGCCGTGGAGTTTACCATGCGTGAGGCCGCAAAGTGATGTGATATGTTACAGTCTGGATTCATATGACTTAGGATCAGGGTCCTGACACAAACGGAGGTAACACCCCTAGTCCTGCTTGGTCTAGTTGATGGATGAGTATGTTTACAAGGTTGCTCCTAGAGCTGTTGTCTAGAGGAGGAAGAGGGATCAGCCGGCTCGCCTTCCTCTGCTACGAGGGTGAATGAGTGGGAAGTGTCCCGTGGGTGTGTGTGCGTGAGACTTGTCGTCCCCATTGCATGGGGAGCTCGGGGGGGTTTATAGGCCAACCCCCCCGGCTTACGATACTCTTGAGGTGCAGAATGGATGGACTCAGCTGGCAGCCTCTGTGGCTGGCTAGGGGGTCCCACCCCTTGAGCCGTCTCGTCGCCCGTAGGGTCCACCGGCTGCGCGGTCCCATTGCCCGCAAGGGCTGGCCAGTCGGATCCATGATTGGCTCGCGTCCACCTGCTATGACACGGGCCGCCCGGGCAGGGTCATCTTGCGCCAGCCGGATGAAGTCTCCGGTACGGCCGACTGCACTGTAGCCATGCCGGAGCAGGTAATCGAGTGGGCAGAGGCGTGCCTGTACTGTTTCCCTGCCCGGTCATGGTCGGCCAAGGTCAGCGGTATGACCGGCCGAACTGTAGCCACGCGCACCCGCGCGTTAGCGATCACTGTGGCTACATTGGTGCCCGTCATGGGGGTCCCGTCTACGATGTACATATACCGAATCTTGCTAAGTTACCACTGTTACTGCTACTGTCAGAATTACTACAAAATTACTACTGTCACTATTGTTGTGACTAATACCATTATGTTGTTCTACTAAAATCTTTGCTGCATAGAGATATCCTGGGTGTGGTTGAATTGATAACTCAACTGCTAAGACTGATAAATATTCTTTGGCTCCCTTTGTGTCAAATCAATGAATCATGGTGTACTACTACCCGCGAAGATTGTTGTAATCCCCTACACTTGTGGGTTATCAAGACTATTTTCTGGCCCATTTCCAGGGAGCATAGCTCTATTTATTGTGTTCACTTGAGGATATCAAATTTCTACTACGAAGAATCTGAAATATACTCAAACTAAGATCGTTCCCTGTCGTACGAGAGGAGGTAAGGAACTAACATTTAGCTCTGCTTTTGATTCATCTACTGTTTTGAACCAGCTTATAACACCACCGCGTGTTTCTCGTTTTTATATGTCGTATGGACTTGCTGATGCTACTTCTGAAATTAATGATGATATTACAGCTATTGTTGATGAAACTGAATTTGTGCCACTGAATGAATTACTTGATGCTCATATTGCTAAAGCTAGAGAACTTGAAAATGATGAAGAATTTGAATCACATATTACACCTCTCTCTCGTAATAGATATGAATTGCCTGATGTACCTGAGGGTTATGTCATGGATGGGGACATAGCTAGGGACTTTCTTGCTTGTAATGATAGAGATGGTTTTAAGAAACAACTATGCAAACTGTAAGAAAAATATATGATGGAGAAAATGAAACATGATCCTAAATTTGGTACTTCTCCTATATTTGTCACTCATAAGGATTATGAATTCTCTATTGATCCTGAGTTAATCCCTATAGTAGAATCTGATCCTTTCCATGGTTATGAAACCGTTGCTGGACATCTCACTAAACTGAATGATATTGCTACTTTGTTTACTAGTGAGGAAAATACGAGCTACTATTATATCCTTAAGCTTTTTTTACTTTCTTGCTAAAAGGCGAGGCTAAGGAATGGTTCCTCACTCTTTCTCGTAGTTGTGTGCATAACCTCCATGATATGATATACTACTTCTGTGAAAAATATTTCCCTGCTCATAAAAAACAAGCTGCTTTATGGGAAATATTTAACTTTGTGCAAATTGAAGAAGAGAATCTCCCTCAAGCTTGGGAGAGGCTTCTCTAGCTACTAAGAGTTTTGCCTGATCATCCTCCAAAGAAAAATTAAATACTTGATATATTTTATAATGGACTAACTGATGGTTCTGTTTTCAGGGAAAGAACTGTTGAACAACTTGAGAAATTATTGAATAACATATTGCAAAATGCTGATAATTGGACACTTCCTGAGCCACCACCGGAACCTATTAAAAATAAGAGAGGCGTTCTATTCCTCAGTCCTGAAGATATGCAAGAAGACAAGAGAACTATGAAGGAAAAAGGTATTAAATCTAAAGATGTCAAGAAATTACCACCTATCAAAGACATACATGGACTTGACACCCTGAAATAGGTAGAAGAGGTAAGTTCTCTCCGTGCCTTTAATGAAAGTGATATACATTATACTAAGACTCCTAGTTAGTGCATGGACGAATTTGATAATTACATTGTTAAGCAAGAACATGTCAATAATAATGTCAAAGATCAAATAAGACGTAATGCTATGATGATAGCTCGGTTGAGTGACTTGATGTTTAGAATTGCTAATGATGTTAAGGGTCTAGGTAAACATGCTTCCATGGTTCATACTCAACCAGACCAAGTTGCGAAGTCACAAAATGATTTACTTGTTGAAATAAATGAGAATATGAATAACCATGATGTTAGAGTAATGACCAGAGGCAGTAGAATGACTCAGGAACCTCTCTTTCCTGAAGGTCATCCTAAAACAATCAAATGTGATTCTCAGAGAATTAATTATAATGCACCTAGTCCATCTAAGAAGAAAAAGGAAAGGAAAAATGATAGGACTTTGCATGCTTCTAGTGAACCTGTTATAGAAAAACCTGCCGAGAATCATAATGATGCTTATGTATCTGATGCTATGACACAACCTGGTAGTTAACATTCACCTAGTGATAATGAGAATGATAATGATAATGTAGACATAGATGCTCAACCAGATAGTAATAAAGAACCTGATAATGATGTGGAAATAGAACATGCTGAAGATCTTGATAACCCACATCCTAAATATAAACGTTATGAGAAGAAAGACTTTGTTGCTAGAAAACATGGTAAAGAAAGAGAGCCATGAGTTCAAAAACCCATGTCATTCCCTCGTAATCCTTCCAAGAGCAAGGACAAGGAGGAGATTAAACGCTTTTCTAAAATGATTAGACTTGTCTTTCTACGCACTCGCTTGACTGATATTTTAAAGGTGCCTCCACATGCTAAGTATATGAAGGATATTATTGCCAACAAAAGAAAAATACTTGAAATTGAAATTGCTACTATTCTTTCTAATTATTCTCTTGATGGTGGAGTGCCTAAGAAGTTCGGAGATCCTGGTATACCCACAATACCTTGCTCTATTAAACAAAGTTTTTTTCAAACCCCTTTATGTGATGTAGGAGCCCGTGTTAGTGTTATGTCTTTCTCCCTATATAAAAAGCTTGATTAAAATAAGCTTACACCTACTGAGATGTCTTGCAAATGGTTGCAAATCTACTGCTATACCTATTGGAATTTGTGAGGATGTTCCTGTTGTGGTTGCAAATGTTACTATCTTAACATACTTTGTTATTCTCGAGATACCCGAGGACAACAACATGTCGATTATCCTTGGTAGAATTTTTTAAATATTGCAAGGGGTGTTATTGATTGCAACAAAAGTAAGGTTACTTTTCATGTCAATAGCAAACAACGTACCGTGTATTTTCCAAAGAAGCAAACCTTGGTTAGCAATATTAGTGTCATTGAGCCAAGTGCCACCATCATAATAGGAGGGTTTAAATTTCCTATTCCTACTGCCAAGAAGAAATATGATATTCTTATTGTTGGGGACATCCAAATCCCCATCGATGTAACTTAGTGTTATACGAAATTTCTTCGATTTCATGTCAATCGGAAAGGTTATTAATAAGACTTGGTCAACCTTATTAATGAATCCTTTTTGAGACACATGTGGTTGATGAATTCAATAAACACAACTTTCTATACCATTAGTTTACCCTCTATTATTTTTAGTCAAATATAATAAAATGCCATGATTATCCTATTTTCTGAATTTCCCGTGCAATAAATATGACCCAAAAATAACAAGTCTCAGATTGCCACAAAATTTTAACATGAGTTTTTTGAGAATATTTAAGAATTCTTGGTGCTGAAAACACATATTGGGGGTGCACCTGTGTGTCACAAGCCAACAGGGGCACCCACCCACCCCACCCACCATGGGCGTGCCCTGATAGCTTGTGGGGCCCACATGTCCCTACCTTATCAATTCAGCCCATGTCATCACTTCCCCTCCTCTCTCTCTCTCTTGTATTATTGCTCCTTAACGTGTGATTTTCAATCTCTTTGCTCGGAACTTCGTTTTTGTCGGGACCCCGATCCTAAGCCATAAGAATCAAGCCTATAACACATCACATCACTTTGCGGTCTCACGCACGGTTATCTCCACGGCTGCCACCTTACCTGGGCCGGGACCGTTTGCGCTTACCTGGGCCGGGACCGTTTGCGTCTTTTGACTCACGTATGTGAGTGTGTCGCTAGCATTCAAATGTCAAAGAACCCGGGCCGACATGACTAGTGTAAAACCAAAGTGGCACATCCGTACAAGGACAGGCATACGTAACCCAACAATGCAAGTGTCGATCTCTAGCGTGTGTAGACGAGTCATAGCAAGCTACAAGGACTCCATTACACCATGGGACATAAATGTCATCACTACACGTAGACGAGTCATAGCAGGATACAGGGACTCCATTTCACTACGAGACATTTCCCATAAGGGACAGACACAGCAGCAAATAAGGATACATGCCGGTCAATCAATGTGTCGGGAGCAGTAGCAAGCTACCAAGGCTCGGTGGAAGCACAAAGAGTCATTTCACCGTAAAGAGTACTACTAAAGGCACACAACTAGGTGTCGGATCCCATACATACCGTTGCACATCACACGTATGCACGACATGCCCAATATGCATAGATACAACTATGGCATCACAACATAACCATACAACATTACAACATTTACTTAGAAGTCTCAAAAGAGCCAATACAATAAGATGTTACAAACAGGGGTCACAAGACCCAACATTCAGAGCATTCAATCAAACAAGCGGAAGTTTCAATATGTCTGGGTACAGACATCTACAAAAGAGGCTAGAGGAGCCTGAAAAGCTACAACGACCCTACCAAAGGAACCAGACCTCCGTCTGGGATTCCCAAGCTAATCCGGTGAACATCGAACTTCATGTTGTAAATACCACTAATGAGACTGACGTCTCCTTTGCAAAACATAAATTAAGCAAACGTCAGTACAATGGTACTCAGCAAGACTTACATCAGAACTATCTACATATGCATCAGTATCAATGAAGGGGGTTGTGGAGTTTATTGCAACAAGCCAGCTTTGACTCTTGGCTAACCTATACTACGACTACAAGTGCTTTCTTTGAGGTGGAAGAACGCACACGAGTCCACATATTCACCAATCAACACACCACTATGGATCCACTCCTATCTCCCTACGAGAAGGCCATCCATAGCACTCACACTTATCTTGCGTATTTTAGAGTATCCACTTCAAGTTTTCTATGAACCACATAAGTTCTCCAAGTAGTCAATATTCGAGGACGCGGCTATTCGAACAGATTATTTCAGCCTGCAGGGGTATACTTCTTCACACACCCTCTCGCCACTTATCACCATATGGACGTCATGCATCTCGGCAACCTTAAAACGGAAGCACTAGCATGGGCGTTGGCCACGACCGTCAACCACACAAGACCCTAGTCTAGGTTTATCGCCTACTTGAGACTGAACCCACAAGGAAGTCTGGCCGAAGTTTTCGCTACGGCCTCAAACGATGTGCGCAGGGTTCCCAAGCCCACCTCGACGGATGGTACTATGCTTGGTACACCGTGCCATGGTGCATCTACCGCGCCATAGCCTACCCCTCCGGTCAGCGCTATGCATGGCCGCCAGCACATCCTACAAACACCAGAAACTAGTTGCAACTCCTGGACAGAGATCAAGGCGATTAATAAGCCGAGAGGGTCAATTAAGGATCCCAATGCATGGTAGTATCTTGTCTTGGATAACATACATAGAACTCAGTTCCTAAAGACGGTCCCAATGAGACAACCCGCCATGTACTCCTACATGGCCTCTCATCGCTACCTTTACCAAAACGTGGTCAAACACATAGATCTCACACAGTAGAACATGTTCACCACCATTCCAATTCATTGCCCAGATGGATCAAACCCGACACAACTCTAAGCATAGCAGGCATAGTAATCAAGCATGGATGAGTAAGCACAACAGGGCTCCTGCAGTTGCTACTCATGCTAAGTGGTTTTAACTATTTACTGTGGCAAAGACACGTCATGCAAAGGAATGGGTTCAACTATCGGGAACATGTAACAGTTGAATCATTGTTGTTCTAATGCAATAAAAGAGAGCATGAGCGAGAAACTGGGTTCATATCAGTATGCTCAAGGGGGTTTGCTTGCCTGACAGTCCTGAAGATGTATTTCTCTTCATTAGTGTCAACGTTCACATCGTCAGAACCATCGTCTACCGAGAGGGAACAACTCCGGCAAACAGAGAAATGAACAGATTCAATGTGATGCAACAAACATGATGCATGAAATGGCATGTTAAAGTACTGAATTGACCTAGTGCTATAGGTAGTCATATTAAGTGAAGTGGAATTCAAACTTATACTAAATTCCAACTCCAACACTATTTATTAAATTATCCTAATCATGAAATGTCCTACTTGGTGATGTTAACTTGCTCAGACATGCATGATCATGGCATAAACAGATTCATTGGATTTTTCTGATCATTTTTCATATATAAATTATTTTCATCTGATTTACAGATTATTTTCTATGATTTTTAGAAGTTTTAAACATTTTTTGGAATTTCCTGAATTATTTTTATTATAAAAATTAACTACTGCGTCAGCCTGACGTCATTTAATAAGTTTGTTGGGGTCTAACCATAGTATTTTTATTATTTTTATTGGGGTCTAACCATAGTATTGCTAAGCCCCATAATAAGTTTCAGCACTTTTGGAAAACTAAAATATTTGTAGTCATTTAATTATCATTTTCAGATGCATTCATGATTTATTTAAAAATACCAAATAATTATTTAGAAGTTCAGCACCCATGGTATGTTGTTTCCAACATTTATCAGAAATGGTGAAAAGGCCATTTGGAAACATTAAAAATTCAGCTGTTGGAGTTTGGTTTAATCCATGAGATGCTAGGTTTTGTCATCCCCATTTCGAATTCATTTGAAGTTAAACATGATGCAATGAATGCTCAATGATGCAACTAATACAAGCAATTTCTATGGCTGTGACAACTCACCCCCACTAAACAAGAATCTTGCCCCGATATTCAAGAGTAGGGTAAGAGGACAGAAGGGGACACAAAACTAACACAATCTTCATGATCCAGTTGCCCTTCTCGAAGATGTTGCTTCATTTCATAATCTTGACTTTGGCGTCTTTGCTTCCAAGATCTTCATCCAACACGATGACAAAAAGGAATAAGAAAGCTCTACAAGATTCGATCTTCTCGGAGATCGAGCAACTCATGATCAACTCGTAGAATGAGACGTGATAACATCTATCGAGCTGAGACACAAAACACACATTGCTAATAAAGAATGAGGCAGATGACGGAGGTTCAATTGGTAGGCAACAATTCCACGCTAAAGCATATGGTGAGGAGGTTTCAAAGTAGCGAGGAGTTAGTTGCCCTTCATACCATAACGGGTACCTTAGGGAAGGTGACTCATAAGATTATTCCTTTAGTGGCAAAAAGAATTACTTTGATACAAAGATCATTGAGACTCTTCACACCAGCCTAAGGCAATTCGCAAACGATCATTGGAAGGAATTCAAAGAATGGCATACTCAGATCGGAGGGAAACTAGAGTTATAAAACAATTCGGCAACGGAAGGCACTTTCCAGTTAAAACCGAGAGTATAACCCAATGTCTGAGCGTGCTCTCAAGAACTTGAGCATTTCCATATTCATCTGGATTTTTACCAACATCCGGGCCAAGGATTCTGGCAACACCTCATACTACCATGATGAATAATGATGGAGGATGCAGATGCAAAGGAAGACAACACTTTCTCAGATTTCACCTTAGCTAGGACAAGGACGCGAAATCTGGATGATCGACCGACAGACATTTAGCACTCCGGTTCTAATGTTCTCCTTGATGAAGTAGCGTAACCCAATTATAGGTAACGTTTGGTATCTAGAACATCAAGTAAAAGGTCGGACTTCGGAATCTCAAAGGGTCCATGAGAAACAACTTTCGAAAAGTCATATGAAAACCTCATGGGGAAGTGTCTAAGGTTGCTGATGCAAGATATTATAGTAATAGGTCTTCCAGCATGTGTGTTAGCCACAACATCACTTTACGGGTTACAACGAGACCAATATTATAATTCTTGGGCAACTTTCCAACCATCATATCTGCCTGAGATTCAGATATGGTTGGTGTCATGATATTCCAGATTCATCATGTCTGAAAGTGAAAGGTTGCAACACAAATCGAAGAGATGATGTTTCGATATTCTCGGGAAATGAACCGCGGAAGCCAACTCCAAAATGTGAGCTGGATTGCAAGACACATGTGAACACGTTGTCCAGGACATGCATGACTACATGGACTTACAACAAAACACTACCGAGTTCTGGCTGGAACCATCATTGTAGGTAGTGAAGTATTGTGCATGTCCGTCAGGGCCCTTCAGGAGTAACACTTAACTTCTTTTCCTTAAACAAATCAATAGTGGCTTATTGTGCTAGGGATTGCATGTGGAATGGAGATGACCAGTCTACCAAACCATGGAATACTTCGCACGTGCATGACTGACTTGGGATGATTCCAATTAAAAAAACGACCTTTCTCAAGTTCATGGCGGTAACTTGCACCATAAGTCCATGAACTAAGAGTAAGTTACTTCTTACACCATGCATATGCTTCATGTACAGGACACAAAGATATTACCTACAAAGTTTCCAACACTAGCTTAATGTTCATCATGACTCATGGAACAGATGAAAATGTTGTCGATGGACCCAACAACAATACATCGAGGTATCCATATAGATGGAATTCCACTACTATGAGAACAAGGTGATGGAATTGGTCAAACCAAAGGATATAATGGTGTATGCTCGGGGATACATCCAAGAGTAAAAACAACATTAGGAGGATCTTTGGGTTTGAGTTTGATTTGATGATAGCCCACACTCAAAACAAATATTGGGTAAGATGATAGATGAACAATTGACCACAAGGTAACTCGGTGAAAATATTGGCTCTCTTCAACACACATACATACACAACAAAGACATCACCCTGGAATGAACTAAGTCAGGCAAAGCTTTTATCTTCCAACTCTCCAAGTTGTTGTTTAGCTTATCCAACCAGCTCAGGGGTATCTAACACTGATTCTTGGAGAAGGGAGGGTTTATAGCAAAACCATCTTGATCACGAACTTAACATAACGGTCAAGGAACACCTCGGTAATACTTCCGAGAAGATATTCGGAAAATCACGATCCATCAGTATGTTATCAAGCTCGAGAGCAATCTTGCTTTTCAAGGCAAGACGATATGATCAATAGAGTGAAGGATTGACACAATCCTAACTCATTGATCGAAAAGTGCACGATGGAAAATGGACTAGGTAGCACGATCAATCTTGGTATGACAATTCAATGACCATCACACCAATAGTGAGATTATTGTCCATTAACTACCGAGCAACAAAGCTGCTAGGAGTATCGATTTCACACATCACGATTCACTTGTCGGTATTCTGGTTTCAACAACACAGAGACTGGGGAATGAATGATGATGGCGAGAAGTATCACTACATCAAGATTTCATAAGAGGGAGTGCAGTTCTCATGATAATCTTGACATGAAGAGAGTAATACCTCAAGTTAGAACAGAGCAAAAGTTGGATTGGCATTTTGATATGTAGAATACAACTGCTTTGACCCAATCCAATAAATGGATGAGGTACGGGAGTTTGCTTCTCCTAGTCATTCTAAAATAGAATGGCTTGACAGACCACAAGAATAGTCGACATCGATAATACAATGCATGACATACTCTTGACTATCCATTGATAGATAGAGGTCAGAATACAATTGAAGAAGGGCAACTCAAGAGAACCTGATTTTTCCTGAGTTGTAGATGCATGGATTGAATATGTCAAACGGAGTTCAACATGTTTCTTCCAGATAATCCATGCAGAAATGAAGAATTGGCAGAGTCACAACTATGGGATGGAGAACTCATCAAGAGCACTCATGTTGTGATCTTTCATTCACAAAGAACTTCTGCCATAACTGATTCATGGTATTGGAAGAACGATATACCACAAACCTTGAGGACTATATCAAGGTTACTAAGCATCCTAAGGGAACGAGCAAATACAATAACGGGAATGAGCAGAAAGATCCTTGGGTTCAAAAACCCAGATACATAATACCTATTGACTAAGTAGCATCACAATAGGCTTTTGATAATGATGGCCAGAATTATCACACCGAAAAACAAAAGATACAACTAGACTATTGGGTGGTTCACTAAAACAACATGGTTTCCTAAAACACTTTCATCAAACACGTCGAGGTAATATAGTACCTCGACTCAAAAATTAGTGTGCTTTGACTGGCCTAAAAGACATTGACTCAAGACGAAAGAGTTTTGCAATTGCATCAGATAATTTAGAAACCTTGGATAACTCGCACAGCATAACAGATGTACGGGCATGAAATATGAGACAACCTGCACAAGGAAACTGACAACATGACAATCAATTCTTATAGAGGCATCGGTCTAGAAAGACAACATCTTTCCTATAGGTCTCCAGCATAGTAACTCGTCATCCTAATAGATAGATGAGAATACCTAGTTCTTAATCCCCGTAGAAACGAAGAGGGTGACTCAGAATCAGAATGAAAAAAGGAAAGGAGTAAAAAGAGCCTTACGTTCCCTTCCACAATCAATTCCCTTATATAACTAAAGCAGTTCTAGACTCAACATCGACCAGTTTGGCTTGGTAATCCTACAGGCAGTCAAGCTCTGATACCAAACCTGTCGGGACCCCGATCCTAAGCCATAAGAATCTAGCGTGTAACACATCACATCACTTTGCGGTCTCACGCACGGTTATATCCATGGCTGCCACCTTACCTGGGCCGGGACCGTTTGTTCTTTTGACTCACGTATGTGAATGTGTCGCTAGCATTCAAATGTCAAAGAACCCGGGCCGACATGACTAGTCATAGAACCAAAGTGGCACATCCGTATAGGGACAGGCATACGTAACCCAACAATGCAGGTGTCGATCTCTAGCGTGTGTAGACGAGTCATAGAAAGCTACTCCATTACGCCGTGGGACATAAATGTCATCACTGCACGTAGACGAGTCGTAGCAGGATACAGGGACTCCATTTCACTACGAGACATTTCCCATAAGGGACAGACACAACAGCAAATAAGGATACATGCCGGTCAATCAATGTGTCCGGAGTAGTAGCAAGCTACCAAGGCTCGGTGGAAGCACAAAGAGGCATTTCACCGTAAAGAGTACTACTAAAGGCACACAACTAGGTGTCGGATCCCATACGTACCGTTGCACGTCACACGTACCCACGACATGCCCAATATGCATAGATACAACTATGTCATCACAACATAACCATACAACATTACAACATTTACTTAGAAGGCTCAAAAGAGCCAATACAATAAGATGTTACAAACAGGGGTCACAAGACCCAACATTCAGAGCATTCAATCAAACAAGCGGAAGTTTAAATATGTCTGGGTACAGACATCTACAAAAGTGGCTAGAGGAGTGTGAAAAGCTACAACGACGCTACCAAAGGAACCAGACCTCTGTCTGGGATTCCCAAGCTAATCCGGTCAACATCGAACTTCACGTTGTAACTACCACTAATGAGACTGACGTCTCCTATGCAAGACATTAATTAAGCAAACGTGAGTACAAAGGTACTCAGCAAGACTTACATCAGAACTATCTACATATGCATCAGTATCAATGAAGGGGGTTGTGGAGTTTATTGCAACAAGCCAGCTTTGACTCTTGGCTAACCTATACTACGACTACAAGTGCTTTCTTTGAGGTGGAATAACGCACACGAGTCCACATATTCACCAATCAATACACCACTATGGATCCACTCCCGTATCCCTACAAGAAGGCCATCCATAGCACTCACACTTATCTTGCATATTTTAGAGTATCCACTTCAAGTTTTCTATGAACCACATAAGTTCTCCAAGTAGTCCATATCCGAGTACGCGGCTATTCGAACAGATTATTTCACCCTGCAGGGGTATACTTCTTCACACATGCTCTCGCCACTTATCACCATATGCACGTCATGCATCTCGGCAACCTTCAAGCGGAAGCACTAGCATGAGCGTCGGCCACGACAGTCAACCACACAAGACCCTAGTCCAGGTTTATCGCCTATTTGAGACTGAACCCACAAGGAAGCCCGGCCGAAGTTTCCGCTACGGCCTCAAACAATGTGCGCAGGGTTCCCAAGCCCACCTCGACGGATGGTACTACGCTTGGTACACCATGCCATGGTGCATCTACCGCGCCATAGCCTACACCTCCGGTCAACGCTATGCATGGCCGCCAGCACATCCTACAAACCCGAGAAACTAGTTGCAACTCCTGGACAGAGATCAAGACGATTAATAAGCCGAGAGGGTCATTTAAGGATCCCAATGCGTGGTAGTATCTTGTCTTGGATAACATACATAGAACTCAGTTCCTAAAGACGGTCCCAGTGAGACAACCCTCCATGTACTCCTACATGGCCTCTCATCGCTACCTTTACCAAAACGTGTTCACACACTTAGATCTCACACAGTAGAAGAGTTCACCACCATTCCAATTCATCGCCCAGATGGATCAGACCCGACACAACTCTAAGCATAGCAGGCATAATAATCAAGAATGGATTAGTAAGCACAACAAGGCTCAAGAAGTTGCTACTCATGCTAAGTGGTTTTAACTATTTACTGTGGCAAAGACAGGTAATGCAAAGGAATGGGTTCAACTACTGGGAACATGTTGTTCGAAGACGTAGTAGTAAATCAAAATTTTCCTACATGTCACCAAGATCTATATATGGAGAAACCAAAAACGAGTGGGGAGAGAATGCATCTTCATACCTTTGAAGATCGCTAAACGGAAGCGTTACAAGAACGCGGTTGATGGAGTCGTACTCGCAGCGATTCAGATCGCGGTGGATTCCGATCTAAGCGCCGAACAACGGCACCTCCGCGTTCAACACATGTGCAGCCCGGTGACGTCTCCTACGCCTTGATCCAGCAAGGAGGAAGGAGAGGTTGGGGAAGGGATCCGATAGCAGCATGACGACGTGGTGGTGGTGGAGTAGCAAGGTATTCCGGCAGGGCTTCGCCTAAGCGCTGCGGAGGAGGAAGAAGAGAGGTAGGGCTTTTCCGTGAGAGAGAGTTCAGAATTGTTCTCAAAAGGACAAAACCTCAAGTATATATAGGAGGAGGGAGAGGGAGGGCTGGCTTGGACTCTCTTCCAAGGAGGAGAGCTTCGGCCGAATCAAAGGGAGAGTCCACCTCCCACAAGGGAGGTGGATCTCCTCCTTTTCAAACTTCTTTGCCCTTATCTCTACTCCTCCAGCCGCATGGGACTTTTTAGAAGGTCTTGGCCAGCCCAATAAGGGCTGGCACACCTCCTCTAAGGGCCCACAAAGTCCTATGGTCGTCACACCCCTCTCGGGGGTCCTCCGGCATCCTCTCGGCACTCCCGGTACAATACCGATGAGCCCGAAAACTTTCCGGTGACCAAAACTGGACTTCCTATATATAAATCTTTACCTCCGGACCATTTCGGAGCTCCTCATGACGTCCGGGATCTCATCCGGGACTCTGAACAACTTTCGGTAATCATGTATACCATTTCCCTATAACCCTAGCGTCATCGAACCTTAAGTGTGTAGACGCTACGGGTTCGGGAGAGACGTGGACATGACCGAGACACTTCTCCGGCCAATAACCAACAGCGGGATCTGGATACCCTTGTTGTCTCCCACATGCTCCATGATGATCTCATCGGATGAACCACGATGTCGGGGATTCAAGCAATCCCGTATACAATTCCCTTTGTCTATCGGTATGATACTTGCCTGAGATTCAATCATTGGTATCTCTATACCTTGTTCAATCTCGTTACCGACAAGTCTCTTTACTCGTTCCGAAATACATCATACCATGGCTAACTCCTTAGTCACATTGAGCTCATTATGATGATGTCTTACCGAGTGGTCCCAGAGATACCTCTCCGTCACACGGAGTGACAAATCCCAGTCTCGATTCGTGCCAACCCAACAGACACTTTCGGAGATACCCGTAGTGCACCTTTATAGCCACCCAATTGTGTTGTGACGTTTGGCACACCCAAAGCATTCCTACGGCATCCGGGAGTTGCACAATCTCATGGTCTAAGGAAACGATACTTGACATTGAAAAGCTTTAGCAAACGAACTACACGATCTAGTGCTATGCTTAGGATTGGGTCTTGTCCATCACATCATTCTCCTAATCATGTGATCCCGTTATCTACGACATTCAATGTCCATGGTCATGAAACCGTGACCATCTATTGATCAACGAGCTAGTCAACTAGAGGCTCACTAGGGACATGTTGTGGTCTATGTATTCACACATGTATTACGATTTCCGGTTAACACAATTATAGCATGAACAATAGACAATTATCATGAACTAGGATATACAATAATAACCATTTTATTATTGCCTCTAGGGCATATTTCCAACAGTCTCCCACTTGCACTAGAGTCAATAATATAGTTACATTGTGATGAATCGAACACCCATAGCATTCTGGTGTTGATCATGTTTTGCTCGTGAGAGAGGTTTAGTCAACGGATCTGCGACATTCAGATCCGTATGCACTTTACAAATATCTATATCTCCCTCCTGAATGTAATCACGGATGGAGTTGAAGTGGCGCTTGATGTGTCTTGTCTTTTTGTGAAACCTGGGCTCCTTCGCAAGGGCAATAGCTCCAGTGTTGTCACGAAATAGAGTCATCGGGCCCGACGCACTTGGAATTACTCCTAGGTCGGTGATGAACTCCTTCATCCAGACTCCTTCCTTTGTTGCTTCCGAAGCAGCTATGTACTCCGCTTCACATGTAGATGCCACCACGACTTTTTGCTTGCTGCTGCACCAGCTGACTGCCCCTCCGTTCAAAATATACACGTATCCGGTTTGCGACTTGGAGTCGTCCGGATCTGTGTCGAAGCTAGCATCAACGTAACCCTTTACGACGAGCTCTTCGGCACCTCCATATATGAGAAACATGTCCTTTGTCCTTTTCAGGTACTTTAGGATATTCTTGACCGCTATCCAGTGTTCCGCTCCGGGATCACTTTGGTACCTCCGTACCAAACTTATGGCAAGGTTCACATCAGGTCTGGTACACAACATGGCATACATAATAGAGCCTATGGCTGAAGCATAGGGGATCACACTCATCTCTTCTCTATCCTTTGCCATGGTTGGGCATTGAGTCGTACTCAATCTCACACCTTGTAACACAGGCAAGAACCCCTTCTTGGACTGATCCATATTGAACTTCTTCAATATCTTGTCAAGGTATGTGCTTTGTAAAAGACCTATGAGGCGTCTCGATCTATCTCTATAGATCTTAATACCTAATATGTAAGCAGCTTCTCCAAGGTCCTTCATTGAAAAACACTTATTCAAGTAGGCCTTTATACTTTCCAAGAGTTCTATATCATTTCCCATTATCAGTATGTCATCCACATATAATACGAGAAATGCTACAGAGCTCCCAGTCACTTTCTTGTAAATACAGGGTTCTCCATAAACCTGTACAAATCCAAACGCTTTAATAACTTCATTAAAGTGAATGTTCCAACTCCGAGATTCTTGCACCAGCCTATAGATGGAGCGCTGGAGCTTGCATACCTTGTTAGCATCTTTAGGATCGACAAAACCTTCCGGCTACATCACATACAGTTCTTCCTTGAGGAAGCCATTAAGGAATGCCGTTTTGATGTCCATTTGCCAGATCTCATAATCATAAAATGCGGCAATTGCTAACATGATTCGGACAAACTTCAACATCGCTACGGGTGAGAAAGTCTCATCATAGTCAACTCCTTGAACTTGTCGATAACCCTTAGTGACAGGACGAGCCTTATAGACGGTCACGTTACCATCCGCGTCAGTCTTCTTCTTAAAGATCCATTTATTTTCAATGGCTCGCTTATCATCAGGCAAGTCCACCAAAGTCCATACTTTGTTCTCATATATGGATCCTATCTCGGATTTCATGGCTTCAAGCCATTTGTTGGAATTCGGGCCCGCCATCGCTTCTTCATAGTTCGAAGGTTCACCATTGTCTAACAACATGATCTCTAGGACAGGGTTGTCGTACCACTGTGGTGTGGAACGTGGCCTAGTGTACCTTCGACGTTTAATAGTAACTTGCTCTGAAGTTTCATGATCATCATCATTAACTTCCTCTGCAGTCGGTGTAGGCTCCACAGAAATAACTTCCTGTGCTGCGCTATTCTCCGGTTCGAGTGGAGGTACAATTACCTCATCAAGTTCTATTTTCCTCCCACTTACTTCTTTCGAGAGAAACTCTTTCTCGAGAAAGGATCCATTCTTGGCAACAAAGACTTTGCCCTCGGATCGTAGGTAGAAGGTATAGCCAATAGTCTCTTTGGGATATCCTATGAAGACGCACTTTTCCGCTTTGGGTTCGAGCTTCTCAAGTTGAAGTTTCTTCACATCAGCATCGCATCCCTAGACTTTTAGAAATGACAGCTTAGGTTTC
This sequence comes from Hordeum marinum, assembly GCA_022496015.1. Classification (NCBI taxonomy): domain Eukaryota; kingdom Viridiplantae; phylum Streptophyta; class Magnoliopsida; order Poales; family Poaceae; genus Hordeum; species Hordeum marinum. The sequence goes on from CM039673.1 coordinate 484,322,284, forward strand.
TTTCCAAACCATAATTCATACGGTGTCGTCTCAACGGATTTTGACGGTGCCCTATTTAAATTGAATGCGGCAGTCTCTAATGCATATCCCCAAAATGATAGCGGTAAGTCGGTAAGAGAGATCATAGATCGTACCATATCTAATAGAGTGCGATTACAACGTTCATACACACCATTTCGCTGAGGTGTGCCAGGCGGCGTGAGTTGTGAAACAATTCCACATTTCCTTAGATGCGTGCCAAACTCGTGACTTAAATATTCTCCGCCATGATCAGATCATAGGCACTTTATTTTCCTGTCACGTTGATTCTCTACCTCACTCTGAAATTCCTTGAACCTTTCAAATGTCTCAGACTTATGTTTCATTAAGTAGACATACCCATATCTACTCAAGTCATCAGTGAGGGTGAGAACATAACGGTAGCCACCACGAGCCTCGACACTCATTGGACCGCATACATCGGTATGTATTATTTCCAACAGGTCAGTTGCTCGCTCCATTGTTCCGGACAACAGAGTCTTGGTCATCTTGCCCATGAGGCATGGTTTGCTCGTGTCAAATGATTCGAAATCAAGAGACTCCAAAAGTCCATCAGTATGGAGCTTCTTCATACGTTTGACAGCAATATGACCAAGGCGGCAGTGCCACATGTAAGTGGGACTATTGTTATCAACCTTACAATTTTTGGTACTCACACTATGGACATGTGTAACATCACGTTCGAGATTCATCAAAATTAAACAATTGACTAGCGAGGCATGACCATAAAACATTTCTCTCATATAAATAGAACAACCATTATTCTCAGATTTAAATGAGTAGCCATCTCGCATAAGGCGAGATCCAGATACAATGTTCATGCTCAAAGCTGGTACTAAATAACAATTATTAAGGTTTAACACTAATCCCGAAGGTAGATATAGAGGTAGCGTGCCGACGGCGATCACATCGACCTTGGAACCATTCCCGACGCGCATCGTCACCTCGTTCTTGGCCAGCCTCCGCTTATTCCACAGCTCCTGCTTGGAGTTACAAATGTGAGCAACTGCACCGGTATCAAATACGCAGGAGCTAATACGAGCGCTGGTTACGTACAAATCAATAACAAGTATATCACATATACCTTTAATGTTGCCGTCCTTCTTATCCGCTAAGTACTTGGGGCAGTTCCGCTTCCAGTGACCGGTACCCTTGCAATAAAAACACTCAGTCTCAGGCTTGGGTCCATTCTTGTTCTTCTTCTTCCCGGCAACTTGCTTACCGGGCACGGCAACAAGTTTGCCGTCCTTCTTGAAGTTCTTCTTATCCTTGCCTTTCTTGAAACTAGTTGTCTTATTTACCATCAACACTTGATGCTCCTTTTTGATCTCGACCTCTGCTGATTTCAGCATTGAGTACAACTCAGGAATGGACTTCTCCATCCCTTGCATGTTGTAGTTCATCACAAAGCTCTTGTAGCTAGGTGGAAGCGACTGGAGGATTCTGTCAATGACCGAGTCATCCGGGAGATTAACTCCCAGCTGAGTCAAGCGGTTGTGTAGCCCAGACATCTTGGGGATGTGCTCACTGACAGAACTATTCTCCTCCATCTTACAGCTGAAGAACTTGTCGAAGACGTCATATCTCTCGACCCGGGCATGAGCTTGGAAAAACAGTTTCAGCTCTTGGAACATCTCATATACTCTGTGTTGCTCAAAACGCTTTTGGAGCCCCGGTTCTAAACTGTAAAGCATGCCGCACTGAACAAGGGAGTAATCATCGCAGCGAGAATGCCAAGCGTTCGCAACGTCTTGCACTGCTGGGAGAAGGGGTGGGTCACCTAGTGATGCATCAAGGACATACAATTTCTTGGAAGCTATGAGGATGATCCTCAAGCCATGGACCCAATCCGCATAGTTGCTTCTATCATCTTTCAGCTTGGTTTTCTCTAGGAACGCGTTGAAATTGAGGGTGACATTCGCATTGGCCATTGGATCTACAATATATATTGTAAAGATAATTTTATACTAAGTTCATGATAATTAAGTTCACATAATCAAATTATTTAATGAACTCCCACTTAGATAGATGTCTCTCTAGTTATCCAAGTGACACATGATCCATGTCAACTAGCCCGTGTCCGATCATCACATGAGACAGACTAGTCATCCATGGTGAACATCTCCATGTTGATCGTATCTTTCATACGACTCATGTTCAACCTTTCGGTCTTCCATGTGCCGAGGCCATGTCTGTACATGCCCTCATCAAGTCAACCTAAGTGTTTTGCGTGTGTAAATCTGGCTTACACCCGTTGTATGCGAACGTTAGAACCTATCACACCCGATCATCACGTGGTGCTTCGGAACAACGATCCTTAGCAATGGTGCACAGTTAGGGTGAACACTTTTCTTGAAAATTTAGTGTGAGATCATCTTATTTGCTACCGTCGTTCTAAGCAAATAAGTTGTAAACATGATAAACATCACATGCAATCAATATAGTGACATGATATGGCCAATATCATCTTGCTCCTTTGATCTCCATCTTCGGGGCACCATGATCATCACTGTCACCGACACGACACCATGATCTCCATCATCATGATCTCCATCACTGTGTCTTCATGAAGTTGTCTCGCCAACTATTACTTCTACTACTATGGCTAACATTTAGCAATAAAGTAAAGTAATTACATGGTGTTTATGATTGACACGCGGGCCATACAATAAAATAAGACAACTCCTATGGCTCCTGCCGGTTGTCCTACTCATCGACATGCAGGTCGTGAATCCTATTACAAGAACATGATCAATCTCATACATCACAATGCATCACATCACATCCTTTGGCCATATCACATCACAAGGCATATGCTGCAAAAACAAGTTAGACGTCCTCAAATTTGTAGTTGCAAGTTTATACGTGGCTGCTATAGGTTACTAGCAAGAACGTTTCTTACCTACGCCAAAACCACAATGTGATATGCCAATTGCTATTTACCCTTCATAAGGACCCTTTTCATCGAATCCAATCTGACTAAGGTGGGAGAGAAAGACACCCGCTAGCCACCTTATGCAACAAGTGCATGTCAGGCGGTGGAACCAGTCTCACGTAAGTGTACGTGTAAAGTCGGTTCGGGCCGCTTCATCCCACAATACCGCCGAATCAAGATAAGACTAGTAGTGGTAAGAAAATTAACAAAATTGATGCCCACAACTGCTTTGTGTTCTACTCGTGCATAGATTCTACGCATAGACCTAGCTCTGATACCACTATTGGAAGACGTAGTAGTAAATCAAAATTTTCCTACGTGTCACCAAGATCTATCTATGGAGAGACCAGCAACGAGTGGGGAGATATTGCATCTTCATACCTTTGAAGATCTATAAGCGGAAGCGTTACAAGAACGCAGTTGATGGAGTCGTACTCGCAGCGATTCAGATCGTGGTGGATTCCGATCTAAGCACCGAACAACGGCGCCTCCGCATTCAACACACGTGCAGCCCGGTGACGTCTCCTACGCCTAGATCCAGCAAGGAGGAAGGAGAGGTTGGGGGAGGGCTCCAACAGCAGCACGATGACGTGGTGGTGGTGGAGTAGCAAGGTATTCCGGCAGGGCTTCGCCTAAGCGCTGCGGAGGAGGAAGAAGAGAGGTAGGGCTTTGCCGTGAGAGAGATAGTTCAGAACTGTTCTCAAAAGGCCAAAACCTCAAGTATATATAGGAGGAGGGAGAGGGAGGGCTGGCTTGGACTCTCCTCCAAGGAGGAGAGCTTCAGCCGAATCAAAGGGAGAGTCCACCTCCCACAAGGGAGGTGGATCTCCTCCTTTTCAAACTTCTTTGCCCTTATCTCTACTCCTCCAGCCGCATGGGCCTTTCTAGAAGGTCTTGTCCAGCCCAATAAGGGATGGCACACCTCCTCTAAGGGCCCACAAAGTCCTATGGTCGTCACACCCCTCCCGGGGGTCCTCCGGCACCCTCCCGGCACTCCCGGTACAATACCGATGAGCCCGAAAACTTTCCGGTGACCAAAACTGGACTTCCTATATATCAATCTTTACCTCTGGACCATTCCGGAGCTCCTCGTGATGTTCGGGATCTCGTCCGGGACTCCGAACAACTTTCGGTAATCATGTATACCATTTCCCTATAACCCTACCGTCATCGAACCTTAAGTGTGTAGACCCTACGGGTTCGGGAGACACGTGGACATGACCGAGACACTTCTCCGTCCAATAACCAACAGCGGGATCTGGATACCCATGTTGGCTCCCACATGCTCCACGATGATCTCATCGGATGAACCACGATGTCGGGCATTCAAGCAATCTCGTATACAATTCCCTTTGTCTATCGGTGTGATACTTGCCTGAGATTCGATCGTCGGTATCTCTATACCTTGTTCAATCTCGTTACCGGCAAGTATCTTTACTCATTCCATAATACATCACCCCGTGGCTAACTCCTTAGTCACATTGAGCTCATTATGATGATGTCTTACCGAGTGGGCCTAGAGATACCTCTCCGTCACACGGAGTGACAAATCCCAGTCTCAATTCGTGCCAACCCAACAAACACTTTCGGAGATACCCGTAGTGCACCTTTATAGACACCCAGTTACGTTGTGACGTTTGGCACACCCAAAGCATTCCTACGTTATCCGGGAGTTGCACAATCTCATGGACTAAGGAAACGATACTTGACATTGAAAAGCTTTAGCAAATGAACTACACGATCTAGTGCTATGCTTAGGATTGGGTCTTGTCCATCACATCATTCTCCTAATGATGTGATCCCGTTATCAACGACATCCAATGTCCATGGTCATGAAACCGTGATCATCTATTGATCTACGAGCTAGTCAACTAGAGGCTCACTAGGGACATGTTGTGGTCTATGTATTCACACATGTATTACGGTTTCCGGTTAACACAATTATAGCATGAACAATAGACAATTATCATGAACTAGGAAATACAATAATAACCATTTTACTATTGCCTCTAGGGCATATTTCCAATACATGTAACAGTTGAATCGTTGTTATTCTAATGCAATAAAAGAGAGCATGAGCGAGAAAGTGGGTTCATATCAGTATGCTCAAGGGGGTTTGCTTTCCTGACAGTCCTGAAGATGTACTTCTCTTCATTAGTGTCAACCCCTCACATCGTCAGAACCATCGTCTACCGAGAGGGAACAACTCCGGAAAACAGAGAAATGAACAGATTCAATGTGTTGCAACAAACATGATGCATGAAATGGCATGTTAAAGTACCGAATTGACCTAGTGCTATAGGTAGTCATATTAAGTGAAGTGGAATTCAAACTTATACTAAATTCCAACTCCAACACTATTAATTAAATTATCCTAATCATGCAATGTCCTACTTGGTGATGTTAACTTGCTCAAACATGCATGATCATGGCATAAACAGATTCATTGGATTTTTCTGATCATTTTTCATATATAAATTATTTTCATCTGATTTACAGATTATTTTCTATGATTTTTGGTAGTTTTAAACATTTTCTAGAATTTCCTGAATTATATTTGTTATAAAAATTAACTACTGCGTCAGCCTGATGTCATCATGATGTCAGTAGGTCGGCTAACCTGGTCCAGGTCAAACCTGACTAGTGGGGACCACTGGTCAGTGACCCAGGGTCAACTACTGTGGCTGACGAGTGGGCCCGATCAACTGCTGACTGAACAGTCAACAGGCGACCCAATCAATCACTGACTGGTGGGTCTGGTCAACGGCCACGTCGGCAAGGCCGGGGATAGTCGCCAGTGACCAAGATCCATGGCGGAGGTCCGCCGGTGATGCTCGGGATTGCTCTACAGGCGACGATTTTGGGCGTTCTTAGGCTCTACACAAAGCTAGGGAAGGGACATGTCCGTTGGTGGCAACTAGGTGGCCGGAGATGGTTGGAGCGGTCGATGGCGTCGACTTCCGCGGCGGCTGAAGCTTTCGGCCATGGCGAGGTCAGCGGCTAGGGGACGCGAGTGACGGTGCGATAAGGGGAGGTGCAGAAGCTCACCACGAAGCTTCTCGCAAAGACGGTGAGGTCAGGGATGCCCTGTGCACAGCGAATCGACGATGGGGATTGCCGGCGCCCGAGGTTGAAGGCGAGGTCACTAACGGCGATGTAGTGCCTCCCGTGTTGCTCTGCTCGATGGAGAAGACGAAGATGACGGCCCGGAGCTTCTGGACGTGGCTACGGGGCTTGGCGAGGTCAATGGCTATGGCTATGGTGAACGGCGCCGACGGCAGCGCTCGGGTGAGCTCGAGGGCGACCGCTGAAGAGGAGGACAGGGGCCATAGGGAGAGGGGAATGGAGCCAGGGGTCTGGGCATCCTCGAGGCGTCTCTAGAAGGCCCTCCCATGCCACGGCGAAGGAGGATGTGGAGGCCTCCCGGCTCGGCGTGCACGGCTTCGCCTGTGCCTACTGGCAGAGGTTGAAGACTACCGCCTGCCAGGGTTGGTTGGGCCTCCCACATGGGCCTGGTAAGTGGCCAGGTAGGCCTCTTCTTTCTATTGTATTTTATTTTCTATTTATTTGCTCTGGGTTTTCAAATATTTGGGCAAAACCCTAAAGGCAAAACCCCTAAAATTTATTTTGGGGTCTAACCATAATATTGCTAAGCCCCATAATAAGTTTCAGCACTTTTGGAAAAATAAATATTTATAGTCATTTAATTATCATTTTGAGATGCATTCATGATTTATTTCAAAATACCAAATAACTATTTAGAAGTTCAGCACCCTGGTATGTTGTTTCCAACATTTATCAGAAATGGTCAACATTTTGGAAGGCCATTTGGAAACATTGAAAATTCAGCCGTTGGAGTTTGGTTTAATCCATGAGATGCTAGGGTTTGTCATCCCCATTTCGAATTCATTTGAATTTAAACGTGATGCAATGAATGTTTAATGATGCAACTAATACAAGCAATTTGGAGGGTCGTGACAGTTTTTGAAACAGTTTTGAGGAATTGCTCCTTGGTATGTGACTCCACCATTCCTCCAATTACTTTTTTCTTTAGTGATTTATATTTTGCATATTTTTCTGCACTTGGTGCTACTGAAAAATGAGCTTGCATGTGGAATTCTTTGAGTTCCAAGTAGTATGAATGCTTGATATGGCCTCTAGGCATCTATATGAGTAGTTGCTACCAATCTTACAAAGTTTTATTGACATAATTTTGTGGACCAATTTTTTAAGTAATTTCTTCATAGGAAAATGAGTTCCTTTAGGAGGAGTTCTTCAAGGAGATGTACATCCGGCGAGTCGTCGAGCGGGAGCTCAGTACGTCAGGCATATACTAAACCAAGAGAAAGCTTAACCATCTTGGCTGATGCGAAATGATGTCGATGGACGAGTGATGAGTTCATGATAGGTGCGGGTATCAAGGATGAATTTGATAAATACATTTATAATACTGACCTCACCGACTTCCTCACGGATAAGTGCACCCAACACCATGAGCTTACACAGTCATTCACACAAATGTTTCAGTATCATTCCCATTCTTCTGGAGTGTTGTTTAATCTCTATGATAATTATTTTAGTATGGCTCTAGAATAATTTTGTGGTGCATGCAAACTTCCATACTGGGGATCACTTGGAAAACCATTAAAAACCGATTCTAATTTGTTCCTTGAGAGCCTTTGCGTAGGATATGATAGAGGAGTGATGCAAGCTAGAATAAAGAGTATTCAATTTTCGTCTATTTGCTACTTTGCCTTTCTTAACGGGAAATTCCTTGTGGGTAAGCAAGATCGTAGTGCATTGTGTGCCTCTGACCTGAGCATCATTTAGAATGCATTAACTGATATTAGACAATAATACAATATAACCTTGAGGCAATAGTTGCCTGGACACTGCATCTTAATGCATATATTGGTGACTTGTATGGGGCAATTTATGCTTCCCGCATAGCTGCAAAATTAGGAGTCTTACCTCATTTTAACGACCCTATGTTACCTGAAAGATATTTAGGACAGTGCACGAGGCTATGAGTATAATTTAACATTTAATAAATATAACCCTGTCTATGTTAACTTGCCTACGCCTACTCTCTTTGACTTTCAGAACAAACGGAGATATTACGTTCATGAGAGCGAGGCACATGAGCACAATGCAGCGGTGGAGGCTGCTCACTTGTCCGAGGAGGCAACACAGAATGCCTCCACGAGCTATTACTTTCATTATTATCCAAACCAACCATGATGATCACCAAGTTAGGCAAAAGCCTAAGCTTGGGGGAGTACGTATTTCTCACCGACATTACATTCATTTTTCACACACTTCATATCAGTCGTCGGTGTTCATCCTCTTTCATGTATATCCATTTTAGTTTTTATTTTCACCTTCTTGTGTGTTTTAAAAACGTTGAAAATCCAAAAATATTTCTCGCATCTTTTAAAGTTTTGTTTCTATTTTAATTAGCTTGTAGCATTAAAAGAAAACCCAAAAAGATTCCCTTTGCATGTTGTGAGCTTTCCCTTATCGTCGTTTTCTCACGACAGATGTCATGGGTAGGCTTATCGAGAGTGGTTGGGGTCGAAAGGATGCCGACAGGCTCCAGGAACGGAATTAGGCACAAGCGGTGATGGACACGCGATGTACCCAGGTTTGGGGCCCTCCGTGGGAGGTAACACCCCTAGTCCTACTCAATCTAGTTTAGACGATGTTGAGGTTAGAATGGTGCTCTTGGAGCTGTATGGCTAGAGGAGGAAGAAGGGGCTAGGCTGCCTTCGTTGCCTCTCTACGTGCGTGTGGTGTATGAGGGGCTCCGGGGGGGTTTATAGGCCAACCCCCCGGATTACAATACGAATAGAAAGCTACGGGGCCCCCTGGCTGGCAGCCTCATTGGCCCGCTATGGGTGCCCTCGAATGAGGGGTCTTGTCGCTGGTAGGACCCGCCGGCTATGGGGTCCCGCCGGGAGCCGGAGCGGCTCGCTGGTGGGTCTCCATGCTAGTCACTTCATGGCACAAGTTGTTCTTTGGGGCATCGTCTTGCGGTAGCCGGCTATGGTCAGCGGTACGACCGGCCACACTATAGCCATGCTGGGGTTGGTAATGGAGTGGTTGAGGGCGTGCCGGCACTATTCTGACGCCCGGTTGCAGTCGGCCAGAGTCACAGCCACTGTGGCCTCCACTGTGGCCATGTGGGCGCTAATCCTCGATGGGATAGGGGGCCATTATAATCATGCGTACCTTGTCTGCGCCATCCAATGCGTGGCCGGCTAGGGAGCCGAAGGTCTCTACCCCTAGCCGCCCGACTCATCGCAGCCGGCAGCGTGGAGCCGGACTGCTGCGGGAGGCGGCTCGCCCTGCATTTGTTTCAGAAGGTTGGTGTAGAGGGTTGTTTGAGGCTACCTCGGGTCTATCCCCCGATAGTAGTCCCCGAAGCAGGGGAGACTTGTCGGCCAGCCGTGGCGGACCTCGCCGGCTTGAGTCCCGCGTTCTCGCCTTGCGGCAAGATTCAGGGGCCGGAAGGCGTTTGGTGTGCGATGGTCGGCTCTGCAGCCGGCCGACGCTTCGCGCACCACCTCGGGCGCTCCAGCGGGCGAAGAAATCACGCCATGAGGGAGATGTGTCGGGCCGTAGCCTGTCGGGCAACATAGCGGACAAGACCGGGCCACAGGGCAGGGCCCCCCACGGCCGTGGCCTTGGCTTGCCAGCACGGATCTTCTGTGGCACAGGACGTCAGTTGACGTTCCCGGGCATAGTAACCCCCCTCCCACAAGTGGTAGAGATCGTGGGGACTGCACGCAACGAATCCACACCCCATGATCAGCCGCACGGTGTTTAGATGGCGAGGGGAGAGGGACAGAATGGCACATTCATCCCCCCTCGCATCGTCTTTGTCGCCCTCCTCCTTCCCGCTTTGAGAGAGAGAGAAGGAGAGCACTGAGTCTGCGCAATCGCCGTGCCGCCACTGCCGACCTCCAAGGGCCTCCACGACTGCGCATTCGCCCCTGCCACAGCGACTGTGAGCCGCCTTGGGGGCTAATGGCGAGCAAGGCGCGTGGGACGGTAGCGATGTCGACGAGCAGTTCATCGAGCACCTCTGCCACTGCCGCAAGCTCCTGTCGGAGGAGCACTTGGAGGCGCGGATCGCCAGAGCGAAGAACTCCCCCACCCCACGGGAGGGAGAGGTGGTCGTCTTCACCGAGCACTTCCTCCGCGGGCTCAGGCTGCCAGCAAGCGCCTTCTTTCGGCGATTCTTGACGCGATTCGGCCTGGAGTCGCACCACCTCGCAGCCAACACCATTCTCCAGTTGGCGTCCTTCGTCACCTTATGCGACGAGTTTGTGGGAGTGGATCCAAGGCTTGATCTTTGGTTTCGGATCTTCTTTCTCAAGCAGTAGATGGTGAAGGATCTGGCGACTCAGGCGAAGGTCATGACCGCCTGCGGGGGGGCCCTGCTCCCCATCCGCAGCAGAGCCGGCTTCGTGAAGCTCCCGCTGCAGGAGTTGGTGAAGAACTGGCAGCGGGGGGTTCTTCTATGTGAAGAACGTGAAGTCGTAGGAGGACTACATCAACCTCCCCGACTTCATCAACTAGCCACCGGCTGAGATGCTGAACTGGAGGACGGCTCCGCCCCAGGCGCCTGAGACGGTGGGCCAACTCTGTGAGCGTCTGCTGATAATGACCAGGACGAAGGGGCTGAAAGCCTTCGACTTGCTAGCTGCAATGGTGGCGCGCCGGGTGCAGCTACCAAAGAGGCGGCCGCACCTCATCTTCCAGATGGGAGGGCGGCATGACCCCTACCGGCTCTCACCCAAGGAGCTGAAGCCGATCCAGGTGGCAACGAGGGTGAACGCCATCTCGACGGCGAAACTGAGCAAGACGGAGTGGTAATGGGGGAAAACCCGTATAGCCGGAGCTGCCCGGCGCCGCTGGTAAGTGCCTAATCATCTCCTCCTCCCCTTTATTTTTTGAAGCCGGAACCATCCCTTGGCTTGATGGTGAGGCACCCTCTCCGCGTGCAGGTTTTCCCACAGTTGTAGGACTACGGGAGCCAGCCGCCGACGTGGTGGACTCGGACCCCAAGGAGGTCAAGGATGTCGACGACGTGGAGCAGGCGGACTTGGAGCGAGCCAGCACATCCGAAGCTAGCAGGTCCGAGATGGAGACTGAGGCGACCGAGTCGACGGGTGAGTTTCCTCCCCGGACATGCTTGTGGGATTGGACCGACGATGACGCTGAGTCAAGGGGGTCACGCGATGCAAAAACTCTAGAGGACCCCTGTTGGGGATATAACCCCGCAATATGACCCGCCCTTAAGGCTCCGGGTCATGCTGACAGCTCGAGAGCCAGCCCAAGGGTGAGTCGTAAAACCTACGGCCCACGAAGATAGACGACTCAAGATGTGGGCCATAAGGTGGCCCGGACGGAGAAGACCCGGGCGTGTAAGCCGCTTGGGGACAGCTTGGATGAGAAGATAGAGGAAGACTCGGAGAGAAAATGAGACTCGGTTAAGCAATTGTAAGACCCGTCGTCCTGACCTCCTATATAAAGGCAGACCTGGGGCGACTTAGAGATCAGGTGATCGAGAACTAGGTCAAGCCTTAGCTCCCTTGTAATTGATTCAATAAGCAACACAAGCACAAGCAGGACGTAGGCTATTACCTCGACTTGAGGGGCCGAACCTGGGTAAACCCGTGTCCTTCGTCCCAATCAACCCCTTTGAGTCCATCACATTAGCGATGGCCTCGAATCCAAGTCCGCTCAGTCGGACATCTGCCGTGATAAATCCACGACAGTTGGGGCCCACCGGGGGGCTTGCGCTTGGTGGTGTTGAGTTCTCAAAGGGCTCTCTCCCAGGGCTCGAGGGATATGTGGTCGGAAGGATGAGCACGAGTCACCGTGGTCGGCTCTACATCGACGATGCCGGCTGGGAGCTTGATGCTGAGTCTGTGGAGTATGGATTCCGGGTCCCGTTTGGCGGGATCCATGTTTTCATCGGAGGCTGATGGATCTACACCCGGGCCGGACATCTGCACCAACATCATCGAGCCGGCTCGGCGTCTCCAATCTGCAAGTAACGTGCGGCCTGTTCGCGCCAATCCGGGCCAGAAGCATGTCTTTGTAGGCTTCACGCAAGGAAGGGATCTAGAAGTTTCCGGGTCACAGGAAACCCTTGTCTATTCAAAAGATGAATCTTCAAATGGAGAAACAGAATCAATGCACCGGCTCTGCAACGGTGGCCTTGGGGGCTGTGACAATGCATACTCTGAGTCGGAAGGTTTTGAGTTGGATGCTTTAAAACCTCCGGTTCATGCAGCGGTGTTCATGGCAGGATCAGCCCCGGCCGCGGGCAGTACAGCCGCGAGAGCTGCCGCTTCGGGTGATAGCCCGCCGCCGCCGTCTCAAGTTCTTGTGGAGCTGATGGATGAACTGGCGGCTCTCATGGCCACTGAAGTGACACCAGATAATCAAGCAGCTCAGAATATAGAGATTGCACGGATCAAGGGCCAGATGGCAGAGGAACGACAATGGATGGCTGAGCTGAAGGTCCAGATGGAAGAAGAAACAGAACGTATCAAGACAGATGCTTTCCGTCTAGGGCTGGAGAAAAGGTCAGCAGCGGCGGTACACAGGGGGAGGCATCAGTCCCGTCTACCAGAGCGTTATGAAGCAAGGAACCTCTTTAATACCCCCGGCGCGGGGCAAGCCGCGGGTGCACCCGAGAGCCGCCCAACGGAGCGGCCAGTGACTCATCCGGCCCAACATAACCGAATTTCACCTGGGGGCTTTCCAACACCGGCGGGTCATTATTCTAACCCGACCGAGAACATGGTAGCAGCTGCCACCCGGCTTGAGACGATCCCTATCCCGGATGAAGCACCCTTTGCGGAGGATGTGCGGAACACCATCGGGTACTTGCAGACGGCCATGGTCTAGCAAGAGAGGTACGCTCACAGCCGGAGCCGCGTCCATTCAACCCCTCTTCCTAACCGTAGCTTTAGCCGGCGCTACGAGTCACCAGCAGGTTCCAGCAGTAACCATCGCAGGGAAATCCCAACAGGTCACCGACCGCGAAGAGATACACAGGCACGTGTAGACCATGCGGGAAGCCCGCAAGAGGCGCTACCTAGGCCAGCTTGCCAAGAGCCCGGGCCTTCCGTTTCCATAGGGGCAGGTATAATCCCCAGGATGGGGGGGCTGCCGTGTCTATCGCCGGCTCTCCGGAGCGAGCGGTTACCGAAAGACTTTAAAGGTCCCCGCAAGGTCCCAAATTACACCGCTGATTTACCCCCAGAGGCCTGGGTGGAAAGCTATGAGCTGGCCATGGAGATGCTGGATGTTAGTGAGGCGGTTTGCGCCAAATATTTTATCATGATGCTTGAAGGCCTGGCTCGTACATGGTTAAAAGGGTTGCCACCCAATACCATCAATTCATGGGCGGAGCTCAGGGCTCGGTTCATCAAAAACTTTCAAGGGACGTGCAAGCAGCCTATGACCATTGTGGATCTTGATCACTGTGTCCAATAGGAAAGCGAGTCGGCTCATCATTGGGTACGGCGGGTCTCGACAATTATCCAGTCATCAGAGCAGATCACAGCGGCTCAAGCGGTGTTGATTTTAGAAAAGAATTGCCATTTTGTTCCTTTAAAGCAAAAACTTGGCCGGCTCAAGCGTACGTGTCAGGACATGGGGGAGCTCATGATGGTCTCACGAAGTACGCCGACTCAGACATCACGAAGGATTCGGGTTCTGATGAGGAAAAGGCTAGTCAAGGCAAGAAGGGCAACCAAGGCAAGGGCACAGTGAACAATGGTAACCAGAGTAAATGTAAAAATCCAGAGGCCAGGTCAGAGCTGGTGGCCAACACAAACGCCCAGCAAAATCACCCCAAAGGCAACAGGAGGTTTGGGCCACCCTCGAACGGGGATAATTTTTCCTCGAACATGGAAGAGATGCTTAAGCGACCTTGTCCGAATCACAGTTTGCCTGATAGACCGGCAAATCATACATGGGAGAGTTGTTCTTTTATGTAGAGGTTCAAGCGGTATGTCACACAGCCTAACCGTCGCGGGGGCGGCCCGCCAGGTGGCCTAGGACGTGACGGATTAGGAGCTGGATTTGGTTCTGTCAGGTCAGGAGCCAGTTTTGGCTCTGGCGGTTCGGCATCCGGTCATCTGGGTTAGGATAATCATGGGGGATAGCAGCCGCATCTTGGTAACAATAACCAACAACAGCAGCAACAACGGAATCAGTCCGGTTTTCAGAGTAATCCGAAGCAGCTCAGCTCTAGGCAATACCACGTCTTCATGACTAGCCTCAATAGACGGGACCAGAAGTTACATAAACGGACAGTCAATGCGGTTACGCCAGCTCTTCCACAGTATCTAAAGTGGTCTGAATATGACATAACATGGAGCCGTGAAGATCACCCGCCATGCGTTGATGACCCGGGGCGGCTGGCTTTGGTTGTGGCCCCCCAAGTGGGTGGATATATGTTGAACACGGTGCTCATGGATGGCGGCAGCAGCATAAACATCCGTTATTATGACACCTTCCAGTGGATGAAGTTGCTCTACAAGGACTTAAAACATTCATCCACTGTTTTTCATGGTGTGGTGCCAGGTAAGTCGACGCATCCGGTGGGCAGGATTTCTTCGCAAGTAGCTTTTGGCGATGAATACAACTACAGAGTGGATTCCTTATGGGTGGTGAAGATCAAGAGCCATTATCATGCCTTGTTTGGACGGCCGGCTTATGCTAAGTTCATGGCTCGGCCCTGCTATGTTTAGTTGCAGTTCAAGATGCCCGGCTTAAACGGTACCATCACCGTTCATGGTAACCAAAACACGGCTATTGAGTGTGAAGAAGGGGATGCAGCTTACGCAGAGTCTAGTTGCACTCAGGAGGAGCTTAAGTTTTATAAGGAGAATGTTGATCCGGAGGATATGACCCCCCTAAAAAAACCACCACAAAGGTTGAACCACCCCTCAAATTTTCAGCAGATGATACCAAGACAGTAGATTTCAATCCGGGCGACTCATCTAAGCAGTTCATCATTGGAGCCCATATGGATCCCAAATAGGAAAGCGCGCTCATCGAATTCATCCATGAGAATTGGGACATCTTTGCATGGAAACCTTCTGACATGCTGGGTGTACCGAGAGAATTCGCTGAGCACAACCTTAATGTGGATCCAAAGTTTAAACCGATCAAACAGTTCCTGCGGCGGTTCAATGAGGAGAGGCGCAAGGCTATTGGGGAAGAAGTTGCCCGACTCTTGGCTGCTGGTTTTATTGTTGAAGTTTTTCCCCCGGAATGGTTGGCTAACCCAGTGTTGGTGCTCAAAAAGAACGGCACCTGGCGTATGTTTGTGGACTACACGGACCTTAACAAGGCTTGTCTGGCTGATCCTTCTGCCCTCCCTCAAATTGATCAGATCATTGATGCTACATCCGGATGTGAAAGTTTATGCTTCCTGGATGCTTACTCAGGTTACCATCAGATCAAGATGGCAGTGAAAGACCAGGAGAAGACGGTGTTCATTACACCCTTTGGGGCGTTCTGTTATGTCTCTATGCCTTTCGGACTCAAGAGTGCCCAGGCAACTTATCAATGATGTGTGCATAACTGCCTTCACAGTCAAATTGGCCGTAATGTTCATGCTTATGTAGATGACATTGTGGTCAAATCCAGAAAGAAGGAGACTCTTTTGGAGGATCTAAGGGAAATCTTTGACAATCTCTGGGTCTACAAGATGATGCTTAACCCGACCAAGTGTTTTTTTGGTGTTTCGGTAGGGAAGCTTTTGGGTTTCTTGGTCTCTGAGTGTGGCATCGAGGCTAACCCGGACAAAATCAAAGCTATCACTTCTCTAAGAGAGCCGACTTGCATTAACGATGTTCAACGCTTAGCAGGACGGATTGTTGCGTTGAGCCGATTCAGAAGCCGTCTTGGAGAGAAAGCTATCCCTTTATATCAGATGATGAAAAAGATAGACAAGTTTGCCTGGAGCAAGGCGGCGGGTGAAGCACTTGAGGCGCTTAAGAAACATCTCACTGAGCCACCAGTGTTAGCCGCTCTGACTGAGAAAGAACCGTTGCTCCTTTATGTGGCGGCTAACAACAGAGCGGTCAGTGTTGCAATTGTGGTTGAGCGCAAGGAGGCTGGGAAGGAGTATCCCATGCAAAGGCCGGTTTATTATATCAGTGAGGTCCTCACAGAATCTAAGCAGGGATATCCGCACTGGCAGAAGCTGGTATATGGGTTTTTTATGGCCAACCGCAAGTTAAAGCACTACTTTCTAGGGCACCAGGTAACTATGGTTAATTCTGCTCCGTTGGGAGATATTATCCAGAACAGAGAAGCCACAGGGAGGATTGCCAAATGGGCCTTAGAGCTGGGACCTCTTAATGTAAAGTATGTTCCTCGCACGGCGATCAAATCCCAAGCTCTGGTAGATTTCATCAATGATTGGACAGAGTGTCAAGCTCCCGAAGAAAAGCTAGATAATACATACTGGACTATACATTTTGATGGGTCCAAGCAGTTAGAGCCGTCCGAAGCAGGGGTTGTCCTGACATCCCAAAAGGGTGACAAGTTTTGTTACGTGCTCCGGCTGATGTTCCCTTGCACTAACAATGCAGCCAAGTATGAGGCTTTGCTTCATGGTTTTAGATTAGCCAAAGATATGAATTTGAGCCGGGTCAGGTGTTTGGGCGATTTAGATCTAGTAGCTCAACAGGTTTCTAGCACTTGGGACTACAAAGACCCACAGATGGTGGCTTATAGACAGGCGGTTGATATTATTGCGGGTCGTTTCAAAGGGTATCAGGTAGATCACATTGATCGTCGCAAGAACGAGGCGGTTGATGCTTTATCAGGGCTACGTCCCCAACGTAAGCCGGTGCCGCCTAATGTTTTTCTAGACGTCTTATATCATACGACTCTCAAGATACCATCAGAGGAGGATTTGGCTGTTCCTGACCCGGAGGCAGAATTGGTGGCGGCTCTACATGTTATCCCAGATTGGACTATTCCTTATTTAGACTATTTAACCCGGGGCAAGTTACGAGAGGATGAAGATCTGGGTAGAAAGATCACCCGCCGTTCTAAGTCCATGACAATAATTAACGGTGAGTTGCATAAATGCAGTGTAACAGGGGTTTTCCAACGTTGTGTTTCACCAGAGGAGGGCCAGCAGATCTTGAGTGAGATCCACGCTGGAGATTGTGGGCACCATGCCGGCTCGAAATCTTTGGTGTCCAAGGCTTTCCGGCATGGGTTCTTCTGGTTGACGACTCACAAAGATATAGAGGACTTAGTCCGTAAGTGCGACGGTTGTCAGAAATTTAGCCGGCATGCTCATGTTCCGGCTCAAGAATTAAGGATGATACCAATCACTTGGCCATTTGCGGTCTGGGGGCTGGACATGGTAGGGCCTTTCAAGAGGTCCAAGGACAGGAAAACGCACCTCCTGGGGGCGGTTGATAAATTTACGAAGTGGGTAGAGGCAGAGCCGGTCCGCAAATGTGATGCAGCTACAACAGTTCTGTTTATCAAAAAGCTAATCTACCGCTTTGGTTACCCGCACAGCATCATCACTGATAATGGTACAAATCTATCCAAGGGGTCTATGAAGAAATTCTGTGATGAAGAACATATCCGGCTTGATATATCAGCCATGGCACATCCATAGTCCAACGGTCAGGCGGAGCGCGCCAATCAGGAAATTCTAAGAGGAATTAAGTCGTGACTTATGGTTCCTTTACAACGAACGCCTGGGTGTTGGGTTGAAGAATTACCTTCCGTCTTATGGAGCATTAGGACCACCCCTAACAGGTCCACGGGTTTCACGCCCTTCTTTATGGTGTACAGCACTGAGGCTGTCTTACCCAGCGACATCCGGCATGACTCACCAAGGGTGGCGGCTTACGTTGAGACAGACAACGAGACGGCACGCCGAGATGCATTGGATGCTTTGGAAGAGGCGCGTGAGTTAGCAGCAGCCCGATCGGCAATTTATCAGCAAGACCTGCGGCGCTATCACAGCCGCAGGGTCAAGACCCGGACGTTCCAGGAGGGCGACTTGGTGCTCCGGCTGATTCAGGCCCAGACAATTATGCATAAACTATCACCTCCATGGGAAGGACCCTTTGTGGTTAGCAGAAATCTCAATAATGGGTCATATTACCTCGTCGATGTCCGAAACGACTTAGATATGGCGGGTCAGGAGACCCGTCGGCCATGGAACATCGTGCATCTCCGGCCTTATTTCACCTAAGGGTATAAAGATCTACCATTGTACACCATCATTGTACATACCACGGTTATATGAATAAACAAGGAAGCCTCTACTATTTCATAAGAGAAGATTAAGCAATATTCCAGTTGATACATCAACTATCGTTGATGAACGGCAGTAGATGCCTAGTAGCCAGGCGTTATGCCACAAAATCCGGCACAAAACAATGAGTCATGGCGAGGGCGGCTTCTCACCTTCGGGTGCAGCTTCTAACGCCTATCCGCCGGCGCTTGGCGTCGTATTGCTAAACGGTGGTAGACACCTATTAAGCTGGGCATTTTGCCACATACAAAAAAAACGATTAAGGCAATTTGTCGTGGTGAGGGCGGCTTCTCGCCTTAGGGTGCGGTTTCTAACGCCTATCCGCCGGCGGGTTATGCCGTAATTGCTGAGGGGGCTTCTTACCAACGGGTATCGCTTGTAACACCCTATCAGCCGGTGCTATGCCATCTCCGGCTAACCAGTTTAGCCGCGGTTATGAGAGGTTTTTTACCGACGGATAGCTAACATCTCATGACCCGCGAACGGCGACTTTCTGCCTCCGGGTAAAGCTTCTAATGCCTATTAGCCGGCCTAAGGCCATGTAAAAATAGCTAAGGTAACTTAGCTGCGGTGAACGGCGGCTTCTTACCTTCGGGTACAGCTTCTAACGCCTATTAACTGTTCTCATAAAAATCCGGCTAAGGAAAAATTAGCCGCAGCGAGGGCGGCTTCTTACCTTCGGGTACAGCTTCTAATGCTTATCGCCGGCGTTTATGCCATATTATTACCTCCGGGTGTATCTTCTAAAATGCCTTATCGGCTAGGCTCTATGCCATTTCTGGCTAACCAGATTGGCCGTAATTATCAAAGAGGAAGTCACCGCTTCTGGGTGTGGCTTACCTAATTTTTTGCTGCAGGTGTCTTATATGATGACAAGGCAACTGTAAATAACTCCAAGCGCAGAAACACAAATGGCAGACCAAAAGCCGGATCATCTTATAAGACAAATTTCAGACAAGTTTTCATCTAGCTATTACACTACCAGAGGAGATCAAAGTTTTAGACAAAGTGTTTTCAGCCGTCACACAGCGGGTTAAGGTGATACAAAGGTCTTAAAGCAGCAGCTAGTTAGCTGGCTGGTCATCCTGCACCGGCTCTTCTAGGGCCTTGATCTGGAGGTTGTCCAAATCCCAATTGCAGTTCGTTAGAGCCACAAAAGAGCCCTCAAAAAAGGGTGATGGGTCAAGATCTGGATCAAAGAGTTCCTTACTCCGGGTAGGCGTCAAATCTTTGGACTCGTATAAAGGACCCCGGACTCTCTTCTGCTCCGGATCATACGCCGCTTGATAAGTTGACAGATCAACCTCCTCTGCCAAGACAGAAGCTAACACGCGGGACTCTTTCATACACCAGCCGTTGTCAGCATCAGTAAACTCCGAGACATCATCTTTTATTGAAGGGAAGCCCTCCATCATCTCGGCGGCTGTCAGGCCCGGAGCAAAGGCCAAAGCACGGCTGATGCCCACAATGGCCCCTTGGCGGGCGGCTGATTTCTTGAGTTCGGAGATCTGTTTTGGCATGGTGGAGAAGAGCTCTAAGACACCCCTGAGAGTCGCCAGAATCTTCTCCTTGTATTGCACGGCCTTGATAGTGCAGATTGCACAACAGTACAACTGCTCAGTCAAGGTATAGATGGCATTCAACGGCAGTAGGCTATCGGAGGCCAACTGCCGGCTCCTAGGACCTGTATAAACCGGACAATTCAGACGAGTCGCCAGACTAAGTAAAATATGAAACCATTAGAAACACAAAGTTATCAAAAGCTTACCAAATAAGGCGGCTGACATTTTGCTTATGTGGCGCTTCAAGCCTTGGAGTTCATCCACCACAGCTATCAGCCGCTGGTCAGCATCATCCGCCCGTTGGGTCAAGGTGGTCTTCTTAGAATCGGTGACTCCTTAAGGGCAGCAAAATCAGCCTTGATTGTGGCCAGCTCTTCAGAGAGAAGCCGACACTTTTCATCAGCGATGTTGCGGGCTTCTTGTTGAGCCACCAAGTTGGCCTTCAGGTCCGTCAATTGTGACCCGGCTTCGTTTAAAGCTTCCTGTGACATGTCAAAATACAGGATAAGTCGCTAGAATGGAAGACATGTCAAATAAGGAAACTTCAAGACAAAATTATGCAAGTCTCAAAGTGGATTGCAAGCAATATGTTTGACACTTGGAGGCTAATGTATATTTGATGTTCGAGATTACAACACAGTTCCGGCTCATCTTCATCAAAGTTAATCCGGAACTTGTGGGCTACGATATGGCTCTTCAAATTTGCTTATAATGAAACCTCCAACTCAACGTCATCAAGTTTGAGTCGGCCCTTGGGGGTTACCATTGGCTGTTCACATTATCTATAGTGAAGATCCGACCCAACTCTAACATGTTGAGCCGGCCCTTCGGGACAAAGGCCTTGGATTTTCTATAGAGGATCAGGAAAGACCCGGTTGACCTCTTAACTAGATTGAACTGGCCATTGGGGGCTAAGTAAGGTTATAGCAGCAAGAGGAATACCTCATATTTTTTCTTCATCAAAGTTACCAGCCGAAGCTACAGATCCCGGCTAGTGGTAAGCCAGTTTGTATACCCTGCGTGGAGTTCTTCGGCCGTCATCTTCTCAAGGGAAGAGTCGAAATCTAGCTTCTCGGAGGTCTCGATAGACTCTTTATGCCTGGTCAGCACATGATCCGTAGGGGACTGGAGAGAAGAACCGGTGATCATAACCTCCGGAGTTGCAGTGGCCTTGGCAGGACTTGGCGGCTTTGAAGGACCCTTAGAGGGCTCTCTGGGATGATATCTTCAGCAGCTGGCTCAGTAGAAACAACTGGCGGATCTACATCCGGTTGTGGCTCCTCCGGTTGTTCCTGCTCTGGCTCTTCAGCGGCAGGACTAGGGGAGGGCTTGTTGGTCTTTCGACGCTTGGCTTGAGCACTGCAAGATAGGAAAGTGAGAATCCAAAGGATATTACTACCCTACAAAGAACCGGATATTATAGTGTAAAGACACTTACAGCGGATTGATCTTCGGAGGTGGCAGAACGGTCGCCTAAGAGTCACCGGAGGAGGGCGACTTCTGAGGTGAAATTCAAGAAGAATTAGACGGCACTAAGGTTATAAAGTGAAATGAATCAAACATGAACACATACCTCAACAGGGCGTTTCTTCGAAGCCGGCGAGTTCGGCAAGCCGGACATAAGCTCAGTAGGGCCGGCGCTTCGGGTCTGGCGATGTTCAGCCTGTTGTTGCTTTTTCAAAAGAAAATCGGGAGCCAGGTAAGAGAGAGGATGAGAAAGAGGAACTTTTCTCGTGACCCTCTGCGGCTTTCGAGGGACAAAATACTTTGAGCCGGAAGAGACATAATTTACCTCAAGGGCACTGGCACGGCTAGTCCCCACTTCATCCTGTGAGTAAAAAACAAGCATTGGTAAAACAGGAAGGCAAAGAATCAAGCAAACAACTAAAATTTTACCTTTGAGCTAGATGAATGCGGCGGGTCGAACCACTCCTCTCGCGGGGCGTCTTTCTTTGGCTTCTTGGCTGGGGCCTTCTTCTTGAGCTTCTTCAGAGGAGGGACGTACTCCTTCTTCCAGAAATCAGAGTCGGCCTGCAAAAATTACCCAGAGAATAATAAATCAGGAAGGTACAAGCAACATCCAAGAGACGGATGGGAAAGAAATTAACTCACATCTGGAGCCGGATTGTTGACACTGAAAGGCACTAGGCCAATGGCGCTGCATGAGCCGGAGGCTTCATGGATAAGGCTCCGGATGACGGTGGTAATGTCTTCCTCTGTCAAGGTTGATTTGCTGAAGCGCAAGGAGCTGTCATATTTCCCTTCATATTCACACATAAGCCGGCTTCTACGGCTTAAGGGCATGATCCGCCATGAAACCCAACAGCAAATCAAATCCAGACCGGTCAAACCGTTGGCCATGAGTGCCTTAATCTTGGCATGAGCCGGCTCATACCTGGCATGCTCTGAAACTGAGAGCCGGCTAGGAAGCTTTGAGTCTGTCCTGAGCCGGGAGGGGCCATAACCCGGCAATGGGTGCTCATCTTCAAGAGAGGTGTCCTTGCAGTAGAACCAAGTCTCATTCCAATCCTTTGGCTGACTCGACATCTGCGCAGCCGGAAAAATGATGTCTCTGCATCGTTGAATGGAAATACCTCCAAGTTCCAGTCTCGGACCGCCTTTCATTTCGGTTTGGCAGTTGGCGTAGAAGAACTCTCGAAACAATCCCATAGGCGGCTTGATTTGCAGGAAGGCTTCGCAGAGTACTTGGAAATTGCATATGTTTGAAACGGAGTTGGGGGCCAAGTCTTGAGGGTGAAGTTTGTACAAATGGAGAATGTCACGGAAAAATTTAGAGCTAGGCGGCACGAACCCTCGCTCGATATGGTCAGAGAAAACCACTACCTCTGCTTGTTGGTGAGAGGGCCGAGTATCGTCACCTGGAACCCGCCAGTGAAGGACCTCCTTGGGAGGAAGAGTGCCCGCGTCAAAAAAATCTGCTAAGTACTCTTCTGTGATGCTAGAGCCGACCCACTTGCATGAGTTGGAAGCACGGGACATGGCGGTGGCTTAAAAACTATGCAAAATTAAAGATACGGCGAGTTAAGAGCAAGCAGTATTTGTGACGGCTTACGATTTTAAGGGCTCTACAAATACTATGCCATAGTCCGGCTAATGAGAGCTTGAGAGGTCTGGCGGTTCAACAAGGAAAGGAGGAGCGAAAATCGGCAAAGTCCTGAAAAAACAGGTTTCACAAACTACCGCTGCAATTAAGGATCTACAAAAACAGGAAAACAGGTTTTTATTTCCAGACCTAGCGAAGAACGGGCGGAATGGAAAAGAATGAGACAAAGCTGCGACGGTCCATCCATTGCGCACAACTTTGTTGTGCACGGCGGCACGGCAGAGACGCGCGCTAAGGACGTCGACGGCGTCAGAAATACCCTAACGGTGGCGATGGAGGAACACGAGTGGCGGCGGCGGACGTTCCCGCAAACCCTACTATGGCGGCAATGGATCTAAAGGGAGATCTAGTACTCACCGGCGATGGAGCGGCGGATGTGGAAGAGATTCTGGTACGAGTCAGGTTGATGCAGCGGCCTGGTTGGTGAAGCTGCGGAGACGGTGCCGGAGGACGAGAGGAGGAAGAAAAAGAAGAATGAGCGGGAGAAGGAAGGTTTTCGCCCGCACAAGTCTTATTTAAAGAGGAGACGAGGCAGGCGCAAAAATCTAGGCAACGGAAACGATTTGACCGAGGCGAACGCCTCGATTTTCGGGTTGACCATTTAATAAAAGATTCGATGGTATGTCAGCGGATCTCATGACATCACGCTGGGTCATCATCGGGCGACCCGCCAAGAGCCAAAAAGAGAAGGATGAAGGGAGCAAGCTCAATTCAACCTGGGGCCTAATGTTAGGGATATAACCCCGCAATATGACCCGCCCTGAAGGCTCCGGGTCATGCTGACAGCTCGTGAGCCGGCCCAAGGGTGAGCCGTAAAACCGATGGCCCAGGAAGATAAACGGCTCAAGATGTGGGTCGTAAGGTGGCCCAGATGGAGAAGACCCGGGCGTGTAAGCCGCTCAGGGACAGCTTGGATTAGAAGATAGAGGAAGACTCAGAGAGACAATGAGACTCGGTTAAGCAATTGTAAGACCTGTGGTCCTGACCTCCTATAGAAAGACAGCCCCGGGGCGACTTAGAGATCAGGTGATCGAGAACTAGGTCAAGCCTTAGCTCCCTTGTAATCGATTCAATAAGCAACACAAGCACAAGCAGGCCGTAGGCTATTACCTCGACTTGAGGGGCCAAACCTGGGTAAACCCGTGTCCTTCGTCCCAATCAACCCCTTTGAGTCCATGACATTAGCGATGGCCTCGAATCCAAGTCCGCTCACCCGGACATCTGCCGTGATAAATCCACGACAACCCCAAAGCCTCGGGGGATGACGTCACATTGCCGAGGAGGCGCCTTTGCCGTGTCGGCTGCGAGCCCAACCGGGACAGCACGGCCGCAGTCGGCAAGGGGAAGCAGCTGGCCAACTCCATGCCAGCGCCCAAACGGGCAGCCACCAGGTAGCCGGGCGGCAACAGCGGAGGTGGCAGGAAGAAGCGGCGGGTCATCCATACGGGCCTTGCGAGGAGGGCTGTTCCCGTCGTCATCGGGTAAGCCCGAGTCCTTATCGTCTTTTTCGTTTGCCCTCTCCCTCCCCTCCCTTTTCTTATCCGGCCTAAGCAGGGAAGCGCGTGCCTTGGGGAGGACTCTAGCCGGCGAGGCCGCAGGGAAGGCGCCATCGAGCGCCACCGAGGAAAGGGAGCATGAATCATGGCGCGACCTCGAGGCAGCCGAGCAAGAGCAGCACGATGAGGCGCACCGTCCGTGAGCGGAGCCGGCAAGAAATAGCAGTCACCGGGAGGAGCTGGCAGGGAAGCGGTCGGCAAGGCGTGGGAGCCATTCCCTTACGGCGAGGAACGAAGGTCTAAGGACCGCACAACTCCACATGGCGGGCGGAGGCGGATGCGAAGGCTGCGGCAGACGCATGCACGACAACAGGCATTGGCTCGGCCAGTGCCGGAGGAGGCGAGGAGGCGGGGCGCAACATGGCACTGCCAGGTGCGAGCGACGTGCCGCCGGGGGAAAGGGAGCCTCTGGTGGTCAAGGTTTCAGAATTAGGAGGCACGGCTCCGGAGGTGCCACCGACGGAGGCACCGGTTCCGGACGTGTCAGCACCGGATGTGTCGGCTCCGGACACGCCAGCTCTGGAGGTGCCGGTATCGAAGGCGAACCGGGTGGCGTAGCCGAAGGCAGGGTGCCGACAATTGTGACGTCTGGAGGGATGACCGGCATGGGCCCGTCATTCGGGCCCCCTTACGTGGTGGTCACCTCGGGCAAGGGGCCCGCGGAAGGGGGCCGGCAGCAGCAGAACTAGGCTGTTGCCGGCCGCCTGGCCATCGATGACGCGCCAAGCGCCCTCGGGACGACGGTGGTTGCCGTGATCAATGCATTCGGAGCCTGCCGCGCCCAGGCAACGCAGGACGCCTAAGCCGCCAACGACCGGCTGGTGAACGTAGAGCAGGCCGTCGCGGTAAGTTGTCGCATTTTCCTTTGCTTTGGTGCTTTTTTCCAGTGGGGGCGCGCCAGCGCACCCACTGGGTGTAGCCCCCGAGACTCGAGCCGGCTGGAGCGCAGGCGGGTCGAGTCTAACGATGCATCGCTTTGTTGTTTGCAAGCCGCGCATGACCGCCGGGTGGCCGCGTACAACACCCTGCTGGGTTTGTACCGGGAAAACGAGGGCCAGCTGGCGAACCTGTCCTCGGACCTGCAAGGAAAGATCTTTACAACTTTTGGGTGGGGGTGTAGCCCCCGGGTTTCGAGCTGGCTGCCACGGAGGCAGGCCGAACCCCACTTCTTTTCTTGTTTTCTAACCGAGACTTGTCATTCTTGGCAGCCATCCCATGCTGAGACAGTCGAGCTCCGGTGCTAGGTGGTGGAGCTCGGCGACCTAGCGGAGCCTCCTGACCATGGAGTGCGAACGACTCCGCCAGGAGGCGAGCCATGCGGAGGCGGAGATGGCCGAGTGCGAGGCGGCCCACCGCCAAGAGCTGACGGACCACGAGGTGGCCCTTCGCCAGGAGGCGGGGGAGTGGGAAAGGGTCCTCCGTCAGGAGCTGGAGGCGAAAGACGCCGTGCTGGCGAAGGCGGTCAAGGAGGCGCAGGCGGCCTGGGGTGAGCACGAGCGCCGGCTCTGGGAGTGGTTTGTCAGGGAGGCGGAGCTGCAGGAGCAAGGGCATGGGGTGCACCAGATGCTGCGTGGTAAGTTCTTGCCACCTTGTTCTTCCTATCGGTTGCTTCTAGACTTTGGTTTTTTTCCTCGCTCATCTCTTGTCTACTTCTCTTCTTAGGGCTCTTCCCTGGCATGTAGGAGCTCGTGGACATGGCCATGGAAGCCTACCGTGAGGATCAGCAGGCGCAGGGGGTGGCCGTAGGGCAGCTTGCCCCCTGGACCCTGACCGAGGTGGGGCTTGCCACCAAGGCACGACTAATGGAGGTGGTCCCAGCCTTGAAGCGGCTCCAGGCGGCCGGCGAGGCGCTAGTCCGCGTCCTCTGGCCAGACGCGGTGGAGCTGGCCTACATGAGCCAGTTGTCAAGGTGACTAGAGTTCGGGGCCATGCGGATGAACGCCTGGAGGACTTCCATCGCGCACGCCGGTGCGGGCATGGCGCTTTGCATTACGATTTCTTGGTACCCCGAGGTGGATCTGGGGCTGCTCACGGCCCATTGTGCCAGCACCAACGCGGAGTTGGAGGCGGTTGCCGACGTGCTGGCGGTGAGGGCGAGCGATCTCGCCTCCTTTGCTGCATGGGACGAGTATGTCCCCGAGCGCAGGGCAGACGGCGAGGCCGTGCTGGAGTAAAGGTATGCGCTCGCCCTGGATGACCCAGAGGGAAGTGGCGCCGAGACGGACGGTGACAACGCCGGCTCTAGCATCGATGACTACGTCGAATCTGAGCCGGTTCGGGACCCAGATACGGAGGCCGACGCTGACCATGCAGGAGCCAAAGACGGGGTCTCTACGTCCGGCGACGCGGGGGACGCTAGAGTACAAGATGGCACCGCTGCGACCTAGGGCCCTTTATCTTTTCTGCATTCCATTGGGTCTCAATTCCATTCACTGGGGGTGTATGTGTACTGAACTCGTGGCCGTGGGCCTTTTAAAACTTTATGAAGCTTTTGATTGCTGTAATGTTGTTTTGTGCATGCCGGTTCGGCCTTACCTTTTTTGCCCTTTTGGTTCCGTCTGCTCAAAACCTTGTGCCCCTCGGTTTCGGCCCCGCCAGCCAGACAGCTGGGAGACGGTCTATAGCTAGGACGGGGCATCCGCCCCGGGAGAGCCGGGCGTAAGTTTGGGAATCGTAAGAGTGTTTCGTGTAAGGTGAGTGGTAGATGCTAAAAAAAGAACGTTTCGGCTAGCCCTCGCTGGCGATCCCCTTTGTGTTTGATTTTCGTGTGCGCTAAATTTTGTCGTCCCGAGGAACCTTCAGCCGGACAGCCAGGAGCCAGTCTGTAGCTGGTATGGGCGGTAGGTCTTATTTGAGCACACACTACTTGATCAGCTTTTGGGGAGGGTGCTAGGGCTAGCCGGCAAGCCCCCGGGACCGGGAGCCGGGCCCAGGAGCCGGCGAGAGGACAGTTCGGATAGAAACGGAAGGGGCGTGTCCCAAGAGCAGGCTTGGGGCACCCATTGCATTCATAAGCCCAAAAGGGGAGGGATACATACATACACTGGTTCTCACCAGTAAAATGGGCAGAGGAGCGCAACGTTCCACATGCGCTCCATCTCCTCGCCGGAGGCATCTCTCTTGCACTTATGTGACTTTTGAGCGTCTATTAGATAGGACGCGTTGTTGTGCAGTGCCTTGCTGATGATGAAGGGGCCCTCCCATGGGGAGGACAACTTGTGTTGGCCGGCAGTTCGCCGGATCCGCCTGAGAACCAAGTGTCCTTCATGGAAGGAGACTGGCCGGATCCGCTTGCTATGGTAGTGCCGGAGCTTCTGCTGGTAGATGGCCATTCGGCTGAGCGCTAGCTCACAACCCTCCTCGAGGAGGTCGATGCCGTCTTCTCTTGCTTCCTTCGCGTCCTTCTCCGTATATAGGGCGACCCGAGGTGAGTCGAATTCGACATCGGTGGGAATGATCACCTCGGACCCCTACACAAGAAAGAAAGGGGTGTAGCCGGTCGACCGGTTGGGAGTAGTCCTGAGGCTGCAGAGGACAGCTGGCAGCTCTTCGATCTAGGAGCCAGCTGACCTGACAAGCGGCACCACGAGCGAGGATCATGCCATTTGCCGTTCAACCTGGATGTTTGACTGCAGGGGGTAGATGGACGCCAAGTCGAGCCGGATGCCTTGCTTGGCGCAGAAACGTGCTAGCGCGCCCTTGGCAAAGTTCATGTCGTTGTCGGTGATGATGCTATGCGGAACGCCATAGCGGACCATGGTGTCCTCGATGAACTGAATGGCTAAAGGGCCGTCCAGCTTCTTGATCGGCCTGGCCTCGATCCACTTGATGAATTTGTCGCCGGCCACCAGCAAGTGAGTCATGTCGCCTCGAGCGGTCTTGAACAGCCCCACCATGTCCAACCCCCAAACGGCAAAGGGCCATGAGAGGGGGATGGTTTGGAGGGCCGTAGCCGGCAGGTGACTCTACGTGCTGAAGCGTTGGCACTCCTCGCACTTGTCAACCAGCCGCTTGGCCTCCTCCAAAGCAGTCGGCCAGTAGAAACCGTGGAGGAATGCCTTGGCCACTAGGGTTCTGGAGGCGGCATGGTGCCCGCACTCGCCCTGGTGGATGTCGAGGATGATTTCTTTCCCTTTCTCCAGTCCATGCAGTGCTGATACACGTCTGTAGTGCTGCGATGAACCAACTCGCGGTTGATGATGTTGTAGGCAGGGGCACAACATTGGATTTGTCGGGCCTCGTCTTTGCCGGGGGGAGCTCGCCGCGCAAGAGGACTGCCAGAATGGGCTGGTCCCATGAAGGTGCTGAGACGGGGGTCAGCTCGGGCTCGAGCGGGATGTCGGAGACGGCTGGGGCCCCTGCGGCCGACTGACCAGCCCCCGGGACCAGCTCGCCAGTCCCTGTGGCCGACTGATCAGTCCCCGGGACTGGCCCACTAGCCCCCAGGACCGAGGCGACGGGAGGGGCATTGATTGCCACCATGACGACCGCCGGTTCGGTGCCGGCGACCATGGAGGTGGCCGGCTTGTCAACCGGTCCTGGTGGCGCCGACTAGGCAGGCGGAGGTGACGGAGTTGGCGTAGCGGCCAGTAATGACGGTGTCGGCTGGGCAGCTGGATCTGACGATGGGCCCGCTGCGTTAGCCCGCATGAAGATAGACTCCGATTCGGGAGAGGGCTTGATTGATGGCTTGAGCAGCCGCTCAAGGGAGACGCCGGCTAGGATGGCCTGCCGGGTGGAGCCGATATTTGCTAGCGTATCCGCTAGCTCGTTGTCCTCCTGGGGAACATGCTGTAACTCACAGCCCTCGAAGGAGCCGGTGAGCTGCTGGACGAGGAAGCGATAGCTGGCCATGTTGGCGTCTGTGGCGTCCCATTCGCCAGAGACCTGCTGTACCACAAGGTCGGAGTTGCCGAAGCATAGGATGCGCCTGATGCCAATCTCTTTGGCTAGCCGGAGGCCGTGGAGGAGGGCCTCGTACTCTACCACGTTGTTGGAGGCGGCGAAGTGGATCTGGAGCGCGTACTTGAGAGGGTCTCCCTTCGGGGAGGAGAGTATGATGCTGGCTCCCAGAATGGTCCGCATCTTCGAGCCGTCGAAGTGCATGCACCAATGCATGGAGTCTGGGGGAGGCGGCATGAACTCGGTCTCCGCCCAGTCGACGAGGAAGTCGACCATCGCCAGTGACTTGATGGCGGTGCGAGGCTAGTACCGGATCTCGTGGTTGGCGAGGGCGATGACCCATTTGGCGATCTGGCCGGTGGCGTCCTGATCGCTCATGATTTCACCGAGCGGGACCGTGCTCACCACAGTGATGGTGTGCTCCTGGAAGTACTACTTGACCTTCTTGGCGGCGAAGTATATGTCGTAGCACATCTTCTAGTAGTGGGGTAGTTCTGCTTGGAGGCAGAGCGGACCTCAGCGATGAGGCGCTAGATTGGTAGCGCCTTTCCCTCTTCCGGACGCTCCATCACTAGGACAATGCTAATGACGTGCATGGTTGCCGCGATGTAGGCTAGTAAAGGCTCCTTCTCAACCAGCGCGGCCCGTATAGGCGAGCTGGTGAGAGCCCGCTTGAGGCCGCGAAAGGCCTTGTCCGCTTCGTTGGGCCAGTCGAACATAGCCAGCTTCTTCGCGCGCGCGGCCCAGCTCGACCAGAGCTGTCTTTCATAGGAGCCTGTAGAGGGGAAGGGCCTTCTCTCCTAGCCGGCTGATGAATCGGCAGAGCGAGGCGAGGCAGCCGATGAACTTCTGGACGTCACGGAGCCAAGTCGGCTTGGGCATGCGCTCGTTACCTTGATCTTCTCCGATTTAGCTTCAAAGCCACGGGCAGATACGAAGAAACCCAGGAGTTGGGCGGCAGGGACGTCAAAAACGCACTTCTCCAGGTTGAGCTTGATCTTGTACTCACGCAAGTTCGCAAAGGTCTCCTGGAGGTCGTCGAGGAGGCTGAAGTGCTTCTTGGTCTTGACGATGATGTCTTCAACGTAGACGTGGACGTTCCGGCCTATCTGAGGCAGGAGACACTTCTGCATGCAGTGCTGGAAGGTAGCACCTGCATTCTTCAGGCCGAAGGACATGGTGATGTAGCAGTAGGCCACGAAAGGGGTGATGAAGGAGGTCTTCAGCCGGTCGGCTACGTCCAGCTTGATCTGGTGGTAGACGGAGTAGGCTTCTAGGAAAGACAACAGGTTGTAGCCGGCCATGGAATCGATGACTTGATCGATCCATGGCAGGGCGAATGGGTCCTTGGGGCATGCCTTGTTCCGGCTTGTGTAGTCAATGCACATGCGCTAGTACTTGCTCCTCTTCAGTACCAGGAATGGGTTGGCCAGCTAGTCCGAGTGGAAAACTTCCATGATGAAGCCGGCTGCAAGAAGCCGGACGATCTCTTCTCCTATGGTGCGCTGCTTCTCCTCAGAGAAGCGGCGCATGGGTTGCTTGTGCTCGGCGAACTTCCTCGGAACACTCGGCATATGTTTGGGAGACCAGATGTCCCGATTCTCATGGAGGAAGTCGACGAGCTCGCTTTCCTATTTTTTGTTGAGGCGGGAGCCGATGGTGACGTACTGCTTGGGGTTGGCCGGGTCAAGCTGCACTTGTATGGTGTCCTTGCACGGCTGGAACGAAGCCTTGCCGACCGACTGGGATGGAGGAACTGACACGGCCGGCTGGCTGGCAGCATGGGCCACGAGCCGATCAAGCTGCAACTTCTCCTCTGCTATCTCTAGTGCCTCAGCCAGCCGGCTGTCGTCCCGTGCGCACATGATTGACATCTTGTAGTCGCCGGCGATAGTGATGATGCCCTTGAGGCCCGACATCTTGAGTTTGAGGTAGGCATAGTGGCGAACCGCCATGAACTTGACGAGAGTTGGCCGGCCCAACAGCGCGTGGTAGGGACTATCGAGGTCCACCACCTCGAACCATATCGTTTCGCAGCGGAAGTTGTTGTGGTTGCCGAAGAGGATGTCGAGCTTGATCTTGCCGATTGGGGCGCAGGACTTTCTCGGCACGATGCCGTGGAAAACTGTCCGGCTCGACTATAGATCTTCTGCCTTGAGCCCCAACTTGTGCATCGTATCGAGGTAGATTATGTTGATGCTGCTGCCACCATCATTCAACACCCGCAAGAAGCGGCAGGTGCACCTCTCGGAGGCGATGGTGGGCTCGAGGACGAGGGCATAGCTGCCAGGGTTTGGCATCATGGCCGAGTGGTCAGCCCGGGTCCAGGTGACCGGCTTCTCGGACCAGTGCATGAACTGGGGAGTCGCGGTCATGGTGGCATTCTATTGGGAGACGTAGTAGTAAATCAAAAAAATCCTATGTGTTCACCAAGATCTATCTATGGAGAAACCAGCAACGAGTAAGGGAAGAGTGCATCTTCATACCTTTGAAGACCGCTAAGCGGAAGCGTTACAAGAACGCGGTTGGTGGAGTCGTACTCGTAGCGATTCAGATCGCGGTGGACTCCGATCTTAGCACCGAACAACGGTGCCTCCGCATTCAACACACGTGCATCCTGGTGACGTCTCGTACGCCTTGATCCAGCAAGGAGGAAGGAGATGTTGAGGGAGAGCTCCGGCAACACGACGGCGTGGTGACGATGGAGCTGCATAGTCTTCGACAGGGCTTCGCCAAGCACTACGAAGAACTGTAGGATCAAAAGTAGATCTAGATGGGGGGGTGATTAGACTACTTGACCAATTAAAGGTTTTGCCTATACCAAATTTTATGGTTGACAGTTTTTAGCATTTCATGGCAAGTCAAGTACACCCTACACATGCAAGTCTAAGAGTATATAGCAGTGGAAAGTAACAACAAGCATGTATAGAAGGGATAGGGTAGGAAGATCAAACACAATTGTGGACACAATGATATTTCCCGTGGTTCCAATAGGTGGCACTATCGTACATCCACGTTTATGGAGTCTTCAACCCATGGAGGGTAACGGTCGCGAGAGTCCATAGAGGGCTCCACCCAAAAGGGTCCACGAAGTAGCAACCTTGACTATTCCATACGGCTTCTGTCCACGAAGGGCTAGCCTCACTATGGGGTAGATCTTCACAAATTAGGCGATCTCCTTGCCCTTACAAACTTCTTGGTTCACTCCACAACATGAAGTAGGAGGCTCCCAAGTGGCACCTAACCAATCTAGGAGGCACCACCCTCCAAAAGTTAATAGGCTCGGTAATGATGATGAACTCCTTGCTCTTGTGCTTCAAGATGATAGACTCCTCAACACACAATCTCTCTCACGGGTTTGGCTTGGTAGAAGAGATAGGATTGGTGGAAAGCAACTTGGGGAGGCTAGAAATCAAGATCCATATGATTAGAATGGAAGATCTTGACCTCAACACAAGGGTAGGTGGTTCTCTCTTAGAAAATCTGATAGGATATGTATGGAATAGTTTTGAGTGCTTCTCTTTCGAGTGAGTGGTGCTGAAGGAGTATATATAGGCATCCCCAAAAATCCAACCGTTACACACAAAATGACCAACTCGGTGACACCGATGTGTTAATCTCGGTGGTACCAAAGTGACCAAAAGATGGCAACTTTTGAATCTCGGTGAGACCAATATAGGAAACTCGGTTGCACCGATAAGGTAACCAACGGTCAGATTTCCAATCTTGGTGACGCCGATCCAACATTCTCGGTGGGACCGAAAATGTGAATTTGCGTAACAGAAAGTTGGCAACCTAAACTCGGTGGCACCGGTATGGAATCGGTTGCACCAAAGTGGCTTGGGTTTGGCAGAGTCTGTCTAGGTACTGGAATCGGTGGCACCGAAGTGGGATAGTTGGTTGCACGGATTTTGAGTGTTGGGTATAGAACGGACTTTGGTGGGAGAGTTTTGTGGATGTTTTTGGCGACTATCACTTGTGCACGTTTGAGCATATTTTTCACCAACAAAACTTTACCCCCTTTTAATAGTATTGGCTTTCCGATGGACTCAGATTGATTTCTCACAAATATAAAATGTAGAGTCCTCTTTCTTGAAGCTTGGCCAACCTATTTCCTTGCATCTTGGGGTTTCTCCACAATCTCCTTTTTGCCAATCCTCTCATTGAACACTTCCTGAAATATACCTAGTGGGAACATTAGTTCAATGACTTATATGTTGTTATTAATTACCAAAACCACCAAGGGAGCAAATGTGCTTTCAATCTCCCCCTTTTTGGTGATTGATGACAACATATAGATCAAAGCGTCTACATATGATAAAATCAATGAGATTAATCGTTGCTTTGAGAGGTATGTGATAAGCAAGAGCTACCCCTAAATTTGTGCATTAGTTTGAACTGGCGTTTGAATGCAAATGCACAATCGATTAGGTATATGGGGTACTTCTTCCATGTCACATACAACTTGGTGGTGTGTGAGAATAATTAGAGTGAATAACATGGCACAGCACACATAAGTAAGGGTGAATAATCATCTCATGAGCCTTAAGATGATAGGAAATAGTAGCATCACCCATAACATAGTAGCATAACAGAAACACAAAAGTATCTCACATTAAATCAAAAGAACCAAATGTTTTTGAAAAGCAAGTAAAAAGACAAATCTCTCTCTCGCTCGAAGCCTATAGATCTATATATACTTCTCCCCCTTTGGCAACAAGTTATGAAAAAGTTCAAAGGCATACATCTAAGCGTTGTTGGGCGCATCTCCTCTGGTTGTTGATGAAGGAGTCGAGATGATAGCATCGGCAAAGATCTCTATAGATGTCGTAGATGGAGCTGGAGTGGTCACTGATGGAGCTGATGGAGCTGTTGGAGCTGGCACTGTGGCTGATCTGGCCTAAGTAGTGAACTAAGTGCTTGGCCCTAGAGGTGAATCATCCACATCATCATCCTCATCCTCATCTGAGGTAGGAGAGACCCGAGGGATTTCCATGGAGTCAACTTCATGCTAAAGTTCTGTGACTATCTTTGTCAGCCCGTCCACTTTATCAGCAAGGGACTTGATTCTGGTCTCAAAGATCCTGACAAGACTGTTTTGGTTATCTAGAATCCCCTTAATGTCCTTTTGCATGCTCTGAACAGATGATATCAGTAAATCCATTTGCTCGCTCCTGGATCGAGGGGCTTGAGCACTAGTGGCTCTCACTGTCTCTGCTGCTTCCTGAGCTGCAGCAGAAGTGGGATGATCAGCTTGCATCACCACGACATTGTCCTCTAGATCTGGCTATAGGGGTAAATGTGGGTGATCGAAGGCAAAGATGTGCTTCTCCAATCTTGAGTTTATGAGCATCTAGATGTAGGGTGAATAACAACATGAGTGCTTCTGATCAACAGCAACCCTCTTCATTGTCTCTACAATCAAGTCCATGACTCTGATCCTAGTGTGAGTATCAAGATGGATCAATAGGTTGATGGAGTGGCCTCGGATCATCTTGTCATCTCCGGACTTGGGCATTAGGGTATGCCTCAGAATGGTGTTGATAGTGCATAGGCCATCCCAGAGAAAGTAATGGACCCTAGCTGGTGAGACTTCACTTTGTCAGCAGGGATCTCCTTATACATGTTGGTCATAGCATTGTGACTAGCCTTGGATTCTGAGTAGAGATCCAGGTCACCATCCTGTGCTTCAGCAACTCCTAAGATCTCTGCCCATTCCTCAACAGTTGATTCATATCGGGCACCTTCAGTCGTCCACACAATTCTACCATCTCCGTAGAAGTGTGTAGTGGAGTAGAACTGCATAATCATCTCGTCATTCCATGCTGTGAATTCTCTGCCTATGAATTCATCAAGACCAATGCAATGGAAGTTGACCTAGACACTTGGAAAGTAGTCCTCATTCTCCTTGATGTACTTCCAATCAACATATCGCATATCGCTGACAGCTGGACTTTGTGAATAGAGTGTAGATGAGCAGAAGTAGATGAGTCACCACAAAATGAGGCTATTTTTGAAATTTGAGCAATGATTTTTTCAAAAGTTTTGCAATCTGTCACATACATATCGGCACAGCCGAAATGAAATTTCTGGTGGGGCCGAGACAGACCAACTCCCTAACAGGAACTTGGCAGCCTTTTCGGTAGGACCGAAAAGAGCCACTCGGTTCCACCGAGTCAGTTCTCAGCAACACAGAAAAGTATATCGGTGAGACCAATATTTTTGTTTCGTTTCCACCGAGATGTATCGGGCGGATAGCAAGACCCAAGAAAATCCATCCAACTCGAGATTTTGCAATTTCTATTGGATAGATGAATGAGCAATAGGTGGCTTATAGAGAAAACAAGGTCCAATGCGCAAGAATCAGAATGGGAGCGCACTAGAGATCGAATCCGTACCCTAGCTTGGTGCGGATCCTCTACGGCGGCGACGTTTGTGAAGATTACGTCGACGGCGGCGATTCCCAGCGGTAGAGGAGCTCGGGAAGTCAAGGGCGATGACCGGGGGTCTTTGGAACGGCAGCTTAGGGTTTTGGAGCACGGCGTATGAAGATGAAATTTCAAAACGTCGGGTCCAGAGTTATATACCCACCACTGTCGGTGACACTGATTCTATGTTTTTGGTGTCACCGTGTGCCTCAACTGTCAGCTGACAGGGACACTCGGTGTAACCAAGAAAATGGAATTGGTGATACCGAGATTGAAAAACCAGATCAACCCTAGGCAATCGGTGAGACCGAGATTTTGGTGTTGGTTCCACCGAGTTGCACCTGGAGGTTTTAATGGTCAGTCCTTATCGATACGGAACTCCGAGTGCTCCGCACGCAGAGGGGTCCAAAAGCACTTGTTCAAATTTTGTGATGCATCATGAATGGAATATGAGATGAGATAGCATAGATAGCTAAAGAGTGGTCCTAAGCATTCTTGTCCATCCAATTGGCAAAAGATAAATCAAAAGCCAAATAGCAACAATTGGATATCCTCGAATGAGAAAATAAATGCAGACCAACATGCTCACATAATAAGATGTCAAAAGAAATCATGACGAACATGCACAAACATACTAGCATCTAACAAGCACTTGGGTGATGACAACGTCATCTATATATAAGTATTTGACTTACGAGCCAAGTAAGAGTACTACATCATAGGTCATACTCATCGTTTAAGCACAAGTGGGGTTACCACTTTTTCATAAAGCATTTAATGTTGTCACATGTTAAGAGATGCTTCGACTCAATAATTAGAGTAAAGCTCCCCCTTAATGTGACATCGCCCATAAGAGGGATAAACTAACCTTGGGTCTTGTCGATGAAGACTTCATGTTGGTGAGGTAGTTGTGGATGCTCAATGTTGATGAAGATCACCTAGAGTTGGGAGCATCCTTGTTGTTTCCTTACTCCTCTCACCTACATGGGTTAGTCCCAAGATACCAGAGACAAATACAAGGATATCTATGGACATGGAGTGCAAAGCATGTGTTATGATGTCCATTGATTTGTTGATTACCTTGTCCCTTGCTCACCTTTGAGGGAATGTGTGACTCCTTGAACTATTGCATTGAGTTGATGTTGAGTGCAAAAAGTTCTTTCCAATAATGAATGTGAGTGAATTTCATTGGCGGAGTCACCCCTCAAGAACTTACTAGTTCTTTTTCTTGGGAACCCACTTCAAGTTGATGGGGATCCTTAGTGTTGAAGTGGCCTTTGTAGTAGTTGATCTTGAAGTAGACTTGGGAACCCACTCCACGAAAGCTAGGGGTTTATCTTCATATGAGTCAATGTCATCTTGAAGCTTGTTCTTACCCTTGAGCTTGTGGTCTTGTGGTGGAAGGTCATCTTGAGTGTTTGTCCCCTTGGGAAGAGTATTTTCATACCTCTCCTTTTGAGGAACAAACTTGGACTTGGGATATTGACCTTCTTCCCACTCAACTCCATTAGCGTTGAAGTCGCCAACACCATGATTCTTCCGGTATCCTCCGTGCTTGCGTACAATTTCCTCAAATTTCATACATCCGGCAAGACTCTTGTAGATACCTTTTTCTATAATTCCTTTCAATAAAGCATTTTCTTGCTCAAGTGTAACTTGTCTAAGAGAATCATCATTAGTGGAATCAATAGAACTACTAGAAGCAACATCATTGGATTTATCACTTTTATTGTTGCTACTAGATGAAGAATCTTTCTTGTCTTTGTTATTAGATTGCTTAGTTTTAACTTGAGGCATGAAAGTAGACAAGAGTAGTCGTTTGGCTAGATAAGATGAGGTCTTGTTCCTGAGATCGTCATTGATAGCTTTGAGAAACTCATGTTCTTTCTCCAAGTTGAGCTTCTCAAAGCGTAGGTTCTCAAGAGTTCTCACAAGCTCTCTATGATCTTCGAGAGTAGATTCATGAGCTAACTTAAGAGTGTTTAGTTCTTTAGTTAGTTGTTCTATTTTCATCTTATCATCATCAATTGACTTATCTTGACTAGCATGAGAATTATCAAGTTCATTTTGATCACTATCACTAGTTTTATCACAAAGTAAGTCATCATCACAAAGCAAATCATCTTCATCACTATCAGAATCAAGATACTCGGGGTGTGATACCTTGGGGCCTTTAGCCATAAGGCAACTTCCACTCCCTTCATTTGGTGAATCAAATAGATCATAGGAGTTGGTAGTCACAAGAGCAATTCCGGCAACACCATCATCTTGACTATAGTCGGAGTCGGAGTGATAGCTTCTCTAAGAGTTGTTGTCGGAGTCAGAGCCGGAAACCCATTCACCAACATGAGCTTGATGTTTTCTTCTTCAGTAGCTGTTGGTGTACTTGTCCTTCTTCTCCGAATCTCTACTTCTCCTTGAGTGTCCTCATTCATAACGATCATCTCTACTCCTTATCTCTTTTTCTGGTGATTCATTCCTTGAGCTTTGTCTTCGAGGTGACTCTTCTCTTCTTTTGTAGGGAGCCATGCACTCATTTGAGTTGTGTCCGGGCTTCCCACAATTGTAGCAATTGCGGTCACGACTTGACGAACGCTTCTCTTCATATCTTGAGTTGGAGTTTCTTTATAGTTTGAGATCTTTGTAGGCTTGAGATCTTTGTAGTTTGGCATCATTTGGATCAATGTGCAAATGGTGTCATATTTCTCATCCAAAGCTCTAAGTATCTTCTTGATGATGAATTTGTTGGTCATTTCTTTGCTTCCTAAGCCGGCAATCTCATTGGTGACGAGAGCTAGCCTAGAGTACATCTCTACGACTCCTTCACCATCCCTCATCTTGAACTTGTCAAGTTGACCTTGAAGAATATCTAACTTGTATTCTCTCACGGACTCGGTTCCTTCGTGCATATCAACCAAAGTATCCCAAATCTCCTTTGCATTCTCAAGACGGCCGATTTTGTTGAATTCTTCGGGGCATAAGCAGTTGAAGAGAATGTCACATGCTTGAGAATGTCACTATGGGGTAGATATTCACGAAGTAGGCAATCTCCTGGCCCTAACAAACTTCTTGGTTCACTCCACAACACGAAGTAGGAGGCTCCCAAGCGACACCTAACCAATCTAGGAGGCACCACCCTCCAAAAGGTAATAGGCTCGGTAATGATGATGAACTCCTTGCTCTTGTGCTTCATGATGATAGACTCGTCAACACACAATCTCTCTCTCATAGGTTTGGCTTGGTAGAAGAGATGGGATTGGTGGAAAGCTACTTGGGGAGGCTAGAAATCAAGATCCATATGATCGGAGTGGAAGATCTTGACCTCAACACAAGGGTAGGTGGTTCTCTCTCAGAAAATCTGATAGGATAGGTATGGAATAGTTCTGAGTGCTTCTCTTTGAAGTGAGTGGTGGTGAAGGGGTATATATAGGCATCCCCAAAAATCCAACCGTTACACACAAAATGACCAACTCGGTGACACCGATGTGTTAATCTCGGTGGTACCAAAGTGACCAAAAGGTGGCAACTTTTGAATCTCGGTGAGACCGATATAGGAAACTCAGTTGCACCGATAAGGTAACCAACGGTCAGATTTCCAATATCGATGATGCCGATCCAACATTCTCGGTGGGACTGAAAATGTCAATTTGCATAACAGAAAGTTGGCAACCCAAACTCGGTGGCACCGGTATGGAATCGGTTGCACCGAACTGGGTAGGGTTTGGTAGAGTCTGTCTAGGTATTGGAATCGGTGGCACCGAAGTGGGATAGTTGGTTGCACCGATTTTGAGTGTTGGGTTTAGAACAGACTTTGGTGGGAGAGTTTTGTGGATGTTTTTGGCCACTATCACTTGTGCACGTTTGAGCATATTGTTCACCACAAAACTCTACCCTCTTTTAATAGTATTGGCTTTCCTATGGACTCAAAGTGATTTCTCACAAATATAAAATGTAGAGTCCTCTTGCTAGAAGCTTGGCCAACCTATTTCCTTGCATCTTGGGGTTTCTCCACAATCTCATTTTTGCCAATCCTCTCATTGAACATTTCCTGAAATATACTTAGTGGAAACATTAGTTCAATGACTTATATGTTGTTATTAATTACCAAAACCACCAAGGGAGCAAATGTGCTTTCAAGAACGAGGAGAGGGAGGAGTAGGGCTGCACCGTGGGAGAGAGAGATGCGTGTCCCTGGCAGCCCCAAGGGCTCCTCTATTTATAGGAGGAGGAGGAGGAGGGAGGGCTGCACGCTAGGGTTCCCACCCTAGGGGCCGGCGGCAACCCTAGATGGGACTTGGTGCGACGGCCAAGGGAGGGGAGAGGTGTTGCGGCAGCCCTAGCTGCCCTAGGGTGGGCCTAGGGCCCATCTAGGCCTAGGGTTTGCCCCACCTCTCTCCTTGTTGTGCCTTGGGCCAGGTGGGAGGGGCACACCAGCCCACCTAGGGGCTTGTTCCCTCCACCTTCGGCCCATGCAGCCCTCCGGAGCCCGTGGCCCCTCCTGTGGACCCCCGGAACCCTTCTGGTGGTCCCAGTACGTTACCGGTGACGCACGAAACATTTCCGGTAACCAAAACCTCACTTCCTATATATCAATCTTTGTCTCCGGACCATTCTAGGACTCCTCGTGACAACCGGAATCTCATCCGGGACTCCGAACAACCTTCGGTAACCACGTACACTATTTCCCTATAACCCTAGCGTCATCAAACCTTAAGTGTGTAGACCCTACGGGTTTGGGAGACACATAGACACGACCGAGAAACCTCTCCGTTCAATAACTAATAGCGGGATATGGTTACCCATGTTGGCTCCCACATACTCCACGATGATCTCATCGGATGAACCACGATGCCGGGGATTCAATCAATCCCGTATGCAATTCCCTTTGTCTATCGATATGATACTTGCCTGAGATTCGATCATCGGTATCCTTATACCTTGTTCAATCTTGTTACCGGCAAGTCTCTTTACTCGTTCCGTAACACATCATCCCGTGGCTAAATCCTTAGTCACTCTGAGCTCATTATGATGATGTCTTACTGACTGGGCCCAGAGATACCTCTCCGTCGCACGGAGTGACAAATCCCAGTCTCGATTCATGCCAACCCAACAGACACTTTCAGAGATACCCGTAGTGCACCTTTATAGCCACCCAGTTACGTTGTGACATTTGGCACACCCAAAGAATTCCTACGATATCCGGTAGTTGCACAATCTCATGGTCTAAGGAAATGATACTTGACATTGGAAAAGCTTTAGCAGACGAACTACACGATCTTTTGCTATGCTTAGGATTGGGTCTCATCCATCACATCATTCTCCTAATGATATGATCCCGTTATCAACGACATCCAATGTCCATGGTCATGAAACCGTGGCCATATATTGATCAACGAGCTACCCAACTAGAGGCTCACTACGGACACGTTGTGGTCTATGTATTCACACATGCATTATGGTTTTCGGTTAAGACAATTGTAGCATGAACAATATACAATTATCATGAACAAGGAAATACAATAATAACCATTTTATTATTGCCTCTAGGGCATATTTCCAATAGTCTCCCACTCTCACTGGAGTCAATGATCTAGTTACATTGTGATGAATCGAACACCCATAGCATTCTGGTGTTGATCATGTTTCGCTCGTGAGAGAGGTTTAGTCAACAGATCTGTGACATTCAGATCCGTATGTACTTTACAAATATCTATATCTCCCTCCTGAATGTAATAACGGATGGAGTTGAAGTGGCGCTTGATGTGTCTTGTCTTCTTGTGAAAACTGGGCTCCTTCGCAAGGGCAATAGCTCCAATATTGTCATAGAATAGAGTCATCGGGCCCGACGCATTGGGAATCACTCCTAGGTCAGTGATGAACTCCTTGATCCAGAATCCTTCCTTTGATGCTTCCGAAGCAGCTATGTACTCCGCTTCACATGTAGATGCCACCATGACGCTTTACTTGCTGTTGCACCAGCTGACTGCCCCTTTGTTCAAAATATACACGTATCCAGTTTGTGACTTGGAGTCGTCCGGATCTGTGTCGAAGCTAGCGTCGACGTAACCCTTTACGACGAGCTCTTTGGCACCTCCATATACGAGAAACATGTCCTTTGTCCTTTTCAGGTACTTCAGGATATTCTTGACTGCTGTCCAGTGTTCCGCTCCAGGATCACTTTGGTACCTCCCTACCAAACTTATGACAAGGTTCACATCAGGTCTGGTACACAACATGGCATACATAATGGAGCCTATGGCTGAAGCATAGGGGATGACACTCATATCTTCTCTATCCTTTGCCGTGGTCGGGCATTGAGTCATACTCAATCTCACACCCAGTAACACTGGCAAGAACCCCTTCTTGGACTGATCCATATTGAACTTCTTCAATATCTTTTCAAGGTATGTTATTTGTGAAAGACCTATGAGGAGTTTCGATCTATCTCTATAGATCTTAATACCTAATATGTAAGCAGCTTCTCCAAGGTCCTTCATTGAAAAACATTTATTCAAGTAGGCCTTTACACTTTCCAAAAGTTCTATATCATTTGCCATCAACAATATGTCATCCACACATAATATGAGAAATGCTACAGAGC
Source organism: Hordeum marinum (assembly GCA_022496015.1). Classification (NCBI taxonomy): domain Eukaryota; kingdom Viridiplantae; phylum Streptophyta; class Magnoliopsida; order Poales; family Poaceae; genus Hordeum; species Hordeum marinum. Next base: position 484,364,765 of record CM039673.1, read on the forward strand.
TTCCACTCACTTTCTTGTAAAGACAGGGTTCTCCATAAACCTGTATAAATCCAAACACTTTAATCACCTCATTAAAGCGAATGTTCCAACTCCGAGATGCTTGCACCAGCCCATAGATGGAGCACTGGAGCTTGCATACCTTGTTAGCATCTTTATGATCGACAAAACCTTCCAGCTGCATCATATACAGTTCTTCCTTAAGGAAGCCATTAAGGAATGTTGTTTTGACGTCCATTTGCCAGATCTCATAATCATAAAATGCGGCAATTGCTAACATGATTCGGACAGACTTCAGCATCGCTACGGGTGAGAAAGTCTCATCATAGTCAACTCCTTGAACTTGTCGATAACCCTTAGTGACAAGTCAAGCCTTATAGACGGTCACATTACCATCCACGTCAGTCTTATTTTTAAAGATCCATTTATTTTCAATGGCTCGCTTATCATCAAGCAAGTCCACCAAAGTCTAGACTTTGTTCTCATACATGGATCCTATCTCGGATTTCATGGCTTCAAGCCATTTGTTGGAATCCAGGCCCGCCATCACTTCTTCATAGTTCGAAGGTTCACCATTATCCAACAACATGATCTCCTGGACAGGGTTGCCATACCACTCTGGTGCGGAACGTGTCCTAGTGGACCTTCATTGTTTAATAGTAACTTGATCTGAAGTTTCATGATCATCATCATTAACTTCCTCTCTAACCGGTGCAGGCTCCACAGAAACAACTTCCTGTGCCGCGCTACTCTTCGGTTCGAGTGGAGGTACAATTACCTCATCAAGTTCTATTTTCCTCCCACTTACTTCTTTCGAGAGAAACTCTTTCTCGAGAAAGGATCCATTTTCGGCAATAAAGACTTCGCCTTCCGATCTGAGGTAGAAGGTATACCCAATAGTCTCTTTGGGATATCATATGAAGACACACTTTCCCGCTTTGGGTTCGAGCTACTCAGGTTGAAGTTTCTTCACATAAGCATTGCATCCCCAAACTTTTAGAAACGACAGCTTAGGTTTCTTTCCAAACCATAATTCATATGGTGTCGTCTCAACGGACTTTGACGGTGCCCTATTTAAAGTGAATGCGACAGTCTCTAATGCATATCCCCAAAATGATAGCGGTAAGTCGGTAAGAGACATCATAGATCGCACCATATCAAATAGAGTGCGATTACGACGTTCAGACACACCATTTCTCTGAGGTGTGCCAGGCGGCTTGAGTTGTGAAACAATTCCACATTTCCTTAGGTGCGTGCCAAACTCGTGACTTAAATATTCTCCGCCACGATCAGATCGTAGGCACTTTATTTTCCTGTCACGTCGATTCTCTACCTCACTCTGAAATTCCTTCAACCTTTCAAAGGTTTCAGACTTGTGGTTCATTAAGTAGACATACCCATATCTGCTCAAGTCATCAGTGAGGGTGAGAACATAACGGTAGCCACCACGAGCCTCGACGCTCATTCGACCGCATACATCGGTGTGTATTATTTCCGACAAGTCAGTTGCTCGCTCCATTGTTCCAGAGAACGGAGTCTTGGTTATCTTGCCCATGAGGCATGGTTCGCACGTGTCAAATGATTCGAAATCAAGAGACTCCAAAAGTCCATCAGCATGGAGCTTCTTCATGTGTTTGACACCAATATGACCAAGGCGGCAATGCCACATGTAAGTGGGACTATCGGTATCAACCTTACACTTTTTGGCGCTCACACTATGAACATGTGTAACATCACGTTCGAGATTTATCAAAAATAAATCATTGACCAGCGGGGCATGACCATAAAACATTTCTCTCATATAAATAGAACAACCATTATTCTCAGATTTAAATGAGTAGCCATCTCGCATCAAACGAGATCCAGATACAATGTTCATGGTGAAAGCTGGTACTAAATAATAATTATTGAGGTTTAAAACTAATCCCGAAGGTAGATGTAGAGGTAACATGCCGACGGCGATCACATCGACCTTGGAACCATTCTCGACGCGCATCGTCACCTCGTCCTTTGCCAGTCTCCACTTATTCCGCAGCTGCTTCTTGGAGTTACAAATGTGAGCAACTGCACCGGTATCAGATACCCAGGAGCTACTACGAGTGTTGTTTAGGTACACATCAATAACAAGTATATCACATATACCTTTAACATTGCCGGCCTTCTTATCCGCTAAGTACTTGGGGCAGTTCCGCTTCCAGTGACCGGTACCCCTGGAATAAAAGCACTCAGTCTCAGGCTTGGCTCCATTCTTGTTCTTCTTCCTGGCAACTTGCTTACCGGGCGCGGCAACAACTTTACCGTCCTTCTTGAAGTTCTTCTTACCCTTGCCATTCTTGAAACTAGTGGTCTTATTCACCATCAACACTTGATGCTCCTTTTTGATCTCGACCTCCGCTGATTTCAGGATCGAGTACAACTCAGGAATGGACTTCTCCATACCCTACATGTTGTAGTTCATCACAAAGCTCTTGTATCTAGGTGGGAGCGACTAGAGGATTCTGTCAATAACCGAGTCATTTGGGACATTAACTCCCAGCTGAGTCAAGTGGTTGTGCAACCAAGACATTTTGAGTATGTGCTCACTGACAAAACTATTCTCCTCCATCTTACAACTGAAGAACTTGTCGGAGATGTCATATCTCTCGACCCAGGCATGAGCTTGGACAACCAGTTTCAGCTCCTGGAACATCCCATATGCTCCGTGTTTCTCAAAACGCTTTTGGATCCCCGGTTCTAAACTGTAAAGCATGCTGCATTGAACCAGGGAGTAATCATCACAGTGTGACTACCAAGCGTTCGTAACGTCTTGGTCCGCTTGGAAAATATGTGGGTCACCTAGCAGTGCATCAAGGACATAAAATCTCTTGGAAGCTATGAGGAGAATCCTCAAGCTACGGACCCAGTCCGCATAGTTGCTTCCATCACCTTTCAGTTTGGTTTTCTCTAGGAACGTGTGGAAGTTGAGGGTGACATTAGCGTTGGCCATTGGATCTACAATATAGATTGTGAAGACAATTTTAGACTAAGTTCATGATAATTAAGTTCACATAATCAAATTATTTAATGAACTCCCACTTAGATAGACATCTCTCTAGTCATCCAAGTGATACATGATCCATGCCAACTAGCTCGTGTGCGATCATCATGTGAGACGGACTAGTCATCCATGGTGAACATCTCCATGTTGATCGTATCTTCTATACGACTGATGTTCGACCTTTCGGTCTTCCGTGTTCCGAGGCCATGTCTGTACATGCTAGGCTCGTCAAGTCAACCTAAGTGTTTTGCGTGTGTAAATCTGGCTTACACCCATTGTATGCAAACGTTAGAACCTATCACACCCGATCATCACGTGGTGCTTCGGAACAATGATCCTTAGCAATGGTGGACAGTTAGGGTGAACACATTTCTTGAAATTTTATTGAGATATCATCTTATTTACTACCGTCGTTCTAAGAAAATAAGATGCAAACATGATAAACATCACATGCAATCAATATAGTGACATGATATGGCCAATATCATCTTGCTCCTTTGATCTCCATCTTCGGGGCACCATGATCATCACTGTCACTAGCATGACACCATGATCTCCATCATTGTGTCTTCATGAAGTTGTCTCGCCAACTATTACTTCTACTACTATGGCTAACATTTAGCAATAAATTAAAGTAATTACATGGCGTTTATGATTGACACGCATGTCATACAATAAAATAAGACAACTCCTATGGCTCCTGCCGGTTGTCATACTCATCGACATGCAAGTCATGAATCCTATTACAAGAACATGATCAATCTCATACATCACAATGCATGACATCACATCCTTTGGCCATATCACATCACAAGGCATATGCTGCAAAAACAAGTTAGATCTCCTCTAATTTGTAGTTGCAAGTTTTTATGTGGATGCTATAGGTTTCTAGCAAGAACGTTTCTTACCTACGCCAAAACCACAACGTGATATGCCAATTGCTATTTACCCTTCATAAGGACCCTTTTCATCGAATCCAATCCGACTAAGGTGGGAGAGACAGACACCCGCTAGCCACCTTATGCAACAAGTGCATGTGAGGCGGTGGAACCGGTCTCACGTAAGCGTACTTGTAAAGTTGGTCCGGGCCACTTCATCCCACAATACCGCCGAATCAAGATAAGACTAGTACTGGTAAGAAAATTAACAAGATCCACGCCCACAACAGCTTTGTGTTCTACTCGTGCATAGATTCTACGCATAGACCTAGCTCATGATGCCACTATTGGGAGACGTAGTAGTAAATAAAAAAAATTCCTACGTGTTCACCAAGATCTATCTATGGAGAAACTAGCAACGAGTAAGGGGAGAGTGCATCTTCATACCTTTCAAGATCGCTAAGCGGAAGCGTTACAAGAACGTGGTTGGTGGAGTCGTACTCGTAGTGATTCAGATTGCAATGGACTCCGATCTTAGCGCCGAACAACGGCGCCTCCGCGTTCAACACACGTGCAGCCCGGTGACGTCTCCTACGCCTTGATCCAACAAGGAGGAAGGAGAGGTTGAGGGAGAGCTCTGGCAGCACGACAGCATGCTGACGGTGGAGCTGCATGGTCTCCGGCAGGGCTTCGCCAAGCACTACAGAGAACGAGGAGAGGGAGGAGTAGGGCTGCGCCATGGGAGAGAGAGATGTGTGTCCCTGGCAGCCCCAAGGGCTCCTCTATTTATAGGAGGAGGAGGAGGGAGGGCTGCGCCCTAGGGTTCCCACCCTAGGAGCCAGCGGCAGCCCTATATGAGACTTGGTGCGGCGGCCAAGGAAGGGGAGAGGTGGTGCAACAGCCCTAGCCGCCCTAGGGTGGGCCTAGAGCCCATCTAGGCGTAGGGTTTGCCCCACCTCTCTCCTTGCTGCACCTTGGGCCAGGTGGGAGAGGTGCACCAGCCCACCTAGGGGTTGTTTCCCTCCACCTTCGTCCCATGCAGCCCTCCGGGGCCTGGGGCCCCTCCCGGTGGACCCCCGGAACCCTTCGAGTGGTCCCGGTACGTTACTGGTGATACCTGAAACATTTCCGGTAACCAAAACCTCACTTCCTATATATCAATCTTTGTCTCCGGACCATTTTGGAACTCCTCGTGACATCCGGGATCTCTTACGGGACTCCAAACTACCTTCGGTAACCACATACACTATTTCCCTATAACCATAGCTTTATCGAACCTTAAGTGTGTAGACCCTACTGGTACGGGAGACACATATACATGACCGACACACCTCTCCGGTCAATAACCAACAACGGGATCTGGATACCCATGTTGGCTCCCACATGCTCCACGATGATCTCATCGGATGAACCACGACATCGGGGATTCAATCAATCTCGTATGCAATTCCCTTTGTCTACCAGTATGATACTTGCCCGAGATTCGATCGTCGGTATCCCTATACCTTGTTCAATCTCGTTACCAGCAAGTCTCTTTACTCGTTCCGTAACACATCATCTCGTGGCTAACTCCTTAGTCACATTGAGCTCATTATGATGATGTCTTACCGAGTGGGCCCAGAGATACCTCTCCGTCACACGGAGTGACAAATCCCAATCTCGATTCGTGCCTACCCAACAGACACTTTTGGAGATACCCATAGTGCACCTTTATAGCCACCCAGTTACGTTGTGACGTTTGTCACACCCAAAGCATTCCTACGGTATCCGGGAATTGCACAATCTCATGGTCTAAGGAAATGATACTTGACATTGGAAAAGCTTTAGAAGAAGAAATACACGATCTTGTGCTATGCTTAGGATTGGGTCTTGTCCATCAAATCATTCTCCTAATGATGTGATCCCATTATCAACGACATCCAATGTCCATGGTCATCAAACGGTGACCGTCTATTGATCAACGTGCTAGCCAACTAGAGGCTCACTAGGGACACACTGCGGTCTATGTATTCACACATGCATTATGGTTTCTGGTTAACACAATTATAGCATCAACAATAGACAATTATCATGAACAAGGAGATACAATAATAACCATTTTATTATTGCCTCTAGGGCATATTTCCAACACATTCACCTTGCGGTGGAGCCGGCACTGAGCGTGCTTGTCAGTCTCTTGATAGGTGAAGACGACGTAGGAGCCGTCTTGGTTGGGGAAATGGTCGAGCAAGCGATCGTCGTTCTAGGCCGGAGCCACAGTCGGCACCAGAGCGAGAGCCGGAGCGAGTGCCGGTGCAGGGAGAGGCAGCATGGGAGGAGGTGGAATGTCGTCCCCCCAGGGCAGTCGCTGTGAGAAGCTACACTGCCGGTCGTGTGCATGGCAGGCTTGGCCCCAGAATGATTCTTGCAGGGGAGGTCGAGCATCTACTCGAACGTGAGCATGGGTTGCCAGGTAGTCTTGTTGGTGCACGGGAGCTGACCGAAAGACTGGGCAGCTGACTGCTCCTCCTCAATTGTGGCCACCTTCCGGCTCCCATAGCGGGAGTCGGGCTGGTCGGCCTTGCGCTTGTTGTTCCGTGGCTGCCGGTTGTCGGTAGCCGGTCGTGACGCAGCCAGCGGCGGAGCCGCCTTGCCGGGCGTGCTGACCTTGAACTGGATCGCAGAGTCAGCCGTGGCGTACTTGTCTGCCTCGGCCATGAGGTCTGCCAACGTAGCCGGCTCGGAGCACAGGAGCTTGTGCTTGAGGTAGGTGTCGTCACGGCAACCCTCGATGAAGTACTAGATGGCATGCACCTCGTGCACTCCTTCGCAGGAGTTGTGAAGCTCGGTCCATCGGCTGAGGTAGTCGTGAAGGGCCTCGTCTGGGCCCTGAATGCACATGGCCAGTTCGCGAGGGCGGCCGGGCCGCTTGTAGGTGCCAGTGAAGTTGCGGATGAATGCCTCTTTGAAGTCCATCCAGTGTTGATGCTGCCGGCTGCCAGGCTATTAAGCCAGGTGCGAGCCGAGCCGATCAACACGAGGGGGCATAGTGGACGTCTACGCGCTTGTTCCCCCTGGCGATGCTAACTGCAGTGGTGTAGTCGATCAGCCAGTCCTCTAGCTTGGCGGCCCCGTTTTACTTCAGGGTGTCGTGGAGAAGCATGAAGCCGGTCAGGAATGGCTCGTTGCGGATCCGGGGGCCGAAGTGTAGTCGTTTTCTCACGACAGATGCCATGGGTAGGCTTATGGAAGGTGGTTGTGGCCGGAGGACACCGATGGGCTCCGGGTGCGGGATTAGGCACAGGCGGTTGTGACACACAATGTACCCAGGTTCAGGGCCCTCCGTGGGAGGTAACACCCCTAGTCCTGCTTGGTCTAGTTGATGGATGGGTATGTTTACAAGGTTGCTCCTAGAGCTGTTGTCTAGAGGATGAAGAGGGAGCAGCCGGCTCGCCTTCCTCTGCTATGAGGATGAATGAGTGGGAAGTGTCCCATGGGTGTGTGTGTGTGTGAGACTCGTCGTCCCCGTTGCATGGAGAGCTCGGGGGGGTTATAGGCCAACCCCCTTGCTTACAATACTCTTAGTACATAATGGAGGGACCCGGCTGGCAGCCTCTCCGGCTGGCCAGGGGGTCCCACTCCTTGAGCCATCTCGTCGCCCATAGGGTCCACCGGCTGCACGGTCCCATCACCCGCTAGGGCCCGCCAGCCGGCTCCGTGATTGGCCCACGCCCACCTGCTACGGCACGGGTTGCCCGGGCAGCATCATCTTGCGCCAGCCGGCCGAAGTCTCCGGTTCGGCCGGTTGCATTGTAGCCATGCCGGAGCAAGTAATCGAGTGGGCGGAGGCGTGCCGGCACTGTTGCCCCGCCCGGTCGTGGTCGGCCAAGATCAGCGGTACGACCGGCCGAACTGTAGCCACGCGCACCCGCGCGTCAGCGATCACTGTGGCTACATTGGTACCCGTTGTGGGGGTCCCGTCGTGTAGCCGTACCCGCGTGTAGAGGGATGGGACGGGAGCTTGTCCGCCCAAGGGTCAATGGAGGAGGTGGCCCGAAGGCAGCCGGCCACTCCTAGTTGGCCGGCCGGGGGCCGAGCCGGTTCCTCGAGCAGCCGTCCTCGATCCAGCTGGCAACGCGCCTGCCGGCCGCGTGCCAGCCGCCCGGGAAACAGCCTGCCACGTACTTTTTCTTGAAGCGGGGGAGAGAACCCCGTTGCTTTGGCCTACCCAGGGGTAATAACCATGTCAGTAGTCCCCAAAGCCGGCGGGGCCCGCGTCTGCCAGACGGAGGGGAGCCGGTGGCTTCCCCTAGCGGTACTTGCCTCCGGCATGAAGTCGAACAACTAGCTAGGTCGGCGGGCGCCTCGCCGCCCCGGGACCCGAGCCGGCCTGCAGCGTGCCATGCGGTGAATAATGATGCCATGGGTCCCGCACACACGGGCAGACGAGACGTTGCCTTGGGCCTAGCCCGCTAGGCCTCGGGCGTAGCCCAGTAGGCCTCGGGACGCAGGCAGAGATCTTCTGTGCCCCGATGCTGCGATTACGGCCAGGATGCCCATGCACGCGCGGAGATTCCGGGGGAGTGGGCGCAGTTAATACCCACGTCCCGCGGGCGTGGCCTCCCCATTTAAAAGGGGAGGGAGGGCAAAGGGCGGAAGTACCCGCGCCCGATTTGCCCCCTTGTCTTCCTTTCGTTCATCTTCTCCGCTGCCTCACGCGCCCCCATTCTTCTCGCTCACGACCCCGCTCGCTCGCCCTCCCATGCAGCCCCGCCATCACGATGGTCGAAGGACACTTGGGGAGCTAGGCTGGCTCCATGGTCACGGAGGCCACCATCGTGGGGCTCCGCCATGGGCGCATGCTACCGTCGGTGGAGCGCGTGACTGCTCGCGCACCGGGCGACGAGGTGGTGCCCGAGCCACGGGAGGGGGAGTTCATCGTCTTCTCCTACCAGTTCTCCCGTGGCTTCGGGCTTTCACTGAGCCACTTCTTCCGTCTCATGACGGACACCTTTGACCTCCAACCGCACCATCTCGGCCCCAATGACATTCTCTACATTGCAGGATTCGTGACGTTGTGCGAGGGTTACTTGGAGATGCTCCCCTTCGTGGACTTCTTCAAGGCGCTGAAAAGCGACGAGGAGTTGTTCGCCTGCGGGGGCACGGCGGTTTGTTGCCACGGTTTATGCTTCCAGCACTTTAGCCTCATCGACTTCGTCAAGGGCTCGCACCGGACATTCTTCTACGTGAAGAATGCCGACCCGTAGCAGGATTACATCCGACTGCCGGAGTACGTCAACGCCTCGTCCTCCGGGGTGAACTGGTTGGGGACCACCCCACGCGGAACCGCTCTCGTAGAGCGTGACCGGCTCGTGGAGATGAGGAGCGGGGAAGGGCTAGTCGCCTCCGATCTGGTGGCGGCCTTCATCGCGCACCGGGTGCTGCCTCTCCATATGAGGTGCACCGGAGCTGTGACATGTCCGGCCACCGGGACCCCTGCCGGCTGACGACCGTCGACCTGACGCCGGCTCAGGTGGCGAAGCGGGTGAATGCCATCATGACCTTCAAGATGGTGCCGGCATCGTGGACCTTTGGAAAGGAGTCATACGACCGGCACCACCGAGTACCCCTAGTACGTTCTGTCGAGGCAGCCCTTATTGTTTGAACCCCTCCAGTCGGTGTCCGATCTTACTTTTTTGTGCTGACCGCAGTTGTTCGTGCGACAGAACACGTCGGATGGCCCGCACCCCTAGATCTTTGAGGCGGAGCGTGACCATTCCGATTCCGAGGACTACGAGCAAGGAGGCCAGCCCGAAGAGGGGGTTGATTCCTCGAGGGAGGCCGAGAAGGCGGCCGACCTGGGAGCCGGCGGACACAGTGCAGCCGGTCAGTACCCTTCCTGTAACGCCCCGGACACACCCGCCGGTAGTCGTTACTCCTGGCGGGATCTAGACTGGCCCCACAGATCAATACTAGCCTTTTCTGCGCACTTTGTCTTCATTCATGCGCACCCGGGACCAACTTCCCGATCAGTCACCCATACTAGAACTACTCCAAGCCAAGCACGCTTAACCTGGGAGTTCTGTTTGAATGGGCTCCCGAAAAAGAAGGAAAATTCCTTATTGATATGAGTAGTCTATCATCCCTAATAAGCCAGGCTATCACATACACCACCACTCAGAGCAACCGACGTCCTCGTCGGGTCACAGGAACGTTCCCTCTTGGCACAAACGTCTGTGCCTCCAATTCGATACAGGTGTCATTCCGTGTGCCATGATGGGTCACTAACTTCGTGAACAACATAACCACGCACCTGTCGGCAAACATCCGTGTAACCGCGAGGACCTGCCTCTAACACTAACATTTAACGCCCTGGACACACCCGCCGATAGTCGTTACTCCTGGCGGGATCTAGACTGGCCCCACAGATCAATACTAGCTTTTTTGCGCACTTTGTCCTCACTCATGCGCACCCGGGACCAACTTCTCGGTCGGTCACCCATCCTAGAACTACTCCAAGCCAAGCACACTTAACCTGGGAGTTCTGTTTGAATGGGCTTCCAGAAAAGAAGGAATTCCTTATTGATATGAGTAGTCTATCATCCCTAATAAGCCAGGCTATCACACTTCCGGCCCCATGATCAGGGATTGGACCGATGATGACGATGATGATGACGATGTTTGGTTCTTGAATGGGCCTCCCCTCTCAGTTCAGCAGGGCCGGCATGGGCGGAGCAAGGAGCGGCCGACTCGTGTGCCCCGACGGTCGGGGCCACCAGCTGGGGAAAAGGCCGGCTCAGGAGGAGCCGGCGGCCCCACCGCCTCCCCACAAGTGGGTGAAAGCGTCCGTGCCGAAGCTGCCGGCACGCGCCAGGCGGGCTTTGCCTGTCGTCACCGGGTAAGTGACCTTCTACTTGCATGGGTTCCTTTCCAAGTTGTGGGTTGGCGGGTGTTTGACACCTATGTGCTTCAGGGACCCCATCGAACTCCACGACATGGAGTCGACGGTCGACCTGAGGGAAGCCGCCAGCTGACTGGTCCACGAGCATGCGGCCACACAACGCGAGGAGAAGAGGAGGCTCGCAGAGCTACGGGCCTCGAAGTCCAGAGCCTAAGGCGGGGCCTTGCGCTCCGGGACCTCGAGCGGTGGGAGGCGGAGGAGGTCCGTGGACCCCACGCGAGCATCCGACTCGGCAGTAGAATCGACTCGCATGTCGAGGCCCCCGTCGAGCGAGCCGCGAGGGGCTGCCACGAAGCCGACCGCGCCCTCATCTGCGGAGTAGGCGGACCGATCAGGGGCGGCGGCTACGGAGCCGGCCCTCGAGGAGACCCGGCCAATGGTGTCGAACAAGATATCGCCCGTGGCCGAGCTGGCCCGGGTCGGCGTGCCGGAGATTCCGGTGGCTCCGGAGGCGGCGCTGGAGGCACCGGCCATGGAGACAGAGGCACCATCCGTCGCGATCGTTGTGCCGAGCCGGCAGGAGGAGGTGGTGGCACCAGCGCCGAGCGAGGGGCAACTAGGGACCGATTCCCGTGCCCTCGCCGTTATCAATCCTCCCCTAGCAGCCGTCACCATGACAAACATCGGGACGTGTGGTGAGAATAGCTGGACCCGGAGGTCCATGCTGGACGTGACCCGTGACTAGGAGGCGTTGGCGCGCGTCCCTACCCTTCCGGCTCCCCCCGGCAGGCGGCCCGGTACCCGCGATCGGGGAGTTGGGGAGTGTCCTGGAGTGGTGCCGCCAGGAGCTGGCCTGGTTCACGGAGGCAGCCGACAACACCCTGCAATGCGCGGAGGTAAGCTTCGCCTGTCTTTGTTAAAATTTTCAGTGGGGGCACGCGAACGCACTCACTCGGTGTAGCCCCGGAGATGCGGGCCGGCTGACCGGTTGTGGGGTAGCCGGGCCGAATCTCCTTGTGCACATTCTGACTTTGGCCTCTTGTGGAAGGTGGAGAACGCCCGATGATAGGAGCTGTTTGACGAGGTGGTCGCCATCCACAACCGTGGCAAGAATGGCTTCTACCGGTTGGAGGAGGAGCTAGCGAGGGTACGAGGTATGTTTGGTCTTGTGGGGGTGCATAGCCCCCGGGAGCCGGGCCGGCTGCTCGGCAGTCGGGCCGGGCCTAGAATGTCTTACTAACACTGGTTTTGCTTCGCACGGGAGTTGTACTCCCTCCGAGAGGAGAAACCCGGGGCGGTCTCCGAGTGGGACCGGCTGGCGTAGAGCGTCCAAGCGGTCACCCAGGAGAGGGACCGGCTGGGCACCCTGCTGGTAAATGGGCAGGTGGCCCAAGACCGCCTGAGGGCCAACGTGGTGCGAGAGGTGACGGCCAAGGAGAAGGTCCTCAAGGAAGCGACTGACACCGCTGAACGGACCGCCGCCCTCCAGAACGAGGTGACCCGCCTCAAGAGGACGCTCGAGGAGCGCAGGGTTTCCCTCGCCGATGCAGAGGAAGCGCTGGTGATGGAGCGGGACTCGTCGCTCCACTTCGCCATCGAGTTGGATGACTCCTTTGAGCGTAAGTATTAGTTTTTATTTTTTAGCCGGCTGCTTTCTTCTTGTCCTTGAGTTGCCTTCTTCTCATTCTTCCCTTTATTCTTTAGGACGCTTCCCGGAAACCCAGTGCCGCGCTGGGTGTGCCGTCGAGTTGCACCGGGAATATCTCCGGGGGCGCGGGCGCAACATCGAGCGGGATGCCGCTTGGGACATGGCGGAGCTTGGGCTAGCCATAGAAAACCGGCTGATCCACCTCGAGTGGAGTGTGGAGCGGCTGAAGACGGTCGACAAGGAGGTCATCACCGCCTTGTGGCCTGGACGTGGGGCTTGAGAGAGCCGCGCAGCCTTGTGGATGGAGAACGTCGTGGCTCGGCTCGTGGCCTGGAAGGCGTCAGCGGCACGAGCCGGCGCACAGATGGCACTCCGGTTCATTATGTCGTGGTACCGCGGCGTCGACCTAGACCGGCTGGCCACCATGCGGGACGAGCCGTTCGAGGAGCGGCTGGCACGCAAGCCTGTCCACGTCTGTCGGGCCAACTAGCTCGCCACGTACGCCAACCCGGACGAGCTCCTGCCGGCACTTGGCGAGGATGGCGAGTCGGTAGCCGAGGACTCCTTCAGCAACCCCCAAGGTCCGAAGGATGAGGAGGTCGCCTATGAGAGCACCGACTCCAGCACTGATAGTGGCGGCAAGAAGGCTGGGACCACGGAGGCTGCCTCGAAGGCCATGAAGGCCGACCCGAAGGCTGTGACCACCTCCGGGCTGACCGTCGAGCCGGCTGGCGGTGCGCCGGCTGGTGACAGGTTGGTGGCCTGAGCCCCCGGGCATCTTTACTTGTCTTTTCTTTTTTCTGCATGTTACACTCAAGTCCACCCACTGGGGGTGTATTGTAATGAACGTGTGTTGTGGGCCTTTACTATTTTTAACTTTTGTTTTGAATGCCCGATGAGCTTGTTTATTATGCATGGAGGCTCGTCCTTATCCCTTTTTTGCCCCCTTGGTTCCGTCCGTGCGGCCCATTTTCCCTTTGGTTTCTGCCCCGCCAGCCCGACAGCTGGGAGCCGGTCTGTAGTTGGGTTGGGGCGTCCGCCTCGGGGGATCCGGTTCCGAACTTGAGAACCGTGAGGGACTTTTGGGTAAGTTCAGTGGCAGAAGCGAGGACGGGGTCCGGCTGGACCTAGTCGGCTACTTCCTTGCAACCAATTTTTTCGTGTGCGCCAAGTTTTGCCGCCCCGAGGCCCCGTCAGCCGAACAGCCGGGAGCCGGCCTGTAGCTGGGGGGAGGGCTTGTTTGGTTCACACTACTTAGTCGGTTTTGGGAGGAGGCCTAGGACCAGCCGGAGAGCCCCCAGGCCCGGGAGCCGGTTAGTGAGGAGACCTTGAATGGAAACGAAAAGGGTGTGCCCCAAGAGCCGGCATGGGGCACCCATTGCATTCATAAGCTCCGAGGAGGGGAAGATACATACATACACTTGTTTTTTCAGCAGTAAAATGGACGGAGGAGCGCCGCGTTCCACGAGCGCTCGGTCTCCTCGCCGGAGGCGTCTCTCTTGCGCTTCTGTGGCTTCTGGGCGTATATCAAGTAGTACGCGTTGTTGTGCAGCGCCTTGATGACGATGAATGGGCCCTCCCATGGGGACGACATCTTGTGCTGGCCGGCTGTCCGCTGGATCCGCCTGAGCACCAAAAAGTGGATGGATCCGCTTGTTGTGGTAGTGTCGGAGTTTCTGCTGATAAATGGTCGGCCGGCTCAAGGCCAGTTTGTCGGCTTCTTCAAGTAGGTCGACGCCGTTTTCTCTCGCCTCCTTCGCATCCTTCTCCGTGTATAGGGTGACCTGAATCGAGTCAAACTCGATGTCGGTGGGAATGATCACCTCGAGCCCATACACAAGGAAGAAGGGTGCGTAGCCGGTTGGGCGGTTGGGTGTGGTCCTGAAGCTCCAAAGGAGAGCCAGCAACTCGTCGACCCAGCAGCCGGCTAACCTCACCAGCGGTGTTACGAGCCAGGGCTTGATGCCGGATAGGATTAGGCCGTTCGCCCTCTCGACCTGGCCATTTGACTGTGGATGAGCGACGGACGCCATGTCGAGATGGATGCCCTACTTGGAGCAGAAACGTGCCAGCGCGCCCTTGGCGAAGTTCGTGCCATTGTCGGTGATGATGCTGTGGGGGACGTCGTAGAGAACCATGATGTCATCGATGAACCGGACGGTCGTGGGGCCGTCCAGCTTCTTGATCGGCCTGGCCTCGATCCACTTGGTGAATTTTTCGATGACCACCAGCAGATGTGTCATGCCGCCTCGTGCGGTTATGAAGGGTCCCACCATGTCCAGCCCCCAGACGACGAAGGTCCATGAGAGGGGGATGGTCTGGAGGGCCGAAGCCGGCAGGTGGCTTTGCATGCTGAAGCGCTAGCAACCTTTGCACTTTTCGACCAACTTCTTGGCCTCCTCCAAGGCAATTGGCCAGTAGAAACCGTGGCGGAAAGCCTTGGCCACCAGGGTTCTAGAGGTCGCGTGATGCCCGCACTCGCCTTGGTGGATGTCGAGGAGGATCTCCTGGCCCTTTTTCGACTTTACACACTATTGAAAGACGTCGGTGGTCCTGCGATGGACGAGCTCGCGATTGGTGATGCTGTAGGCCAAGGACCGACGCTGGATTTGTCTTGCTATGGCCTCGTTTGGAGGGAGCTCGCCATGTAGAAGGAAATCCAGGATGGGCTGGGCCCACGAGGGAACCGAGACGAGGGTCGGCTCGGGAGCCCCGCCTGGGTGATCAGTCCCCGGGGTCGGCTCGCCAGCCCCCGGGGCCGACTCGCCAGCCCTCGAGTTTGGGACGACAGGACGGGTGTCGACTGCCATCATGACTCTCATGGCGTCGGAGCCGGCTGAGCTAGCGCCGGTAAGGCAGCCGGGGTGGGAGGAGCCAGTGGCGAAGATGCCGAGGGGGTAGTCGGAGCTGCCGATGGGCCTGCAGCATCGGCCGGTATGAATATGGACTCCGACTCTGGGGAAGGCTTGATTGATGGCTTGAGCAGCCGCTCAAGGGAGACACCGGCTGGGATGCCTGCCGGGTGGAGCTGATCTTTGCCAACCGCTTCGTTGTCCGCCCGCAGGATGTGGTAGAACTCACAGCCCTTGAAGGAGCTGGCGAGTTATTGTACGAGGAAGCGGTTACTGGCCATGTTGGCATCTTTGGCGTCCCATTCGCCAGAGACCTGCTGCACCATGAGGTCGGAGTCACCGAAGCATAGGATGTGCCTGATGCCGATCTCCCTGGCGAGCCAGAGACCATGGACGATGGCCTCATACTCGGCCACGTTGTTGGAGGCGGCGAGGTGGATCTGTAGGGCGTACTTGAGCTGGTCGCCTTTTGGGGAGGAGAGGACTATGCCGGCACCCAGGCCAATCCTCATTTTTGAGCCGTCAAAATGCATGCGCCAATGCGTGGAGACTGGGGGAGGCGACACGAACTCGGTCTCCACCCAGTCGACGAGGAAGTCGGCCAACGCTTGTGACTTGATGGCGGTACGCGGCTCGTACGGTATTTAGTGGTCGGCGAGGGCCATGACCCATTTGGCGATCCAACCGGTGAAGTCCCGGATGCTCAGGATCTCGCCGAGCGGGGCCGTACTCACCATTATGATGGTGTGCTCCTGGAAATACTACTTGACCTTCTTGGCGGTGAAGTAGATGTCGTAGCACATCTTCTCGTAGTGGGGGTAGTTTTGCTTGGAGGCGGAGAGGACCTCACTGAGGTAGTATACGAGGCATTGGACCGGTAGGGATTTGCCCTCCTCCAGGCACTCGACCACCAAGACGACGCTGATGACACAGGTGGTTGCCGCGATGTAGGCGAGCAAGGGCTCCTTCTCAGCCGGCGTGGCCACGATGGGCGCACAGGTGAGAGCCCTCCTGAGGCTGTGGAAGGTCTTGTCTGCCTTGTCGGGCCAGTCGAACATGCCCGACTTCTTTGTGTGGCCCGACTCGACTAGAGTTGTCTTGCGAAGGGGCCCGTAGAGGGGCAAGGCCTTATCCCCTAGCCGGTTGATGAACCGGCTGAGCGAGGCAAGGCAACCGGTGAGCTTGTGGACATCGCGGAGCCGGGTCAGCTTGGGCATGCGCTCGATCACGCTGATCTTCTCCGGGTTAGCTTAGATGCCACGGGCGGATACAAAGAAACCCAGGAGCTGGCCGACTGGGACGCCGAAGAGACACTTCTCCAGGTTGATATTGATCTTGTACTCGCACAGGTTCGCGAAGGTCTCCTAGAGATCGTCGAGGAGGTTGAAGTGCTTCTTGGTCTTGACGACGATGGCGTCGACGTAGATGTGGACGTTCCTGCCTATCTGAGGCAGGAGGCACTTCTGCATGCACCACTAGAAGGAGGCGTCTGCATTCTTCAGACCGAAGGACATGGTGATGTAGCAGTAGGCCCTGAAAGGTGTGATGATGGAGGTCTTGAGCCGGTCCTCCGGATCCAGCTTGATCTGGTGGTAGCCGGAGTAGGCGTCCAAAAGGACAGCAAATCGCAGCCGGCCGTTTAGTCGATGACTTGATCGATCCGCGGCAGGGAGAATGGGTCCTTGGGGAACGCCTTGTTCAGGCTAGTGTAGTCGATGCACATGCACCAGGTCTTGTTCTTCTTTAGCACCAGGACTGGGTTGGCTAGCCAGTTCGGGTGGAAAACTTCCATGATGAAGCCGGCTGCGAGCAGCTAGGCGATCTCTTCTCCTATAGTGCGCCACTTCTCCTCAGAGAAACAGTGTAGGGGTTGCTTGACCGGTTTAGCGTCCGGCCGGACGTGTAGTTCATGCTCGGCGAAATTCCTTGGCACACCCGGCATATCTTTGGGGGACCATGCAAAGATGTCACGATTCTCACGGAGGAAGTGGACAAGCTCGCCTTCCTATTTGCCGTCGAGGCGGGAACCGATGGTGATGCACTGCAAGGGGTTGGCCGGTTCGAGCGGGATCTACTTGGTGTCCTTGGACCACTGGAAGGTGGCCTCACCGACCGACTGCGAGGGAGGAGCCGGCACGGCCGGCTGGCTGGCAGCAAGGGCCATGAGTCGGTCGAGCTGTCGCTTTTCCTCGGCTATCTCCAGGGCCTTGGCCAGCTGGCTGCCGTCTCGAGCGCACTCATGCGACATCTTGTAGTCTCCCGCGATGTTGATGATTCCCTTGGGGCCCGACATCTTGAGCTTGAGGTAGGCGTAGTGGGGGATCACCATGAACTTGATGAGAGACGGTCGGCCCAGTAGCACATGGTTGGGACTCGCGAGGTCCACTACCTCGAACAACATCGGCTCGTGGCGGAAGTGACCGGGGCCACCTAAGAGGACGTCAAGCTTGATCTTGCCGACAGGGGAGTAGGACTTTCCAGGCAAGATGTCATGGAAAACCGTTCGGCTCGCCTGTAGGTCTTCTATTTTCAACCCCATCTTGCGTAGCGTGTCGAGGTAGAGGATGTTAATGTTGCTGCCACCATCAATCAGCACCCACGAGAAGTGGCAGGTGCACTTCTCGGTGGTGATGGTGGGGTCGAGGACCAGGGCATAGCTGTCGGGACTCGGCATCACAGTTGGGTGATCTTCCCGGCTCCAGGTGACGACTTCTCCGTCCAGTGCACGAACTGGGGAGTTGCCAGCATGGTGGCGTTCACCTCACAATGGAGCTGGCGTTGAGCATGTTTGCTCGTCTCTTCACTGGTGAACACAACGATGCAACCATCCTGGTTGGGGAACTGGTCGTGTAGGCGACCATCATTCTTGGCCGGAGCCGGAGCCGGTGCCGGAGCCGGCACGCGGGCGGGTGGCGTGGGGGGAGCCGGAAGGTCGTCCCTCGGGACAATCACTATGAGAAGTTGCACTGTCGGAGCCTGTGCGTGGAGGGCTTGGCCCCAAAGTGGTTCTTGTAGGGGAGGTCGAGCATCTGCTCGAGCATGAGCTTGGGCTGCCACACAATCTTGCCAGTGCGCTGGCGCTGGCTAGAAGACTGGGCAGCTGGCTCCTGTTCTTCAATGGTGGCAACCTGCCGACTCCCATAGCGGGAGTCGGGCTGATCATTCTTGCGCTTGTTGTTCTGCGGCTGCCGGTTGTCAGCAGCCGGTCGGGACGCCGCTGGCGTTGGCATTGCCTTGGCAGGCAGGGTCGTCTTGACCCGAATGGTGGAGTCTGCCGTGGCGTATTTGTCCACCTTGGTCATGAGCTCGGCTAGCATAGGCGGCTCGGAGCTCAAGAGTTTGTGCTTGAGGGGAGTGTCATCATGACAGCCTTCGATGAAATACTGTATGGCTTGCACCTCATGCACCCCCTCACAGGAGTTGCAGAGCTCGGTCCATCGGGTGAGGTAGTCATGGAGGGACTCATCCGGCCCCTGAAAACACATGGCCAGTTCATGGGGGCGGCCAGGCCGCTTGTAGGTGCCGGTGAAGTTGTGGACAAAGGCTTCCTCAAAGTCCATCTAGATGTTGATGTTGCCGGCCGCTAGGCTATTGAGCCAGGCGCGGGCCGAGCTGATCGGCATGAGGGGAGCGTAGCGGACGGCTATATGCTTGTTCCCCCTGGCGATGCCGACCGCGGTGGTGTAGTCGATCAGCTAGTCTTCAGGTTTGGCGGCCCCGTTGCACTTCAGGATGTCCTCGGGAGCGTGAAGCCAGTCGGGGACGACTCGTTGCGGATTCGGAGGCCAAAGCACGCCGAGCCGATCGAGCCCGAGGAGGGCCGAATACGCGAGCCGGTCGATGCGGAGGCGGGTGTCATTCTCGCTGTGGGGGACCCATGGCCCGAGCCGGGCCGAGAGTTCGGGCCGGATAATAGCAGGAACCGACCGTTCCGGCTCGCATTGTGGGGGGTGGCATGTGCCCACGGCTGCGCCGGCTACCGGCAGCCGGCGCCTCGTGGTGGTGGCCGCTGCGAGGCGGGTTGTTGGTGGGTCGGCTGTTTACAGCCGTCTGCTCGTTCTCCGGCAGCTGAGTGCCGAGGATTTCTTGCCTCGACCCGGCGGCCGAAGGTGCGAGGGGAATAGGAGTGCTAGGCCGGCTGACGGCCAGCGGTCCCCGTGCCCTCGTGCTCGGGCCGAGGGCCTTCGGAGGTGGCGGCGCCTGCCGTGAGCTGGTGCTGCTGTGCGTCGGCGGCGTCAATGAGCTCCTTGATGTGATTCTCGCGGGCGGCATGTTCTTTGCCCTCCAAGGTAGCCAATTCCCCGTAGGCTACCTTGGCAGCCCGCAGGTTGGCCGCGGCAGTGTCGTAGACAGGCATGTTGCCGCCCAGGATTTCGGCGACCATGCGGCCGCGGTTGCGCATAGCCCCACACCATCTAGGCTCGGTGCCAGCCGGGGTGAGACCGTAGGCGGAGGCATACTCCCGCTGAGCAGCCTCCATGCGACGCCATGTGGCCATGAGGGTACTTACATCCTCGAACAGGAGGTAACGAGCCGCCTCCAGCTCGGCTGTGGCGACAGCAGGGTTTGCCGTCGGGGCGATGGGGGTGCTCAACCCCCGAAGGGCCGCGCCGAGCGGATCGGAGGTGCCAACGCGCGCCATGGTGGCGTCAGCCTCGGCCCATGCGCGGGCATAGGAGGTGGAGGAGATGATGGCCATTGCTCCCATGCGGACGTGAGAGCTGCTGGACAAGGTTGCAGCGAGTGCGCCCACGACTATGGGCGGGTCGGAGCAGTTGAGCACCAGGCTAGGGTACTCATTGGCGACCGGCACTTTGGCAATGCTTAGCTTGCCGAAGCACTCGGTGAGCGTGTCAATGTCAAGCGTGAGGTCGACGATGTTGCCCACAGGGCCTGCCGGAGCAAGCCCCACAAGCCTGTGGTTTCTCCTGGACGTGTGGTGGTGTCGGAGAATGGCGAGGGGTCCCGCCCAGAGCATGAATCCGGCCGGCACCGCGTACGGCCCCACGGTGGGTGCCAATTGTTGTCATTTTCTCATGGGGGGTCACGCGAGATGGCAGATGCTATGGGGTGGCTTATCGAGGTGAGGGCAAGGCTGTCGTGGATGATCCGAGATGGGTATGCGAATAGCACACAGTGGTTTACCCAGGTTCGGGCCTCTCCGGAGAGATAATACCCCTACTCCTGCATATCTCTATAACTAAGGTATATCCGGTACATGGTTGCTCCTGGAGTTGTTTGGGGAGGAGAGCCATGAGGCTCCGTGCCTCATACGTGAGTCTGAGAGTGGGGATGAGAGGATGTGAGGGCAGCTAGCCCCCATATGTGGTGGGCATGAGGCCTCTTATATAGGCATGGATGGGTAGCTTGGGATGTAAGCCACAATGGGTAGCTTACATTCCAAGTAGCTTGAGGTGTAAGCTACCATGGGTAGCTTACATGTCAAGTGACATGTAGTTTGTGGACTAAGCTATGTCTGTCCCCTATCGCACTTTATAAATCAGTGTCCAGGGGCAGGTTACACTGGAGAGAGTACTGCATGATGCGTGTACAGTGTGCTCCTGCTCGCCAATAGGGCACCGCCATGAGATATGGCCGTCTGGTCCACGCGTGTCCAATGGGTTCGAGAACTATGTAGACATGACCGAGACACCTCTACGGTCAATAACCAATAGCGGGACCTGGATGCCCATATTGGCTCCTACATATTCTACGAAGATCTTTATCGGTCGAACCTCTATGTCAAGGATTCAGTTAATCATGTATGCTGTTCCCTTTGTTCTTCGGTATGTTACATGCTCGAGATTCGATTGTCGGTATCTGTATACCTAGTTCAACCTCGTTACCGGCAAGTCTCTTTACTCGTTCCGTAATACAAGATCCCATGGCTAACACTTTAGTCATGTTGCTTTAAAGGCTTGTTGCGATGTTGTATTACCGAGTGGGCCTTGAGATACCTCTTCGTCACACGGAGTAACAAATCCCAATCTTGATCCATGCCAAGCCAACAGACACCCTCAGAGATACCTGTAGAGCACCTTTATAGTCACCCAGTTACGTTGTGACGCTTGATACACACAAGGTACTCCTCCAGTGTTAGTGAGTTGCATGATCTCATGGTCATAGGAACATATACTTGACATGCAGAAAGCAGTAGCAATAAACTGACATGATCATATGCTACGTTTGTAGTTTGGGTCTTATCCATCACATCATTCTCCTAATGATGTGACCCCATTGCCAAATGACATCTCATGTCCATGACTAGGAAACCATAGCCATATTTGATCAATGAGCTAGTCTACCACCGGCATACTAGGGACATGGTGTTGTCTATGTATCCACACATGTATTTGAGTTTCCGATCAATACGATTCTAGCATGGATAATAAACAATTATCATGAACAAGGAAATATGATAATAACTAATTTATTATTGCCTCTAGGGCATATTTCCAACACAAACATCATCAAGCAAAACAAAAGAGTATCACGGCAACCAAAAGCAATTGTTTTGTGAAAAAGCAACAAACACCAAATGCTCTCTCACTCGAAGCCTAATGATATATATACACTTCTTCCCCTTTGGCAACAAGTTACCAAAAAGTTCAAAGGCATATAACTAATCGTTCTTGGGCTGATCTCCTCCGGTTGTCGATGAAGGAGCCGAGAGCATGGCGTCAGTGAAGATCTCTACAGATGTCGTTGATGGAGCTGGAGTGAACACTGGAGGAACTAGAGCTGATGGAGCAGGAGTTGTGCTGATAGTAGCAGGAGCTGATGAAGAGGGTCTCAAGTCTGGTGCAGGCACTGTGGCTGATCTAGCCTGATTGGTGAACTGGGTGCCTGGCTCGAGAGGTGATTCATCCTCATCCTCATCATCATCATCATCTGAAGTAGAAGAGACTCGAGGGATGTGCACGGAATCAACTTCCTTCTGAAGCTATATAACTGTCTTGGACAACTGTCCACCTTATCACCAAGAACCTTGATTCTTGTCTCAAAGATCCTCACTAGACTGTTCTGGTTGTCCAGAATCCCCTTGACATCCTTCTGCATGCCCTGGACATCTGAGATCAGAAGATCCGTTTGCTCGTTCCTGGATCTAGGGGCTCGAGCACTAGCGGCTCGAACAGCTTCTGCTTCTGCCTCTGTTGTAGCAGATGTGGGATGATCTGGGTCCATCACCACAACATTATCCTCGAAATCTGGCTGTAGGGGCAGATGTGGATGATCTAGAGCAAAAATGTGCTTCTCCAGCTGAGAGTTGATGATCAACTGGATGTAGGGTGCATAACAGCAAGAGCGCTTTTGATCAGAAGTAACCCTCTTGATTGTCTCAACAATCAAATCCATGACTCTAATCCTAGTGTTCCTGTCAAGGTGGATCAACATGTTAATGGAGTAGCCTCGGATCATCTTGTCATCTCTTGACTTGGGAATCCAGGTGTGCCTCAAAATGGTGTTCATTGTATGGAGGCCTGCTTGCAGATAATAGATAGATCCTAGCTTGTGTGATTGCACCTTGTCTGCAGGGATAGGAGTATACATATCTTTCATGGCATTATGACTTGCCTTGGGTTCTGAGTATACATCCAGATCACCTTCGTGAGCTTCTAGAACTTCCAGTAGAGCAGCCCATTCCTCAACAATGGATTCATACCTAGCACCTTCAGTCATCCATACAATTCTACCATCTCCGTAGAAATGAGCAGTGGAGTAGAATTGCATGATCATCTCGTTGTTCCATGCAGTAAGCTCTCTTCCAATGAACTTGTCCAGACCAATGCAATGGAAGTTATCTTGGACACATGGGAAGTAGTTCACATTATCCTTGATGAACTTCCAATCGATATATCTCATATCGCTAACAGTTGGGCTCTTGTCAAGCAACACTGTCTCATAAAAATCATGTTGCTCTCTTGTGTAGAACCTGTAGTCAATAGCAGTTTTCCTCCTCTAAGCATAAGGATCTATGGATCTCCAAGCTCTCAATCCCGAGTATTTCCTCTTCTTCATGTCCTCGGCAACTACATGGCTGGCATCATGCACTGGAAGATGTGGCCTGAGCTTCATCAAAGTAGTCAAGTCATCATCATCTTCAGTTCTGGAGGCAGTCCCTTTGTTCTTCTCTGAAGCTGGAATGTCTCTAGTAGTCCTATTGGACTTCTGTGCAACAACCTTCTTGGATGTAGTCTTAGTGCTCTTGGAAGTCCCAGTCTTTGGCATAGCATCAGCCATCAGCTTCTTAGCTTTCTTCTTGGGAGGGACTTTCTCAACATGTTCTTCCTCCTCTTCCTCAACAGCAGCACCAGCAGCCTCCTCTGGATCTTCATACATAGAGGTAGGTCTGTGAGTCACATAGACAATCCTCTTCCTGGACTTTTCTCCCCTGCCTTCTTGGGCATAGCCTTCCTAGGGACCTCAGCTGACATAGTTGACCTAGCACTCTCATGTGCTTTGAAAGTTTAAGCAGGTGCATAAATTTTGCTGACAATTCTCCTGGATGAAGTAGCTTTAGTTGCTGATTCTTGGCAGCCTTTTCTTGCTTCATGGCAAGAATCTCCTCAGGAATGAAATCAGAATCTTCTTCATCAGAGTTGAGCTTCTTCCTGGTCCTAGTGGCACCCTTGGGCAACCCATGAGAGCTGGAGGTGCCTGGATGTGAGAAAGAACTGGCTTATGGGCTTGTGCCAGAACTCATGTCAACTCCCTGCTCTGCCAAATTCTGACTATCCTCTGAGCCTGACACACTAACCCTGTGAATAGAGTATAGGAGAGCAGAAGTAGATGAGTCAACATAAAATGAGGCTGGTTTTTGAAATTTGAACAATGAATTTTCAAGATTTTTGCATTCTGTCAAATAAATATCAGTACAGCCGAAACAGAATTTTCGGCGAGGTCGAGACTGACTGACTCTTTAACCAAACCTTGGCACACTTTTTGGTCAGACCAAAAAGAGAAACTCGGTTCTACCGAGTCAGTTCTCAGCTACACAGAAAAGCACATCGGTGAGACCGATATGTCCGTTTCGGTTCCACCGAGATTTATCGGGCGGACGGTAAAACTCTAGAAAATTCGTCATTCGCAAGATTTTGGAGTTTTGAGTGGATAGGAATACGTGCAAAGGGTGTAATGATGATAAACATGATTCTAATGGGCAAGAATCGGACGAGGAGAGCAATAGAGATCGAATCCGTACCCTAGCTTGGTGGGGACCCTCTATGGCGGCAACGAGGGAGTGGATTTCATCGGCGACGGCGATTCCTAGCGGTGGAGGATCACAGGGAGACAAGGGCGATGACCAGAGGTCTCGTAGGCGGCACCTTAGGGTTTTGAGGCGCGACGAATGAGATTGAAATTCAAAGCATCAGGGTCCACAACTTATATACCCACCGCTTTCAGTGACACCGATTCTAATTTTTTAGTGTCACCGAGTGCCTCAATTGTCAGCTAACAGGGACACTTGGTGTAACCGAGAAAATGTAATCGGTGGTACCGAGATTGAAAACCAGATATCCTAGGCATTCGGTGAGACCGAGATTTTGTGGTTGGTTCCACCAAGATGCACTTGGGAGGTTTTAATGGTCAGTTCTTATCGATATGGAACTCTGAGTGCTCCACACACAGAGGGATCGAAAAGCACTTGTTCAAATTTAGTGATGTAGCATGAATAGAGTATGAGGTCAAAAAGCATAGATAGCTAAAGAAGTGGTCCTAGGCATTCTTGTATATCCAATTGACAAAAGAAAAATCAAAAGCCAAATAGCAACAATCGGATATCCTCGAATGAGAAAATAAATGCATACCAACATGCTGACACAATAAGATGTCAAATGGAATCATGGCAAATATGCACAAACACTCATAAGTCGTGAGCACCCAATGTACGTGCACAGTGATCCTAGAGATCAATGCTCACTGAACACATAGAAACTGAATAACAAGAGTCTTACATCCATTACATACCGCTTTACTCAAATATGGCCTTCATGGCCAAGTCTTCATATGATTGCAGCTAAAATCTTCAATGATAGCGTGAACCCATGTCATCTGCCTTAACCCTATAGGCATTCTGACTGGGAAGCGTCTTAGCTTGCACGTCCGTCAACAAGGTAATCTTCATCATAACCTGATCTTTCATGCTTGGCAAATAAAATAACCAGTGGCAAGCCAATGAGTACTTTGAATGTACTCGCAAGCAACCCATGTTTGGAACAAGGCAATAATAATGCATGATGTAACACTAATAGGTAAGTTTTGCAAAAAGCTAGTTTTGAGTGCAATGACATGATCAAGTAACTTAAGTGAGCATGCATCATCCATAGACAGGTGTTCATAAGAACACGCCATAGTCATCATCATAAGCAGGGGGTTGGACATCTCATGTTCAACCATCACACCAAGTCCTCAGACTTGTCCCATATACCGTCTCAACATCTCATGTTCCATCATCATGCCAAGTCATCCGACTCGACTCGAGTATCATCCTTGTCACCACACACCCACACCAAGTTTTGAGGAAACATCTGGACATAGTCTAAGAAGCACCACCCAACTATCCTTGACTGTGGACACGACTATTCGAATAGTTTCACACTCTGCAGAGGTTGCACACTTTACCCAAAAGACTCGGGGAACTTCCGTTTCATCCATGACTCACGGTATGTAACATATCGGAGGTAAGCACCCGAACAATGCCTTTCCCCTGGCGATACTAAACAAAGAGTCCACTCGATTGGTACCCATCCCTCACGATGTACATCACACGAGCCTCGCTCCAGATCGTACCATCCATGAGGGGACCAACGGTGTGCCCAGTGCCTATAAAGATAGCGCATGATAGTCCATTCCGGTACGACCCCGTATAAAGAGTGACCACGCCACTCCCACCACTAGTAATGCGGGCTCCTTGCCAGTACCCACCAAGGTAATCAACAAAGCCCCTTCCCATATAGGGCTAGAGTGGTTTTACGTGTAAGGTTGGGATGGTCGAAAAATCTTAAATCTAATCCGTTTTCAGAAACAACACACACTCACCTGCTCCCGTACACCACTTCTTTATCAAGTGGCTACCCAGCTCATCATCATCTCCCTCGGGCATTAGTGGCACCCGACGGGGTTCTCGAAAAGTCTTTGAAATCATTTCTTCTCCATCACTATGCATAAATCCCATCCCACACGCGTAGCATATTCTAGCATCCTATCTACACCCACCCGCACAACCCTCGTAAGGTGGTAGGGTCATGCACGATGCAAGTGTCAATGGTAAGGGTATCGAAGGCAACACACCGATGGGGGGATACCACATCATGATCAAACATTAAAACAACAAGTGCCATATGTCATGAATAAAAAGTTTCTTAACATGGTCAAAGGGCTTTTTGCCTGGCTTAGCAATGCCTTCGAGGTCTTCACACGCTTCTTATCCACTCCGAGCACTTTGTCTACCTCGTCAACTATCGTCGAAAACAACCACGATAAGCAACACAACAAACAAATAATAAAAGTGTTCTATAGATAGGAAATATATTTTTCTTATACCTCTCTAGTCATGAGAAAAATATATAAAATGGTTGAACTAGAGTTGGATCAACGATGATTTTGTAATGGAGGAATGGAGGAATTGATGTCCCGATAAGATGTTTATAGAAAAGATGTTTAAAAATATGGGTGAACGCACTCATTTAATAGGGCATGATTTTAGAAACGTCTAGGAAGTGGTTTTTCTGGTTTTGTAGTTGGTAAGAATATCCTAGGGATTTTCAAAGTGGGCTATACATGAATAATTATCTCAATTATTTGGGTGGCAGAGAGGCACTAGGAAAAAATCTTCCCTAAATAGGGCATGAATTTATACTCACGTAGGAACTTGAATCACTCCATTTGGAGCTATAAAGGATGAGCTATAGATTTTACAAAGTGGTTCTAATAGTTCAAATTTGGATTTAAATTTGGCCATGACATAAAGGTGTGGAGGAAAATAATGAAGGTGACACCATTAAATAGGTGGCATTTTTATAAGGATGCTGAAATTTGAATCAACAAATTTGGAGCTACAAAGAATTTAATATGGATTTAGCAAATTCTGGAAAAACCGAAATTGGGAAGAAGGGGTTTTACCCAATGGGCCATTTACACACTGGGCGCAAGATAGCCACTGGGCGCACTAGGCCAGCCGAGACGCGCACACGAGGTGCGACGTCGTTGGCGCATTCCGCCAAATGCGCCTTCGGTCGGAGAAGGTGCCATTACTTGGGGCCGTCTCCACTTACCCCGCCCCGGCCCAGCCTTTGTGTCGCTTACAGGTGGGCCCCACCGGTCCCTTCCCTTCTCTCCCGCCCATCCCCTTCTTCTTCCTCGTGACAGGGCAGAGAGGGACGTCGGCCGTTGTGGTTCCGGTCGCCCTGCCGCAGCGGGTGCCGAGCCAGTGGTCCGGGCAGACGCCCGACTCCATGTCGCACCCAGGAGTGGTCACTTGAGCCACGGGGACGCTCGGGGCGAGCGGCTCATCGGCAGGAGCGGACGGCGGCACCGGCGTATCTTGGGGCGTGGCTCAGTCGTGCGGGAGGGAGCCCTAGGTTTCCAGGGAGGCGGAGAATGCCATGGGGATCCCCTGGAACGGGAGTTGAGGCGCAGGAGGGGCTGGCCCGCTCGAATCCAAGCGAAGCCGAATGGCAGCAATGGCGGTCGTTAGTGGAGGAGGAGGGAGCGGGAGCGAGAGGGCTCGGTCTGAGGAGGTCCAAGGGAGAGTGGGAGAGCCAAGGGGGACAAGAGGGGGCTCGGGAATGGTCTTCAGGACGGGAACGACCAGAGAGAGCTCGGGAGCGCCTTGGATGCCCTCGGGCGAGGAGAGCACGTGCACCAGGGCTACCTTGGAGGCTTGCGAGCGTCAGGGAGGAGCGTGAGATGCCGAGGGGAGATGCCTGGCGTGCGTAGACACCCATCCATAGTCGGCCATGAGCTACAGGACAACTCCTGTTGGCAGAGCGCCGATTTTGCATGCCGAATGCGTGGTCCCCATGCCAACTCATGTCTGGAGGAATCTTTTGGCCTGGTAACTATGTTTGGCATGCAAGGCATGCATGTTATAGGTCATTGGTAAATTTCCAGGGTAAATGGGGCTGTTTACATGGGCTTTCCACATGGGGTAAGTTTGAAGCAGCAAACTTGGGCCTGATCTAGAGGGTTTTTACTCTAGGGCACTATTGATAAAATTATGTCTAGTAGCCCTAGGTATGGGAGGACTATACTCCCACCAATTTTCAAATCTTGGAGATGAGAGGGCAAGGTACTTGTAGTACAAAGCTACTTTTACTGCCATAATGAAGGTGTAGATGAACTGCTCATATTTTCCATATGAGCATGCCACCTTTGGGCTTGGATAGATGCAAATGATGCCTTGGAAAGGTTTGGGGGCATTTTTAGGAACATAATAAGGGGATAGGGGAAGGAAGAGGTCTTGCCATGGTAAAAGAGAGGGAGAATGAGGGAGTTACCCCACAAATAATTGACCAGAGGCCATGGCAAAGTTACTGGAGGTAGAAGAGGGTTATAATATGTTGTGCTAAAAAGTTGGGGACAAGGGGAATCTTTTTGGGCCTACTTTGCTTGTCCACAAGTTTATGGCTGAAGGTGTTTGTGCTATGATTGGGCTAGGTAGGGGAATCCTATGACCTTGAGATTTACCAGGGGTAAATGGTAAGTCCATTTGGTCCCGATCACAAGTTTTGAGATGATTTGAAGAAATTTGATAATGTAAACTTGGTAAACCCTAAAAATCAACAGAATCAGGTTTCTGTAGAACTAGGTCTGCAAACCTATTCTCCTTGATGCACCACTCAGTGTAGAATCATCATTTTGGTAATAGAGCATGCCCACAAAGTTTGGGATCATTAGGACATACTTCACAATGTAAAGTTGATCAAATTTGGCTCTCGACAGGAATGGTTTTAGGATATTTTGGTGAAACTTGGCAAGATCAACAGATATATCGTATGCGACATGCTAGGATTTTCCTGGATTTAATTGGGAATATTTCTTATAGAAATATTTCAAATGCTTGAAATAGGCAGAAGTGGTTTTGAAGGGTTTTGTCCAATATTTGGAACACGACCATGTGTTTAAACTCTCATATATGGACAATATATGTACACTGAGTTCCTAATTTTTTCCCCAAATATTTTTAAAGTATTTAAATATTTTCCCTATAAAAGACCATTTCTGGTCTTAAGAAAAAGCCTTTAAATAAAATATGAAAATAATCTTTTAAAATAATATTTGTGGTTCTGGGAAGTTATATACATAGTAGGTTCCAAATAAAGCATTTGGAAAAAAAGGATCCACCCAATTTGGGGACTTGCAGTGCAAATCTCAAATCAAGGGGTTTTGCAAACCTAATTTGAATAAAACCTATTTGGCCAAAATAATATTTTGTAAAAATATAATTAAGTCCTATTCACATGTCATGATCATTGGACAAGAGTGGGGATCAAGGAAAAGAGTTTTGAGAGTAGGAGGGATTTTATGAATATAGAGCACTAGCAGGCAATCAGACAATCAACAATCAAGTCAAGCATAACAAGCACACAAAAGTTTTAATTGGCCCTGATTTTTGAGTCATGATAACTTAGTCATGAGGCAAATCATAGGGTGTGACAGACCAACCTCCCTTACAAGAATATCGTCCCCAAGATTCCTAGGCTAGGCGTAGAAGAGATGCAGAAATTCAGAGGTGAGGTAGTCTTCACATTCCATGTTGCTTCTGCTCCGGCATGGTTGTCCATCTGGGTCTTGAAGTGCTTGATGATATGTCTTCGAGTGCACTGTTGACTTCTTCTAAGGGTGAATGGGTTTCCAGCAACCTGCTAGGCTTGCCTAATGGTTAAGGGCTTGGTGGATGAGGTCTTGGCAAGGCCTGGCTTATGTGTGTATCCCAAAGTCAGAATACCTGGCCAAGGGGCGTGTTTGTGTGCTGGTCCTTGGACTGCACACATTGGTTAGTGACATCTAGATGTCTCGTGTTAGAATGGAAGGGTCGAGTCTCAGTGTAGCTTCTCATTGACGGCAAAGTCCTTATCTTCCTTAAAGCAGGAGGTCTCCAGTCGTAGGTGGTCTCCATTCTTGAGAGTGCTGAGGTGCGTCATCGTGGGCTTCTCGTCAAGGTCTTCTGCTTGAGTAAGTTGCCCAGGTAGGTTCTTCATTCTTCTTTGTTCATTTTTATTCATCATCCTGGACGCA
Source organism: Hordeum marinum (assembly GCA_022496015.1). NCBI lineage: Eukaryota > Viridiplantae > Streptophyta > Magnoliopsida > Poales > Poaceae > Hordeum > Hordeum marinum. The sequence continues at coordinate 484,395,297 of CM039673.1, forward strand.
CATTTTTGGAGGGTCCTTGAGTGTTTGGTCTAGTCATCTCTCTATGGCAAAGTCTGTGTTGGGTCTCGTCCCTAAGACTGAGCTTAGAGACTAGGTGTCAAAACGGGTTCTACTATATGGGAAGGCTCTAAGGGGGGTCCTAGATGAGCTGGCTACCCAAAAATATAGACCAGCCATCCAATCCCAGGGTCTGAGGCTTGGCAAGAGGGGTGAACTATCTTTGACAGGGGGGTATACCATGATCGAGTTAGGTTCACGTCCCTGATTGGACCAAAAAGGGGGCTAGCATTGAGGTCATAACAGTCGCTCCACCCTGTTCCAGGCATCTAAAGGGAGTAGGGATGTCATGCTCAACGTACCCCATCAAAGTGGTGGAGTGAGGGGTGTTATTACCTCGTCGGTTCCTTCCAAGTCAGGAACTAATAGGTGAGTGGTTAAATCAAGGGGCTCTTAATCCTCTTGGTGTGCAAGGGCTTCATCCTTCTTGGACGTCGGTGCTTCTTGATATACTCTAGTTGATGTAGCTGGCAGAGGAGTGGTGGTTGACTTCTTTTGCTTCTTCTTCGTTGTTGTTGTGGCTTCGCAATCGCAGTGGTCCTTCTTCTTGCTTGGTCAGGAAGTCTTCTCCTTTAGGGAGGGTGCTTTGCGAAGTCCAACTCCTTCAAGGTGGAACCATTTATGCTCTAGAGGCATGGCAAATGGTGTTCCTGGGGCTGGTCCAAACAGGACTAAGGTGTTCCTCCTCTTATTGGGTAAATAAGTATGTCATCTCAGAGGACAACAATCTATTTCCCGACGTATCACATAGACACATCGCTCATGGGATATGTGAGAGGAGCGGGCATCCGTTTCGGATCGTCACTAGTATCAAGGGTTTGTGGTCCAACCTAATAGAGGTGTTCGTGGCCACCTTCCTTATGGAGAGGGTGGGGTGGTCACGATGGGGTATCGACCATGGTCTTTTCACTTAGGGCCAGAGCCTATGGTCTTAGCCCGACCGCGTCATGGTCCGGTAAAGCTTCGGGTTTCAAGGAGCTTAGGATGTGAGTGAACGTCTAACACCTTATCCTGAGCACAACTATTAGATGCCAATAGTACTGCCTATTACTCCAAACAAAAACACCCTATATCCTCGAAGGTATCATCTCATATAAATCAACTCCAATACTACACATGCTACTCATATCTCTAGGGCTTGAGGGAAGGACTATGTTGAAAATCTCAAATGCATACTATAGCTAACTCACATATATCCCTATAAAAAATCTTTGGGATAATTTTCAATCCGCTAAGCTTGATCAAGACATTACCAATCCAAGATCTTGTTTCCTTCCTACGAATCCAATTAACCGATCCTCGAATATCATCCACTATTACATGATTCATTACTCCTACAAATCTAGCAACGATGGTGTCCAACATAATCTCCTCGAGTTCATATAATCCACATAACATTGCAAGGTCTATCATCATGAACTTCCAATCTCATGGCCAACTACACTCCAAGGTCGAGCTTATATAGATCCCTGAATTATCCCTAACATCATCCGATTCCTTCAACCATCATCCACCGAAAACATGGTATCATTATCAAGATCATTGGACTAAATCCAAATTATTCTGAACCATGTGGTTTGATTGATCTCGAGCACCTATTAGAATCACCTATGTAAATCCAAGGTTTACATCTAGTAAGAATTCCCTACTAGTTACTTCCACTCGCTATCATATCAGCATCAATCCAATATTAATATTATTGCCAAAGTCAAGTCATTATCCTCCAAGAATTTCAACCTATGATCACAATGGTCCTACAAAATCCAATTTGCTCAAGGTACAAGCAAGTTATGCTACTCTATCAATCAGTACCCACCAAGTTCGTCTACCAACACTAAACCTCGTAATCCACCAAAGGATATGAACTGCTTGCTCAAGACATCTATTATGCCTAAATCCAATCATTGTCCACAATTGTATACCCTTAGAACGATCCTTCCTATGGCATCAAGGTTCTTGTGCTAGAGTAAGAATGAAGGATGTTTGTTCACTCTGATCACTAGCTCCATAACGAACCCAGTGCAAAGCATGGGTTATAGAAGCTCAATAAGTGCTCTGGCAATTTCTTGTATTAAACATGTGATTAGAGACTTGTTCTGGGGAGCTTGTGAGGTATAGGTTGGTCAAGGGAGGGGTTTCCAATCCTGAGGGAAAAGCATAACTCTACGGGGTTGCGTCTGGTTGAGTACGTTGTAGTCGAAGACTTCGGGGTCGGTTGTTTGTCGAGGTGGATCCTTGGTGTATCTGGTCTTGCTGGTCTTAAGTTGACGAGATTGGGGAGAGGGAAAGTAGCATAGAGGAGCGTGCCTAAGGGGGTGGTATAATGCAAGTGCAATCAAGCAAGTGCCGAGAAGGCCAAACACAAACATCAAGGCAAGGTAGGTGATATAGTCGCGCACTTGTTGCTTAGGGAAAAAGTGTGACTTACACCAAAGCACAAACAAGAAAAACAAGCACCACACATCATGGTTCCATTCGAACCATCATACGAACTCGACTTCGCATAGGGAACACATGACTTATCCTACCCTAGGGGTTCTCAGACTCATTAGTCGTGCTTGCTTTGTGCCTTGGAGAGGAGTCCTCTTAGTCTTCTGGGTCTTCTTCAGGTGTCACTATGTCTCTAGTTATTGTTCATCAAAACGATCCTGGTTGCTCCTGAAGAGTCCTTGACGACTTCAGGTCTGTTGAGTTGACGACAAAGGTGATTCTTCACGACTATTGTTGACAGGGTCTTCTGGTGTTCTTGTGTTTGTAACAATGCCTTCTTTTCTTCTGAGGTGTCGAGCATTCCAGGTAGGCAATCTTTTATGCAATGACATTAACAAGGCATGGTAGAGTTGTATCCTTCCGGTCACATTGACGATATCATCGGCACCAAGAGCGGGGGATGATGAGAACCGTTTTCCTGCTCACTATAGTGAGGCGGACCAAATGGCGAGGTTCTCATACACCGGTGGTTACCGATATAACAACGAAAAGGACAGGGTTGCTCTATTAGCGATGCATTATCATGACATTGCATGTCTTGTGCCCTAGTCATCGAAGGCCAGGGTGGCTTTATGCTGGGGCTGTGTCTAGGGTGTCACCATCATCTAAGTCTTGACATCCTCATCCTTCGAGAAGGTGTCTTCTACTGGTAGCTCCTTGTCTAGTGTTGCCAATTTGGGTCCAAGATATGTTGCCAATCGTCTGGCAAGGTGGCTTCGTTCTAGGTTACCCACGAGGATTACAAGGAATCCCATGGTCACGGGCACAAGGGTAGTAGCGATCATTTGCAAAGTTTGGAAAAGTAGACGAGGAGAGCCAAAAGGAAAAAATGGTGGAAGTGCTAGGCACAATCCTTCAGTTTATTTGAAAGCTTAGAACAACTAAGAAATATGGTAGCCTTTGCAAGTGTTTGAAGGGTCTGGGAAAACAATTTTGTCCTAACTAACGTCCATGCTAACTAAGGGCTTCCTACAGTCAGGATGGCTCTGATACCAGCTCTGTGGGGACCCCGACTCATAAGTCGTGATCACCGAATGTATGTGCAAAGTGATCCCAGAGATCAATACTCATTGAACACACATAAACTGAATAACAAGAGTCTTACATCCATTACATACCGGTTTACTCAAATATGGCCTCCATGGCCAAGTCTTCATATGATTGCAATGGAAATCTCCAATGATAGCGTGAACCCATGCCATCTGCCTTAACCCTACAGGCATTCTGACTGGGAAGCGTCTTAGCTCGCACATCCATCACTAAGGTAATCCCCATCATAACCTGCTCTTTCATGACTGGCCAATAAAATAACCAGTGGCAAGCCAATGAGTACTTTGAATGTACTCACAAGCAACCCATGTTTGGAACAAGACAATAATAATGCATGATGTCACACTAATAGGTAAGTTTTACAAAAAGCTAGTTTTGAGTGCAATGACATGATCAAGTAACTTAAGTGAGCATGCTCAACCATAGACAGGTGTTCATAAGAACACGCCATAGTCATCATCATAAGCAGGGGGTTGGACATCTCATGTTCAACCATCACACCAGGTCCTCAGACGTGTCCCATGTATCGTCTGAACATCTCATGTTCCATCATCATGCCAAGTCATCCGACTGGACTCAAGTATCATCCTTGTCACCACACACCCACACCAAGTTTTGAGGAAACATGTGGACATGGTCTAAGAAGCACCACCCAACTGTCCTTGAGCGTGGACACGGCTATTCGAATAGTTTTACACTCTACAGAGGTTGCACACTTTACCCACAAGACTCAGGGAACTTCCGTGTCATCCACGACTCGTGGTATGTAACATACCCGAGGTAAGCACCCGAACAATGTCTTTCCCCTGGCAATACTAAACAAAGAGTCCACTCGATTGGTACCCAGCCCTCACGATGTACACCACACGAGCCTCGCTCCAGATCGTACCATCCATGAGGGGACCAACGATGTGCCCGGTGCCTATAAAGACAGCACATGATCGTTCATTCCGGTACGACCCCGTATGAAGAGTGACCACGCCACTCCCGCCACTAGTAATGCAGGCTCCTTGCCAGTACCCACCAAGGTAATCAACAAAACCCCTTCCCATAGAGGGGTAGAGTGGTTTTACATGTAAGGTTGGGACGGTCGGCAAATCTTAAATCAAATCCGTTTTTGAAAACCACACACACTCACCTGCTCTGGTACACCACTTCTTTATTAAGTGGCTACCTAGCTCATCATCATCTCCCTCGGGCATTAGTGGCACCCGACGGGTTTTTCGAAAAGTCTTTGAAATCATTTCTTCTCCATCACTATGCATAAATCCCATCCCACTCACGTAGCATCTACTAGCATCCTATCTACACCCACTTGCACAACCCTCATAAGGTGGTAGGGTCATGCACGATGCAAGTGTCAATGGTAAGGGTATCGGAGGCAACCCATCGAAGGGGGATACCACATCATGATCAAACATTAAAACAACAAGTGTCATATGTCATGCATAAAAAGTTCCTTAACATGGTCAAAGGGCTGCTTGCCTCGCTTAGCAATGCCTTCAAGGTCTTCACACGTTTCTCGTCCACTCTGAGCACTTCGTCTACCTCGTCAACTATCGTGGAAAACACCACGATAAGCAACACAACAAACAGATAATAAAAGTGCACTATAAATAGGAAATATATTTTTCTTCGACCTCTCTGGTCATGAGAAATATATATAAAATGGTTGAACTAGAGTTGGATCAACGATGATTTTGGAATGGAGGAATGGAGGAATTGATGTCCCGATAAGTTGTCTATAGAAAAGATGTTTACAAATATGGGTGAAGGCACCCATTTAATAGGGCATGATTTTAGAAACATCTAGGATGTGGTTTTTCTGGTTTTGGAGTTGGTAAGAATATCCTAGGGATTTTCAAAGTGGGCTCTACATGAATAAGTAGCTCAATTATTTGGGTGGCAGAGAAGCACTAGGAAAAAATGTTCCCTAAATAGGGCATGAATTTATACACACATTGGAACTTGAATCACCCCATTTGGAGCTATAAATGATGGTCTATAGATTTTACAAAGTGGTCCTAATAGTTCAAATTTGGATTTAAATTTGAACATGACAGAAAGGTGTGGAGGAAAATAATGGATGTGACACCATTAAACAGGTGGCATTTTTAGAAGGATGCAGAAATTTGAATCAACAAATTTGGAGCTAAAATGAATTTAATATGGATTTAACAAATTCTAGAAAAATAGAAATTGGGAAGAAGGGGTTTTACCCAATGGGCCATTTATGCACTAGGCGCAGGATAGCCATTGGGCGCACTGGGCCGGCCCAGACGTGCACGTCGGGTGCCACGTCGATGGCGCATTCCGCGAAATGCGCATTCGGTCGGAGAAGGCGCCATTCCCTGGGGCCGTCTCCACTTTAAACGCGCGGGCCCGGCCTCTGTGCCGCTTACAGGTGGGCCCCACCGCTCCCTTCCCTTCTCTCCCGCTCATCCCCTTCTTCTTCCTCGCGACAGGGCAGAGAGGGGTGTCGGCCGTCGTGGTTCCGGCCGCCCTGCCGTAGCAGGTGCCGAGCCGGTGGTCCGGGCAGACGCCTGACTCCAAGTCTCGCCCAAGGGTGGTCGCCTGAGCTGCGGGGACGCTCAGGGCGAGCGGCTCGTCGGCGGGAGCAGATGGCGGCGCCGGCGTCTCTTGCGGCGTGGCTCGGTCATGGGGGAGGGAGCCTTGGGTTTCCAGGGAGGCGGAGAACGCCATGGAGATCCCCCTGGAAGGGGAATTAAGGTGCAGGAGGGGCTGGCCCGCTCGAATCCAAGCGGAGCTGAATGGCGACAATGACAGTTGTAGCAGGAGGAGGAGGGAGCGGGAGCGAGAGGGCTCGGTCTGAGGAGGTCCAAGGGAGAGAGGGAGAGCCTAGGGGGACAACAGGGGGCTCAGGAACGGTCTTCAGGACTGGAACGGACAGAGAGAACTCGGGAGCGCCTTGGATCCCTCGGGCAAGAAGAGCACGCGCGCCTGGGCTGCCTTGGAGGCTTGCGAGCATCCGGAAGGAGCGTGGGATGCCGAGGGGATATGCCTGGCATGCGTAGACACCCTTCCATAGCCGGCCACGAGCTACAGGAAAACTCCTGTCGGCAGACCGCTGGTTTTGCATGCCGGATGCATGGTCACCACGCCAACTCATGTCTGGAGGAATGTTTTAGTCTGGTAACTATGTCTGTCATGCAAGGCATGCATATTATAGGTCACTAGTAAATTTCCAGGGTAAATAGTGCTTGTTACATGGGCTTCCCACATGGGGTATGTTTGAAGCAGAAAATTTGGGCCTGATCTAGATGGCTTTTACTCTAGGACACTATTGATAAAATTATGTCTACTAGCCCTAGGTATGGGAGGACTATACTCCCACCAATTTTAAGATCTTGGAGATGAGAGGGAAAGGTACTTGTAGTACAAAGCTACTTTTACTGCCATAATGAAGGTGTAGATGAACTGCTCATATTTTCCATATGAGCATGCCACCTTTGGGCTTGGATAGATGCAAATGATTCCTTGGAAAGGTTTGGGGGCATTTTTTAGGAACAGAATAATGGGAGAGGGGAAGCAAGAGGTCTTGCCATGGTAAAAGAGAGGGAGAATGAGGGAGTTACCCCACAAATAATTGACCAGAGGACATGGTAAAGTTACTGGAGGTACAAGAGGGTTATAATATGTTCTGGTAAAAAGTTGGGGGCAAGGGGAATCTTTTTGGGCCCACTTTGCTTGTCCACAAGTTTATGGCTGAAGGTGTTTGTGCTGTGATTGGGCTAGGCAGGGGAATCCTATGACCTTGAGATTTACCAGGGGTAAATGGTAAGTCCATTTGGTCCTGATCAAAAGTTTTGAGATTATTTTAAGAAAAAGTTGATAATGTAAACTTGGTAAACCCTAGAAATCAACAGAGTCAGGTTTTTGTAGATCTAGGTATGCAAACCTATTCTCCTTGATGCACCACTTAGTGTAGAATCATGATTTGGGTAATAGAGCATGCCCACAAAGTTTGGGATCATTAGGAGATACTTCACAATGTAAAGTTGATCAAATTTGGCTCTGGACAGGAATGATTTTAGGATATTTTGGTGAATCAAAACAATAGGGATTGAGATGAAACTTGGCAAGATCAACATATATATCATATGGGACATGCTACAATTTTCCTGGATTTAATTTCGAATATTTCTTATACAAATATTTCAAATGCTTGAAATAGGCAGAAGTGGTTTTGAAGGGTTTTGTCCAATATTTTGAACACGACCATGTGTTCAAACTCTCATAGATAGAGAATATATGTACAGTGAGTTTCTAAATTTTTCCTAGATATTTTAAAGTATTTAAATAATTTTTCCCTATAAAATACCATTTATGTTCTTAAGAAAAAGCCTTTAAATAAAATATGAAAATAATATTTTAAAATGATACTTTGTGGTTTTGGAAAGTTATATATATAGTAGGTTCCAAATAAATCATTTAGAGAAAAAGGATCCACACAATTTGGGGACTTGCAGTGCAAATCTCAAATCAAGGGGGTTTTGCAAACCTAATTTGAATAAAACCTATTTAGCCAGAATAATATTTTGTAAAAATATAATTAAGTCCTATTCACATGGCAGGATCATTGGACAAGAGTGGGGATCAAGGAAAAGAGTTTTGAGAGTAGGAGGGATTTTATGAATATAGAGCACTAGCAAGCAATCAGACAATCAACAATCAAGTCAAGCATAACAAGGACACAAAAGTTTTAATTGGCCCTGATTTTTGAGTCATGCTAACTTAGTCATGAGGCAAATCACAGGGTGTGACAACAAGTCATCATCGTAAAGCAAATCATCTTCATCACTATCGAAATCAAGATATTCGAGGTGTGATACAATGGCCTTTAGCCATGAAGCAACTTCCACCTCCTTCATTTGGTGAATCAAATAGATCATAGAAGTTGGTTGTCACTAGTGCAATTCCGGCAACACCATCGTCTTGACTATAGTCGGAGTTGGAGTGATAGCTTCTCTCGGAGTGGTTGTCGGAGTCGGAGCCAGAAACCCATTCACCAACATGAGCTTGATGCTTTCTTCTTGAGTAGCTCTTGGTGTGCTTGTCCTTCTTCTCCAAGTCCCTACTTCTTCTTGAGGGTCTTCGTTCAAAACGATCATCTCTACTCCTTCTCTCTCTAGAAGGTGATTCGTCTCTTGAGCTTCGTCTTCTTGGTGACTCTTCTCTTCGCTTGTAGGGAGCCGAGCACTCATTGGAGTAGTGTCCGGGCTTTCCACAATTGTAGCAGTTTCGGTCACGACTTGACGAATGCTTCTCTTTATATCTTCAGTTGGAGCTGCGATCTTTGCTTCTATTCTTGTAGAACTTGTTGAATTTCTTGACCATGAGGCTTATCTCTTCATTTGTGACAAGGTTGTCACTTGAGGTAGCGGGAGCAACACTTGTGGCTTTGTAAGCCACCGCTAGACTTGTGATGAAGGTCTTACTTGTCCTTGAGTGTCATATCATGAGCAACAATTCTACCAATCACTTCCGTTGGTTTGAGATCTTTGTAGTTGGGCATCATTTGGATCAATGTGCACACGGTGTCATATCTCTCATCCAAAGCTCAAAGTATCTTCTTGATGATGAATTTGTTAGTCATATCTTCGCTTCCTAAGCCGGCAATCTCATTGGTGATGAGAGCTAGCCTAGAGTACATTTCAGCGACTCCTTCACCATCCTTCATCTTGAACTTGTCAAGTTGACCTGGAAGAACATCTAACTTGGATTCTCTTACGGACTCAGTTCCTTCGTGCATATCAACCAAAGCATTCCAAATCTCTTTTGCGTGTTCAAGACGGCTGATTTTGTTGAATTCTTTAGGACATAGGAAATTGAAAAGAATGTCACATGCTTGAGCATTGAGTTGCAATATCTTCAATTCATCCGCAAACGCTTAACGATCCGGTTTCTTTCCATCCGCAAAGAATTCACCTTGCAAGCCAACACGAACAACAGCCCAAATGACAGGATTATGACCAAGCAAATGCATTTTAATTTTATGCTTCCAACTAGCAAAATTAGTACCATCAAAGTACATACCTCTACAGTGATACTTTCCCTCACTAGATGCCATACTTATCCGAGGTTGTGAAACCAATGCAATCTCTACCTTATACTAACGCATCGGTAGCTTCTGCTCATACGTCGTCGGTGCTTTTGCAAAAGCATCCCTATGGTTTTTGATAATTGAACCCGCGGTCCCTCTTTAAGTGAGATCTTGGAAAACATTTCAGTTTTGCAAATTAACCCCTGCATTTTGTGAGAATTCCACCCGCACTACTTTGTTCTATCTTCTCCCGTGCCAGAGAAGATGGAAGTGGGAACATCTTCGGCTGGGCTCGTCGGCGAGTATGCTGCAGGAGGCTTCACGAGGAGGAGGCCAGATTGATGGAGCCCAGAGGTGAGCCGTGAGCCATGGAGGGCGCTGGGCGCCGAAGGGGGGCGGGTAAGCCGAGGACGGAGTGCCTATAGGGGGTCGAGGAGGAGAGACTAAGAGGACCGGAGGCAGAGGGGAGGGCAGGGGAGAGACGCCAAGAGAGTCGGTCGGAGGGAAGGGGAGGGACTGCGAGAGAGAGTCTGGGAGCCGGAGAGGGCCGGCCGCCGGAGCCGAACCTACAGAATAGCGGCGCGGCAATCTGGACGGCGCGACGGTTTTGACCCCGGAGAACGGCGATAGAAGGCTGCCAATAGACGGATCCGGGTAAAGGAGGCTCCCAAAGTCGCGTGGAAGGCCGTCGAGGTTGGGGGGCGGATCCAGAGTTCGGGATGGTGAGAGATGGGAAGATGAAAGAATCTTGCGAGGTTGAGAGGAGTCGGGGCAGCGGCAACGCGTGCGGAGCAAAGCGTGAAGTCCGCTCCCTCCGAGGAGGTGACGACGGACGACAGTGCTTGCGGCTATGACCTTCTCGCCGCGGCTCCTGGTGGCGCAGTCGCCCAATTCGCTCTGCGGGGCGATGGTCCATGGCCGGCAAGGCAGCATTCTACAATGCACCAGCCCGCAATGGAGATGGTGCCCACGGTGCAGTCGTGGCCTTGAGTGCGCACCACGAAGGGAGTGCTACCGACCACCGGGTCGGCCCCGACGCTGCTCCTCCCAGACGGTGGCACCCATGGTTGTCGCCCATTGGCCCCGCTCGTGCTCCTTGTAGAAGCGCACAGCAATGGTGGCTTCGAGAACGACGACCCGCCATGGCTATGCAGTGGAAGAACTGCCGGCGTGCAGGGGTGGGGATGCGCGGAGGGGAGGAGTACTCAAGTGCTTCATGGTGCAGCACGGGTGGCTATTCTAGGGAGCACGGCCAAGCGTCGGCGCTGCTCTCCTCTTTTCTGTAGCAGCTGGAGGAAGATGGAGGCGGAGGAATGGAGATGTTTTGGATAAGGGTCACGCAGTGCACAGCTCGGTGGAGATTCAGTGTCTGTTGCTATTTCTTTTTAAAAAATCAATGGTTGTTGCTAGATGAACACCAATTGGAAGTTGCTGGATACTTCGGTGCTCATCTCAGTTGGATTTACTTGCGGTTGTTCATTGCGTTCCAACAAATGGTTATTTGCTAGGTGTTCCCTCCGCACACTGGTCCATTGTCATTATTTGACTGTACCGCTTCAGAATACCTATAATCGGACATAGTAAATCTGACCTCTCTAACCTTCACAGAGATGTTTGGTCGTGTCCGCGGACGTTGATCAGTCAAGTCTCAAATAATGCATTCTACAACCGGATATCTTAAATTAGAAATCTTAAATCTATATCATTACATGCAACGTAATCCTAATACTAAGCAGCGCTCATCGGCTCCGCCGTGTCCATGTTTGGCATCTGGCTGTGCCCCTTGTAGTGTCCTTTCGGTCATCGGCGAGGTAGAGTAGGAGTCGAGATCCCACCGTATTCTGTGACCAACTCTTCTTCGCCGAAGCCCATAACCTGGACGGTGCCCGTGGACGTGAGTTTGATGATGAATCCTTCCTGGGAGGAGCAGACGTCCACCACGACATGGTTATGGCGCCCGCACTGGTGCACCATACGGGCGTCGGAGAGTGTGACTCTGCCTCTCCAACGTCCACCGCCGCGAGGACCTCCGCCACCTTGCACAGTAGGCACGCCATGCAATGTTTGTGTCGGCAGATTCCCATGGCGCGTCATTGGCACGTCAACAAAGGGGTTGCACGTCTGCCATGGGTTTCGGACGCCAGACGGGCCACACCTCCTCCGGTGAGGCAATGACGCCGAATCCAATCACCAGTTGTGCCGACACAATGGATTCCCTACGTTGCGAGTCCAAGCACTGCTACCGAGCAACCACCTCCCAGGAGCGACTGAGCACAAGCCGAACGGCCATCTCCTCCTCGGGCCATGTTGGATGAGCTCGTGGTCGACGAATGTGGAGGTGAAGGACTCGGATCCGCTACTCGCCATATTGGAGAAGGGCAAAGATCGCCGGAGGTGAATTTGGGTGCGGATGGAAGTAAAGGGGAGTGGAGTGAAGTGGCTAGCGTTTGGTCCGGCGAACGGATGGAGACAAATATATATGGGGTCGATGCGGGCCACCGCAGGCAAGGCCGTCTTGGGGGCATGCTCGGGAGCTCTCGTATCCGCCCCATATTTGGGCTGAGTATGAGGAGTGTCGATCAGTCCAGACGTTTGAGGCCGTTTGAGGCGGCCGACTGGGTGAAAATTTCTTGACCGGTCAGTGATCGGGCGACCTACCCAAGCGTTTGAGGGGGTTTGGGGGACCCGACTATGGATGCTCTTACACTCTGATGGCAACACTTTCAACATAGTAAGTCATGTGTTGATATTCATGTGACTGTGATCTCGAAAATAAAAGTTCATACGAAAGGAACAAAAATCTTCATTGAACATAGAGTTGTGTTCTACATGTACTAAGAAAGGTTTGTACAATATGAAAATATGTTTCGAGATGAAACAAACTATGGTTATTAGTCATGGCAGTTGTAGGCACAACTAGAGTTAACTAGGTGTTGTAATACTCGAATAAAGATGGACCTTGCTAGGAGAAATCAAAATAATATACAACCCCCGTGGGATAATATATCCGACATGTTCCTATTGTGCTTTGCGAAATTGTTCTTGGAAGTGTATCGAGCTGGGCATATATTCAACAAAGCTCTGAATTGATGCACTCTGTCTTTTGTTGAACACGCACCAGGTACATGTCAAAACCATTTTTTGTAATCGTGGAACCAAGCTTGGAGTTGAAATGTTGCCACATACAAAAAAATGCAGAATTGAATGTATGGGCATGTAACTATGAGCGTTCTTCTATGTAGAGATGTACACTAGACTACACACGCAGATTATACAATTTGTTAGAAGACAATTCTTTTACTCACTTTGCACCCCACTGTTTTTTAGGAAGACTATAATATGTATTGATCTTTTGCACACATCATAATTTTTTTTGTCGACCATATAAATTTAGAGAGCTATTGAATTTGGACTTGTACATTTTCTTACGAATAGACGATTCTCCATCATACACTAAACTTTTCTTGCTACCAAAAATCCTAAAAAGATGGAATTGAATGGAGCAAAGACAATAAGCTAATAAGAACTCGATAGAGCCAGACAAAGAAGAAAAGAACCAGGAAAAACTTGAGAACCACATATAAGCTTTAGATTGACTATCCAAAACTGGTATCATGTTTCGAATAATTTATGTGGGTGTCTATTGGCTAGAGGAATCTCATATGTCCTGTGGAAGTCACAAGAAAATCGAAGTTCAAGGCATATTTTTTACGGCTTTTGTTTTTCTCCCTCACATGGAAACGTCGGGGTGATTTCTCTACCGCACCTGGAATTGCAACTCTCACGGTGATGTTGTTAAGCCGATTATATTCCAAAAATTTGGCTGGGGGTGGCTGCCATGATGCCCCCCACAGATTCGTTGGTAACTGGCATTGGTTTCTTCTCTTTGATTTTTTTGGACAATCACTGACTCTCATGCTTTCCACGTGGGGTATGACCCCTATTCTTGTGGTTCATTTATGTGGATGTGTTGCGGAACATATTTAGCAAGAGTGAAAAGTACAATTTATTTGACCGTGCAAGGAATAATTGAATATATTCCTTTGGATGATAATATGAAGGTTTGTTCATACTTCCAGACTCTATTTTTATCCATGTGATTCCTTGGTAAATTTTCTTTGAAAAATTATATTCAATTATTGATGTTCTTTTCTGCCTACTAGTATTTCATGTATGTTAATTGGTTGCTTTGTTTGTCTGTTTCTACTTTAGCAAATTCTTGATTGACTACGTGTAAATATTAGTAAATAATTTACGCACAAAATTATTGGTTACTGTCATGAGGAATTTAGTATGGTAACTTGATAATATCTGTTCATTTTTCTTAGGATGCAACTGAGATATACCTTTAGCTCAACATGATCATGTAGTTAGATAACGAAATTAGTTGTTTTCCCTGCTGTCGAATGTGTTGTGATGTGTTATAGACTCATAGTATTTTCAACAAGTGCAATTCCTTGCCGCAGCAGCCTTAGAAGGTCAGTGCACATGTAGTCTTCTTTCTGACGTCCAAATTTCATCGTACAAAAAGAAATACTTAGTGTATCCTTATTTATAACGTTGTAAAAATTGAATTACAAATTGTTGCATACTGACACGTGGGGAAGGTTACATTCCATTTTTCGCCCGATGCAACGCACGGGCATTTGTACTAGTGGAGACCAAAGCTCTGATACCACTTGTACGATCGAAAGTAGGTCTAGAGGGGGTGATTAGACTACTTGACCAAATAAAAGTTTTGCCTTTTTTCAATTTAATTCTTGGAAAGTTTTAGCATTCATAGCATATCAAGTAACACCCTACACATGCATGTCTAAGAGGGTAGCAGCGGAAAGTAAAGACATTGCACATGTAAGTAAAGAGAGGGTTAGGAATGCAAACACAAGGGATGACACGATGTTTTTTCCCGTGGTTCCGATAGGTGGTGCTATCGTACGTCCATGTTTATGGAGTCCTCAACCCATGGAGGGTAACGGTCGCGAGAGTCCACGGAGGGCTCTACCCACGGAGGGTTCCACGAAGGACTAGCCTCACTATGGGTAGATCTTCACGAAGTAGGCGATCTCCTTGCCCTTAAAAACTTCTTGGTTCACTCCACAACATGAAGTAGGAGGCTCCCAATCGACACCTAACCAATCTAGGAGGCACCACCCTCCAAAAGGTAATAGGCTCGGTAATAACGATGAACTCCTTGCTCTTGTGCTTCAAGATGATAGACTCCTCAACACACAATCACTCTCTCACAGATTTGTCTTGGTAGAAGAGATGGGATTGGTGGAAAGCAACTTGGGGAGACTAGAAATCAAGATCCATATGGTTGGAGTGGAAGATCTTGACCTCAACACAAGGGTAGGTGGTTCTCTCTCAGAAAACTAAGTAGGATAGGTATGGAATAGTTCTGAGTGCTTCTCTTTCGAGTGGGTGGTGGTGGAGGGGTATATATAGGCATCCCCAAAAATCCGACCGTTACACACAATAAGTCAGACTCGGTGACACAGAGGTGTAAATCTCGGTGGTACCGAAGTGACTAAAAGTGGCAACCTTTGAATTTTGGAGGGACCGATATACAATTCTGGTTGCACCGACAAGGTGGCCAACGGTCAGATTTACCAATCTCGGTGACACCGATTCACCATTCTCAGTCGGACCGAAAATGAGAACTTGCATAACAGAAACTTGGCAAACCAACTCGGTGGCACCGATTGCAGTGTCGGTTGCACCTAAGTGTTAGGGTTTGGCTGAGTCTGTTTAGGGTTTGGAACTCGGTGGCACCGGGATAGAAAAGTTGGTTGCACCGATTTTCCATATTTGGCTTAGGACAGACTTTTGTGGAAGAGTATGTGGACGTTTTGGTGACTGTCACTTGTGCATGTTTGAGCATATTGTTCACCATCAAAACTTTACCCCCTTTTAATAGTATTGGCTTTCCTATGGACTCAAAGTGAATTATCACAAATGTAAAATGTAGATTCCTCTTGCTTGAAGCTTGGCCAACATATTTCCTTGAATCTTGGGATAATTCCACAATCCTTTAGCCATTCCTATCATTGAACTTTCCCTGAAATATACTTGGTGAAGACATTACTTCAATGACTTATATGTTGTTATTAATTACCAAAACCACCAAGGGAGCAAATGTGCTTTCAGCTTGGCATACCGGGGGTGACCCCCCCCCCCCCCCGTGTTTTAAAATGTTGAGTCGTCTCCTTGAGCCTACCCATTGGTAATCCCCCCAACACGAAGTATGCCGGACCAATCGAGCCTTCCTCCTCGAGGAGGGTCGACTGCACCAGCCGGTCGATGCGGAGACAGGCGTCGTTCTCGCTGTGGGGGACCCATGGCCTGAGCCGGGCCATGAGATCAGGGCGAACGGCCGGCAGGACAGACCGCATCGGCTCCTGCCGCAGGGGTGAAAGCACATTTGTTCCCTTGGTGGTTTTGGTAATTAATAACAACATATAAGTCATTGAACTAATGTTTCCACTAAGTATATTTCAGGAAATGTACAATGAGAGGATTGGCAAAAAGGAGATTGTGGAGAAACCCCAAGATGCAAGGAAATAGGTTGGCCAAGCTTCAAGCAAGAGGACTCTACATTTTATATTTGTGAGAAATCACTTTGAGTCCATAGGAAAGCCAATACAATTAAAAGGGGGTAAAGTTTTGTTGGTGAACAATATGCTAAACGTGCACAAGTGGTAGTCGCCAAAAAGATCCACAAAACTCTCCCGCCAAAGTCTGTTCTATACCCAACACTCAAAATCGGTGCAACCAACTATCCCACTTCGGTGCCACCGATTCCAGTACCTAGACACACTCTGCCAAACCCTAGCCACTGCGGTGCAACCGATTCCATACCGGTGCCACCGAGTTTAGGTTGCCAACTTTCTGTTACACAAATTCACATATTTGGTCCCACCGAGAATGTTGGATCGGCGTTACCGAGATTGGAAATCTGACCGTTCGTTACCTTATCGCTGCAACCGAGTTTCCTATATAGGTCTCACCGAGATTCAAAAGTTGCCACCTTTTGGTCACTTCGGTACCACCGAGATTAACACACCGGTGTCACCGAGTTGGTCATTTTGTGTGTAACGGTTGGATTTTTGGGGATGCCTATATATACCCCTTCACCACCACTCGCTCGAGAGAGAAGCACTTAGAGCTATTCCATACCTATCCTATCAGATTTTCTGAGACCGAACCGCCTACCCTTGTGCTGAGGTCAAGATCTTCCACTCCAATCATATGGATCTTGATTTCTAGACTCCCCAAGTTGCTTTCCACCAATCCTATCTCTTCTACCAAGCCAAACCCGTGAGAGAGAGATTGTATGTTGAGGAGTCTATCATCTTGAAGCACAAGAGCAAGGAGTTCATCACATTACCGAGCCTATTACCTTTTGGAGGGTGGTGCCTCCTAGATTGGTTAGGTGTCGCTTGGGAGCCTCCTACTTCATGTTGTGGAGTGAACCAAGAAGTTTGTAAGGGCAAGGAGATCTCCTACTTCGTGAAGATCTACCCCATAGTGAGGCTAGTCCTTCGTGGACGAAAGTCGTATGGAATAGTCAAGGTTGCTACTTCGTGGACCCTTTTGGGTGGAGCCCTCGATGAACTCTCGCGACCGTTACCCTCCGTGGGTTGAAGACTCCATAAACGTGGATGTACGATAGCGCCACCTATCGGAACCACAGGAAAAATCATCGTGTCCACAATCGCGTTTGATCTTCCTACCCTATCCCTTCTATACATGCTTGTTGTTACTTTCCCCTGCTATATACTCTTAGACTTGCATGTGTAGGGTGTACTTGACTTGCCATGAAATGCGAAAAACTGTCAACCATAAAATTTGTTATAGGCAAAACCTTTAATTGGTCAAGTAGTCTAATCACCCCCCTCTAGGCCTACTTTCAATCCTACAAGTGGTATCAGAGCATTGGTCTCCATTGCTTAGGTCTCACAACCTAGGAGAAGTATGGCGTCTAGTGTGGGAAGATATCACCATAGAGGTCCGTACTTTGATGGCACTAATATTGCTAGTTGGAAGCATAAAATGAAAATGCATATTCTTGGTCATAACCCCGCTGTTTGGGCTGTTGTCCGTGTTGGCTTGCAAGGTGAGTTCTTTGCGAATGGACAGGAACCGGATCGTGAAGCGACCGCGGATGAATTGAAGATGTTGTAATACAATGCTCAAGCATGTGACATTCTCTTCAACTGCTTATGCCCCGAAGAATTCAACAAAATCGGCCGTCTTGAGAATGCAAAGGAGATTTGGGATACTTTGGTTGATATGCACGAAGGAACCGAGTCCGTGAGAGAATCCAAGTTAGATGTTCTTCAAGGTCAACTTGACAAGTTCAAGATGAAGGATGGTGAAGGAGTCGCAGAGATGTACTCTAGGCTAGCTCTCATCACCAATGAGATTGCCGGCTTAGGAAGCGAAGAAATGACCGACAAATTCATCATCAAGAAGATACTTAGAGCTTTGGATGAGAAATACGACACCGTGTGCACATTAATCCAAATGATGCCAAACTACAAAGATCTCAAGCCTATGGAAGTCATTGGAAGGATTGTTGCTCATGAGATGACACTCAAAGATAAAGAAGAGCTTCATCACAAGTCTAGCGGTGCTTACAAAGCCACAAGTGATGCTCCCACAACTTCAAGCAACAACCTTGTCACCAATGAGAAATAAGCCTCATGGTCAAGAAATTCAACAAGTTCTACAAGAATAGAAGCAAAGAAAGAAACTCCAAATCAAGATATGAACAGAAGCGTTCGTCAAGTCGTGACCGCAATTGCTACAATTGTGGGAAGACCGGACACTACTCAAATGAGTGCACGACTCCTTACAAAAGAAGAGAAGAGTCACCTGAAAGACGAAGCTCAATAAATGAGTCACCACAAAGAGAGAGAAGGAGTAGAGATGACCATTATGAACGAAGACGCTCAAGGAGAAGTAGATATTCGGAGAAGAAGGACAAGTACACCAAGAGCTACACAAGAAGAAAACATCAAGCTCATGTTGGTTAATGGGTTTCCAGCTCTGACTCCGACAACAACTCTGAGAGAAGCTATCACTCTAACTCTGACTATAGTCAAGATGATGGTGTTGCCGGAATTGCTCTAGTGACTACCAACTCCTACGATCTATTTGATTCACCAAATGAAGGGAGTGGAAGTTCCTTCATGGCTAATTTCCCCAAGGTATCACACCCCAAGTATCTTGATTTTGATAGTGATGAAGATGATTTGCTTTGTGATGATGACTTACTTTGTGATAAAACTAGTGATAGTGATCAAAATGAAATTGATAATTATCATGCTAGTCAAGATAAGTCAATTGATGATGATAAGATGGAAATAGAACAACTAAATAAAGAACTAAACACTCTTAAGTTAGCTCATGAATCTACTCTCGAAGATCATAGAGAGCTTGTGAGAACTCATTAGAAGCTACGCTTCGAGAAGCTCAACTTGGAGCAAGAGCATGAGTTTCTCAAAGCTATCAATGACGATCTTCGGAAGAAGACTTCATCTTATCTAGCCAAACGACTACTCTTTTCTACTTTCATGCCTCAAGTTAAAACTAAGCAATCTAGTAACAAAGGCAAGAAAGATTCTTCATCTAGTAGCAACAATAAAAGTGATAAATCCAATGATGTTGCTTCTAGTAGTTCTATTGATTCCACTAATGATGATTCTCTTAGCCAAGTTACACTTGATCAAGAAAATTCTTTATTGAAAGGAATTATAGAAAAAGGTATCTACAAGAGTCTTGCCGGATGTAAGCAATTTGAGGAAATTGTACGCAAGCTCGGAGGATACCGGAAGAATCATGGTGTTGGCCACTTCAACGTTAATGGAGTTGAGTGGGAAGAAGGTCAATATCCCAAGTCCAAGTTTGTTCCTCAAAAGGAGAAGTATGAAAATAATCTTCCCAAGGGGACAAACACTCAAGATGACCTTCCACCACAAGACCACAAGCTCAAGGGCAAGAACAAGCTTCAAGATGACATTGACTCATATGAAGATAAACACCTAGCTTTGGTGGAGTGGGTTCCCAAGGCTACTTCAAGCTCAACTACTACAAAGGACAATTCAACACCAAGGATCCCCATCAACTTGATGTGGGTTCCCAAGAAAAAGAACTAGTAAGTTCTTGAGGGGTGACTCCGCCAATGAAATTCACTCACATTCATTATTGGCAAGAATTTTTTCTACTCAACATCAACTCAATGCAGTAGTTCAAGGAGTCACATATTCCCTCAAAGGTGAGCAAGGGAAAAGGTAATCAAAAAATCAATGGACATCATAACACATGCTTTGCACTCCATGCCCATAGATATCCTTGTATTTGTCTCTTGTATGTTGGGACTAACCCATGTAGGTGAGAGGAGTAAGGAAACAACAAGGATGCTCCCAACTCTTGGTGATCTTCATCAACATTGAGCATCCACAACTACCTCACCAACATGAAGTCTTCATCGACAAAACCCAAGGTTAGTTTATCCCTCTTATGGGGGGATGTCACATTAAGGGGGAACTTTACTCTAATTCTTGAGTCGAAGCATCTCTTAACATGTGACAACATTAAATGCTTTATGAAAAAGTGGTAACCCCACTTGTGCTTAAACGATGAGTATGACCTATGATCAAGTACTCTTACTTGGCTCCTAAGTCAAATACTCATATATAGATGACTTTGTCATCGCCCAAGTGCTTGTTAGATGCTAGTGTGTTTGTGCATGTTCGTCATGATTTCTTTTGACATCTTATTGTGTGAGCATGTTGGTCTGCATTTATTTTCACATTCGAGGATATCCAATTGTTGCTATTTGGCTTTTGATTTATCTTTTGCCAATTGGATGGACTAGAATGCTAGGACCAGTCTTTAGCTATCAATGCTATACATATTCTATTCATGTTGCATCACGAAATTTGAACAAGTGTTTTTGATCCCTCTGTGTGTGGAGCACTCGGAGTTCCATATCGACAAGGACTGACCATTAAAACCTCCCAGGTGCAACTCGGTGGAACCAACACCAAAAACTCGGTCTCACCGATTGCTTAGGGTTGATCTAGTTTTTCAATCTTTGTATCACCGATTCCATTTTCTCGGTTACATCAAGTGTCCTTGTCAGCTGACAGTTGAGGCACTCGGTGACACCGAAAACTTAGAATCAGGGTCACCGACAGTGGTGGGTATATAACTCTGGACCCTGACGTTTTGAAATTTCATATTCATACGCCGTGCTCCAAAACCCTAAGCTGCCGTTGCAAAGACCCCTGGTCATCACCCTTGACTTCTCGAGCTCCTCCGCCGCTAGGAATCGCCACCGTCGACGTAATCTTCACAAACGTCGCCGCCTTAGAGGATCCGCGCCAAGCTAGGGTACGGATTCGATCTCTAGTGCGCTCCCATTCTGATTCTTGCGCATTGGACCTTGTTTTCTCTATAAGCCACCTATTGCTCATTTATCTATCCAATAGAAATTGCAAAATCTTGAGTTATATGGATTTTCTAGGGTTTTGCTATCCGCCCGATACATCTCGGTGGAACCGAAACGAAAATATTGGTCTCACCGATATACTTTTCTATGTTGCTGAGAACTGACTCGGTGGAACCGAGTGGCTCTTTTCGGTCCTACCGAAAAGGCTCCCAAGTTCCTATTAAGGAGTTGGTCTGTCTTGGCCCCACCAAAAATTTCATTTCGGCTGTACCGATATGTATGTGACAGATTGCAAAACTTTTGAAAAACTCATTGCTCAAATTTCAAAAATAGCCTCATTTTTTGATGACTCGTCTACTTCTGCTCATCTACACTCTATTCATAGGGTCAGCATGTCAGGTTCAGAAGACAGTCAGAACAGGTCAGAGCAGAGAGCAGATATTAGTTCAGGCACAAGCCCAGAGCCCAGTTCATTCTCAGATCCACGCACCCCGAGCTCACATGGGTTGCCCAAGTCTGCCACCAGAACCAGAAAGAGGTTGAACTCAGAAGAAGAAGATTCAAACTTTGTCCCTGAGGAAGTTCTTGCTAAGAAGCAATAGAAGGCTACCAAGAAAGTTGCAACTGAAGCTACTTCCTCTCGAAGGGTTGTCAGCAAAATATATGCACCAACTTCAACCTTCAAGGCTTATGAGATTGCCAGAGCAACTGTTTTTGTTGAGATCCCCAAGAAAGCTATGTCTAAGAAGGCAGGAGAGAAAAAGGCCAGGAAGAGGATCATTCATGTGACTGGCAAGCCTACCTCCATGTTTGAGGATCCAGAAGCTGCTGATGCTGAGGAAGAGGAGGTTGAGCCAGCAAAGGCTCCTCCCAAGAAGAAGGCAAAGAAGTTGATGTCTGATGCTATGAACAAAACCAGCACATCCAAGAAGGCTGCGGAGAAGCCCAAGAGGACCACTAGGCAGATTCCAGCCTTTGAGAAGAACAAAGGGAATGCCTCCAGAGCTGAAGCTGATGATGATCTGATAACGTTAATGAAGCTTAGACCACACCTCCCTTTTCATAATGCCAGCTATCCAGTAGCTGAGGATGTAACATCCCAAAATTTCATTTTGGAATGTTATGAAATGTAGCTATGCATCTATCATCATCATTGTTTGAATGTATGTATTTGTTGAAATGCTTCTTCTGACTTTCTGAAAGCCCTTTCTATTTTCAATATGTTGCTTTCACCTATTGAAATCTTGGTAAAAAGTTCAAATAAGAGGGGAGGAATATGACACTCCACACCAAGACCCATTTGGTGATCTATTTGAACAAAAATAACCAGGGGTTATTTTGAAAATATTTGCAAAAAGGTTTTAAAAACAAATAGGCAATTCTGAAAATAATATTTTTTTGAAAGTATTCAAATGACAGAATAAAAATGTTCATTAAATAGCATTTATTATTCTGTTAATTTTATATTTATTTCCTACTTTTAACCACGGTTTGAATGTTTTAAAAGCTTTTGATTGTCGCTGCAAACATTAAAAGAAAACGGTAACGGATTTTATATTTAAACCGACCGGCCCACAGGCTTTTACTCGCGTATTAACTACAAGCCGGCCAACCGACGCGCATTCATCTCTCCCTCTCTCGCTGAGCACGGACCCCACCCCGACCGCCTGAAGACCTCGCTCGGTCATCACTCTCCTCCCCCCACGACCTCGTTGCCGGCCGTTTCCCCCCTCCCCCCACAGATCCCGCCTCCCATCACTCCCTCTCGCTCCCCGCACCCCCTATAAGTACCGGCCACTCCCCGCTCTCCATTCCCCCCCGAGCCCCCTCTCTCCCTCGCCGAGGCGCTGCCAAATTCCTCGCCGGAGTTGCTTCCACCACCGGAGCTCCCATCGCCCGTGCCCGTCGCTCCACTCTCCCCCTCGCCCCTCCGACCCCTCCATTCGACGCCGGACCTCGCCCACCGTCGTCTGAACCCCTCCACTGCTTCCCTCGACCACTGGAGCGCCAACACCGACAACTTCGCCGTATCGGACTTGCCGGAGAACCCTCACCGGCGACCTCTTCTCTGTGAGCTTCCCCCTCCCACTCCGTAGCCGTACGATCTCAAACCGACGCACGAGATTAGATCGGATTAATTTCCGAACCGGTATTCTCTACCGACCGGTCGTCCGCCCGCAAACCTCCACGCGCACACACTAGCCACCAATAGGAAAGCGCCACGTAGCCCCCCTGGCCGTTGAAAACCAAGTTTTCTTTTCTGTTTTTATTTTAGTTAACAGAGTGATTTCAAATTTTGTTTTTCTTATAACTTTTAATCTGTTTAATATTTTGAGTTGATTCTTTTTGCAATAGCTCACATTTTTCATGTAGTTTCACCCTGTACTTTTAAATCTCAAATTTGAACTATAAATTTGAATTGAATCAAACTTGCTCAAAACATTCAAATCTATATAACTAGAATTTGAAAATAGATTTTGATATGAATCTTTTTGCTACTGTTTGATATTGGTTAGGACTATCACCATGCTTAGTTTGAGAATTTTTAGGATGATTTTGATTAGTGTTCTAGCTATAAACAGAATCTGCTTAGTATTATAGTATAGTTTTATTTACTTAGTTTTAGTTAGTTTAACTTAGATTTAGTTTTAATTTGTTTAGTAGGTTCTGTTGTTTAAACATTTAGTGTTTTACTTGTTGTTAATAAAAATATAAAATTGTTTAGTTATTTCTTTGTTAATATAGGAATCACAACTTCTTTTCAAATAGGTTTAATTTGAACTAAAACAACTAGTTAGTAATAGTTTTCTTTCAACAAAGTTTTATATAATTTAATTCTGTTTTCTAAGACAAGTTTATTTGTAAATTCTTTCCTGTTAAGAACATGTTTTGTTAATAAATAATAAGTTTTGTTTTGCTCTTTTGTTAGTAAAACTATAGTTGATTCATATAGTGTTTATCAAAACTTTTATAAACTTTACTAAAGTTTTCTTTACAAAACTTTAAATTGAATTCAATTCTGTTATTAATAAAATATTTTTATTGTTTCCTTGCTGTCAACAATTGTTTTGTTATTACAAAATAGTTTTATTAAGTTAGAAGTGTTTTCTCAATCATCTCCTAGTAAACAAAACTTTGTGTGTTTTTCTTACTTGTGATTTGTGCATTGTTTTGTCTTGATTGTTTACTAGTTCTTGGTTGATCGTTGTGAGTTACAATATTTTGTTGTATGCTTATTGAGTGCTCTTGTTTGCTTCGTTAGATTATCCGGAGTGCGAAGCTTGTTACTTAGAGTCATTCACGTTCGAAGATCATCAATCAGGCAAGTCACTTTGATCATGTTTACCCATGTTTTATATGCATTAGTTCTACCATCTTCCCCAATTGCATGCAAAATAGGTTAGTTGGAAACTTGGTTACATTGTAGTAGTATCATGTAGTAGGAACCCCCTCTCAACCCTTGACACATTGGCCCCGGGAAACGTTGTTTTACATTCTGCTATGCTACTAGTAGACGGGGTTGGTTGTGTGATTCGTGAGAGTTGTGAGATTAATTACAAGACCTACCTAATGATCAAGATTTCAAGACTCCGAGTTTTCAACATACCTCTGGGTGGATGATGGTTGAACGACACCCTGGAGAAACCAGTGGATTCCCTAGGTGATGCTGGAGATGGCCAGTATTCACGCGGAAAGGTCCACCCAGGCACAAAGAGATGGATGCGTGCTTCAAGACCCAAGGCTTACCTGCACAGCCACAAGTCATTATGGGCTCTGGCTTGGTTGGATATCGTGGTGACCCTGGACAGGCGGTGCTACGAGATGTAGAAGAACGGTAGGAAAGGATGGGCACCGACAGAGTCGCAGGGAAACCCTTTGGAAGACCATGTTTTGGTCATCCGTTTCTCAAACACCCTGAAGTGCGAGAAATCAAACGGAGGTGACCAAATCTTGTGGGGAACGTGTGCAAAACTCTGCAGAGTACTCAAACCTAATCGATTAGCCGTGTCCACGGTCATGGACGACTTGAGCCAAAGGAACTGAAACATTCGGAACTCTCAACACAATTAATATGATGATGTGGGTATTAACAATTTGGGTATGAGAATTGGTTGGTGGAACCATCTCATTAATCAACCAACTTAGTAATATTCTGCTTAGCCCTCTCTTGATGTAGGAAAAATTAGCTTTACGCAAAAACTTACCACCCCACCTGCCATATAAGCATGTATACTAGATGATTATCTTTTCACCCCTCTTTTGTGACTTTGCCGGCATATTCCATATGCTGACCTAAACAGCTGCAACCTATCATGTTGCAGAGTATTTTTCTGACCAGGAGTGAGGACACGTTCTACGCTCGGTGAGATGCCCTTGGAGTCAGATGGACTCATCTACCTTCGACGCTTCCGCAAGATTTAGACATTCTCATGAGTTGGCTTTCAGCCACTTTATTGTAATCTTTATTGTAATAAAGGACTCGATATGAGATTTTGATTAATATAATGCTGTGTGATTTCCCTTTGATATATACATTGATGTACCGTGTGTGTACCAGCATGATCTTGGGATGGTACGGAAACACCGGGGATTCGACCTTTCAGGTCGGGTCACTACAGAGGACATGAAGAAGAGGAAGGACTCAGGACTAAGGGCATGGAGAGCTATTGATCCTTATGCCCAAAGAAAGAAAATAGTTGTGGACTAGAGGTTCTATACCAAGGAGCAGCAGGACTTCTATGAGATTGTGCTCTTTGACAAGAGTCCAGCTGTCAGTGATATGTGATACGTTGATTGGAAGTACATCAAGGAGAATGAGGACTACTTTCCAAGTGTCCAGGACAACTTCCATTGCATTGGTCTTGATGAATTCACAGGTAGAGAATTCACAGCATGGAATGACGAGATGATCATGCAGTTCTACTCCACTGCACACTTCTACGGTGATGGTAGAATTGTGTGGATGACTGAAGGTGCCCGATATGAATCAACTGCTGAGGAATGGGCAGAGATCTTAGGAGTTCCTGAAGCATAGGATGGTGACCTGGATGTCTACTCAAAATCCAAGGCTAGTCACAATGCTATGGCCAACATGTATAAGGAGATCCCTGCTGACAAAGTGAAGTCTCGCCAGCTAGGGTCCATTTACTTTCTCCAGGCTGGCCTACACACTATCAACACCATTCTGAGGCATACCCTGATGCCCAAGTCCGGAGATGACAAGATGATCCGAGGCCGCTCCATTAACCCGTTGATCCATCTTGACACTCACACCAGGATCAGAGTCATGGACTTGATTGTAGAGACAATCAAGAGGGTTGCTGCTGATCATAAGCGCTCATGCTGTTATGCACCCTACATCCAGATGCTCATAAACTCAAGACTGGAGAAGCACATCTTTTCCCTGGATCACCCACATTTGCCCCTACAGCCTGATCTAGAGGACACCGTCGTGGTGATGGAAGCTGATCATCCCATTTCTGCTGCAGCTCAAGAAGCAGCAAATATAGTGAGAGCCACTAGCGCTCAAGCCCCTCGATCCAGGAGCGAGCAAATTGATTTGCTGATATCATCTGTTCAGAGCATGCAAAAGGACATTAAGGGGATTCTGGATAACCAAAACAGTCTTTTCAGGATCTTTGAGACCAGAATCAAGTCCCTTACTGACGAAGATAGTCATAGAACTTCAACATGAAGTTGACTCCATGGAAATCCCTCGGGTCTCTTCTACTTTAGATGAGGATGATGACGATGATGAGGATGATTCACCTCTAGGGCCAGGCACTCAGTTCACTACTCAGGCCAGATCAACCACAGTGCCAGCTCCAACAGCTCCATCAGCTCCATCAACATTAGCTCCATCAGTCACCACTCTAGCTCCATCTACGACATCTGTAGAGATCTTCACCGACGCTGTCATCTCGACTCCTTTATCAACAACCGGAGGAGTTGCACCCAAGAATGCTTAGATGTATGCCTTTGAACTTTTTGGTAACTTGTTGCCAAAGGGGGAGAAGTATATATAGATCTATAGGCTTCGAGCAAGAGAGAGATTTGTCTTTTTACTTGCTTTTCAAAAACATTTGGTTCTTGTGATTTGATGTGAGATACTTTTGTGTTTGTGTTATGCTACTATGTTATGGGTGATGCTACTATTTCCTATCATCTTAATGCTCATGAGATGATCATTCACCCTTACTTATGTGTGTTGTGCCATGTTATTCACTCTAATTATTCTCGCACACCACCAAGTTGTATGTGACATGGAAGAAGTACCCCATATACCTAATCGATTGTGCATTTGCATTCAAACGCAAGTTCGAAATAATGCACAAATTTGGGGGGGGGGCTCTTTCTTATCACATACCTCTCAAAGCGATGATTAATCTCACTGATTTTATCATATGTCGAAGCTTTGATCTATATGTTGTCATCAATTACCAAAAAGGGGGAGATTGAAAAAAAATTGCTCCCTTGGTGGTTTTGGTAATTAATAACAACATATAAGTCATTGAACTAATGTTCCCACTAGGTATATTTCAGGAAGTGTTCAATGAGAGGATTGGCAAAAAGGAGATTCTAGAGAAACCCCAAGATGCAAGGAAATAGGTTGGCCAAGCTTCAAGCAAGAGGACTCTACATTTTCTATTTGTGAGAAATCACTTTGAGTCCATAGGAAAGCCAATACTATTAAAAGGGGGTAAAGTTTTGTTGGTGAACAATATGCTCAAACGTGCACAAGTGATAGTCGCCAAAACCATCCACAAAACTCTCCCGCCAAAGTCTGTTCTATACCCAAAACTCAAAATCGGTGCAACCAACTATCCCACTTCGGTGCCACTGATTCCAGTACCTAGACAGACTCTGCCAAACCCTAGCCACTTTGGTGCAATCGATTCCATACTGGTGCCACAGAGTTTAGGTTGCCAACTTTTTGTTACGCAAATTCACATTTTCGGTCCCACCGAGAATGTTGGATCGGCGTCATCGAGATTGGAAATCTGACCGTTGGTTACCTTATCGGTGCAACCGAGTTTCCTATATCGGTCTCACCAAGATTCAAAAGTTTCCACCTTTTGGTCACTTCGGTACCACCAAGATTAACACATCGGTGTCACCGAGTTGGTCATTTTGTGTGTAACGGTTGGATTTTTTGGGATGCCTATATATACCCCTTCACCACCACTCACTCGAGAGGGAAGCACTCATTATGTTGTGGTATGGTAGTATGGTTTTCCCTTTATCGAGCGGCTTGACTTGGCCCATGTGCAAACACGAAGTTAATTAAAAACCAATGTAGCCTTCATGATGTTTAAATTCAGAGTTTTCATATCCTAATCATGCTAATGTTCAATGTTAATTATTCGTAATGCATGATTATGACCGTTTTCGCTCTCTAGGTGGTCGCTTCTCAATCTATTGCTAGCCTTCACCTGTACTAAGTGGGAATACTGTTTGTGCATCCAACATCTTTAAACCCAAATTTATGCCAAAGGAGTCCACCATACCTACCTATATACAGTATTAACCTGTCATTCCAAGTAAATTTGCATGTGCCACCTCTAATATTCAAATAAACATCTATTTTGTGCGCTCGTACAACACATCGAGCGAAGGGGCGGTCGTTATGTTCCATGATAAGTTGGTTATTCCTAAGATGGGCATTTATTTGTCTGTCATTGCATGAGAGAGGATGGTAAAAAGGATGCCCAGTCTTGCAAAAATCAAACACAATTAAACAAAAACTCCTGGGACAGTTGATATGTTGGCAGGCACCCATGGATTCAACTAGCCATGGTTTGTGTATGTATGGTGGATAGGAGTAAACTTTACAATTCCACTCGGGAAACGCCAACGATGTGTTTAGCATGGAAGATATTGAAAACATTTGCTGTAACATACACAAGAAAAGCACAACACCCAAAATTATAATTTCAATTCTGTTTTAAACCTTGAGCTCTGGCACCTCTACAAGTCAATGCTTCCCTCTGCGAAGGGCCTGTCTATTTACTTTAATGTTATTCCTGATTAATCATCTTCTTACTAAAAACACCAGACCTGAGAGCACTATTGGCATTCTTATGAATTGAGTCTATTTAATGTTGAATGTTAGCATGACTGGATCTCTTCTACCCTGAACTATGTGTTGGAAATATGCCCTAGAGGCAATAATAAATTAGTTATTATCATATTTCCTTGTTCATGATAATCATTTATTATCCATGCTATAATTGTATTGATCGAAGACTTAGATGCATGTGTGGATACATGGACAAAACCATGTCCCTAGTATGCCTCTAATAGACTAGCTCGTTGATCAAAGATGGCTATGTTTTCCTAGTCATGGACATGATATGTCATTTGGTAACGGGATCACATCATTACGAGAATGATGTGATGGACAATACCCAAACTACAAACGTAGCATATGATCGTGTCAGTTTATTGCTACTGTTTTCTGCATGTCAAGTATATGTTCCTATGACCATGAGATCATGCAACTCGCTGACACCGGAGGAGTACCTTGTGTGTATCAAACGTCGCAACGTAATTGGGTGACTATAAAGGTGCTCTACACATATCTCAAAGGGTGTATG
This sequence comes from Hordeum marinum, assembly GCA_022496015.1. Taxonomy (NCBI): domain Eukaryota; kingdom Viridiplantae; phylum Streptophyta; class Magnoliopsida; order Poales; family Poaceae; genus Hordeum; species Hordeum marinum. The sequence goes on from CM039673.1 coordinate 484,425,013, forward strand.
TTGGGTTGGCATGGATCAAGACTGGGATTTGTTACTCCGTGTGACGGAGAGGTATCTCAGGGCCCACTCAGTAATACAACATCACAATAAGCCTTGTAAGCAATGTGACTAAGTGTTATTCACGGGATCTTGTGTTACGGAATGAGTAAAGAGACTTGTCGGTAACGAGGTTAAACTAGGTATGGAGATACCGATGATCGAATCTCGGGAAAGTAACATACCAAAGACCAAAGGGAACATCACACGGGATTAACTGAATCCTTGACATAGAGGTTCGACCAACAAAGATCTTCGTAGAATATGTAGGAACCAATATGGGCATCCAGGTCCCGCTATTGGTTATTGACCGTAAAGGTGTCTCGGTCATGTCTACATAGTTCTCGAACCCGCAGGGTCTGCACACTTAAGGTTCGGTGATGTTTCGGTAGTATAGAGTTATGTAAGGTGGTGACCTAAGGTTGTTTGGGGTCCCGGATGAGATCCTGGACGTCACGAGGAGCTCCGGAATGGTCTGGAGTTAAAGATTGATATATAGGAAGTCTTATTTTGTCGCCGGAAAAGTTTCGGGCTCATCGGTAATGTACCGGGAGTGCCGGTAGTGTACCGAGAGACCATCGGGAGGGGTATTTCGATCCAAGAGGCTACATGGGCTGTGGGAGAGTGAGTACCAGCCCTTAGTGGGCTGGTGGAAGTCCCACACAAGGCCCATGTGGTTGGGAAGAAAATCGCAAAGAGAAAAAGGTGGAAAAAGGCAAAAAGGCAAAAATATGGAGGAGTCCTAGTCCTACTAGGATTGGAGGAGGAATCCTCCAATCCTTCTTGGTTCGGCCGAAGCCTCCTAGGGTTGGCCCTTTGGCCAAGCCTCCTCCTCTCTTCCTCTTATATATACTAGAGGTTTTAGGGTTTTGCACTAGTTTTTTAAGCCACGTGCTACCCGTTCCTCTAGTGTATAGTTTCTCCTCTAGATTGGTTTTCTGCGGTGCTTGGCAAAGCCCTGCCAGAATTGCTCCACCAGCATCGCCGCAGCGCCATCACGCTGCTGGAGAACTCTTCTACCTCTCCACTCCCTCTTACTGGATCAAGAAGGCGGTGATCGTCATCGAGCTGTACGTGTGCTGAACGCGGAGGTGTCGTCCGTTCGGCGCTAGATCGGAAGGACCGTGATCAAGATCGCGAAACGGTTCATGATGAGATCGCGGGACGGATCGTGATGAGTTCGCGGGACGGATCGTGATTGGATCATGGGACGGATCGTGATGAGATCGCGGGACTCTCGGCGATTTGGATCGCGAAGACGTTCGACTACACCAACCGCGTTTCTTAACGCTTCCCGCTTAGCGATCTACAAGGGTATGTAGATCCACTCTCCCTATCGTAGATGCTTATCACCATGGATAGGTCTTGCGTGAATGTAGGAATTTTTTTGTTTCCCATGCGATGTTCCCCAACAGTGGCATCTTGAGCTAGGTCTATGTGTAGATGATATCTCGAGTAGAACACAAAGAGTTTGTGGGCGTTGATGCTTAGATTGCTTCCTCCGTTGGTCGTGTTTTGGTTCAGCGGTATTGTGGGATGAAGCGGCCTGGACCAACATTACTCGTACGCTTACGAGAAACCGGTTCCCTCAACTGCAACTTGTTGCATAGATGGCTGGCGGGTGCCAGATTCTCCTAATTTAGTTGGATCGGATTCGACAAAAGGTTGAAAAGCAACTAATGTATCACCGTTGTGGTTTATGCATAGGTGAGAATTGTTCTTGCTAGATACCCGTAGCAGCCACGTAAAACATGCAACAACAATTAGAGGACATCTAACTTGTTTTTGTAGGGTATGTTGTGATGTGATATGGCCAATTACATGATGTGATATATGTGATGTATGAGATGATCATGTGTTGTATAGAATATCACGACTTGCATGTGATGAGTACGGCAACCGGCAAGAGCCATAGGGTTGTCTTTAATTATTGTATGATATGCGTGTCAATCATTAAGCGCTATGTAATGCTTTACTTTATCGCTAAATGGTAGCAATAGTAGTAGAAGCATGATGGGCGTGACAACCCCGATGGCAACACGTTGATGGAGATCAAGATGATGGAGATCATGGTGTTGTGCCGGTGACGATGGAGATCATGCCGGTGCTTTCAAGATGGAGATCAAAAGCACAAGTTCATGGCCATATCATGTCACTTATGATTTGCATGTGATGTTAATCCTTTTATGCACCTTGTTTTGCTTAGGACGACAGTAGCATTAAAAGGTGATCCCTCACTTAATTTCAAGATAAATTGTGTTCTCCCCGAGTGTGCACCGTTGCGAAAGTTCATCGTGCGGAGACACCACGTCATGATCGGGTGTGATAGACTCTATGTTCACATACAACGGGTGCAAGCCAGTGTTGCACATGCAGAACACTCGGGTTAAACTTGACGAGCCTAGCATGTACATACATGGCCTCGGAACACAAGAGACCGACAGGTCGAACATGAGTCATATAGTAGATATGATCAACAAGATGATGTTCACCATTGAAACCACCTCAACTCACGTGATGATCGGACTTGAGTTGGTGAATTTGGATCATGTATCACTCGAATGACCGGAGGGATGTCAATTTGAGTGGGAGTTCTTAACTAATATGATTAATTGAACTCATTATCATGAACATATTCAGTAGTGTCTTTACAAAAATATGTTGTAGATTACTAGCTCACGCTATAGCTCCCTTGAATTTGTATATGTTCCTAGAGAAATAGAGTTGAAAGATGATGGTAGCAATATTGTGGACTAGGTCCATGATATGAGGATTGTCCTCATTGCTGCATAGAAGGCTTATGTCCTTAATGCACCACTCGGTGCGCCAACCCCTCTAGTGTCGTCTATAGATGTTGTGAACATCTGACAGGCATGTTCTGATGACTACTTGATAGTTTAGTGCGTCATGCATCACGGCTTAGAATTGAGGCTCCGAAACGTTTAGAACGTCATGGAACATATGAGATGTTCTACGAGCTGAAATTAGGATCTCAGGCTCGTGCCCGTGTTGCGAGATATGAGATCTCCAACAAGATTCTTTGCCTGCAAGATGAAAGAGAATAGCTCAATCGTTGAGCATGTGCTCAGATTGTCTGGGTGCTACAATCGCTTGAATCGAGTGGGAGTTGATATTCCACATAAGATAGTGATTGATATAGTTCTCCAAGTCACTGTCACTAAGCTACTAGAACTTGGTGATGAACTATAAAATGCCATGAATAGAAATAATGATCCCTGAGCTGTTCGCGATGTTTGACACCGCGAAGGTAGAAATCAAGAAGGAGCGTCAAGTGTTGATGGTTAGTCAAACCACTAGTTTCGAGGAGGGCAGGAGCAAGGAGGGAAACTTCATGGATAGCAAGTCAGTTGCTGCTCCAGTGAAGCAACCCCAAGTTGAACCAGACCCGAGACTAAGTGCTTCGATTATGACGGGAGCGGTCGCTGAAGCGGAACAACCCTAGATACTTGGTAGATAAGAAGGTTGGCAACGTCGACAGAAGTATATTTGATATACGTGTTATTGATGTGTACCTTGCTAGTACTCGTAGCACCTGGGTATTGGATACCAGTTCGGTTGCTAAATGTTAGTAACTCGAAATAAAAGCTACGGAATAAACGGAGCACTAGCTAAGGGTGAGGTGACGATGTGTGTTGGAAATGTTTCCAAGGTTGATGTGATCAACATCACACGCTCTCTCTACCTTCGGGATTAGTGACAAACCTAAATAAATGTTATTTGGCATTTTGCATTGAGCATGAACGTGATTAGGTCGTGTTTATTGAAACACGGTTATTCATTTAAGTTAGAGAATAATGGTTATTATGTTTACATGAATAATACCTTCAATGGTCATGCACCCAGTGAGAATGGTTTGTTGAATCTTGATCATAGTAATACACATGTTCATAACATTGATGCCAAAAGATACAAAGTTAATAATGATAGTACTACATACTTGTGGCACTACCGCTAAATGTCATATTGGTATAAAAGGCATGAAGAAACTCCATGCTGATGGATCTTTGGACTCATTCGATTTCGAATCGGTTGAGACATGCGAACCATGCCTCTTGGTCAAGATGACTAAGGACCCCGTTTTCTGGTTTGATGGAGCGGGCAAGTGATTTATTGGAAATGATACATGTTGATGTATGCAATCCAATGAGTCTTGTAGTGTGCGGTGGATATCGTTATTTTCTTACCTTCACCGATGATTTGAGTAGATATAGTGTATATTTACTTAATGAAACACAAGTCTGAATCGTTTGAAAGGTTCAAGCAAATTCAGAGTGAAGTTTAAGATCATCGTGACAAGAAGATAAAAATGTTTGCGATATGATCGTGGAGGTGAATATCTGAGTTACAAGTTTGCCATTCAACTTTACACAATGTGAAAGTTGTTTCACAACTCACGCCACCTGGAACACCATAGTGTGATGGTGTGTTCGAACGTCATAGTCATGCTCTATAGGATATGGTGCTTGTTATGATGTCTCTTATCGTTTTGCTACTATAATTTTGGGGTAATGCATTAGAGACAACTACATTCACTTTAAATAGGGCACCATCTAAATCCGTTCAAATGACACCGTGTGAATTATGGTTTGATAGAAACCTAAGTTGTCATTTCTTAATGTTTGGGGCTACGACGCTTGTGTGGAAAAATGTTTTCACCTAATGAGCTCGAACCCAAAGCGGACAAATGCATCTTCATAGAATACCCTAAGAACAGATGGGTGAACCTTCTATCTCAGATCCAAGCATAAAGTGTTTGTTGCTAAAACGGGTCCTTTCCCGAGAAAAAGTTTCTCTCGAAATAATTGAGTGGGAGGAAGATAGAACTTGATGAGGTTATTGAACCTTTGCTTCAACGAGAGAGTAGCATAGCGCAGGAAGATATTTCTGTAAAGCCTACATTAGTTGAAGAGGAAGTTAATGATGATGATCATGAAGCTTCGGATCAAGTTACTATTAAACCTCATAGGTCGACAAGGATGTGTACTGCTCCTGAGCGGTACGACAACCCTGTATTGGAGGTCATGTTGTTGGACAACGATGAACCTACGAGGTGTGGAGAAGCGATGATGGGCCCGGATTACGACAAATGGTTAGAGGCCATGAAATCTGAGGAAGGATCCATGTATGAAAACCAAGTATAGACTTTGGTAGACTTGCTCGTTACACGGCAGGTCATCGAGTACAAATGGACCTTTGAGATGATGGCAGATGCTGATGGTAAATGTCACCATTTATAGAGCTCGACTTGTCGCAAAGAAGTTTCCGACAAGTTCAAGGAGTTGACTGCGGTGAGACTTCCTCACTCGTAGCGATGCTAAAGTCTATTAGAATTATGTTAACAGTTGCTGCATTTTTCAATTATGAAATCTGGCAGATGGATGACAAAACATTGTTTCCTTAATAGTTTACTTGAGGAAAGGTTGTATGTGATACAACCAGAGGGTATTGTCAGTCCTAAGGATGCTAAAAGGTGTGCAAGCTTCAGTGATGCTTCTATGGACTGAAGCAAGCATCTCGGAGTTTGAATATACACTTTGATGAGGTGATCAAAGTTTTGTAGTTTATACAAAGTTTAAGAGAAACTTGTATTTACAATAAAGTAAGTGGGAGCACTATAGAATTTCTGATAAGTATATGTGGATGACATATTGTTGATCGGAAATAATGTAGAATTTCTGGAAAGCATAAACGGTTGTTTGAAAAGTGATTTTCAAAGGCAGACCTGGATAAAGCTACCTAATTGTTGAGCATAAAGATCTATAGAGATAGATCAAGATGTTTAATAAGACTTTCAATGAATACATACCTTGACAAGATTTTGAAAGAGTTCAAAATGGATCAGTCAGAGAAAGAGTTCTTGCCTGATTTGTAAGGTGTGAAGTTGAGTGAGACTCAAAGCTCGACCACGTCATAAGAAAGAGAAAGGAAGAACGTCGTCCCCTATGCCTTAGCCATAGACTCTATATAGTATGCCATGCTGTGTACCGCACCTATGTGTGCCTTGCCATGAGTCCGTCAAGGGGTACAAGAGTGATCTAGGAGTGGATCACTAGACAGCGGTCAAGATTATCCTTAGTAACTAAAAGACTAAGGAGATGTTTCTCAATTATGGAGGTGATAAAGAGTTCGTCGTAAAGAGCTACGTCGATGCAACCTTTAACACCAATCCGGATGACTCGTAGTAGCAATCTGGATACATATAGTGGAGCAGCCATTTGGAATAGTACCAAGTGGAGTGTGGTAGCAGTGTTTACAGTTTGACATAGAGATTTGCAAAGTACACACGGATCTGAATGTCATAGACACGTTGACTATAAGACCTCTCAAACATGCAAAGCATGATCGATCCCCAGAACTCATTGGGTCTTAGATTCATAACAATGCGAATCACATGGTGATGTGAACTAGATTATTGACTCTAGTGCAAGTGGGAGACTATTGGAAATATGCCCTAGAGGCAATAATAAATTAGTTATTATCATATTTCCTTGTTCATGATAATCATTTATTATCCATGCTATAATTGTATTGATCGGAGACTTAGATGCATGTGTGGATACATAGACAAAACCATGTCCCTAGTATGCCTCTAATAGACTAGCTCGTTGATCAAAGATGGCTATGGTTTCCTAGTCATGGACATGAGATGTCATTTGGTAATGGGATCACATCATTAGGAGAATGATGTGATGGACAAGTCCCAAAATACAAACGTATCATATGATCGTGTCAGTTTATTGCTACTGTTTTTTGCATGTCAAGTATATGTTCCTATGACCATGAGATCATGCAACTCGCTGACACCGGAGGAGTACCTTGTGTGTATCAAACGTTGCAACGTAATTGGGTGACTATAAAGGTGCTCTACAGGTACCTCCGAGGGTGTCTGTTGGGTTGGCATGGATCAAGACTGGGATTTGTTACTCCGTGTGGTGGAAAGGTATCTTAGGGCCCACTCGGTAATACAACATCACAATAAGCCTTGCAAGCAATGTGAGTAAGTGTTAGTCACGGGATCTTGTGTTATAGAACAAGTAAACAGACTTGCCAGTAATGAGGTTGAACTAGGTATGGCGATACCGACGATCGATTCTCGGGCAAGTAACATACCGAAGAACAAAGGGAACATCATACGGGATTAACTGAATCCTTGACATAGAGGTTTGACCGATAAAGATCTTCGTAGAATATGTAGGAACCAATATGGGCATCTAGGTCCCGCTATTGGTTATTGACCGTAGAGATGTCTCGGTGATGTCTACATAGTTCTCGAACCCGCAGGGTCTGCACACTTAAGGTTCGGTGACGTTTCGGTAGTATAGAGTTATGTATGGTGGTGACCGTAGGTTGTTCGGAGTCCCAGATGTCACGAGGACCACCAGAATGGTTCGGAAGTAAATATTGATATATAGGAAGTCCTATTTTGGTCGCCGGAAAAGTTTCGGGCTCATCGGTAATGTACCGGGAGTGCCGGTAGGGTACCGGGAGACCATGGGAGGGGTATTTCGACCCAAGAGGTTACATGGGCTGTCGTAGAGTGAATACCAGCCCTTAGTGGGCTGGTGGAAGTCCCATACAAGGCCCATGCGGCTGGGAAGAAAAGCCCAAAGAGAAAAAGGTGGATAAAGGCAAAAAGGCAAAAATAAGGAGGAGTCCTAGTCCTACTAGGATTGGAGGAGGAATCCTCCAATCCTCCTAGGTTCGGCCGAAGCCTACTAGGGCTGGCCCTTTGGCCAAGCCTCCTCCTCTCTTCCTCTTCTATATACTAGAGGTTTTAGGGTTTTGCACTAGTTTTTTCAGCCACGTGCTACCCGTTCCTCTAGTGCATAGTTTCTCCTCTAGATCGGTTTTCTGCAATGCTTGGCAAAGCCCTGCCGGAATTGCTCCACCACCATCGCCGCAACACCATCACGCTGCCGGAGAAATCGTCTACCTCTCCGCTCCCTCTTGCTGGATCAAGAAGGCGGATATCATCATCAAGCTATACGTGTGCTGAACGCGGAGGTGTCATCCGTTCGGCGCTAGATCGGAAGGACCATGATCAAGATCGTGAGACGGTTCATGATGAGATCGCGGGACGGATCGTGATGAGTCCGCGGGACGGATCATGATTGGATTGTGGGACGGATCGTGATGAGATCACGGGACGCTCGGCGATTTGGATTGCGAAGACGTTCGACTACAGCAACCGCGTTTCTTAATGCTTCCCGCTTAGCGATCTACAAGGGTATGTAGATCCACTCTCCCTCTCGTAGATGCTCATCACCATGGATAGGTCTTGCGTGAACGTAGGAATTTTTTTGTTTCACATGCGAGGTTCCCCAACACTATGATGTTTAGTCGCTGCTTGAACCTCAGAGGCGTTGTGCATTCATGTTTTGTGGTCTCGGAAAGGGCTAGCGAAATACCATCTCATCGTATTATATCATGACTATTTTGAAAAATTGTTGGCATGTGAGATACTTTATTATTGCTTTCTAGTTGGTTATGTATTGCCATGAGTGAATATGATGTTTAATTGTGATCATGGATATGTTATTTATGATTTATGCTGAAAACTTGAACAATAGCTATATATAGAAACGAGAACAAAAGAGTTTGTAAAAGTTTTCTTTATCACATTTAGTTTGTCAACTGAATTGCTTGAGGACAAGCAATGAGTTAAGCTTGGGGGAGTTGATACGTCTCATATGTATCTACTTCTCCAAACACTTTTGCTCTGGTTTTGGCCTCTAATTTGCATGATTTGAATGGAACTAACCCGGACTGACACTTTTTTCAACAGAACTACCATGGTGTTATTTGTTTGCACAAATAGAAGTTCTCAAAATCGGACGAAACTTTTTGTGAATTATTTCTAGAATATATGAAGAGTTATGGAGCGAATAACTATCGGAGGGGGTTGCTTGTGGCCCCCAAGCCAACAGGGCACACCCACCCCCTGGGCATGCCCAGTTAGCTTGTGGGGCCCACATGGCTCCCTGACCCTAATTCCAGTCCTATAAAATTCACATCTTCTGAGAAAAAATATGTTGGGGATATAACCCAATGGCAAGACCCGCCCAGGAGGGACCGGGTCATGCCTTGCGGCTCATAATCAAGACCCTTAAGGTGGGCCTGAAGATTGAAGGCAAGGCCACATGGCTACTTACCAGATTGGCCAAGATGAAGGCCCAGAGACATCAGATGGCGGGAGACCCAGGCGTGTAAGCCGCCCTGAGACGGCTTGCCCAAGAAGGTAAGGCGTCTTAGAGACAGGGTCAATTACCTTGTATGAGTTAGTTTGGACACTTGTAAGCCCAGGGCCTCGACCTCCTATCTAAAGGTGAGTCCCTGGGGCGGCTTAGGACAGAAACCAATTAATCGATAGCTAGGTCAAACGAATCCGCTCCCTTGTAATCGATACTCCATCAATACAACACAAAGCAGGACGTAGGCTTTTACCTCTTTCCGAGGGGCTGAACCTGAGTAAACTCGTGTCTCTCGTCCCGATCAACCCATTTGAGTCCACCGACTTAGCGATGGCCTCGAACCTAAGTCTTCGGACATCTGTCATGAGGAAACCATGACAGTTGGTGCCCACCATGGGGCTAGCGCACGGTGGTGTGGAGTTCTCAAAGGGCTCTCTCCCTAGGATCGTGGGATACGCCATTGGCATCATGACTAAGAGTCGTCATGGCGAGCTCTACATCAACGATGCTGGATGCGGACCGGAGGCTGACTCAATCGATTACGGGCACTGGGTTCCCTTCGGCAAGATTCACGTATTCATCGGTAATATCGGTGGATCTATGCCCGGGCCGTACATCTGCACCGACCTTGTTGAGCTGGCCTGGCGTGCGCAACCCGCCCGTGTTTAACCCGGGCTAAGGAGCATCTTCATCGGCTTCACGCAAGGCAGGGAAGACTCCGTGTCAGGGGGGAAACTTTTGTCCTTTCAGACGAATGATCCTCCAGTGGAGATGCGGAGTCAATCTACTAGCTTCACGATGGCGGGCTCGGGGGCTATGCCGATGGTAACAGTATTCCGGAGCCCTATGACCCGTCGAGCCGAGCCGCCCTCTTTAGGGCAGGCTCGGCGCCGGCTTTCAATAGCACGACATCCGGAGCAGCGGCAGGAGCTACCACGCCAGATGCCAGGCCTCCTAAGACACTGGCTCAGGTCTTGTTGGAATTAATGGATGAGTTAACAACCTTGATCGCCACTGAAATAACAGTCGGAAATCAGGTAGAGCGCGATGCAGAGATTACCAGGATTAAGGGACTGATGGCTCAGGCCCAGGAGGATATCAATGCGTTGCAAATTCAAATGAACGCTGAGTTGGAATGTCTGAGGATGGAGGCTTTGCGTTTTAGCTTAGACCAACATGCTTCAGAGGCAATTCTTCGGAGGAGGACCCAAGTCGGCCTCCCTGTGCAGCTTCGGACCCGAAACCTATTTAATACTCCCAGAGTGGGGCTGAGAACATCGCCAATTGTAACCCGGGCCGCTGAGGCACCGCGGCAGCCAAACCCGCACCCGAGGGATCAGACCCCGCCGCGGCACCTTGTGACACCACCTGGCCATTATGCTAACCCGGTGGAGAACATGATAGCGGCGGCCGGTAGGCTCAATGCACTCCCCTTCGCCGAAGGGATGCCATTTGCTGAGGAGGCGCGAAACGCCATTGATTTTCTACACACGACAGTGGCTCAGCAGGAAAAGTACACATACATTCGAAGTTGTGTACACTCCACACTCATTCCAAGCTGTAGGTACAGCCGACGCATAGAGTCACCGGTGGTTTCCAGCAATGAATGAAGATGCAACCTGTCCAATGATAACTTGCCCCAGATTAATGCTCAGGAGATCGTGGATAGGGGACGAGTTCATCGAGGGTCAACCCCAGTGACGGATTACCTGGTGATTCCTGAGCCGGCTCCAATAGCCCCTTCCACCTGAGTGGGAGCTAGCGTCTCATCCACGGGGGTTGGTGTGCCTTGCCTGACGATGGCTCTACGGAATGAGCATTTGCCCAAGGATTTTAAGGGGCCACGTAAGGTGCCCAACTATACGGTTGATTTACCTCCTGAGGCTTGGATTGAAAGTTACGAGCTTGCCATGGAGATGTTGGACGTCAGTGAGGCGGTTTGCACAAAGTACTTCATCATGATGTTAGAAGGGCCAGATCGCACGTGGTTAAAGGGTTTGCCTCCTAATACCATCGCATCTTGGGCCGAGTTGAAGGCACGCTTCATCAGGAACTTCCGAGGAACATGCAAGCAGCCTATGACAATTGTAAATCTTGACCACTGTGTAGAGCATGAGGATGAGTCGGCCTATCATTGGGTACAGCAAGTTTCGACGGTTATTCATTCGTCCTAGTACATCAAGGCATCTCACGCGGTTCTGATTTTAGAAAAAAACTGTCACTTTTTACCCCATAAGCAGAAGCTCGGGCGGCTGAAGCGTTCTTGTCAAGACATTGGTGAGCTCATGACGGCTCTCACAAAGTATGCAGATTTAGACACTACTAAGGTTCCGAGCTTCGATGCTGAGAGATCAGCTAAGGGTAAGAAGAATAACAATGGTAAGAGTCAATAGCAAAACGGAGTTGGAAATAGCAACCCGTGCAAGAGAAAGAACCCAGACAACGGGTCAGAACTGGTGGCAAACGCCAGTGCTGGGAACAATCGTGCCAAGGGTAATGGTAAGCTACCCTTTAACAAAGGTAAAGCTCCCTTTAACTTGGAGGAAATGCTCAGTAAGCCTTGCCTAGAGCACAGCCAACCCGGTAAGCCGACGGGCTACGCATGGAGGGATTGCAGTATTATGTGATAGTTCCGAGACTACAGCCTTAACCAACATTGCAATAATGGTAATGGTCTGTCGGGTGGCTCAGGGACAGGTTTTGGTGGAGGTGGCCCGGGTTTAGGTTATCAGGGTCAAGGCAATCAAGGCGGTCACCATCAACAGTCTGGCAACGGCGGTCAGCAGCAGAATAACCAGTCAGGGTATCAGAGTAACCCAAAGCAAATCACTGGAGGCCAGTATCATGTTTTCACTGCAAGCCTGGACAAACGAGATCAAAAGCTACACAAGAGGGCAGTCAACATGGCAATGCGGGCTCTCCCACAGTATTTGAAGTGGTGTGAGTATCCTATCTCATGGAGTAGGGAAGATCACCCACCGCGGATCGATAACCCGGGGCACTTAGCGCTTGTGGTAGCACCTCAGGTTGGAGGTTATAAGTTTACAAAGTTCTTGATGGACCGTGGCAGCAGCATCAACATCTTGTACTATGACACTTTTCGCTGGATGGAGCTGACTCATAAGGCTCTTAAGCCGTCATCAATAGTTTTTCACGGTGTTGTTTCGAGCAAATCAGCTTACTCGGTAGGCAACATTGCCCTTGAGGTGGCGTTCAGAGATGACTAAAACTACATGGTGGAGACCTTGTGGTTTGAGGTGGCAAAAATTAAGATCCCATATCATACCCATTTTGGTCGCTCGGCTTTTGCAAAATCTATGGCCAAACCCTGTTATGTTTACTTGCAACTCAAGATGCCGGCTCTCCAAGGGGTGATTATAGTGCACCGTGATCGGAAGGTGGCCCTTGAGTGTGAGGAGGATGATGCTGCTTATGCGGAATCAAGCTATGCTGAGGCGGAGCTCAAGTTTTACAAAGATAATGTTGACCCGACGGATATGAATCCATTGAAGAAGCCTAGCACAGAGTCTGAGATGCCCTTGAAGTTTGTGTCAAATAATACTAAGCTGATGGATTTCGCTCCGGGCGACTCATCGAAGCAGTTCACTATTGGGGCTAACATGGACCCCGCATAGGAAACCACGCTCATCGAATTCATCCGTGAGAATCGGGACATCTTTGCATGGAAGTCGTCTGACATGTCGGGTGTACCGAGAGAGTTCATTGAGCACCACCTTAATGTGGATCCCAAGTTTAAGCCAATTAAACAGTTCCTCCGCCATTTCAATGAAGAGCGGCGTAAAGCAATTGGAGAAGAGGTGGCCCGGCTCTTGGCCGCAGGGTTCATTATGGAGTTTTTTCACCCAGAGTGGTTAGCAAACCCCATGCTTGTGCTCAAAAAGAATGGCACGTGGCATATCTGTGTAGACTACACGGATCTTAACAAGGCATGTTTTGTTGACCCATTTGCTCCCCCCCCCCCGTATTGACCAAATTATTGATGCAACAACATGTTGTGAGAGTTTATGCTTCCTTGACCCTTATTCGGGTTATCATCAGATCAAGATGGTAGTTAAGGACCAAGAGAAGACATCCTTTATAACACCTTTTGGTGCTTTTTGCTATGTGTCTATGCCTTTCGGACTTAAGAGCACGCAGGTGACTTATCAGCGATGTGTGCAAAATTGCCTTCATAGTCAGATTGGGCGCAATGTTCATGCTTATGTGGATGATATTGTGGTTAAGTCAAGGAGGAAGGAGACTCTGCTTGACGACCTGAAGGAAACGTTTGACAACTTATGGGTCTACAAAATGATGCTTAACCCTGCCAAGTGCGTCTTTGGGGTTCCTGCAGGCAAGCTCTTGGGTTTCTTAGTTTCAGAGCGAGGCATTGAGGCTAACCCAGATAAGATAAAGGCCATCACGTCATTGTACAAACCAGCGAGCGTTAATGATGTGCAGCGCTTGGCGGGTCGTGTCGCTGCTTTAAGTTGCTTCATCAGCCGCCAGGGTGAGAAGGCTATTCCTCTGTATCAGATGATGAAAAAGATGGATGACTTTGTCTGGAACAAGGCTGCGGACGAGGCGCTTGAGGCGCTCAAGAAACAGTTGGTTGAGCCGCCGATCTTGGCTGCTCCGGCTGAGAAAGATCCTTTGCTCTTATACGTGGCAGCTAATAATAGGGTAGTCAACGTCGTGATTGTTGTGGAGTATAAGGAGTCAGGGAAAGAGTATCCAGTCCAGAGGCCGGTTTACTATGTCAGCGAGGTCTTGATAGAATCCAAGCGAAGATACCCACATTGGCAATAATTGATCTATGGGGTGTTCATGGCAAACGGCAAGTTGAAGCACTATTTCCTTGAACACCAGATTACAGTAGTGAGGTCGGCCTTGTTGGGAGATATCATCCAAAATAGAGACATTACTTGCAGGATTGCTAGCTGGGCACTGGAGCTTGGGGCCCTTAATTTGAATTATGTGCCTCGCACGGCTATCAAATCTCAGGCTTTGGTGGATTTCGTAAACGATTGGACAGAGTGTCAGTCGCCCGAGGAGAAGCCGGACAACACATATTGGAAAATTCACTTTGATGGATCCAGGCAATTGGAAGATTCGGGGGCTGGAGTTGTCTTGACTTCCCCTAGAGGTGACAAATTTTGCTATGTGTTAAGGTTAATGTTTTCCTTATACTAACAATGCAACTGAGTATGAATCTTTGCTTCACGGGCTTCGTGTGGCTAAGGAGATTAATCTGAGCCCGGTTAGATGCCTTGGCGACTCAGACCTCATGGCTTAGCAATTCTTAGGCATGTGGGATTCCAAAGACCCACGAATGGCGGCATACCATCAGGCGATGGATATCATTGCTGGCCACTTCATGAGTTATCAAGTGGATCATATTGACCGTCGCAAGAACGAGGTGGCCGATGCATTATCAAGGCTGGACTCTCAGCATAAGCTGGTGCCGCCTAACGTATTCGTGGACGTATTGCATCATCCCTCTGTTAAGTTACCTTCAGAGGAGGATCTTTCTATACTTGACCCGGAGGGGCAGCTGGTGGCGGCTCTACATGATATTCTTGATTGGACGTTTCCTTATCTGGCGTATCTAACTCGCGGCGAGTTACCCGAGGACGAGACCTTGGCGAGACAAATCGTGAGGCAGTATAAGTCTATGACTATCATCAATGGGGAGTTACATAAGTGTAGTGTAACCGGCGTCTTTCAAAGTTGTGTTCCCCCGAAGAGGGTAAAGAGATTCTAAATGAAATACACGCCGGTGACTGCGGTCATCATGTCGGCTTAAAGTCTTTTGTGGCAAAATCTTTCCGGCACGGTTTCTTCTGGTTGACGGCTCATAAGGACATGGAGGACTTGGTCACAAAGAGTGATGGATGTCAGAAATTTGGACAACGTGCTCACGTGTCGGCTCAAGAATTGTGAAAGATTCCAATAACCTAGCCGTTTGCGGTCTGGGGGATTGATATGGTTGGACCTTTCAATATATCTAAAGACAAGAAGACCCACCTTTTTGTGGTGGGTAATAAGTTTACCAAGTGGGTCAAGGCAGAGCCGATTAGCAAGTGTGATGCGGCCACAGCAGTTCAATTTGTTAGGAATTTGATCTATCATTTTGGTTACCCTCACTGTATCATCACAGATAATGGAACATATCTGTCCAAGGGGGCTATGAAAGCATTTTATGAAAGTGAGCACATCCGGCTTGGTGTGTATGCTATCGCTCATCCACAGTCCAATGGTCATGCGGAACATGCCAATCAGGAGATCTTGAGAGGAATAAAACCCCAGATTATGGTTCCTCTACAGAGAACGCCGGGCTGTTGGGTCGAGGAGTTATCATCAGTTCTTTGGAGTATCAGAACCACCCCCAACAGGTCAACAAGCTATACACCTTTCTTCATGGTTTATGGCGCAGAAGCCGTTTTACCAAGTGATATTCGTCATGACTCGCCTAGGGTGGCGGCTTACGTTGAAGCTGACAACGAGACGGCGCATCAGAACTTGTTAGATGCTTTGGATGAAGAGCGGGATCTTGCAGCAGCATGATCGGCGATTTATTAGCAAGACCTGCGTCGCTATCATAGTCGAAGAGTCAAGACCCGAACGTTTCAAGAAGGCGACAAGGTGTTACATTTGATTCAAGATCAAACGGATACGCACAAGTTATCTCCCCCTTGGGAAGGACCTTTCGTGGTCAGTAGAAATCTCAATAACGGGTCATATTACCTCATTCATGTGCGGGAAGGCGACAAGTCACGTACCTCTGAGCAGGAGACCAAAAGGTCGTGGAATATTGCTCATCTACGACCTTACTACAATTGAGTCATCAACTCTCATCAATGTACATACATCCATCATTGTATATACCTTTTCATTATAATAAAGTTGGCATCCCTACAAGACGGGGTTTCCGCCGTTTCTTCACACAAGATTGTGCAAGTGTTGATACTTCAACAAGGTCATTTGGGGGCTTCCAACCCATCGGGTTTAGCTTTCACACCCTCGTGACCATCTCTTCAGCCACCGCAAGACCGGGTTAAACCTAGCTGTATGTTGATGCTACCCCGCTAGGTGACCCGCCGAACTCTTACTAGTTAATCTCAACCAAAGACCCTGAGCTGATCAAAATACTTGACAGTCACTCTTAACATGAGACCCTGTACTAGTTAAGGTTAAAATGGCGGCTTATGTCACGTGAGGGTCGGCTTATGGAAAGCGAGGATAAACTCACCTATCTGTTGCGCCTCTCCGCCTTGTGGCCCGTTCGTACTCTTATTCAGTAAATCTTTTTAAACACCCTGAGCTATTTAAGGTTCAAACGATGGATTTATGTCACGCGAGAACCGCCTTATGGGTCTTGGGGTACTCTTGCCCTGCTGCGTCTCTCCATTATATGGCTCATTGTACTTTTGATAGTTACTCTTTTTAAGACCCTGTACTATTAAGGTTCAAACGACGAATCTGTGCCATGGGAGAGCCGACATATGAGGTTTGGGTAAACACGCCTAAGTTTTTGGAAAAAGAAAAGCAAGGTCATAAAGAGATTTAACATCTTTGGGTTGTGCCTCTAAAGCCGCCTTAAAACGATACAAAATATACTCTGTCTTGTTTGTTTTTGCAGGTCTTTTCTTCTATGATAAGCCGTCATTAAGTGTGAAGAAAGATAGTTCTAGCCAGAAGGAAAGACAGATAAGCACATAAAGCTATTCAAATTCCAAACGGGCACAATGGCACGACAAAGGCAATCAAGTTTTTGTTACGGCTATTACAAAGCTCTTCAAGAGCCCAAAAATCTACGAACTTAAAGTTTTTTGGAATCACTTATAACCCAGCGGATCAACCCAGCCGGGTTACCTTCAGCCAGGGGCAATTTTTTCAACTCGCTGTCGGGTCATCCTGTGCCGGGTCTTCGATCTGAAGGTTGTCCACATCCCAGTTGCAGTTTATTAAAGCCTCGGACTAAGCTTCATCATCAAAGATGGGAGACGGGTCAATGTCAGGAGCAAAGAATTTCTTACGGCTTACATGAATCAAGCCTTTGGCTTCAAAAGTCGGTCCGTGCACTCGTTTGCTATCCTCGCCATAAGCTGCATGATATGAGGTCAAGTCAATCTCGGTGACGAGTGTCGACGCGAGCACTCGGGAGGCCTTCATATAGTGGGCATAGTCTGCTTGTGTAAACTCTGAGCCATCATCCTTCTTCAATGGGAAGCCATCCATCATCTTTTTAATGGTAAGCTCAGGGGCAAAAGCCAGCGACCGACTTAATGCGGCCATTGCTCCCTTATGGGTGGCTGATCATTTTAGATCTTCCATTTCTTTTGGGAGGGTGGAAAAGACTTCTAGAACCCCTTTCATGAACTTGGGGACACCTTTCTCAGTCAGAATCGACTTGATGGTGCAAAGGGTCGCACAGTACAGCTATTCCATCAGGGTATATACTGCTTTTAGCTTCAACAAGCTATCAGAGGACAGCTTGCGGCTTCTCTGGCCTGCAAAGAAAATCAGAAGTTATGAGCCTCCTAAAGAGTTTTTTCAACAAGCTAAGGAATTTTTCTAATTGACAAGTACTTACCAAAGATGGCAGCAGTCATCCGAGATATATGACGCTTGAGGGTTGTTAGCTCTTTTGTAACAAGTTTTAGCTTTTCATCAGCATCTTCTGCATGCTTCGTCAAGGCGGCTTGTTTAGCTTCGGCGGCTTTCCTGAAAGCTGCAAAGTCCGCCTATACTTTCTCAAGTTCTACGATGGAGACCCACCACTTCTCTTCCGCCTTAGCCTGAGAAGCTTGTTGTGAGGCAACATTTTCTCTAAGGCTAGTCAGGTTAGACTCGGCCGTGTTCAAAGCTTCCTACATAGTACAAATAACTTCATAAGTTGTAAGGCACCAAGGAGACACATTAGTAGTCAGAAGTGATGAAGCAATAATATTACAAGTATCAAGCAGATTGCAAGCAATATACTTGACACTTGGGGGCTAATGTCTGTCATTTCTCTCAAAGTCTACAACGCTAGAAACCTCTAGCTCATCATTCCCACGATAACCCGGACTTGGGGGCTACACTTGGCGCCTCTAAGCAATAAAGGTCTGGCTCATCATTGGCATAATGACCCATACTTGGGGGCTACACTTGGATTTTATTTTCAAGGAAGTACCGACTTATTATCTATACTAACCCATGACTTAGGGGCTACATGCCAAGCTACTTGCAACATAACAAAAGTGGGAAGACCCGGTCTACTATTTTCAATACTAAACCAGATCTTGGGGGCTACATAAGGATATAAGGAAAGACGAGATAGGAGGGGTACCTCGTATTGTTTCTTCATCAGCCCAACAAGTTTTGACTCCATGTTGCAGCCAGCGGAAAGACGGTTCAGATAACCAGCATGTAACTCGTTCGCAGTCAGCTTCTCCAAGCTAGGGAATGCAAAATCAATCTTCTCCCTTTCTGGTGAGGGCGCCTCATCCTTGCTGGTATGTTTCGCTAACACATGAGGAGCAGGAGAATTGTAGCCCGTCCTAGTGATAACAACTTCTTTTGGAGGAGCCGTATCCATGGCGGCTGGTGAAGGGTTGGGTGGCTTAGGTTTAGTCTCTGGAGGGTCTTCAGGAGCGGCCATGTCAAGATCAGCCAGCTTAGAGGATTGAGGAGCGTCTTCAGGAGCACCTTTTTCGGCCTCAGAGGGCTCAACATGAGCTGCAGGAGAGTCCAGCTTGGGATTCTCCGGCTCTTGAGAAATAGGAGTGGTGGTTGACCCGCCCAGTTTCCTTCGTTTGGCTTGAGCCCTAGGAGCAAAAAGATTGTTATACAAACAAAAGGGCAACAGTGTTAACATATGTTGTGGAGTATAAAGATACATACTCTGGGTGATTTTAAGAGGAGGCAGCTTGGAGGCGGTTAAGTCGCTAGAAGAAGGGAGTGTTTCCTGAAAGGTTAAGATGGTAAGAAAAAAGTAAGTTACAATGAAAAAACAGTATACAGACATTGGAGTCGGTCGAAGGAATACCTCAGTACGACTTTTCGTAAGAGCCGGAGAGTTCGGCAAGCCGGCCAAAAGATCCTCAGAGCCGGTGCTCCGGGTTTGACGTTTGGTATCATCTTGTTGTTTCCTCAAAAGAAAGTCGGGATCTGAGTGAGCTAAAGGGCGTGAATGTTTTATCTTACGAACAGCCCATCGAATTCTCTTTACTGGGAATGGTTCTGAGTCGGAGGAGATGGTAATTACCACTAGAGCGTCGGCATGGCTTGTTTCCGCTTGTTCTTGTGAACAATCATTGTCAATGAGTTGTATAAAGAGACGGCCAAGAGAGTCAAGTTCTACCTCCGAGTCTTCAAGCTCAAGCACCTCCTGGGTGGAGGTTTTCTTCTTGCAACCACGGGTTTTACCCGCCTTAGTTTTCTTCTTCAAGGGGGCAGTATATCTCTTTTTCCAGAAATTAGAGTTGGCCTGCATATAAGTTGCCGGAAGGTTAAAAGGAGTAAGGCAAAAAGCTAAGACGAAACAAGCAATTTGCTGGAAAGGATTCTTACGTCTAGAGACGGGTTCTTGATGCAGAAAGGGTTCAACCCGTTTTTGTTGCAAATGTCTTGAGGGTCACCTAGAAGTGATTTGACGATGGGGTTGAGATCTTGCTCCGTTAGAGGTGTGGTGTTGAAACGAAGAGGATCCTCCACCGCACCCGTATATTCACACATGAGTTTATCCCGCCGGCTCAGCGACAAGATCCTCCAGGTGACCCAACAACGGGTTATATCAACACCAGTCAAGCCGTTAGCCATTAAGGCCCTGATTTTTGTGAAGGCCGGAGCATATTTTACTCACTCTACGGCGGACATCCGATTTGGAAGCTCGGTGGAGGTGCAAAGTCAGGTAGGGCGGTAACCCGACAACAACTTCTCTCCTTCTCGAGAAGTGTCCTTGCAGTAGAACCAAGTTTTGTTCTAGTCCTTGGGGTGTCTCGGCAAGGTGGCCGCTGGAAAGGTCATATCTCTCCGCTTCTGGATAGAGATGCCTCCAAGTTCCAAACTTGGTCTAGCCGCCACTTTAGTTTGGCGGTTGATGTAAAAGAAGTCGCGGAAGAGGTCAACAGACGGCTCTTCTTGCAGATATGCCTCACATAAGACTTGGAATTGGCACATGTTGGTGACACAATTGGGGCCTATATCTTGTGGATGGAGTTTGAAAAAGTGAAGGACATCCCGGAAAAACTTTGACCCGGGTGGGCTAAAACCTTGGAGGAGGTGATCAGCAAATATGACAACTTCCCCTTCCTAAGGGATGGGTATGATCAGCAAATATGAAAACCCGCCAGTGAACGACGTTCTGAGCTGGCAAGACACCCATCTCCATGAGCTCATGGAGAAATGACTCGATGACTTCGGAACCAACCCAATCACAAGATGCAGGGGCTTTTGACATGATTGTGGGTTAGGATCTATCAAGGGGAATAAGTACGGCGGGTTAAGAAACCTCGCAATAGAACAGCTGCAGCTATCAATAATGATATTTGGCAGGTCAAAAATACTGTGAGAGCCGGCAGTACAATAGCGGATTAATAGGCAATAGCTAGTGGAAATTCTACTAAGTATGTGCACACAGATTCCCCCAATTACGGTGACCACTACAAGATCTACGGACGAGGAAAAAGGAAAATATATTATGAATGAAAAAGGGCAATGGAAGTGTGAACCACTCATGTGTAAAACCAGTCCGAGAAAGGATCTACATTGAGTATCAAAGACCTATTGAACAGAGTGACGCGTATATGGGCTAGATCCTATGGCGTTATTGTTCTCAAATCTACGGTGGCGTTTCCGGCAAGCGGCGGAGGAATTGGAAAAGCTTCCATGGACTAAATGTGTATCCACAAAAGAGAAGAGGAAGAATCAAAAAAGGATCTCATGAAATAGCGGGAGCCCGGCGAGCTCTGGTCCGATCATAGTGATGCAGCGGCCAGTGTTGGTGCAGACGAGAAATGTGCGGCAACGACGGCGGAGCTTCAGATGCGAGAGCACTAGAAGAGGAAGAAGAAGAGAGATAGTGGCGGTGGAGAGGAGAAAAGAAATGAGACCCCTCACTTGCCTATTTATGAGATGGGACAGCAATAGACTGTGCGAGAATCAAGGAGGCGCAATGATGATTGACCGAGGGAGACGCCTCGATTTTCAGGCTGACCGTTTAATGAGACGTATGTTGCAACATCACAGAATATTTTTTATGTGTCTAAGACGACGTCATCCATGGCAGGTTATGAAACTTTCTCTCTCAGGTAATGAAGACGTGAGACTCGCCGCTAAATGAGTTTGAAGATTGACATGAACAGATTCAAATCAATCTGGGGCCTAATGTTGGGGATATAACCCCATGGCTAGACCCACCCAGGAGGGGTCGGGTCATGCCTAGCGGCTCATAGTCAAGACCCTTAAGGTGGGCCTGAAGATTGAAGGCAAGACCACATGGCAACTTACCAGATGGGCCAAGATGAAGGCCCAGAGACGGAAGATGGTGTGAGACCCGGGCGTGTAAGCCGCCCGGACACAGGTTGCCCAAGAAGCCAAGGCATCTTAGATATAGGGTCAAATACCTTGTATGAGTCGGTTTGGACTCTTATAACCCCATGGCCTCGACCTCCTATATAAAGGTGAGTCCCTAGGGTGACTTAGGACAGAAACCAATTAATCGATAGCTAGGTCAAGCGAATCTGCTCCCTTGTAATTGATACTTCGTCAATGCAACACAAAAGGACATAGGCTTTTATCTCTTTCCGAGGGGCTGAACCTGGGTAAACTCGTGTCTCTTGTCCCAATCAACCCCTTTGAGCCCACTGCCTTAGCGATGGCCTCCAACCAAAGTCTTCGGACATCTGCTGTGACAAAACCACGACAAAATAGGAGAGAAGATTTCATCGCGTTTTACGAGACGGAGCCACCACCACATCCTATTCTTCCTTGGGAGGGCTGATCTGGAGTCCGTTTGGGGCTCTGGAGAGGGGGATTCATCGTCGTCGTCATCACCAACCCTTCTTCATCAACACTACCCTGATGCTCACCACCTGGAGTGAGTAATTCCTTTGTAGGCTTGTTGGACAGTGATGGGATTGGATGAGATTGATCATGTAATCGAGTTATTTTAATAGGGATTGATCCCTAGTATCCACTATGTTGTGAGATTGACATTGCTATGACTTTGCTATGCTTAATGCTTGTCACTAGGGCCCAAGTGCCATGATTTCAGATCTAAACGTATTATGTTTTCATGAATATAAGAGTGATCTGGATCCTATCTTGTAAGTTGTATGCACCTATTACATGTCATGATCCGCATACCCCAAGGTGACAATAATTGGGATACTTTCCGGTGAATGTCGTAGTTTGAGGAGTTCATGTATTCACCATGTGTTAATTCTTTGTTATGGTTCTCTGTTAAAAGGGGGCCTTAATATCCCTTAGTTTCCATTAGGACCGTGCTGCCACAGGAGGGTAGGACAAAGATGTCATCAAAGTTCTTATCGCGAACACGTATGACTATATACGGAATACATGCCTACATTACATTAATGAATTGGAGCTAGTTCTGTGTCGCTCTAGTGTGTAACTGCAACACGATTGATGTC
Organism: Hordeum marinum; assembly: GCA_022496015.1. NCBI lineage: Eukaryota > Viridiplantae > Streptophyta > Magnoliopsida > Poales > Poaceae > Hordeum > Hordeum marinum. The sequence continues at coordinate 484,447,901 of CM039673.1, forward strand.
ATCTAAATCATTACCATCACCAATCCACATGCGTACGCTTTACATATACTGAATCTTTCTAAGTTACAACTGTTGTTCCTACTGTCACAACTACTACAAAATTGTTTCCAATACTCTCACTACTTTACTATCTTGCTGTGCTACTAAAGTCTTTGCTACACAGAGATATCTCGGGTGTGGTTGAATTGACAACTCAACTGCCAAGGCCGATAAATATTATTTGGCTCCCCTTATGTCGAATCAATAAATCAGGGTGTAATACTACCACGAGGACTATTGTGATCCCCTACACTTGTGGGTTATCAGTAAGCCTCGAAAGAAAAACAAGTGCATGCATAAAACTGGCAAAAGTGACACACAAAATGTTGTGTTCAACACATGGTTCACAAGACCCAAGTCCGGACCAAAGGGAATAACAATGGACCTAGCAGGCTTTACACCATACTGGATAGACCGTGCCAAATCCATGGCACCCCGGACAAACCAGCAACCCATACTAATAGGAATTGCTTGGTCTTCAAGAAAGCTATCAAGGTAGCGATGGAGGGTCCAAATAAAACCCAAAATCATAGTGAATACAAGGATGAACCTCCACGACCCAAAAATGGAGGTCAAAAGAAGTTTCCTAAGGAGGTAACATAGGTAAACATGATCTATGTTACCCACATCCCCAAGAGGGAGAGGAAGCATGCACTTAGGGACATCTACCCGTTAGAGCCCGTCGCCCCAAAGTTCATTCCGGGGTCGACCTTCCTGATCACATTTGATATACACGATAATCCGAACAACATCACGCAGGTTGGTTCCGCTGCACTCTTCCTCAACCCTATCATCGATGGTTTCCATCTGATGCGCGTCCTTATGGACGGCGGGATAAACCTCAACTTAATCTATGAGGACACAGTTTGAAAGATGGGCGTCGATTCATCTTGGATCAAACCGAGAAACACTACCTATAAAGGAGTCATTCTAGGTGTTGAAGCTCGTTGCACATGAATCGTGTCCTTGGAAGTTGTCTTCGGCTCACCCGAGAATTTCTGGAGCGAGGTGTTAATCTTCAACATCGTCCCCTTTCGAAGTGGGTATCACGTGCTCCTAGGGCGCACAAGTTTGCTCCCTTCAACATGGTGCCACATTATGCTTACCTCAAGGTTAAAATGTCGAGACTAAGCGGTGTTATCAAGATTAACGGAAACACCAAACGCTCCCTCCGCACTGAGGAGGAGACCGCGACCTTCGCAGCCAAGGTGCAACTATCCGAGGGCTCAACCTGTGGTGGTAAACACACTTCTAAGCATACAAGAGCCACACAAGTCGACCTCACACGCATACCCCCACACCCTAAATAGGGGTACAGGCTCCTCGCATGCTCCCCTTGGATGGGGTACCACGTCCCTAGGGTACACAATTTCGCACTAAAAATCCCTTGTTCCGCCGAGGAGCCAAATTTTTTGGAAACACCGGATTGGCTAGACCAAGGAACTGCTAAGCTTCGAGCTTCCATATTGGCAAGGTCATGTTAAAGATCTAGCCAGGAAAGCAAACCTATGTGGAGTCAACCACATCGCAGACATCTACATACCACTCAAAAGGACTCAGCCAGCGAGCTCTTTAAGCACAAGCAATGCCGAGGTGGTATACTGTCCATCTCAGTCCTAACCATCAATGAGGATAAGCCGGTTAACAACATGGAGACACAGACGTGCGACAGGATATGGCCCGGGCTCATAAACCCGATGATAATAGCTGCCCTCCTTTTGTATCCTCCTTCATTAAATTTTCTGCATTGTATATTATTTTTAGACTCAGAAATCATGCCACTCAAGGTTCTTACTGTATTTCAGTTAAAACACTGCCTGTGAGCTACAAGCACGTCTTGAAGATACAAACTGCTAAAGGGCTTCGTTTTTCTGTCTTGAAATACAAGTCTGAAGTACTCGGCATCTCGGATTTTGCACTATATGCATCAATTTCAAACCTATATTTTGGTCAATAGTTGGGTAGCCCATCTCCTATGTGTACCCCTTATGTTCCCGAACAAATTTGGCTAAGGGTGTAATGGGAGAACCACAACAACCATGTCGTCGCCAGTCAATTGACAAAGCACCTCAGTGGAGAAAGCCAAAAACTAACTATCTAGTTAAGCGCAAACTGGTCAGAAATTCGAAGAACGCGTTAAGCGACAAGTCATTAGAGACCAGCCATGTTAAACAAAGGGCTTCAAGCCGAAGTGGGTAATGGCTTTGACCTCAGCTACTTGCAGTCAACCACTTCACATATCGAGGGCTCATCGTCAGCTCCCACAGTCAAACTCCTATGACTAAGTGAAAGCAATAAAGTTGTAATAGTCTGATTGCCTAGTTCCTACAACCATGAACCACCTACGAGTACCGAGACATCGACTAAAGGTGAGATATGCATCAAGGAACACCCTCTGTGTACTCTACATTGGGGCAAGGCCGATGACTGGCAACTTTCAGATAAAACGGTCACATAGGAGGACAGTACATTAAGCACATATGAAGAAATCAAAAAGATACCCTCCTTAAGACAAAAGATGTTTTTTTGCAAATACTTTGGCATTCCAAAGTCCTACAACTGATACAAAGTACCTTTGGACACTGGGCCTTGGTTGTCCAGGCGCCCTCTTCCACCTCGGAATAGAACTGCTTTGCACTGTGTTGTTTGCCGGGAGGAGACCCCATAGCAACGGCCGACACTTCAACCCTCTTGAAGTGTGTATAGATGCAGGCATACACCCATCATGCTCCTTCAAAGCATGCGGAACGCTTCCAGCAATCCATTTGTGGGCCGACAACGCAAAACTGGGTCAGAAGAACGAAGAGGCTGGTCGGCATAGCTCCGGTGGGCCATAGTTGGATACAAGGGTCCTGAAGTGTGGGCTTCATCATGCGAAGTAGCTCTACCAGCTTCTTTATTTGCTTTTTTAGCAGCGCTGATGATGAAGCATCCAAGAACTGCCGCCAAAATGCCATCTCATCTTCATGACCCTCTAGTTGCCTGAGGTGATTGATGCTTGTGATCTGTGCTGTGTTTTCCGTGAAGAGGAACATGTGATGCAGCACAATATAGGTAAGTATTTCCCTTAGTAGAGAACCAAGGTTTATCAAACCAATAGGAGTAACAACCAATCCTCATCTTAAGCGGCTACACACAAAGAAATAAACACTTGCACCCAATGCGAGCAAGAGGGTTGTCAATCCCCTTGGACTCGTTATTTGCAATCTTGTAAGTAGTGTGGTTGGTAGTAGATAGTTATAAATTGCAAAATAAAATAAAGAGTAAATAATAACACAAGGTATTGTAGCATTTGTAAATATATAAGTGAATAGACCTGGGGCCATAGTTTTCCCTAGTGGCATCTCTCATGAAAGTAAGCATATGATGGGTAAACAAATTATTGTTGGGAAATTGATAAAAATCGGATAGTTATGCAATATTTATTCACGACAATGATCATGTGTACATAGCCATCACATCCATAAGCAAATAGGCCAACTCCTACCTGCACCTATTACTATTACTCCATCCATCGACTGCTATCCAGCATGCATCTAGAGTATTAAGTAAAACGGAGTAATGCTTGGAGAACAATGACATGATGCAGACAAAGAGGATTCAATTAATATGAACCAAACCCACCGTTTTATCCTTTGTGGCAACAATACAAAGATTTATCTTGTCTCCTTAAGTCACTGGGATATAAAAACCCGTCAGATTGAAGCCACTACAACACACCCTCTCACCGAAGAAAGATCAATCTACTTGTCCAAAGCAAATCAATAGATCAGAGAGATTTATGAAGCTATAATGATCATGCACACAAGAATCGCAAAGATTTCAGAGAAGACTCAAATATTTATCATGAATAATCTGAACATAAACCCACAATTCATCGGATCCCAACAAACACACCACACAAAAGAATTAAATTGGATAGATCAAAGCAACGATGCGATGATAATTGTATTGAAGATCAAGAGAGAGAGAGAGAGATGGCCATCTAGGTACTAACTATGGACCTGTAGGTATGTGGTGAACTACTCACTCATCACCATGGGCGCAACAAGGATGATGTAAAAGCCCTGCGTGATCGATCCCCCCTCCGATAAGGTACCAAAACAGGGCTCCAGATGGGCACACGGCGGAACAGATACTTACGACGGCGGAAAAAGTGTTTCGGGAGGCTCTCTAGGTTTTTTGGGATTAATGTGAATTTATAGGACTAAGAGGAACGCCGGGAGGTAGCCGAGGGGAACACGAGGCAACTAGGCATGCCTTACCCCCTGGTCGCGCCTAGTTGCGTGGTGCTCCTCTCGTGCGACTTTCGGCATCCTCTTGAAGCTTCCATGTATTTTTTGGTCGAGAAAAAATCTCCGAAAAGTTCCATGGCAATTGGACTTCGTTTGGTACTGTAAACTTGAAAACCCAAAAACACGCAGAAAATAGCAACTAGCACTGGGCACTGGGTTAATAGGTTAGTGCTCAAAAATAATATTAATTAGTAAATAAACACCCAAAAAGTATCCTAGAATGATAATATAATAGTATGGGACAATAAAAAATTATAGATACGTTGGAGACGTCTCAAAATCCCCAACCTTAATTCCTGCTCATCCTCAAGTAGGTAAATGCTAAAAACAGAATTTTTGATGTGACATGCTACCCAACATGTAATCTTTTGCAGGTTTCATCATTGAGAAATGATGAATTATTAAACATCAACATAGTAATACTTATAAACATAAGAAAAATAATCATCAAGTTTCAAAGCATACGATCCATAAAGAATGTTCACCCCTATTCATTTTATCATATAAATATAGCATCGCTCTGTCCTCACCACATAAATACAAATGTTAAGAACCATGGTGTCAAATCAATCAATTGGATCGTAATTTTTAACGCGCTTCAGCATTTTATTACTTGCGCAATATATGAGCGTGAAAGTGGAGAAGAAAGTCTCGCGTCAACTAGATGTCTCAACGGGATATGGAGATGCCCATCAATAGATATCAATACTAGGAGTAGGGATTGCCATGCAATGGATGCACTAGAGTTATAAGTGTATGAAAGCTCAACTGAAGCTAAGTGGGTCTGCATCTAACTTGCTTTCTCATGAAGACCTTGGGCATTTGAGGAAGCATGTCAAAGGAATATACAAGCCAAGTTCTATAATGAAATGGTCCCACTAGCATATGGAAGTGACAAACACAAGAGACTCTCTATATGAAGAACATGGTGCCACTTTGAGACACAAGTGTGTAATAAGAGGTAGTAGCATTGTCCCTTCTCTCTTTTCTCTCATTTTTTTCTTTTTTTCGTCTGATGTCTCTTCCCGACTTGTGGGGGAATCCTTGACTCCATCATCCTTTCCTCACTGAGATAGTGCCCTAAATAATGATGATCATCACACTTTTATTTACTTACAACTCGATATGAAAAACTAAAAGGATGATATGAATATATATGAATGCATCTGCCAGTGTACCAGGATGTACAATGATCTAGCATAACATATATAAAAATGATGAATGGTGGCCTTGCCAAAAATACTATGTCAGTTTATATGATCATGCAAAGCAATATGACAATGAAAGTACAAGTCATATGCTTGTTGGGGAACGTCGCATGGGAAACAAAAAATTTCCTACGCACACGCAAACCTATCCATGGTGATGAGCATCTACGAGAGGGAGAGTAGATCTACATACCCTTGTAGATCGCTAAGCGGGAAGCGTTAAGAAACGCGGTTGGTGTAGTCGAACATCTTCGCGATCCAAATCGCCGAGCGTCCCGCGATCTCATCACGATCCGTCCCGCGATCCAATCACGATCCGTCCCGTGAACTCATATCGATCCGTCCCGCGATCTCATCACGATCCGTCTCACGATCTTGATCACGATCTGTCCCGCGAACTCATCACGATCCATTCCGCGATCTCATCACGAACTGTCTCGCGATCTCGATCACGGTCCTTCCGATCTAGCGCCGAACGGACGGCACCTCCGCGTTCAGCACACGTGCAGCTTGATGACGATCTCCACCGTCTCGATCCAGCGAGAGGAGGTGGATAGGAGAGAGAGTTCACCGGCAGCGTGACAGTGCTCCGGTGATGGTGGTGGAGTGATTCTGGCAGGGCTTCGCCTAAGCGCTGCGGAAAACCGATCTAGAGGAGAAACTGTGCACCGGTGAAACGGGTAGCACGTGGCCGGAAATTTTGTCCAAAAACCACCCAATCCACTAGTATATATAGGAGGAGAGGAGAGGAGAGGCAGCCAAGGCCTTTGGGTCGGCCTAAATAGGAGGTGGGAGCAATCCTACTTCACCTCCAATCCTAGTTGGAGTAGGATTGCCTCCTATTGGCTGATTTTCCACTTTTTGCTTTAGGACTTTCTCTCCTGCGCCATGGGCCTTTGTGGCTGTTTTCCCAGCCCACTAAGGGCTGGTTATTATTCTCCCACAGCCCATGGACCTCTTGGGGTCGAAATACCCCTCCCGGAGGTCCTCCGGTACACTACCGGCACTCCCGGTACAATACCGATACTCCCGGTACACTACCGATGAGCCCGAAACTTTTCCGGAAACCAAACTGGGACTTCCTATATATGAATCTTTACCTCCGGACCATTACGGATCTCCTCGTGACGTCCGGGATCTCATTCGGGACTCCGAACAACCTTCGGTCACCACCATACATAACTCTACACTACCAAAACGTCACCGAACCTTAAGTGTGCAGACCCTGCGGGTTCGAGAACTATGTAGACATGACCGAGACACCTCTACGGTCAATAACCAATGGCGGGACCTGGACGTCCACATTGGTTCCTACATATTCTACGAAGATCTTTATCGGTCGAACCTCTATGTCAAGGATTCAGTTAATCCCGTATAACGTTCCCTTTGTTCTTCGGTATGTTACTTGCCCGAGATTCGATCGTCGGTATATCCATACCTAGTTCAACATCGTTACTGGCAAGTCTCTTTACTCGTTCCGTAACACAAGATCCCGCAACTAACAATTAGTCACATTGCTTGCAAGGCTTATTGTGATGTTGCATTACCGAGTGGGCCCCGAGATACCTCTCCGTCACACGGAGTAACAAATCCCAGTCTCGATCCATGCCAACTCAACAAACACCATCGGAGATACCTGTAGAGCACCTTTATAGTCACCCAGTTACGTTGCGACGTTTGATACACACAAGGCACTCCTTCAATATCTGTGAGTTGCATGATCTCATGGTCATAGGAACATATACTTGACATGCAGAAAACAGTAGCAATAAACTGACACGATCATATGCTATGTTTGCAGTTTGGGTCTTATCCATCACATCATTCTCCTAATGATGTGATCCCATTATCAAATGACATCTCATGTCCATGGCTAGGAAACCTTAACCATCCTTTGATCAACGAGCTAGTCCATTAGAGGCATACTAGGGACATGGTTTTGTCTATGTATCCACACATGCATTTAAGTCTTCGATCAATACAATTATAGCATGGATAATAAACGATTATCATGAACAAGGAAATATGATAATAACTAATTTATTATTGCCTCTAGGGCATATTTCCAACAGTCTCCCACTTGCACTAGAGTCAATAATCTAGTTCACATCACCATGTGATTCGCATTGTTATGAATCTAACACCCAATGAGTTCTGGGGCTTGATCATGCTTTGCATGTGAGAGAGGTCTTATAGTCAACGAGTCTGCGATATTCAGATCCGTGTGTACTTTGCATATCTCTATGTCAAACCGTAAACACTGCTACCACACTCCACTTGGTACTATTTCCAAATGGCTGCTCTACTATACGTATCCAGATTGCTACTACTAGTCATCCGGATAGGTGTTAAAGCTTGCATCGACGTAACTCTTTACGACGAACTCTTTATCACCTCCATAATCAAGAAACATTTCCTTAGTCCTCTGGTTACTAAGGATAATTCCGACCGCTGTCCAGTGATCCACTCCTGGACCACTCTTGTACCCCTTGACAGACTCATGGCAAGGCACACATAGGTGCGGTACACAGCATGGCATAATATAGAGCCTATGGCTAAGGCATAGGGGACGACGTTCGTCCTTTCTATTTCTTCTGCCGTTGTCGAGCTTTGAGTCTCACTCAACTTCACACCTTACAAATCAGACGAGAACTATTTCTCTGGCTGATCCATTTTGAACTCTTTCAAAATCTTGTGAAGGTATGCACTCATTGAAAGTCTCATCAAGCATCTTGATCTATCTCTATAGATTTTGATGCTCAACAATTAGGTAGCTTTATCCAGGTCTTCCTTTGAAAATCACTTTCCAAATAACTGTTTTATGCTTTCCAGAAACTCTACATTATTTCTGATCAACAATATGTCATCCACATATACTTATCAGAAATTCTATAGTGCTCCCACTCACTTTATTGTGAATACAAGTTTCTCGTAAACTTTGTATAAACATCAAAACTTTGATCACCTCATCAAAGCGTATATTCCAACTCCGAGATGCTTGCTTCAGTCCATGGAAGGATCACTGAAGCTTGCACACCTTTTAGCATCCTTAGGCCTGACAAAACCTTCTGGTTGTATCACATACAACCTTTCCTCAAGTAAACCGTTAAGGAAACGATGTTTTGACATCCATCTGCCAGATTTCATAATTGAAAATACAGCAACTGCTAACATAATTCCAACAAACTTTAGCACCACTACGAGTGAGAAAGTCTCATCGTAGTCAACTCCTTGAACTTGTCACAAACATCTTTGCAACAAGTCGAGCTTTACAAATAGTGACATTCACCATCAGTGTCTGTCTTCATTTTAAAGCTCCATTTGTACTTAACGACCTGCCATCCAACGAGCAAGTCTACCAAAGTCTACACTTGGTTTTCATACATGGATCCTATCTCGGATTTCATGGACTCCAACCATTTGTCGGAATCCGGGCCCATCATCGCTTCTCCATAGCTCGTAGGTTCATCGTTGTCCAACAACATGACCTCCAAGACAGGGTTGTCGTACTGCTTAGGAGCAGTACACATCCTTGTCGACCTACGAAGTTCGATAGTAACTTGATCCTGAAGTTTCATGATCATGATCATTAACTTCCTCTTCAACTAACGTAGGCTTCACAGAAACATCTTTCTGCGCTGCGCTACTCTCTGGTTGAACAAAGGTTTAACAACCTCATCAAGTTCTATCTTCCTCCCACTCAATTCTTTCGAGAGAAACATTTTCTCGAGAAAGGATCCGTTTAAGCAACAAACACTTTGCACTAGGATCTGAGATTGAAGGTTCACCCAACTGATCTTAGGGTATTCTATGAAGATGCATTTGTCCGCCTTGGGTTCGACCTCATTAGGTGAAAACATTTTCCACACAAGTGTCGCAGCCCCAAGTATTAAGAAATGACAGCTTAGGTTTCTATCAAACCATAATTCACATGGTGTCATCTCAACTGATTTAGATGGTGCCCTATTTAAAGTGAATGTAGTTGTCTCTAATGCATAACCCCAAAATTATAGTAGTAAAATGATAAGAGACATCATAGCACGCACCATGTCCAATAGAGCATAACTATGATGTTCGGACACACCATCACACTATGGTGTTCCAGGTGGCGTTTAGTTGTGAAACAACTTTCACATTGTCTTAAGTTGTATGCCAAACTCGTGACTCAGATATTCACCTGCACGATCATATCGCAGTCATTTTTATCTTCTTGTCACGATGATCTTTAAACTTCACTCTGAATTTGCTTGAACCTTTCAAACGATTCAGACTTGTGTTTCATTAAGCAAATATACACTATATCTACTCAAATCATCAGTGAAGGTAAGAAAATAACGATATCCACTGCACGCTACAAGACTCACTAGATTGCATACATCAACATGTATCATTTCCAATGAATCACTTCCCCGCTCCATCCAACGGGGTCCTTTAGTCATCTTGGCCAAGAGGCATGGTTCGCATGTCTCGACCGATTCGAAATCGAATGAGTCCAAATATCCATCACCATGGAGTTTCTTCATGCGCTTTATACCAATATGACATTTTGCGGCAGTGCCACAAGTATGTGGTACTATCATTATTTAACTTTGTATCTTTTGACATCAATGTTATGAACATGTGTATTACTACGATCAAGATTTCAACAAACCATTCTCACTGGGTGCATGACCATTGAAGGTATTATTCATGTAAACAGAATAACCATTATTCTCTGACTTAAATGAATAATCGTATTGCAATAAACATGATCTAATCATGTTCATGCTCAACGCAAAACACCAAATAACATTTATTTAGGTTCGTAACTAATCCTGAAGGTAGAGAGAGTGTGCGATGTTGATCACATCAACCTTGGAAACATTTCTAACACACATCGTCACCTCACCCTTAGCTAGTTCTCCGTTTATTCCGTAGCTTTTATTTCGAGTTACTAACATTTGGCAACCGAACCGGTATCCAATACCCAGGTGCTACTAGGAGTACTAGCAAGGTACACATCAATAACTCATATATCAAATATACTTCTGTCAATGTTGCCAGCCTTCTTATCTATCAAGTATCTAGGGTTGTTCCGCTTTAGCGACCGCTCACCTCATAACAGAAGCACTTAGTCTCGGGTTTGAGTTCAACTTTGGGTTGCTTCACTGGAGCAGCAACTGACTTGCTATCCATGAAGTTTCCCTCCTTGCTCTTGCCCTTCTCGAAACTAGTGGTTTGATTAACCATCAACACTTGACGCTCCTTCTTGATTTCTACCTTCGCGGTGTCAAACATCGCGAACAGCTCAGGGATCAACATTTCTTTCCCTGGCATTTTATAGTTAATCACCAAGTTCTAGTAGATCAGTGACAGTGACTTGCAGAAGTATATCAATCACTATCTTATATGGAAGATCAACTCTCACTTGATTCAAGCGATTGTAGTACCCAGACAATCTGAGTACATGCTCAACGGTTGAGCTATTCTCCTTCATCTTACAGGCAAAGAATCTTGTTGGAGATCTCATATCTCGCAACACGGGCACAAGCCTGAGATCACAATCTCAGCTCCTAGAACATCTCATATGTTCCGTGACGTTCAAAACATTTCGGAGCCTCAATTCTAAGCCGTAATGCATGACGCACTAAACTATCAAGTAGTCATCGAAACGTGCCTGTCAGATGTTCACAACATCTACAGACGACGCTAGATGGGGTGGCGCACCAAGCGGTGCATTAAGGACATAAGCCTTCTGTGTAGCAATGAGGACAATCCTCAGATCACGGACCCAGTCCGCAATTTTGCTACCAACATCTTTCAATTCTATTTCTCTAGGAACATATAAAAATACAAGGGAGCTACAGCGCGAGCTAGTAATCTACAACATAATTTGCAAAGACACTTTGACTATGTTCATGATAATGAGTTCAATTAATCATATTACTTAAGAACTCCCACTCAAATTGACATCCCTCCGATCATTCGAGTGATACATGATCCAAATTCACCAACTCAAGTCCGATCATCACGTGAGTTGAGGTGGCTGCAATGGTGAACATCATCATGTTGATCATATCTACTATATGACTCATGTTCGACCTTTCGGTCTCTTGTGTTCTGCGCGTGCAAATCTGGCTTGCACCCGTTGTATGTGAACGTAGAGTCTATCACACCCGATCATCACGTGGTGTCTCAACACGACGAACTTTCGCAACGGTGCACACTCGGGGAGAACACAATTTATCTTGAAATTAAGTGAGGGATCACCTTATAATGCTATCGTCATCCTAAGCAAAACAAGGTGCATAAAAGGATTAACATCACATGCAAATCATAAGTGACATGATATGGCCATGATCTTGTGCTTTTGATCTCCATCATGAAAGCACCGGCATGATCTCCATTGTCACCGGCATGACACCATGATCTCCATCATCTTGATCTCCATCAACGTGTCACCATCGGGGTTGTCACGCCCTACATGCTTCTACTACTATTGCTACCGTAGCAATAAAGTAAAGCATTACATAGCGCTTAATGATTGACACGCAGGTCATACAATAATTAAAGACAACCCTATCGCTCCTGCCGGTTGCTGTATTCAACGACATGCAAGTCGTGAAATTCTATACATCACATGATCATCTCATACATCACATATATCTCATCATGTAATTGGCCATGTCACATCACAACATACCCTGCAAAAACAAGTTAGACGTCCTCTAATTGTTGTTGCATGTTTTACGTGGCTGCTACGGGTATCTAGAAAGAACGATTCTCACTATGCATAAACCACAACGGTGATACATAGATTGCTTTACCTTCTCAAGGACCGCCTTTGTCGGATCCGATCCAACTAAAGTGAGAGAAACTGTCACCCGCAAGCCATCTAAGCAACAAGTTGCGTCGAGGGAACCGGTCTCTCGTAAGCGTACGAGTAATGTTGGTCCAGGCCGCTTCATCTCACAATCCCGCTGAACCAAACTACGACCAAGGGAGGAAGCAATCTAAGCATCAACGCCCACAAACCTTTTGTGTTCTACTCGAGATCTCATCGAACCATCAACCTAGCTCATGATGCCACTGTTGGGGAACGTCGCATGGGAAACAAAAAATTTCCTACGCACACGCAAACCTATCCATGGTGATGAGCATCTACGAGAGGGAGAGTGGATCTACATACCCTTGTAGATCGCTAAGCGGGAAGCGTTAAGAAACGCGGTTGGTGTAGTCGAACATCTTCGCGATCCAAATCGCCGAGCGTCCCGCGATCTCATCACGATCCGTCCCGCGATCCAATCACGATCCGTCCCGTGAACTCATCACGATCCGTCCCGCGATCTCATCACGATCCGTCTCACGATCTTGATCATGATCCGTTCCGCGAACTCATCACGATCCGTTCCGCGATCTCATCACGAACTGTCTCGCGATCTCGATCACGGTCCTTCCGATCTAGCGCCGAACGGACGGCACCTCCGCGTTCAGCACACGTGCAGCTTGATGACGATCTCCACCGTCTCGATCCAGCGAGAGGAGGTGGAGAGGAGAGAGAGTTCACCGGCAGCGTGACGGTGCTCCGGTGATGGTGGTGGAGTGATTCTGGCAGGGCTTCGCCTAAGCGCTGCGGAAAACCGATCTAGAGGAGAAACTGTGCACCGGTGAAACGGGTAGCACGTGGCCGGAAATTCTGTCCAAAAACCACCCAATCCACTAGTATATATAGGAGGAGAGGAGAGGAGAGGCAGCCAAGGCCTTTGGGTTGGCCGAAATAGGAGGTGGGAGCAATCCTACTTCACCTCCAATCCTAGTTGGAGTAGGATTGCCTCCTATTGGCTGATTTTCCACTTTTTGCTTTAGGACTTTCTCTCCTGCGCCATGGGCCTTTGTGACTGTTTTCCCAGCCCACTAAGGGCTGGTTATTATTCTCCCACAGCCCATGGACCTCTTGGGGTCGAAATACCCCTCCCGGAGGTCCTCCGGTACACTACCGGCACTCCCGGTACAATACCGATACTCCCGGTACACTACCGATGTGCCCGAAACTTTTCCGGAAACCAAACTGGGACTTCCTATATATGAATCTTTACCTCCGGACCATTCCGGAGCTCCTCGTGACGTCCGGGATCTCATCCGGGACTCCGAACAACCTTCGGTCACCACCATACATAACTCTACACTACCGAAACGTCACCGAACCTTAAGTGTGCAGACCCTGCGGGTTCGAGAACTATGTAGACATGACCGACACACCTCTACGGTCAATAACCAATGGCGGGACCTGGACGTCCACATTGGTTCCTACATATTCTACGAAGATCTTTATCGGTCGAACCTCTATGTCAAGGATTCAGTTAATCCCGTATAACGTTCCCTTTGTTCTTCGGTATGTTACTTGCCCGAGATTCGATCGTCGGTATATCCATACCTAGTTCAACATCGTTACTGGCAAGTCTCTTTACTCGTTCCGTAACACAAGATCCCGCAACTAACAATTAGTCACATTGCTTGCAAGGCTTATTGTGATGTTGCATTACCGAGTGGGCCCTGAGATACCTCTCCGTCACACGGAGTAACAAATCCCAGTCTCGATCCATGCCAACTCAACAGACACCATCGGAGATACCTGTAGAGCACCTTTATAGTCACCCAGTTACGTTGCGACGTTTGATACACACAAGGCACTCCTCCAATATCTGTGAGTTGCATGATCTCATGGTCATAGGAACATATACTTGACATGTAGAAAACAGTAGCAATAAATTGACATGATCATATGCTATGTTTGCAGTTTGGGTCTTATCCATCACATCATTCTCCTAATGATGTGATCCCGTTATCAAATGACATCTCATGTCCATGGCTAGGAAACCTTAACCATCCTTTGATCAACGAGCTAGTCCATTAGAGGCATACTAGGGACATGGTTTTGTCTATGTATCCACACATGCATTTAAGTCTCCGATCAATACAATTATAGCATGGATAATAAACGATTATCATGAACAAGAAATATGATAATAAATAATTTATTATTGCCTCTAGGGCATATTTCCAACAATGCTGTGACGGTGGAAGTTGCATAGCAATATATCTCGGAATGGCTATGGAAATACCATGATATGTAGGTATGGTGGCTGTTTTGAGGAAGATATAATGAGGCTTAAGTGCAACAGAGCATATCATGTTACGGGGTTTAGATGCACCAATAAAAGTTGCACCAATCCTCTAGGTGAGAATGGGCAATGCACGGTACCGAAGAGACTAGCAAATATGTGGAGGTGAGAATAAGTATATCCATGGATTCACATTAGTCATAAAGAACTCACATACTTATTGCAAGATTTTATTAGCTCTCTCGAAGAAAAGCACTAGTCACATGCCCCTAGGGAGGAGGTTGGTAGGAGTTAACCATCGCGTGCCCCTGACTTAAATAGCACTAGGATTTCAATGAGGAATAAGTATGCTCACACATCATCACCATGCCATAAGAATATTTTTGGATGAAAAAAAGTTAGCAACCTCTATTCACGATACTCTTATTAACCAATGATCATGCACTCATTCTCTTTCATATTACCACATTAATATCATTAACCATGATTTGTCTTTATGTTCTACATGTGGTTTTGATTATGCACTCATTGAATACCTATTATTTTTGGAGTAGTCTTATAACCCCTGCAAATTACCGTCTCTATTTATTAAATCTCAAACAAATATAAGTGAAGAATGAGAGTGCAATTATTTTAAAAATCTATACGCCATCATGCTCTAAAACATATAAGTGAAGTACTAGAGCAACTGCTAAGCTCAAAATATATAAGTGAAGCACATAGAGTATTCCAAGAAATCATGGTGATAGTGTGTCTCTCTCTAATATGTGTGTCCAACAAACAATGATAGTGGGAAAACAAAAAGAAAAAGAAAACAAAAGCAAATAAAGCTCCAAGCAAAACACATATCATGTGATGAATAAAAATATAGCTCCAAGTGACATACCGATGGATTGAGACGAAAGAGGGGATGCCTTCCGGGGCATCCCCAAGCTTACATGCTTGAGTCTTCCTAGAATATTACCTTGGGGTGCCTTGGGCATCCACAAGCTTAGTCTCTTTCCGCAACTTATTCCTTCGTCCACCGCGATAACACCCAAGACTTGAAAACTTCAACACACAAAACTCAATAGAAACTAAGTGAGATCCATTAACATATCAAATACTTTAGGTACTGTTATAATTGATATTATTTTATTATTACATAAGGTACTATATTCTAACTTCTCCATGACTTATACTCCCCAATATAATCCATAGCATCATCAAAACAAAACATTATCTCTCTACAAGAAAACATTCTATAATGATCTGTAAAGAAACCATACTTATGTAACTCCAAAAATTCTGAAAAAATAGGACATAATGAGGAATTTGTATAGGAATAATGTATAAAAATCAGATCAAAAACGTTTCAGTAAAATTAGAGAAAGTCTGCACTGGACGCTAAAGTTTTTTTATTTTGCACCATACCAATTCTACTTATCATGCAAGTCATCCCAAAGGCTTTACTTGGCACAAACACTAATTTAAACACAAAAACACAATCATTACAATGGAAATAGCCTTTTTATTAAAAAAATATAAAGTAAAAGGAAAAATTAAAGACAACTATTGGGTTGCCTCCCAACTAGCCCTATTGTTTTATGCCCCTAGCTAGGCATAATGCATATGATCAAGTGTTGGACCCTTCATGTCCTTCAAAACTAGCTCTTCAAAAATCTCACTTAATAAATCACTCTTCTCAAAACTAGTTGAAGAGCCCAAATGTTAAAAATGATTTATAAAATCATTACTAACATCATCCTCAGCATAAGGGTCTTCATAAAGAACATGGATTTCATCACTAATAGGTTCCCTCATACTACCTCCGTCCGGAAATACTTGTCCGGGAAATGACTAAAGATGGATGTATCTAGATGTATTTTAGTTATAGATACATCCAATTTTATCCATTTCTTTGACAAGTATTTTCGGGCGGAGGGAGTAGTATTTTCATGCCAATATTTACTAAACCCTTCATTAATTCCTTTAGAAATCCATTAAAATTTATCACAAGTGTGGAGGAATAGGGATTGTGTTAATTCTTCAGGAAGGGCATTCCTCCTCATATTCCCATCAAATATGTGATAGTCATTAGATTCAAACCTACGCATGACATCTCTATTATGAAGGATCACTTCTATGGGGGGTGTTCAGATTTTATTTCACAGAAGGCAGAAATATCTTTCGTTACACTCACAATATAATAAAATTCATTCACGAATCAACTCAACATGATGAACATGACTAGACAGAAATTACCATGTGTCCTCGGGAGCACTTGCTTAATATAAGAGTACTCTCAGGCCTGTCCTATGCTAAAAAAGGATTGGGATACCTTGCTGCACCATTGTTATTATTGTTACTTGTCACTTGTTATGAATTATCGTGCTACAAAACTATATGCCACTATTATTCACAGCACTTGCACAGAATACCTTGCTGAAAACTGCTTATCATTTCCTTCTACTTCTCGTTGAGTTCGACACTCTTACTTATCAAAAGGACTACGATTGATCCCCTATACTTGTGGGTCATCAACCGCCAAGAGGCCATGGCAACTGGTTAGCAGCAAGCCACGTGCTCTGCCCATGAGCACCATGCTACCATCACTAGGGCCATCACCCTAGCCTCCAAGACCTTGACCCCACCTCACCCGAGACTTGCCGCTAGCCCAACAAAAGAAACAAGCACAAAGGTCCCGCTTTTGGCAAACTAGGTGGCCCCCAGTGCTGCGACCAATTAGGTCGGCCAAAACAAGCCTCCATCGACACGTCCTGTGATACGTCCATTTTGCATCATGCTTTTATATTGATATTTATTGCATTGTGGGCTGTTATTACATGTTATGGTACAATACTTATGCCTTTTCTCTCTTATTTTACAAGGTTTACATGAAGAGGGAGAATGTCGGCAACTGGAATTCTGGACTAGAAAAGGAGCAAATCGGAGATACCTATTCTACACAACTCCAGAAGTCCTGAAAATTTACCGAGAATATTTTTGGAATTAATAAAAAATACTGGCACAAGGATCAACCAGAGGGGGGCTACCAGCAGGCCACAAGCCTGCTAGGCGCGGCCACCCCCCTAGCCGCACCTAGCAGGCTTGTGGGGCCCCTATGGCTCCTTCGACGCCCATCTTCTGCTATATGAAGCATTTTGACCTGAAAAAAATCAAGAGAGAGATTTCGGGACGAAGCACCGTCGTCTTGAGGCGGAACTTGGGCAGAACCAATCTAGAGCTTCGGTAGGGCGGTCCTGCCGGGGAAACTTCCCTCCCAGAGGGGGAAATCGAAGCCATCGTCATCACCAACGATCCTCACATCGAGAGGGGGCCAATCTCCATCAACATCTTCACCAGCACCATCTCCTCTACAAACCCTACTTCATCTCTTGTATCCGATCTTTGTCTCAACACCTTAGATTGGTACCTGTGGGTTGCTAGTAGTGTTGATTACTCCTTGTAGTTGATGCTAGTTGGTTTACTTGGTGGAAGATCATATGTTTAGATCCTTTATGATAATTAATACTCCTATGATCTTGAACATGAACATGTTTCATGAGTAGTTACGTTTGTTCCTGAGGACATGGGATAAGTCTTGTTATAAGTAATCATGTGAATTTGGTATTCGTTCGATATTTTGATGAGATGTATGTTGTCTCTCCTCTAGTGGTGTTATGTGAACATCGACTACATAACACTTCACAATTATTTGGGCCTAGGGGAAGGCATTGGGAAGTAATAAGTAGATGATGGGTTGCTAGAGTGACAGAACATTAAACCCTAGTTTATGTGTTGCTTCTTAAGGGGCTGATTTGGATCCATATGTTTCATGCTATGGTTAGGTTTATCTTAATTCTACTTTCGTAGTTGCGGATGCTTGCGATAGGAGTTAATCATAAGTGGGAGTTTTGTCCAAGTACGGGAAGCATCCAAGCACCAGTTCACCCACATATCAAATTATCAAAGTAACGAACAAGAATCAAATGAGCATGATGAAAACTAGCTTGACAGAAATTCCCATGTGTCCTCGGGAGCGCTTTGCTTCATATAAGAGTTTGTCCAGGCATGTCCTTTGCTATAAAAATTATTGGGCTACCTTTTCTGCACCTTTTCTATACTTTTTACTTGTTACTCGTTACGAATTATCTTATCACAAAACTACCTGTTACCGATAATCTCAGTGCTTGCAGAGAATACCTTACTCGAAACTGCTTGTCATTTCCTTCTGCTCCTCGTATGGTTCGACACCCTTAATTATCGAAGGACTATGATAGATCCCCTATACTTGTGGGTCATCAAGACTCTTTTCTGGCGCCATTGCCGGGGAGTGAAGCGCCTTTGGTAAGTGGAATTTGGAAAGGAAAAATTTATATAGCATGCTAAAATTTACTGTCACTTGTTACTATGGAAAGTAATCCTTTAAGGGGCTTGTTCGGGGTATCTTCACCTCGATCAGAAACACAAAGAGTTTTCCCTCAACCTATTGAACCTACTGAAAATATTTATTATGAAATTCGTTCGGGTATGATAGAGAAACTGCTGGTTAATCCTTACACAGGAGATGGAACACTACATTCTGATTTACATCTAATCTATGTGGATGAAGTTTGTGGATTATTTAAGCTTGCAGGTCTGCCTGAGGATCACGTTAACAAGAAGGTTTTTCCTTTATCTTTGAAGGAAAAGGCATTGACATGGTATAGGCTATGTGATGATATTGGATCATGGAGCTACAACCGATTGAAGATGGAATTTCATCAGAAGTTCTACCCTATGCATCTAGTTCATCATGATCGGAATTATATTTATAATTTGTGGCCTCGTGAAGGAGAAAGAATTTCTCAAGCTTGGGGGAGGCTTAATTCAATGTTATATTCATGCCCCAATCATGATCTCTCGAGAGAAATTATTATTCAGAATTTTATGCTCGGCTTTCTCGTAATGATCAATCCATGCTCGATACTTCTTGTGTTGGTTCCTATATGAAGAAGGATATTGACTTCAAATGGGATTTATTGGAAAGAATTAAGCGCAACTCTAAAGATTGGGAACTCGACGAAGGTAAGGAGTCATGTATGAACCTTAAGTTTGATTGTGTTAAATCCTTCGTAGACACTGATGTTTTCGTGAATTTAGCACTAAATATGGACTTGACTCTGAGATAGTAGCTTCTTTTTGTGAATCTTTTGCTGCTCATGTTGATGTCCCTAAGGAGAAGTGGTTTAAATATCATCCTCCCATTGAAGTGAAAGTAGTTAAACCTATTAAAGTTGAAGATAAAACTATTACTTATAATATTGATCCTGTTATTCCCACTGCTTATATTGAGAAACCACCTTTCCCTGTTAGAATAAAGGATCATGCTAAAGCTTCAACTATGGTTATAAGAGCTGTGCTAAAACACCTACACCCCCTGAGCAAATTAAAGTTGAGCCTAGTATTGCTATGGTGAAGGATATCTTGGTTGATAATATTGATGGGCATGTTATTCTATTTTGTGATGAAGCTGCAAGAATTGCTAAACCTAATGCTAAAGATAAACATAGACCCGTTGTTGGCACGCCTGTTGTCTCTGTTAAAATAGGAAATCATTGTTATCATGGCTTATGTGATATGGGTGCTAGTGTGAGTGCAATTCCCTTTCCTTATATAAAGAGATTATGAATGATATTGCATCAGCTGAGTTAGAGGAAACTGATGTTACAATTAAACTTGCTAATAGAGATACTATATCACCAGTTGGGATTATTAGGGATGTTGGAGTCTTGTGTGGGAAAATAAAATATCCTACTGATTTTCTTGTTCTTGGTTCCCCACAAAATGTTTTTGTCCCATTATATTTGGTAGGCCCTTCTTA
The DNA here is from genome assembly GCA_022496015.1 of Hordeum marinum. Lineage (NCBI taxonomy): Eukaryota > Viridiplantae > Streptophyta > Magnoliopsida > Poales > Poaceae > Hordeum > Hordeum marinum. The sequence goes on from CM039673.1 coordinate 484,468,389, forward strand.
AATACCATTAATGCCAGGATAGATTGTGAGAAGGAAACGGTTATCATAAGTTTTGGGGATACGTCGCATGAGTTTAATTTCTCTAAATTTCCTCGTAAGGATGAAATTATTGGTCTTGCCTCTATTTTTGTGACTCCTACTTATCCTTTAGAGCAATATTTGCTAGACCATGAAAAAGACATGCATATGAATGAAAGAAATGAAATAGATAGGATTTTCTTTGATCAGCATCCTATTCTGAAACACAACTTGCCTGTTGAAATACTTGGGGATCCTCCTCCACCCAAGGGTGATCCCATGTTTGAGCTTAAACAATTACCTGATACTTTGAAATATGCTTATCTTGATGAAAAGAAGATATATCATTTTATTATTAGTGCTAACCTTTCAGAGCATGAAGAACAGAGATTATTGAAAACTCTCACGAAGCACCGTGCTGCTATTGGATATACTCTTGATGATCTTAAGGGCATTAGTCCCACTCTATGTCAGCTTAAAATTAAAATGGAGCATGATGCTAAACCAGTTGTTGATCACCAATGACGCTTGAATCCTAAAATGAAGGAAGTGGTAAGAAATGAAATATTAAAGCTGTTGGAAATATGCCCTAGAGGCAATAATAAAATGGTTATTATTATATTTCCTTGTTCATGATAATTTTCTATTGTTCATGCTATAATTGTATTAACCAGAAACCGTAATACATGTGTGAATGTGTAGACCACACCATGTCCCTAGTAAGCCTCTAGTTGACTAGCTCGTTGATCAATAGATGGTCATGATTTCCTGGCCATGGACATTGGATGTCGTTGATAACGGGATCAGATCATTAGGGGAATGATGTGATGGACAAGACCCAATCCTAAGCATAGCAAAAGATCGTGTAGTTCGTTTGCTAAAGCTTTTCTAATGTCAAGTATCATTTCCTTAGACCATGACATTGTGCAACTCCCGGATACCGTAGGAATACTTTGGGGGTGCCAAACATCACAACATAACTGGGTGGCTATAAAGGTACACTATGGGTATCCCTGAAAGTACTTGTTGGGTTGGCACGAATCGAGACTGGGATTTGTCACTCCGTGTGACGGAGAGGTATCTCTGGCCCACTCGGTAAGACATCATCATAATGAGCTCAATGTGACTAAGTAGTTAGCCATGGGATGATGTGTTACGGAACAAGTAAAGAGACTTTCCGGTAACGAGATTGAACAAGGTATAGGATACCGACGATCGAATCTCAGGCAAGTAACATACCAGTGGACAAAGGGAATTATATACGGGATTAATTGAATCCCTGACATCATGGTTCATCCGATGAGATCATCATGGAGCATGTGGGAGTCAACATGGGTATCTAGATCCCGCTATTGGTTATTGACCGAAGAGGTGTCTCGGTCATGTCTACATGCCTCCCGAACCCGTAGGGTCTACACACTTAAGGTTTGATGACGCTAGGGTTATATGGGAATAGTGTACGTGGTTATCGAAGGTTGTTCGGAGTCCAGGATGAGATCCCAAACGTCACGAGGAGTTCCGGAATGGTCTGGAGGTAAAGATTCATATATAGGAAGTGAGGGTTTGGTCAACGGAAGTGTTCTGGGCAGCACCGGTAATGTACCGGGACCACCGGAAGGGTTCTGGGGGTCCACCGGGAGGGGCCACCGGCCCTGGAAGGTTACATGGGCCAAGAGTGGGAGGGAACCAGCCCCTAGGTGGGCTAGTGCGCCTCCCACCTCAGCCCAAGGCATAGAAAAGGGTGGAGGGGGGCAAACCCTAGGCATGGAGGGGCCCTAGGCCCACCCTAGGGCGCCGCCCCTCCTCCCTACCTTGGCCGCCGGCCCTCCTGCCCATCTAGGGCTACCGCACCCCCTAGGGTGGGATCCTTAGAGGGGGCGCACCCTCCTCCCCTCCTCCTATATATAGTGAGGGTTTTTGGGGCTGCCAAATACAGATCTCTCTCTCTTGGCGCAGCCCTACCCCTCCTCCTCCTCGTCCTCCGTAGAGCTTGGCGAAGCCCTACGGGAGTACCACGCAGCTCCACTGTCACCATGCCATCGTGCTGCCAGAGCTTTCCCTGAACCTATCCTTCCTCCTTGCTGGATCAAGGCGTAGGAGACGTCATCGGGCTGCACATGTGTCGCACGCGGAGGCGCCGTTGTTCGGCACTTAGATCGGAATCGACCGCGATCTGAATCGCTGCGAGTACGACTCCACCAACCGCGTTCTAGTAACGCTTCCGCTTAGCGATGTTCAAAGGTATGAAGATGCTCTACCACTTTGCACGTTGCTGGTTTCTCCATAGATTTATCTTGGTGACACGTAGGAATTTTTTTGAATTGTTACTACGTTCCCCAACAGTGGCATCATGAGCTAGGTCTATGCGTAGATTCTATGCACGAGTAGAACACAAGTAGTTGTGGGCGGTGATTTGGTCAATTTGCTTGCCATTACTAGTCTTATCTTGATTCGGCGGCATTGTGGGATGAAGCGGCCCGGACCGACTTTACACGTACGCTTACGTGATACTGATTCCACCGCCTGACATGCACTTGTTGCACAAGGTGGCTAGCGGGTGTCTGTCTCTCCCACTTTAGTCGGATCGGATTCGATGAAGATGGTCCTTATGAAGGATAAATAGCAATTGGCATATCACGTTGTGGTTTTTGCGTAGGTAAGAAACGTTCTTGCTAGAAACCTATAGCAGCCACATAAAAACTTGCAACAACAATTAGAGGATGTCTAACTAGTTTTTGCAGCATATGTCGTGTGATGTGATATGGCCAAAGGATGTGATGTGATATATGTGATGTATGAGATTGATCATGTTCTTGTAATAGGATTCACGACTTGCATGTCGATGAGTATGACAACCGGCAGGAACCATAGGAGATGTCTTAATTTATTGTATGACCTACGTGTCAATCAAGAACGTCATGTAATTACTTTACTTTATTGCTAACCGTTAGCCATAGTAGTAGAAGTAATAGTTGACGAGACAACTTCATGAAGACACGATGATGGAGATCATGGTGTCGCGTCGGTGACAATGATGATCATGGTGCCCCGAAGATGGAGATCAAAGGAGCAAGATGACATTGGCCATATCATGTCACTATATGATTGCATGTGATGTTTATCATGTTTTAGATCATATTTGCTTAGAACGACGGTAGCTTAAATAAGATGATCTCTCACTAAAATTTCAAGAAATGTGTTCCCCCTAACTGTGCACCGTTGCTAAGGTTCGTTGTTCCGAAGCACCACGAGATGATCGGGTGTGATAGGTTCTAACGTTCGCATACAATGGGTGTAAGCCAGATTTACCCACACAATACACTTAGGTTGACTTGACGAGCCTAGCATGTACAGAGATGGCCTCGGAACACGGCAGACCGAAAGGTCAAACATGAGTCATATAGAAGATACGATCAACATGGAGCTGTTCACCATTGATGACTAGTCCGTCTCACGTGATGATCGGACACGGGCTAGTTGACGTGGATCATGTGTCACTTGGATGACTAGAGAGATGTCTATCTAAGTGGGAGTTCATTAAATAATTTTATTATGTGAACTTAATTATCATGAACTTAGTCTAAAATGTCTTTACAATCTATCTTGTCGATCCAATGGCCCACGCTAATGTTGCCCTCAACTTCAACGTGTTACTAGAGAAAATCAAGCTGAAAGATGATGGAAGCAACTATACGGACTGGGTCCGTAACTTGAGGATCATCCTCATAGCTTCCAAGAAATTATATGTCCTTGATGCACCGCTAGGTGACACACCCGTTTTCCCAGCAACTCAAGACGTTAGATGAACGCCTGACAGTCGCGTATGTTGGAAATATGCCCTAGAGGCAATAATAAAATGGTTATTATTGTATTTCCTAGTTCATGATAATTTTCTATTGTTCATGTTATAATTGTGTTAACCGGAAACCGTAATACATGTGTGAATACATAGACCACAACATGTCCCTAGTAAGCCTCTAGTTGACTAGCTCGTTGATCAATACATGGTCACAGTTTCATGACCATGGACATTGGACGTCGTTGATAACGGGATCACATCATTAGGAGAATGATGTGATGGACAAGACCCAATCCTAAGCATAGCACAAGATCGTGTAGTTCGTTTGCTAAAGCTTTTCGATGTCAAGTATCATTTCCTTAGACCATGAGATTGTGCAACTCCCGGATACCATAGGAATGCTTTGGGTGTGCCAAACATCACAACGTAACTGGATGGCTATAAAGGTGCACTACGGGTATCTCCGAAAGTGTCTGTTGGGTTGGCACGAATCGAGACTGGGATTTGTCACTCCGTGTGATGGAGAGGTATCTCTGGGCCCACTCGTTGAGACATCATCATAATGAGCTCAATGTGACTAAGGGGTTAGCCATGGGATGATGTGTTACGGAACGAGTAAACAGACTTGCCGGTAATGAGATTGAACAAGGTATACAGATACCGACGATCGAATCTCGGGCAAGTATCATACCGATAGACAAAGGGAATTGTATACGGGATTGATTGAATCCCCAACATCGTGGTTCATCCGATGAGATCATCATGGAGTATGTGGGAGCCAACATGGGTATCCAGATCCCGCTATTGGTTATTGACCGGAGAGGTGTCTCTGTCATGTTTACGTGTCTCCCGAACCCGTAGGGTCTACACACTTAAGGTTTGATGACGCTAGGGTTATAGGGAAATGTTGTACATGGTTACCGAAGGTTGTTCGGAGTCCCGGATGAGATCCCGGATGTAACGAGGAGCTCCGGAATGGTCCGGAGGTAAATATTGATATATAGGAAGTCCAGTTTTGGTCACCGGAAAGTTTTGGGGCTCATCGGTAGTGTACCGGGAGTGCCGGGAGGGTGCCGGAGGACCCCCGGGAGGGTTGTGACGACCATAGGACTTCGTGGACCCTTAGAGGAAGTGTGCCAGCCCTTTTTGGGCTGGCCAAGACCTTCTAGAAAGGCCCATGCGGCTGGATATCAAGGGATAAGGCAAAAGGAGTTTGAAAGGAGGGAGATCCACCTCCCTTGTGGGAGGTGGACTCTTCCCTAGCTCCGGCCGAAGCCCTCCTTATTGGAGGAGGGGCCAAGGCAGCCCTCCCTATCCCTCCTCCTTTATATATGCAAGGGTTTGGGCTGATTTGAGACACAACTTCTCTCTCTCATGGCGCATCCCTACCCTTCCTCTTCCTCGTTCTCCGTAGTGCTTGGCGAAGCTCTGCCGGAGTCCACGTAGCTCCACCGTCACCATGCCGTCGTGCTGCCGGAGCTCTCCCTCAACCTCTCCCTCCTCCTTGCTGGATCAAGGTGCAGGAGACGTCATCGGGCTGTACGTGTGTTGAACGCGGAGGCACCATTGTTCAGCGCTAAGATCGGAGTCCACCGCGATCTGAATCGCTATGAGTACGACTCCACCAACTGCGTTCTTGTAACGCTTCTTCTTAGCGATCTTCAAAGGTATGAAGATGCAATCTCTCCCCACTCGTTGCTGGTTTCTCCATGGATAGATCTTGGTGATCGTAGGAAAAATTTCGATTTACTACTACGTCTCCCAACAGTGGCATCATGAGCTAGGTCTATGCGTAGAATCTATGCACGAGTAGAACACAAGTTGTTGTGGGCGTCGATTTTGTTAATTTGCTTACCACTACTAGTCTTATCTTGATTCGGCGGTATTGTGGGATGAAGCGGCCCGGACCGACTTTACACGTACGCTTACGTGAGACTGGTTCCACCGCTTGACATGCACTTGTTGCATAAGGTGGCTAGCGGGTGTCTGTCTCTCCCACCTTAGTCGGATTGGATTCGATGAAAAGGGTTCTTATGAAGGGTAAATAGCAATTGGCATATCACGTTGTGGTTTTGGCGTAGGTAAGAAACGTTCTTGCTAGAAACCTATAGCAGCCACGTAAAAACATGCAACTACAAATTAGAGGACATCTAACTTGTTTTTGCAGCATATGCCTTGTGATGTGATATAGCCAAAGAATGTGATGTGATGCATTGTGATGTACGAAATTGATCATGTTCTTGTAATCGGATTCACGACTTGCATGTCGATGAGTATGACAACCGGCAGGAGCCATAGGAGTTGTCTTATTTTATTGTATGACCTGCGTGTCAATCATAAACGCCATGTAATTAATTTACTTTATTGCTAAACGTTAGCCATAGTAGTAGAAGTAATAGTTGGCGAGACAACTTCATGAAGACACAATGATGGAGATCATGATGTCGTGCCGGTGACAGTGATGATCATGGTGCCCCGAAGATGGAGATCAAAGGAGCAAGATGATATTGGCCATATCATGTCACTATATTGATTGCATGTGATGTTTTATCATGTTTACATCTTATTTGCTTAGAACGACGGTAGTAAATAAGATGATCTCTCAATAAAATTTCAAGAGAAGTGTTCACCCTAACTGTGCACCGTTGCTAAGGATCGTCGTTCCGAAGCACCACATGATGATTGGGTGTGATAGGTTCTAACCTTCTCATACAATGGGTGTAAGCCAGATTTACACACGCGGAACACTTAGGTTGACTTGACGAGCCTAGCATGTACAGACATGGCCTCAGAACACGAAAGAACAAAAGGTCAAACATGAGTCGTACAGAAGATACGATCAACATGGAGATGTTCACCATGGATGACTAGTCCGTCTCATGTGATGATTGGACACGGGCTAGTTGACATGGATCATGTGTCACTTGGATGACTAGAGAGATGTCTATATAAGTGGGAGTTCATTAAATAATTTGATTATGTGAAGTTAATTATCATGAACTTAGTCTAAAATTATCTTTACAATCTATATTGTAGATCCAGTGGCCAACGCGAATCTCACCCTAAATTTCAACGCGTTCCTAGAGAAAACCAAGCTGAAAGATGATGGAAGCAACTATGCGGACTGGGTCCGTGGCTTGAGTATCATCCTCATAGCTTCCAAGAAATTGTATGTCCTTGATGCACCACTAGGTGACCCACCCCTTATCCCAGCAGAGCAAGACTTTGCGAACACTTGGCATTCTCGCTGTGATGATTACTCCCTTGTTCAGTGCGGCATGCTTTACAGTTTAGAACTGGGGCTCCAAAAGCGTTTTGAGCAACACGGAGCATATGAGATGTTCCAAGAGCTGAAACTGGTTTTCCAAGCTCATGCCCGGGTCGAGAGATATGACTTCTTCAACAAGTTCTTCAGCTGTAAGATGGAGGAGAATAGTTATGTCAGTGAGCACATCCTCAAGATATCTGGGCTACACAACCTCTTGACTCAGCTGGGAGTTAATCTCCTGGATGACTCGGTCATTGACAGAATCCTCCAGTCGCTTCCACCTAGATACAAGAGCTTTGTGATGAACTAGAACATGCAAGGGATGGAGAAATCCATTCCTGAGTTGTACTCGATGCTGAAATCAGCAGAGGTCGAGATCAAAAAGGAGCATCAAGTGTTGACGGTGAATAAGACCACTAGTTTCAAGAAAGGCAAGGGTAAGAAGAACTTCAAGAAGGACGGCAAAGCTGCGCCCGGTAAGCAAGTTGCCGGGAAGAAGAAGAACAAGCATGGACTCAAGCCTGAGACTTAGTGCTTTTATTGCAAGGGTACCGGTCACTGGAAGCGGAACTGCCCCAAGTACTTAGCGGATAAGAAGTACGGCAACATTAAAGGTATATGTGATATACTTGTTATTGATGTGTACCTAACCAGCGCTCGTAGTAGCTCCTCGGTATTTGATACTGGTGCAGTTGCTCACATTTTTAACTCCAAGCAGGAGCTGCGGAATAAGCGGAGGCTGGCACAGGACGAGGTAACGATGCGCGTCGGGGATGGTTCCAAGGTTGATGTGATCGCCGTCGGCACGCTACCTCTACATCTACCTTCGGGATTAATGTTAAACCTTAATAATTGTTATCTAGTACCAGCTTTGAGCATGAACATTGTACCTGGATCTCGCTTGATGCGAGATGGCTACTCATTTAAATCTGAGAATAATGGTTGTTCTATTTATATGAGAGAAATGTTTTATGGTCATGCCCCGCTGGTCAATGGTTTATTTTTGATGAATCTCGAACGTGATGTTACACATGTCCATAGTGTGAGTACCAAAAAGTGTAAGGTTGATAACAATAGTCCCACTTACATGTCGCACTGCCGCCTTGGTCATATTTGTGTCAAACGCATGAAGAAACTCCATACTGAGGGACTTTTGGAGTCTCTTGATTTTGAATCATTTGACACGTGCGAACCATGCCTCATGGGCAAGATGACCAAGACTCCATTCTCCGGAACAGTGGAGCGAGCAACTGACTTGTTGGAAATAATACATACCGATGTATGCGGTCCAATGAGTGTCGAGGCTCGTGGTGGCTACCGTTTTGTTCTCACCCTCACTTTTGACTTAAGTAGATATTGGTATGTCTACTTAATGAATATAAGTCTAAAACTTTTGAAAGGTTCAAGGAATTTCAGAGTGAGGTAGAGAATCGATGTGACAGGAAAATAAAGTGCCTACGATCTGATCGTGGCGGAGAATATTGAAGTCATGAGTTTGGCACGCACCTAAGGAAATGTGGAATTGTTTCACAACTCACGCCGCATGGCACACCTCAGCGAAATGGTGTGTCTGAACGTTGTAATCGCACTCTATTAGATATGGTACGATCTATGATGTCTCTTACTGACTTACCGCTATCATTTTGGGGATATGCATTAGAGACTGCCGCATTCACTTTAAATAGGGCACCGTCAAAATCCGTTGAGACGACACCGTATGAATTATGGTTTGGAAATAAACCTAAGCTGTCGTTTCTAAAAGTTTGGGGATGCGATGCTTATGTGAAGAAACTTCAACCTAAGAAGCTCAAACCCAAAGCGGAAAAGTGCGTCTTCATAGGATATCCCAAAGAGACTATTGGGTATACCTTCTACCTATGATCCGAGGGCAAAGTCTTTGTTGCCAAGAATGGATCCTTTCTCGAGAAAGAGTTTCTCTCAAAAGAAGTAAGTGGGAGGAAAATAGAACTTGATGAGGTAATTGTACCTTCACTCGAACCGGAGAGTAGCGCAACACAGGAAGTTGTTTCTGTGGAGCCTGCACCGGCTGGAGAGGAAGTTAATGATGATGATCATGAAACTTTAGATCAAGTTACTGTTGAATGTCGAAGGTCCACTAGGACACGTTCTACACCAGAGTGGTACGACAACCCTATCCTGGAGATCATGTTGTTAGACAACGGTGAACCTTTGAACTATGAAGAAGCGATGGCGGGCCTGGATTCCAACAAATGGCTTGAAGCCATGAAATCCGAGATAGGATCCATGTATGAGAACAAAGTGTGGACTTTGGTGGACTTGCCTGATGATAAGCGAGCCATTGAAAATAGATGGATCTTTAAGAAGAAGACTGACGCGGATGGTAATGTGACCGTCTATAAGGCTCGGCTTGTCGCTAAGGGTTATCGACAAGTTCAAGGAGTTGACTACGATGAGACTCTCTTGCCCGTAGCGATGCTGATGTCTGTCCGAATCATGTTAGCAATTGCCGCATTTTATGATTATGAGATCTGGCAAATGGACGTCAAAACGGCATTCCTTAATGGCTTCCTCAAGGAAGAACTGTATATGATGCAGCCGGAAGGTTTTGTTGATCCTAAAGATGCTAACAAAGTATGCAAGCTCCAACGCTCCATCTATGGGCTGGTGCAAGCATCTCGGAGTTGGAACATTCGCTTTAATGAAGTGATTAAAGCGTTTGGGTTTGTACAGGTTTATGGAGAACCCTGTATTTATAAGAAAGTGAGTGGGAGCTCTGTAGCATTTCTAATATTATATGTGGATGACATACTGATAATGGGAAATGATATAGAACTCTTGGAAAGTATAAAGGCCTACTTGAATAAGTGTTTTTCAATGAAGGACCTTGGAGAAGCTGCTTACATATTAAGTATTAAGATCTATAGAGATAGATCAAGACGCCTCACAGGTCTTTCACAAAGCACATACCTTGACAAGATATTGAAGAAGTTCAATATGGATCAGTCCAAGAAGGGGTTCTTGCATGTGTTACATGGTGTGAGATTGAGTACGACTCAATGCCCGACCACAGCAAAGGATAGAGAAGAGATGAGTGTCATCCCCTATGCTTCAGCCATAGGCTCTATTATGTATGCCATGCTGTGTACCAGACCTGATGTGAACCTTGCCATTAGTTTGGTAGGGAGGTACCAAAGTGATCTCGGAGCGGAACACTGGACAGCGGTCAAGAATATCCTGAAGTACCTGAAAAGGACAAAGGACATGTTTCTCGTATATGGAGGTGCCGAAGAGCTTGTCATAAAGGGTTACGTCGATGCTAGCTTCGACACAGATCCGGACGGCTCCAAGTCACAAACCGGATACGTGTATGTTTTGAATGGAGGGGAGTCAGCTGGTGTAGCAGCAAGCAAAGTGTCGTGGCGGCATCTACATGTGAAGCGGAGTACATAGCTGCTTCGAAAGCAGCAAAGGAAGGAGTCTGGATGAAGGAGTTCATCACCGACCTAGGAGTAATTCCAAGTGCGTCAGGCCCGATGACTCTATTCTGTGCCAACAGGAGCTATTGCCCTTGCGAAGGAGCCCAGGTATCACAAGAAGACAAGACACATCAAGCGCCGCTTCAACTCCATCCGTGATTACATTCAGGAGGGAGATATAGATATTTGTAAAGTGCATACCGATCTAAATGTCGCAGATCCGTTGACTAAACCTCTCTCATGAGCAAAACATGATCAACACCAGAATGCGATGGGTGTACGATTCATCACAATGTAACTAGATTATTGACTCTAGTGCAAGTGGGAGACTGTTGGAAATATGCCCTAGAGGCAATAATAAAATGGTTATTATTGTATTTCCTAGTTCATGATAATTGTATATTGTTCATGCTATAATTGTGTTAACCGGAAACCATAATACATGTGTGAATACATAGACCACAACATGTCCCTAGTAAGCCTCTAGTTGACTAGCTCGTTGATCAATAGATGGTCACGGTTTCATGACCATGGACATTGGATGTCGTTGATAACGGGATCACATCATTAGGAGAATGATGTGATGGACAAGACCCAATCCTAAGCATAGCACAAGATCGTGTAGTTCGTTTGCTAAAGCTTTTCGATGTCAAGTATCGTTTCCTTAGACCATGAGATTGTGCAACTCCCGGATACCGTAGGAATGCTTTGGGTGTGCCAAATGTCACAACGTAACTGGGTGGCTATAAGGTGCACTACGAGTATCTCCGAAAGTGTTTGTTGGGTTGGCACAAATCGAGACTGGGATTTGTCACTCCGTGTGACGGAGAGGTATCTCTGGGCCCACTCGGTGAGACATCATCATAATGAGCTCAATGTGACTAAGGAGTTAGCCACGGGATGATGTGTTACGAAATGAGTAAAGAGACTTGCCGGTAACGAGATTGAACAAGGTATAGAGATACCGACGATCGAATCTCGGGCAAGTATCATACCGATAGACAAAGGGAATTGTATACGGGATTGATTGAATCCCCGACATCGTGGTTCATCCGATGAGATCATCATGGAGCATGTGGGAGCCAACATGGGTATCCAAATCCCGCTGTTGGTTATTGACCAGAGAGGTGTCTCGGTCATGTCTACGTGTCTCCCGAACCCGTAGGGTCTACACACTTAAGGTTCGATGACGCTAGGGTTATAGGGAAATGTTGTACGTGGTTACCAAAGGTTGTTCGGATTCTCGGATGAGATCCCGGATGTCACGAGGAGCTCCGGAATGGTCCGGAGGTAAAGATTGATATATAGGAAGTCCAGTTTTGGTCACCGGAAAGTTTTCGGGCTCATCGGTAGTGTATCGGGAGTGCCGGGAGGGTGCCGGAGGACCCCCGGGAGGGGTGTGACGACCATAGGACTTCGTGGGCCCTTAGAGGAAGTGTGCCAGCTATTTTTGGTCTGTCCAAGACCTTATAGAAAGTCCCATGCGGATGGATATCAAGGGATAAGGCAAAAGGAGTTTGAAAGGAGGGAGATCCACCTCCCTTGTGGGAGGTGGACTCTTCCCTAGCTTCGCCGAAGCCCTCCTCCTTGGAGGAGGGGCCAAGGCAGCCCTCCCTCTCCATCCTCCTATATATATGCAAGGGTTTGGGCTGATTTGAGACACAACTTCTCTCTCTCTCTCTCATGGCGCAGCCCTACCCTTTCTCTTCCTCGTTCTCCGTAGCGCTTGGTGAAGCCCTGCCGGAGTCCACGTAGCTCCACCGTCACCACACTGTCGTGCTGCCAGAGCTCTCCCTCAACCTCTCCCTCCTCCTTTCTAGATCAAGGTGCGGGATACGTCACCGGGATGTACGTGTGTTGAACGCGGAGGCGCCTTTGTTCGGCGCTAGGATCGGAGTCCACCGCGATTTGAATCGCTATGAGTACGACTCCACCAACCGCGTTCTTGTAACGCTTCCGCTTAGCAATCTTCAAAGGTATGAAGATGCAATCTCTCCCACTCGTTGCTGGTTTCTCCATGGATAGATCTTGGTGATCGTAGGAAAATTTTTGATTTACTACTACGTCTCCCAACAGCGTAGTGATGATTACTCCCTGGTTCAGTGCGGCATGCTTTACAGCTTAGAACCGGGGCTCCAAAAGTGTTATGATGGAAGCAACTATACAGAATGGGTCCGTAACTTGAGGATCATCCTCATAGCTTCCAAGAAATTTATGTCCTTGATGCACCGCTAGGTGACACACCCGTTTTCCCAGCAACTCAAGACGTTATGAACGCCTGACAATCGCGTAGTGATGATTACTCCCTGATTCAGTGCGGCATGGTTTACAGCTTAGAACCAGGGCTCCAAAAGCTTTTAGAGCAACACGAAGCATATGAGATGTTCCAAGAGCTGAGACTGGTTTTCCAAGCTCATGCCTAGGTCGACAGATATGAAGTTTCCGACAAGTTCTTTAGTTGTAAGATGGAGGAAAATAGTTCTGTCATCGAGCACATACTCAAAATGTCTCGGTTGCACGACCGCTTGTCTTAGCTGGGAGTTAATCTTCCGGATGACTCGGTTATTGACAGAATCCTCCAGTCGCTTCCACCTAGCTACAAGAGCTTTGTGATGAACTACAATATGCAAGGGAGGGAGAAGTCCATTCTTGAGTTGTATTCGATGCTGAAATCAGCGGAGGTGGAAATCAAAAAGGAACATCAAGTGTTGATGGTGAACAAGACCGCCAGTTTCAAGAAAGGTAGGGGTAAGAAGAACTTCAAGAAGGACGACAAAGCAGTTGCCACACCCGGTAAGCAAGTTGTCAGGAAGAAGAACAAGAATGGACCCAAGCCTGAGACTGAGTGCTTTTATTGCAAGGGTACCGGTCACTGGAAGCGGAACTGCCCCCAAGTACTTAGCGGATAAGAAGGCCGGCAACATTAAAGGTATATGTGATATACTTGTTATTGATGTATACCTTACCAGCGCTCGTAGTAGCTCCTAGGTATTTGATACCGGTGCAGTTGCTCACATTTGTAACTCCAAGCAGGAGTTGCGAAATAAGCGGAGACTGGCAAAGGACGAGGTGACGATGCGCGTCGAGAATGGTTCCAAGGTTGATGTGATCGCCGTCGGCACGCTACCTCTACATCTACCTTCAGGATTAGTTTTAAACCTTAATAATTGTTATTTAGTACCAGCTTTGAGCATGAACATTGTATCTGGATCTCGCTTCATGCGAGATGGCTACTCATTTAAATCTGAGAATAATGGTTGTTCTATTTATATGAGAGAAATGTTTTATGGTCATGCCCCGCTGTTCAATGGTTTTTTTTTGATGAATCTCGAACATGATGTTACACATGTTCATAGTGTGAGTACCAAAAGATGTAAGGTTGATATGATAGTCCCACTTACATGTGGCACTGCCGCCTTGGTCATATTGGTGTCAAACGCACGAAGAAACTCCATGCTGATGGACTTTTGGAGTCTCTTGATTTTGAATCATTTGACACGTGCGAACCATGCCTCATGGGCAAGATGACCAAGACTCCGTTCTCCGGAACAATGGAGCGAGCAACTGACTTGTTGGAGATAATACATACCGATGTATACGGTCCAATGAGCGTTGAGGCTCGCGGTGGTTACCGTTATGTTCTCACCCTCACTGACGACTTAAGCAGATATGGGTATGTCTACTTAATGAAACACAAGTCCGAAACCTTTGAAAAGTTCAAGGAATTTCAAAGTGAGGTAGAGAATCAGCATGACAGGAAAATAAAGTGCCTACGATCTGATAGTGGCGGAGAATATTTGAATCACGAGTTTGGCACGCACCTAAGGAAATGTGGAATTGTTTCACAACTCACGCCGCCTGGCACACCTCAACAAAATGGTGTGCCTGAACGTTGTCATTGCACTCTATTGGATATGGTGTGATCTATGATGTCTCTTATCGACTTACCACTATCATTTTGGGGATATGCATTAGAGACTGCCGCATTCACTTTAAATAGGGCACCGTATAAGTCCATTGAGATGACACCATATGAATTATGGTTTGGAAAGAAACCTAAGCTGTCGTTTCTGAAAGTTTGGGGATGCGATGCTTATGTAAAGAAACTTTAACCTGAGAAGCTCGAACCCAAAGCGGAAAAGGGCGTCTTCATAGGATACCCCAAAGAAACTATTGGGTATACCTTCTACCACAGATCCGAAGGCAAAGTCTTTGCTGCCAAGAATGGATCCTTTCTAGAGAAAGATTTTCTCTCGAAAGAAGTAAGTGGGAGGAAAACAGAACTTGATGAGGTAATTGTACCTCCACTCGAACCGGAGAGTAGCGCAGCACAGGAAGTTGTTTCTATGGAGCCTGCGCCGGCTAGAGAGGAAGTTAATGTTGGGGAATGTTGCATGGGAAACAAAAAAATTCCTACGCACACGCAAGATCTATCCATGGTGATGAGCATCTACGAGAGGGAGAGTGGATCTACATACCCTTGTAGATAGCTAAGCGGGAAGCGTTAAGAAATGCGGCTGGTGTAGTTGAACGTCTTCGCGGTCCAAATCGCCAAGCATCCCGCGATCTCATCACGATCCGTCCCACGATCCAATCACGATCTGTCCTGCGAACTCATCACGATCCGTCCCGCGATCTCATCACAATCCGTCTCGCGATCTTGATCACGGTCCTTCCGATCTAGCACCGAACGGACGGCACCTCCGCGTTCAGCACACGTACAGCTCGATGACGATCTCCGCCTTCTTGATCTAGAAAGAGGGAGCGGAAAGGTAGATGAGTTCTCTGGCAGCGTGACGGTGTTGCGGCAATGGTGGTGGAGCTATTCCAGCAGGGCTTCGCCTAAGCACCGCTGAAAACCGATCTAGAGGAGAAACTACGATCTAGAGGAGAGGTAGCACGTGGCTATTACGGTTAGCTTTTTCCTCTAAATCCTCTAGTATATATGGGAGGGAGGGAGGGGAGGAGGCAGCCTCAAACCCTGAAGGTTTGGTCGAAATTGGAGGTGGAGGAGTCCTACTCCAATCCTATTAGGAGTAGGATTCCTCCTTTCCACTTGGAAACTCTTTCCACCTCTCCACCTTTGGATTTTTTCCTTCTCAAACCACTCTAGCTGCATGGGACCTTAGAGGAGGATTCGGCCAGCCCACCAGGGGCTGGTTTACCTCCTCCCACAGCCCATGTAGCCTCTTGGGTCGAAATACCTCTCCCGATGGTCCCCCGGTACACTACCGATGAGCTCAAAACTTTTCCGGCGACCAAAACAGGACTTCCTATATATCAATCTTTACCTCCAGACCATTCCGGAGCTCCTCGTGACGTATGGGATCTCATTCGGGACTCTGAACAACCTTCGGCCACCAACATACATAACTCTATACTACTGAAACGTCACCGAACCTTAAGTGTGCAGACCCTACGGGTTCGAGAACTATGTAGATATCACCGAGACACCTCTACGGTCAATAACCAATAGAGGGACCTAGATGCCCATATTGGTTCCTACATATTCTACGAAGATCTTTATCGATCAAACCTCTATGTCAAGGATTCAGTTAATCCCGTATGATGTTCCCTTTGTTCTTCGGTATGTTACTTGCCCGAGATTCGATCGTCGGTATCTCCATACCTAGTTCAACCTTGTTACCGGCAAGTCTCTTTACTCGTTCCGTAATACAAGATCCCGTGACTAACACTTAGTCACATTGCTTGCAAGGCTTATTGTGATGTTGTATTACCGAGTGGGCCCTGAGATACCTCTCCGTCACACGGAGTAACAAATCCCAGTCTTGATCCTTGCCAACCCAATAGACACCCTCGGAGATACCTGTAGAGCACCTTTATAGTCACCCGGTTACATTGCGACGTTTGATACACACAAGGTACTCCTCTGGTGTCAGTGAGTTGCATGATCTCATGGTCATAGGAACAAATACTTGACATGCAGAAAACAGTAGCAATAAACTGACATGATCATATGCTATGTTTGTATTTTGGGTCTTGTCCATGACATCATTCTCCTAATGACGTGATCCCATTATCAAATGACATCTCATGTTCATGACTAGGAAACCATAGCCATCTTTGATCAACGAGCTAGTCTATTAGATGCATACTAGGGACATGGTGTTGTCTATGTATCCACACATGTATCTAAGTTTCCGATCAATACAATTCTAGCATGGATAATAAACGATTATCACGAACAAGGAAATATGATAATAACTAATTTATTATTGCCTCTAGGGCATATTTCCAACAGTGTCCCACTTGCACTAGAGTCAATAATCTAGTTCACATCACCATGTGATTCACATTGTTATGAATCTAACACCCAATGAGTTCTTGGGTTCGATCATGCTTTGCATGTGAGAGAGGTCTGATAGTCAACGGGTCTGTGACATTTAGATCCGTGTGTACTTTGCAAATCTCTATGTCAAACTGTAAACACTACTACCACACTCCACTTAGAGCTATTCCAAATGGCTGCTCTACTATACGTATTCGGATTGCTACTAAGAGTCATCCGGATTGGTGTCAAAGCTTGCATCGACGTAACTCTTTACGACGAACTCTTTCTTACCTCCATAATCGAGAAACATTTCCTTAGTCTCTTAGTTACTAAGGATGATCTTGACCGTTGTCCAATGATCCACTCCTTTATCACTCTTGTACCCCTTGACGGACTCATGGCAAGGCACACACAGGTGCGGTACACAGCATGGCATACTATACAGAGCCTATGGCTAAGGCATAGGGGACGACATTCGTCCTTTCTCTTTCTTCTGCCGTTGTCGAGCTTTGAGTCTCACTCAACTTCACACCTTACAAAGAAGGCGAGAACACTTCTCTCTGACTAATCCATTTTGAACTCTTTCAAAATCTTGTCAAGGTATGTACTCATTGAAAGTCTCATCAAGCATCTTGATCTATCTCTATAGATCTTGATGCTCAACAATTAGGTATCTTTATCCAGGTCTTCCTTTGAAAATCACTTTTCAAACAACCATTTATGCTTTCTAGAAATTCTACATTATTTCTGATCAACAATATGTCATCCACATATACTTATCAAAAATTCTATAGTGTTCCCACTCACTTTATTGTAAATACAAGTTTCTCATAAACTTTGTATAAACTACAAAACTTTGATCACCTCATCAAAGTGTGTATTCCAACTTTGAGATGCTTGCTCTAGCCCTTAGATGGATTGCTGGAGCTCGCACACCTTTTAGCATCCTTAGGACTGACAAAACCTTCTGGTTGTATCACATACAACCTTTCCTCAAGTAAACTGTTAAGGAAACAATGTTTTGACATCCATCTGCCAGATTTCATAATTGAAAATGCAGCAACTGCTAACTAATTCCAACAGACTTTAGCAACGCTATGAGTGAGAAAGTCTCATCGCAGTCAACTCATTGAACTTGTCGTAAATTTCTTTACAATAAGTCGAGCTTTACAAATGGTGACATTTACCATCAGCGTCTGTCTTCATTTTAAAGATCCATTTGTACTCAACGACCTGTCGTCCAACGAGCAAGTCTATCAAAGTCTATACTTGGTTTTCATACATGGATCCTTTCTCAGATTTCATGGCCTCTAACCATTTGTCAGAATCTGGGCCCATCATCGCTTCTCCATATCTCGTAGGTTCATCGTTGTCCAACAACATGACCTCCAAGACAGGGTTGTCGTACCACTCAGGAGCAGTACACATCCTTGTCGACCTACGAGGTTCGATAGTAACTTGATCCGAAGTTTTATGATCGTCATCATTTACTTCCTCTTCAACTGACGTAGGTTCCACAGAAACATCTTTTTGCGCTGCGCTACTCTCTGGTTGAAACAAAGGTTCAACAACCTCATCAAGTTCTATCTTCCTCCCACTCAATTCTTTCGAGAGAAACTTTTCTCGAGAAAGGACCCGTTTTAGCAACAAACACTTTGCACTTGGATCTGAGATAGAATATATACCTTACTGTTCTTAGGGTATTCTATGAAGATGCATTTGTCCGCTTTGGGTTCGAGCTCATTAGGTGAAAACCCTTTTTCACATAAGTGTCGCAGCCCCAAACATTAAGAAATGACAGCTTAGGTTTCTATCAAACCATAATTCACACGGTGTCATCTCAATGGATTTAGATGGTGCCCTATGTAAAGTGAATGTAGTTGTCTCTAATGCATAACCCCAAAATGATAGTGGTAAAACGATAAGAGACATCATAATTCGCACCATATCTAATAGAGCACGACTATGACGTTCGGACACACCATCACACTATGGTGTTCCAGGTGGCGTGAATTGTGAAACAACTTTCACATTGCCTAAAGTTGTATGCCAAACTCGTAACTCAGATATTCACTTCCATGATTATATCACACACATTTTTATCTTCTTGTCATGATGATCTTAAACTTCACTCTGAATTTGCTTGAACCTTTCAAACGATTCATACTTGTGTTTCATTAAGTAAACATACACTATATCTACTCAAATCATCAGTGAAGGTAAGAAAATAACGATATCCACCGCACGCTACAAGACTCATTGGATTTCATACATCAACATGTATCATTTCCAATAAATCACTTGCCCACTCCATCAATCGGGAAAACGGGGTCCTTAGTCATCTTGCCCAAGAGGCATGGTTCGCATGTCTCAACCAATTCGAAATCTAATGATCAATCAACATGGAGTTTCTTCATGCGCTTTATACCAATATGACATTTAGCGGCAGTGCCACAAGTATGTGGTACTATCATTATTAACTTTGTATCTTTTGGCATCAATGTTATGAACATGTGTATTACTATGATGAAGATTCAACAAACCATTCTCACTGGGTGCATGACCATTGAAGGTATTATTCATGTAAACAGAATAACAATTATTCTCTAACTTAAATGAATAACCGTGTTGCAATAAACACGATCTAATCACGTTCATGCTCAGCGCAAAACACCAAATAACATTTATTTAGGTTCGTCACTAATCCCGAAGGTAGAGAGAGCGTGCGATGTCGATCACATCAACCTTGGAAACATTTCCAACACACATCGTCACCTCACCCTTAGCTAGTCTCCATTTATTCCATAGCTTTTACTTTGAGTTACTATCATTTAGCAACCGAACCGGTATCCAATACCCAGGTGCTATTAGGAGTACTAGCAAGGTACACATCAATAACACGTATAGCAAATACACTTGTGTCGATGTTGCCAGCCTTCTTATCTACCAAGTATCTAGGTTTGTCCCGCTTCAGCGAGCGCTCACCTCATAATAGAAGCACTTAGTCTTGGGTTTGGGTTCAACTTTGGGTTGCTTCACTGGAGCAGCAACTGACTTGCCATCGATGAAGTTTTCGTCTTGCCCTTGCCCTTCTCGAAACTAGTGGTTTTACTAACCATTAACACTTGATGCTCCTTGATTTCTACCTTCGCGGTGTCAAACATCGTGAACAGCTCAGGGATCATTATTTCTATCCCTGGCATTTTATAGTTCATCACCAAGTTCTAGTAGCTTAGTGACAGTGACTTGGAGAACTATATCAATCACCATCTTATTTGGAAGATCAACTCCCACTCGATTCAAGCGATTGTAGCACCCAGACAACCTGAGCACATGCTTAACGATTGAGCTATTCTCCTTCATCCTGCAGGCAAAGAATCTTGTTGGAGATCTCATATCTCACAACATGGGCACGATCCTGAGATCCCAATTTCATCTCTTAGAACATCTCATATGTTCTGTGACGTTCAAAACATTTTGGAGCCTCAATTCTAAGCCATAATGCATGATGCACTAAACTATCAAGTAGTCATCGGAACGTGCTTGTCAGATGTTCACAACATCTACAGACGATGCTAGAGGGGGTGGCGCACCGAGCGGTGCATTAAGGACATAAGCCTTCTGTGCAGCAATGAGGAAAATCCTTAGATCACAGACCCAATCCGCAATATTGCTACCATCATCTTTCAACTCTATTTCTCTAGGAACATATAGAAATTCAAGGGAGCTACAGCGTGAGCTAGTAATCTACAACCTAATTTTGCAAAGACACTATTGACTATGTTCATGATAATGAGTTCAATTAATCATATTACTTAAGAACTCCCACTCAAATTGACATCCCTCTGGTCATTCGAGTGATACATGATCCAAATTCACCAACTCAAGTCTGATCATCACGTGAGTTGAGGTGGTTTCAATGGTGAACATCATCATGTTGATCATATCTACTATATGACTCATGTTCGACCTTTCGGTCTCTTGTGTTCCAAGGCCATGTCTGTACTTGCTAGGTTCGTCAAGTGTAACCCGAGTGTTCTACATGTGCAACACTGGCTTGCACCCGTTGTATGTGAACTTAGAGTCTATCAGACCCGATCATCACATGGTGTCTCGACATGACAAACTTTCGCAACGGTGCACACTCGGGGAGAACACAATTTATCTTGAAATTAAATGAGGGATCACCTTATAATGCTATCGTCGTCCTAAGCAAAACAAGGTGCATAAAAGGATAAACATCACATGCAAATCATAAGTGACATGATATGTCCATGAACTTGTGCTTTTGATCTCCATCTTGAAAGCACCGGCATCATCTCCATCGTCACCGGCATGACACCATGATCTCCATCATCTTGATCTCCATCAACGCGTCTCCATCGGGGTTGTCGTGCCCACCATGCTTCTACTAATATTGCTACCATTTAGCGATAAAGTAAAGAAATACATAGCGCTTAATGATTGACACGCAGGTCATACAATAATTAAAGACAACCCTATGTCTCATGTCGGTTGCCGTACTCATCGACATGCAAGTCGTGATATTCTATACAACACATGATCACCTCATACATCACATATATCTCATGATGTAATTGGCCATATCACATCACAACATACCCTGCAAAAACAAGTTAGACGTCCTCTAATTGTTGTTGCATGTTTTACGTGGCTGCTACGGGTATCTAGCAAGAACAATTCTCACCTATGCATAAACCACAACGGTGATACATAAGTTGCTTTTCAACCTTCTCAAGGACCGCCTTAGTCGGATCCGATCCAACTAAAGTAGGAGAAACAGACACCCGCCAGACATCTTGGTGCAACGAAGTTACATGTCAGTCAATGGAACCGGTCTCTCATAAGCGTCTGGGCCGCTTCATCCCACAATATCGCTGAACCAAAACACGACCAAGGGAGGAAGCAATCTAAGCATCAACGCCCACAGACTCTTTGTGTTCTACTCGAGATCTCATCTACACATAGACCTAGCTCATGATGCCACTGTTATGGAACGTTGCATGGGAAACAAAAAGTTTCCTACGCACACGCAAGATCTATCCATGGTGATGAGCATCTACGAGAGGGAGAGTGGATCTACATACCCTTGTAGATCGCTAAGCGGGAAGCGTTAAGAAACGCGGTTGGTGTAGTCGAACGTCTTCGCGATTCAAATCGCCGAGCATCCCACGATCTCATCATGATCCATCCCGTGATCCAATCACGATCCGTCCCACGAACTCATCACGATCCATCCCGTGATCTCATCACGATCCGTCTCGCGATCTTGATCACGGTCCTTCCGATCTAACGCCAAACGGACGGCACCTCCGCGTTCAGCACACGTACAGCTTGATGACGATCTCCGCCTTCTTGATCCAACAAGAGGGAGAGGAGAGGTAGATGAGTTCTCTAGCAGCGCGACGGCATTGCGGCGATGGTGGTGGAGCTATTCCAGCAGGGCTTCGCCTAAGCACCGCTGAAAACCGATCTAGAGGAGAAACTGCGATCTAGAGGAGAGGTAGCACGTGGCTATTAGGGTAAGCTTTTTCCTCTAAATCCTCTAGTATATATAGGAGGGAGGGAGGGGAGGAGGCAGCCTCAAACCCTCAAGGTTTGGTCGAAATTGGAGGTGGAGGAGTCCTACTCCAATCCTATTAGGAGTAGGATTCCTCTTTTCCACTTAGAAACTCTTTCCACCTCTTCACCTTTGGATTTTTTTTCCTTCTCAAACCACTCCAACCACCTGGGCCCTTAGAGGAGGCTTTGGAAAGCCCACCAAGGGCTGGTTTAGCTCCTCCCACAGCCCATGCAGCCTCTTGGGTCGAAATACCTCTCCCGATGGTCGGTACACTACCGGCACTCCCGGTACACTACCGATGAGTCTGAAACTTTTCCGACGACCAAAACAGGACTTCCTATATATAAATCTTTACCTACGGACCATTCCAAAGATCCTCGGCATGTCCGGGATCTCATCCGGGACTCCGAACAACCTTCGGTCACCACCATACATAACTCTATACTACCGAAACGTCACCGAACCTTAAGTGTGCAGACCCTGCGGGTTCGAGAACTATGTAGACATGACCGAGACACCTCTATGGTGAATAACCAATAGCGGGACCTGGATGCCCATATTGGTTCCTACATATTCTACGAAGATCTTTATCGGTCGAACCTCTATGTCAAGGATTCAGTTAATCCCGTATGATGTTCCCTTTGTTCTTCGGTATGTTACTTGCCCGAGATTCGAACGTCGGTATCTCCATACCTAGTTCAACCTCGTTACCGACAAGTCTCTTTACTCGTTCCGTATTACAAGATCATGTGACTAACACTTAGTCACATTGCTTGCAAGGCTTATTGTGATGTTGTATTACCGAGTGGGCCCTAAGATACCTCTCCGTAACACGGAGTAACAAATCCCAGTCTTGATCCATGCCAACCCAACAGACACCCTCGGAGATACCTATAGAGCACCTTTATAGTCACCCAGTTACGTTGTGATGTTTGATACACACAAGTTACTCCTCCGGTGTCAGTGAGTTGCATGATCTCATGGTCATAGGAACAAATACTGGACATGCAGAAAACAGTAGGAATAAACTGACACGATCATATGCTACGTTTGTAGTTTGGGTCGTGTCCATCACATCATTCTCCTAATGACATGATCCCGTTATCAAATGACATCTCATGTCCATGATAAGGAAACCATAGACATCTTTGATCAACAGCTAGTCTATTAGAGGCATACTAGGGACATGGTGTTGTCTATGTATCCACACATGTATCTGAGTTTCTGATCAACACAATTATAGCGTGGATAATAAACGATTATCATGAACAAGGAAATATGATAATAACCAATTTATTATTGCCTCTAGGGCATATTTCCAACACCATTCTCTCTGGGTGCATGACCATTGAAGGTGTTATTCATGTAAACAGAATAACCATTATTCTCTAACTTAAATGAATAACCGTGTTGCAACAAACACGATCTAATCATGTTCATGCTTTAACGCAAACACCGAATTAAATTTATTTAGGTTTGTCACTAATCCCGAAGGTAGAGAGAGCATGCGATGTTGATCACATCAACTTTGGAAACATTTCCAACACACATCGTCACCTCACAGTTATCTAGTCTCTGTTTATTCCGTAGCTTTTACTTCGAGTTACTAACATTTAGCAACCAAACCGGTATCCAATACCCAGGTGCTACTAGGAGTACTAGGAAGGTACACATCAATAACACATATATCAAATATACTTCCGTCGACGTTGCCAGCATTCTTATCTACCAAGTATCTAGGGTTGTTCCGCTTCAGCGACCGCTCTCCTCATAATCGAAGCACTTAGTCTCAGGTTTGGGTTCAACTTTGGGTTGCTTTAGTGGATAAGCAATTGAGTTGCCATCCATGAAGTTTCCCTCCTTGCCCTTGCCCTTGCCCTTCTTTGAAACTAGTGGTTTTACTAACCATCAACACTTGACGCTCCTTCTTGATTTCTACCTTCACGGTGTCAAACATCACGAATAGCTCAGGGATCATCAATTATATCCCTGACATTTTATAGTTCATCACCAAGTTCTATTAGCTTAGTGACAGTGACTTGGAGAACTATATTAATCACTATCTTATCTGGAAGATCAACTCCCACTCGATTCAAGCGATTGTAGCACCCAGACAATCTGAGCACATGCTCAACGATTGAGTTGTTCTCTTTCATCTTGTAGGCAAAGAATCTTGTTGGAGATCTCATATCTCGCAACACGGACACAAGCCTGAGATCGTAATTTTAGCTCTTAGAACATATCATATGTTCCATGACATTCAAAACGTTTCAGAGCCTCAATTCTAAGCCGTAATGCATGACGCACTAAACTATCAAGTAGTCATCAGAACGTGCCTGTCAGATGTTCACAACATCTACAGACGATGCTAGAGGGGTTGGCGCCGAGCGGTGAATTAAGGACATAAGCCTTCTGTGCAGCAATGAGGACAATCCTCATATCACAGACCCAGTCCGCAATATTGCTACCATCATATTTCAACTCTATTTATCTAGGAACATATAAAAATTCAAGGGAGCTACAACGTGAGCTAGTAATCTACAACATAATTTTCAAAGACACTACTGACTATGTTCATGATAATGAGTTCAATTAATCATATTACTGAAGAACTACCACTCAATTTGACATCCCTCCGGTCATTCGAGTGATACATGATCCAAATTTACCAACTCAAGTCCGATCATCACGTGAGTTGAGGTGGTTTCAATGGTGAACATCATCATGTTGATCATATCTACCATATGACTCATGTTCGACCTTTCTGTCTCTTGTGTTCCGAGGCCATGTTTGTACAGGCTAGGCTCGTCAAGTTTAACCCGAGTGTTCTGCATGTGCAACACTGGCTTGCACCCATTGTATGTGAACGTAGAGTCTATCACACCCGATCATCACGTGGTGTCTCGAC
This sequence comes from Hordeum marinum, assembly GCA_022496015.1. Lineage (NCBI taxonomy): Eukaryota > Viridiplantae > Streptophyta > Magnoliopsida > Poales > Poaceae > Hordeum > Hordeum marinum. The sequence goes on from CM039673.1 coordinate 484,493,716, forward strand.
ACGACGAACTTTCGCAATAGTGCACATTCGGGGAGAACACAATTTATGTTGAAATTAAGTGAGGGATCACCTTATAATGCTACCATCGTCCTAAGCAAAGCAAGGTGCATAAAAGGATTAACATCACAGGCAAATCATAAGTGACATGATATGGCCAGAACTTGTGCTTTTGATCTCCATCTTGAAAGCACTGGCATGATCTCCATCGTCACCGACACGACACCATGATCTCCATCAACGTGTCTCCATCGGGGTTGTCTCGCCCATCATGCTTCTACTAATATTGCTACCGTTTAGCGATAAAGTAAAGCATTACATAGCGCTTAATGATTGACACGCATGTCATACAATAATTAAAGACAACCCTATGGCTCCTGCCGGTTGCCATACTCATCAACATGCAAGTTGTGATATTCTATACAACACATGATCATCTCATACATCACATATATCACATCATGTAATTGGCCATATCACATCACAACATACCCTGCAAAAACAAGTTAGACATCCTCTAATTGTTGTTGCATGTTTTACGTGGCTGCTACGGGTATCTAGCAAGAACAATTCTCACCTCCGTATAAACCACAATGGTGATACATAATTTGTTTTTAAACCTTCTCAAGGACCGCCTTTGTCGAATCCGATCCAACTAAAGTAAGAGAAACAGGCACCCTCTAGCCATCTTTGTGCAATGAGGTTACACGTCAGTTGATGGAACCGGTCTCTCGTAAGCGTACGAGTAAGGTTGGTCCGGGCCGCTTCATCCCACAATACCGCTGAACCAAAACACGACCAAGGGAGGAAGCAATCTAAGCATCAATACCCACAAACTCTTTGTGTTCTACTCGAGATCTCATCTACACATAGACCTAGCTCATGATGCCACTGTTGGGAAATGTTGCATGGGAAACAAAAAATTTCCTACGCACACGCAAGATCTATCCATGGTGATGAGTATCTACGAGAGGGAGAGTGGATCTACATACCCTTGTAGATCGCTAAGCGGGAAGCGTTAAGAAACGCGGTTGGTGTAGTCAAACGTCTTCGCGGTCCAAATCGCCGAGCGTCCCGCGATCTCAACACGATCCGTACCGCGATCCAATCATGATCCGTCCCCCGAACTCATCACGATCTGTCCCACGATCTCATCACAATCCGTCTCGAGATCTTGATCACGGTCCTTCCGATCTAGCGCCGAACGAACGGCACCTCCGCGTTCAGCACACGTACAGCTCGATGAAGATCTCCGCCTTCTTGATCCAGCAAGAGCGAGCAGAGAGGTAGACGAGTTCTCCGGCAGCGTGATGGTGCTACGGCAATGGTGACGAAGCTATTCCAGCAGGGCTTCGCCTAAGCACTGCAGAAAACCGATCTAGAGGAGAAACTATGCACTAGAGGAGAGGGTAGCACGTGGCTGAAAAACTAGTGCCAAAAACCCTAAAACCTCTAGTATATATAAGAGGAAGAGAGGAGGAGGCTTGGCCCTCAAGGGTCCATCCCTAGGCTTAGGCCGAACCAAGGAGGAGAGGAGGAATCCTCCTCCAATCCTAGTAGGACTAGGACTCCTCCTTATTTTGGTCTTTTTGCCTTTTTCCACCTTTTTCTCTTTGGGCTTTTCTTTCCAGCCGCATGGGCCTTGTGTGGGACTTCCACAACCCCACTAAGGTCTGGTATTCATTCTCCCACAGCCCATGTAGCCTCTTGGGTCGAAACACCCCTCCTGATGGTCTCCCGGTACACTACCGGCACTCCCGGTACACTACCGATGAGCCCGAAACTTTTCCGGCGACCAAAATAGGACTTCCTATATATCAATATTTACCTCCGGACCATTCCGGAGATCCTCGTGACGTTAGGGATCTCATCCGGGACTCCGAACAACCTTCGGTCACCACCATACATAAATCTATACTACCGAAACGTCATCGAACCTTAAGTGTGCAGACCCTGCGAGTTCGAGAACTATGTAGACATGACCGAGACACCTCTACTGTCAATAACCAATGGCGGGACCTGGATGCCCATATTGGTTCCTACATATTCTATGATGATCTTTATTGGTCGAACCTCTATGTCAAGGATTCAGTTAATCCCGTATGATGTTCCCTTTATTCTTCGGTATGTTACTTGCCCGAGATTCGATCGTCGGTATCTCCATACCTAGTTCAACCTCGTTACCGGCAAGTCTCTTTACTCGTTCCATAATATAAGATCCCGTGACTAACACTTAGTCACATTGCTTGCAAGGCTTGTTGTGATGTTGTGTTACTGAGTGGGCCCTAAGATACCTCTCCGTCACACAGAGTAATAAATCCCGGTCTTGATCCATGCCAACCCAACAGACACCCTCGGAGATACCTGTAGAGTACCTTTATAGTCACCCAGTTACGTTGCGATGTTTGATACACACAAAGCACTCCTCCGGTGTCAGTGAGTTGCATGATCTCATGGTCATAGGAACAGATACTTGACATGCAGAAAACAGTAGCAATAAACTGACACGATCGTATGCTACGTTTGTAGTTTGGGTCTTGTCCATCACACCATTCTCCTAAATATGTGATCCTGTCATCAAATAACATCTCATGTCCATGGCTAGGAAACCTTAACCATCTTTGATCAACGAGCTAGTCTATTAGAGGCATACTAGGGACATGGTTTTGTCTATGTAAAGTCTCCGATCAATATAATTATAGCATGGATAATAAACGATTATCATGAACAAGGAAATATGATAATAACTAATTTATTATTGCCTCTAGGGCATATTTCCAACACTCCACACCACAGAGATGACATGCACTGGTTGCGGCCATATGACGATGGTGAAGAAGATCCATGGTTGGTATTGAGTGTTGCGCGAGACGCCACAAGAGATATTTCAGCTTGGATGGCACAGTGATCTTCCACAAACTCGTCCACCCCCCGCTGTCAGTGTGGGAAGTTCCTTCTTCTCCATACAGCCATGCTTTTCTCACCAACTTAGCCCTTTGAATCATTCTGTAAGCGCTCCGAACTATGAAGATGCCCCTTCTTTCTTCAGTCCATGCCCAAAAATCCGGTATTTGCCTGGTACAAAGTGGACCTTTTAGAATTGCCTCTACATCGATGGTTATAAAAACCGACCTGACCAGTTGTACATTCCACGAACCAGTGGTATGGTCATTGATTTCAGATACCCTCGTTGGTGGGTCAGGTACAAGCGATGTTATTGGCCTCCTAATGCTACCCCGAGGGATACAATTGTCACTCCAAATATTAGTAGATTCTCCGTCCCCAATGCGCTTTATCAAGCCTTGTACCATAACGTCTCTTCCATCCAGAACAGCTCGCAAAATCTGCCATGGATGAGCTCCGCCTCAAAGAGGGACGAGTTCGGGTAGTGTGCAGCCTTCAGAATTTGGATGCTAAGGTCAGGGTTTTGTATCATATGCCATGATTGGCATTTCCTATTTAGCGCTACAGACGCCTGGTACAGGGCATTTTCGCTAACGGGCGCCTGCAGCTACTGCGAGCTGGGCTGGCCCATATATCTTCTTCTTTGCCGGTTTTAAAGTTCAAAAAAAGTGCGCCCGCGGGAGCTCAAGACCTACTGTAGTATCGACAACGCAATTATCACTAGGCCATCGAACGAATAGTGATTCATGACTTGCTTTTTTTTATTTGTATATTCAATCGCGAGCTTCCTTTTGTTTTGCCCAAGCCGTTTTTCCGGGTTCGCTGGTCGTTTTTGGAGCGGTTTTATTCGTGTTTTTTTATTTCTTTTTCCTTTTTTTAAATGTGTGTTCTTTTTTCATTGAATTTGTTCTTTTGTTGTTTTTTAAATGTTGAATTGTTTTCATAGTTTGGAACTTTTGTTCAAATGCAATGAACTATTTTAAAGTCCGTTGAACTTTTTTCGGGTTTGATGATTTTTTTTCCCAAATTCGATGAACTTTTTTCCAAAATCGGTGAACTTTTTTTAAATTCGATGAACTTTTTTCATAATTGGTGAACTTTTTCAAAATCGATGAACTTTTTTTAAAATCGATGAACTTTTTTTAAAATCGATGAACTTTTTTTCAAATTTGATGAACTTTTTTTAAATTTGAATGAACTTTTTCTATTTTGTGAACTTTTTATTGAATACGTGAATTTTTTTTGGCATGGTCGTAAACTTCATTTAAATCTGTGAACTTGTTTTCAGATAACTGAAAAAACTAAATTGTACATTTAATGCACAATAAATATCACCTCTAATATTTGCTTCTTAAAGGTTCCTCGTTGAGAAGAGTCACTAACAAGAAGTTGATGTAGTGGTTAGCTTGTCCGTGCGAAACCGTGACCATGAGTGTTCGAATGTTGGTTGACAGCCGTTTCTTACGGAATTTTTGCGTGCCGCGCTTGTTCTTGGGCCGGCCCAGCCAGACGCGGCTGTGGGCGCCGGTTGCGGCCCAGCCAGACCCGCCACGGTTGCCTGGCCAGGAGAGCCTGGTTAAAAAACGTCTAGGTTCCGAAAGCCTAGTCCTCCCAGGTGTTTGGGCTTTTGTCATCACGTCCCATGCTTCTAGGATAATTATCTTTATCTTTATCTAATAATAATGCATCGATAGCTTCCGGTCATACGTTGTCATCATTTTTGCAAAACAGTCCTTGTGTTATCGGATAATAGAACCCGCCGTCCCTTTTTAAGTATAGCTAGGAAAACGTTTCGGTTTAACAAAAAAGACCCTGTACTTTTTAATATTCCACCCACGATCCTCCTTAGGTGGCTTTGAGATAACGTTGCAAAAAAGCCCAGGTGGAGTGGCTGGGGCAGTGGCTGGAACGATGGCGACGGCTGGAGCTTGCAGGGGGCGGATCCGGGGAGGCCGATGTGGAGGTGAGCAGCGAGGAGGGGTCGCTGGTGAGAAAAGGGAGGCGAGGGAGAGAAGATTGAAGAAAGGAGGGAGGGGGTGTGGCGTCCTAAGCAGGAGCTCATCGGAGCCGAGCGACGTCGGACGAACGCAGGAGACGGAGGGATCCGGAGTCGGCCAGTCGAGCGACGCCAACCAGGCCACCGGTGACGTACGAATGGGGACTTGACCACTAGGTAATCCATTCATCTCCCCAATTTTCCTACTTCCCTCGATCTGCCTATGCCCCCGTCCATCCAGCGCCGCCGCCGATTCAGCATCCGCTCGCCGGGCGCCTCCAGACAGAGCCACCCGCCCAACTCGCCGCCTCGCGTGCCCACGTCGGAAGGCTTCCCGCCCCCGCCACGTGCCAGTTCACCTCCGCCTCCTCTAGGAAGTGTAGTTGCTGATTTGACGAGGGAGTATGAGAGAACTGGCTCGAAGAGAGAGAGGTAGCGACATCGAAGGAAGAGATAGAACGAGAGTTTTGTACTGTCGCAACTGCACAGCCTTTTCTGTTGATTGCAACCGTTTTATCAAAGTACAACAATAACAAAAGCTAACTAACTTCTGGCCAGCTAGTTTGTGATCCGTGATGGCCGCGCCATCCCACGGCCATGTCCACAACCGCTGCTAACCAGGAGGATCCAAAGTGAGAACGTGCGACGTGCACTTCTCCTATTCTACGTGCATGCCTGGGTCACATCCGACCTCATGTGCCACTTATTCTAACAGAAAAGAAAACAAATGTGTTGCATGCATGAGATTAGTCTAGGTCTAACATTTCACCCCCAAATCTCACTGCACCAAGCCAACTACGCCTAGTCTCTGTCTCATCTCGATAAAACGCACTCGTCCGAGTGCCTTGGTCAGTGAATCAGCCAGTTGATCTTGTGTCCCAACATGATCGATCTCCACTTGCCCTTTGTCCATGCAATCTCTGGCGAAGTGGAATTTCACATCTATATGTTTGCTGCGATCATGATGAATTGGATTTTTTCTCAATGTTATGGCTGATTTATTGTTCACCAGAAGCTTGAACCTTGCTGGCGAAACTCCCGTCATGTCTTCCAGTAACCTGCTCAGTCACAACCCTTGACATGTAGTTGTTGCGATCGTCACATATTCCGCCTCACATGATGAAAGAGCAACAATTTTCTGCTTCTGAGAGCTCCAAGTGACCAGATTCTTACCAAGGTAGAAGACGTGTCCAGAGGTGCTCTTGCGGTCGTCGGTGTCGCCGGCGTGATCACTATCACTGAACCCAAGCAGCTTGGCACTGTCCTGACCCCTCTTGTAGTTGTATCCATGGTGCATGGTGCTCTTTATGTACCTCAGAATTTGTTTGAGTGCCGCCCAATGGTGTGTGTTGGGTTTCTCCATGAACCGGCTGACTACCCACCGAGTGCGCGATGTCAGGCGGTGTGTTCACAAGATAACACTGACTTCCGATCATCTTACGATACAAATGGCGTCAAATGGCTCTCCACTGCCGTCTTTATTCAGTTTGAGACGACATTCCATCGGAGTGTAACAACCATTGCAATTTCCCATGTTCACCATCTCCAGGATCTTTTCAGCATAGCCTTTTTGACTAAATGAGATGCCGCTGCTGTTCTGCTCCACTTCAATCCCTAAGTAGTAGCTCAGCAGTCCAAGATCACTCATTTTAAAAAGCTGCCGCATCTGATTCTTGAAGGAGAGTATGTCCGCTCCATTGGTGCCCTGATGATCAGATCGCCCACATAAACCCCCACCAGCAGGTAGGACTGAGCGTCGCCGTGTCGATAGACGGCGTGCTCCAGGGGACTCCGTGTGAATCCGAGAGATGCAAGAGTCTCGTCCAGCTTGGCATACCACGCGCGGGGATCCTGATGCAATCCGTACAATGCCTTGCACAGCCGCAGTACGCTTCCCTCTTGTCCGGCAACATCATACCCTGGTGGTTGAGTGACGTAGACCTCCTCGTTGAGATCGCAGTTGAGAAACGCAGATTTCACATCCATATGATGTACTTCCCAGCCCGAGTGCGCGGCGAGATCAAGGAGCACCTGGACAGTCTCCATACGCGCCACAGGAGCAAAAACCTCCTCAAAATCCACCCCTTGACGCTGCGCATACCCCTTCGCAACAAGGCGGGCTTTGTATTTGATGATGTTGCCCACCGGATCCCTCTTGACCTTATACACCCATTTCAGCCCAATTGCTTTGCGGCCAGCAGGAAGAGTGGCAAGCTCCCAGGTCCCATTGTCGACGATGGATTTCATTTCATCATCCATAGCACCCTTCCATGCCTTGCTGTCGAGAGCCTCGTCAATGTTCTGTGGCTCCTCGGCGCTAAACAGGTAGCGAACGAGAAGGCAACGCTCAAACTGTTCTCTGGTTGCATCTTCTTCAGTGTCCTCCATTACGCCTGAGAGATGCCGATAGCGCATCGGCCCACAATCGACGTCACACCCACTGTCGTGTGATGGAGGCGTGGCCCAGCGCGAGCCTCCGTCCGCCGTTGGGGTGTGTGGCTCGCCCGAGCTGGGCGTTGCCGCCGGGCTCGCCGTCTCTTGGGGTGTAGTTGCTGCAGGGGTTGTTGGCTCTGTCCTTGGGGTGCACTGCACCTCTGAACCTGAATCAATCTCCGTGACGCCGTACTCTGTGACGTACTCCATAGTAAACGTGGGAGGTGTCTGGTTGACACTTGTACTGTCCATGTCCCAGCTCCAGGGTCTGGTTTCCTCAAACACCATGTCCCTTGTGACTTGAACTTTGTTAGCGGCAGGATCATATACCCTGTAACACTTTGCTCCTTCCTCATACCCAACGAACACCATCGGAGTTGAGCGGTCAGCGAGCTTAGTTATGTCGGGGCCAAGTTTCTTCACGTGGATGGTGCACCCGAATGTGCGGAGGTGCTGCACGGCTGGCCTGCGTCCGTGCCATGCCTCATACGGCGTGACGCCGTCGAGGCTCCTGGTCCATGCCCGGTTGAGGATGTACACGGCTGTGCATACAGCCTTTGCCCAGAAGTAGGCTGGCATGGACATGCTCTTGAGCATGCATCGGGCCATCTCGACGACGGTTTGATTTCTCCTCTCCACCACCCCGTTTTGTTGAGGTGAGTAAGGTGTTGTCGTGAGGTGCTTGACGCCGTGCTCGTCGTAGAAGTCCTTGAACTTGCCGGAGTTGAACTCCCCGCCGCGGTCCGAGCGGAATGCTCGAAGTTTGCACCTTCCCTCAGCCTCAGCCATGGCCTTGACGCGCTTGAAGCGCCCAAACGCCTCGTCCTTGGACTTGAGAGGCTCGATCCACATGAAGCGGCTGAAGTCGTCGACCACCAGCAAAAAGTAGCGGTTCCCTCCTGGAGAGGCCGGCGTGATTGGACCACACAAGTCCGTGTACACCAGCTCTAGGCCTTGCTCTGCCCTGAATGATGACGACTGAGGAAAACAAGGCTAGTGCTGCTTCCCTAGCATGCAGCCGTCACAGTACTCCTCCACCCGGTCGATCATGATCATGCCTCACACCATCCCCTTGGAGGACATGGTATGCATGGCACGAAAGTGCAGGTGCCCCATGCGTGCGTGCCAGCGCCAAGTTGTGTCATCGGCGTGCGCGAGGAGACACACGGGTGCGTCTATTGTCAGCACACCCATGTACAGCTTGTTGGTGGTGATCTTGATCCTGGCTAGAGCCCGCCGAGCTGGGTCGTGAATTGTCATGATGCCTCCCTTAATCTCGATCGCGCAGCCGCCCTCATCGAGCTGGCCCACCGAGATGATGTTGGTGCAGAGGCTCAGGATGTAAAACACGCCGGCGAGGGCGCGCTGGTCGCCGCTGTGCCCTCGGAACACCACTGAACCCCGACCTCGAATGGCGACGGCGAAACCGTCCCCGAATTTGACCGTGCCGTGCATAGTCTTGTCCAGGGTCTCGAACATACGCTGATCTCCGGTCATATGGCTGCTCGCACCAATGTCAAAGAACCACACACCATCTTGAGAGGGGGTGGGGATCACTTTCTCCTTGTTGAGGAAGACTGCTTGCGGAGCCACAATCTGGGTTGTGGAGGTGTGTGTGACCACGGCCATGAAAAGACCGTGATCATGCTCGTCACCGCCCTACACGAGATGTGCCTGCTCCTGCTTGCCCTTTTGTTCTTCCTCTCTAATCCGCGTACGGCAATCTTTCTTCCAATGTCCCGGCCTATTACAGTAGTGGCATTTGCCCTTTTTCTTGCCTCCTGGTCCGCTCACACCCCCGGAACCTGTGGGTTTGTCACCGTTCGCCGGCTTAGCCTTTCCTGGAGAGTTTCTCTTGCCACCTCCGTTCCCTGATGACGGTCCGCCGTTGCCGTGTGATGACCCGCCACCACCATGCTGCTTCTCACGGGCGAGCGACTCCTCGCGGGTGAGCAGGAGACGACCGCCCGACTGGGAGGCATCGTCCAGATCATAATGATCTTCGCACGCTGACAGGCGTTCGGTCAGCTCTTCGACCGTCATTGTCTTGAGATCGATGAGTGACTCAATCGCCATCACCATCTGCCGATACTTGCGTGGCACGACGTGTAGGAACTTCTGGACGGCCTTGTGCTCGGTGACAGGGTCGTCGTACAGCTCCAAGTCAACGACTAATCCGGTGAGCCGCAGCGCGAAGTCTTCGACGGACTCCCCGTCCTTGAAACGGAGATCCTCGAACTCCCGCCGTCGGACTTGCACCTTGGCTTCGCATGCGCACTCGCTGCCCATGCAGAGCGTTTTGATCGTCTCCCACGCAGTTTTCGCCAAGTCCTTGGCTGCCAGCACCCGGAGCATCTCCGGTGGCACCCCCATGAGTATGATCTGGAGCGCTCGCTGATCGCCGTGCTCCTCCATGGCACCATCAGTCACCGCGGACCAAACGCCGGTGACTTGCAGCTTGACCTGCATTAAAAGTGCCCACTCCATGTAGTTCGTACGGGTGAGGACCATTGTTGACGAAGAGGTCTCGCTCTCGCGCACAACTCGCTCGATGATGCGGAGCTTGCCGCTGCCACCGCGGGTTAGCCTTGCCAATGGCGCCGTGGACGACGGCGTCTTCGTCCCGCCCTTTTTCTTCTCTGCCTTGCCGTCTGACATGTGCGCCGCAGATCAAACACCACCGGCCACCGAAGATGGATCGAACACCAAGCTCTGATGCCAATTGTAGTTGCCGATTTGACGAGGGAGTACGAGAGAACTGGCTCGGAGAGAGAGAGGTAGCGAGATCGAAGGAAGAGATAGAACGGGAGTTTTGTGCTGCCGCAACTGTGCAGCCTTTTCTATTGATTGCAACCGTTTTATCAAAGTACAACAATAACAAAAGCTAACTAACTCCTGGTCAGCTGGTTTGTGATCCGTGACGGCTGCGCCATCCCATGGCCACGTCCACAACCGCTGCTAACCAGGAGGATCCAAAGTGAGAACGTGTGGCGTGCACTTCTCCTATTCTACGTGCATGCATGGGTCACACCCGACCTCATGTGCCACGTATTCTAACAGAAAAGAAAACAAATGTGTTGCATGCATGAGATTAGTCTAGGTCTAACAGGAAGTGTCCGTGAGGAACCAGAGGACGCGACGTCGAGGTCACCTCATGTTCCACCCCAAGCTCCGGCGGCGCTCCTCCAGGACCAGACCCAACCCCTGCGCCACCTCATGCCCTCCCGCATGCCATTGGAGACTCCAATTGCTTCATCCACCGCCTTCTCGAGATCCTGCATGCCAACTGTTCGGTCAATCGACCAAAGAGACGGGAGGTAATTCTTAGGGATGTAATCCTGCCGCATATGCTCCATCTCCTAGCCGACGATGTCATCGCATGCGCTGGTGAGACTAAGTCATCCCCTGCGTACTCCCAAGCTTCAATACATGTCTTATTCTCTCAGTCCACATCCTAAAGATATCAGCCTACTCTGTTGGCCTCATGTCACGTTGTCGGCACCGTCGGCACTCGGCAAGCGTGTCCTCCGGGACGCCCAGTGAGAGCTCTGTCACATTTGCAATGACAAGCTAGAGGTCATTGTTAAATAGACTAGCTAGTCAAACTCTTTCTCCCTCTCACAACGTGTGCACGCCCTTGCATGCACGATCCCACGATCCATGCATGTCGCACGCCCCGGAGCTCCGCGCCCTGTTGTAAACTCACTACATATACATGAGCATAGACGGAGAGCACTCAAGGTGCATTCTCCTCTTCCCCCAGAATTCCACATAGTATCAGACGTTGGACTCCTTCCTCGCCTCTAGAAACTGCTTCCGCTGTTCCCAGCACCCCGTGGCCATGTCAGTTCCGCCGCCACCTCCTCCCCCACCACCTCGGCCTGGCCATGCCACCGGAGACTCGCCCGCTACACCACCTAGCCGCACCCAGCCGCTGTTTACCCCCTCTGCCCTCGCCCGCGGGGCTCTGTTCATGCCAGACCCGACGACCTCCTCCTCCACGGTAAACCAACCCCATGTCTATCCTCTCGTCGGTGTCTTCATCAACTAGCATGTTCCCATCGTGCTTACGCTCCATCCGCCAAACTTCTCCCATTGGTGCACCCTCTTCGAGATCATGTTCACCAAGCATGCCGTCACCGACCACAGCGTCGGCCCGGCGCGCCCCCAGGACCCGGACTGGGAGCAAGATGACGCCCACGTCCTCTCCTGGCTGTCTAACCGCGTCAGCACGGATGTTTTCGGGCTCATTCATCAGCACGGCGCCACCGCTACGACCGTGTGGGAGTCCATCTGCGCTCTCTTCCTCGACAACGCCGAGCACTAGGTGGTCTTCCTCTCCACTAAGTTTCGTTGCATCGAGCAAGGCTCCTCCATCATCCTCTCCTTCTTCGCTCGGCTCAAAGAATGTGCCGATCGCCTCGCCGAGCTCGGTGCGCCCATCTCCGACTGCGACCAGGTGCTCAACATGTTCCGTGGCCTTCACCCACGTTTCCATCATGTTGTGCCCATCTTGACGATGCAAACCCCGTTCCCGGCGTTCCTGCGTTGTCGTGCCTTCCTGCTGCTCGAGGAAAGCCGCCTCTCTGCCGAGAGCAGCACCGAGACCGCTCTGCACGCCGCTCGCGCTCCCGCCACCAACAACCATGCGGGGGGCGCGCACGGCGACAGAGGGCGCAACAAAGGCAAGGGAAGGGCTGGCCACTCCGGCGGGGGCCAGTCGTCCAACTCTGGTGGGGGCCAATCGTCCAACTCCGGTGGGGGTGGCGTCGCGCTGCGACCCCTTGCTCCTGCTGCTCCATGGACAGGCATGGTTCATGTCTGGCCCATGCCTTGGCGTCCCCACGCCCCCGGTGCCGGCATCCTCGGCCCACGCCCCTGCGGAGGCTCACCATTCGTCGGCACGGCATCCCACTACCCAGTCGGGCCCAGCATCCCTGCGACTGCCCCGCCCATTGTCTGGCAACTAGGGGCGATGCCCGCTCATCCTCTGTTCGGCGTCCCTGCCAGCGGCACGTCACCCGCCATCGGTCCTGCATGGGACCAGAGCGCCCTCATCCACGCCGTGAACTCCATGGCGGTGCTGCAGCAACAGCCACCGCCACCAAGCGCGGACTGGTACCTCGACACGGGGGCAACATCCCACATGGCATCCTCCTTTGGTATGCTCACCTCCTCAGTTCCCTACCATTCATCTCGCATTGTTGTCGGCGACGGGAACTCGCTGGCGGTCACGCACATCGGCCAAACCACCATACGCACCTCCGCCTCCCCTATCTCCCTTCGCAACGTCCTCGTCTCCCCCCACCTCATCCGCAACCTTCTCTCTGTTAAAGCCCTTGCTCGCGATAATCCTATCAATGTCGAATTTGATGATCTTGGTTTTTCTGTCAAGGAACAAAGAACGATGAAGGTAATCCTTCGATGTAACGCTGGTGACGATGACCTCTACCCCACGACACCCGCACCCACATCCCGCACCCATCATGCACTCACTGCCTGCCTCGCGCGAGACGTGACATCACCGCCTTGGCCATCTCGGAGGAGACGCTCTCTGCCGCACCCTCCGGCTCGCGGGCGCCGACCACGTCCCTCCTCACCCTGGAGTTTGTTCTTCATGTCAGTTAGGCAAGAGCACTAGGCTCCCGTTCAGTTCATCTGAGCATGTATCTTTTTTCCCTTTCCAATTAGTGCACTATGATGTATGGACTGCTCCCACCCAAAGCAACTCCGGTTGCCAATATTATCTGCTCATTCTCGATGACTACAACCATTTTGCATGGACATTCCCATTGCGTCACAAATCGGATGTTTTACCCACCATTAAAATGTTCTTCAATTACGCACTCAGTTTAACCTTCCCATCCTGACTGTACAAACCGACAATGGCAAAGAATTCAAAAATGCTACGTCCCGAGCCCTCTTCTCCTCCCTCGGCACCTAACTTCGCATGTCGTGCCCCTACACATCCCCGCAAAACGGGCGCGTGGAATGCACCTTGTGCACCCTCAATGACATCACCAGATCCATGCTCGTTCATGCCCATATGCCATACTCATACTGGGCTGAGGCACTCCAGACAGCTACCTTCCTCCTCAATCGTCGTTCGTGTCGTCCTCGACACGACAACACGCCATTCCTCCTCCTCTACGGTGTTCATCCCAACTACACGGCGCTCCGCGTGTTCGGATGTCTGTGTTTTCCTAACCTCACCGCAACCACCTCACACAAACTCGCTCCCCGCTCGGCACCCTGCGTATTCCTTGGTTACTCCCCCGACCATAAGGGATATCGATGCCTCAATCGTACCACCGGCCGCGTCATCATCTCACGGCATGTAGTATTCGACGAGAGCCAATTCCCCTTCCATGAAACCCCCCCTGACATCACATCCTCCCTCAGCGATGAACACTACATCATGCCCCCTATCCCACCACGGCCACGCGCTGGTCACCCTGACATAGCAGCGCCCGCCCGTGCACCTCACCACCCACCATCAACACCTATCTCCGCCGTCTCGGCCGAGCTTGCTGCAGCATCCAACTCTCCACTCCGATCCCCAGCCCGCGACCAGGACTGTCCAGAAAACACCCCGGCCACCCCACATGTGCCCTCCACTCCACGCCAGCTACCCCACCACCGCCCCATCGTGCGTGCCCTGCGCCATCTCACCCCATGCGAACATGCACTCAAGCCGGCAAATTTTTCCCCAACCCAAAATACCACCAAAACAGCACGACCACGACCACCTCCGATATCTCACCCATACCCAAAACTGTGCGTGCCTCCTTGCGCGATCCTTGTTGGTTGGCTGCGATGCAGGTGGAGTACAGGGCACTCATGGCGAACAATACCTGGCGACTTGTACCACGACCACGGGGTGCCAACATAGTCACCGGCAAGTGACTGTTTCGGCACAAGCTCAAGGCGGATGGCTTGCTGGAGCGCTACAAGGCAAGATGGGTGGTCCGCGGCTTCTCACAACGCCGAGGCGTCGACTTTGACGAGACCTTCTCGCTGGTCGTCAAGGCCGCCACCATCCGCGTCGTCCTCACCATTGCCGCGTCGCGGGGTTGGGCAGTCCACCAGATGGACGTCAACAACGCATTCCTTCACGGACACCTGACGAAGCAAGTGTACTGCCAGCAGCCGGCTGGCTTCGTTGATGATGCTCACCCCGACCACGTATGTCTCCTCGACAAGTCGTTGTACGGGCTGAAGCAAGCGCCATGCGCCTGGTTCGCCCGGTTCGGCAAGTTTGCCTGCAGCATCGGCTTCGTCACCTCTCGTGCTGACCCGTCTTTGTTCATGCTACGCAGCAGCGCCGGCGACGCCTACTTGCTACTGTACGTCGACGACATAATCCTCGTTGCGTCGTCATCAGCTCTCCTACAACAACTGCAACGCCTGCTCTTCACCGAGTTCTCCATGAAAGACCTCGGACCGCTTCACTACTTTCTCGGGATCGTTGTGATGCGCATGGCTGAGGGCTTCTTCCTCTCCCAACACAAGTACGTCGACGACCTCCTCGCGCGCGCCAACATGCAGACCTGCAAACCGGCCCCAACTCCGATGGACACCCGCTCCAAACTGTCCGCCGCGGATGGGGCACCCGTTCCTGACGCATCCGAGTACCGAAGCATCGTCGGAGCTCTCCAGTGCATGACAATGACGCAGCCAGACATTGCCTACGCGGTGCAGCAGTGCTGCCTCGTCATGCATGACCCTCGCACTCCCCATCTCGCGTTGGCGAAGAGGATCCTCCGGTATCTACGCGGCACCTCCACCCACGGTCTGCACCTGCGTCGCGCTGCCTCGCTCGACCTCGTCGCCTACTCCGACGCTGACTGGACAGGCTACCCGGACACCCGCCGCTCCACCTCCGGCTACGCGGTCTACCTCGGCGACGCCTTGGTTTCCTGGTCCTCCAAACGCCAGGCGACCGTGTCCCGATCAAGTGCGGAAGCCGAATATCGAGTCGTCGCCAACGCCGTCGCTGAGAGTTGTTGGATTCAACAACTCCTCGTTGATTGAACTTGCGGCACCACTCCGCAAAGCCAGCGTGGTCTTCTGCGACAACATCTCCTCCGTCTACATGGCTGCCAATCTCGTGCATCATCGACGGACCAAACACATCGAGCTGGACATCCACTTCGTCAGGAAGAAGGTTGCTCTCGGTGAGCTGCGAGTTCTACACGTGCCCATGACTCAACAATTCGCCGACGTGCTCACCAAGGGGCTCCCGACGCCGGCGTTCGAGGACTTCCGGTCCAGCTTGTGCATCCGTCCACCGGACGCTCAACCTGCGGCGGGGTGTTAAACAGACTAGCTAGTTAAACTCTCTCTGCCTCTCACTACGTGCGCACGCCCTTGCATGCACGATCCCACGATCCATGCATGTCGCACGCTCCGGCGCTCCGCGCCCTGTTGTAAACTCACTACGTATACATAAGCATACGACGGAGAGCACTCAAGTTGCATTCTCCTCGTCCCCCAGAATTCCAGTCACAACAATATATGGCATGATGATAACATCTATACTCTGTTATGGCAGGCTGATAACGTCATGTACACTGTTATTTTCAGTCGTTCATTTGCTAGCTCATTGGTACATAAGCAAGCCACAAGTTTACATTGAGAAAAATAGATCAACCAAGTCCACAAGTTTACAATTGTAGTGACTTGCAATCTTCTTTGTCTTTTCCTTTCCTCGCTGTAATGTTAGTCTAATGTTTCAATTGTCGTGAGTGGCAGCACCGAGTTGAGTCACCTTCATGGCGCGTGGATGCAGCTGCAACTACCCAAGATTCCTGGTGTGTCGATTCGTCATGGTTGCTGCCAGTACCGCAAGAGGACGATGCCTGAACTAGCTAGAAGAAATGACGCTGCTTCGCGGACGCACTCGATTCATTTAACTGAATGTACAAGTGAGAAACTGCAATCGACCACAACGACGACACGTGGGTTAGAACTTGCTTCCCTTCTCTTTATTCCTATTTTTCTGTGTGTAGATTAATGTGGAGTTCTCTACTTACTAACCATGGTCTGTTCCTCCTGCAAATGCCAAAATAAAATAGTTTCTCATGTGAAAAAAAAATGCATCAGTTTTTGCTCTTGCAGTCGTCATGTTGATCTTTTTATATAATAGAACGTTAAAACAAAATGTTGTCCTGTAGCCACAACCGATGCCGCGTATAACTGTATACTGAATTTATTAGAGCAGTTCTCATATAATCCAAAATCATATTTTCTTGTTAATCCGGGTTGATGAAGGACACGAAATTCTATTCCTGTCTGTAGCTTCGTATTGCGGTTAATTGTTGACCAATTGGGTATATGCTGCTTGTTCTTGGCTATGATTGCTGCAGCTGAGGATAAGAACAATGGTAATTTCAATAGGGGTCTGATACAAATGGAGCAATGAACAATTCAACACAATTCTTGTCAGGCTTGATCGAGTCCTGTATAACCAACCGTGATGTGAGGCTGCACGCAATGCCATGTTGGACGCCCTCTCCTCTACTGAATCCGGCCACTGACATTTTCTCCTAACTCCTGACTCTTGACTCCAAGTTCAAGCCGCAGAGATGCTTCCGTTTGAGAAATAGAAGGCTTGGTCAGATAATTTTTTGACTGATATCAGATTGAGAACTCTCACCATGCATGAGATCATCCTACAGCTTGACATTAATAGAGACCACAGAAGTTTGACATGGGAAGAACACACCTTCAGGAGGAAATTGAAAATGATGAGTGTCTTGCTTCCCTGGATAGATGTATTTGGCAGCAGTGCTCTCGCTTTCTTCCGCTCAAAGAACGTGATTGCAACACCAGGTTTTTTTTTCACTTAAAGGCTACTGTGAGAAGAACGGAAAATTGGATCCCTTCATTTGAGGTTGTTGGCAGTATTTTTTTGGACCAGAAAGAAAAGGAGGAAGTGATGTGAAACCACTTCGATCAACTTCTTGGAGTTTAATTGCCAAGGAATGCCACACTGAATTTTGACGCTCTTGGTTTTCAACCATGTGAGCTGCTGGAACTAGAAGCGCCAAAGTTGTAGAGCAAATAAAAAAGGCCGTATTTGATATGCATCGTGAAAAGGTGCCCGGACCGGATAGTTTCACCTGCCTTTTTTCAGGAAATGTGAGGAATTAATCATGGGTGTTGTAACGCTCCATTATTGTGATTCTACCAATACAGAAAATAATCAGGCTGGTCAAGCTAGGTGAGGGGATGTGCCCCCTCCAGTATTAAATTACATCTGTTACTATCTAATTAGATGCATGCTCACTAGAATGCCTCATTTTTCTTGTAATTTGCAAATTTAGCATTCTACCTACAAGACTTGCAGTTATCTCTGTATAAATTAAGAATAGGAGGGTTGGCTAATCTCTTGTGAATACGTACAGTGTATATTTCTAAACATGGACAGTAACAAATTGTTTCATCTCTTCGGTGTCAGCATATAACATATTTTTTTGTCTTTTGTCTATTTATTACCTGCAATATTTTGTTACGGGGTTGTAAATTTAATAGACTCGAGACCAATCTTTGATAGTATTCCAGTTCCGGTGAGACTGAACGACCTTTTTCAATACAACATACCAATTTACAATATTAAGCTACAGCCACTGGCTAGCCGTTGATTCCATAAACAAGTGCTATTCAAAGTAACACTGTTTTCACTTCATTGCTCACTTTGGACTGCACCATAAACTAGACTTGGATGAAGGTTAAGTGGCAACACCGGTGGGGTGCCGTGTTAAAATAGAGGGCATGGGTCTTGGGGGTGTCGATTATTTTTGTGGTTACTACCCGGTAGCCACATTTAAAGACCACCAATTAATTCAAAATTTAAAGATTTCTTACAACACTTGAACATTTCCATCATTCAGTGTACATCTATGACTAGAAACATGAGATGCCTTAATCCGCAGCCCCAGGCAACATGAACCTCTACAGAAAATAATTAGGAGAAAGTGAGATGTTTTCCCATTGCAATGCATCGACTCCTTTCATTAGATGACATTTTTTGAGGCACGAAAAACATGACATTTTTTAAGACCATTTGTCTATTAAGATAAGACATGTTTTTATTAAGCATGACAACGTACTAGGTTTAAGAAAAATGTTTTGGGTTTAGGATAAAACTGTTCTAGATTTTTAGAAGATTGTTACGAATCCACGAGAAAATTTCCTAACTTTAGGAAATTATTTATCCATATTTTCGGTTCTTGGTTAATAAGCTGGTCACTATAGTTTTTTATTTTTAAAACAAGCTGGTTACAACAGTTAACCAAACAGATTCCCGGTCCTTATGTTTCTCGGACTACATATGCCTCGCATTAACACCGGACAATAAGTACACCATCATGAGTGGAGGTGGAGGTGAGAATAAAACTAACAAAGCCGCAAACCAAACAATGCAAACATTTTTTAATCATTTTGCAAGGATGGTTACGATGAAAGCATAATTCTTCATATCGAGATTAGTTGATGTGTGTCATAAATCAAACAATTACTCGTGTAATAGGCTATGATTACGGATGTGATGATTTTTTTTTCCGGTGCAAAGCACGGGCTTTTTTG
The DNA here is from genome assembly GCA_022496015.1 of Hordeum marinum. Lineage (NCBI taxonomy): Eukaryota > Viridiplantae > Streptophyta > Magnoliopsida > Poales > Poaceae > Hordeum > Hordeum marinum. The sequence continues at coordinate 484,512,635 of CM039673.1, forward strand.
CTATACAAAGAAAAAAAAACAGGATGGCGTACAAAAGAAAAGAGGACGACGTACAAAACAATTGATTGGACCAAAAAAAGTGAAGAAACAATCCTCCCTTTAATATTAGGTAGAGATTTTACTTCCTTTTCTCTATAAAAGCTAATGGGCTGCACTCGGCCCAGTAACTCTTTGTTTATTTTTTTCCAGGCAAATTCAAATGCTTTCTAAAATATTCATATACTTTGAACCCTAATTCTAAATCTAACATGTTATATATGGAAATCCATCAGAAAAATATGTAGATTTTAAATATTCTATTATCTTGATGTTAATAATTTTTATAATTACATTTAGGTTGCCTACGCCATGAACGCTCTACTTACTGTTGAGTGCTGACCCACTCTCGACCTTCGCCGCAACAAGGCAGGCAGTCCAGCCATCCAGGTTTGACGTCGGAGGCCACCGAATCGAGTGCTACCCAAACAACGAGGAGACTGACGGATCCACGTCCCTCTTCGCGATGGCAACGCCGCGACACGATTCAACCTCAATGTCCTCAACCGCACCGAGAATCCTAGCCGTCTTGCACTCCAGCCTTCAAACCCTCAGTCAACGACAACTCGATCCGGGGCGTGTTGTTGCCGAACGCTCGTGCGAGAAAGAGTTGTGAGATTTTAATTCGCGGACAGTTTGCTGAACTACCTCCCGGCCGGCCAACTCGATGTGATCTATATATATATATGTATTATTTAAATATAAAACAGAATAAAACTATACGGAAGTGAACTTTTGCTTAGCTTAGGCCAACAAGGAATGGGACCGCATATCACGCAGCAGCTGCCAGACCTACTCCGGTGGCTGCAGGGTGAGAGCGAGGGTAGGTGTACGATCTCGGAGTGTCCACCACGGCAGCCGACCGGGCATCCCCCGGGAGCAGTCCTCGTTGATCTCCCTTGGTGAACCCCTGCTACAACTCCGCCGCCCTGCGATGTTGCGACGCAGTATTGATGCAGCTCGCCAACCATGTCCCGAGTAATTGGCCATCAACTTCTGCTACTTCGGTTCATTATCTTCTAGGACTTACATGGTAGCTAAACGTAAGATGTATTTCAATACTAATTAAATTGATAGCATAACTGGTAGCAATGAGATTCGCTTGGCATTAGGGTGATTCATCAAAAATCTTCTTTATTAACAATAGAATTTTTAACTTCTGAAATAGACATAAGGTCAACAATGAATTTGTTTCCTGTAGGTTGTTGCTTACAACCATCAGTTTTGTTCTGAACTATTAGTGTTTACTGTTAGAAGCTTCCAGTTGTGAAATCACACTATGAAAATTAATGGTTGGTGATACTCTTATTCTCATGCTTACCAGTGTACTCTGACTAAGCTGATATTGAGAAGAGTGCAATGCTTAGTAATTAGTAAAATTCAACAAATGCTTTCAGTTTCAATCTTTTTAGTCAAAAATAGAACAGAGTTACTGAATATCATGCTGCTTACATGTATGTCTTTATTTTCTATATTTATTAACTTGTTTCATACCATGTTTTTTTTGTGTAACTGAATTATTTTTTTGCCGTTGCATCACACGGGATATGTGCTAGTAATAAACCTATAATGGACCGAGCTATGCGAGGTTTGACGATCCAATCACACAGACCGTCGTTCTTTTCACGCCGAGCCCAACCAAACTCTTCACCCCTTAGCCCAGCCAAACTCTTAAAAATTGTACCGTATATCTCCAGACCCGCCCATGATTGGCTGATTGCCCTTCGTTCCGCCTCGGCAAAGCTTCGACCATACCATATCTGTCTCGCTTTCCCTGAATAGATCGATCTGCTATTCGGGAGATTGGGCAGCATGTCATCGCCGGCGCATCGAAACCGCCCCCGGGCCATGACCGCCGACACCTCGGCCGACCAATCCCCGTGGGCGTGTCTGCTGCATCCAGACGTTGTTCGGCTGGTCGGGTGGCGGTTGCTGGCCAGCGACCTGCTCGACTATGTCCGCTTCCGCGCCACCTGCCGGCATTGGAGGTCCAGCACCGTCTCCCCACGCGGCAGCGGCATCGTAGATCCACGATTCCATCCCCGACGGTGGATGCTGCTGCCACAGGGGCACGGGCTTCACCCTGGCAACGGCGAGCTGCGGTTCTTCAATCTCTCCAGAGGGATCTTCGCCCGCACCCGGCTCCCGCTTCTCACGGACCATCGTGTCCTCGACTCGGCCGATGGAGTCCTCCTCCTGCAACACAATAGCGACGACGACGTCCCAATCCGCGTCCTCAATCCCCTCACCGGCGATACCGCCGAGCTGCCCCCGCGCATGCCTTTCGTGAGAGTCTATTTTGATTCGCATGTCAGCGATCAGGAGCATGCCGCCTCCTTGAGTGTTAGTGCAGATGGGGTCGCCAAAGTCGTGGTCGCGCTATTTGGTTTGTCGACTAATATAATATTTGCTACCACCAGAGATCGGCAATGGAGGGTCGCAACATGGAGCACCCGATATATGGGAGTGCCATCAGTATCACTCCAAGGAAAGATACACGCCTTACGAAGTTCCGCAGAGTGGGGTACATGTAGGAGGATAGTGCAAATTTTTGAGATCGAGCCACATATGCTGCGGATAGGTCCATCCTACCCAAAGTTGATTGCCTCATGTACAATTGGTGAAATCGATGACTCTTTTGATCTGGTAGAATGTGACTCGGAAATCATGTTGATCCATACAAAATACAGTGCAACGTCTCCTAAATTTCTAGTATACAAAGTAGCCGACCTTGTTCGAGATAAGCTTGTCCCGGTGACAAGCATAGGAGGCAATGTTCTATTTCTTGATATCGCGAGGAGACAGAGTGTGAGTAGCAGAGAGGTGCCTGGCATTACAGGTGACACCGTTCTATATTTTCTTCCCTCGTATGGCCGTCCTCGACAGTACCAGATCGGTAGTGGTACATGGTCGGATGTAGGAAGGGATATCTCAGATGGTGGGACTGCGTTGAGGCCTTATAGCTTCATTGACCATATGTACAACTGTTGCGATTGTGCTCGTTCAAGCAGGTGCGTAAGATTTATTTGTTTATCGCTGATTAGGTTTCTGCTACTTGCTGAACTACTTGTTTTTCTACGTATGCAGGGGTGGAACGTACAGTGATAATATAGAAGTGATGAGATGGCCACATGTGGTAAGGCTTGATCTGCAATGCCCTCACTGGTTCTCCCAATTTATGCATGTATCTCTGTTTTGGTAGTTGGTACAGAGCTTAACAAACTAGTGTTAAAAACGTTCTTATATTATGAAACGAAGATAGTAGAATACTCCAAAATGTTGTAACTGGGAACAAGCTTTCCAAATGAATACCTTTGCAAGCGCCTTCTTTAAAATTGGGACCAAATCAATTAACTGTGGTTTTTTAGCTGAATGAACTACGGGTTTAGATACGTAAGGCGTGTGGATATATTTTTCCTGTTATGTCTAATCACATAATTTAGCTTGCTATAAGTTACCTATATTTGACACACCTTTTCTACTTCTATCATTTTGGCAGGTCTAAATTATCATTTTGATCATGTACGCGAGAAGGCAGAGGAGCTTGGATCAATGACAGACTTTCTTGGCTTTATTTTCTGTACCTTGTGGCTGGTGTGACAAGTTTATCTCGCCTTGTAATTCTTATCCTTATAGTAGCTAGCTATTAATTCTGTTATTCTGAAAAGCATCATATAGTACATGCAATCAATTTTCTCCTGTTTTGGGCCTTTCGTAATTAATATAAACTCCTGGAGTACACATTAGTTCTATTGGTAAAATTAAAATAATATCATCGGAGTTTTCATGAATTTATTCTACAACTCATATAATCCATTCGTATAATTAATTTTATGAAATGATAACCTGTAAAAACTTCTTCGGAAATATTATTATCTGTCGTGAGCAAAAGTTGGCTAGAGAGATTCCACTACTCCAGTATCTTTTGTATTTAGGTTATTTCAGTTGATAAATATTTGTTTGTTATCACTTCAGATTGTTCCCTGACACATTAACTGTCTCATATTTTTGGGAACCCTACTTTTCTCCTTTTGACTAAGTTTTATACAAATAAAACATTCACAATATGAAATCAACACCATTAGAACCAGGGTTCAATATATCTTCATACCATATTTTTTTATTGTGAAAATTTATAATGTTTTCAGTAAACTTGGTCAAACTTTTAAAGTTTGACTTAGGTCAAAGCTGATATGCGTAATAAATAAAAACCATAGGGAGTATTATTCGTTGTTAAAAGTTTCTTTCCCAATATTGATTTACTTTATTATATTGTTTTTGAATCTAACTAGCACATATGTGAACTAACCACTACATCTACCAACGTTTGCACATCATCAGGTGAAAATCATATGCCTATGGTTGATCGATGCATGAAATTGGTAAAGCAATTCAATTTTAGGAGCCTTGTATTGTGGATATACTAATAAATATTTGTTTTTTTACAAAATGCCTTGCTAAATGTCATGACCGAGCATGTAGTCGCTTCATATTTTCGACCAATTTTATCTGCATTTGTATTTCTCACATTATCGGTGTGTGAACCCACCCTGAGACTTAGTACAGCATACAATATATGAGTAAAATGCATAGAACCATCATTTTTGTGTCACAACTTGTGGAAAATTACCACTTTACAAAATGTGACATTTTGCACCAAACCGAAGAATCGATAGTGGCAAAAAAACACTGAACCAATTTGTGAGCGTGTTTTGACGGGCCCAATTACTCGCTGGCCGAGAGTGGCGACGAGCGGTGCTAACGGCCATTGACTTGACTGCCGGAAGTGGCTCGGTCAAAACAAATCTATCTCTCTCTCTCTCTCTCTCTCTCTCTCTCTCTCTCTCTCTCTCTCGGAAAGGGGCAGCCGTGGCGAGGAGGAGGATTGTTGCAGCAGGAGCTTCATCGTCGGCAACATAGTCATCAGCGGATGTCGCCCGCAAGCTGGTGGAGGATCTACCCATTGAAATGTGCCCCCCTATGTGAGCTACATTCCAATCTGGAGCTCTCCCATCTCCGAATATTTATCTCTCTCCTTGTAACCGGGGTTTCAGATATGTAATTCTAGTTTTTGATAGAGGTAAATACGTCAATGGTGCTTGAACTTGTCACGAATGTGCACTTTGGTGTCTGAACTTGTAAAATACATTGAACTGATTTCATAACTTGGCATGAATGTGCATATACGGTTCAAATCTTGTTTTTATATGTCCATGACGCTGACGACGCACGTCAGGATGTAAGGGACAAGGCCTGTGGCCTAGTTTTTTGCGAAACCCCTCCTAAAAAAATTCTTACAAAAAGGGACTCAAAGAGAAACTATTAAATTAAAAAAATATTAACATATTAATAATTAAAACTGGTCCAGGATTCGAACCACACGCACAGGTGTGCGTGGCTAGCCAGTCGACTCGTTCAAATTTAATAGGATTCATATATTTCATAAACATAAAGTTGCACAACATAAATTGAAAAAATTATTCCAGCAATATAGTGCCATTGATTTGAAATGCAACCAGACGCTATAGAACGGCCGCACACACCATTCCAACTGACGAGATCGAATGGTAAAATGATAAATATATAGGTTTATAACATAACAAACCTGTGTGGCTAAAACGGACCATAGCGTGGCTCAGTTTTCAACGTGTTTGTTGTTTTTCATTTCATTTTTTTTAAATAGGTAAATTATCATCGCGTTACAAACAATATGCATATATTTAAAAATATTACGTTAAAAATTTCATAAAATACCAATGCAATAATTGAACAATAATACACTTAATAAAATTATGAATGATGAATATATTTTATAATTTGAAAAATATTCACATTTTATTAAAACATTAAAGTAATTTTAGAAATGTTGTATATTTAAATAAATTCTCATATAAAATATTAAAATTTCTACATTTGTAAACTATTTATGTAGTACATCAATGTGTTCATGCTTTTACAAAAAACTATGTTGTTTTAAAAAGTTTACATAGTATATAAGTTTGTGTGTTTTCTAGAAAATTAAATACAAGCCTAGTGTGCCATTAGAGTACGGATCCTCACTTGAATATTACTTGAATCATATAAACATTTTAGCTATTCATAAATATTTTCAATTTTATGAATACGTTTTAAAATAACACAAGAATTATTTTTAAAATGACATGAATATTTTTTGCATTCTTTTGAAATTATGTTTGTTATACAGTCATAAAGAATACATGTACTGTCGATACATGCATTGGCTGGAGTGATATCCGTACCTGATCTACAAGCTTTGGTCCGATGTTCGGGTCAGAGATCCGGTATTATTTTTGTTGGATTATTAAATTCTCTTTATTTATTTTGCTCGGCCAAATGTTTATAAATGTTATGATGATTAAATATCAGCAAATGTGAAGTTGTCGAGTGGCTAGCTACATGCACTCGACTGGTACGTCCTTGGTTCGATTCAGGACACCGGTTTTAGTTCTTATCTTATAGTTACACTCCTAATTTTATTTTATAATTTGTCAGTTTTTTCCTGAGGGCCTTACTGTTAGAAAATAATTTTGGGGGTTTTCCCGAAAAAATAAGGCCACACACGCTTGTCACTGACAGCAGGCCTCATGGCTCGCTAGCGCGTCTCCTTAGCTTCGCGGATGTATACAAACGCCATTTGAATCGTGTATGCACATTCATATCAAGTTATGAAATCAGTTCAATGTATTTTGCAAGTTTAGATACTAAAATACACATTCATGACAAGTTTAAACACCACTCGTGTATTTACCTCTTTTTGATACTACTAGCTCAGTTTCAGAGTTCATATTAATTGTTAATTGTTTGATTGTCCTATTGTTTCTGAATTTTTTCGTATGTTCATGCTCGGTGCGACTAACGTGACAGGTAGTGAATGCAATGAGGAAGAAAGTGATTTCTGGATTAAGTGGAAAAACAAACGGTCGGGCGTTACAGTGCAAACGAGCCGCGGCAAATTGACCAGGAGGGAACAACCGAGCCTGACCCCGAACCGCGGGAAAACGAGCCAGCCAGCGCATCTGACCGTTCCGACCGAGCCGTGTCGGCCGCTGCGCCGTTAACAGCCGTTAGTGTTGTGCCATCATCGATGTCGGCCAGCGAGTGATTGGCCACGTCACAACGCACTCACAAATTGGTTTGGTGTTTTCTGCCATTGTCAATTCTTCGGTTCGATGCTAAGTGTCACACTTTCTAAAGTGATAATTTTATACGAGTTGTGATACGAAAATGATGATTATGTATATTTTACTCACAGTATATGGATGGCATGTTGCCGATCCTTGTTTCAGCTAACTGAAAAGGGAAATACTACTCTACCTGTGTACATTAATGTAAATTTTTGCAGTTCAATTTTAACTGCAAAGACTAATGAAAGATGTTTTTGCAGTTTAATTTGGACTGTTAAAACGTCCTACAAACAAAACGAAGACAATTACAAAGTATCACAAATCCAATTACCAAACTAGAATCTATTTTTTTTATAATGTGCTACCTAAAGAAAGAACTTTTTTGAATTCTGAAACAAGAAACAAAACAAATCTTTTGTGCCACGGCACTGCGCGTTGCAATGCGAAATCTGATGCCCTCTTTATGTACGCCGACGAGCAAGGAACGATCACGATCACGACACGACCGTCTTCACCTGGTAGTTCCTGGCGAAGGCGCTGTACACGACGAAGTTGAGCGTGCACAGCGCCGCCATGGACCAGAAGAAGTAGTCGAGGTGCCCTTCGTTCAGGTCGTCCGATATCCACCCGGCCCGCCCGCCAGTGGCCGTGAGCGCGTTCACGACGGCGTAGATCATCGAGCTCGCGTAGCTGCCCAGCGCCACGGTGAGCAGCGAGAAGGACGTGCACATGCTCTTCATCGACTCCGGCGCCTCGGTGTAGAAGAACTCCAGCTGCGCGATGTAGCAGAACACCTCCGCGCCGGCCAGCACGAAGTACTGCGGCATCTGCCACCCGATGCTGATGGACTCCCCGCTCCCGGCGGCCTCCAGCCTCCTCATCTCCACCAGCGCCGCCACGGCCATGGCGAACGCCATGAGCAGCCGCCCGGCGCCCATCCGCCGCAGCTGCGATGGCTCGCCGCTCGCCGGGGACAGTCTCCTAAGTGCCGGCACGATCACCGAGCCGTAGAGGAGCACCCACGCCAGGACGCACATCACCTCGAAGGACACCATGGACGCGGCCGGCACGGTGAACGACATGACCCGCATGTCCATGGCGCTGCCCTGTTGCACGAACGTGGTGTTGAGCTGCGCGTACGCCGCCGACAGCACGATGCTCGTCGCCCAGATCGGCAGAAGCCGCATCAGGATCTTGAGCTCCTCCACCTGCGTCACCGTGCAGAGCCTCCACGAGCCCGCGGCCGCCGCCGCGGCGTCGACGTTCGTCACCTCCTCCAGGTCCGAGTCCGCGACCACGGCCGCCTTGTCGAGGAACGTGAACTCTTTGGTGTGCGCGATCCTGGGCTGGTCGATCTTGTCGCTGACCTCGTAGAGGACGGCGGCGTCGGCGGGGACGCGCAGGGTGACCTTCCTGCACGCGGCGACCACGACCTGGCACAGGCTCTTGAACGGGCTGCCGGTCGGCATGCTACGCTTGTACATGGGCGTGAAAAGCACGAAGCCGACGAAGGCGAGAGCGATGCAGGCCGTGGCGATGCCGAAGCCGAGGCCCCAGCTGACGTTCTGCTGGATCCACACGAGGAAGAGCCCGGACACGATCATGCCGAAGTCGACGCAGATGTAGAACCAGCTGAAGAATGCCATCTTCCGCTCCCGGTCCACGGCGTTATCGTCGTCGAACTGCTCCGCGCCGAACGGCAGCAGCGCCGCCCGCACGCCGCCGCTGCCGAACGCCACGAGGTAGAGGCCGGAGAAGGCGACGGTGTGCGCGCCGAACATCGGGTGGCACGACGAGCCCAGCCCGCACAGCTCGGTGGTCGGCAGGAGCGCAGAGAACGTAATGAGCATCATACCCTGAAGTGATCAATCACATGGAGCCAAGTTAGCCAAGCACATCATTTGGTTCCAGAAGTTCTGACATGCTTTGGGGGTTAATTTGCATGCATGGGCGTGTGCTTACGAGAAGGTAGACGACGAGGGAGACGAGGATGGTGTTGTAGTTGCCCCAGAAGGTGTCGGCGAGGATGGCGCCGAGGACGGGCGTGAGGAAGCTGGTGCCGATCCACGTGGTGACGTTGGAGGCGCTGGCGAGGCCGCTGCCGTGCAGGACGCTCTCCAGGTAGAGCACCAGGTTGGTGGCGATGCCGTTGAAGGCCGTGCTCTCGAGGCACTCGAACCCGAGCACCACCGCCGGCGCCCGGCTGCCGGTCTTCTTGCTCTCTATCAGCGGCACCTTGAGGCTCTCATCGTCGATCTTTGAGCCCCGGCTCTGTAAACAATTTGTGCCGCAAGTTCGTTAGACATCTGAAACAAGGGGCACGTGGTACGTTTACGACTGATGATCGATCACGATCGGCATGCGTACCTTGGGCAACCGCGGCGAGCCCTGTCCTCTTTCCATGGCGTCCATTGCTGCACGGATATCAAGCTAGCTAGGCTGCTCCGATGAAGTGAGATCGAACAAAATATGGCCACTGATATCAAGCTAGCGAGCGCCTTGTTGCTTTTTTGGCTCGGGTGAGAGCCTTGAAGGTGAGATGGAAGCAAGAGGCAAAGCAGCGGGGCTTATATACATGCCGCGCGGGAGAGAACGGGTCCCGGTGATGCACCACGGTCAAATGAAACGAAGCAGTGGGTGGGATCGCACGGCGACGAAAAAGCCTCGCGTGCGCGCGGCTCCAGCAGCAAAGGATAAATCATATACAGTACTAAATCATAAATGAAATGGGCACATGCGTAATACTAGTCTCGTGCACGCAGAGGCACCATCCATCGCCCGGTAGCAGGCAGCTGCGGTCGTGGTGGTAGTACTAGAATATGACTGCCCGGCCCTGATGGATTTGGCGCTTTTGCCTGCTCACTGACGACGACGACGGCGACGACGGTTCGACGCAGGAAGTTTCCCTGCGGTTGGGTTTGCGTCTCAGGGATCGTTCGATGGGATTTTGCGTGGGGTCTGCACTTTTTTCAGGACGGTGAGCCGCCGTGGCAACTTTTCTGGGGGAGCTTTACTGCGCCCAATCCACTTGCATGAGTAAACGTGCTTGGTACGTCCTGCCGCTAGCAAGGAAAGATCCGAATGACCTTGTAGCAAACCACCGAGCAAGAGCAGGGACCACCAAATTATTAGCGTATGTTCATCAAAATCATCGTGCTACCTTGTAGCAAAGTGAACGGCAAACCAAAAAAAAAAATCTGATCTGCATTAGGACATCTTCAATATCGACCCCCAGATTCCCTCTTGCATTTGTCCCGGAAAAGGTGGATCGATTTGCGGAAATGAAGTACCACGTAGCGCGTTGGATCACACCAGCGACGGATCACATGTTCCATCAAGACCAAAATGAGGCAAGATGTTCATTCAACTTCAACCAACAATTTAAGGTCCGAGTGCTTGACGTATGCCTTCTCCTTCTTTGAGAAGATGTTCTTGAACCTCTCTGTCATCTTGGTCGCCGCACCTCCTCGCTTCGTCCTCCCCTCCTCCCATTTCTTTCCCTGAAACCCTCTTCTAACCTTCTTCGACAGTTCTTGGGTTGGGTCAGTAGGATCACCGGTTTCTTCCTCGGTGGTTTGGGCAATGGTCTTGGCTATGAAAAGGTTTCACTTTAGTTGTCCATTCAACTTCAACCAACAATGCATGATCGTGAATTTTTTTCATCAACTTCTTGAACACCAAACAAGCACGAAAAGGTTACAAAGTGAAACATTGTCATCAATGCATATATGGCTAGTGAGCAGCAAAATTAAGCATATCCAGCTATAAAACTATGCAAATTGGGCTATTGATCAACAAACTATGCATATCCGGCTATTGATCAACAAAACTATTCATATCCAGCTAGTGATCAATAATACTATGCATATCGTATTGTTCAACAAAATTGTGCATATCTGGCTATTGATCAACAAAACTACACATATCTGGCTAGTGATTAACTTACTTGCTCGGTGATTTGTGCACTGCTAGGCGACCATGCGATGAGATGCTTCAAGTGCCTGCAATGCTTCAACACACCCTCTTGAATGGTATACCATCGATGGTTGAGGGACTTCGATTCACGGTTGCAGATGACCGCACCAGCGTAGGGGACGGAATGCTTGTGTTCATGGAACCAAGTGTGAATGTTGTTCCAAAAAGGCTTGTGGCTAACCATGCATCACACAACAACTCGTCCTCCCGCATGTTGATGCTTTCTCCTCTACCCTTCTTCTTTGGATCGCCAATAGTATCATTTGGATCATCGTCCTTGTCGTCCTCCTCCTCCTCTTGTTGTTGTTCGGCGGCCCAATGATGTTGTTGTTGTGTTCCCATGTCGGTCTATGTATAGGACTGCTGCGTGCCCGTCTGGGTATAGGACTGTTGTTGCGGGTAGTTGCTGGACTGGGTGGGATCCGAGTCTTCCACATGTCCTTCCTCATAGCCACCACCTCCTCCTTCACCTCCGTCATGGATGATGTCGAGCATTTCCCTGTCTGAGTCGGCATACGCCGCCTACCCTGCTCTAGGATTGCAGCGAAGCATGCGGGCATCCATTTGCCCCTCGCCCGCCGTCCGCGCCCGGATGAGCTGCGGTGAAGAATACTCGGAGGAGAGAGGTGCCACGTTTATGTTGATGATGTAAGGCACCTTCTTGACGGTGGTTCCTAGCTGCTTGGCGGCATAGAAGTATGGAGGCTTGTAATGCTCCGACCATGACGCTGACTATACTATGGACGTCCCAATCGGGGCGCCTTGTCCAAGGCCGTGACCTCCACCATGTCCGTGACCACCACATTCGACGCCACAGCCGTCACCACGATGCCCAACGAGCGGCAAGCTGCTTCTTGAGCTTCTCCTCCTTCATCACTTTTGCTTTGACGCGTAGCCGAGCTGTTCTTCCGGGCGAGCATGATGCTCGGATCCTCCGGTACCTCTGCCACCTTCATCTCCGACAGGTTCTCCTCTGGTTCCATGTGTCGATGGCATAAGGTAGTAGAGGGGGGAAGAAAAAGATAGAAATTGGGTGGAGAGCAGCGGGAAATGGAAGAAGAGAGTAAGGAATTTTTGCATAGAAACAGTGTCCGACGTTTCTCGTGTCCGGACTCTCGCAAACCCCCCATCCCGTTTGGTTTCGATATGCGGGAAAATCATGATACAGACTTCGCCACGGACAGATGAAGGTCTACGTTGGATGATTTCCGGGATCCGGGCTGCTGAGTCCGGACGGATGCAGACAGTTTAACAGTCTAAGAATCATTGTTGAAGATGCCCTTGTTAAGTTCACATTTTTAGTGCGGCACAACGAGGATGTTCACCACCGTGAAGCACGACTCTGTATAAGAAATCCCACTTGTACCCGAGGATTATATCTACGACTCCATTCACATAGCATAAACGACATAAGAAATCCCACGTACATCTCAGGATCGTCTCTCGACTCCATCCACATAGCATAAACTACATAAGAGCATCTATAGCTGGACCTTACAAATCTGGCCCCTCAAACACACGTAGACATGCCCGGGCATGCCACAGCCACTGATTGGTCACACATCAAATAATGCATTCCACATCCGGACATCTCAAATCTCATATCTCAAATCCATACAAACTCATGCAACTATTACGTCGATGCATTACACATATCATCCGACCATTCCGTCACTACTAACATGCCATCGGACTACCAAAATTTGGCATGTTTGGCTATGGTGGAGATCATCCACGGATGCCCTTGCCCTTCCTAGCCATGTCATGGAAGTACGGGTCGAAGATGCAGTATGGATCGAGCCGGATCTGCTCATCGCCAGAGTTGTCGTCGTCGTCGCTCACCTCCTTCTCCTCCTTCGGTTGTAGTCCGACCATTTCACGGACCGCCCGATTTTGCTCGCGGGTGAGAACGCAAGTGTCCCTCTGCTGCCGTTTCTTCAAAATGTGGCCACGGATGGCTTACTCCTTTACGGCCACCCCCTCTGCCGCATCAGCCGTGTCTGCCTCCATCATTTACTCCGCGAGATAGGCCTCGGCGATCCTTATCCTCTCCTTCCCACGGCGGGCTCCCCATTCCTGGTGGGACTCAAAGTCCGCGGGTCCGGTCGATGGATTCTCCCATCGAGACATGGATGATCCCGCCCGAGAGGAACCGAATGCCCTTTGAGCGAACACTATGGAGTCGCGGCGGACAGATAGTGCCATCCGCCAGGCGCTGTCCTCGTGGGAGCGGCAGAGTGCAATGCGAACCTCCATTGCCTCCTCCACTCCGCACGGGACGACCCCCCTAGTCGATGGATCCAAACTGGTCGAGGTCGGATCCGCTACCCTCCATGCGGGAGAAGGCCAGCGATCGCCGGATATGAGGTAGGGTGGAGAATGGGAGTGGAGTGAAGTGGTAGGGTTTGGTCTGGCCAACGGATGAGGAAAGACATATGTGGGGTCGATGCGAGCCAATGCGGGCCAATGCGGGCTAGGTGGGTGTGCCCGGGCTCCCCATATCCACCCTATTTTTGGGCTGGATATGAGGGGTGCCGGTAAGCTCGGGCATTTGAGGTGTCCGACTGGGTCGATTTTTTATGACCTGTCAGTGACTGGGTGGCCTGTCCAGATGTTTGAGACGGATTTGAGAGGTCCGGCTGTAGATGCTCTAAGAAATCCCACGTGCACCCGAGGACCGTCTATATGACTCTATCCACATAGCATAAACTACATAAGAAATCACACGTGCACCCGAGGATCGTCTCTGTGACTCCATCTACATAACATAAACTACATCAGTAGAGATGAAATGCTACATGCAGACTGGGTTCAGACTCTCAGCACAGTACAACGAGGATGCACACCATCCAGAAAGAAATCACATATACACTAGGGGTGCGTTTGGTTGAAACCTCTGGAAGTTCTTGCATTGCATACTTGTTCGAGTTGGGCCTGGTTGGGCAAATGCAGGCTAAAAAACAACATCTACATGTAGTTAGGTTGCCTATATTAGGCTTCCTGCATAAAGGAAACAACAAGTCATCATGTTGTTTGGTTGCCTGCGTTGCTGTTGTTAAACAAACAACACATTGTTTGGTTGCAAATAGCTAAAGATGTGATCACCACTTCTCACTAGTGGCGATCTTACCACACACACTGAACATTGTTTTGTCCTAGCTAGAAAACAAATGACAATTTGTCCTAGATACTAGCAAATGACAGTACAAGTTAATAAGAGCCAACATGGCTGAATAAGGATAGTTCAATGATGCTAAATAGGTGCTTCCTCTTCGTATGTTGCTTATGTGTTGCTTCCTCTTCCTCGCTTCTGCTGCTCCCTCTTTCTTCTTCTTCCTCTTGTTCTTCTACTTCAGATCCTTGTCTGACCTATGTTATCCCACATTACCTGAGCCTACTCCAACCTTTTGTTCTTCCATGCTTCATTGTCGAACGCCTCCACACCATGGCCGGAGCTGATCACCTCATCAGGAGTCACATCTTCCTCCTCCAGCACGAATTCATCAACTCCTCATTGTAGGATCCGGTTATGAATGATGCAACATGCAAGAACAAGCTTCACCTGGGTAGGGTAAGAATGGAATGGCTTCTGATCCAGGATCTTAAACCTGTTCTTTAGAGCTCCAAAGGCCCTCCCAACAATCATTGTAAGGCTGGAGTGTCTGAGATTGAACAGTTCCTGAGGAGTCCTAGGATAGTTCCTACCAACAAACTCGTTCAGATGGTACCTGATTTTTATGAAGGGTGGAAGAACACCTGACCGGCATTCATCGCCAGAATCTCCAAGGTAGAACTTGCCATCGGGGATATTGATGCCATCATGACGACTCATGTTGTCACTGAGAATGTTAGCATCATGTGTCGATCCTTCCTAGCCAACCAACACATATGTGAACTTCAGATCAAAGTCAACAATAGGTAGCACATTCTGGCTTGTGTAGTGCTTCCTCCCTCTATATGTTGTAGCTTGTGACCTCGGCACTCTGGGAGTGACATGAGTACCATCTATTGCTCCAATGCAATCCCGGAATGGCATTACAATATGATGTTAGTCCACTATAGAATAATAACAACATATCAAGGCATGTACTACAACAACATATCAAGTGCTCATCTTGAAGTATGGATACCATCTTGGCTAGTGCGAATCTTGGTAGGAGTCAGGCCAGTTGGTGACCTGATCATCTCTCCTCTGAGCTCTCCAACAACATACAACACTTGCTTGAAGTACCTGTAGATGGTCTCCATTGATCTCCTGAAGGTGTTGTGTACAACCATGAACCTCTGGTTATGACCAACAACATGGAGTAACATGGCGACTTGCTCTTCTGAAGTGGTGTGGATGCTATCTTCTAGCAGCCCCTTGCTCCTAAACGTCTGCACAAGCTTGGTGAAAGGTGCTATTTTCATTCGAAGCATCCGCAGAGCCTCTATGTTGTTGCAGTTGTAGACGTAGTTCAGATTCGCTATCCTTTCTTGATCACGGATTGATATCGGACCATACCGGATGCGAGGTCTCTCATTCCGACGAAAAGCTCTCTTCTGGACCAACAAGATCCATGGCTGAACCATAGCTATCAGCGATGCTGCCTCAACTAGAAGCTTCATCCGTTCATTCACAACCTAGGCGACATCCATGATGCGGTCATCAACGCTCCTATCGACCCTAAATGCTCCTATCGAATAATATGCCCTAGAGGCAATAATAAATTGGTTATTATCGTATTTCCTTGTTCATGATAATTGTTTATTATCCATGCTATAATTGTGTTGACCGGAAACTCAGATACATGTGTGGATACATAGACAACACCATGTCCCTAGTATGCCTCTAATAGACTAGCTCGTTGATCAAAGATGGCTATGGTTTCCTAGTCATGGACATGAGATGTCATTTGATAATGGGATCACATCATTAGGAGAATGATGTGATGGACAAGACTCAAACTACAAACGTAGCATATGATCGTGTCAGTTTATTGCTACTGTTTTCTGCATATCAAGTATTTGTTCCTATGACCATGAGATCATGCAACTCACTGACACCGGAGGAGTATCTTGTGTGTATCAAACGTTGCAACGTAACTGGGTGACTATAAAGGTGCTCTACAGGTATCTCCGAGGGTGTCTGTTGGGTTGGCATGGATCAAGACTGAGATTTGTTACTCCGTGTGACGGAGAGGTATCTCAGGGCCAAGCCTTGCAAGCAATGTGACTAAGTGTTAGTCACGGGATCTTGTATTACGGAACGAGTAAAGAGACTTCTTGGTAACGAGGTTGAACTAGGTGTGGAGATACCGACGATCGAATCTCGGGCAAGTAACATACCGAAGAACAAAGGGAACATCATACGGGATTACCGAATCCTTGACATAGAGGTTCGACCGATAAAGATCTTTGTAGAATATGTAGGAACCAATATGGGCATCCAGGTCCCGCTATTGGTTATTGACCGTAGACGTGTCTCGGTCATGTCTACATAGTTCTCCAACCCGCAGGGTCTGCACACTTAAAGTTTGGTGACGTTTCGATAGTATAGAGTTATGTATGGTGGTGACAGAAGGTTGTTCGGAGACCTGGATGAGATCCCGGAAGTCACTAGGAGCTCCGAAATAGTCCGGAGGTAAAGATTGATATATAGGAAGTCTTGTTTTGGTCACCGGAAAAGTTTCGGGCTCATCGGTAGTGTACCGGGAGTGCCGGTAGTGTACCGGGGGACCATCGGGTGAGGTATTTCGACCCAATAGGCTACATGGGCTGTGGGAGGAGGTAAACCAGCCCCTGGTGGGCTGGCCGAAGCCTCCTCTAAGGGCCCATGCGGCTGGAGTGGTTTGAGAAGGAAAAAATCCAAAGGTGGAGAGGTGGAAAGAGTTTCCAAGTGGAAAGGAGGAATCCTACTCCTAATAGGATTGGAGTAGGACTCCTCCACCTCCAATTTCGACCAAACCTTGAGGGTTTGAGGCTGCCTCCTCCCCTCCCTCCCTCCTATATATACTAGAGGATTTAGAGGAAAAAACTAATCCTAATAGCCATGTGCTACTTCTCCTCTAGATCGCAGTTTCTCCTCTAGATCGGTTTTCAGCGGTGCTTAGATGAAGCCCTGCTGGAATAGCTCCACCACCATCGCCGCAACGCCGTCGCACTGCTGGAGAACTCTTCTACCTCTCCGCTCCCTGTTGCTGGATCAAGAAGGCAAAGATCGTCATCGAGCTGTACGTGTGCTGTCCGTTCGGCGCTAGATCGGAAGGACCGTGATCAAGATCGCGAGACGGATCGTGATGAGATCGCGGGACGGATCGTGATGAGTTCGCGGGACGGATCGTGATTGGATCGCGGGACGGATCGTGATGAGATCGCGGGATGCTCGGCGATTTGGATCGCGAAGACGTTCAACTACACCCATCGTGTTTCTTAACGCTTCCCGCTTAGCGATCTACAAGGTTATGTAGATCCACTCTCCCTCTCGTAGATGCTCATCACCATAGATAGATCTTGCGTGTGCATAGGATTTTTTTTGTTTCCCATGCAACGTTCCCCAACACTAACACATAACAGAGGAGGTGAAGGGGAAGGGGGGTAGATTACCATCTTCGAGGTCGGGGGAGACATGACGGAGACGATGAGGACTGGACGGAGACGAAGAAAAAAGGGAGAAGCAGCTACCGTCGCCGGGGAGTGCGCCTGTTGCCTCTTGCCGCTACAGGGGAGTGTTGCGCTCGCAGATCTCAGTCGCCACCGTCATCCCAGCCGCAGATCTGAGTCGTCGCCGCCGTCGATGCCAACAACAAAGGAGGGTTTGTCCTACATCTACAGAGGTGAGCGAGGAAATGGGACGGTGAGGGTATATTTGACGCCATCCTGCCTCCGCCGATTTTTCCCTCCCGCCGTCTCCGCCCGCATGTCCCCTGCATCATGCTCTACGCCACGTCTTCATTTTCCGCCCCATTCAGCCAGGCTCGTTGAAAACGGTCGTTTCGAACGTTTCCAACGAGTCGGGCTGAGGGATGCAAGCAAACGGTCCAATTTCATTCCGTATGCAGCCTACCATTTGCTAATTGTTACATCGGCTGCTAGACTGTAGAACGGTCAAAGTCGAGGACCAATACTACATGAGGTGAGACAAAAGTGCATGCCTACGTTCTGCGCTTTTTCCAGGACAGCGTGGCAACTTTCCCATCGAGCTTTACTGCGCCGCGCCCGGTCCTCTTTCACAAACGTGCCCAATTTACCTCGGTCCTGCTTCTGTCTCGTTCGATCACTCTCAGCCTCTCAGGAGAAGAACCGTCAGTCCACTCCTTCAATGCCATGGAGGATTGTAAGTACAGTATTATCTTCGGGCAGATGGGTAGGTACGGTCCAAGATGGTGTAAAAATGCTAGATTTATGTCAGTCCAGCATTTTTGTTGGACGAGTTCAGGATTATAGCATGGTCAGACAAAGACGCACCCACCAAACTCCTGAGCAAAAATAAAATATAAGTGCACGCACCTGGCCGATACTTCCAGCTACATCAGCTGATAATTAAGGATAACAGTCAAACTCCAATGCATCACCGGTGTTTGTTCTTTCCCCGGCATTTACCGTCTGTAAGAAACGATCCTGATTAGTGATTACCGAGTCAGACGCTTTATTTTACTAACACAGTTCGCATTTTTGCCTCGTACTTTGACATGTTCGTGCACTGTAACATCGAGAACGCATCAAACTTCTTACTGTACGTACGTGTGCACTTTCACCACGCACGCATGCATGAACTGTTGTTTCATTCAGAGACGGTAATCCACGACGCTGATTTGCTTTTGCTTGGTCTTGGAACTTGGGGTCGTCATCGACGCGATCCATGCCATATTTTCCAGCAATACTAGCACACAAGCATTACTGGATTAGTTTACTAATAACGTAGAAAACGTAGAGCAGTCTCTTCCGTGGATTGTTACGCCACTCTCAGCTGGATTTTTATCTGATTCTCTGATATGCAGAATATACCTAGTGTAGCTACGTACCTTCCTTCAAAGACGTTCCTTCCTTTGTATGCATATCGTGAACGAAACAGGTTTTTTTTTTGAGAACCGTGAACGAAACAGTTTATCTCCCATCGGAAGCATTTCGCAACAATGTGTTTCTGTCATGTGTCGTGTTCTTCATTTTGCTGATTACAAGAATCTAAGATCCACAAATAACGATTTTGCTATTGGCCACATGTTTTTTTTACGAGAAAATTTCAATCTATTCATTTTCAATCTCAACAGTACAGAGAACATTGGAGGTAATAAGAATTACAACTAGGTCCGTAGATCACTCAACGACGACTACAAGCAGTGGAGTGAGCCGAAGGCGCGGCGTCGTCATCGCCCCTTCATCGTCCAAGTCGGGCAAACCTTGTTGTAGTAGACAATTGGGTAGTTGTCGTGTTAAGGCCCAATAGGGCGGAGACACTGCTGCTTGACGCCCCCTCCCCTTCCCTCCCGTGTCGCTCCCGTGGGCGACTGGGGGGAGGGGACCCTAGCGCCGCCGGGCCCGCACCTCTCCTTCGTCCTTTCCTCCTCGCCGCCGTCGGGGCGCGTCGTCGGGCAAAGCCCGGTCGGCATCGGCGGAGGCGTGACCCTCTCCTCCCTGGATTGACGAGATCCGGCGTGGGCGGTCTTCTCTATGGACGGCGGCGCGCTGCGGCGGGGCGCGTCGGCGTGGACGCGGGCTGTCACGGCGGGATCAGGTGCGTGCCGCGCGCCCGCGGTGCTTCCTGGTGGCTGCGCAGGGGGCTGCTTGGGGCGAGCCCATGGTGGCCGGGTGGTGCGGGCTGGCGAAGCCAGATCTGGCCACCGACGCCTGTGTTGCCGTGGCGCTGACCCCCAGCGGCAACTGTCGGCCCTCGCACTGGACTTCCCAGCGGTGGCTGGTTCTGGCCTTGGCTGGCCTTAGCTGGGGATCTTCGGTGACTCGGTTGGCTTGCTGGTGGTGGTTAGGGGGTGCACAGGTCGCTGGTTTGGGCGCAGCATGGCGTTTGCTACTTGGCGACGGGGTGCTGGTGGTGGTGACGACCCCCTTCTCCTGGGTACGGGCCGATGGAGTGCGCGTCGAGGTGGCCACGACCTAGGGTCTGAGCTCGGGCAGACCAGATCTGGGCCCGAGGCAGATTAGAGAGCTTGCTTTGGGTAGGTGATGTTGGGTGCGGTCCAGGATGTGTTTGCGGGTGGTGCTCTGGTATTCCTCACGGGTGCGGCGGTCGGCGGTGGTGGTCGTGGTACCGTTGCGCTTCTAGGCGGATCGGCGTCGGTGGCCACGGACATGGCGTCGTGTGTGCTAGCTAGGACCAGGGCCTGGGCTTCTCGCTGATGGTCGTCGGCAGTCACGGAGTCGTGTCCCCTTCCCCAATCCACCGGGATTGGCGGGGAACACAGGTGTGGGCGCCTCCTACGATGGAGGCGCCTACTCAAGCTTAGTGACTGTTGTCGGGCAAGGAGTAGGGGGGTGCCCCTGCTCTTCCTACCATGGCTGAGTGTGCTGTGAAGTTGGCGGTGGACGGTGTCTCGCGACAAGGATGCTGGGGCAGCGGCCCCGGATGGCGGTCCGCATGGTTTGCTTGTCGGCAGGCACCATTGTAGTTGTGGTGTCTCGCCATTATGGTCGTGTGGGCGACATGAGGTGTAGCATTCGGTTGCTCCGACGTTCTTCCTCTGGGGTGCCACAACTGGTCTGGATCTGGATATGGGGATCTAACCTCGTCGCGATCGTCTTGACGATCTCGTGGTGGTACGGGTGAGTTACCGAGCGAAAGCTCCGCTCCCTTGGCGCCGACGGCGGCGACACCTGTGGGTGCCGCAGTCTTCTTGAATATGTCATCTTGGTTCTGCTCTCCGTGTCAGGGCTCCGGGTGAAGACCTTTGTCTATTGGACTCGACAACGGCGACGCTTGGCGCCGTTCTCCCTCTTGAGGGTGTTGCCGTGGGGCTTAGGTGTGCTAGGTTGTAGCGCGGTGGTGTGTTTAGATATTCCTTTGTTCATTATTGGTAGCGTAGACGCATGCGTTGCGTGATCCGATTATCCTGAGATCGACTTTGTAAGAGGGCGACCTCACCACCTTGTATCATTCGGCCGTAGTTTCTCTTTGGTTATTGCTTTATTTATAAAGCGGGGCGAAAGCCTGTTTCGAGAAGGCCCAATAGGACCAGACCAGCAACCATCACCAATGAAGAAAGTCATAGATTGGAAGGATTAAATCTGTAAACACCTAACTAAAGACGAACGAAGACTAGATCCAAATAGATCCACCGAAGACCAACACTGACCGAATCCCGTGAGATCTGACGGAGACACACCTCCACACGCCCTTCGACGAAGTTAGACGCACCATCGGGACAGAGATAGAACGTGAGAGATAATATTCGTGCTGAGGGACATCGCCGCCGCCACACAACCCCAACCAAGACATTGAACCTAACAAGAATGAGAACAAAATCCCCCCCGCCAGTGAGGGGCCGAGGTCCTTCGCACCTCCATGGTCCAAAGGCTATCGGAGATGAAGCGGACTGTCGGCGGCGCTGACAGGAGGAGGAGGAAAGTCTTTTTGTTTTCTTGTGAGGAAGGAAAGAGGCACCAACAAGTTTTTGCCCGCTTTATAAATAAAGCACCACGTCCGAACAAAATAAGGTAGTGAGGAGGCCCTCATACAGGCAAATGAAATAAAAAAAATATGTCAACATAAAATGCATCACAAATGACACGACTATGAAGTCGAACATGAGCACATGAGAAGCCGAAGACACAACGCCATGACCAAAGGCACCCGAGCTCCACAACGACACCCACAAAGACACAACGCGCACGGGTGAGGGAGAAGTGGGTTGGGTGGGTCAGGGCTGTCAGAAACGACCTTATCTGTCAGAAGCGGCCTCATTGACGGTCCGGACTCATTCAAAACCCTCACGTTTGTCTTCAATTTATAAGAAAAAATACGTCTAAACAACGCTGCAGACCGATACAGGACCGTGTCCGGATGCATGAAACTAGGACAGGACATAGTTCTTGCAGATAAATCATACGACATTGTTCATTAACAGAACAACATATAAACATACAACGATACGTGATAATTTACCGACGTCCAAAGTGAAGGTGGATGTCGCGCCTCGGGAACATCCAACGACTTCACCAGCCTCACAGACGCAAATTATCGCGTGACAACATACAACGATACGTGATAATTTACGTGATAACTTCATGTAAAGAGACATCAACTTCACTCTTGTTCTACGGCAGACGATGAAAGAAGCATAATGAGCGCATGAAAAATCCGAATCATCCTTGAATATGGTTGCACGTAGACCGCAGGCGACAGCGTTGTTGCATGGTTGTTGAGAGGTTGAACGTACCCTAGAGAAAGTTTCAGTACGACTGGCGAAGAGACACGTATATGGTATATCCTATATCAGCTCAGACGAAGATACCATGTGTTACTTGACTGAATAAACATCACGACGGCCTCCCATCCCGAGTCTCTGTTCGATGCAAACTACGTACAAAGGATAAAATACGTTCACCTACTTGGCTACTTACTAGTTCGACTTATTTTATACAACGTGATGACCAATTGGGTCTCGTTCTACGGAAAGAAAATCTGTTCAAAAGCCTCAACCGACGCATGAACCATTCTCTTGCTGAATATGGCCGCATTCAGATTCAACTACACCACAAACCGAAACCTACCCTGAATTTATAGCGCGCTGACGCTGACCGGGGAAAATCTGAAGTTATTTTTTAGATAAAGAAGATCTTGTGTTTGAATAACGTATAGGTTGTGGATAAGTTGTTGAGTCGGGAGCGGTCAGAGAAACAAAGTGGCAAATGCATCTGGCCTCACGTGCAGCTATTGTGGAAAATTCGATGTAGTCCGACTGCTAGCGGGCCTACTACGTGGAGACTGAAGACCCGCGATGAGCCCAACAACCTCTTGTCGACGAAGCTCATAAGTTTCTTCTCCTACCACGACCCTAAATTTCTCCTACCTTTGTTTAAGAGAGAACGTTGGCTTTATTACACGGAGTTTTTCGGATACAATCTGGAACAAGATGAAAAACATTAGGATTAATAGAGTGTAAACAAGACTTAGCTAACAAATGAGCCAACACACTTAAATGCCGACCAACATGCTTGAAGATTATGGAGGCAAAGCCACCAGACACCAGCTTAGGGTGTGTTCAGTTGAAGGGATGGCATGGAATGGCACGGGTCCGACTCATCCCTAGCCCACGTCCTAGCGTTCAGTTGAAATTGGGACTAGTATGCACTGGTTCCCCGCAAGCGAATATTCCGCCCAGATGCGGAACAAGGTCATACCCCGAAAACGGACGGACCATGCGGAACGGCTGCCCCTCGCACTCGTTCTCAGCCCGTGGCGCAGGTGCGCAGCCTCGCTCCCCTCCCTCTCCCTCCTTCCCGGTGGATCTGGCCTTCGTCGCCGGTCCTCTCTTCCCCGCCGGCGGCTGCCTCGTCCTCCTCCCTTTCCCTCCTCTCCCCTCCCTTCCCCTCCTCTCCCCTCCCTTCCCCTCCCCCTCCTCTCCCCTCCTCCCCAACTCATCCCCGTCCCCGTCGGCCGGCCCTCCCATCCCCGTCCATCCCCGTCGGCTGGCGGCCCGTCCTCCCATCCCTGGCGGTCGGTTCCTCCTCTCCCCGGCCGCAGCCGGATCCTCCTCTCCACGGCGGCCGGTTCCTCCCATCCATGCCGGCCAGTTCCTCCCATCCCCATCAACAACTTCCTCCCTTCCTAATATCTCTTTTTCTCTCTTGTTTTGCAGCAGCTCGACGGAAGGACTCCAAGCAGCAGGTGCTCGACGGCCGGACTCGAACTGTGAAGGTAGAATAACCTCCCCTCCCCCTTTGTATTTGCAGCTAGTGTTCATGTTTATTTGCTGTCCAGAGTATGTTTGCAATATATATGTTGATGTAAGCATCATTGGTAACTTGTAGATGGTCATGAAGATGAAGAAAAGAAAAAAGATGGTTAGGGGAGCTGCTGTTTTTGTTGCACTAGCTTCTATGGCAGTAATTATTCAAGCTATAGTAAGGAAGAGAAGGCCACGTATGTTGGAAATATGCCCTAGAGGCAATAATAAATTAGTTATTATCATATTTCCTTGTTCGTGATAATCGTTTATTATCCATGCTATAATTGTATTGAATGGAAACACATTACATGTGTGGGTAAATAGACAATACTTTGTCCCTAGTATGCCTCTAGTGAACTAGCTCGTTGTTCAAAAATGGTCAAGGTTTCCTAGCCATTGACATGTGATGTCATTTGAATAACGGGATCACATCATTAGGAGAATGATGTGATGGACAAGACCCAAACTACAAACGTATCATATGATCGTGTCACTTTATTGCTACTGTTTTCTGCATGTCAAAGTATGTGTTCCTATGACCATGAGATCATGCAACTCACTGACATCGGAGGAGTACCTTGTGTGTATCAAACGTCGCAACGTAAATGGGTGACTATAAAGGTGCTCTACAGGTATCTCCGAGGGTGTATGTTGAGTTGGCATGGATCAAGACTGGGATTTGTTACTCCGTGTGACGGAGAGGTATCTCAGGGCCCACTCGGTAATACAACATCACAATAAGCCTTGCAAGCAATGTGACTAAGCGTTAGTCACAGGATCTTGTATTACGGAACGAGTAAAGAGACTTGCCGGTAACGAGGTTGAACTAGGTATGGAGATACCGACGATCAAATCTCGGGCAAGTAAACATACTGAAGAACAAAGGGAACATCATACGGGATTAACTGAATCCTTGACATAGAGGTTCGACCGATAAAGATCTTCGTAGAATATGTAGGAACCAATGTGGACATCCAGGTCCTGCCATTGGTTATTGATCGTAGAGGTGTCTCGGTCATGTCTACATAGTTCTCGAACCCGCAGGGTCTGCACACTTAAGGTTTGGTGACGTTTCGGTAGTATAGAGTTATGTATGGTGGTGATCGAAGGTTGTTCGAAGTCCCGGATGAGATCCCGGATGTCACGAGGAGTTCCGGAATGGTCCGGAAACGAAGATTGATATATAGGAAGGTGGTGTTTGGATTCCGGAAAGATTTCGGGCACTTTCGGTAGTGTACCGAGAGTGACGAATGGGTCCCGGGGGTCCACCAGTGGGGCCAACCCACCCCATGGGCCAAAGTGGCGACCCACCAGCCCTTGGTTGGCTGGTGGGGTCGGCCAAGGTGGCCTAGGCGCAGGGGAGAGAGGCCCAAACCGAATTGGGGTGGAGTCCTCCCCAAGTTCCACCTCTCGTGTGAGAGGTGGACTCCCAATTGGAGGAGGACTCCCCCTCCACCAGTTCGGCCGAAGCCAAGAGGGAGCCCTCCCCTTGGGAGAAGCCTCCTCTCCCCTCCTCCTATATATCTAGTGGATATCTAGGGTTTTGGCACTGAATTTTTTACGGCCACGTGCTACCCGTTCCACCGGTGCTCCTCTAGATCGGATTTCCGCAGTGCTTAGGCGAAGCCCTGCCGGAATTGCTCCACCGCCATCACCGGAGCGCCATCATGCTGCCGGTGAACTCTTCTCCCTCTCCACTTCCTCTTGATGGATCAAGACGGTAGAGATCGTCATCAAGCTGCACGTGTGTTGAACGCGGAGGTGCCGTCCGTTCGGCGCTAGATCGGAAGGACCGTGAACAAGATCGCGAGACGGTTCGTGATGAGTTCACGGGACGGATCGTGATGAGATCGCGGGATGGATCGTGATGAGATCGCGAGACGAATCGTGATGAGTTCGCGGGACGGATCGTGATTGGATCACGGGACGAATCGTGATGTGATCGCGGGACGCTCGGCGATTTGGATCGCGAAGATGTTTGACTACACCAACCGCGTTTCTTAACGCTTCCCGCTTAGCGATCTACAAGGGTATGTAGATTCACTCTCCCTCTCGTAGATGCTCATCACCATGGATAGATCTTGCGTGTGCGTAGGAATTTTTTTGTTTCCCATGCAACGTTCCCCAACAACGTATTACCTATGGCCCAATGCATGAAAGAGATCGAATCAGATACGATTATCTAAACCAAAAAATTTGGCAAAACGATGTCTTATGTAAAAACATGCTAAGGTTTGAAAGAGCTGCATTTTTCAATTTGTGTGCCATAATGAGGGATCGCAAGTTGCTAGAAGGTAGAGAGGGCTTTTGGATCTCTCAAGAGGCGATTCAAAATTTTAGATGATGCCAAACCCTTCTTTACTTTCCCGGTACAAGTTGACATTGTTATAGCTTGTTGTGTTCTTCACAATTATGCACTGTCACAAGGGATTGATGAATTTATTATACCGGAAGTGACATGGACCACCCAACCAATTCGAACATCAAGACAACAAGCAAGTGACACTAGGGCCGTGATAGACCGTAGGCTTCAAATGGCAGCCCAAATGTGGGAAGATAGACAACTCATGTATGCTAATGTATGAGTGTGGCACACTCCATGTATTTGTACCATTTACCATATTTGAACCATGTATTTGAAGTTATTTGATGGCTGGACAGATTGTACCATTTACCATATTTGAACCATGTATTTGTGATGTTTATACAACTATATTTGAAGTTATTTGATGGCTGCACAGATTGTACCATTTACCATATTTGAACCATGTATTTGTGATGTTTATACAACTATAAATCCATGTTTTTGACTTGTTTTGTTGGCTGGACAGAAATGGAGGGTGTGAAGTCCCCGCTGCAAGTGCGAGCTCGGGGAGAGCTGGGATCATTGTGTGGACCAATTCCATGACAAAAACCATGCTGTTTTTTTGGTTGGTCTTGTTGCTGATGGGAAGAGGACTTCAAGTGGATTCAGAGATGCACATCATAGACAATGTGCTGCTGTTTTGAATGAGCAATTCAAGCTTTCTGTCACTGGAGATCAAGTCAAAAACCATCTCAAGAAGTGGAGAAGAATTTGGGTAAGGGTAGTCAACTTGAAGAATTTAAGTGGAGCTCTATGGGATGAAGATACTTGCACAATTAGGCTCAGCGAGGACCACTATGCAGGGCATTGTATGGTATGCTTCTCAACCCACAAATCGGATGCCATTCTATGTTTGTATTATGGCAATAATTTTGAACATTGTTTGTAGACCCACAAAGCTGATGCCCCCTTCTTGAATACCCCAATTGAATATTATCATGCCTTGGCTTCAATCTATGGGGCAATCGGGGCTAAGGGGTTGGGTGCTAAGTCTGCCAATGATCTTCTTTCTATTGATATGGAAGACGAGGAGAATGGTGAGGTGAACATGTCACCAAATGTTGGTGAGTCTTCTGACCCCAAAGCACCACCCAAAAAGAAGGCTAAGGTAAAGAATGTTG
This sequence comes from Hordeum marinum, assembly GCA_022496015.1. Taxonomy (NCBI): domain Eukaryota; kingdom Viridiplantae; phylum Streptophyta; class Magnoliopsida; order Poales; family Poaceae; genus Hordeum; species Hordeum marinum. The sequence continues at coordinate 484,540,158 of CM039673.1, forward strand.
TTGATGATCCACTAGTTATCACTCTCAAAGATGGGTTCAAGCTTGTGGCTGAAGCGCTTGTGAAGTCTAGTGGAGATGATGATGATATACCCGATGACCTTTGGGATGTAGTCTTTGTATTGCCAGATTTTGATGAAGAGCACCTAGCCCACTACTATGCTCATCTTGTGGACAACCCCAAGATAGCAAGAGCCTTCATGAAACTTATCCAAATCAACAAATCTGTTTGGGTGAGTAGGTATGTGAAGAAGAACTTTTAAATTCGATATGGTTGTATGGTTGACAAGTATGTGAACTTGACACATGACTGATTTGCACTTTGGCCGCTTTTGGGATTTCGTATGTGAACTTGACATATGTGGCTGTCAACCAGTGGTGAACTTGACATGTATGACTATTGCACTTGGATGCTTTTGGGATTTTTGTATGTGAACTATATGGTTGTATGTGCACCTTGTTGAAAATTATGTTATGTGTTGTCATTTATGGGTTATAAGCTTGTCAATATCTCTTGTTATGTTGTTTTTCTTCAAATTACAAATGAAATGCTGCCGAAATTTTGAATTTTGTGTCGTTCCATTTTTCATTACATTCTTCCAACCAAACACCGGAACGGAACCGACCCGTTCTTCTCTTTTGTTCCTACCAAACATAAGAATGGAACGGACCCGTTCCTCTGGAATGGAACCATTCCATTACATGACAGTTGGTCCCCCAACCGAACACACCTTAATGTTAGCAACCACAAAGCCAATAAGTGAGCGGTCAATCGCTGAAGAGTCCAATCACAACAACAAAGGTTGACAATCAGAGACAAAAGTAGCATGAGAAACCTGTTCATCCCACGGCAAAGAACGTCATACTTTACCACGTACACATTTCATCCACCTTCTTAATGTAGCACATACTTTGACACCGACCGTGGCATGCAACGCTACAACATACAACACTAAGTAACGGTAAAGGTATATAGGCTAACGTTATCTCTAGCAGATTTCATAAAGCCCCGTTTCGTAAAGTTTTCTTACGGGCGGTCTATAAAAAGATTGTGGTACTGCGAGGCCTCCGGCCGAACAGGTCCTCTAAGCTTGTTCCCAGATTTTTTTTGCGGGACGGGTTTAGAGGATCAGTTCCATGTCAGAGGCCTCGCGGTACCGCATACTTTTCGAAGCTTTGCAAATTCTTGATTTTCAACAATATAAACTGAATAAAATCACAATATAAATTAAACATATGACAAGAAATGATCCAAAAGGCAATTCAGAATACAACAACCGTCTCTGTTACAACAAATGTTCAAATTCAAATAGTTAATACAACAACAAATTGTTCAAATCTGACACAAATACAACAACAAATTGTTCAAATTAAAATGAGAATCTGTCTCTCATAGAGTTGCCATTAATGCTCAACAAGATTATCACAGAGCTGGTAGTGTGAAGCATAGTTCTCAATCTTTCGGTAGGTGTCAAGAAATGAAGTGATCTCATCTACGCTACTGGTAGGCTTCACACGACTACCAACATTATCGTAATAAAATTCTAAATTCAAATTCCTCTCATCCTCGATGATCATGTTATGTACATAAGCAATTATGATATTTCTAAGGGTTTTCTTATCCCAGAAGTGAGCGAGACCTTGAACAATCACAAACCAAGCTTGCAACACAACAAGTGGCCTTCAATATCCTTTTAGCATGCCTCGTGTGCTTTGGCAAAAAAATTGTGCTTCTTGGTTTAGAAGTCACTAATGGCCTTCACAAATGTTGCCCATGGAGAATAAATACCGTCGGCAAGATAGTACCCCCATGGTATAGTCATGGCCATTAACATACATTTGCAAGCCGGAGCTTGACAACTAGCTAGGCGAGGAAAAAGATGAGATCGCTGCAAGACATTGATATCATCGAAAGACCCTAGCAAACCAAAGAAGCAATATCAAATCCATAGATCGCATGATGCCATGACTTAGGGCACAACGATAGGTTTACGTTTGTGGTCGGATCCGCCTATTACAAGGCCGTGCGGCAAGCTTAGGGGCGGATACATGGCGCCGGCAGCAACCGCTCACACATGGAGAAAAATGGGCTCTCCCGATCTCCAAAATTGGTGTAATATGTGCTGCGGGGCCCGACAGAGCTAGTGGACGGTGCGAGGAGGGCAGCGCGAGATGACTGGGAGATCCAACAACGATGACGACGACGAGGAAGGGCACGCGAGTTGAAATTTTCTATAGATATGACGGACACGGCCCGGGCTTTGCAGTATCCCGCAAAAAAAAATAGCGACGTTCGATTTTGTGGGATCTGTTCAGGGCAGAAAAAACAACCTCGTCCGCAAAATTGACAGTTATTTGGCGGATGGTCTTTTTTTACGGGATCTACTAGAGATGCTCATATATTAGAGGAGACCATGAGATAACCAGAAATATATCAGTTAGCCAGTCACAAAATAGGTGGACAATACAAGTGAAGTGGCAAAAGAATTATGAAATCTTTTCGCAGTGTTTCAATTTTGTGTCACACCGTCGAGACAGCGCCCATGCCTCTCCTGTAAGGGCCGCCCACACTGCGTCCCAATAAACTTAGATTTTTCGATTACTTAAAAAAAGGTAAAAGAAAATGTTTCCTTCAAGCATAATCTGAAAACAAGTTCAAGAATTGAACCAACATTAAGAGTTTTTTCTGAAAAATGAATTCCAAAAATATATTCATCATGTATTTAATAAATATTTGTCAGCAATTTAAAAAATGCTTATCGTGTATTAACGTTAATTGTGTATTTATAAAAATCTTGACCATGTCTTTTGAAAATATCCATTACACATTTAATAAATGCTTCTTGTTTAGTTAAAAAATGGACACCATAAATATAAAAAGGTTGCAATATATTTAGAAAAATGCCACTAAAGTTTTTTTTTCAAATTCATGTAGAACGAATTGAGTGTACCTCAGATGTTTAGATTCCTTGTGGTGGGAACTGGCTACCAAGGTTCAATTCCTACACCAATTAATATTATACCCCTTGTTATAGACTATGTAACCATTGTTTGTAATTAATAAAGTTGTCGATGCTTTGTTTAAAGGTTCAATTCCTACACTTGGCAATATTGCTCTCATTTTCTTGATTTTTTTTCAAGTTTTCGGTAATATTTGTTCAGTGGGAGGAGAGGTCCCCATCAACTACAACTACAAGGCATTTATGGTGGTTTCGTCAATCTCAATATGTTATGCTGAGTCAGTTCTCGATATAAAAATGATGTATGTGAGCATCTACTATTGTACTTTGTGAAAAAAATAGCATACAATAATAAAAAGAGAAGGAAAAAATAAATAAAGCGCAAATGGTCCACGACTCGGTAAACATCTTCCAACACTCTTCAGCTCAGTTTTTGGCCTATTTTTGTTTTTCCATTGGTTTTTTTCTATACAACAAGAATATACTTTTTAGAAGTGTTATTTATAATTAAGTCAACATATTATTATTTTAGATGAATTTTTATATAGGTGCATATTTTTAAAATGTTTCTTATGTATTTAAAAACGGCCATCGTTTTTTTTTGAGAAAAGGTCATCGTGCATGTAAAAAAATTGGTCGCCGTGTATTATAATAAACTGTTATTAGAAAATAACAAGCAATGTATATTAAAAAGTCGACAACCTTTATTTCTTTCAAAAGTCATATACATACAATAGACTGCATTCTTACTTATTAAATAAGAGAACAAATATAAAATTACAATCTATTAACTAATGAGAATGGAAAAGCATGGAATAAAAAATGTATAATATATCTGAAAACCAAAAGAAAACATAACAAAGAAAGAAAAACAAGGAACTAAACCGACTGGAGCACTAGAAAGAGGTAAAAAAAAACGGTTGTCGATCCAATGATGGACTTGCATGGAAAGAGGTTAAACACCGGGATTACCCTCCTTTCCTTCCGTATGGTAATTCAAGAGAACAACTTTTCAGGCTGGGTTGGTCCGGGCCGACCGGGCCGGGTTTCCCATGGCCAAGTCGAGGAGTGCGTCACTTGGTGCATCCCGTAGCCACCATGTGTAGCCTATTGGGCACACCCCGCGGAACCACGGTTTTTCTTTTCCACTTTGCATCGTTTTTTTGTACTCTTCAGTTTTTCTTTGTTTTCTCTAGGCCTTGGCGAAAAAATAATATATTTAAGCAATACTTTTTTGTGAAAAGCACAACTTTACTTCTGCGAGAAGCACATGTTGTACTTCCGCAAGGAATCATAGTTTGTGCTTCCTGAAAAAGAGAGAAGCATTACAAGTACCATTGAGCTTCCGCGACAAGCACAAGTTGTGCTTCCTGAAATGGAAAAACACAAATGTGCTTCACGGAAAAAAGATAAAGCACAATTTGTGCTTTTGCGAGAAGCATATGTTTGCATATATAAGAAGCACAATATGCGAGCCCTCGAAAAAAGGAGAAAAGCACAGCGTGTGCTTCCAAAAGAAAAATGAAAAACACAATTGTGCTTTCCGCCTTCGGTTTTTTCTTTTGCTTTTTGTGTTTCCCGCTTGCTGGTTTTTCATTTTTTCCAGTTTCTTTATTTTCTTTCATTTTTCCAGTTTTTTCATGAAATAAATTCATCAAAACTTATTAAGTGACTCTTGAAATTTAGTTTTGAAGACCTCAACGCGAGAAAGCTAACAGAAAAAATGGTTCAAGATTTGGACGCAGGATTTAAGAGATAAACTATTTTGAAAAGGAGAATCTACTAAAAAGGGAAAGACTCATGGTTGCACAAATGACACACATGCGATGCGCCACTTGTCAGCACAATAAAAGGTGGAAAGTGACCATTGCAAGGAGTACATCTTAACTTGTGTTTTCGTTACAAATTCTGGAAAAAAAGAATACGGTGGTTCACTCTATGGCAACATTGCTACCGAGTTGGGTTATCAAGTGTGGGCCAAACTTTGAATCGTTGTATTTATTTGGGTGGATTAATATTCTTAAAAAGAAACAAAATGTTTAGAAGGACCGATAAGGCAGAACAGTAGTAGGGCTGGGATGCCTCCCGACCCCAGACAAGACCTCGTATTTGGGGTGCGTCTAGCTCCAAAATCACTAGCTACAAGGTAAACTTTTAAAAGGCCACTCTCACTTTCTCTCAGCGTGATAAGTGGGACCCACTACATGTGCCACATTTATCACAATCTGGTTTTGTGTTTTTTTTCATTCATTTTTTCAAAATATTTTATCATTTAAATGTACGTCCAAATCATAAACCGTTTTTACCGTTCTGTTTCTTACGTCGAGGTCTTAAAAATTAGATCCCATGTAATAGGTTTGAAAAAGAAAATTTCCCAGAAAAATCAAGAAAACCCCAAAAAAACAGAAAACCCCAAAAAAGGGGAGCATGAGAAAATACACAAACCGGAAGTATCACCGTGCTTTTCATTATTATTTTTTATTAGATCTGCTTTTTAATTTTTCTCCCTTCAAAAACACATATGCGGCTTTCACTTTTGCTTCTCGTGGAAGGATAAGTTTGTTTTACATTGTTCGGAACAACACCTCGAAAAAGCACAACCGAAAACTATAGTTATGGTTCCCGAAAAGCACAATTGTGCTTTTTCATAGGGCATGCTTCAGAGTAAATAAAAATTGTGAGGAAGCATATCACGAAAAGCTATGAAATGCGAAGCGAAATCCAAAACCCTGAAAAGTCAAAAAAAAATAAAATCTCAAACACATGCACAAATAAAAATACGCGTCCCCGCCGGTGCGCCCAGCGTGCGACACATGACGGCGGCTGGGCGCACAACATATCAACGTTGGGAGCGGTCTGGAGTGACCGTTGGAGGCCCGCGAAGGGGTATCTTCGAGTTAGTCGCTCGCAGTCTAGCTCGGCCAGCTCTAGTCTTGGTGCTCCTAACTAAGGGGAGAATTCCACGACTTGATGCAGAGGAACACGGGTATCTTTAGTCTTGAAGAGTCAGCCCCAATTCTTCACTGAAAGGGACACCAAAGGCCTCTTACTCCCAGCCATAGCGTACGGTAACGTTGGGCGTCCTCTAAATGCGCCGGCCCAGCGTGAGCACAATGTTGGTCTTGCTAGATCACATTCTCCTCTTTCATTACTTTCACTTATATTTCTAAAATGAACAATATTTTAATTAATTTTCTAGAAAAAACATCAGATTTTCAAAAAAAAAAAACTGTGCTGTATTAAAAACATGTTCGTGCAACTTTTAAGAAATGTTGATAGTATTTCAAAATATATACATGATACATCAAAATGTTAGTGGCATTTAAAAAATGTATATACAATGTAAGAAAATATGCGATTCATTCACAAAAACGATAGTAGCTATACAACAAGAGTATGTAACATTTGGTAAATGTTAACATGTTTTTAAAAAAATTGGCCAGTGACATTTTAAAACCTGTTTATAAATTGTTTGGTTAATTCAAAAAATCCCACCATTCAAAAATATTTTTTATGCATTACAAAAGTATGTTCATGAATTTTTAAATATACTTATAGAACGTTTAAAAATATTCACATAATTTAATGAAGATGTTTAATTCCATTAAAATCTGGTGATGTGTGTTTCAAGAATTTAGAACGCGTACAAATAAAATATTTAAGATGCTTTTATTTGAAACAAAATGCAAATCATGCATTTAAATATTGTACAACATGCATACAAAAATATTTATCCATGTATAACAAAAATGTACAATGGGTTGAAAAAGTATAAGTAAAAAGAAAAAACATAGAAAACAATAGAAGGAAACAAAAGAACAACAAGTAGAAAACTGATGAAAATAAAAGGAAAAATGAAAAAGACAATGAAGAAAAGAAACGTGAAAGAAACAAAGAAATCTGAACGTTGGAAGGAAACACAATAAAAACCAACACAAGAAACAGACAGATGAAAAATAGCGCCTGAAAAACCGTTCCCGCAGTAACCTATAATGGCCTGGCCCGGTAAGGCTCGACGCGAAAACACTTTGAAGTGAGAGGAGTGGTGGCGTCGCACTAAGCGTATTCAACTTCTCCCAGAGAAAAACTAAGCGTATTCGACCACCAGAGCTACATGCCGCTTACTTTATTTTCAGCATAATAAATTGCTTACTTTTCTTTTTGAGGGATGAACCCATGCTTTATTTATGAAAGTCCACATGTGATGGGATACATCTTCTTTGGTCCTTAGGAACGCCAAACCAAACGTGACGATCTGGACCTCTAGAAAGTGCAAATTTGACTAAGCTATGCGCCTCTAAATTTACATCATGACGTTTGTAAGAAAAATTACATTGAAAAGTGACATATTTCATATTTATCTCACTGACAATTGCACCCTATCTTCCTCTTGCACATCTGTGATGTCTGATACGACTTGTTGGCAATATGAGGCAACGTTGAAGTCTAGTATGTTAAGATTATCAGCGACAGAAAAAGCCTTGCGACACGCCAAGGCGTCCGACGAGGCCGGGTCAAGCACTCCTTCCACTACTAGTGCCGAACTTTCCACGAAATTGCCTCCTTCATCCTTACATAATGTCGCCGCGAAACCTCCTCTGCCTGATACTCCGGCGTCGACGTGGATTTTACAATAGCCTGGGGCGACATCTTCGGCTTTGCATTCTGTACACACGAATTATAGCAGTGTTGCGGCTGGTGTTGCGTGGCTTCTCCTGAATAATGCCTATATCCTCAATGAATCTTTGAATGAACATGTGTGTAGCTTGGGAACTCAAAAGTTAGAGTCGCCTTACTACGATCTCGAAGATAGCGTCGCCTTAAGGTGTTCTCTTAGTGGGTCAGCCCAACCGCACAGTTTTATGTTCCAATTTTCATATCATTTTTTTGTTTTCTTTCTTTTTTTTGGGTTTGTATTTGTTTCGTATGGTATTCTTCAGATTTGATATGTCTCTGTGTTTCCTAATGTATTTGTGCAACATTTTCAAATATGTGATTAACAATTTTTTAAAGATGTGTTCCGAACATTTTGTTAGATGCATGTTAATAAAAACCATATCCATGTTGAATAATTTCTTTGTAATACATGAACTTTTCCGACACATGATTTTTTTTTGAAAAGATAAACAGTCAAGTCATAATTGACGGACTTTGTTGAAATTTAAGGTTTTCTAGATTCATATTTTTTTCCAATGTCAAAGGTCAAGTGGTCAGTTGTTAACTGGTTACTGGTGAAATCACTAATTGAGGAGTACTCCTTTTAAAGATCACTCCCATCTTCTCAGGTTGCGACAAGTGGCGCACTGCATGTGTGTCATTTGTCGCAACCTGAAAGTTTTCTCTTTTTCATAGATCCGTTATTTTAAAATGTTTTCTGTCTTAAACCGTGCATCCAAACTCGGACCTTTTTACCATGGGATTTCTCGCGTCAAGATCTTCAAAACTAGATCCCAAGTTGATTGGTTTTGATGAATTTATTTTTTATGAAAAAAATAGACGAAAAAACTGTGCCTCTTACGGGAAAAAATAAATAAAAAAACGTGTTTTCTTTTTATTTCCAAGAGGCACGCGGAAGGAGATCCCTGTCTCTTGCGAAAGAAAGATCATGTCTCTTAAGAAAGAAAAAAAACGTGTTTTTTCCGTTTTCGAGAGGCACGACCATGCCTCTAACGGAAGCAAATTCATGTCTCTCGCGAAAGCAAAACCGTGCCTCTTGAAAAAAAAACATTTTTTCGTATCCAAGAGGCACGGCCATGCCTCTGGCAGAAGAAAATCCGTGCCTTTTGGGGAAGCAAAACCATGCTTGTCGAGAAACAAAAAAAATGAAAACATGGGTTTTTGCCGTTTCCGAGAGTTACGGTCGTGCCTCTCGGAAAGCAAAACCTTGTCTCATGAGAACGAAAAAATCTGTTCTTCGCGCAATCTATTTTGTCCAAGAGCTAAGAAATACCAATGGAAAAATGAAACGCCGAAAAAACAAAAGAGACATCTAAAAAGCCGAAAACGCATGCGAAAAACTAAAAAAAATAATTTCCAAAGAAAACACCAACAACGCGACACGTGATGATGGCTAAGAACGCGCCAAATGACAATGCCTAAGAGTAATCCTTCAAAAGTTTCCGAGGAAGCGATCCTCAATTAGTTGCTCTCGGTTACTGGTGTTAAACGAGCTTGTGCCTACCGATGCTGGGCCAGCCTATAACGATGGGGAATGAGCGCCATCTGTTAGCGAGAGCTATAAGTGAGCCCAAGCGAGCTCTTCCTAACATGTTAAGAACATTCGTGTCAATATTATATGAACATGTTTTTAAATACCATGAAAATATTTTTTGAAAGGTACACTTAAAAAACATGTCAAGAATATTTTTCAAATGGTACGAAAGATGTTTAAATGTCACATATATATTTTTGAAACATGTGAATATTTGCTTTTAAAATGTCAAAATCATTATTATGAATGGTACAACATTTTTATTTAATAAACGAACATGTTTTACATTTCTTAACTTTCTTTGGAAAATGTCACTTCACATTTTTTGACATGCTTAAACATTTTGTAAATGTTGTGAACATTTTTCTTGAGTGGTAAAAACATTTCTTAAAATGCCATGAATACATTTTTACACAACATGAATATTTTTTAAACACGTCATGATTTTGTTTTAATTTAAGTAAAATCCTCTAGGACGAGACATGCGACCCATTGAGGGCGCCTCCTCAGACGAGATGTCCATCCGTCCTGTTGCAAGTGAGAAGGTGCCCGAAGACACATTTGGTTTTGTGGCGATCAGAATCATCATGTATCACCATAAATACCCTCGACCAATAAATTCTGGAGACCTGTATGTATATCTGCATCGTTTTTCGCCCTTTTGCATATTTGTCCTATTTAAGCCTGGTTGAGCAAATGCAGGCACACACATAAAAAAACATCCACATGTTGATTGGTTGTTTGCATCCCCTCCAGCCTGCATGTGCCGAAAAAGAAGGTTGGTTGTTTGGTTGCGGACTCGTTTCACGGAAAACATAAGCCCGATTGTTGGGTTACATCTAGGACAATAGTGTGATGACCACCTCCTTGATGTGGCGAGGTTAACAAAAGTAGAGCAACCAAAACAAACTTAAGCACATATCAAAGTATTAATCACACATAAAAGTTTAAGTATGATAAGTTTTAAACAATACCACGCGACAAAATATAGTTTTAGAGCATCTCTAGCGGATCCCGCAAACGTCCGGCCCGTAAAAGTTGTTTGAGGGCTCCCGCTAAAACTTTTTACAGGACGGCGAGCCTTCCGGCAGAATAGTTCCCGTAAACTCACCCCGCAAATGTTTTGTTGGACGCGTTTGGGGATCTATTTCGCGCCGGAGGGCTTGCCGTCCCGCAAATACAATTATATGCAAACATTATCAAGTTCATCATGAAAATGCATAAGAATATTTCATCATCATATATATACATCTCTAGTAGATCATTATACTAGTTCATCACATCTAAAATCATGCGAAACATACAAGGTATCAAGTTTAACTTCATGAATGCGCGATAAAACTAGACAAAAGATGTTGAAATCACATAGATCAATCACATATATCATTATACTAGTTTGTCTCATTGTTGCACAGAATGTCGCCACCAACACCGCCACCTCCATCGCCAACATTGGCCGGAGAAATCACACCATCACCTTCACGAACATGAACCAGAGAGCTTGCACCACCAACTTCACGAATTTGGACTGAAGATTGAGCGTGACCATCGTCACCACCATTGACATGGCTTGCCGAAGCACCACCACCCATGTCGAATCCACCATTGCCGAAGCCACCACCACCACCACCAGCAATGTCGAAGGCGCCACTACCACCCATGCCGAGTCCATCACCACCATTGCCGAAGCCACCACCACCACGCATGTCGAGGCCACCACCACCGCCCATCACTACTAGGGAAAACCCTAGCAGTAGCGCAAGCTAAAGGCACATCACTATCGTGTTTTTCTAACTGCGCTACTGCTAACTATTAGCAACACGTGTTTTAACCCGGGCCACTACTAATCACATGTTTATTTATATTTATATTGTATTTTCACTCGGTTATGTATTAATATGCAACATCAATAAAAATCGTGGAAGAAACGACATTTATATTAAACTAGATGTATGCAAGAGACCAAGTTGAATTAGAGGAAAATACGATGTTGCGAATGGCAACATCATATTTTCGTCTAATTCAACTTGATCACTTGCATCCATATCCAATTTAATCTAGCTCATTATCCACTTTAATCTAATATATGTCATATAACTTATCATCCTCTTAATCATCTAACAACTCATCATCATCTTAATCATACCAAGTTGAAATGCCGTAAAACAGAAAAACACCATCATCATCATCATCTTAATCATGCCAAGTTAATATATGTCATATAAACAAGAAAAACTCTTCTCTCATAAGACCTAGTCCTCTCTCCTAGGTAAAATGTCATAAAACAGAATAACACCTAAGTGTCCATGATGAAGGAAAGAGATCCAATGGTCTCCAACTTGTGTCTTGCAATCCTTCTTTATTTCTCTTCATGCTTCAATTTGGAGTTTTCCTTGTGGTTTGCACTCAGTCGAGTATGGAAAAAGGAAACGGGCCCTCGTACGGCTAGTAATTTCTTGTGTTCATGATTCAAAGATTAAAAATCAATGAAAATTATACCAGGAACTATTCAGCATGGGTTGAGTTTTGGTGCTGCCTTGAAAAACTATCTCATAGTGTATATGGTGCACACTCCCTCACACTGATATGGTGGTGTATGTGTTGGACACTCCTCTCAACAGAAATTTCGACCGTCGGTGCTCGCTGCTCCTCCCTTCATTCCCACGTGCATTACCAAAATATGTAACACACGGGGAAGAAGGAGGAAGCGACCCCCACGACAACAATCGGGATTCTTCCTCTGACATTTCGACTGTCGGTGATGGTCGCTTCCTCTCCGTCTCTCGCGCATTATACCAAGGTATATGTCGCAAGAAGAGGAAGAGGAAGCGAACCCCACGACAACAGTCGGGATTCTTCCTCTGATATTTCGCCCGTCGGTGCTGGTCGTTTCCTCTCCCTCTCGCACGCATTATACCAAGGTATATATCGCGCGAAGAGGAAGAGGAAACGACCCCCACGACAACATTCATGATTCATCCATCAAGAACATACTGAAAGTCACACGAGTAGCTCCGACAAACTGAAAGACAACCATAATTATAAGTCAATTAACATTACCTTTATGGAGTAATGACATAAAAAATGTCCTATGTTTTCTCGGAATGTCATCTAATTCCTGTTTCGGCAAATCAAGGGAACTTGATATTTCCTACCTTATAGTAAAAGTCATGCTGAAATCCATAAAAAATCGACATGAGTGTTACTAAAATAGGACATATCGAGCACTTGAAATTTTTCGGAATGAAAATGAATCAACATTCCGACAAAACATAGGCACTAGGAGGTGTTCCCTGCAAAATAGGTGAAAGGACGTGGATGTCGCCTAGAGGGGGGGGGGTGAATAGGCGCTTTAAAATAATTACGGTTTAGGCTTGAACAAATGCGGAATAAAACTATAGTTTAATTAGTCAAGCACAAAACGTAAAACAACTAGGCTCACCTATGTGCACCAACAACTTATGCTAAGCAAGATAAACAACTAAGTGATAGCAAGATATATAACATGAAACAATATGACTATCACAAAGTAAAGTGCATAAGTAAAGTGCTCGGGTAAGAGATAACCGAGGCATGCGGAGACGACGATGTATCTCGAAGTTCACACCCTTGCGGATGCTAATCTCTGTTCAGAGCGGTGTGAAGGCACAATGCTCTCCAAGAAGCCACTAGGGCCACCATAATCTCCTCATGCCCTCGCACAATGCAAGATGTCGTGATTCCACTAAGGGACCCTTGAGGCGGTCACCGAACCCATACAAACAAGGTTGGGGCAAACTCCACAACTTAATTGGAGGCTCCCAACAACACCTCGAAGCTTCACCACAATGGATTGTGGCTCCGAGGTGACCTCAAATGCTCGGGGCAATCTTCACAACCTAATTGGAGACCCCGAAGCTTGCCCGGAGATTTGCAGCACAATGATTGAGCTCCGAGGCACCACCCACCATCTAGGGCGCCAAAGCACCCAAGAGGACACTAGTATAAAACCGACATTTTGTCCGCATCATTAGTATCGGTTGGCTATTGAGCCGACACTAATGTGATAATTAGTGCCGGTTCGTGACGGGGATCATTAGTGCCGGTTCGTTACGGACCTTTAGTGTCGGTTGGTAGCTCCAACCGACACTAAAGGTGTGGTGGCAGGCTAGCATCAGCCTGTGGCCCCACAGGAACCTTTAGTCCCGGTTGGTGGCTCCAACCGCGACTACAGGCTAACCTTTAGTCGCAGTTGGAGCCACCAACCGGGATTATAGGTTGGTCATGGCTGTGGTGGGAGTTTAGTCCCACCTCACCAAGCGAGGGGCGCTCGAACCGGTTTATAAGCCCACCCCTCTCTGCCTTGTTGTGTTCCTCCCAAATTGAAAATAGATGCCCTTATATGGAGAAATTTGACCTCAAATCAAACTGAATTCCAGTCTGATTTCAGGTCGAATTTTCCCTACATAAGCGCAACTATGCTCATTTTTGCTATTTATTTGTTATTTCATTTTTTAACTTATTTGAACTCCATAATTTTGTGTGTTCAAAATGCAGCATTCAAAGCCACATCATCAATTTTAAACCCTTTGTGACTTCATTTGCTATTTTTCATGCACTTACTGACTTTATTTCAGCAAAATAACCCTTAAATTGAAAAGCACTTCAAATGTACTCTGAAAAGGTTAAAAGTTGGCATGGTATCATCATTTCACCCACATAGCATGTTATAAAAAGTTGAGAGGGTTACGGCAAAAATTGGATGCACTTCGTGTACAAAATGGACAATCTCTTTCGAAGTATCAGGTTTCACACGAAAACTCGCCTGTTATAAAGGCATTTCATTTTTTTAACTTCTTTGAACTCCATACTTTTTGTGTGTTCAAAATGCAGCATTCAAAGCCACATCATCAATTTTAAACCCTTTGTGACTTCATTTGCTATTTTTCATGCACTTACTGATTTTATTTCAGCAAAATAACCCTGAAATTGAAAAGCACTTCAAATGAACTCTGAAAAGGTTAAAAGTTGGCATGGTATAATAATTTCACCCACATAGCATGTTATAAAAAGTTGAGAGGGTTACGGCAAAAACTGGATGCACTTCGTGTACAAAATGGACAATCTCTTTCGAAGTATTAAGGTTTCAGACGAAAACTCGCTTGTTACAAAGGCGTTTCATTTTTTTAACTTCTTTGAGCTCCATACTTTTGTGTGTTCAAAATAAATCATTCAAAGCCACATCATAAATTTTCAACCCTTTCTGACTTCATTTGCTATTTTTCATGCACTTACTGATTTTATTTCAGCAAAAAAACCCTGAAATTGAAAAGCACTTCAAATGATCTCTGAAAAGGTTGAAAGTTGGCATGGTATCATAATTTCACCCACATAGCATGTTATAAAAAGTTGAGAGGGTTATGGCAAAAACTGGATGCACTTCGTGTACCAAATGGACAATCTCTTTCGAAGTATCAGGGTTTCAGACGAAAACTCGCTTGTTACAAAGGCGTTTCATTTTTTTAAACTTCTTTGAACTCCATACTTTTTGTGTGTTCAAAATGCAGCATTCAAAGCCACATCATCAATGTTCAACCCTTTGTGACTTCATTTGCTATTTTTCATGCACTTACTGATTTTATTTCAGCAAAATAACCCTGAAATTGAAAAGCACTTCAAATAAACTCTGAAAAGGTTGAAAGTTGGCATGGTATCATCATTTCACCCACATAGCATGTTATAAAAAGTTGCGAGGGTTACGGTAAAAACTGGATGCACTTCGTGTACAAAATGGACAATCTCTTTCGAAGTATCAGGGTTTCGGACGAAAACTCGCCTGTTACAAAGGCATTTCATTTTCTAAATAATCTAAGAACTACCAAATTGGATATAATGATAAAACATGATAATATTAAATAGTAGAAAAAAGAATCACTAGAAAATCTATTTTTAAAGTAAAGTTATTCACAAACTAGTGATTCACACAAATTTCAAATAATTCAAATTTAAACTATTCGAATTTGAAAACTATTGCCACTGACAGAAAGTTTATAATTTTTATGACCTAACGCAAAAATATTCACTCATTAACTCTCAACAAAGGCACAAAAAAACTCAGAAACAAAAGAATATAAATAAAGAAAAAACAAAAAAATGAAAAATAAATAAAAAAGGCCGCCTACTAGGCCACCACTGCGTGCATACGACTAGAAACCCAACGTGGGCCAGGATGCCGGCCCGCAAGGCCTAGTAGGCCCAACAGGGCCGCACAGGTTCGATAGGCCCACATAGGCCTGCTTAGAGAGGAGCTCGAGGGAGCAGCCGCAGCGTGGCTTATAAACCAGTGCGGCTGCCCCTCGCTTGGCGAGGTGGGACTAAACTTCTCATGCACCGCGCCTGCGCGAGAACCAGCTTTAGTCGCGGTTGGTGGCTCCACCCCCCTTTAGTCGCGGTTGGAGCTAGCCACCACCCGTGACTAAAAGGTTTCGCTTCCTGCCGCTTCAGCTGGTGAAATCCAGCTTTAGTCGCGGTTGGTGTCTCCAACCGTGACTAAAGGGGGGGGTCTTTAGTCGCGGTTGGAGCCACCAACCGCGACTAAAGGTCCTTCTATATAAGCAAGAGTTGAATTTTTTTCACTTTCCATCTGCTTCTCCGTCTCTCTTCGACCACAAAGATCGCCGCCCGTGCACGCCCACGCCGTCGCCGCCCCAACGCCGTCGCCGCCCATGCCGTCGCCGCCTCCGACGCACCGCCCACGCCTTCGCCACCCCAGATGCACCGCCCCCCGTCGCGTGCCGCCCGACCCCGCCTCCTCAAGCTCGCGCGCCGTCGCCGTCGCCATCGCCGTCGCCGTCGCCACACTATGAGCCCCTGACTCGCCTCTAGATTTTTTCTGAAAAATTAGATGATTTTTAGATATATTAGAGGTTAATTAGATGTATATTAGTTGTTAATTAGATGAATTTTGAATGTTAATTAGATGTGGATTAGATGTTACATGAATTAGATGTTAATTAGATGTTAGATGCATATTAGATGTTAATTAGATGTATATTAGTTGATTTTTAATGTTAATTATATGTTAATTAATTAGATGTTAGATGAGTTAGATTTATATTAGATGTTAGATGTATATTAGATGTTAATTAGATGAATTTTGAATGTTAATTAGATGTTAGATTAATTTTAATTAGATGTTAATTAGATGATTTTTGAATGTTAATTAATTGTTAGAGGAATTTTTTTTCATAAGAATTATTTTCTCGGAGTCAACGATGCGTGACCCCCATCCTCGTCGTCGACTCATTCGCGATGACGTCCTACTTTAGAGTGGCAACGTTCAGGACTGGGCCCCACTTGGCTGGCACTGGGAGGTGCTACCTTTAGGGGCACGCAACTGTCACGCCCAAGATGCGCGTCTATCCCTTGCGAGGCCCCCATGACCATAGGAGCCTTTGCTTGTTTGAACTTGGCCGAGTCGAGTCTAGTAAAACTATTTTGAGTCTAGTTATATCGGAGAGTAGGATTCTTTTTACTCCTCTTCTATGCTCTGGTGAGGTATTCGACTTAGGAATTTTGATTCTACTCCTCTTCTCGCTCAAACTTTTTTTAGGATCACACGGGTATTTTGGAGTCTATATGATACCGATGTGATAGGGTTCTGTCTTGGTCCCTCCTGTCTGACTTGATTTCTTCTGGGGAGTCGAGCTCTAGGGAATGTTGGCACATCATTATCATTCAGCTTCCTTGATATCCCAAGACGAAGAGTGTTCAGAACTACTTCAATACTTGTCGTGGTGAGATAAGGTCGGAGTCAACTAGTACTGGGGAGGCATTTGGGGTACCACCATGGTTTAGTATCGTTGTGAGTTCGAGGATTTGAGGCATTTGGGGTATCACTAGTGCTGATGTTCTTGTCCATCTTCAGGATGGCTCCACCAACTCGCAACAATCCGGGTCGTGGTGAGGAGCAGGCTGATGTTCCACCACCCCCGCCGCCACCTCCTCCTCTAGAAGCTTGGCAAGCTGTGATGGCCGCAACCAATGCGAACACTCAGATGTTTCTCAGGCTGTTGCAAGAAAGGGAGCAGGGTCAGCAAGGCTTTCAAGGGAATTTTTAGAATCAACCTCAGTTTGTGACGCTCAATCAGTTCCTTGCCAACCAGCCCAAGTCTTTCACCTGTTGTGAGCAGCCTTTTGATGCTGATGATTGGCTCCGTGATATGAGTAAGCATTTTGAGTGCAGCAATGTCAGACCAGAGGACTTTGTCAGATTTGCATCTTTCTAGCTCAAGGGTCAGGCAACTGATTGGTGGCAGCAGTACAAGGATTCCAGGGGCGATCGTGTTGTTACTTGGGACGATTTCCATCATGACTTTAGGGCTCATTACATTCTGACAAGTTTTGTCGAAGAGATGCGTGAGAAGTTCAGGCACCTGAAGCAGGGAAGCAAGTCTGTCTATCAGTACAACACTGAGTTCCAGAACCTAGCCTGCTATGCTAAGCAAGATGTTCCAGATGATAAGGCGATGATCTATTAGTTCAGATGTGGTCTCAAGGATGAGCTTTTGCCGGCCTAGTTCTTCAAGAGCCTCGTGAGTTTGATCAGTTCTACAACATGGCTTTGAAGGTTGAGGCAACTCAGCTCAAGTTGGAGAACTCAAGGAAGCGTTCAAGGGATTCATATTCGTCTTCTTCCAGCTCTCAGATGGTTCCTAAGCAGTAGAAGCATCGGGTGCCAAATCCTCCTCCGTTTCGTCCTCCTCACCAGCAGAAGCAGTTCGGTGGCCGTGGTTCTTCCCACCCGCCCAACCCAGGATTTCAGCAGAGACCCCAGGCGTCCAAGGCAGTTCTTGTTCCTCCTCCAGGCAATGTTCGTCTGCTTTCTGAGGTGACTTGTCACAAGTGTGGCCAGAAGGGTCACTATGCAAACAAGTGCAACCAGCGGCGTCTTCCGCCTTCTCCTCCAGTCAGGCCTCCAGGCAATGCAATGGTGAAGCATAATCCCAAGACCGCAAGAGTGAATATGGTGAATGCAGCAGAGGCAGAGGATTCTTCTCAAGTGATCATGGGTAATCTCAAAGTCAGTTCTATTCCTGCTAAAGTTTTGTTTGATACTGGTGCTTCGCATTCATTCATATCTAGGCCTTTTGTCGCTATGCATGAGTTTTCAGTGGAGCATTTAGCTAGTCCTTTTCGTGTGGTCTCTCCGGGCATGCGCATGAGTTTGCATATGATTGTTTCGTATGCTTCTATAGAGATGGGCAATTATTCTTTTCTGGCTTCTCCTATTGTTCTCGGGAATTCAGATATTGATCTCATCCTTGGCATGGACTTCCTGGCTATGAATAAGGCATATGTTGATTGTAAAGCAAAAGAAGTCAAGCTGACTCATCCTTCAGAAGATGTGATTATCTTCGTGGTTCGCGATGACACAATCCGTCTCTTTGCTCTTAATGAGAAGGGTGAAATCTCGGCGATTTCTCAAATTCCGGTGGTTTGTGAGTATGAAGATGTCTTTCCAGAAGAATTGCCAGGAATGCCTCCGCACCGGCCAGTCGAGTTCGTGATTGATCTCGAGCCCGGGACTGAACCGGTTTGCAAGCGCCCTTATAAACTTGGCCCCGAAGAGCTGAAAGAGTTGAAGAAGCAGCTAGATGAGCAAGAAAGTCTAGGTCTGATCAAACCAAGTTCTTCTCCATGGGGTTGTGGTGTTTTGTTTGTCAATAAGAAGGATGGCACGGACCGGCTTTGTGTCGATTACCGTCCATTGAACAAGAAGACAATCAGAACAAGTACCCACTTCCCAACATCAATGAGTTGTTTGAACAACTGAAATGTGCCAAGGTTTTCTCGAAGCTTGATCTTCGCATGGGTTATCATCAGATTCGCATTCACGAAGAAGACATTCCTAAGATCGCTTTCAGGATGAGTTTTGGCTCTTATAAGTACACCGTCATGTCGTTTGTTCTTGCAAATGCTCCTCCAACCTTCTCAAGAATGATGAACTTCATTTTCTCTCCTTTCAAGAATGAGTTCGTCTTGGTCTATTTGGATGATATCCTTGTGTTCTCGGAGACAGAAGAAGAGCATGCAGAGCATCTCTGCCTTGTGCTGGACAAGTTAAGAGAGCATCGATTCTATGCCAAGTTTTCCAAGTGTGAGTTTTGGCTCAATGAAGTGGTGTACCTTGGGCATGTGATCTCTGCCGAGGGAATTAAAGTGCACCCTGAGAAAGTTGAGGCAATCTTGAAGTGAGAGCCTCCTCAGAATGTGAAGCAGCTTCGGAGTTTCCTCGGGCTTGCTAGTTATTGCAGAAGATTCGTGGAGAACTTCTCTCAGATTCCTAAGCCTCTATCCAATATCCTTTAGAAGAGTGTCAAGTATGTTTGGTCTCCTGAGTGTGATGTGGCGTTCAACACGCTCAAGCAGAGACTGTCTTCAGCTCCAGTTCTTGTTCCTTCTGAGCAGTCAAAGCCTTTCCAAGTGTTCTGTGATGCTTCTCTCCAAGGTCTTGGTGCTGTTCTCATGCAAGATAAGAAGATTGTTGCTTATACCTCGCGTCAGTTGAAGCCTGCCCAGAAGAACTACCCCACTCATGATCTCGAGTTGGCGGTAGTTGTGCATGCTCTAATGACTTGGAGGCATTTGTTGTTGGGTATACCAGTTGAGGTATACACCGATAACAAGAGCTTGAAGTACATTTTCACTCAACCCAATCTTAATCTTCGGCAGTCTCATTGGGTGGAAATGCTTGAGGACTTCAATTCAAGCATTGAGTATACTCCTGGAAAAGCAAATGTCATTGCAGATGCGCTCAGCCATAAGGCGTACTGCAATAGTCTCATCTTGAAGCCTCTTCAACCCGAGCTTTGTGAAGCCTTCCGCAAGCTCAACCTTCAGTTGATTCTGCAAGGATTTCTTGCCAATCTTCAAGTCTCTCCGACTCTGGAAGATCAGGTTCACCAAGCGCAACTTCTTGACGCTATGGTGAATAAAGTGAAGAAAGGTGTGACCAAGGGCATTCCGAAGTATAAGTGCTTTCAAGTTGATGACAAAGACACCTTGTTCTTTGAGGACCATCTTGTGGTTCCAAAAGGTAATCTCAGGAAGGTTATCATGGACGAAGCACACAATTCTCTTCTATCCATTCATCTAGGCAGTTTCAAGATGTATCAGGATCTCAAGCAAACCTTCTGGTGGACTCGCATGAAAGTGAAATTGCTCAATTCGTGAACGAGTGTGATGTTTGTCACAGAGTGAAGGCAGAGCATCAACGTCCAGCAGGTCTTCTTCAGCCTTTGCCTATCCTAGAGTGGAAATTCGATCATGTGGAGATGGATTTCGTCACTGGGTTTCCCAAGTCCAAGAGAGGCAACGATGCCATCTTTGTGGTTATCGACAAGCTGACAAAAGTTGCTCATTTCCTGCCAGTCAAAGAATCTATCTCGACAGCTCAGCTTGCAGAGTTGTATACATCAAGGATAGTATCTTTGCATGGTATTACTTACCTCATCTCATCTGACCGTGAAAGCATCTTTACTTCCAAGTTTGGGAGTCCTTCCAGACTACTATGGGTACCAAGATCCGTTTCAGCACTGCGTTCCATCCGCAGACAAGTGGTCAAGTTGAGAGAGTCAATTAGATCCTCGAGGATATGCTTAGAGCCTGTGTGATTTCGTTCGGCATGAAATGTGAAGACTGCCTTCCATATGCTGAATTCTCATACAACAATAGCTTTCAAGCTAGCTCAGGCAAGGCCCCTTTCGAGATTCTCTATGGCAGGAAGTGTCGTACCCTGCTTAACTCGTCTGAAACCGGTGAGCGTCAAATATTGGGCAATGACATTATCACTGAAGCAGAGGAAATGTGCCATGTCATTCATGTGAACCTCAAAGCAGCTCAGTCCCGACAGAAGAGTTATTACGATAACAAACATCGGGATGTTTCTTTTCAAGTGGGTGATCTAGTCTATCTCAGGGTCTCTCCCATGAGGGGCACTCAACGGTTTGGAATTAAAGGGAAGTTAGCTCCTCATTTTGTTGGTCCTTTCAAAGTTGTTGGTAAGAGAGGTGGACTTGCTTATCAACTAGAGCTTCCTCCAAATTTCGCAAATGTGCACGATGTCTTCCATGTTTCTTAGCTCTGGAGGTGCTTCAAGACTCCAGAGCGGACCATTGACCTCCAAGACATTGATCTCCAAGAAGACCTCTCTTATCGTGAGCATCCAGAGGCAATTCTCAAAGAAACCGAGCGTAAGACTCGTAACAAATCTATCAAGTTCCTCAAGGTGAAGTGGTCTCATAATTCTGACAAATAAGCTACTTGGGAACGTGAGGACCTTCTCCATTCCGAATTTCTGGAGTTCTTTCGTTCCTAGATCTCGGGTCGAGATCCTCTTGTAGTGTGGGAGAGTTGTGACATCCTAAGTGCTGTCCCTACCTTTTTTGGCATGTATCTTATATGAACCTTGTTGTCATGAGTTTAATGATATGAGTTGAACCTTGTTATGCCATGTCTTGTTCATGCATTCATGCATCATGCATCATACCATTCATCATGCCATGCCTTATTTGTGATGTGACCTTGTTGTGGTTGGGTGTGTCCTTGTGTTTGTGTGATGTGGTTTGAGTGTATGTGGTGCAACTCTCCTTCTTCTTCCCCTCTCTTTTTATTTCAAGAAAACCCAACCAAATACCCTCTTTATTCCCTTGTCATTTTATTAACAGATTCTACTTGCTATTTAAATTGTTTTAAAACGTTCAAGAGGTAGCCTATTATGTTTTATAAATTATGAGTGTGGTTCTTTTGTTGTTTGAGTTAATATGCATGTGAGGTTTAAATAACGAGGGGGCTGTTATTTTAAAAACTATTTAAAATACTCGCTTCAAAAATCCCCTTGACAATTTTATTAAATAGTTCTCATATTCTTTTAGTCAAAAGTAATTTTGCCTTATCAAAGTTCCTTCTGATTTTCTCTAGGAGTTTTCCTTTTTCTTGCTGTTTTATTAAATAGGAAACCCTCTGTGTTTTCTTCTCTATGTGAGAGAGGAAGAGCTGGGCCGATCCTCCCTGCGCGGCCCAGCCCAGGCGCCAAGCGGCCACCTACTCCGTTTCTTCTCTGTCAGGTAGCAGAGAGTGAGCGCCCGCCGTGTGTTCACGGACGCCGAGGAACGCCGTCAGTAGCGAGCCTATTTAGCCTCTCGACGTCCGTGCCTTTCCCCCCAGGGTTCCCTCTTCTCCTCGTGCCGCCACCGCTCCCCTTCTCCCTCTTTCTCCCCTCTTCTTCCCCCCTTTAGGTAAGTTCAGAGAGAGGTTCAGAGAGCAGCGTCGCCGGTGAGTCTTCAGGTCGTCGTCGCCGCCTCCGGTGACCTACTCGTCGCCATCGGAGATGGTGGGAAGGTTCCTGGTGCCGCCAGCGCTCCGTTCCCGGGGCTAGGGTGGTC
This sequence comes from Hordeum marinum, assembly GCA_022496015.1. NCBI lineage: Eukaryota > Viridiplantae > Streptophyta > Magnoliopsida > Poales > Poaceae > Hordeum > Hordeum marinum. The sequence goes on from CM039673.1 coordinate 484,562,750, forward strand.
CTAGCTCCTCCGTAGCGCCGCTCCGTCGACGCCATCGTCCGCGGTAGAGGAGCTCGTCACCGGGCCGTCTTCTTCCTCTTCTTCCCCTTCATCTCGCCGCGTCCGCGTTCCCACGCCTCCAAAGACCCCCTCGGTGAGCAGCCGTTCCCCCACAACCCCGTCTGTCCCGCAAATCGCCACCGTAGTGATCGCCTCCGCTGTGCCCCGAGCTGGGCAACAGCTCGAGCTCGAGCGCCGTCTTACCGCCGTTCCAGCCGATCCCCGAGACGGGGATGGGTTCCCCTAGGTTCCCGTGCTCCCCGCATGTGATCTTTGTCGCCGGAGATGCCCTGTAGCCGCTGGAGTGGCCGTTGCATTTGCTGTTGCCGTAGGTGTCATTTTCTTCAGATTCGACAGTTAGCGTGCTCATGTGTGTGTACTAGTGGGCTAGTTTCCCCTTTCTGTCGAGAACCGTAGCGTAGCGTAGTGGTGTGTGTGGGGGGAGACGACCAGGGGTCATGGGTTCGAGCCCGAACCCCTTCCACCCTTTTTCTTCCTTTTGTTTTATTTTTTTCTCTTTTTCTATTGCATGTATACGTGAGTATGTGCAACCTTCATGTGTAGGGTGTTTTGTTTTGTTTTCTGTTTGTATGTATGTGTAGAGTGGTGTATGCGTATGTGTATTGCATAGAGTGTGTGTGCATTTATGCTTGCTTGGTGGTGTGTGTGTGTGACACACATGCATATATATGTGTGCATATATGTGTGTGTGATGAACACCCACACACCTAGGGCTTTGTGTTCATGAGTGTATGTGCCATGTGCACTTGTGCATGTGGTTGTGTGTATATGCCCATATGCATTGTGCACTTGTGCATATGTGTGAGTGTGGTGAACACCCACCCTCATAGGTGGTGTGTTCATGGGTGTGGTTGTGCTCATATGCCCTTAGGCATATGGAGCCAGCTGTGTGCATGCTTGTGTAGTGTGTGAGTGTAGAGTGTGTGTGTGTGGGTGACAAGTGGGTTCTTCCCCCTCTTGCCATACACTTTGTTTTGGTTTATGCCATGTTTTGTAGGAGTTATTAGATCATTTCCATTTTAAGAAAAGATTCCAAATCTGGTTAGGCCCATTTGTGATCTTGTCCATTTAGAGTAAGTTTTCACTTATGAGAGTGGTGTTGATTTTGCTAGTGCAGTTCTTGACATGTTGCTTCACATGAATATATGGGTATGACACATGATTTTGGGGTAGAAAGATTCAAGGAATCCAATGGTGCAAGTAGATTTCACTTTTGAGCAAGTTTATAAAACTGTCATTTTCTGCTGAGATGCTACTTGTCATTTTTGCATGATTTAATCCATGCTTGCTTTGGGGCATGTGCCAACTAGGAAGTGCTAGTGTTTTATTCCTATTACGCCGTGGTACTTTTGTTTGACATGAGAATCACCCATATAAGTGGGAAACTTGCTGCAAAGTAGCTAACTTAATGTTGCTGTTTTCACCATGCTGAATATTTCTGTCTGAGAATCTGCTGTTATTTTTGTGCCATGTAGAGTGGTTGCCATCTTGTGATATGTTGAGAATTAGCCGAGGCTCAGTGCTAGTGTTTTGAAGTAGATGTTGTCTACTACCATCCTGTTAATTTTCATGCCATGAGGTGGTCTCTAACACCATTAGTTGCTGCTGTCAACATCCTACCAGATTAACTCAGATTCCAGAAAACTGTTATTTTCATGAAGTCCCAGAAATCCGTTTCATCATGCCAACTTGTGAGCTTCATGCTTATTGATGTGTGCCTCCTTTCCAGATTGTGTAGTTGGATGAGTTGATAAGCATATTATGTAGTTTCTGCTAATGCCTTGTTTGTGGTTGTAGGATTCCTGTAGCTCAAGTTATTGGCTATGGAAGTTGCTATGTTGCCGTTTTGTGGCAGATTGTTCGTTTTATTGTTTTGTGACTTGTGGGAGCTATACTCCATGGAATTGCTTGATCTTTGGCTCTATTATGGTTGGTATTTCATTGCCTAACCAGTGGCTACCTTGGAATGCCAAGGAATAGCCCAGGTCTTTCTTGTCTTGAGTTTTGCTTCGTATCTTGTCGTGAGCGTATCGTGAGAACCGTAACTCCGTTTCTTACGTTCTTCATATGCATTTTTATCGTTTTTGCATGATGCATACATATTTTCCATGTTCATGCATGTCTAAATAACTTAACATAATGTTCTGTCCAGATTCATTAATAACCAATCCTTTGCATGCGAAACATGACTAGTTAGGATGCCATGTTAAAAACTCTTCAAATAAGCATGCATCATTCTTGTTTGTGCATTGCACCTTGGTTGTTTGTTTATTCTTGCTGTTTATTTTGGGTAGACGCGAACGTTGAACCTGAGTACAAAGAGCCAGGCGAGTACAACTACGAGGATCTTGCTATTTGTTGCACTGAAGAACCAGCATGCAAGATGATCGTATCCGGATCCCGATACTATTTTCGCTTGCTAGTGTCTTGCTCTTATCGTTACAATTGCACTACCTACCACTTGAATGCTAGACTCCTAATTTCCATGATAGCCTTTAACCCTCCACATCCTAGCAAACCTTTGATTGGCTAAGTTACCGCTGCTCAGCCCCTTTTATAGCGTTCTTAGTTGCAGGTACAGGTTGTTCCATGTGATAACATGGATTTGGCATATCACAATATTATCTGTTATTTAATTTAATGCACATATATATCTGGTATTGGTGGAAGGCTTGGCCTTTTGCTAGGTGTTTTGTTCCATTGTTACCGCCATAGTTCTTGTTACCGGTGTTATGTTTCCATACTTTGTGCTCCTAACATACTCGGGGTTGTTATGGGGAACCCCTTGTCTATTCGGTTAAAATTAAAACTTGTCTGGCAAGACCCAACATTGGTACTACATTTTCTTAACAACTTAATAAAATTTGCATAGGGCTTTGCAACCCCGTGGATTAATCAACAACCCGGGCCAGTGCTCCTCATGAGTGTTGGTCCAACCCAAAGAAACTTATTAACGCCACCCGGGGCAACTAGGTGATTGGCGTGGTAACCATCGCTCATCCGTCGTGTCCTGAGAACGAGATACACGGCTCTTATCGGGTTCGTCGACACGTTGGGTGGTCTTGCTGGATTTGTTTTACCTTTATCGAGTGTCTTGCGTGAGGACTCTGACTTTCTTCGGGTTATCTCGAGGTGTTGGAATTCCTTTGGAGTTACCTATGATGATCACGAGATCCGTGGTCGAGGCTATTCTTGTGGAGTGTGGTTAATTTGTGATGGACTAGTTGGAGCACCCCTACGGGTCAAATCTTTCGGAAAGCCGTGCCCGCGGTTATGTGGCAACTTGGATATTTGTTTAACACCCGGTTATAGTAAACTTGAAGTAAACTCTAATAAAATACACCAACTGTGTGAGTAACCGTGATCGTCTCTGCTCGTGAACATGATCCGAGGGAGAACACGGTGGGGTTATGATTGACGTAAGTAAGTGTTCAGGATCTCTTAGAGGTCACTCTAGATTCGATCGTTCATCGTAGGCCACATAATTATCTTCATGTTACGTAAGTTTAGCCACCATACATGCTTAGGGCTGCTGCAAGTTAAACACATACCCCATCCCAAACTTTAATCTTGAATAGTCTCGGTACCCGGGTGCATTATTGATGAGTCCTTGTGGCTCACAGATTACTACAACACTCCAGGTATAGGTACAAATGAGTTCGTGCAGGATGATCTGACGCAACTCCAGTGGGAATATGACGAGGAAAGGGGCATGATGTATGTGACTTATCCGGATGAGTAGAGGACCATGGTCGTGATCTTTGGGATAGCGAGATAGTATCATTTGCATCTGTTTTTATCTTTTGATTTCGTCCGTAGGCGGACCCTGTCTTCATCTTGATGTTTGAACTCTTGTGTGGAATTGTAATTTAGTATGTGGCAAGTGTAAGCCAACTTGTATACTCATCTCCTCTGTAATGTATGATGTAATGATGCTATACTTGCGAATGGCAAGATGTGCCTCTATCCCTTGCGAGGCCCTTGTGCCTTAATATGGATAGGCACGCATCTTGGGCGTGACAGCAGCTTGGTGAGGAACCCGGGTCCCGTCGTCGACCCGAAGCTTCTTTGGTGGCATTCGCATGGGCCACTTTTGGTTCGGAGGCACCTGGCCCCACCAGAGGTGGTACATCGCCGTGTCAGGGAGGAGGACGAGCACGTCCGTCGGTACATGGATGCGTTGGACATTAGGTTCTCCAATACTTGGCAGGTTCTTCCGGGATCTCACCCGAGCTATGATCCTTTCATAGTTCCTTCTCTTTGGGTGTCCACACAAGAATGGAAAAAGTCAGCAAAGGGATATCGACAAGGAGTTACTTTTGTCAATGAAAAAGCAAAATATGTGCTTTGGACCGAGCTGCTATCACATTTCACACTACCAGAAAACTTAACAGATGCATATTTGAATAAAGTCAGAAACTATGCTCTTAAAAAGATGGCGGTCGCATTCAACACCTTCAAGAAAAATGCATGGGCTGCGTACGTCAAAGCAAACAAGATGACTCCAAAATTCGAGGGAGCACTGGTGAAAGCAAAAGATCACTGGGACGATTTCGTGAAGTTCAAGGAATCGGAAATAGCTAAGGAACAGTCAAGAAAGAACAAGATTAATGCTGCGAAAAAGGAGTGGCACCATACTCTGGGGGAAAGTGGCTACCGGATGGCCCTGCCTAAGTGGGATAAATCCAAAAAAGATATGATTAGTGTAGAGGTCACTCCAGTTACAATGACCTGGCCCCCGAGGTGCAGGACATGGTTTTACGCGCATGTGGGGAAGTTGGACCCAAAGACAGGGGATATTATGGTGAAGGCAAGTCTTCAAAAAGTGATAGATGAAATTGTGATGAAAATATAAGAAGCTCGAACGGGGGTGTTCATGCCCAACAGAGAGGACGACGAGCTTACGCACGCCCTGAATAATCCTAAACACCCGGGAAGAACATGAGGCGTGGGTGTTGTTCCGTGGTTTGAGGGGTTTGCGGGTTGGAACAACGACTACATAAGCCGTGCGAGAAATAAGATGCAGGAGGCGCAGAAGAAGAAGGAGGAAGCACTCCACCTTGAAGGCCTCGAATCAAAGCACCTGGAGTTGGAATCCAGAGTCAGGCGGTAGTAGGAGCAGATCGACTCACTCAGCCAGGAAAGGGCATCTCAGCGGCAGCATGAGCAGACCGATCCATCATTGGATACCAACATCCCATCTATGCCGAGAAGCAGCGTGGGTTCCGCCCCAGCCGATATCGATGATGATGCACTAATAGCTAGGTACCCTGTGGATGATATCAAAGACATGACTAACTGTGAGCTACACATGAAAGTGAAGAACTTATCCATGAAGGTGGCGGACGACTATGCTTTAGCAAACCCCAGAAGCAACCTTCCATTGCAATCCCATTCCAGGTGGCTATGCTCATGTCGGGGTTGATGAAGTGATGCCAGCATATCATGAGCTACAACTTGACATTCCCGGAGGTGACGAGGAGAGAACACTGGGAGAGGCCATACATCGTATCATTCTATGGAAAAATGATTGCATCGTCTTTCCAAGGCCACCGACTCCTCCTCCTCCAAGTCCACTGCCACGTCAGTCGACTCCGACCCCTCCTCCAAGTCCGACATGACGTCAGCCAACTCCTCCTCCTCTAAGTCCAGCACCGCGTTAGCAGACTCCTCCTCTAGGTCCAGCATCGGGTCAGCCGACTCCTCCTCCTCCAAGTCCGGTACCGCGTCAGCCGACTCCTCCTCCTCCAAGTCCGGTACCGCGTCAGCCGACTCCTCCTCTAGGTCTGGCACGGCGTCAGCATGCTCCGGCGACTCAGCGTGCTACGTCACCGAAGCAACAACGGAAGAGAGAGGCCGCAACTACGAGGACTAGAGGTACAACAAGCAAGAAATTCAAATATGGTCCAAGCAGCCCGAAGCCTCTTCCGAAGTTGCCTTACCACCTGACCGACGAGGAACTCGACAACGTAGTGGATGCCCATTTGAAGGCCCATTTTGGACCAAAACAGCCCCAGCCGCCAAAGGAGAAAGTACCTGAGCATGTCTCACAACACTTCATTGATATGGCTCAACCGGCTCAGAAGGACATCGACTATGTGCGGTCTATCAAGAAGTCACATCTTGCAAGAAAAAAGTAGTCGAGCTCGAGCTCGAGCTAAGGAGTTGGTAAAAAAAGCGGGAAAACTATCCCCCAGCCGGGAGAACAGGCAGTGCAATTGATCCCCCCGCTCATTGTACAAACACCTATGAGTACCACCGGTCAGCGAGAAGAAGTAACCGAAGAGCATATTAGGATGGTTGAAGAGGCCGGTGTCACTATTGAACTACTCCTAGGCCTTGAGGAAATGCCCGTGCTTAAAGAGACAGAAGTAAAATATCAATATGCCCGCGGCAAACCTCTGGTCAAGCCTGAAGATTTCAAGCTTCTACCAATGAGAATGTATGAATTGAATATGTGGTACATGCAAATAACAACAAATAACAATGAAGAGTCCTTCATGGTGAGAGTCCAAGAGAGGCATTACTTCCATAAAATGGATGTGTGGATTCATTATGCAGAGTTGTTCCAGTTATTCAATCAAGACGCACTCGACTAATCTTTAGTCAGTTGCTATTGTCTGTAAGTGATATCTCTTGCTAGTTGTGCTCTCGTTCATTACCTAGAATTATTCTCACTTTATTCGTTTCTGTGGTATTGTGCAGAATGAAGATGCAAGAAATGAATCAAGCTGGACGCTATGGTGTTGGGTTCATAGACCCAAATACGATTAATCAAAAGATGTGGGAAACTTCACATACGAGAAAAGACACAGAGAAAAAAATGCTAGATTTTTTGATCTATCTAAACACCCAACCAGAAATACTAATTCCTTACAACTTCGGGTGAGTCTTACTATATATACATATCTTGTACTACGAACTCTATTTTTTGCTTACTAGATGTTAATAAGTGTTGTTGATGAGTTATGCAGTTACCACTGGATCTTGTTAATCATTGAAGTTGACAAGGGATAAGTTGAAGTACTCGACTCGCTATTAAAGGATGCATCCGAATACGCAATCGTGAAGGGGCTGCTTGACAGGTAATTTCAGTCATTATCGCACTATGTCGGCCTCTATAATTACTTCATTTCCTGATATCAACTAGTTAATAACTCATTTATTCATTTTCTTTGCCGGCGGGCAGGGCTTGGGCCAAGTTCATCAAACAGGTCCCAGGCAACTGGGCACCACAACTGAAATGGACGCGATCCAAGGTAATTAAGTACTACTAGCTAGCTAGCTACGTCCGTGCATCTCTTTAATTATAGTTTCAATACCATTATCATGCTTGATTAATTATTATCTGATTGAATTTTATTCTCGTAAAGTGCATGATGTAAGAGCAGGGGACTAGTTTATGCGGATGCTATATTTGCGAGTACATTCGTATGATCACGTCTGAAAGGAGCAAAAACGAAAGAAATCTTTGGATACGTTTGTCAGAACACTATCCATAATTTTTTTATCATGATCTAGCTAATATATATACACACAACTAATATATTCATCTTGATCTCCATCTTGTAGCCGACGGAGGTGCGGGGCCAGGTCATACCAGAGGCTCGGGTACGAGCAATTCAAGAGGAATTATCTGGATTTCTGCTCGACCAGGTAATAGATCCCAAAGGAGAATAACATTACAAGATTCACATGGACGACGATTAGTTGGATTTCTACGGGGCCTGCATATATATATGTAATGATCCTCAAATTGTAGGAGAAATTGTATATATATATAGTCATCGTACTAGCAAGTCGATGATATATATATATATATATATATATATATATATATATATATGATCGCGGTTCTACGAGAAATTCTATATATATTTATATATATGCACAACGTGTGTACAGTATGTACGTAGTAGCGTAATATATGTTTGAAATGAAAATTAATTAAATGGAAAACACAAAATTAAAAGGAAAATTAAACCATAATTAATTCATAAACCCCTAAAGAATTAAAAGTAAAAATAAAACAAAACTAAAAAAACTAAATACTTTAAGTCCCGGTTGGTGTTACCAACCGGGACTAAAGGTCCCCCCAGCCCACGGCGCCGTTAACGCTGGAGGGCCTTTGGTGCCGGGCCGTGTTGAACCGGCACTAAAGGGGGGTAGGCTTTAGTCCCCACCCTTTAGTGCCGGTTCGAGAACCGGCAATAAAGGCCCCTACCAACTGCGACAATAGGCCGGTTCTGCACTAGTGGGAACAAGCTCTAGGGTGCTCAAACACCCAAGAGTAATAAGCTTCTCAACTTCTCACATCCACGTATCACCATGGAGAACTCAAACCTATGCACCAAATGCAATGGCAAGGGAACACAGAGTGCCCATTTCCCTCTCTGCCAAATCCCACCACAACAACTAATGCTATGAAGTAAAGTGAGAGGAAGAACGAAGAAGAACATGGAGAACTCCAAGATCTAGATCCAAGGGATTCCCCTCACATAGAGGAGAAAGTGATTGGTGGAAATGTGGATATAGATCTCCTATCTCTTTTCCCTCAAAAAGGAGCAACGATCATTGGAGGGATTGAGAGTTAGCAAGCTCTAAGAAGGTTAACAATGGGGGGGGGGCAAAAATGAGCTCAAAAGATGGGGACCATTGGGGAAGAAGACCCCCTTAAATAGGTCCCCACGAATCTGCCCGTTATGTGCAGAATAACATAGCAGTGGTACAACCTCTATGCTCGCCGGTACAACCGGTAGTACCAATTATACCGGAACAACCGGCCTACAACCGCCCAAGAACCGCTCTAAAACAGAACCTAGTCCGGTGGTAGAGTGGTACATGGACGGTACAACCTCCAGACCAATTCTAGAGCGTTACAACCGCTCCAAGCACCAGTTGTACCGCTCGACCGATACAACCTCTCCGTGTAAAACAGGTAAGACAAAAATAGCCATAACTTTCACATACGAGCTTCGAATTGAGCAAACTCAATCTTGTTGGATAGCACACGAGAAGTACTATCCAAACAATGAATGGTTACAGCAAGAATAGGTAGTAATGCCAATGATATAGATATGTGAAACCTCTATGAATGAAGAACCAACAGAAACTCCAACATCTAAAACATCATAGAAGATGCATATGGACTACATTTTCGATGAACTCGAGCTTGTCAAGAAGATGACCATAAGCTCTAAAGCTCACAAAGAGAAATGCCAACCAAGAACCAAGAAAGAGGATGATGCCAAGAATGCAATGGTTTGAGCTCTCAATGAATCGATCAAGCTACTCACCGGAGATCCCCTTGATAGTATTACTATCGATCCTATAACCCGGTCTCCCAACTACCAGCATGAGATTGGTAAAATAGAAAACCCTATCAAGGTTAAACCTTTGCCTTGCGCATAGTCCACTTGAGCTAGATGATGACGATCTTGTCCTCCTCAAGATGGACCACCTTTCTTGATTGCACCGGCTCAATGAATACAAGTAGATTACTCCCCCATACTCCACTATGGGCGACCCACTCTTCGGCACATCTTCACAAGTCTATTGTCACCACAATGGACAGCAAGCTTAAAGCATGATCTCTCCATGACGCTTCACTTGAACTTGCACACCACAACCTTGTTGACGATCACCACTTGATGTCATCCTCCATGGGAATATACCTAACCCCACAAAGAACTCTCACGTAGACCATTGGTTAGTACAAAAAAGCGCAATGGACAATGCTTACCATACCATGGGATCACTTGATCTCTCTCGGTACATCTTTTATGCTTTGTGTGTTGATCAACTTGATTCACTCTTTGAATTAATCTTGATCAACCTTGTTTCTTATCTTCTCTCTTCATAAAGATGATGTCTTGACGGTAAACATGAATGTTCACACAATCTTCTTCTTCAAGATATGCTTGCAATAAGCTCAACTATCACATGACCAATCTTTGGACAAGTCCTTGAATACCAAGTTGGCCACCATATAAACTCCTTGAAACAAACACATGTACTTCAAGAAGTGCCTATGGACAAATCCTTCGAATATAATTTAAGGGATCACTTGATCCCTCTCGATCTTGTACCCTTTGTGTGTTGATAAACTTGATTCACTCTTTGACTTAGTCTTGATCAACCTTGTATCTTATCTTCTCTCTTCATAAAGATGATGTCTTGATGGTAAACATGAATGTTCACACAATCTTCTTGTTCAAGATATGCTTGCAATAAGCTCAACTCTCACATGACCAATCTTTGGATAAATCCTTGAATACCACCTTGGTCACCATATAAACTCCTTGAAACCAACACATGTACTTCAAGAAGTGCCTATGGACAAATACTTCGAATATAACTCAAGGCAACCATTAGTCCATAGGGATTGTCAACAATTACCAAAATCACACATGGATAAATATGCTCTAACAACCTCCCCCATTTTGGTAATTGATGACAATCACTTTCAAGAGAGTTTATATAAGGAAATAAGCGCAACCAAGCACACCCATGCAAAGCAACAATAAATAATGCATATGCATGGGTATGAGATGCAAATGCTTAAGAATCAAAAGCAAAACTCCCTAAACAACTCCAAACGAAACTATCTAAACTTCTCCCCCATTTGTAACGATTGCAAAAATGGGCGAAAAGCTTAGAAAGCCAATATAACGGGTGTTCCTCCAAAAGGTGTGTATTTCTAAAAATACGAGTGCAATGAGATACACATATCTAGTGATAACTAGTTGGACGAAAACAAACTATACTGAGAACCCGAAGATTGCAAAAAGGATCGTATGGCACAAAGACATACAACAGAGTGAAGCAAGCAGTCAAAACATACCAATTGGATCACACAATCACATGATCATACGAGTCACATGAATAAAAGATATTATGATATGGGAAAAGGAGTGTGTTAAAGAAACTAGAGAAGCTCCCCATTATTTATGCACTATTAAAAATGTTTTGTATTTGAATACAAGTGCACAAGATAGGATCATGACTCCCCCAAAATCAATAGAAACACACAACAAGTGGAAGCAAGTAGATAAGACATAAGCATAGTACTTGCACCAAACATATGGTTGATCAACATTAAAAAGAGGTAACTTAAGAATAGGATCAATCAAAATGATGTGTGTGAGTCATGGCAAAGCACTTGATATAAGGATGAGAATTAAGCATCAACATAGTCTTGATGAAATGAGACACCAAGTGGAAGACATATCCTCCCCCCCCACGCACACACTACTAGAAAATGGGTTCACAGGCTTACTAATAAACAAATTAAAAACCATAGCTTGTGACAACCCATGGTGAAGATAAGAAATAAAATCCTTGTCAAGAGGAGGGATACCAATCGAAATGGCAAAACCCTCGTCAAGACATGCATGAGGAAAGATAATCTTCACCACCAATGAGTGCATAAAGATGCAAGGATATAAGATCCGCACTCAAGACAAATTCTTTCACAAAACCACCAAAAAAAGGAATGCAATGGTGGTCGTGAAAGAAAACAGGATATCAACTAGAGATGTAACTTCTCTCATGTGTATAAGATTCTAGGTAGAAGACAATCATGCTGACATATATATATATATACACAAAGAAGTATGTACACACGAAATAGTTACAAGAAGGAACGAGCAAGATATCCAAAAGGAAGTCATGAATATACCCGTAAGATCTTTGCTTGAAAGCATATCACAAGGCCTAATATTTTCTTAATGTACATAAATGAACTCCCAACTCACGAACATCAGACACATCACAACTAGCAACAAGAGATCATCGTTGGGATGCTTTGAGAAAGGAAATAAGTATCACAAGAATGAATTAAGAAATTTATTCCATGATGCAACCTACAAAAGGTTGAAAGCAAGAAATGTATGCATGAAGTAGATACTTGTTACCGAGATAGCATTGGATTGATGTAGAAGATAATGATTCATCGATCATCCTAACTTGGCTCCAATAAGCACATGGTGTCAACACCTTCCTTGTAAGTGAGCCGAGCGTCCAATGTATCTCCACGTGTTCCTAGAACAACAACACAAACAAAGTGGTACCCAAACTCATTGGGACCAAAGAGTTAGTGGACCAACTACATAGGACAAACTCCACATAACTATGTGCATATAGTTATGAAATTGAATTTCATGCACACTTTAGCCAATTTGTGACATAGTGGAGTTTCCCCTATATGTTAGGTCAAAGAGAGAAATCATGCCAAAGAAAGTACATATTAGTAATATGCATGCTCAAGACTTTCAAGAACCAAATCAACACATAGTTGATAAGATATGAAAAATCGAGGTATCAAGTGAAAGTAAGATACCCAACAAAAAACTATCACTTGAAGGATACCAATTAAAAGATACATCATGGAATGAGATATCCATATGCCAAAGAGAATGAAACAAGATACCAATACAAGGAAAACAAACAAGAGGTATCAAGTTCCCAAAAGAGATCTAGGTTCCAAACAAACCAAGCCCTAGACAAGTTTTCATGATGGCACAAAGTACCAAAAATGAAAAAGTTTTAACTTCCACCAACACGAACTTGGGATCAAAAGGTTTTATGATAAACGCATAAAGAGAGTGTTCTAAAGAAAACAGGATAGCTCCTCCAAGACATGTGCATTATATAGAATTTGCATTTGAATACAAAATGCACAAGATGAGATCATCACTTTCCCTATATCTATAGAAACACTAGACATGCCAAAAAAATTCACAAGAGGCAAGGAAGACAAACGATAAACAAAATCCAATGTAAAGATGATTAGCAATTTCTAGCACTTAAAAGGAATACCAATTGTCAAAGGACAAGAAGTATTTGGAAATAATTCCCATTGGTAGATTGCAAATAGATCCAACATCACCTTTACTCCTAAATCACAAGCAAATGACACTTGTAGAGCTAACATGCCACCTAGGAACAAGATAAATTATAATATCAACTCTAAGTGGCAATATCTCAAATGTACACATTCTCTGGGCTTATATTATGCACATAGCATATTACTCCCCCATAATGTGGTAACCCAACATTATTAACACGTGGCAAATGAAATCCAACAAGATTTGATTAATGGACCATTTAGAATTTAAATTTCTCATGAGAAGACATACCACATAGAAGTCAGATAATCTTGTAATATCAACACTAAGTGGTATTCCTCATGTACACACATTTTTAGGATCATGAACTGCAGAAAGCACATCACACCCCCAAAATGGGATAATCCATTAATCTCTCAAAAGAGCCAACTAAGGTACAAACAAGATGCAAAAAAGGCTCAACACAAGTCTCACACATACAAGACGTGCAACCCACCATACATATTTGATTACTCAAGATAAACAAGTAGGAAGCACAACATATATAAATACATGCAAGGTACAAAACCACAACATGCAAAGGGGCAAGTAACTAACAATGTATTAAATTTAAGTACAAGTTATGGCAAGGAGGAACATTGGTTATAATATAGAAACCTGATGACCCAAATGACCTGGCTTGAGACAATATGATTGATGAAGACCCCTTAATTCTTCATAATGTAGCCATGTCTCCGATGCCCTTCAATAATACCTATTGATCAAGTTTTTTGCTTGTTGGTCCCCAATCAAGTTGGGTCCTAAGAGGTTAGTCACAATAGGCTTGGCTACCCAAATGATTTTTTTCTTAACACCACTTTGAGTACAAACACATTTGGCAAACACATTGCCAATCTTATCTTTCCCAAGAGAATAGATATCATCAATAATGATTGGGTTGGATAACTTACCTTTCGTGCAAGAAGAAGAGAAGTGACCCTTCTCATGACATAAGTAGCAACATATACCCTTTACTTTCTTCTCAATTGATTTCTCAACTTGAGGAGCGGTGACTTGGGTATTATTTGGAAGAGGCCTTTCTTCAACATGTGGTTGAGCATGAGATTGAACCTGCGGCCGCTTCCCTTGTTGCGTGTTACTTTGAGGCTTCTTTTTCAATGAACAAGATCTAATGCTATGGAGGAAAGTGAGAGGAAGAATGAAGAAGAACACGAAGAACTCCAAGATCTAGATCCAAGGGGTTCCCAATCACATAGAGGAGAAAGTGATTGGTGGAAATGTGGATCTAGATCTCCTCTTTCTTTTCCCTCAAAAAGGAGCAAGAATCATTGGAAGGATTGAGATTTAGCAAACTCTAAGAAGGTCAACAATGGGGGCAAACACGAGCTCAAAAGATGGGGACCATTGGGGAAGAAGACCCCCCTTAAATAGGTCCCCACAAATCTGCCTGTTCTGTGTAGAATAACATGGGAGTGGCACAACCTCTATGCTCACCGGTACAACCGGTAGTACCGATTATACCGGAACAACCGGCCTACAACCGCCCAAGAACCGCTCCAAAACAGAACCTAGTCCGGTGGTAGAGTGGTACATGGCCGGTGCAACCTCCAGACCAATTCTGGAGCGGTACAACCGCTCCAAACACCGGTTGTACTGCTCGACCGGTACAACCTCTCAGTGTAAAATAGGTAAGACAAAAACAGCCATAACTTTCGCATACGAGCTCCGAATTCAGCAAACTCAAGCTTGTTGGATAGCAGACGAGACGTACTATCCAAACAATGAATGGTTATAGTAAGAAGAGTTAGTAATGCCAATGATATAGATCTGTGAAACCTCTGTGAATGAAGAACCGACAAAAACTCCAACATTGAAAACATCATAGAAGATGCATATGGACTCCGTTTTCGATGAACTCGAGCTTGTCATGAAGATGACCATAAGCTCTAAAACTAACCAACAGAAAAGACAACCAAGAACCAAGAAAGATGATGATGCCAAGAATGCAATGGTTTGAGCTCACAACGAATCATACGATCAAGCTACTCACTTGAGATCCCCCTTGATAGTATGACTATTGATCCTATAACCAGGTCTCCCAACTACCAGCATGAGATTGGTAAAATAGAAAACCCTATCAAGGTCAAACCTTTGCCTCGCGCATAGTCCACTTGAGCTAGATGATGACGATCTTGTCCTCCTCAAGATGTACCACCTTTTCTTGATTGCGCCGGCTTGATGAAGACTAGTAGATTGCTCCCCCATACTCCACTATGGGCAAGCCACTCTTTGGTACATCTTCACAAGTCCATTTCCACCACAATGGATGGCAAGCTTCAAGCATGATCTCTCCATGATGCTTCACTTGAACTTGCACACCACAACCTTGATGACGATCACCACTTGATGTCATCCTCCATGGGAATATACCTAACCCCACAAATATTTCTCACGTAGACCATGGGTTAGTACAAAAAGTGCAATGGACAATGCTTACCATACCATGGGATCACTTGATCCCTCTCGGTACATCTTGTATGCTTTGTGTGTTGATCAACTTGATTCACTCTTTGACTTAGTCTTGATCAACCTTGTATCTTATCTTCTCTCTTCATAAAGATGATGCGTTGACGGTAAACATGAATGTTCACACAATCTTCGTCTTCAAGGCGTGCTTGCAATAAGCTCAACTCTCACATGGCCAATCTTTGGATAAATCCTTGAATATCACCTTGGTCACCATATAAACTCCTTGAAACAAACACATGTACTTCAAGAAGTGCCTATGGACAAATCCTTCGAATATAACTTAATGGATCACTTGATCCCTCTCGGTACATCTTGTACGCTTTGTGTGTTGATCAACTTGATTCACTCTTTGACTTAGTCTTGATCAACCTTGTATCTTATCTTCTCTCTTTATAAAGATGATGTCTTGACGGTAAACATGAATGTTCACACAATCTTCTTCTTCAAGACATGCTTGCAATAAGCTCAACTCTCACATGACTAATCTTTGGATAAATCCTTGAATACCACCTTGTTCACCATATAAACTCCTTGAAACCAGCACATGTACTCAAGAAGTGACTATGGACAAATCCTTCGATTATAACTCAAGGCAACCATTAGTCCATAGGGATTGTAAACAATTACCAAAACCACATATGGAGAAATATGCTTTAACAATAGGACATAGGCACCAGGAGGTGTTCCCGACATGACCGTTACAAACTTTTTTACTTAAAATTAACTAGGCATCAATTATATCCAAACCTATAAACTTGTGGCCACCTTTGGCAACACATACAAAGCACCTCAAGTGTTTTCTGGCCTAAAAATACTAATTAACTATTAACTATCTAGCATATGAACCCTAGAAAGTGGCCACACCTTTGCTGTCATTACCATCCGACCTATAAACTATCTACCATATGTACCATAGAATTTAAACAAAGAAGAAGATAGGTAGAGGACGGAGGCTACTTGCGGTGGAGGGGACTCGGAACGATGGAGGGTGTCGATGAAGGTGAGAGGCAGCAGGGCCTCATGACGGTGGTGGACAGCCGAGTCGGAGAAGGGCCGCCACGTGGGGAGGGTCGAGATGGCTGGGGGAGGGCGATCGCGTGGGGAGGGCCTCCACATGGGGAGGGCTAAGACGGGGACGACCGTCGCATGGGGAGGATGATCGGGATGGGGGAGCACCGCGTGAGGGAGAGAGAGGAGAGGGAGAGAGTTAAGAGAGTGTGAGGGCGCCGACATGGGGAAGAGGATACTGGATAAGGTAGGGTTAGAAGTAGCATGACCCTAGAAACGCACTACTGCTAAGTGGGTGCAAGGGATGTGGTCCTGGGTTGGACAAAATAGTAGCACTGGTGCATGTCCAATGTTACTGTTAATTGTAATAGCAATAGCGTTGGTGGGAGACCAGCGCTGCTACTATGGCCAACCGATGGGCGTATGGTGTGGCTCACATAGTAGTAGCACAGGGTGAAAATCCCGACGTTCCTGCTATATATTGTCAGTAGCGCCTTTTTGTGTCCAACATTAGTACTAATTAATAGTAGCATAGGGATTTTAACACGCGTAAATTGTAATGTTCTACCTATAAGATATTTCCTAGTAGTGCATGTCGAGGCCACCACCACCATTGCATAAGTCACCACCACCACCACCCATGCTGAGGCCACGACCTCCATTGTCAAAGCCACCACCAGCTCCAATGTCGAAGCCACCACCACCACCGGCCATAAGATTTTGAACCTCCATCTTCCTCCGGAGCATGATCTCCATTCTTTTCATCTCCCAAAACTCTCTTGCCATTGCATCCATGCGCTCCGAATTCATTATCATGAATTGTCTTCCTCGATGGTCCTCTCCTCCTTCCTCTTTTGTTCCTTTAGGGCGAGCTTGCGCTCCTCTACGACACACCTCTTTTCCCATTTCTCCTCTTTGTGGTTCTCTTTCTTCTCGTCCATGGCAACTTTTGCATCCCAATGCTTGGCTATCATGGCCTCCTTCATCTTCGTCATCTCACCAATTTGCTCTCTCAAAGTGATTGCTTCATACGTTCTCTCCACTCTTGCTTTCTCCTTCTTGTTTCCATCCGGTTTGTCCTTTTTTATTCCTCCTCTTCGTCCATCATCAGTATCATCATCCTCAACCTCCACTTTCACGCCTCTCTTTGGAGGGGATTCTTTGTCCCTCATCCTCCACTTCCCACTATCCCTGAGCCAAAACTGACAATGATGAAGATTTTACGACCAATCCTTTGGAGGGTTTGCTTGCAGTATTCATTGGCGATTCTATCCTACAAGAAAAAGATGAGACAAGTATGAGTTCATAATTTTCCTATGAGCATGACTAGTGACATGAAGATGAAACATGCTCACATAATCATCAATAGTGATGCCACTTGGTGGTGCATTCCATACTTGATCCAAGCATCCGGCCCAACGGGCGCAAGCTTTGTTGATGGTGTCCCAATGCCCTTGAAGGCCCTTCAAGCTCCGACCGGATGGGTATGGCATCATTTGATGAAATTTATCCTCGGTTCTTTGCCAATAGTTGTCGTAGGTTTGATCCTTCCCGACAATGGAGTCAATAGAAATGCTTTCCCATGCTTTCACTAAGCACACATTGTTGGAAATATGCCCTAGAGGCAATAATAAATTAGTTATTATCATATTTCCTCGTTCATGATAATCGTTTATTATCCATGCTAGGATTGTATTGGTCGGAAACTCAGATACATGTGTGGATACATAGACAACACCATGTCCCTAGTATGCCTCTAATAGACTAGCTCGTTGATCAAATATGGTCAAGGTTTCCTAGCCATAGACATGAGATGTCATTTGATAATGGGATCACATCATTAGGAGAATGATGTGATGGACAAGACCCAAACTATAAACATAGCATATGATCGTGTCAGTTTATTGCTATAGTTTTCTGCATGTCAAGTATCTGTTCCTATGACCATGAGATCATGCAACTCACTGACACCAAAGGAATACCTTGTGTGTATCAAACGTCGCAATGTAAATGGGTGACTATAAAGATGCTCTACAGGTATCTCCGAAGGTGTCTGTTCAGTGAGCATGGATCAAGACTGGGATTTGTTACTCCGTGTGACGGAGAGGTGTCTCACGGCCCACTCGGTAATACAACATCACAAGAAGCCTTGCAAGAAAAGTGACTAAAGTGTTAGCCACGGGATCTTGTATTACATAATGAGTAAAGAGACTTGCCGGTAACGAGCTTGAACTAGGTATGGAGATACCGATGATCGAACCTCGGACAAGTAACATACCGATAAACAAAGGGAACATCATATGAGATTAACTGAATCCTTGACATAGAGGTTCAACCGATAAAGATCTTCGTAGAATATGTAGGAGCCAATATGGGCATCTAGGTCCCACTGCTGGTTATTGACCATAGAGGTCTCTCGGCCATGTCTACATAGTTTTTGAACCCGCAGGGTCGACACACTTAATGTTTGGCGATGATATAAGTATAGTTGAGTTGTTATGTTGGTGACCGAAGGTTGTTCGGAGTCCCGGAGGAGATCCCAGACATGACGATGAGCTCCGGAATAGTCCATAGGTAAAGATTGATATATGGGATAATAGTGTTTGGTCTCCAGAAGGGTTCCAGAATTCACCTGAAGGGGTTTTGGATGTTTCCTGAAATGTTCGGGTAAAAGAACACTTTATTTGGGCCAAGGGGTAAAGACCATGAGGCTTTAGGAAGGTGCAAAAGGAGTTTTGGGGAGGATAAGGGCCAGACATCGAGGACCCTGGCGTCTGGTCCTAGAGTCCGAGGAGGACTCTTGCCTTGCGGGCCAACCCGACTTTGAGGAGTCTCTTTCTCCAAGTTTCAACCGCAAGGCTCAACATATAAATAGAGGGGCAGGGCTAGCACCCGGAACACATCAAGAATCCCCAAGGCATGTTTCATCAACCCCGTCCCCTCTAGTTTATCCTCCATCATAGTTTCTGTTGTGCTTGGCAAAGCCCTGCGGAGATTGTTCTTCACCACCACCGTCACCACGCCGTCGTGCTGCCAGAACTCATCTATTACTTCAACATTGCTCGCTGGATCGAGGAGGTGAAGGCGTCATCAAGCTGTACGTGTGTGGAGGTGATGTCCGTCTGGCGCTAGATCGTGATTGGATCGTGGGACGACTTGCGATTTGGATCGCGAAGACGTTCGACTACATCAATCGCATTTCTTAATGCTTCCGCTTAGCAATCTACAAGGGTATGTAGATCCACTCTCCCTCTTGTAGATGCTCATCACAATGGATAGATCTTGCATGTGCATAGGAATTTTTTTGTTTCCCATGCAATCTTCCCCAACAGTGATATCAAAGCTAGGTCTATGAGTAGATGAGATCACGAGTAGAACACAAAGGAGTTTGTGGGCATTGATGCTCAGATTGATTCCTCCCTTGATCTTTTCTTGATTCAATGGTATTGTGGGATGAAGCATCCCGAACCAACCTTACTCGTATGCTTAGGAAAGACCGGTTCCATTGACTGGCATGTGACTTTGTTGCATAAAGATGGCTGGCGGGTGTATGTCTCTCCTACTCTAGTTGGATCGGATTCGACAAAGGCGGTCCTTGAGAAGGTTGAATAGAAATTTGTGTATCACCGTTGTGGTTTTTGCATAGGTAAGAATTGTTCTTGCTAGATACCCGTAGCAGCCACGTAAAACATGTAACAAGAATTAGAGGACGTCTAACTTGTTTTTGCAGGGTATGTTGTGATGTGATATGGCCAATTACATGACGAGATATATGTGATGTATGATATGATCATGTTTTGTATAGAATATCACGACTTGCATGTCTATGAGTATGGTAAACGGCAGGAGCCATAGGGTTTTATTTAATTATTTTCGCCGTTTTTGCTTTACTTTATCACTATGAGTTAGCAATAGTCGTGGAAGCAACAATAGGCACGACAACCTCATTGAGACACGTTGATGGAGATCATGGTTTCATGCCGGTGACGATGGAGATCATGCCGGTGCTTTGTAGATGGAGATCAAAAGCACAAGTTCATGGCCATATCATGTCACTTATGATTTGCATGTGATGTTAATCCTTTATGCACCTTGTTTTACTTAGGACGACGGTAGCATTATAAGGTGACCCCTCACTAAAATTTCAAGATAAAATTGTGTTCTCCCCAAGTGTGCCTTGTTGCGAAAGATCGTCGTGTCGAGATACCACGTGATGATCAGGTGTGGTAGACTCTACGTTCACATACAACGGGTGCAAGCCTGTGTTGCATGTACAGAACACTCAGGTTAGACTTGACGAGCCTAACATGTACATACATGGCCTCGGAACACAAGAGACCGAAAGGTTGAACGTGAGTCATATAGTAGATATGATCAACATGGAGATGTTCACCATTGACACCACCTCATCTCACATGATGATCGGAATTGGGTTGGTGAATTTGGATCATGTAGCACTCGGTTGACCGGAGGGATGTCAATTTGAGTGGGAGTTCTTAAGTAATATGATTAACTAAACTCCTTATCATGAACATAGTCTAAAGTTGTCTTTGCAAAATTATATTGTGGATCAATAGCTCACGCAGTAGCTCCCCTGTGTTTTTAATACGTTCGTAGAGAAAATAGAGTTGAAAGATAATGGTATCAATTATGCGGACTAGGTCTATAAATTGAGGATTGTCCTCATTGCTGCATAGAAGGTGTCACAACCCTAATCTCTTTATGATTGCAAGAGCATTCATGCATGCATTTTTATTTTCAAATGAAGATGAAATGAGGAATGATCAAGCCTCATAATTCAATTTTTTTTCAAATAAGCACTATAAAAAAAGTGTTTCAAACAATTCCAAGAAAATGTTCGTGGCTCTCTAATAAAATATTGGACTCAGGTAAAATGCCACCCAATATTTTATGGATCACAGAAATATTTTATATTGGGCTTTAGCATTAATTTAACCCTATTTGCATTGGACTTATGTTTATCATATATATATAATATAAGTTCAACAACCTTGAAATTAATTATGTGGCACTAATAAATTATACCTAGCTCATATAATAAATTCCAAGATTTTATAAATTGGTTGGATATTTATTTTGAGCCAAACAAAATGATAGAAATAAAATAAAAAAACAGAACAGGAAATAAAGAAAGAGGAGAAAAGCTTACCTCGCACGCAGCCCACGAGGAGGCCCAGCCCACCAGGGGCAGCCTCGTCTTCTTCCTCCTGCTAGAAGGCAGAGGACAAGCAGAGGACAGCGCTCGCGGCGGTGGCGCCACGCCACCTACCTGCCTGGCCCTCCCGTTGCGCTGGCGAGCGGGATGATCCCGCCAGGGTCGCGTTGGCCCCCTCCCCTCTCCATTTTTCACCTGGCCCTCCCTTCTCCTCCTCTGCCGAGCGTCGCCGTAGTCACCGCTCGCCGCTGTCATAGCCTCCGACCTCCCCTCGCCCCTCTGCCGTGCCCCTGAGAACCGCTGCGGCCCCCTAGTTCTCCCCGTGGCGCCAGAAGAACCTGGGAGCCCGTCGAAGCCGCCATCATGGTCATCTTCAACCTCTAGACCCGCCGAAGCTCCGTCGCCGATTTTGCCGTAGCCGGGACGTCCTCGAGCCGCTGAGCCGCCTGCAGCCCCCTTTGTGAGCATGCCGTCCTTCTCCCTCTCTCCCCCGGTCTCCCCGTGCTCTCTAGCGTCCTTCCCGACATGGCCATACAGCCGCCACCGCGGAAGAGCTCTCCGGCGAGACCTCCGACGACCCCGAGGCCCCCCTGACCAGCCCACTCGACGCGGTCGAGCACGGGCTTCACCCCAGTGCTCTCCACATGTTGATCCGAGCCCCCTAGCAACTTTTGGCGAACCTCCACCGTGTCGGATGGTCGCCGGCAACCACCCTCCGGCCGGTGCTGACGTGGCCAGCCGATTAGCCACTAACCCCCCTCCCTAATTAACCCACAACCACTGACAATGGGCCCTAGAAGTGGGTCAAATCCCGGTCAACTGGGGATTAGCCCCTGACACTAACATGAGGGCCCCACACTATCAGGTTTGACCTGCCCTGGCCTTTGACTGGCTGACGTCATGATGACGTCGGCCTGACGCATTAAAAGAATTTCTAGAATTAAATTAATTCATAAAATTCTAGAAAATCATATAAACTTCAAAAATTCATAGAAAATAACCTGTAAGTCAGATTAAAATATTTATATATGAAAATTTATCAGAAAAATCCAATGAATCTAATGGTGGCATTTTCATACATGTTAGACCAATCTAAATAGTCAAACTTGGACATTTTGTTCAAAACACAATAGGTCACCTCACTTTTGGATTTAAATTTGACTTTAGGTTCAAACCATCTTTATTTAATATGATGGTAGATGCATTCGCCCAAACCAGTACCATATTGATATGCTATTATTATGCATCATTGTCCAGCATTTGCCTTGTTTAAATTGTACCTTGTTTGGTCTTGTCGATAGACTTGCGAGACGTAATTATCGACGACATCGAAGAACAGCTGAGTTCTTCTGATAAACAGGCAAGCAACCCCCCTTGAGCATATTCGATACAATCCCATCTCTCGCTCTTACTCTCATTTCAATGCATTAGGACAACGCTTTTCAACTACTACTTGTGTTGCAATAGATTAACCCACTCCTTTGCATGACCCGTCATTGTCACAGTATATAGCTAAACCAAGCAACCTAGCATACCTGGTAGATGCTTGAGCCATGTTTTGCTATAACCCTGTTATGCTTGCTATGCTTAGAGTTGTGTCAGGTCTGATTCATCTGGGAGATGAACCAGAGTAAAATGAATGTGTCCTGATGATGAGAGTTAAGTGATGAACCTGTTTTGGTAAAGGTAGCAATGAGAGGTCATGTAGGAGTACATGGTGGGTTGTCTCATTGAAACCGCTCATAGGAGCTGAGTTTCGTGTTTGTGTTCCAAGACTAGTTACTACCGCACATTGGGGTCCTGTAACTCGACCTCTCTCGGCCTATTAACCTACCCTATTCTTAGTCCAGGAGTCGAAGTAGTTCGAAATGTTGATAGGTGTGGCACGGCCTGCGAAGTGGATGAACGGCCCAATCGGGACCGACTTGGGGTCCTGCTCGCAACGTTTGAGGCCATGTTGGAAACCTCGACCGAACTTCCATTATGGGTTCCAACTCAGATAGGCGACTGCCTTGGACATGAGTCGTTGAAGGTTAACGTCCGTGGCCGACTCCCTCGCTAGGCTTCCGCTTGAAGGTTACCGAGGTGCCTTTTACGTGCGCATGGCGATAAGTGGCGGGAGCATGTGTGACGAAGTACACCCCTGGAGGGTAAATTATCTATTCGAATAGCCACATCCGTGGATATGGACTACTTGGATTCTTGCATTGTTCATAGACAACTTAAGTGGATACTCTAAAATGCACCGAACAAGTGTGAGTGCTATGGATGGCTTCTTGTAGGAAGACGAGAGAGTATCCATAGTGGTGTATTGAGATGGTGAACATGTGGGCTCGTGTGTCCTCTCTCATAGGGAGACGAGAGAGTAGTGATACGTTGGTAACTTTGTCGTAGTCTAGGATAGCCAAAGGACAAAGCTGGCATTCTGTAGTAAACCCCACAATCCTATTCATTGATACATGATGCATATGTAGATAGTTCTGATGTAAGACTTGCTGAGTACCTTCGTACTCACTGTTGCTTATTTATATTTTTGTAGAGTTAGACATTGTGTTTGGTTATGTTCTCCTGACACTGACATCGACGGATTAGCTTAGTAACCCAGACAGAGGTCTGGTTCCTATGGTAGGGTCGTTGTAGCTTTTCAGGCTCTTCTAGCCACTTTTGTAGATGTCTGTACTCAGACATGTAACTTCTGCTTGATGTTTGTATGCTCTGAATGTTGGGTCATGTGACCCCTTCTGCTTGTAACATTATACTATGTTGGCTCCTTGGAGCCTCCCAAATAAATGTTATGTTGTAGAGTTTTGTTGTGATGCCATGTTGTATCTACGCATATCGTGCATAGTGTGTGTATGATTGAAATGCATTGTTATGCGTGGGATTCGACACCTAGTTGTGTGCCTTTGGTAGCCTTGTTTATGGGGAAATGCCTCTTTGTGCTTCCACCGAGCCTTGGTAGCTTGCTACTACTCCGGACACATTGATTGACCGGCATGTATCCTTCTTTGCTACTGTGTCTGTCCCTTGGGGAAACGTCTCACAATGTAATGGAGTCCCTGTAGCCTGCCGCGACTCGTCTATGTGTAGTGATGACATTTATGTCTCATAGCATAATGGAGTCCTTGTAGCTTGCTATGACTTGTCTACACACGCTGATGACCGACACCTGCATTTCTGGGTTATGTATGCCTGTCCCTGTACGGTTGTGCCACTTGGGTCTATAACTAGTCATGTTGACCCGGGATCTCTGATGTGTGAATGCTAGCGACACGTTCATATCCGTGAGCCAAAAGGCGCAAACTTTCCCGGCCAAGGTAAGGTGGCAGCCGTGGCTTACCATGCGTGAGGCCGCAAAGTGGTGTGACGTGTTACAGGCTGGATTCATATGTCTTAGGATCGGGGTCCCGACAGTGTTGGTATCAGAGCTGAACTGCCTGTAGGTTTACGAAGCGAAACTGGTCGATGTTGAGTCTAGAAATGCTTTATTTATATAAGGGAATTGATTGTGGAAGGGAACGTAAGGCTCTTTTTACTCCTTTCCTCCAGTTACTCTATTCTGGGTCACTCTCTTCTTTTCTACGGGGATTAAGAACTAGGCTCCTCTACTTAACTGCTAGGATGACGAGTTACTGGACCACAGACTCACAGAATGGTTGTTTGTCAAGTTTTGTCCCATCAGAGTTATGAGAAGTGATGCCTATGTTCTCTCTGTGCCTTGAACCATGATGTTGAGCTGTTATGCTGGCCAGATCTTATGTAGGTTGCCTCATATTTCATGCCCGTACAACCGTTATGTTGTCCGAGTTCACCTAGTATTCTTTAAGTGTTAGTATCCTCCCTTGATTCTGAACCCTGGTTGTTTCCTTCAGGATGTCACCCAGTCAATCGGAGATCTGTTGGTCATAGTCAGGACCATGGAGATGGTAGGGATGAAGAAGAACCTCCCAACCCGCCTTTGTTGATGGAGGTCATGCTAGAAGTTGAGAGGAACAAGCGTGCCACCAACCGTCTGTTGGAGCACATCGAGTAGAATATAGCGCATCATCATAATGAGCCAGTATCCATCAGAGACTTCATCAAGTTTCAACCATCCACCTTCCATCATTCCATTGAGCCACTAGATGCAGATGATTGGCTCCAAAGTATCAACAACAAGCTGCGTTATGCAAACGTGGTTGAAGGAGACAAGGTCACGTATGCCGCATATCATCTTGAAGGTTCTGCTAGTTTATGGTGGGAGAATTTCGAGGCCATGCGTCCTGCAGGCCAAGCTACATCATGGAAGGAATTTTGTGAGGCTTTTCGCGAGCATCACATTCCACAGGCCCTGCTAGATTGTAAGCAAGAAGAGTTCTGTGATCTGACCCAAGGCAAGATGGATGTGGATGCCTATAGCCGTGAATTTGAACGCCTCGCGCGCTATGCCCCAGAAAAGGTATCCACAGATGCCAAGAAGCAAGCAAGGTTCAGGAAAGGCCTTAACCCGAAGCTCCGTCATGACCTTAGTCTGCAAAAGCTTGTTAGCTTCCAAGTTCTTGTGAACAAAGCAATCCAAGCAGAGATGAGAAGGATGACCTACGAGGAATCTCGCAAGCACAATCGTGATGTTGGATCATCTTCAACGTTTACATCCGAGAAGCAAAGGACATGGATCCCGAATGCCGCTCTTCCTCCGAGGTATGCACCGAGGCCATCCTATGTGGCGCCTTGTCTGCCGATGCCATGTGCTCCCCAGAAGAACCTCATCAACCGAGTGCTCAACCTGGATCCACGTCCCATCCATGGGGCATGCTTCAAGTGTAGTCAGCCTGGACATTATTCGAAGAATTTCCCTCTGCGAGCAAATGTTCCACCTTCTCCGACAAGTGGTGCTGTTCGTTGCAAGCCGCCAACCAAGAAGCCCAATGTCAGGTCAGTTGTTTATACTCATGGATGTGTGCACCATGTAACTACAGAAGAAGCTGAAGATGATGCTAATGTCATGGTTAAGACGCTTCTTGTCAATTCTCATCCAACCTCAGTTTTGTTTGACTCAGGAGCATCCCACTCCTTCATCTCTGAACGTTATGCCTCTTTGCATAACATTGCTTTTGAGGTTATGCCCTCTCCATTAGTAATTCAAAGTCCTGGTTCCAAATGGCAAACCAATGCAATAAGCCATGGGAACCAAATCCTTGTTGATGGTTTAGTGTTTCTTGCCTCTCTGATAGCCCTTAAAACTTCAAACATCAATATCATTTTGGGGATGGACTGGATGACAGCACATCATGCCAAAATTGATTGTTTCTCTAGGTCTGTTCAGCTTACCCATCCTTCTGGCCAGATAGTCAATATCTAAACCCACATTCCAGAGGGCATGATTTATTCCCTCAATGCCAATCCTCTCCCAGACCTTGAAAACATTCCTGTAGTCCGTGACTTCCCGGATGTGTTTCTAGAAGAATTGCCAGGTGTTCCACCTGACAAAGAAGTAGAGTTTGTCATAGAACTTGTTCCAGGAACCGCTCCAGTTGCTAGAAGGCCCTATAAGATGTCTCCCCAAGAGCTAGCTGAGCTTAAGACCCAACTCGATGAATCTTTGAAGAAAGGTTTCATCCGTCCTAGTTCTTCTCCATGGGCTTGCCGTGTCCTCTTCGTCAAGAAGAAGGATGGTACGGACCGGATGGTTGTCGATTATCGGCCGGTTAATCTGGTCACGATAAAGAACAAATATCCGCTCCCCAGGATCAACAATCTGTATGATCAGCTTGCTGGATCCACAGTCTTTTCCAAGATGGATTTGAGATTAGGTTATCATCAAAGCAAAATCAGGAAAGGGGACATTCCAAAGATGGCTTTTGTCACTCGTTATGGCTAATATGAGTACACCGTCATGTCCTTCGGTCTAACCAATGCCCCAGCCACTTTCTCCCGCTTAATGAATTCGATATTCATGGAGTATTTGGACAAATTTGTCGTGGTTTACCTAGATGATATCCTCATATACTCGAAGAATGAAGAAGAACATGCTGAGCATCTTAGGCTAGTATTGATGAAACTCCGAGAGCACCGCCTTTACGCCAAATTCTCCAAGTGTGAGTTCTGGTTGCCAGAAGTGACCTATCTGGGTCACATAATCTCTGCGAAAGGTATTGCTATCAATCTCGAGAGAGTTCAAGCTGTTCTTGATTGGACTCAACCTGAATCGGTGAAGCAAGTTAGGAGTTTCCTTGGCTTAGAGAGCTATTGTCGCCGCTTCGTTGAGAACTTCTCCATAGTTGCCAAACCTCTAACTGAACTCCTCAAGAAAGATAAGAAGTTCGAGTGGACTCCAAAATGTGAGGAAAGTTTTCGGGAGTTGAAAAGACGACTGACTACTGCCCCGGTACTTGTACCCCGGATTTCACAAATACTTTATTATCTACTATGATGCTTCGCGACAAGGTCTAGGTTGCATTCTTATGCAAGATCGTCATGTGATTGCCTACGCATCCCGGCAGTTGCGTACACATGAGGAAAATTATCCAACACACGATCTGGAACTTGCCACAGTTGTCCATGCACCAGTCACTTGGCGACATTACCTTCTGGGTAATCGTTGTGAAATATTTAGTGATCACCAGAGTCTCAAATACATATTCACCCAACCGGATTTGAATCTCAGGCAAAGACGGTGGATTGAGTTGATTACGGACTACGACTTAGGAATATCTTACACCCCAGGCAAAGCCAATGTCATGGCTGATGCACTATGTCGTAAATCCTATTGTAACAACCTCTTGTTGCTACAAAGTCAACCACTTCTCCACGAGGAATTTCGTAAGTTAAATCTTCACATTGTTCCTTGAGGATTCCTTTCTACCTTGGTGGCGAAACCAACTCTTGAGGATCAGATCATAGCTTCCCAGAAGCAGGATACGGGAAATATCTCATATCAAGAGCAACATTTCCGAGGGAGTTGCTCGTTCTTTCTCGGTTAATGATCAAGGTGTTGTTTTATTTGAGGACCGCTTGGTGGTTCCCAAAAAGCAACAACTTCGAGAACTGATTCTCAAGGAAGCTCATGAATCTCCTCTCACGATTCATCCCGGTAGTACTAAGATGTATCAGGACCTACGCCAGAGGTTTTGGTGGACCTGGATGAAGAGAGAAATCGCTCAATTAATTCCTAACTGCGATGTTTGTCGTCGCGTTTAAGCAGAGCATCAAAGGCCTGCTGGCACCCTTCATCCCTTGGCTATTCCCGAGTGGAAATGGGACAAGGTCGGTATGGATTTCATCACCGGCTTTCCAAAGACTAAGAAAGGGAATGATGCCATCTTCGTGGTTATCGATCGCCTTTTAAAAGTTGCTCATTTCCTTCCAGTTCGAGAAAGTATAACTTCTAGTCAGTTAGCAGATTTGTATATCTCTCGAATAGTTTTTCTTCATGGTGTTCCTCTGGAGATTAGTTCTGATCGTGGAAGTCTTTTCACTTCTCGATTTTGGGAAAGTTTCCAGAATGCTATGGGAACCCATCTCTCCTTTAGCACCGCTTATCACCCTCATTCAAGTGGTCAAGTAGAAAGAGTCAATCAAATTCTTGAGGATATGCTCAGAGCCTGTGTTATCCCATTCGGAATGAACTGGGAGAAATGTCTTCCATTTGCCGAATTTGCTTATAACAACAACTTTTAGTCTAGTCTGGGCAAGGCTCCTTTCGAAGTTCTGTATGGACGAAGATGTCGAATGCCATTAAACTAGTCAAAAACCGGTGAAAGACAATTCTTTGGACCGGATATGATCCAGGACGCAGAAGAGCAAGTTCACATCATTCGTGAGAATCTGAAAACTGCCCAATCTCATCAGAAGAGCCAATATGACCGTCGTCATAAAGATGTAAGTTATGAGGTTGACGAGAAGGCTTACCTTCGGGTGTCACCCTTGAAGGGCACCCATCATTTAGGTATCAAAGGCAAATGGGCTCCTCGTTACATTGGTCCTTTTCGCATTCTTGCTAAACAAGGAGAGGTTGCCTACCAATTGGAACTACCCCCGCACCTTTCCAAAGTTCATGATGTGTTCCACGTTTCTCAACTCAGGTGTTGCTTCAAGGATTCTATCCGCGAAGTAGACCACGAAACGCTTGATCTTCAAGATGATCTCTCATATCAAGAATATCCTGTTCGTATTCTTGATGAAACCGAGCGCAGCACTCGACGTAGCAGCATCAAGTTTCCGAAGGTTCAGTGGTCGCATCATTTCGAGGATGAAGCAACCTGGGAGCGCGAAGATCGCCTTCGGCTTGAGTACCCCGCACTCTTTCCGACTACTCCTAAATCTCACGACGAGATTCTTGTTTAGTGGGGGTGAGTTGTCACAACCCTAATTTCTTTATGATTGCAAGAGCATTCATGCATGCATTTTTATTTTCAAATGAAGATGAAATGAGGAATGATCGAGCCTCACAATTCAAAAATTTGTCAAATAAGCACTATAAAAAAATTGTTTCAAACAATTCCAAGAAAATGTTCCTGGATCTCTAATAAAATATTGGACTGAGGTAAAATGCCACCCAATATTTTATGGATCACAGAAATATTTTATATTGGGTTTTAGCATTAATTTAACCCTATTTGCATTCGACTTATATTTATCATATATATATAATATAAGTTCAACAACCCTGAAATTAATTATGTGGCACTAATAAATTATACCTAGGTCATATAATAAATTCCAGGATTTTATAAATTGGTTGGATATTTATTTTGAGCCAAAACAAAATGTTAGAAATAAAAAAAACAGAACAGGAAATAAAGAAAGAGGAGAAAATCTTACCTGGCACGCACCCACCAGGGGCAGCCTCGTCTTCTTCCTCCTGCCAGAAGGCAGAGGAGAAGCAGAGGACGGCGCTCGCGGTGGTGGCGCCACGTCACCTGCCTGCCTAGCCCTCCCCTCGCGCTAGCGAGTGGGATGATCTCGCCAGGATCGCTGGCCCCTCCCCTCTCCATTTCCCCCTGGCCCTCCCTTCTCCT
Source organism: Hordeum marinum (assembly GCA_022496015.1). Classification (NCBI taxonomy): domain Eukaryota; kingdom Viridiplantae; phylum Streptophyta; class Magnoliopsida; order Poales; family Poaceae; genus Hordeum; species Hordeum marinum. The sequence goes on from CM039673.1 coordinate 484,593,370, forward strand.
CCTCTGCCGAGCGTCACGGTAGCTGTCGCTCGCCGCCGCCGCAGCCTCCAGCCTCCCCTCGCTCCTCTGCCGTGCCCCTGAGAACCGCCGCGACCCCCTGTCTCTCCCCGTGGTGCCAGAAGAACCCGAGAGCCCCTCGAAGCCGCTGTCATGGTCATCTTCAACCTCCGGACCTGCCAGAGCTCTGTCGCCGATTTCGCCGCAACCGGGACGTCCTCGAGCCGCTAAGCCCCCTGCAGCCCCCTCTGTGAGCACGCCGTCCTTCTCCCTCTCTCCCTGGTCTCCCCGTGCTCTCTAGCATCCTCCCCGACGTGGCTGTACGGGCGCCGCCGCGGAAGAGCTCTCCAGCGAACCCTCCGGCGACCTCAAGCCCCCCTGACTAGCCCACTCGATGCGATCGAGCACGGGCTTCACCCCAGTGCTCTCCGCGTGTCGATTCGAGCTCCCTAGCGACTTTCGGCGAACCTCCGCCGCGTCGGATGATCGCCGGCAACCACCCTCCGGCCGGTGTCGACGTGGCCGACCGATTAGCCACTAATACCCCTCCCTAATTAACCCACATCCACTGACAATGGGCCCCAGAAGTGGGTCAAACCCCGGTCAGCGTGGGGATTAGCCCCTGACATTGACACGAGGGCCCCACACTGTTAGGTTTGACCTGGCCTGGCCTTTGACTGGCTGACGTCATGATGACGTCGGCTTGACGCATTAAAAGAATTTCTAGAATAAAATTAATTCAGAAAATTCTAGAAAATCATATAAACTTCAAAAATTCATAGAAAATAATCTGTAAGTTAGATTAAAATATTTTATATATGAAAATTTATCAGAAAAATCCAATGAATCTAATGGTGGCATTTTCATACATGTTAAAACAATATAAATAGCCAACCTTGGACATTTTGTTCAAAACACAATAGGTCACCTCACTTTTGGATTTAAATTTGACCTTGGGTTCAAACCATCTCTATTTAATATGATGGTAGATGAATTAGCTCAAAGCAGTACCATATTGAAATGCTATTATCATGCATCATTGTGCAGCGTTTGCCTTGTTTAAATTGTACCTTGTTTGATCTTGTCGATAGACTTGCGAGATGTAGTTATCAACGACATCGAAGAACAACTGAGTTCTTCCGATAAACAGGCAAGCAACCCCCCTTGAGCATATTCGATACAATCCCATCTCTCACTCTTGCTCTCATTTCAATGCATTAGGACAACGCTTTTCAACTGCTACTTGTGTTGCGATAGATTAACCCACTCCTTTGCATGACCTGTCATTGTCACAGTAAATAGCTAAACCAAGCAACCTAGCATACCTGGTAGATGCTTGAGCCATGTTTTGCTATAACCCTGTTATGCTTGCTATGCTTAGAGTTGTGTCAGGTATGATTCATCTGGGAGATGAACCAAAGTGAAATGAATGTGTCCTGATGATGAGAGTTAAGTGATGAACCTGTTTTGGTAAAGGTAGCGATGAGAGGCCATGTAGGAGTACATGGTGGGTTGTCTCATTGAAACCGCTCATAGGAGCTGAGTTCCGTGTTTGTGTTCCAAGACTAGTTACTACCGCACATTGGGGTCCGGTAACTTGACCTCTCTCGGCCTATTAACCTACCCTGTTCTCAGTCCAGGAGTCGCAGTAGTTCGAAACGTTGATAGGTGTGGCACGGCCAGCGAAGTGGATGAACAGCCCAATCGGGACCGTCTTGGGGCCCTGCTCGCAACGTTTGAGGCCATGTTGGAAACCTCGGTTGGACTTCCATTATGGGTTCCAACTCAGATAGGCAACTGCCTTGGACATGAGTCGTTGAAGGTTAACGTCCGTGGACGACTCCCTTGCTGGGCTTCCACTTGAAGGTTGCCGAGGTGCCTTTTACGTGCACATGGCGATAAGTGGCGAGAGCATGTGTGATGAAGTACACCCCTGCAGGGTAAATTATCTATTCGAATAGCCGCGTCCGCGGATATGGACCACTTGGATTCTTGCATTGTTCATAGACAACTTAAGTGGATACTCTAAAATGCACCGAACAAGTGTGAGTGCTATGGATGGCTTCTCGTAGGAAGACGAGAGAGGATCCATAGTGGTGTATTGAGATGGTGAACATGTGGGCTCGTGTGTCCTCTCTCGTAGGGAGACGAGAGACTAGTGATACGTTGGTTACTTTGTCATAGTCTAGGATAGCCAAAGGACAAAGCTGGCATTTTGCAGTAAACCCCACAATCCTATTCATTGATACATGATGAATATGTAGATAGTTCTGATGTAAGACTTGCTGAGTACCTTTGCACTCACTGTTGCTTATTTATGTTTTGGAAGAGTTAGACGTTGTGTTCGGTTATGTTCTCCCGACGTTGACATCGACGGATTAGCTTAGTAACCCAGACAGGGGTCTGGTTCCTATGGTAGGGTCGTTGTAGCTTTTCAGGCTCTTCTAGCCGCTTTTGTAGATGTCTGTACTCAGACATGTAACTTCCGCTTGATGTTTGTATGCTCTGAATGTTGGGTCATGTGACTCCTTCTGCTTGTAACATTATACTATGTTGGCTCCTTGGAGCCTCCTAAATAAATGTTATGTTGTAGAGTATTGTTGTGATGCCATGTTGTATCTATACATATCGTGCATAGTGTGTGTATTATTGAAATGCATTGGTATGCGTGGGATTCGGCACCTAGTTGTGTGCCTTTAGTATCCTTCTTTACGTGGAAATGCCTTTTTGTGCTTCCACCGAGCCTTGGTAGCTTGCTACTGCTCCGGACACATTGATTGACAGGCATGTATCCTTCTTTGCTGCTGTGTCTGTCCCTTCGGGAAATGTCTCGCAGTGTAATGGAGTCCCTGTAGCCTGCTATGACTCATCTACGTGCAGTGATGACATTTATATCTCACAGCATAATGGAGTCCTTGTAGCTTGCTATGACTCGTCTACACATGCTGATGACCGACACCTGCATTGCTGGGTTATGTATGCCTGTCCCTGTACGGTTGTGCCACTTGGGTCTATAACTAGTCATGTCGACTCGGGTTCTCTGATGTGTGAATGCTAGCTACACGTTCATATCCGTGAGCCAAAAGAAGCAAACGGTCCCGGCTAAGGTAAGGTGGTAGCCGTGGCTTACCGTGCATGAGGCTGCAAAGTGGTGTGACGTGTTACAGGCTGGATTCATATGTCTTAGGATCGGGGTCCCAAAAAAGGCTTTTGTCCTTGATGCACCGCTCGGTGCACCACCCCCTCTAGCATCGTTTGTGGATGTTGTGAACATCTAACAGGCACGTTGTGATGACTACTTGATAGTTCAGTGCGTCATGCATTACGGCTTAGAATTGAGCCTCCAAAGACGTTTGGAACGTCACAAAGCATATGAGATGTTCCAAGAGCTGGAATTGAGATTTCAGGCTCTTGCTCGTCTTGAGAGGTATGAGACCTCCAACAAGATTCTTTCCCTGCAAGATGAAGGAGAATAGCTGAATCAGTGAGCATGTACTTAGATTGTCTGGGTGCTACAATCGCTTGAATCTAGTGGGAGTTGATCTTCCAGATAAGATAGTGATTGATATAGTTCTCCAAGTCACTGCCACCAAGCTGCTAGAGCTTCGTGGTGAACTATAACATGCTAGGGATGGAGAAGATGATCCCTTAGTTGTTCGCGATGTTTGAAACCGCAAAGGTATAAATCAAGAAGGATCATCAAGTGTTGATGGTTAGTAAAACCACTAGTTTCAAGAAGGGCAAGGGCAAGAAGGAAAAACTTCAAGAACGGCAAGCCAATTGCCGCTCCAGTGAAAAAACCCAAGGTTGAACCCAAACCCGAGACTGAGTGCTTCTATTATGAGGAGAACGGTCACTGATGCAGAACTGCCCTAGATACTTGGTAGATAAGAAGCCTGGCACGTCAACAGAAGTATATTTGATATACGTTTTATTCATGTGTACCTTACTAGTACTCCTAGTAGCACCTGGGTATTAGATACCGGTTCAGTTGATAAATGTTGGTAACTCGAAATAAAAGCTACGGAATAAACAGACACTAGCTAAGGACAAGGTGACGATGTGTGTTGGAAGTGTTTCCAAGGTTGATGTGATCACCATCGCACGTTCTCTCTACCTTCGGGGTTAGTGATCAACCTAAATAAATGTTATTTGGTGTTTGCATTGAGCATGAACATGATTAGACCGTGTTTATTGCAATACAATTATTCATTTAAGTTAGAGAATATTGGTTATTCTATTTACATGAATGATACCTTCAATGGTCATGCACCCACTGAGAATGGTTTATTGAATCTTGATCGTAGTGATACACATGTTCATAAAAATGATGCCAAAAGATGCAAAGTTAATAATGATAGTACCACATACTTGTGGCACTGCCGCTAAATGTCGCCGCTAAATGTCATATTGGTGTAAAGCGCATGAAGAAACTCCATGCTGATGGATCTTTGGACTCATATGATTTCGTATCGGTTGAGACATGCAGACCATGCCTCATGGGCAAGATGAATAAGATCCCGTTTTCCGGTATGATGGAGCGGGCAAGGGACTTATTGGAAATAATACATGTTGATGTATGCGATCCAATGAGTGCATTTAGCGTGCGGTCGATGTCGTTATTTTCTTACCTTCAATGATGATTTGAGTAGATATGGGTATATTTACTTAATGAAACACAACTCTGAAATGTCTGAACAGTTCAAGAAAATTCAGAGTGAAGTTTGAGATCATCGTGACAAGAAGATAAAATGTCTAAGATGCGATCGTGGAGGTGAATATCCGAGTTACGAGTTTGACATACAACTTAAGACAATGTGGAAGTTGTTTCACGACTCACCCCACCTAGAACACCATAGTGTGATGGTGTGTCCGAACATCGTAGTCGTGCTCTATTGGATATCGTGCATACTATGATGTCACTTATCTACCCTTGTAGATTGCTAAGCGGAGGCGTTAAAGAACGCGGTTGATGTAGTGGTACGTCTCCGCGATCCAAATCGCAAGCCGTCCCACGAACTCCCGATCAAGTACCAAACAGGCGGCACCTCCGCGTTCAGCACACGTGCAGCTCGATGAAGATCTCCACCTTCTTAATCCGGCAAGAGGGAGTGGAGAGGTAGATGGGTTCACTGGTAGCACGACAGCGTGGCGGCGGCGGTGGTGGAGCTGATCCGGCAGAGCTTCGCTAAGCGGTGAAAAACCAATCTACTAGAGGAGAGGTAATCGGGGAGGGAGGAAGGGCTGCGCCATGACTTGTGTTTGCAGCCCTCCCTACCCTCTCATATATATAGGGGAAGAGGAGGGGCTGTCCGCCCTAGGGTTTCCCTAGGGTTTGGTGCGGCGGCCAAGGGAGGTGGGGCGGCGGCCAGGGTGGGTTGCCCACCAAGTTTGGTGGCTAGTCAACCCTTTTGGCCCGGCCGAAGCCTCTAGCCACATGGGCCTTGAGGTGGGAGGTGCGGCCAGCCCACCAGGGGCTGGTTTGCACTCTCTCACAGCCAATCTGACCCTTCGGAGTTGATGGGCCCACCCGGTGGACCCCCAGGAACACTTCCGGCACTCCGTCACACCACTTGCAGGTCACGAAACTTTTCCGGAACTCAAACACCAACTTCCCATATATGAATATTTACCTCTGGACCATTCGGGAACTCCTCGTGTCATCCGAGATCTCATCCGGGACTCCGAACAACCTTTGGCCACCAACACACATAACTCATCTATATCGAAACGTCACCGAACCTTAAGTGTGCAGACCCTGCGGGTTCGAGAACCATGTAGACATGACCGAGACACCTCTACAGTCAATAACCAATAGCGGGACATGGATGCCCATATTGGTTCCTACATGTTCTACAAAGATCTTTATCGGTCGAACCACTATGTCAAGGATTCAGTTAATCCCGTATGATGTTCCCTTTGTCCTTCGGTATGTTACTTGCTCGAGATTCGATCGTCGGTATCTCTATACCAAGTTCAACCTTGTTACCGGCAAGTCTCTTTACTCGTACCATAATACAATATCCCACGACTAACACTTATTCACATTGCTTGCAAGGCTTGTTGTGATGTTGTATTACTGAGTGGGCCCTAAGATACCTCTCCGTCACACGGAGTAACAAATCCCAGTATTGATCCATGCCAACTCAACAGACACCTTCAGAGATACCTATAGAGTACCTTTATCGTCACCCAATTATGTTGCGACGTTTGATACACACAAGGCACTCCTCCGATGTCAGTGAGTTGCATGATCTCATGGTCATAGGAACACATACTTGACATGTAGAAAAACTGTAGCAATAACTGACACAATCATATGCTACATTCATAGTTTGGGTCTTGTCCATCACATCATTCTCCTAATGATGTGATCTCGATATAAAATGACATCTCATGTCAATGGACAGGAAACCTTAACCATCTTTGATCAACGAGCTAGCTTGCTAGAGGCATACTAGGGACACAATGTTTCTCTATATGCCCACACATGTATTTAGTTTCCTATGAACACAATTATAGCATGGACAATAAATTATTATCATGAACAAGGAAATATAATAATAAATACTTTATTTATTGCGTCTAGGGCATATTTCCAACAGTCTCCCACTTGCACTAGAGTCAATAATCTAGTTCACATTACTATGTGATTTACATTGTAATGAATCGAATGTTGGGAGACGTAGTAGTAAATCAAAAATTTTCCTACGTTCACCAAGATCTATCTATGGAGAAACCAGCAATGAGAGGGGAGAGATTGAATCTTCATACCTTTGAAGATCGCTAAGCGGAAGCGTTACAAGAACGCGGTTGATGGAGTCGTACTCGCAGCGATTCAGATCGCGGTAGATCCGATCAAGTGCCGAACGGACGGCACCTCCGCGTTCAACACACGTGCAGCCCGGTGACGTCTCCAACACCTTGATCCAGCAAGGAGGAAGGAGAGGTTGGGAAGGGCTCCAACAGCAGCACGACGGCGTGGTGGTGGTGGAGTAGCAAGGTATTCCGACAGGGCTTCGCCTAAGCGCTGCGGAGGAGGAAGAAGAGAGGTAGGGCTTCGCCGTGAGAGAGAGAGATCAAATCTTGTCTCAAAACATCCAAAACCTCAAGTATATATAGGAGGAGGGACGTGGAGGGCTGGCTTGGCCTCTACTCCAAAGAGGAGATGGCCGGCCGAATTAAAGGGAGAGTCCACCTCCCACAAGGGAGGTGGATCTCCTCCTTTTAAATCCTTTTTGCCTTATCTCCTTATCTCCAGCCGCATGGGCCTTTAGCAAAAGTCTTGCCCAGCCCAATAAGGGCTGGCACACTTTATCTAACAGCCCATGTGGTCCTTTGGTCGTCACACCCCTCCCGGGGGTTATCCGGCACCCTCCCGGCACTCCCGGTACACTACCGATGAGCCCGAAAACTTTCCGGTGACCAAAACTGGACTTCCTATATATCAATCTTTACCTCCGGACCATTCCGGAGCTCCTCGTGACGTCCGGGATCTCATCCGGGACTCCGAACAACCTTCGGTAATCACGTATACCTTTTCCCTATAACCCTAGCGTCATCGAACCTTAAGTGTGTAGACCCTACGGGTTCGGGAGACACGTAGACATGACCGAGACACCTCTCCGGTCAATAACCAACAGCGGGATCTGGATACCCATGTTGGCTCCCACGTACTCCACGATGATCTCATCGGATGAACCACGATGTCGGGGATTCAATTAATCCCGTATACAATTCCCTTTGTCTATCGGTATGATACTTGCCCGAGATTCGATCGTCGGTATCCCCATACCTTGTTCAATCTCGTTACTGGCAAGTCTCTTTACTCGTTCCGTAATACATCATCCCGTGGCTAACTCCTTAGTCACATTGAGCTCATTATGATGATGTCTTACCGAGTGGGCCCAGAGATACCTCTCCGTCACACGGAGTGACAAATCCCAGTCTCGATTCGTGCCAACCCAACAGATACTTTCGGAGATACCCGTAGCGTACCTTTATAGCCACCCAGTTACGTTGTGACGTTTGGCACACCCAAAGCATTCCTACGGTATCCGGGAGTTGCACAATCTCATGGTCTAAGGAAACGATACTTGACATTGAAAAGCTTTAGCAAACGAACTACACGATCTTGTGCTATGCTTAGGATTGGGTCTTGTCCATCACATCATTCTCCTAATGATGTGATCCCGTTATCAACGACATCCAATGTCCATGGCCATGAAACTGTGACCATCTATTGATCAACGAGCTAGCCAACTAGAGGCTTACTAGGGACATGTTGTGGTCTATGTATTCACACATGTATTACGGTTTCCGGTTAACACAATTATAGCATGAACAATAGACAATTATCATGAACAAGGAAATACAATAATAACCATTTTATTATTGCCTCTAGGGCATATTTCCAACAGTCTCCCACTTGCACTAGAGTCAATAATCTAGTTCACATCACCATGTGATTAACACTTACATCACCATGTGATCATATCATCATGTGATTAACACCCAATAAGTTCTGGGGTTTGTTCATGTTCTGCTCGTGAAAGAGGTTTTAGTCAACGGGTCTGCGACATTCAGATCCGTGTGTACCTTACAAACTTTCCATGTCATATTTGTAGATACTGCTCCCACGCTCCACTTGGAGCTATTCCAAATGGCTGCTCCACTATACGTAGCTGGATTTCTACTAAGAGTCATCCGGATTGGTTTTAAAGCTTGCATTATCGTAACACTTTACGATGAACTCTTTATCACCTCCATAATCGAGAAATATTTCCTTAGTTCTCAAGTTACTAAGGCTAACTTTGACCGCTGTCTAGTGATCCACTCTTGGATTACTCTTGTACCCCTTGACAGACTCATGGCAAGGCACACACAGGTGCGGTACACAGCATGGCATACTATATAGAGCCTATGGCTAAAGCATAGGAGATGACACTCATCTCTTCTTTATCTTCTGCCGTGGTCGGGTATTGAGTCTTACTCAATTTCACACCTTACAATACAGTCAAGAACTCCTTCTTTGACCCATCTATTTTGAACTCCTTCAAAAACTTGTCAAGGTATGTCTTCGTCGAAAAAACTTATCAAGCGAATAGATCTATCCCTATAGATCTTGATGCTCAATAAAATAGTAGCTTTATCTGGGTCTTCCTTTGAAAAACAAAACTTTTCAAACAACCCTTCATGCTCTTCCAGAAATTCTACATCATTTCCGATCAATAATATGTCAACTACATATTCTTATAAGAAATTCTATAGTGCTCCCACTCACTTTCTTGCAAATACAAGTTTCTCATAAACTTTGTATAAACTTAAACACTTTGATCACCTCATCAAAGCATATATTCCAACTCCGACATGCTTGCTCCAGTCCATAGAAGGATCGCTGGAGTTTGCATATTATTAGCATCCTTAGGATTGACAAAACCTTCTGGTTGTATCACATACAACTCTTCCTCACAAAAACCATTACGGAAACCTTGTTTTGTCATCCATCTGCCAGATTTCATAATCGAAAAATGCAGCAACTGCTAACAAAATTTTAATAGACTTTTAGCATCGCTACAGATGAGACAATCTCATTGCAGTCAACTCCTTGAACTTGGCGGCAACTTCTTTGCAACAAGTCGAGCTTTATAAACGGTGACATTTCACCATTAGCGTCTATGTTTATCTCAAAGGTCCATTTGTACTCAATGACCCGCCATTCAACAGGCAAGTCTACCAAAGTCCATACTTGGTTTTCATACATGGATCCTTTCTCGGATTTCATGGCTCCTAGCCATTTGTTGGAATCCGGGCCCACCATCGCTTCTCCATAGTTCGTAGGTTCATCGTTGTCCAACAACATGATTTCCAAGACAGGGTTGTCGTACTACTCAGGAGCAGTACGCGTCCTTGTCGACCTACGAGGTTTGATAGTGACTTGATCCGAAGCTTCATGATCATCATCATTAACTTCCTTTTCAACTGAGTAGGCTCTACAGAAACATCTTTCTGTGTTGCGCTATTCTCTGGTTGAAACAAAGGTTCAACAACCTCATCAAGTTCTATCTTCCTCCCACTCAATTCTTTCGAGAGAAACTCTTTCTCAAGAAAGGACCCGTTCTTAGCAACAAACACCTTTTGCGCTTGGATCTGAGATAGAAGGTATACCCAATGTCTCATTAGGGTATTCTATGAAGATGCATTTGTCTGCTTTGAGTTCGAACTCGCTAGGTGAAAAACCCATTTTCACATAAGCGTCACAGCCCCAAACATTAAGAAATGACAGCTTAGGCTTCTGTCAAACCATAATTCTCACGGTGTCATCTCAACAGACTTAGATGGTGCCCTATTAAAGTGAATGGATTTGTCTTTAATGCATAACCCCATAACGATAGTGGCAAAATGATAAGAGACATCATAGTACTCACTATATCCAATAGAGCACGACTACGACGTTCGAACACACCATCACACTATGGTGTTCCAGGAGGCGTGAGCTGTGAAACAATTTCCACATTGTCTAAAATTGCATACCAAACTCGTAACTTAGATATTCACCTCCATGATCATATCATAGACATTTATCTTCTTGTCACGATGATCTTTAACTTCACTCTGAAACTCCTTGAACCTTTCAAACATTTCAGATTCGTGTTTCATTAAGTAAATATCCCCATATTTACTCAAATCATCAGTGAAGGTAAAGAAAAACAATGATATCCACTGTGTGTTTCAACACTCATTGGACCACATACATCAACATGTATTATTTCCAATAAGCCACTTGCCCGCTCCATCATATTGGATGACGGGGTCTTAGTCATCTTGCCCAAGAGGCATGGCTCGCATGTCTCAACCGATTCGAAATCGAGTGAGTAAAAAATCCATCATCATGGAGTTTCTTCATGCGATTTATACCAATATGACATTTAGCGGCAGTGCCACAAGTATGTGGTACTATCATTATTACCTTTATATATTTTTGGTACCAACGTTATGAACATGTGTACTACTACGATCATGATTCGATAAACCATTCCGAGTGGGTGCATGACCATTGAAGGCATTATCCATGCAAATAGAATAACCATTATTCTCTAACTTATATGAATAACCGTATTGCACTAATCATGATCTAATCACGTTCATGCTCAACGCAAACACCAAATAACATTTATTTAGGTTTATCACAAATCCCGAAGGTAGAGAGAGCGTGCGATGGTGATCACATCAATCTTGGAAATACTTCCAACACACATCGTCACCTTTCACCTAGCTAGTCTCCGTTTATTCGTAGCTTTTATTTCGAGTTGCTAACACTTAGCAACCGAACCGGTATCCAATACCCAGGTGCTACTAGGAGTACCAGCAAGGTACACATCACTAACACGTATATCAAATATACTTCCATTGACATTACCAGCCTTCTTATCTACCAAGCATCTAGGGGTTTTCCGCTTCAGTGAACATTCTCCTCATAACAGAAGCACTTAGTCTCGGGTTCGGGCTCAACCTTGGGTTTCTTCACTAGAGCAACAACTGGCTTGCCATTCCTGAAGTTTTCCGTTCTTGCCCTTGCCCCTTTTGAAACTAGTGGTTTTCACTTAACCATCAACACTTGATGCTCCTTATTGATTTCTACCTTCGTGGTGTCAAACATCACGAACAACTCAGGGATCATCTTATCCATCCCTGGCATGTTATAGTTCATCACGAAGCTCTAGTAGCTTGGTGGCAGTGACTTGGAGAACTGCATTAATCACTATCTCATCTGGAAGATTAACTCCCACTTGATTCAAGTGATTGTTGCACCCAGACAATCTGAGAACACGCTCACCGATTAAGCTATTCTCCTTTATCTTGCAGGCAAAGAATCTTGTTGGAGGTCTCATACCTCTCAACATAGGCACGAGCTTGAGATCACAATCTCAGCTCCTAGAACATCTCATATGTTCTGTGACGTTCAAAACATTTTGAAGCCTCAATTCTAAGCCGTAATGCATGACGCACTGAACAATCACGTAGTCATCAAAAAGTGCCTGTCATATGTTCACAACATCTACAGACAACGCTTGAGGGAGTGATGCAGTTAGCGGTACATAAAAAACATAAGCTTTCTGTGCAGCAATGAGGACAATCCTCAGATCACGGACCCAGTCCGCATTATTGCTACCATCAACTTTCAACTTACTTTTCTCTAGGATTGTATCAATAAAACTGGGGAGCTACAGCGCGAGCTATCTACGACATAATTTGCAAGGACATTTTTAGACTAAGTTCATGATAATTAAGTTCATTTAATCAAATTATTAATGAACTCCCACTTAGATAGACATCTCTCTAGTCTTCCAAGTGATACATGATCCATGTCAACTAGCCCGTGTCCGATCATCACGTGAGACGGACTAGTCATCCATGGTGAACATCTCTATGTTGATCGTATCTTCTATACGACTCATGTTCGACCTTTCGGTCTTCCGTGTTCCGAGGCCATGTCTGTACATGCTAGGCTCGTCAAGTCAACCTAAGTGTTTCGCATGTGTAAATCTGGCTTACACCCGTTGTATGTGAACGTTAGAACCTATCACACCCGATCATCACGTGGTGCTTCGGAACGACGATCCTTAGCAACGGTGCACAGTTAGGGTGAACACCTTTCTTGAAATTTTATTGAGAGATCATCTTATTTACTACCGTTGTTCTATGCAAATAAGATGTAAATATGATAAACATCACATGCAATCAATATAGTGACATGATATGGCCAATATCATCTTGCTCCTTTGATCTCCATCTTTGGGGCACCATGATCATCACTGTCACCGGCACGACACCATGATCTCCATCATCATGATCTCCATCATTGTGTCTTCATGAAGTTGTCTCGCCAACTATTACTTCTACTACTATGGCTAACGCTTAGCAATAAAGTAAAGTAATTACATGGCGTTTATGATTGACACGCAGGTCATACAATAAATAAGACAACTCCTATGGCTCCTGCCGGTTGTCATAATCATCGACATGCAAGTCGTGAATCCTATTACAAGAACATGATCAATTCATACATCACAATGCATCACATCACATCCTTTGGCCATATCACATCACAAGGCACATGCTGCAAAAACAAGTTAGACGTCCTCTAATTTGTAGTTGCAAGTTTTTACGTGGCTGCTATAGGTTACTAGCAAGAACGTTTCTTACCTACGTCAACACCACAACGTGATTTGCCAATTGCTATTTACCCTTCATAAGGACCCTTTTCATCGAATCCGATCCGACTAAGGTAGGAGAGACAGACACCCGCTAGCCACCTTATGCATCTAGTGCATGTCAGGCGGTGGAACCGGTCTCACGTAAGCGTACGTGTAAAGTTGGTCCGGGCCGCTTCATCCCACAATACCGCCGAATCAAGATAAGACTAGTAGCGGCAAGCAAATTAACAAACTCGACGCCCACAACTGCTTTGTGTTCTACTCGTGCATAGATTCTACGCATAGACCTAGCTCATGATGCCACTGTTGGGAGACGTAGTAGTAAATCAAAAATTTTCCTACGTTCACCAAGATCTATCTATGGAGAAACCAGCAACGAGAGGGGAGAGATTGCATCTTCATACCTTTGAAGATCGCTAAGCGGAAGCGTTACAAGAACGCGGTTGATGGAGTCGTACTCGCAGCGATTCAGATCGCGGTAGATCCGATCAAGTGCCGAACGGACGGCACCTCCGCGTTCAACACACGTGCAGCCCGGTGACGTCTCCAACACCTTGATCCAGCAAGGAGGAAGGAGAGGTTGGGAAGGGCTCCAACAGCAGCACGACGGCGTGGTGGTGGTGGAGTAGCAAGGTATTCCGACAGGGCTTCGCCTAAGCGCTGCGGAGGAGGAAGAAGAGAGGTAGGGCTTCGCCGTGAGAGAGAGAGATCAAATCTTGTCTCAAAACATCCAAAACCTCAAGTATATATAGGAGGAGGGACGTGGAGGGCTGGCTTGGCCTCTACTCCAAAGAGGAGATGGCCGGCCGAATTAAAGGGAGAGTCCACCTCCCACAAGGGAGGTGGATCTCCTCCTTTTAAATCCTTTTTGCCTTATCTCCTTATCTCCAGCCGCATGGGCCTTTAGCAAAAGTCTTGCCCAGCCCAATAAGGGCTGGCACACTTTATCTAACAGCCCATGTGGTCCTTTGGTCGTCACACCCCTCCCGGGGGTTATCCGGCACCCTCCCGGCACTCCCGGTACACTACCGATGAGCCCGAAAACTTTCCGGTGACCAAAACTGGACTTCCTATATATCAATCTTTACCTCCGGACCATTCCGGAGCTCCTCGTGACGTCCGGGATCTCATCCGGGACTCCGAACAACCTTCGGTAATCACGTATACCTTTTCCCTATAACCCTAGCGTCATCGAACCTTAAGTGTGTAGACCCTACGGGTTCGGGAGACACGTAGACATGACCGAGACACCTCTCCGGTCAATAACCAACAGCGGGATCTGGATACCCATGTTGGCTCCCACGTACTCCACGATGATCTCATCGGATGAACCACGATGTCGGGGATTCAATTAATCCCGTATACAATTCCCTTTGTCTATCGGTATGATACTTGCCCGAGATTCGATCGTCGGTATCCCCATACCTTGTTCAATCTCGTTACTGGCAAGTCTCTTTACTCGTTCCGTAATACATCATCCCGTGGCTAACTCCTTAGTCACATTGAGCTCATTATGATGATGTCTTACCGAGTGGGCCCAGAGATACCTCTCCGTCACACGGAGTGACAAATCCCAGTCTCGATTCGTGCCAACCCAACAGATACTTTCGGAGATACCCGTAGCGTACCTTTATAGCCACCCAGTTACGTTGTGACGTTTGGCACACCCAAAGCATTCCTACGGTATCCGGGAGTTGCACAATCTCATGGTCTAAGGAAACGATACTTGACATTGAAAAGCTTTAGCAAACGAACTACACGATCTTGTGCTATGCTTAGGATTGGGTCTTGTCCATCACATCATTCTCCTAATGATGTGATCCCGTTATCAACGACATCCAATGTCCATGGCCATGAAACTGTGACCATCTATTGATCAACGAGCTAGCCAACTAGAGGCTTACTAGGGACATGTTGTGGTCTATGTATTCACACATGTATTACGGTTTCCGGTTAACACAATTATAGCATGAACAATAGACAATTATCATGAACAAGGAAATACAATAATAACCATTTTATTATTGCCTCTAGGGCATATTTCCAACATCGAACACCCGTGTAGTTCTAGTGGTGATCATGTTTAGACCTTGGAAAAGGTTTAGTCAACGGGTCTGCAACATTTAAATCTGTGTGCACTTTGCAAATATTTATGTCCTTGTCCTCGACGTAATCGCTGATGGAATTGAAACGTCGCTTTATGTGTCTGGTCCTCTTGTGAAACCTTGGTTCCTTGTACATAGAAATGGCACCAGTGTTGTCATAGAACAGAGTCATCGGATTCAGTGCATTGGGCACTACTCCAAGATCTGTCATGAACTGCTTCATATAGACACCTCCCTTCGCTGCCACCGAGGCTGCAATGTACTCCGCTTCACATGTAGAATCGGCTACCACGCTTTTCTTGGAACTGCACCAGCTTACCGCTCCCCCATGGAGAATAAATACATATCCGGTTTGCGACTTAGAGTCATCCGGATCAGTGTCAACGCTTGCATCGATGTAACCCTTTATGACGAACTCTTGATCACCTCCATAAACGAGAAACATCTCCTTAGTCCTTTTCAGATACTTAAGGATATTCTTGACCTCCGTCCAGTGCTCCATTCCAGGATCACTTTGAAACCTTCCGGCCATACTTATGGCAAGGCTAACATCGGGTCTTATGCACAACATCACATACATGATAGAGCCTATGGCTAAAGCATAGGGGATGACACTCATCTTCTCTCTATCTTCTGCAGTCACTAGGCATTGAGTCTACTCAACTTCACACCTTGTAACACATGTAAGAACCCTTTCTTATACTGATCCCTGTTGAACTTCTTCAAAACTTCATCAAGGTATGTGCTTTGTGAAAGTGCTATCAAGCGTCTCGATCTATCTCTATAGATCTTAATGCCTAATATGAAAGCAGCTTCTCCTTGGTCCTTCATTGAAAAACTCTTGTTCAAATATTCCTTCACGCTTTCCAGCATTTCTATATTGTTTCCAATCAGCAATATGTCATCCACATATAATATTAGAAACGCTACAGGGCTCCCACTCACTTTCTTGTAAATACAAGCTTCTCTGTAAACTTGTATAAACCCAAACGCTTTGATCACCTCATCAAAGCGCTTATTCCAACTCCGAGATGCTTGCACCAGTCCATAAATGGATTGCTGGAGTTCGCAAACTTTGCTGGCATTCTCTAGATCGACAAAACCTTCCGGTTGCATCATATACAACTCTTCCTCAAGGAAATCGTTAGGGAACGCTGTTTTGACATCCATCTGCCAAATTTCATAGTCAAAATATGCAGCTATTGCTAACATGATTCTGACGGACTTAAGCATCACTACGGGTGAGAAGGTCTCATCGTAGTCAACTCCTTGAACTTGTGAAAAACCCTTTGCCACAAGTTGAGCTTTATAAACAGTGACATTACCATCTGCGTCCGTCTTCTTCTTAAAGATCCATTTATTCTGAATGGCCTTTCGCCCTTCAGGTAATACTTCCAAAGTCCATACTTTGTTTTCATACATGGATGCCATCTCGGATTTCATGGCCTCTAACCATTTCTCGAAATCCAGGCCCATCATCGCGCCTCCATAGCTTGTAGGTTCATTGTTGTCTAACAACATGACCTCCAAGACAGGGTTGCCGTACCACTTACGAGCAGTATGCGTCCTTGTCGACCTACAAGGTTCAATAGCAACTTGATCTAAAGTTTCATGATCACCATCATTAACTTCCTCTTCAACCGATGTTCGCTCCATAGAAACTTCTTTCTGCTTTGCGCTACTCTCTGGTTGAAGTGAAGGTTCAACAACCTCATCAAGTTCTACTTTCCTCCCCCTCAATTCTTTCGAGAGAAACTCTTTCACAAGAAGTGTTCCGTTCTTTGCGACAAACACTTTGCCTTTGGATCTGAGATAGAAGGCATACCCAACTGTCTCTTTTGGGTATCCTATGAAGACGCATTTCTCGGCTTTGAGTTCCAGCTTTTTAGGCTAAAGCCTTTTGACATAAGCATCACAACCCCAAACTTTAAGAAATGACAACTTTGGCTTCTTGCCAAACCACAGTTCATATGGTGTCATCTCAATGGATTTCGATGGTGCCCTATTTAAAGTGAATGCAACTATCTCTAATGCATAACCCCAAAATGATAGTGGCAAATCGGCAAGAGACATCATAGAACACACCATATCTAATAAGGTTCGATTACAATGTTCGGATACACCATGACGCCGTGGTGTTCCAAGAGGTGTCAATTGTGAAACAATTCCACACTGTCTTAAGTGACTGCCAAACTCATAACTCAGATATTGTTCTCCTCGATCAGATCTTAGGAATTTAATCTTCTTGTTACGGTGATTCTCAACTTCACTCTGAAATTGCTTGAACTTTTCAAATGTTTCAGACGTGTGTTTCATTAAGTAAATAGACCCATATCTACTCAAGTCATCAGTGAAGGTGAGAAAATAACTATATCCATCGTGTGCCTCAATGTTCATTGGACCGCACACATTAGTATGTATGATTTCCAACAAATCACTCGCCCGTTCCGTTGTTCTAGAGAACGGTGTTTTAGTCATCTTGCCCATGAGGCATGGTTCACATGTGTCAAGTGATTCAAAATCAAGTGACTCCAAAAGTCCTTCAGCATGGAGCTTCCTCATGCGTTTTACACCAATATGACCCAAACGGCAGTGCCACAAGAAAGTGGTACTATCATTATCAACTCTACATATTTTTGCATCAATGCTATGAACATGTGTATCATCACTATCGAGATTCAATAAGAATAAACCCCTCACATTGGGTGCATGGACATAAAAGATAATACTCATATAAATAGAACAACCATTTTTCTCTGATTTAAATGAATAAAAAAGATCCAGATATAATGTTCATGCTTAACGCAGGCACTAAATAACAATTATTCAGGTTCATCACTAATCCCGGTGGTAGTCGAAGAGCGAGCGTGCCAACGGCGATCACATCAACCTTGGAACCATTTCCCACGCGCATCGTCACTTCATCCTTAGCCAGCCTCCGTCTATTCCATAGGTCCTGCTTTGAGTTGCAGATGTGAGCAACCGAACCGGTATCAAATACCCAAGCACTACAACGAGAGCTAGTAAGGTACACATCATTAACATGTATATCATATATACCTTGTTTGGTTTTGGCCGCCTTCTTGTCGGCCAGGTACTTGGGGCAGTTCCGCTTCCAGTGACCAGTTCCCTTGCAATGAAAGCACTTAGTTTCTGGCTTGGGGTCCAACCTTGGGTTTCTTCATGGGAGGAGCAACTGGTTTGCTACCCTTCTTTTGCCATGTTATTTTGAAGAGACACAATTGCCTTGTTAGTATGCTTGAAGTATTATTGTTTTTATGTCAACATTAAGCTTTTGTTTTGAGTCTTATGGATCTGAATACTCATGCCACAATAAAGAATATTACATGGATAAATATGTTTGGTAGCATTCCACATCAATTTTTTTGTTTTTATCATTTACCTACTCGAGGACGAGCAAGAATTAAGCTTGGTGATGCTGATACGTCTCCAACGTATCCATAATTTTTGATTGTTGCATGCTATTATATTATATGTTTTGGATGTTTTATATGCACTAATATGATTTTTATATTATTTTTGGGACTAACCTATTAACCTATTAACCTAGTGCCCAGTGCCAGTTTCTGTTTTTTCCTTGTTTTTGAGTATTGCAGAAAAGGAATATCAAACGGAGTCCAAACGGAATAAAATTCTACGATGATTTTTCTTGGACCAGAGGAAACCCAGGAGACTTGGAGAAGAGGCTAGAAGGTCTATGGGTGGGCCACAAGCCACCCTGGCATGGCCAGGGGCGCCCCTGGCTTGTGGGCCACCCGTAGCTCCTCCAACCATAATCTTTGGCCTATAAATTCAGAAATATTCCCCCAATACCAAAAAGAGCCACGATAATAATTTTCCGCCATCGGAAGCCTCCGTTCCCGAGAGATCCAATCTTGGAGCCTTTTCCGGTAATCTGCCGGAGGGGGATTCGATCACGGAGGGCCTTCACATCAACTCCATTGCCCTCCCGATGATGCGTGAGTAGTTCACCACAGACCTATGGATCTTCATGGGGATCTATCCGATGTAATACTGTAACATCCCAAAATTTCATTTTGGAATGTTATTAATATAGCTATGCATCCATCATCATCATTGTTTGAATGTATGTGTTTGTTGAAATGTTCTTTCTAAAAATTCTGAAAGCCCTTTCAATTTTTCCCTAACTTGCTTTCACCTATTTGAAATTTTGGTTAAATGTTCAAAATAAGAGGGGAGTAACATGACACTCCACACCAGGGTCATCTTGGTGATCTATTTGAACAAAAATAACCAGGAGTTATTTTGAAAATATTTGCAAAAAGGATTTAAAAACAATTAGGCAATTTCTGAAAATATTATTTTTTTCAAAGTGTTCAAATGATAGAATAAAAATGCTCATTAAATAGCATTTATTATTCTGTTAATTTTGATATATGATACCCCTATATTTATAAACGATTTGAATGCTTTAAAGGTTTTTGAAACGCTCTGGAAAAACATTAAACAGAAACGGTAACGGTTACTGTATTAAACGGGCCGGCCCAACGGCTTTAAAAGCCGAGACCGTTACCGGTCGGCCGACCGACGCGCAACGGACGCCTTACCTCTCACTGCCACTGGACCCCACCCCGACCGACCGTTTCACCCGAACGGTCATCTCCTTCCTCCCCGCACGCGCCGGACTTCGCCGGCAGTTACTCCCTCTTCCCCGGATCTCTCTCCCCTCTCCTCCCCCGCACCCCTCGAGCACCCTATAAGTACCGGCCAGCCCCGCCTTTCATTTCCCCCCCGAGCCCCCTCTGTCCCTCGCCGAGGCGCTGCCCAATTGCTCGCCGGAGTAGCCACCCCACCGAAGCTCCCGTCGACCGTAGCCGTCGATTCCGACCACCGTTCCACCCACACGTGCCACCAGTCGACTCCGGAGACCCGTCACCGTCGCCCGGACCACTTCGCTGCCTTCCCCGACCACCGGAGCACCTCGCCGTCGTCTTCGCCGCTTCCGGACTCGCCGGAGACCTCCGACGCCGGCCACCTTTCCCCCGAAAGCTCCCTCGACCCTCGGATCCAGAATCAACGCCTGAGATTAGATCGGAAATAAATCCGAACCGGTATCCTCTACCGACCGGTCGCCCGCCCGAAAGCACTCGCGCGCACACCCTAGCCACCAATCGGACAGCGCCACGTAGCCCCCCTGACCGTTGCAAATCATTTTCCTTTCCTGTTTTTGTTTTAATTAACAGAATGATTTCAAATTTTGTTTTGCTTATAACTTTTAACCTGTTTAATATTTTGAGTTGATTCTTTTTGCAATAGCTCACATTTTTCATGTAGTTTCACCCTGTACTGTTAAATTTCAAATTTGAACTATAAAATTTGAATTGAATCAAATTTGCTCAAAATCTTCAAATCTGAATAACTAGAGTTTGAAAATAGATTTTGATATGAATCTTTTTGCTACTATTAGATATTGGTTAGGAGATGGCCAGTATTCATGCGAAAAGATCCACCCAGGCACAAAGAGATGGATGGATGATTTAAAACCCAAGGCTTACCTACACAGCCACAAGTCATTATGGGCTCTGGCTTGGTTGGATATCGTGGTGACCCTGGACAGGCGGTGCTACGAGAGGTAGAAGAACGGTAGGAAAGGATGGGCACCGACAGAGTCGCAGGGAAACCCTTTGGAAGACCATGTTTTGGTCATCCGTTTCTCAAACACCCTGAAGTGCGAGAAATCAAACAGAGGCGACCAAATCTTGGGGGGAACGTGTGCAAAACTCTGCAGAGTATTCAAAAGCTAATCGATTAGCCGTGTCCACGGTCATGGACGAATTGAGCCAAAGGAATTGAAACATTCGGAACTCTCAACACAATTAATAATGAGGATGTGGGTATAAATAATTTGGGTATGAGAATTGGTTGGTGGAACCATCTCATTAATCAACCAACTTAGTAATATTTTGCTTAGCCCCTTTCTTGATGTAGGATAAATTGGCTTTACGCAAAAACTTACCACCCCACCTGCCATATATGCATATAGACTAGATGATTATCTTTTCACCCCTCTCTTGTGACTTTGCCGGCATATTCCATACGCTGACCTACATGGCTGCAACGTATCATGTTGCAGAGTACTTTTCCGACCAGGAGTGAGGACACGTTCTATGCTCAGTGAGATGCCCTTGGAGTCAGATGGACTCATCTACCTTCGACGCTTCCGCAAGATTTAGATATTCTCATGAGTTGGCTTTTAGCCACTTTATTGTAATTTTTATTGTAATAAAGGACTCGAAATGAGATTTCGATTAATATATTTGCTGTGTGATTTCCCTTTGATATATACATTGATGTACCGTGTGTGTACCAGCATGATCTTGGGATGGTACGGAAACACCGGAGACTTGACCTTTCAGGTCGGGTCGCTACAGAAATGGTATCAGAGCACACGCTGACCGTAGGACGTAACCTTTAGGACTGGAAAGCCTTAGGATTGTATCTCTTTGTCTTTAAAATTCTTATACTCTCATCTACTCATTTCTGATTTCTCTCCGATTATTTCAAAATTTATAGATGGCCACCTTCATTCCCGTGTTGATCACGATGTTTTGCCAGCCTGACGCAACGATGCCCTTTGGTAAGGAGCTAATGAGGATCGTGAAGGACGTAAGGATTGCTTTGCCGAGCATCACCGGGACTCCTATCATGTCATTTCCACAAGATGGATGCTACAGGATCGAGGTGCAGATCCCAGGGAAGAACTTTGGGAATCGGAAGAAACCCATCGACTTCAAGTTCGTGGCACCCAGCTGGATACTTGGAAGAGACATGGCCATTCATCATGCCCTTGGACGTATTCAGGAGGAATACAGAGGTGGAATCATTTCACCAGAACTCAGCATGGTTTTCCGCAGAGATGCCCATGGCAACATCATAACCCCTCCCACTGGAGACTCCACCATGTCATATATCCAGACCCTGGAGACTCACATCAGGACTTTGGAGCTTCGAGTTCGTGCTGATACGAAGACAATCAAGAATCTGATGAACCGTGAGATTGATCTTGAAGCTGACTTGTGGGAAGCCAACTATGAGCATGAATATGAGGTGAAGGATTTCTTAGAGAGGATCGACAAGCTGAACACTCGCATCGCCACTCTGGAGGAATAGATGGACATGGGTGAAAATCTTCATCCTGAGGGAGACTTGGCTCCTTTCATCAGTGACGATGGTGACTATGAGGAGAGCACCACTGGAGGAGACTCAGTCACCATGTACTTCTGAGGAAAACTTTAGTTATGCCCTCCATGTATCTTTTATTTTTCAACGTTAAAAGCGTAGGTCGATGCTTAGTTGTTTGAGATTTGTATTCCCGATGTTTGACATTGATTGAATAAATGAATGAGTGTTTGGTGTGATATGTTTGTTGCATTGCATATGGGTAGTGAATTTCTCCTTTTAGGCCCTTGTTCTATTCTAATTCTCACCCCTCTGAAAACAGCAAGATGCCTCCACGACGTGAGACCGACTTCACTTTCCCGCCGGAACTCACGCAACTCCTTCAGCAGCAGAATGCACTGATGCAGCTATTGATCCAGAATCAGACCAATAATCAGAACAACAACAACCACCAACATCCACCCTAGACTGACAATCTCACCCGTTTTCTGAGGTTGAACCCTCCAACTTTCTCCAGCAGCACTGAGCCCATTGTGGCAGATGACTGGCTCCGTAAGATGGAGAGAGAACTTGTCACCGCTGGATGTACTGATGCTGAGAAGGTGCGATTTGCCACACATCAACTGGAAGGACCAGCAGCTTCATGGTGGGAGAACTACACCACCACATATCCTATTGCTGATGTAACTTGGGAGCAGTTCCAGCAAGCTTTCCGCACCGCACATGTTTCAGCTGGAGCCATGAGTCTGAAGAAGCGCGAGTTTCGCAACTTGCGCCAGGGAAATCGCTCTGTGGCCCAATATGTGGAAGAGTTCAGCATGTTGGCCCGTTATGCACCAGGAGACGTGGCTGATGATGCGGCCAAGCAAGAGAAATTTATGGAAGGACTCAACGATGAGTTGAGCATGCAGCTGGTAGTGGCTAATTTCAACAACTACCAAGAGCTGGTAGATAAGGCACTCATTTTGGAAGGTAAACAGCAGCAAATTGAGAACCGCAAGAGGAAGTACACTCAGGGGAAGTTTAACTCTGGAGCTCATCATAAGCCCCGCTACTCCCCGTACTCAGGGAATACCAGATCAGGGACCGGTAAGTTTGGAAGGCACACTCATGTTGTGCATAACCATGGAGGAAATGGGAATGCCCGTCCCAACCATGGCAATTTCAAGACTGACAATGGGAATGGGAACAACAACCAGCACCGTCATGTTCCTACTCATAAGGATCTGAGTCACATCACCTGTTTCAAGTGCCATAAGACAGGGCACTATGCTACTGAGTGTCCCCAGAGCAAGCAGGGAAATGGAAACGGCAACTCCGTAGCCAAGAAGCCAAACCCTTTTCCTCGTGCCCAGGTGAATCACCTCGACGTGGAAGAAGTCTATGATCAACCCGAGACTGTGGTTGGTAAGTTTTTATTGCATTCACGTCCAGTTACAGTACTTTTTGATTCCGGTGCAACTCATTCATTCATATCAAGGGTAGTTGTGGATAAGTATGGTTTGCCCACCAAAACCCTTAAACATCCCATTAAGGTCAGTTCCCCAGGAGGTATGATGATGGCAGGGATAGGATGCCATGCCCTAAAACTTCACATAGGAAACCATGTTTTTCCCACCGACCTCATCGTCTTAGAATCCCAGGGATTGGATGTAATCCTAGGCATGGATTGGATGACCAAGTATGAAGGAAATCTTGATTTCCTTAGCAAGTCTATTTCACTCACCACCCCGGAGAACAAGAGGATTAAGTATGTATCCCGACGCACCCAGATGAGTGCACGGTTAAATGCCCTCACAGGAGTTGTTCAGGAGGAAGTACCTGTGGTAAAAGATTTTCTGGATGTATTTCCGAAAGAATTACCAGGCATGCCACCAGATAGGGAGATTGAGTTCCTAATAGAGCTACAGCCAGGGACAGCACCAATTTCCAAGAGACCCTATCGGATGCCCGCAAATGATCTGTTGGAAATCAAGAAGCAAATCAAGGAGTTATTGGACAAAGGTTATATACGCCCAAGTTCTTCACCTTGGGGAGCCCCAATTCTTTTGGTGGAGAAGAAGGATAAAACCTTGAGAATGGTAGTCGATTATCGTGCCTTGAACGAGGTGACTATCAAGAACAAGTATCCTCTACCGATGATTAATGATTTGTTTGATCAGCTCGTAGGAGCCAAAGTATTCTCCAAGATCGATCTTCGATCAGGGTATCACCAACTGAAGATTCGTGAACAGGATATACCCAAAACAGCTTTCACCACAAGATATGTCTTATACAAGTATACAGTCATGTCCTTTGGTTTGACTAATGCTCCTGCCTACTTCATGAATTTGATGAACAAAGTGTTTATGGAATATTTGGACAAGTTTGTCGTGGTGTTCATCGATGACATTTTGATATTCTCCAAGAACGAGGAAGAACACAAGGAACATCTGCGTTTAGTTCTGGAGAAGCTAAGAGAGCATCAATTATATGCCAAGTTCAGCAAATGTGAATTTTGGCTGATGGAAGTCGGATTCCTTGGACATGTTATTTCCGGAGAAGGAATAGCCGTAGACCCTGCTAAGGTTCAAGCCGTCACCGAGTGGAAGTCACCCACCTCAGTTAAGGAGATCCGCAGTTTCCACGGACTTGCCGGATATTACCGGAGGTTCATTGAGAATTTCTCAAAGATAGCCAAGCCCATGACAGAGTTGTTGAATAAAGAATCCAAGTATGTTTGGACTGAGGAATGTGAAGCCAGTTTCCAGGAGTTGAAGAAACGTTTGGTCACAGCCCCAATGTTGATTTTGCCCAATATTCGGAAGGACTTCCAGGTTTATTGTGATGCTTCACGTCAAGGACTTGGAGGAGTACTCATGCAAGATGGAAAGGTTGTAGCTTATGCATCCAGACAACTACGACCTCGTGAGTTGAATTATGCCACCCATGATTTGGAACTAGCAGCCATAGTGCACGCACTCAAGACCTGGAGACATTTTCTTATAGGAAATAGTTGTGATGTTTACACCGACCATAAGAGCCTGAAATATATTTTCACGCAGAAGGAGTTGAACCTCAGACAAAGGAGATGGTTAGAGTTAATCAAGGACTATGACATGAGATTACATTACCATCCAGGTAAGGCCAATGTTGTAGCCGATGCCTTGAGTCGGAAAACTTATGTGAACACACTCACAGTGGGAGGATTACCCCAAGAGTTAGCCGATGATCTCAGAGAGCTCAAGCTAGAGATAGTCCCAAGAGGATATGTTGGTACACTGGAGATTCTGTCCACCTTGACCGAAAGAATTCGTGAAGCTCAGAAATCAGACAAGGAGATAGCTGAGATAAAGCAGAGAATGGAAGAGGTAAAGCTAAAGGTTTTTGTGAGGATGAACACGGAACTTTGTGGTTTGAGAACCGAATCTATGTGCCCAATGACCCAGAGCTCAGGAAGTTGATACTTCAGGAAGCCCATGATTCACCTTACTCGATACACCCAGGCAATACCAAGATGTATCTGGATTTAAAGGAAAGTTATTGGTGGACAGGTATGAAGAAAGATATTGCGGAACATGTTGCAATATGTGATGTTTGTCAGTGAGTAAAGGCAGAACATCAGAAACCAGCAGGGTTACTCCAACCTTTGCCGATACCCGAGTGGAAATGGGAAAAGCTTGGTATGGACTTCATCACAGGATTACCCAGGACCCGTTCAGGTTATGATTCCATCTGGGTAGTGGTAGATCGCTTGACCAAGGTAGCTCATTTCATTCCAGTGAAAATCACCTATACCAGTGCTAAGCTAGCCAAGATATATATGACCAGGATCATATGTCTGCATGGAGTTCCGAGGAGTATCGTGTCTGATAGAGGAACACAATTTACCTCAAAGTTTTAGCATCAGTTACATGAAACTTTGGGTACAAGGCTGGAGTTCAGTATAGCTTTTCATCCGCAGACAGATGGACAGACTGAGAGAGTCAACCAGATTCTGGAAGACATGTTGAGAGCTTGTGCGCTAGATTATGGATCTAGTTGGGATGACAACTTACCTTACGCAGAATTTTCATACAACAACAGTTATCAGACCAGTCTGAAGATGGCCCCTTTCGAAGCTTTATATGGAAGGAGGTGCAGAACGCCACTGACGTGGGATGGTGTTGGAGACCGACAACTTTTTGGTCCCGATCTTATCCGAGATTCGGAAAAGAAAGTCAAGCTGATTCGTGACAGACTCAAGATAGCTCAATCTCGACAGAAGAGTTATGCTGACAGCAAACGTAAAGAAGTGACGTATGAAGTGGGAGACCGAGCTTATCTTCGTGTGTCCCCGCTTCGAGGAATCAAGAGGTTTGGTGTTAAAGGAAAATTAGCACCCAGATTCATAGGCCCCTACAAAATTCTTGAACGTAGAGGCGAAGTTGCATACAAACTGGAATTGCCGGAAGGATTATCCGAAGTTCATAATGTTTTCCATGTGTCCTAGCTGAAGAAATGCCATGCTGAGATGGCTGATATTCCTTTGAGAGATACAGTGCCCCTAGAGGCCATACAACTTGACAATGATCTGACCTACGAGGAGAAGCCTGTCAGAATCCTCGAGACTGTCAACAGAGTTACCCGCAGCAAGATCATCAAGTTCTGTAAGGTTTTGTGGAGTCACCACACTGAGGAAGAAGCCACCTGGGAACGCGAAGAAGATCTTCGTAGAGACCACCCGCACCTATTTTCTAGCCAACCCGAATCTCGAGGGCGAGATTCATCTTAAGGTGGGTAGGTTTGTAACATCCCAAAATTTCATTTTGGAATGTTATTAATATAGCTATGCATCCATCATCATCATTGTTTGAATGTATGTGTTTGTTGAAATGTTCTTTCTAAAAATTCTGAAAGCCCTTTCAATTTTTCCCTAACTTGCTTTCACCTATTTGAAATTTTGGTTAAATGTTCAAAATAAGAGGGGAGTAACATGACACTCCACACCAGGGTCATCTTGGTGATCTATTTGAACAAAAATAACCAGGAGTTATTTTGAAAATATTTGCAAAAAGGATTTAAAAATAATTAGGCAATTTCTGAAAATATTATTTTTTTCAAAGTGTTCAAATGACAGAATAAAAATGCTCATTAAATAGCATTTATTATTCTGTTAATTTTGATATATGATACCCCTATATTTATAAATGATTTGAATCCTTTAAAGGTTTTTGAAACGCTCTGGAAAAACATTAAACAGAAACGGTAACGGTTACTGTATTAAACGGGCCGGCCCAACGGCTTTAAAAGCCGAGACCGTTACCGGTCGGCCGACCGACGCGCAACGGACGCCTTACCTCTCACTGCCACTGGACCCCACCCCGACCGACCGTTTCACCCGAACGGTCAGCTCCTTCCTCCCCGCACGCGCCGGACTTCGCCGGCAGTTACTCCCTCTTCCCCGGATCTCTCTCCCCTCTCCTCCCCCGCACCCCTCGAGCACCCTATAAGTACCGGCCAGCCCCGCCTTTCATTTTCCCCCCGAGCCCCCTCTGTCCCTCGCCGAGGCGCTGCCCAATTGCTCGCCGGAGTGGCCACCCCACCGAAGCTCCCGTCGACCGTAGCCGTCGATTCCGACCACCGTTCCACCCACACGTGCCACCAGTCGACTCCGGAGACCCGTCATCGTCGCCCGGACCACTTCGCTGCCTTCCCCGACCACCGGAGCACATCGCCGTCGTCTTCGCCGCTTCCGGACTCGCCGGAGACCTCCGACGCCGGCCACCTTTCCCCCGTAAGCTCCCTCGATCCTCGGATCCAGAATCAACGCCTAAGATTAGATCGGAAATAAATCCGAACCGGTATCCTCTACCGACCGGTCGCCCACCCGAAAGCACTCGCGCGCACACCCTAGCCACCAATCGGACAGCGCCACGTAGCCCCCCTGACCGTTGCAAATCATTTTCCTTTCCTGTTTTTGTTTTAATTAACAGAATGATTTCAAATTTTGTTTTGCTTATAACTTTTAACCTGTTTAATATTTTGAGTTGATTCTTTTTGCAATAGCTCACATTTTTCATGTAGTTTCACCCTGTACTTTTAAATTTCAAATTTGAACTATAAATTTGAATTGAATCAAATTTGCTCAAAATCTTCAAATCTGAATAACTAGAGTTTGAAAATAGATTTTGATATGAATCTTTTTGCTACTGTTTGATATTGGTTAGGACTATCATCATGTTTAGTTTGAGGATTTTTAGGATGATTTTGATTAGTGTTCTAGCTATAAATAGAATCTTCCTAGTATTATAGTATAGTTTTATTTACTTAGTTTTAGTTAGTTTAACTTAGATTTAGTTTTAATTTGTTTAGTAGGTTCTGTTGATTATACATTTAGTGTTTTTTTTATTGTTAATAAAAATATAAAATTGTTTAGTTTATTTCCTTGTTAAAATAGGAATCACAATTTCTTTTCAAATAGGTTTATTTTGATTAAAACAGCTAGTTAGTAATAGTTTTGCTTTCAAACAAAGTTTTATATAATTTAATTTTGTTTTCTAAAACAAGTTTATTTGTAAATTCTTTTCTGTTAAGAACAATTTTTACTAATAAATAATAAGTTTGGTTTTGCTCTCTTGTTAGTAAAACTATATTTGTTCCATTTAGTGTTTATCAAATTTTTTACAAACTTTACAAAAGCTTTCCCAACAAACTTAAATTGATTTTCTTCTGTTTATTAACAACAATATTTTATTCTTCCTTGCTGTCTACAATTGTTTTGTTATTAAAAAATAGTTTTATTATGATAGTAGTGTTTTATCAATCACCTCCTAGTAAACAAAACCTTGAGTGTTTTTCTTACTTGTGATTTGTGCATTGTTTTGTCTTGATTATTTACTAGTTCTTGATTGATGTTTGTGGGCTACAATATTCTGTTGTATGCTTATTGAGTGCTTGTTTGCTTCGTTAGATTATCCAGAGTGCGAAGCTTGTTACTTAGAGTCCCACGAGTACGAAGATCATCAACCAGGCAAGTCACCTTGATCATGTTTTACGCATGTTTTATATGCATTAGTTCTACCATCTCCCCAAATTGCATGCAAGATAGGTTAGTTGGAAACTTGGGTACATTGTTGTAGTATCATGTGGTAGGTACCTTCTCAACCTCTTTGACACATTGGCCCTGGGAAACGTTGTTTTACCTTTTTGCTATGCTATTAGTAGACGGGGTTGGTTGTGTGATTCATGAGAGTTGAGAGAGTTAATAATTTCAAGACCTACTTAAAGATCAAGATTTCAAGACCCCGAGTTTTCAACATACCTCTGGGTGGATGATGGTTGAACGGCACCCTGGAGAAACCAGTGGATTTGCCTAGGTGATGCTGGAGATGGCCAGTATTCACGCGGAAAGATCCACCCAGGCACAAAGAGATGGATGGATGCTTTAAAACCCAAGGCTTACCTGCACAGCCACAAGTCATTATGGGCTCTGGCTTGGTTGGATATCGTGGTGACCCTGGACAGGCGGTGCTACGAGAGGTAGAAGAACGGTAGGAAAGGATGGGCACCGACAGAGTTGCAGGGAAACCCTTTGGAAGACCATGTTTTGGTCATCCGTTTCTCAAACACCCTGAAGTGCGAGAAATCAAACGGAGGCGACCAAATCTTGGGGGGAACATGTGCAAAACTCTGCAGAGTATTCAAAAGCTAATCGATTAGCCGTGTCCACGGTCATGGACGAATTGAGCCAAAGGAATTGAAACATTTGGAACTCTCAACACAATTAATAATGAGGATGTGGGTATAAATAATTTGGGTATGAGAATTGGTTGGTGGAACCATATCATTAATCAACCAACTTAGTAATATTTTGCTTAGCCCCTTTCTTGATGTAGGAAAAATTGGCTTTACGCAAAAACTTACCACCCCACCTGCCATATATGCATATAGACTAGATGATTATCTTTTCACCCCTCTCTTGTGACTTTGCCGGCATATTCCATACGCTGACCTACATGGCTGCAACGTATCATGTTGCAGAGTACTTTTCCGACCAGGAGTGAGGACACGTTCTATGCTCAGTGAGATGCCCTTGGAGTCAGATGGACTCATCTACCTTCGACGCTTCCGCAAGATTTAGATATTCTCATGAGTTGGCTTTTAGCCACTTTATTGTAATTTTTATTGTAATAAAGGACTCGAAATGAGATTTCGATTAATATATTTCCTGTGTGATTTCCCTTTGATATATACATTGATGTACCGTGTGTGTACCAGCATGATCTTGGGATGGTACGGAAACACCGGAGACTTGACCTTTCAGGTCGGGTCGCTACAAATACTATTTTGCGGTGTGTTTGTTGAGATCCTATGAATTTTGGGTTTATGATCAGATTATCTATGAATATTATTTGAATCTTCTCTTGTCACGCCCAAGATGCGATCCTATCCTCATTTTGGCATGAGGGCCTCGACAGGGATAGAAGCGCATCTTGTTGTGTTGCAAGAATGGATATCATTACTAGTACATGTACAGAAGAGATGAGTATATGGAATTGGCTTACACTCACCACAAGCTATATCAGTATCACATCAATACATCAACATAGTCAAACATCATACGGAAGAGTAAGGTCCGACTACGGACGAAATCAAACGATAAAATGACAAACATCCTTGCTATCCCAGGCTGCCGTCTGGAACCCATCCTGGATTGATGAAGAAGAATAACTCCAAATCAAACAAGTATCATGCTCACGTCAAATCATCGCATTACCTGTACCTGCAACTGTTGTTGTAGTAATCTGTGAGCCACGGGGACTCAACAATCTCATTTCCAAGGGTATCAAGACTATCAAGAGTGGTGAGGCTGCAGCAAGCGACTAGGCATTTATCTGAGTGGCTAACTTATGAATACAGAAAGTAAAGTATGGTGGTCTACGAATAACAGACGTGAACTAGTAATGATCACTAACTAATCCTGAACACCTACTTACGTCAAACATAACCCCACCATGTTCTCTCTCGGATAAGAACTCATGTGAAGAGATAGTCACGGTTACGCACACAGTTGGTGTATTTTATTTGAGTTTACTTCAAGTTTGCTATGACCGGGTGTTAAGCAAAGTATCCAAGTTTGCCACATAACCGCGGGCACGACTTTCCGAAAGATTTAACCCTGCAGGGGGTGCTCCAACTCCTCCATCACAAATTAACCACATGCCGTGGGAATAACCTCGACCACGGATCTCGTGATCATCCTAGGCAATTCCAAAGGAAATCCGACACCTAGAGATAGCCCGAAGAAGATCAGAGTTCCTCACGCAAGATATTCAAGAAAGGTAAAACAAATCTAGCAAGGCTGCCCGATGTGCCGACAATCCCGATAGGAGCCGCGTATCCCGTTCTCAGGGCACGACAAATGAGTGACGCATACAGTGGCCTGATAGAAATCTCCCGAGTTGCCCCGGGTTGGCCCCGCACAGTGCTCTAGTTTGGACCAACACTCATGAGGAGCACTGGCCTGGGTAGTTGATTAAGATCCTCGGTTTAATTACTCCCTATGCGGGTTTATTAGTTATTAGGCAAATGTAGTACCAATATTGGGCCCAACAAGCTTTATCCTAAAATGAAAATCAAGGGGGTCCCTATAAAAACCCCGAGCATGTTAGGAGCGCTCAATTATGGAACATAACACCGGTTCACAAGTAACTAGGGGCGGCAAGAGTGGAACAAAACACAAAACACTGAGCAAAAGGTCAAGCCTTCCACCCATTACCAAGTGTATATGTGACGAGGATATGTACCTAGGGTAGAGTCCTAGGCCTGACAAGATGCCCTACCTAAGGGCATGACATTGGAGGACTTGAAGATCACAAATAAGCTTCCGACTAGATTCCCGATAACGCTCAAGTCACTCTTTAGACAATCCACTCGGAGACTTCTTCCTCCACTCGACGGTTGACTGTCACTCATAAGACCTCATTTCCACTCAACGTCAGAAGACCAGAAGCCACCTCCAGGAGGCCAACGGGCAAGCGTTAGGCTTTTCGTCATTAGTAGCTTTTATTATGTACGTTACCAGTAACGCCAATCTTTAAATCCACGATCGGACCCTTAGATGCTGGGCGATTATGAGGGGCAGCAAACTCTATATAAGCCGCCCCTCCCCTCTGGCACAAGGGTTCGCAACCACTGTAATCTCAACATTCCACACAACAAAGCTCCCGAGCACTGAGACGTAGGGCTGTTACCTCCACGAGAGGGGCCTGAACTCATACATCCGTGTGTACACCCTTGCCGTAGTTAGGACTCCGCCCTCTTCTTTCATACCCCTTCCTTCTACTGTCATGCTCGTTCCCATGACAGTTGGCTCCCACCACGGGGCAGCCGTCTAAGCAACTTCCGGCGAGGTTGCGTTTTTCATCCTTCGACATGTCTTCCGGTAGTGTTTTCGCTTTGGGACGCGAGATCCGTTTCAGAGCACTCACCTTCATCGCCGATGATTCGACATGGCTTCAAGAAGCGCCTCTCGACGTCGAGGTGCTCCCGGTCCGCGGGGCCGTGCACGTCCACGTGAGTTCCTGCGGCATGCTGCTGCGTCAGCCGTCGACTCCCTATGCGTCGGCTCCCCTCGCTGTCCGTTGTCGCAAGCGGTCCGACTGCTCATGACTCCAGCGTTGGGTCAAGCATGCAGTGGCACGTCAAATTTCTTCTCCACAGGTCGCATCACTTGAGCCTGCCGAGTCCTTCCATGGCGTGTTCGAGTCGGATTCCGATCCATCCGATGTCCCTTCCGAGTGTGAGATCTGCGATCCAGCAGCGGAGGTCCTTATGGAGGGCTCTCATTAAAGCTCGTCGCCCGGCTTTGTCCACGCAAGCGCGATGCTGGCGGCGCGTCGAGTGAACAGCCCCATCGCGATGGTGAAGTTCTTCATACTCCCATCGTTGGTACAACTGCCGAGGCTCAGGCCTTGGAGGCCACGCGTATTGAGATGGAAGAGCTCCAGAGGGAACTTGATGAGCGCGCTGGCCAGCGCCCACCAGTTGCCGGTCGACGGCAGCGACAGCTGTTCCCGACTGGATCGCACAACAATGGTGAGGTATATCGTACCCCTGTGTAAAATGCTGCAGCTGCTGCTAGGATAGCAGATTCCATTCAGCCGTCGCAGTCATAGGCTGGAAGAGGGTTGATGCAAATCAGACCATTGCTAGATGTAGCGTAGCGTCATAATTCTGTTATTTCACAGTCCCGCAACAGGATACATAACAACTCACCCAGGGCGGAAACCGTTCAGTCGGCACACAACCCTGGATCGCCCTTGCATCCTAGGGGTGGAGGATTTCGTGAAGAGCAGGTCAGAGATCAGTTCCACCGTGAAGACCGCCGTCGAGTGCCCACCCCTCCGTAGGGTGGTCCACACGTGCCCCGGCACCAGGACAAAAGGCGCTCATTCAGTGATGAGCGGAATGCAGGTTTTGATGCTCGTGATATCCTCACCCAGAAGCGAATCGACAGGGGCAGAGCCCACAGAGAAGGACAAGACAGAGATTTTCTGAGTGGTAGCTCGACCGTGATTTCTGGTCCTGAGTGTTTTATCAGAGCCATCCGTTCTGCAGAAATTCCCCCCAACTTGAGGTTGGCGGCTGGGATCGAGAAGTTTTCTGGCGAGTCAAAGCCAGAGACTTGGTTGGATGATTACTAAGTGGCTATACAGATTGGTGGCGGCAATGATAACGTTGCAATGAAACTCCTTGATGTTGGATGGTTTAGCTCATGCTTGGTTGAATCGCTTGGCTCCATCCAGTATTCCAGCCGAGCTGGTCGACTTACAACATTATTAGAAGCCCAATGAGACTTTGAAAGATTATATTCAGCGTTGGTCCACTCTGCATCATACAGTGGAGAATGTTTCAGAACACCAAGCTTTGTGTGCCTTCAAGGCTGGTAAGAGATACAGAGAGCTTTATTTGAAGTTCAGTCGAACGGGTGACATTTCACTCGGCAAGATGATGGATATCGCCACCCGGTATGCCAATGGCGAGGAAGAAGACCGCCTCCGTAGTGGCAAAGGAAAGGTAGTCGTCTGTGATACTGGCGGTAACTCCAATCGGAAACAGAAGCGAAAAGCTGAGGGTCCGGTCCAAGCAGAGGCAGTCGCACTGGCGATCCAAGCAAAGAATAAGGGGAAGGCTAAAGCGCAGTATGCCCCTAAGAAAGGAAAGAATCAGTCAGGGACTGATATTATGGATCAGTCGTGTGTAATTCACACGAGGAAAGATGAGGAGGGCAATGTGATTTTGCCCAAGCACACCACTCGGCAGTGTTGGACACTTATTCAGCAGTTCAAAGAGACTCCGCCGAGTGACAAGACTCGTGAAAAGGATGATGATGAAGATAAAGAAACATTCCTAGATGTCATTGCTACACTTGTGATTTTCACTGATGTAGAGAGCAAGAGTTTACTGAAGGTCATCAACAGGGAGGTCAACATGACCGTACCTGCTACCCCCACCTACCTCAAGTGGTCCCAGTATGCTATCACATTCGACCAAACAGACCATCCAGTTCACGTGGCCACTCCTGGTCGACAGGCTCTGGTGGTTGATATGGTGGTGGGGGGCACTCGACTCCGAAAGGTCCTCATGGACAGTGGTAGCGGTCTAAACATCCTCTATGCGGATACCCAGAAAGGGATGGACATTCCGATGTCCCGACTGAGTGAAAGCAACATGCAATTTCACGGAGTCATCCCAGGGAAGAAGGCCAAGTCACTTGGCCAGATTGCATTGGACGTGACATTCGGGAATGATAGAAATTTTTGAAAGGAAAAGTTGACGTTTGAAGTCGTGGATTTCCAGAGTGCCTATCATGCCATTTTGGGTCGACCCACGTATGCTCGTTTCATGGCCCGTCCATGTTACGGGTATCTCAAGTTGAAGATGCTGGGCCCTAAGGGTGCGATCACGGTCACTAGCAATCGACAGCGAGCTGAAGAATGCCTCCAGCAAGGCTCCAAGATCGCCGATCATCAGATGGCCATGGTCGAGCTGGAAGAGTACAAGAAGAGCGCTGACCCTGCTGATTTGCTCTGCGCAAAGAAGCCTGCTTCTGAGTCAGCATTTCAGTCGGTAGGGGAAGTGAAGAAAGTGCACATCCACCCGACGGATCCAACTGCTGCTCTAACCAATATATCATCGACACTCGACTGCAAATAGGAAGCTGAGCTCATCCAGTTCCTCCGTGAGAGCTGGGATATCTTCGCATGGAAGCCTGCTGACATGCCAGGGGTTCCCAGGGGACTGACTGAGGACCGTTTGAGAGTTGATCCAAAAGCTAAGCCCGTCAGGGAGCATTTGCGTCGATCAGCGACAGAGAAGCGCAAAGCAATCGGTGAAGAAGTGGCACGTCTCTTGCAAGCCAAGTTTATTCGGGAGATTTACCACTCCGAGTGTCTCCCGAATGTCGTGATGGTGCCCAAAAAGGATAATTCGTTGCGTATGTGCATTGACTTCAAACATCTCAATCGGGTCTGCCCCAAGGATCATTTTCCGCTCCCCGCATAGATCGGATTGTTGACTCGACTGCAGGATGCGAGTGTTTATCATTTCTAGATGCTTACTCTGGGTATCATCAGGTCCGTCCGTATGGCCTAGATGAAATAAAGACAGCCTTCATCACCCCATTCGGGTGTTTTTGCTACATCACTATGCCATTCGGTCTAAAAAATGTCGGTGCTACTTTTATGCGCATGATTTAGAAGTGTTTACTCGACCAGATCCCTCGGAATGTCGAGGCGTACATGGATGATATAGTGGTCAAGTCCCGCAAAGGTTCCGACCTGCTGGCTGATTTGGCCGAAACATTCACCAATCTGAGGAGATACGGCATAAAGCTGAATCCGGCCAAGTGTACTTTCGACGTCCCTGTCGGCAAGTTACTCGGTTGTCTCATTTCCGAACGAGGGATCAATGTCAACCCTGAGAAAATCAGCACCATTACCCGAATGAAGACTCCCGTGCGAGTGCACGATGTTCAGAAACTCACAGGTTGCCTGGCGACATTGAGTCGATTCATTTCTTGTCTCGATGAGAAGGTGTTTCCTCTATATCAATTGATGAAGAAGTCTGACACATTTGAGTGGACTTCAGAAGCCGAAGCAGCATTTGTTGAGCTCAAAGCCCTGCTCTCCACCCAGCCGGTGCTTGCCACTCCTTCCAGCAAAGAGCCCTTGCTCCTGTACATCGCGGCCACTAATCAGGTCATCAGTACAATGCTAACTGTCGAGCGAGAAGAGGAGGGTAAAGCTTACAAAGTCCAACGGCCAGTTTATTACATCTCTGAAGTTCTGTCCCCCTCGAAGCAAAGATATCCACACTACCAGAAGCTGGTTTATGGTATTTAATTATCAGCAAAGAAGGTGGCACATTATTTTCAAGACCACTCAATTTTAGTTGTCAGTGATGCTCCATTGTCCGAGATTTTCAACAATTGAGACGCATCTGGTCGATTGGCTAAGTGGGCAATCGAACTCGGACATCTTGACATTAAGTTTGAAGCCAAGAAGCAATCAAGTCCTAGGCACTAGCAGATTTTATGGCCGAGTGGATTGAACAGCAACATCCAATCCAGGTTCACTCGGCACATTGGACCATGTTCTTCGACGGCTATAAAATGTTGAATGGGTCCGGTGCTGGTGTTGTACTGATAGCTCCCAAGGGCGGCAAGCTCAGTTATGTCTTGCAAATTCACTTCGATTCCTCGAACAATGGGGCAGAATATGAAGCACTTTTGTATGGGTTGCACATGGCTATCTCACTCGGCGTCAAGCGCCTGATGGTTTATGACGACTTAGATTTGGTGGTGAATCAAGTGATGAAAGAGTGGGATGTTTGAAACCCCGCTATGACTGGGTACTGCAATGTTGTCAGAAAGTTGGAAAAGAAATTCGAAGGACTGGAACTTCATCATGTTCCTCGACTGAAGAATCAAGCGGCCGATGAATTAGGAAAGATTGAGTCCACTCGATGGCCTATCCCCAGTGATGTGTTTTTAGAGCACCTGCATACTCCTTCGGTGCAAGAAGATCCTTTCATTGAAGAGCCCCCGCAAGCTATGAGCTCCATTGATCCGAATGAAGTCGATGTCTCTGCAGTAATTGATTTGATCATGGAGATTCTGGTTGTCATTCCGGATTGGACAGTACCCTACATTGCATATATCCTCAGACAAGAACTCCCTGAAGACGAAACAGAGGCTCGACAGATTGTGCATAGGTCAAAGGCCTTTACTGTGATTGGGGATCAGCTGTTCAGAGAAAGCGCAACTAGTGTAATGCAGCATTGCATTTCCCCCGAGGAAGGTTGAGTGATTCTGGATGAGATCCACTCGGGAACTTGCGGTCATCATGCGTCCTCGCGGACAATCGTCGCTAAAGCATACCGAGCTGGTTTCTTCTGGCCACGGGCTAAGGAGACGGCTAAAGACATTGTTGATCATTGTGATGGATGCCAGTTCTATGCAAACTTGTCACATAAGCCAGCCTCTGATCTGAAGACGTTTCCCCTCGCCTAGCCATTTGCTGTTTGGGGACTCAACATGGTTGGTCCCTTTTGGACCGGAAAAGGCAGGTTCAGTCATTTGCTGGTTGCAGTCGACAAATTTACAAAGTGGATAGAAGCCAAGCCCATCAAGAAGTTGAACTCCCGCACGGCGGTCACATTCATGAGAGGAATAATTTCTCGATATGTCGTTCCTCACAGCATTATCACGGATAACGGCACCAACTTTGACTCGGAAGAATTTAGAAACTTCTACACCTCTCAGGGCACTCGGGTGGATTATGCATCTGTTGCACATCCTCAAACCAATGGGAAAGTCGAGCAAGCTAATGGCCTCATCCTACAAGGTCTGAAGCCTCGTCTCATGCGCGATCTGGATCATGCCGCTGGTGCCTGGGTGACTGAGCTGCCATCCGTGTTATGGGGCCTGAGAACGATGCCTAATTGGTTGACTGGTCGGACTCCTTTTTTCCTAGTCTATGGTGCCGAGGCTGTCTTACCGAGTGACTTGTTTCACAATTCTCCTCGAGTGGAACTTTATTCTGAAGCTGAAGTTGAACAGGCTAGGCAGGATGGTGTCGATCTCCTGGAGGAAGAGCGAGAGATGGCTCTGATCTGGACTACAGCTTATGAGCAGGATCTGCGGCGCTTCCATTCGAAGAATGTCAAGAGTTAATGATTTAATGAAGGAGACTTGGTGCTCCGAGTGGATCAACAACAACATCATAAGCTTGCTCCAGCGTGGGAAGGTCTCTTCGTCATCACCAAAGTGCTGAACAACGGAGCTTATCACATGTACAACCTCAAGAAATAGATGGACGAGCCACGGGCCTGGAATGCAGATCTGCCCCGACGATTTTATACTTAGAGACAGAAGAGTTTTTGATGTAATAAAAATACTTCGTCTATGCAAATCAGACTTCCACAATATATTGTCGATTCCTATCGTACAATTTCACACTTGGGAATACTCCGAGTGTTGAGCAATCCTCACACTCGGGGGCTTAGCTGCGAACATGCTTGCACCTAAGTTAAAAAGCATGTCGGGTGGATAGTAGTCCATTCACTCGACGACTTAGCTATGAACCAGCCTTTGTCTAAGTTCGAAAATACTCCGAGTGTCGAGCAATCTTCACACTCGGGGGCTTAGCTGCGAACATGTTTTCGCCTAAGTTAAACTCCCCGCCGAGTGGATAGCAGTCCATTCACTTGACGACCTATTTGCGAATCAGTCTATGCTTAGGTTCAAAAATACTCCGAGTGTCGAGCAATCCTCACACTTGGGGATTTAGCTACAAACATGTTTTCGTCTAAGTTAAACTCCCTGCCAGGTGGATAGTAATACATCCACTGGACGCCCTAGCTACGAATAAATCTTTGCCTAGGGTAAAAAATACTCCGAGTGTCGAGCAATCCTCACACTCGGGGCTTAACTGCGAACATGTTTTCTCCTAAGTTAAACTCCCCGCCGAGTGGATAGTAATACATCCACTCGATGCTCTAGCTACGAATAAATCTTCGCCTAGGGTCAAAAGTACTCCGAGTGTCGAGCAATCCTCACACCCGAGGGCTTAGCTACGAACATGTTTTCGCCTAAGTTAAACTCCTGCCGATTGGATTGTAATACATCCACTCGACGCCTTAGCTATGAATAAATCTTCACGTAGGGTCAAAAATACTCCGAGTGTCGAGCAATCCTCACACTCGGGGGCTCAGCTGCGAACATGTTTTTGCCTAAGTTAAACTCCCCGCCGAGTGGATAGTAATACATCCACTCAACGCCCTAGCTGCAATAAATCATCACCTAGGGTCAAAAATATTCCTAGTGTTGAGCAATCCCCACACTCAGGGGCTTAGCTGTGAACATGTTTTTACCTAAGCTCAAAAACAAACTCAGTCAAAGAAATGATTGAAAGCCAAATACGGATAAATCCAAAGGTTTAATCGGAGATAAATGTTTCGCGAGAAAGCAAACGTGGTTAGGCTCAAGGCCAGAATGAAATTTTAAGCTAATACAGTTTCACTCGGCATACCGAGGCAAATAAAGCTTTTCTCTCAAAGATCAAGTTTTCAAGTGCCCGACGGGCTGGCTGGCTCGACGAACGTGTCCAAGTCGATGCCGTCCGCGATCCTGGTGGTTGCGTCGATAAAGGTCTCCATGAAATCTTCATACTGAAGATTCTTCGTGTTAACCACTCGGAGCTCCTTCAACTTGTCTTCCCTTACAAGGGAGAGTGCCACGTCAGCGCCGCAGTGAGCAGCAAATTACTTCCAGGCTTGCGCTCGACTAGGGAGGTCGTTCAGGTGTGCCATAAAAGATGTGAGGTCGAGATGAAGAGTGTCTTCAGGCCACATCTCCTTGTAGATCCTCTCCATCGCAATTTTCAACTGAAGGACATACGCTTGAACACCCTAAAGCCTGAAGTTGAGTCTAAGCATGTTCATGGCCACCGCGTCTCCAACAGGTGACTTGATGGGATCCAAGTTGGGATCTATCTCCTCAGTCTCTTTCTCAAAGTCTTGGCAGAATTATGGGAAGGTAGAATGGGAGAATGAGAGGAGGACTGATGAGATACAGTCGTCAAAAATTTCATAAAGTTAAGTCGACAGAGAAACTCACCGTCGAGCTGTAACATCCCAAAATTTCATTTTGGAATGTTATAATATATAGCTATGCATCATCATCACTTTGTTTGAATGTACTGAATTTGTTGAAGTGCTTCTTTTGAAATTCGGAAAGACCATTTCTATTTTCCCATGTATTTGTTTCACCTATTTGAAAACCTTTGGAAATGTTCAAAGAAAGAGGGGAGTAACATGACACTCCACACCAGGGGCATCTTGGTGAAATATTTGAACAATAAAACCAGGGGGTTATTTGAAAGTTTACCTCAAAAGGATTTAAAATCAATTAGGCATTTTCTGAAAATAAATTTTAAAAAGATATTCAATATGACAGAGGAAAAATGTTCATTAAATAGCATTAATTCTCCTGATCATTTTGATATATATGTTTCCTATGCTTGGAAATATTTTGAATGCATTAAAAAGTTTTTACTGCTCTGGAAATAGAAAAGGAAATGTTTTAAACCGAATCGGGCCGGCCCACAGTCTTTAATTCTCGAAACTACTCCGGGTCGGCCACCGACGCGCTAACCACGCCTCCCACTCTCACTAACACGCGGGACCCACCGTCCAACCGCGGCGTCAGCGTGCTCAGCCCCTTCCCCACGCCCGACCATCATCGCCGGAGATCCCTCTCCGCGGATCTCGCCCCTCGTGCCCTCCCCGACCACCGCACCACCCCTATATAAACCCCAACCCTCTCCTCTCTTCGTTCCACACCCGGAACCCCCTTTTCCCTTGCCAGAGCGCTGCCCCAGACCTCACCGGAGTTCGGCACCCAACCGGACGTCCCCGAGCTTGTGGCCGTCGCCACACTCACCTCCAGCCCCCTCTGACGCCACCACTCGACGCCGGAGACTCGCCGCTGCCGTTTGAAGCCTTCGGACACCGCCCCGACCTCCGCACCGTCGTCCTCGAGCATCTCCGACCACCGGCCGCTGTCGACCTCGCCGGAGACCCGACCCCCTCTCGGTAAGCATCCACCTCCACCCGTAGCCGTCGGATCCATAGTCAACGCGCGAGATTAGATCTATTTATTAAACGAACCGGTACGCGTTAGTTGTCGGTCATCCGCTCGCTAGCTCTCGCACGCATGCCCTCGCGGCCAATCACAGCATGCCACGTCACCCTGTCCGTTAGTTAGGTTAGTTTTTCTTTTTCTTTTCTGTTTTAGAAAACAGAATGTATTTTGTTCTTGTTTTTATCATATCTTTTAAAATATTTGGTGTTTTAGTTGATTCTTTTTGCATTAGTTCACAAATTTGTTGTAGTTTATGTCTGGTGTTTCTGTACGATCCCAAGATCATGCTGATACACACACGGTACATCAATGTATATATCAAAGGGAAATCACACAGCATTAATTCATCGAAATCTCATATCGATTCCTTTATTACAATAAGGATTACAATAACGTGGCTGAAGGCCAACTCATGAGATAAACTAAACCAAAGTCTTGCGGAAGCTCCATAAGTAGATGAGTCCATCTGACTCCAAGGGCATCTCACCGAGCGTAGAGCGTATCCTCACTCCTGGTCTGAAAAGTACTCCGCAACATGATACGTTGTAGCCCTATAGGTCAGCATATTGAATATGCCGGCAATGTCACAAGAGAGGGGGTAAAATAATCATCTATTCTATATGCATATATGGCAGGTGGGGTTAGAAAGTTTTTGCATAAAGCCAAAATTTTCCTACAACAAGAGAGGGGATAATTACTACAATGTTGGTTGATTAATGAGATGGTTCCACCAACCAATTCTCATACCCAAGTTGACATTAAATACCCACATCAATGTAATTAATTGTGTTGAGAGTTCCAGATAGTTTCAGTTCCTTTGGCTCAAACTGCCCATGACCGTGGACACGGCTAATCAATTAGGTTTGGGTACTCTATAGAGTTTTGCACACGTTCCCCACAAGATTTGATCGCCTCCGTTGGATTTCTCGCACTTCAGGGTGTTTGAGAAACGGATGACCAAAACATGGTCTTCTAAAGGGTTTCCCCGAGACTCTGTCGGTGCCCATCCTTTCCTACCGTTCTTCTACATCTCGTAGCACCGCGTGTCCAGGGTCACCACTATATCCAACCAAGCCAGAGCCCATAATGGCTTGTGGCTGTGCAGGTAAGCCTTGGGTCTTGAAGCATCCATCCATCTCTTTGTGCCTGGGTGGACCTTTCTGCATGAATACTGGCACTTCTCCAGCATCATCTAGGCTAACCACTGGTTTCTCCAGGGCGCCGTTCAACCATCATCCACCCAGAGGTATGTTGAAAACTCGGAGTCTTGAAGACTTGATCATCATGTAGGTCTTGAAATTATTAACTCAGAACTCTCATGAATCACAC
Source organism: Hordeum marinum (assembly GCA_022496015.1). Lineage (NCBI taxonomy): Eukaryota > Viridiplantae > Streptophyta > Magnoliopsida > Poales > Poaceae > Hordeum > Hordeum marinum. The sequence goes on from CM039673.1 coordinate 484,636,347, forward strand.
AACCAACCCCGTCTACTAATAGCATAGCAAAATTTAAATCAACGTTTCCCGGGGCCAATGTGTCAAAGGGTTGAGGGGTACCTACCACATGATACTACAACAAGTAACCAAGTTTCCAATTTACCTACTTTGCATGCAATTGGGGAGATGGAAGAACTAATGCAATAAAACATAGGTATACATGGTCAAAGTGACTTGCCTTGCTAACGATCCTCGTAATCAAGTGACTCTAGATAACAAGCTTCGCACTCCGAATGATCTAACGAATCAAACAAGAGCACACCATAAGCATAAACACAATACAATTCATTCAATAGCAAGGTAAACAAATTCTTCAACAAACAAAAGCACAATCAAAAAGAAGAATCACTTAAAGTATAAGACTCTAAAAATTTTGGTGTCAAAATCTCTACTAAGAAATAACAAGTCAAAAAAATTGTTTGGAACAACTAGGTATTTTAGATAATAGAAAAGTAAATACAAAATTTTATTTGAAAACAGAAAGTATTTAATTATAAAAAAATATTGTGCAAAAAGAGTTACTACAAAACTTTTTTCTAAACAATATAAATGGTGAAAACAAGATGTACCTATTCAAACTAGAGCACAAAACAATTTGAATTTTTTTATCTTATTCACAGAAAATAATACACCAAATGTTGAATCAACAGAACCTAATGAAATCTAAAAACAAAATTTAAACTAATTCAGGTTCAAATTAAATAAAAATCAATTTAATTAAAATCTATTAAGAACTAAACAGATTCTGTTTTTGTTAAAAACAGTAACCATATTCATACTAAAAATTCTCAAACTATGTAGAATGATAGGACCAACTAATACCAAACAGTGGCAAAAAGATTCACTCAAAAATATATTTTTAAACTCTAGTTATACAGATTTTAGTAATTTTAACCAATTTGATTAGATTCAAAATTTAAAGTTCGAATTTGAAATCTAAGCATACAGACATAAACTAAAACAATTTTGTGAACTAATGCAAAAAGAATCAACTAAAAACACCAAATATTTTAAAAGATATGATAAAAACAAGAACATAATACATTCTGTTTTCTAAAACAGAAAAGAAAAAGAAAAACTAACCTAACTAACGGACAGGGTGACGTGGCATGCTGTGATTGGCCGCGAGGGCGTGCGTGCGAGAGCTAGCGAGCGGACGACCGACAACTAACGCGTACCGGTTCATTTATTAAATAGATCTAATCTCGCGCGTTGACTACGGATCCGACGGCTACGGGTGGAGGTGGAGGCTTACAAAGAGGGGGTCGGGGTCTCCGGCGAGGTCGATGGCGGCCGGTGGTCGGAGATGCTCGGGGACGATGGTGCGGAGGTCGGGGCGGCTTCCGAAGGCTTCAAACAGCGGCGGCGAGTCTCCGACGTCGATTGGTGGCGTCGGAGGGGGCTGGGGGTGAGTGTGGCGATGGGCACGAGCTCGGGGACGTCCGGTTGGGTGCCGAACTCCGGTGAGGTCTGGGGCAGCGCTCCGGCGAGGGAAAAGGGGGTTTCGGGTGTGGAACGAAGAGAGGAGAGGGTTGGGGTTTACATAGGGGCGGTGCGGTGGTCGGGGAGGGGACAAGGGGCGAGATCCACGGAGAGGGATCTCCGGCGACGATGGTCGGGCGTGGGGAAGGGGATGAGCGCGCTGACGCCACGGTCGGACGGTGGGTCCCGCATGTCAGTGAGAGTGGGAGGCGTGGTTAGCACGTCGGTGGCCGACCCGGAGTAGTTTCGGGAATTAAAGACTGTGGGCCGGCCCGATTCGGTTTAAAACATTCCCTTTTCTATTTCCAGAGCAGTAAAAGCTTTTTAATGCATTCAAAATATTTTCAAACATAGGAAATATATATATCAAAATGATCAGGAGAATTAATGCTATTTAATGAACATTTTTCCTCTGTCATATTGAATATCTTTTTAAAATTTATTTTCAGAAAATGCCTAATTGGTTTTAAATCCTTTTGAGGTAAACTTTCAAGTAACCCCCTAGTTTTATTGTTCAAATATTTCACCAAGATGCCCCTGGTGTGGAGTGTCATGTTACTCCCCTCTTTCTTTGAACATTTCCAAAGGTTTTCAAATAGGTGAAACAAATACATGGGAAAATAGAAATGGTCTTTCAGAACTTCAAAAGAAGCACTTCAACAAATTCAGTACATTATAACAAAGTGATGATGATGCATAGCTATATTTCATAACATTCCAAAATGAAATTTTGGGATGTTACACGAGCATAGTATACATCTTCCTCGAGAACTCTCCCAAGTGCCTCTCCGGGCCGTTGCTCTTCTTGGTTAGTTGCTCAGTCTTCTTGATAAGGTCCACACGCTCTTGCTTCAGCTTCGAGTTCTCTTCCTCCGTCCTCTTCGCAACAGTCAGCTTCTGGTCGGCAGCTTCAGTTTTCTCCTTCGCCACATGCTGGGCGTCAGCGAGCACCTTGTCCTTGTCCTCCAGCGCTTTCTCCATGGAATCTAAAGAAACAACATTGTTGAGTCGCGCTTGGAGTCGACGTTTTCGTTGCGTACGTCTGTTCGAGTGAAAGTACTCGGTTCAAAGCATGGAAAGTGGAGATGAGAATGCAGTGTGTCAACGAAAGTTACCTCCCAGAGTTTTCAGCTCGTCCCGCACTCTCTCCAAAGCATTGTTGAAGGCTTCCAAGTCCATACGCAACCGGTTCCTTTCATCGTCAAGGTCCTTGTACTGCGTTCCAAGTTCACAAGCCCTCTGAAATCAACAAAGAAAGAAATTCAATCGACAAGAAATATCAGCACTAAAGTGCAGAAGACCAAAAAACGGTCGAGTGGGCAGCGCACATCACCCCGCCCCACTATCCTGGAATAGCGTCATATCATGGCTGATCAATGATGTCCATGAAACCTATGTCCAGGGGAAAGAGAATTCAACCAAAAGTACACTCGACATGTCGAGTGGCTCGTGTACTCCGCGTACCATAAACAAGTTCAAGACAGTCTCTATCAGACCCCCACCAGTGCAAGTAGTCGACGGTGGTCTCGAGGACTACACCCAGTGGGTGCACTCATAGTGCCCCAACTGGAATGGCTAACACTCGCTCTGTCGAGTGTTCCGTCGATTCCATTCCGCACCTTTGAAGCAGCGTCATAATGGTTGATCAAATGATGTCCATAAAACCTACAAGATGGCTTCGGAGCAGGACGGCCAAGAAAAAAATATATATACAACTCGACATGTCGAGTGACAACCGTACTCCGTGTATGACAAAAATTCTGATTTCAAGTTTTCAAGACTACTGCTTATCGTCAACGATTAATAGTAGCCTCGGGGACTACACCCAGTGGGTACACTTAGCGTGCCCCCACTGGTTACTAAAACATTTGACAAGGTGTGCCCTGTCAAACATCCGTCACTCAATCTGTCGAGTAACGTGCCCCTCCACTCAGTGAAGTGCAGTCTATCCTTATGTTGCGTCATATCATGGTTGATCAATGATACCCATGAAACCTACAAGGTAGCCTCGGAGTGGTGCGATGAAAGGCAAACATATCCCGCATATGACAAACTGTAAGACCCCTACCGGTGCAAGCACACGACATGAGTCTTGGGGACTACACCCAGTGAGTGCACTTAGCATGCCCCCACGGGATCTGCCAACTCTCGACCTGTCGAGTGGCAGAAAATATCCATCTATGGAACATCCGTCACTTGATCTGTCGAGTGACATGCCCCTACACTCCGTGAAGTGCAGTCTATCCTTATGTAGTGTCATATCATGGTTTATCAATGATATCCATGAAACCTACAAAGTAGCTGTGGAGTAGCGCGATCAAGGGCAAACGTATCCCGCATGCGGTAGACTCTAAGACCCCTGCCGATCCAAGCACTCGACAGCGGTCTCGAGGACTACACCTAGTGGGCGCACTCAGAGTGCCCCCACTGACCCAAAACCTACTAGACTAAGACTTGATCTATTTGAGTGGAGAACTTTTAAACATTCTACGAGTGGAAAATAAACACCCAGTGGGTGTACAGTCCAAGAACACAGGAATTCAATCGGAAATGTACTTACAATCGAACTTACTCCCGTACCCCCAGGGTGTTCTTCGTCATCTTCCAAATGGATGATTTCTGCAATTATCAATCAACGAAATTAGCTTTGGCAATCGACAAACCATATTCAAGAAGCAGAACTGATGAGTCGGTTACCTCTGTGAGAAGTGGCTGCATCAGCAGTGTCTACGTCCATTGCATCCCCTCCGTCATGTTGAGGCGACGTCAGTGAAGTAGTAGCTCTGATGGATCGAATAACATTCAGTTAACAAGGATTCAAAGTCACAATCGACAGTGAGAATTCAGAAGTAAACACTCACGTGGAGACGACAGGCACAACCATCTTCATGGGAGGCAGGGCTTTGCGAGGTTTGGCCACATTTGGTTTGGGTTTCTTCGCTGGTCATTCACTCGACTCAACAGTCGAGGGTTGGCTTCGCTTCGGGTTCTTCTCGCATGGGACCGAGGCCCTATCCTCAACAGTCGCAAGATCTTGGCGAGACTTGGAGCGGCGTTCGGAGCGAGGAGGTGACTCGACTTCTTCCTCATTATTGTCCGAGTTTTCGTACTCATCTTCAGAGTCTTCTAAGCCATCGCCGTCCACACTTCCACCCTCGCTCATCACACCATCTTTAGTTTGTCTCCCATTAGGAACAAGCGAATACATTTTGGTCCACTCCTGCAGGATTCAAACAAGTCAGTCCATAAATCAATCTATCACTCGACAGTACAAGTACTTCAGTCGACAAAGTGCAACTTACCAGATTCTTCGGCCGGTTTTTGGCCGAGTAAGGTCGGACCCTCTTGGCTCCCAAGGGGTTGTCACACGCCCTAGTGATGCTGCGAAGCCACTGCTCGACAGTTTTTTGCGGAACCTCTTCTGGGTGTATCCTGGTCGAGTCCTTAGGGCCTGCGTAGTGCCACATGGTGTGATCCCTGGTTTGGAGCGGCTGAATCCGTTGACTAAGGATTGTCTCCAACTGATCCATGCCAGTCACTCCACCCCAAATCAGTTTCACCACGACGTCCAGCAAGATTCCCACTTGGACTTGTTCCACTTTAGTCACCCTCAGAGACTTGGGAACAACTGGACGGTCAATTGTATAGGGGGAAAGACCAGTCGACATGTTGGGAGAAGCTACATCTTTGCAGTAGAACCAACTCGACTGCCAACCTCTAACAAATTCAGCGAAGGTCCTAGAAGGGAAAGAACTACGGGCTCTTTTCTGAAGTCCTAGACCCCCACACAACTGCAACACACGAGTCTTCCCATCCGTAGGGAGGGCTTTCTTCACAGTCTGAGATCTAACCGTAAAGATGTCCTTGAACAACCCCAAATGAGGAGGACAACCCAGAAAGCACTCGCACAAGGTAATGAAGGCAGACAAGTAGGAAATTGCATTCGGCCGAAAGTGATGGAGCTGAGTGTCAAAGAAGTTCAGAAACCCTCTAATGAATGGGTGGGGAGGCAAAGAAAAACCTCTTTCGACGTGGGAGAGGAGGAGGAATCGCTCTCCGTCGCGTGGCTCTAGTTCGCGCTCTCCCTCTGGCAACCTCTAGGCGCCGTCCGTCATAAGCCCGTCGGCAACCAAGCCGTCCATGTCCTCTCGAGTGATCATAGAGGGGAGAAAGTCTCCCTGCATCCATCCCGCCGGCGTGGTGAACCAAGCGGTCGAGGGCTTCTTGCCTTTTCTTTTCACCGCCCACTTCTTGGCCCGCTCCAATTTCTCCGTGGCGCCCTTCGTCATCGTGGCGGCTGCTCTTGTCGGAGAAGAAAGAAGTGTGGCACTGGAGACAGGGGAGGCGGAGGAAGAGAGTAAGTTTGGGGAAAAAGTATTGTGCAATCCGCGGCGCTTCGGTATTTATACCCCGTCGAGTGCCTCGCTTACTGGTGGGCCCGAGAGATCACCGCACAAGCCAACCACAGACTGCGCCCTATACGTGGCGAAATGACCGGTGCGAGAATCAAGGCGTCATGCCCCCCACTTTCTCCGATCGTGGCATCATCATCGCACACACGCACTTCCCAAATTTTCATATCCCGCAAAATCCGGGTCTGACAGACCGACCCACCACCTCCAAAGATTCCTTTGGGTTACTCGGAACAAATTGACATAGAACATTCATTCGGGCACTTTCAAGGCTGAACAGATCAGGGCGAATGACGAAGAATTCAGTCGACGCAACTTTCATTGAAGTCCCGAATATCATTCGGAAGATTTGATGCCTTATTCTGAACTGGCATCGATATCCCGTTCACCACTCGAACCCCTATCCATTCGGGGGCTAATGATGAGGATATGTACCTAGGGTAGGGTCCTAGGCCTGACCTAGATGCCCTACCTAAGGGCATGACATTAGAGGACTTGAAAATCACAAATAAGCTTCCGACTGGATTCCCGATGACGCTCAAGTCACTCGACAGGCAATCCACTTGGAGACTTCTTCCTCCACTCGACAGTCGACTGTCACTCGGAAGACCTCATTTCCACTCGATGCCAAAAGACCAGAAGCCACCTCCAGGAGGCCAACGGGCAGGCGATAGGCTTTTCGTCGTTAGTAGCTTTTATTATGTACGTTACCAGTAATGCCAATCTTTAAATCCACGATCGGACCCTTAGGTGTCGGGCAATTACGAGGACCAGCGAACTCTATATAAGGCGACCTCCCCTCTAACACATGGGTTCGCAAGCACTGTAATCTCAACATTCCACACGACAAAGCTCCCGAGCACTGAGACATAGGGCTGTTACCTCCACGAGAGGGGTTTGAACTCATACATCCATGTGTACACCCTCACAGTAGCTAGGACTCTACCCTCGCCTTTCGTACCCCTACCTTCTACTGTCAGCCTCGTTCCCGTGACAATATGTGCAATAAATTAAATAGCAATAATACTGTGATAACAAAATAATGTCCATGTTGACACATGGAAGCAATTGCACCTGCAGCTAGAAACGCTATAAGAAGGGCTGAGCAAGCGGTAACATAGCCAAACAAAGGTTTGCTGGGATGTGGAGGGGTTAGAGGCTTTCATGGCAATGTTGGGAGGCTTGTCAAAAAAGTGGTAGGTATCGTGACATAACGATAAAGCGTGACAACTAGCATAGCAATGATAGTAGTGATATCCACGGAAATGTGTCATCTTGCCTGAGATCCCGCTCAGAAGAAGATCGAGTCCATGAAAAATACAAGCCAACGAATCCACACACTCTGAATGCTTTTGGAACTCTATTGAGAAGGAGCAAACCGGAAACAACAATCAACATGCGATAGCACCACAACGTATGCATGAAATGATGCACAAACAAATATGATGCATGTCCGGTTTAAATATGCAAGGCATGGCAATTCACATCAAACAACTACTACACATTAAAGTGAAGTTCAATATGCAACGAGTTCTCCGGCGGGGGCTTGGGGCCGGCAAGGTCGGGGGAGGGCGGATCCGGTCTCCGGCGGCCGGATCCGGTCCGAGGTGGCATCACACAGCGTCAGGGCAGCTCCCTAGGTGCCATGGGAGCTTCGGCCTACATGGAAGATAGAGATCGGCAGGAGGTGAGGGGAGACGGAGAGAGGATGAAGAAGGGGAGGGAAGAGAGAGGCGGTGCGGGGCTTGACCCGGTGGTCGCCGGCATCGAGACTTCGGCGGCCAGAGTGGCGGTGGGGTTGGAGGCGCGGGGCACGCTATAGGAGGTCGGGTGCAGGGACGCTCATGCTGCAAGGTTGTGTGGTCACCGGACGTGTCCGGTTTGGCCGCGGACATGTCCGATAGGTGGGATTTGGACGAATTTTTGACCTTATATTATAATCCGAGGGTCCAGATCTAAGGGGTGGCTAGGCCTGTGGGATTTGGAGGAGGTGGATCTAGAAGGTGGGGTTTTGAGGGGAGTGGCTGCAATTTTACATGGGTGAAACCCTAGAGAGTGAGGGGGCTCCATGGGGGTTTAAATAGGGAATGGCACTAGGGTTTGGTTGGGTCTCGTCCGTCCAATCGCGATCCGACGAACACGAACAGAAGGGGGCTAAGTTGGGCTAGTGGCTGTGTAGTTGGGCTGGGAGGGGAAGAGAGAAAGAATTGTGGCCCGGCAATGGAGTTTTGCAAAACCAAAAACGTCCAACGAATAATCCGATGACGGTGATGCTACGAGCAACCATTGGAATATCAAACGAACTCTTATTGCGACGAAATTTGGTAGGCGGCCTACCTACAATATAACACGACCGCACGCCAAGTTTCTACCCAATCCGAGAATATTATATGCGCACTTTAAGAACAATGTTTAATCAATGTAGCGGGCGTGTGCATGTGTGGTTGGTCTCAAAACGGTCAGCTACACGAATGGAGAGAACCGACAACTACGAACGGATGCAAGTTTTTGAAAACAAGTGACGATGCTATGAAGATGATGCGAATGATGCAATGATGAATGCGACACCCAAACGAATCAAATGGCAACAATGGAATAAAAGGGAATCTTCTGGGGCGTCGGTCTTGGGATGTTACAACTCTCCTCCACTACACGAGGATCTTGTCCTGATATCTAGAATGAGAAGGGGAAGAGAAAGAGAAAAAGGAAGAGGTAAAACTTTATTGCTTCTTTGGCAAACGAGTGAAATCAACAAACCTTGAAGGTTGCAAAGATACGAAGAATGACATGAGGAACAAGCAAGAATTCACAACAAATTTTGGTAGCATTTCAGTAGGATAGAGGGGAAAAATTGATATGATGGAAAGAAATTGAAATAGATACACCAAACTTCGGTCGGATTAGAATCAAAACTTCATAAGATGGAAGGATCATGAAAAGATTTCACAACACTCTAGTAGAAAAATGAATAAGCAAAGAAAGAACATGATCTTAATCAGACTAGATGTGAGTTGAAAAGAGCAACACCACAATGCCTTCATAATAATAGAATAGAAACTAGATTGATGAAAGGAAAATAACGGAGAAGAAAATGACAACTTCTACCACCAATGAATTTGAAAAGCATGGTTGAATGAAGTTTTTGAAAAAAACCAACAACAAAAAGAATAGCTTGTTATGGGCTTGTGGAAAACATCTCAAAATTACGAGGTGACAACCTGCCACAATAGAAACAATTGATTTCTTGAGAGCAACAAGAGATGGAAAACTTCTTTCACCAAGAAGAGGAGGACAAAACTTGGATCAGTTATGACACCATGTTAGCAACAATCCTTAGGAAATGCTTTAGGTGAAATCCAACCCAAGATCACTCCGAGAAAGGAATGATGGGTTTAATTATTTTATTCTTGACAATTTTCCTTTGGGACTCCTCATAAAGAAGAATTTAATAACACCATCTCAAAAGACAATGGAGAAGGAATTGACCTTAGAAATCCAAGATAAACAACACTTGAGAACCTCCAACAAGAATCTTGAAGAACACTTCGAGAAGAATTACATCCTTAACAAACCACCATGAAGAACCTCTTGGCGAACACCGGGATGAAAGGACGATCAAAACAATGCGGTTGAAAATAATAGATTATGATGTTGAAAAGATTTAGATGAAGCTTCACGAAGAGATGCTTGAGAAAAACATGGAACTCCGGAAAGAAAAGATGAACGACTTATAACCAAGAATTTGATGCCATGAACACTCCAGGAGAAGGATTGAAATCACCTTGATGAAACAAGAATAAGAATTATGATATGCTTATCCTTCATCAAGTTAAAATGATGACAAGCAACGGATTTCGCACACCACTTATTCTTCTTGCAACGAATTGAAGAGAAAGAGAGGATAGGTCACAAACTTCAAAAAGTCTTGCACGAGAACACCGGTAAGAATTAGACACTAAAGAGGATTATACAAATGAATGATATAACATGAGAACGGAGAGATCACGATCCGCCTAAATGGAAAACTTGAACGAGGCACCAGAATAATTGAGATACGAATGAAGGGACAACAATTGAGAAGAATTTGAGAATGAAAGCTGAAAGCTGAGAATGAAGAAATCTTCTGAAATGATGGCCTCCGGGTGGATCGCAAAATGAAAACAAGTCTGAATGCACCTGATAGATATGGGGGAAAATTACTCATGAATGGAAAAAATTTGAGAGGATAGCATGAAGCTGAGAGCATGCATATTCAAGAGAATGAGCAAGACTTAAGAGAACCACTCCTTTGGTCTTCAATGCAGAGAATGATGACGAGAAACAACATCATTAATTATTGAGACACTCTGGAATAATGAATAAATAAGGTTGAACCAACAATGAAAAAGATTTAGAAGCGATCTTCGGGAAGGCATATGACTGATGAATTTCATTCTTACGCTATTTTAGAACAGAACTTGAGAACATCTCCGGACAAGATTAGAAGAGCCTAGTAAGATCCTGGGGAAAACACCTGTGGGTTATGGTCCCACTCAAAAGAAACCACCGTTGAGACAATTGCTTTGAAAGATAGATTGCACCGGTACAAATTAAGAACTTTATGAGGTGAGAACCTTGAAATCATTTAAGACAACAAGAATGGAAATGAAAGTCTTCTGATATATCTTCACCCTCCGGATAGAACAGAGAGAGACGAATAAACAAGAGAGGCTTGGAAAAGAAATTCCAACATGGAAACCATTGAACGAATGAGAAAGGATATGATGAACACCGAGAGCTTGCATTGAATGCACTGGAGAAGAATAACAACAGAACTCGGAATATGAGGATAGATCTTGAAACTGAAACTCCTAAGAATCTTCACAAGGGATCATCCCAACAATACGAGATAAAAGATAGAGGAAGCATCACATGAATAGAAAAGGCACTTGCATGAGAATTTAATCATTGAAGAAAATGGGCGGGAGGGTGGGGAAAACAAAGAAACTTGGGATAGATGAGACAAACTCCGGAGTAGAATATGGGGATAGATCTTGCAAAAATTGGAGAGGATTGAATTGCCTTGAAAAGAAGCACACCGGATAAAAATAATTGATATGACCACTCCGGTTGAGCAAAAGAATTAGCAATCCCACAGACATATGAGAACACTTAGGAATGATATGAAATCACCACTTGACATCGAAGCAACTCGAATTACCATATTCACAACGAAACAAAGGATGAGGCTTATGAAACAAGCCAGAACAAATGCATAACATAGATTTCGCTTGATATTTTCGTGGTAAGGTTTGCACGGGCTCGATCTTATAGTAGCCATCATGTGAAAGGCAGTGCACACAACATACGATGCATCCTCGAGTCGTAGCAAGATACAAGGACTCTTTAAGACACAACAAGATTGCTGTAAGAAAGACCGTGAACAAACGAATCCACTAGATGTCAAACCCCAACCTCACATCATGATATGTCGAAAGATAGCCTAGGTAACTACTTGAATTCCCACCTAAGAAATCCCAAAACTTTCTTGGTTATGCATTCGGGTGTTGGGGATACAAGGAGGAAAATATCTCACACAACTAACAAGCCCTACACCCCAACTGTATCCATCCTTCAACACATAACTAGAGGCTTCGTAAACTCAACTATCTCGGACGCTCGAAAACACAACGATACTAAGAATGGCAGTACATTCGAACTCTCTCCACCAGTACTGGGGATGCCGGACTCCTCTCGCCACTACTAGTATTGAAGCAATTTCGAACATCCTCCGTCCTGAGATACTAAGGAAACTGAACGATAACAATGTGCCAAGAATCCCCTGGAGCTCAACTCCCCGGAAGAAATCAAGTCAGATAGGAGGCACCAAGACACAACTCCGTCACATTGGCATCATATAGATTCCAAAATATCCGCGTGAACCTAAAAAAATTGAGCGAGAAGAGGAGTATAATAAAATTCCTAAGTCGTAATTCCTCATCAGAGTATAGAAGAGAAGTAAAAAGAATCCTACTCTTCAATATAACTAGACTCAAAATAGTTTTTCACTAGACACGACTCGACCAAGTTCGATCAATCAAGGGGGCTCCTAGGTCGGTACATGCTCTAATACCAACTTGTCACACCCAAGATGCGATCCTATCCTCATTTTGGCATGAGGGCCTCGACAGGGATAGAATTGCATCTCGTCGTGTTGCAAGAATGAATATCATTACAAGTACATGTATAGAAGAGATGAGTATATGGAATTTTCTTACACTGGCCACAAGCTACATCAATATCACATCAATACATCAACATAGTCAAACATCATACGGAAGAGCAGGGTCCGACTACGGATGAAATCAAACGATGAAATGACATCCATCCTTGGTATCCCAGACTGCTGCCTGGAACCCATCCTGGATTGATGATGATGATGAAGAATAAGAATAACTCCAAATCAAATAAGCATCGCACTCACGTCAAATCATCGCATTACCTATACCTGCAACTGTTGTTGTAGTAATCTGTGAGCCACGGGGACTCATCAATCTCATTTCCAAGGGTATCAAGACTATTAAAGTTTAAGGGTGAGGCATGGTTAAGTGGTGAGGCTGCAGCAAGCGACTAAGCATTTATCTGAGTGGCTAACTTATGAATACAAAAGTAAAGTATGGTGGTCTACGAATAATGGATGTGAACTAGTAATGATCACTAACTGATCCTGAACACCTACTTACGTCAAACATAACCCCACCGTGTTCTCTCTTTGATAAGAACTCACGAGAAGAGACAGTCATGGTTACGCACACAGTTGGTGTATTTTTTTTGAGTTTACTTCAAGTTTGCTATGACCAGGTGTTAAACAGAGTATCCAAGTTTGCCACATAACCGCGGGCACGGCTTTCCGAAAGATTTAACCCTGCATGGGTGCTCCAACTCATCCATCACAAATTAACCACACGCCACGGGAATAATCTTGACCATGGATCTCGTGATCATCCTAGGAAATTCCAAAGGAAATCCGACACCTCGACATAGCCCAAAGAAGATCAGAGTTCCTCATGCAAGACATTCGAGAAAGGTAAAACAAATCCAGCAAGACCGCCCGACGTGCCGACAATCCCAATAGGAGCCGCGTATCTCGTTTTCAGGGCACGACAGATGAGTGACGTGTAGAGTGACCTGATAGAAATCTCACGAGTTGCCCCGGGTTGGCCCCGCACAATGCTCTAGTTTGGACCAACACTCATGAGGAGCACTGGTCCGGGTTGTTGATTAAGATCCTCGGGTTAATTATTCCCTATGCAGGTTTATTAGTTATTAGGCAAATGTAGTACCAATGTTGGGCCTTGCCAGACAAGCTTTATCCTAAAACAAAAATCAAGGGGGTCCCCATAACAACCCCGAGCATGTTAGCAGCGCTCAATTATGGAACATAACAGCGGTTCACAAGTAACTAGGGGCGGCAAGAGTGGAACAAAACACCGAGCAAAAGGCCAATCCTTCCACCCTTTACCAAGTGTATATGTGAATTAAATTAAATAGCAATAATATTGTGATAACAAAAGAATGTCCATGTTGATACATGGAAGCAATTGCACCTGCAGCTAGAAACGCTATAAGAAGGGCTGAGCAAGCGGTAACATAGCCAAACAAAGGTATGCTGGGACGTGGAGGGGTTAGAGGCTTTCATGGCAATGTTGGGAGGCTTGTCAAACAAGTGGTAGGTAGAATGGCATAACGATAAAAGTGGGACAACTAGCATAGCAATGATAGTAGTGGTATCCAGGGAAATGTGTCATCTTGCCTGAGATCCTGCTCGGAAGAAGATCGAGTCCATGAACAAGATGGGCCAACGTAGTCGAATGAATCCTCACACTCCGAACGCTTTTGGAACTCTATCGAAAAGGAGCAAACCAGAAACAACAATCAACACACGATAGCACCACAACATATGCATGACATGATGCGCAAACAAATATGATGCATGTCCGGTTTAAATATGCAAGGCATGGCAATTCACATCAAATAACTACTACACATTAAAGTGAAGTTCAATATGCAATGAGTTGCATATTGACGAAAGTCCACGTTCGAATTATTTAGTTCCCCCCGTCTAGGTACTCATCAATATTAAATGTTTTTAACCATGGCAAAAGGTGAAGCATGAACAACTACGACATCTAGGCATTTTAAATGAGGCCGAAAGCAACAAATAACAATTCCAGAATGACCTCATATGCATATATTGATTTAAGTCCAGATCTGTCCTAACACAATTTTAGAGTTGCTAAACAGCAAAATAAATGTTGCCATGTGATTCTACACATTTTTCCGATCAAGTTACATATGTGGAACATTTTTATTGGAGGTAAGGTTAATTAGTTGTGATATAAATCATCTTAACATGACAATTCTGCAAATCAATGCAAACAGCAAGGTTAAATATTTTTATCACATGTGAAAGTTGGATATTGTGAAACTACATAAAATTCCAGTCACATTTCATATATAATTTTTTTACATATGATGCACGGATCTCGAGTTATTAAATGCATGAGCAACAAGGGTTTTTATGTAATTTTATTATTCCCTGGCTAATTGACAAAATCATTAACATAAAAAAAGGAAACGGGCCGAATCTGAATCTGGCCCAACAGGACATGGGCGCAGGGTAGCTAACTGGTGCACGGGGCGGGGAACTCCAGGGGCTCACCTAGGGCCTCTTGGGCCGGTCGGTGGGGCAGCTGGGCCGGGGCGAGGAGCTGCTGGGCCGGCCCACATAGGCAATAGGGCGACGGGTGCTCGTCCTCCTCGTCCCTCTCCTCCCGACAAGGCGTAGTGGAGGGAGGCGGCGGCCCCTGGGGCTCCGATGAGGGCTTGGGCCAGCGAGGTCGGGGAAGGGCGGATCCGGTCTCCGACGGCCAGATCCAGTCTGGGGTGGCGTCCAACGGCGGCAGGGTAGCTCCCTAGGCGCCATGGGAGCTTTGGCCTATAGGGAAGAAAGAGATCGGCAGGAAGTGAGGGGAGATGGAGAGAGGAGGAAGAAGGGGAGGGAAGAGAAAGACGACGCGGGGCTTGACCCGGTGGTCGCCGGCATCGGGACTCCGGCGGTCGGACTGGCGGCAGTGTTGGAGGCACGGGGCGCACTATTGGTGGCCGGGCACAAGGACGCTCGGGCTGTGAGGCCTTGTGGTCGCCGGACGTGTCCGGTTTGGCCATGGACATGTCTGGTAGGTGGGATTTGGACGATTTTTTGCCCTTAGATTAAAATCCGAGGGTCCAGATTTGAGGGGTGGCTAGGGCTGCAGGATTTGGACGAGATGGAGCTAGAAGGTGGGATTTTGAGGGGGGTGGCTGCAATTTTACACGGGGGAACCCTAGAGAGTGAGGGCACTCTCTACATGGGGGTTTAAATAGGGAATGGCACTAGGGATTGGTTGGGTCTCGTCCGTTCGATCGCGATCCGATGACCACGAACGGAGGGGGGGCTAAGTTGGGCTAGTGGCTGTGTAGTTGGGCTAGGAGGGGAAGAGAGAAAGAATTGTGGCCCAGCAACGGAGTTTTGCAAAACCGAAAATGTCCGAAGCATAACACGATGACGGTGCCGCTACGGGCAACCGTGGGAATATCAAACGAACTCTGATTGCGATGAAATTTGGCAGGCGGCCTACCTACAATATAACAAGACCACATGCCAAGTTTCGACCCAATTCGAGAATATTTTATGCGCACTGTAAAAACAATGTTTTTTCGATGCCGCGGGTGCGTGCATGTGTGGTTGGTCTCAAAATGGTCAGCTACACGAACGGAGAGAACCGGCAACTACGAACGGATGCAAGTTTTTGAAAACAAGCGACAATGCTATGAAGATGATGCGAATGATGCGATGATGAATGTGACACCCAAACGAATCACATGGCGACAATGGAATAAATGGGGAATCTTCTGGGGCGTCGGTCTCGGGCTGTTACATCTCTGAATTCTTATATGCATGATTTCATATCTTTGCAAGTCCCTTTGAGTTATTGGTTTGGTTTGGCCAACTAGATTGGTAATTCTTGCAATGGGAGAAATGCTTAGTTTTGGGTTCAATCTTGCGTTGTCCTCACCCAGTGACATAGTAGGGGTAGCTAGGCACGTATTTTTATTGTTTCCATCAAGGATAAAAAGGTGGTGTTTTCGCCATATTTCATGAGTTTATCCCTCTACATCATGTCATCTTACTTAATGCATTACTCTGTTCTTCATGAACTTAATACTCTAGTTGTAGGAAGGAGTCGGTCGATGTGTGGAGTAATAGTAGTAGATGCGGAATCGTTTCGGTCTACTTGACATGGACGTGATGCCTATATTCATAATCATTGCCTTGGATATCGTCATAACTATGCACTTTTCTATCAATTGCTCAACAGTAATTTGTTTACCCACTGTATTATTTTCCTTCAAGAGAGAAGCCTCTAGTGAAACCTATGGCCCCGGGTCTATTTTCCATATTATATTTTTAGATCTATAAACCAAAAATACCTTGCTACAATTTTATGTACTTTGACTTCTTGCAATCTTTTATATCTATCTCTTGCAGATCTAAACGTTGCAAATATCCATGAAGGGATTGACAACCCCTTTATAGTGTTGGGTGCAAGTGTTTGATTGTTTGTGTAGGTGCATAAATTGGGGCCTTGCTTGTTCCTCCTACTGGATTGATACCTTGGTTCTCAACAACTGAGGGGAATACTTATCTACTTTGCTGCATCACCCTTTCCACTTTAAGGGAAAACCAACGCAAGCTGAAGAAGTAGTAGGAGCCAATATGGGCATCCATATCCCGTTGTTGGTTATTGACCATAGAGGTGTCTCGTCCATGTCTACATAGTTCTTGTTTCGGGTGCAAACACTTAATGTTTGGTGACAATATAAGTATAGTTGAGTTGTTATGTTGGTGACCGAAGGTTGTTCAGAGTCCCAAATGAGATCCCGAACATGACGATGAGCTCCGAAATAGTCCGTAGTTAAAGATTGATATATGAGATAATAGTGTTTGGTCTCCAGAAGTGTTCCAGAATCCACTGGAAGGGGTTTCGAATGTTTCCCGAAATGTTTGGGTACGAGAACACTTTGTTTGGGCCAAGGGGTAAAGCGCATGAGGCTTTAGGAAGGTGCAAAAGGAGTTTTGCGGAGGCCAGGGGCCAGACGCCAAGGACTCTGGCGTCTAGTCCTGGCGTTTGAGGTGGACTCTTGCCTTGCGGGACAAACTGACTTTGAGGAGGCTCTTTCTCCAAGTTTCGACTTTAGGGCTCAACATATAAATAGAGGGGCAAGGCTAGCACCCGGAACACATCAGAATTCCCAAGCCGTGTGCCGGCAACCCCTCTATCTCTAGTTTATCCTCTATCATAGTTCCCATTGTGCTTGGCGAAGCCTTGTGGAGATTGTTCTTCACCACCACCGTCACCATGCCGTCGTGCTTCCGGAACTCATCTACTACTTCAACATTGCTCGCTGGATCGAGGAGATGAAGGCGTCATCAAGCCGTACGTGTGTTCAACACGGAGGTGCCGTCCGTTCGGCACTAGATCATGATTGGATCACGGGACGATTTGCAATTTGGATCGCAAAGACGTTTGACTACATCAACCATGTTTCTTAACGCTTCCGCTTAGCGATTTACAAGGGTATGTAGAACCACTCTCCCTCTCGTATATCCTCATCACCATGGATATATCTTGCATGTGCGTAGGAATTTTTTTATTTCCCATGCAAGGTTCCCCAACACACATCCTCCATCTCCATGTAGTTGTCGGTCCTCCCCGCACTCACACACGCATCCTCCCTAGCATTATAGTCAGCCTGCTTGATCTCTTGCACTTCATCATCATCTTCATGTTCGTCATTCAACTCCGCGTTGACCTCGACATATGACGCGTCGAAATCACCAAGGGGGCACTCAAATTTATCGTGCTCTCGGCCAACAACTCCGCATTTAGGGCACGTTTTGGTTACAAAAAACAATGACAAAAGCTCAAGAATGTATTTGGAAACATAGATAACCAGAGTAAAGAAAGACTTTTACCTCGAGGATGTTTCATCAAACAAGTATTGGGCGTGGCTAGTGGCTTCGCCATCATTATGAATGTCGGGGTTGGCCGAAGGCAGAGTAGGAGCCCAACCCCTTCACGCGATCGCATTCTTCCTAGAGGGCTTCCCCGTGCACCGGCGGGGCTGGCTAAGCTACGTTTCTTCCTCTTGGCCGGGGCGCGTGGAATCGAAGCAGGATTGACACTCGGTGGTGCGATGCCAGTTGCGATGATCGCTTTCACAAGATGGTTCCCTTGCCGCTTAATCTTGATGGTTGAGACGATGACATGAGGAATTTGAGCGGCGACAGGAGGAGTTAGTGTCGTGGGAGCCCCGAGGGGACAGACCGACAGTGGTGTAGGTGGCGCAAACACATGGTGTTGGGGATATAACCCCACGGTATGACCCGCCCTAAGGGCTCCGGGTTATACCTGACGGCTCGTGCACCGGCCCAAGTGTAAGTCGTAGGCTTAGAGCTTAGGGCGCTTGGCGGCTCGTAGGATGGGCCGGAAGGTGGCCCGGACAGAGAAGACCCGGGTGTGTAAGCCGCCTGGGGATAACTTGGACAGAGAAGATGGAGGAAGATTCGGATAGGCAATGAGAGTCGGTTACAACTTGTATGACCCGTGGTCTTAACCTCCTATATAAAGGTAGACCCGGGGCGACTTAGAGGCAGGTGATCGAGAACTAGGTCAAGCTTTAGCTCCCTTGTAATTGATACAACAAGCAATACAAGCACAAGCAGGACGTAGGCTATTGCCTCGATGTGAGGGGCCGAACTTGGGTAAACTCGTGTCCTTCAACCCAATCAACCCCTTTGAGTCCATCATGTTAGCGATGGCCTCGAGCCCAAGTCCGTTGATCCGGACATCTGCCGTGACAAAACCACGACAGTTGGCGCCCACCGTGGGGCCTGCGCTCGGTGGTGTTGAGTTCTCAAAGGGCTCTCTTCCGGGTCTCAAGGGATACGTACTTGGAAGGATGAGCAAGAGTCGCCACGGCCGGCTCTACATCGTCGATGCCGGCTGGGGGCTTGACGCTGATTCTGTGGAATATGGATTCCGGGTTCCGTTCGGCAGGATCCACGTTTTCATCGGAAGGGTTGACGGATCTACGCCCGGGCCGGATATCTGCACCAACACCGTCGAGCCGGCTCGGTGTAAGCAAACCGCCAGTAAGGTGCAACCCACCTTTGTTAACTCGGGTCGGAAGCACGTCTTCGTGGGCTTCACTCAAGGTATGGGTTTGGAGGCTTCCGGATCGCAGGAAACTCTTGCCTATTCAAAGGATGAATCTTCAAGTGGAGAAAAAAAGACGGTTTACCAGCTTCACAACGACGGCCTCGGGGGCAACGACGAGCTCTGCCCTGAGTTGGATCGCTTTGAGTCGGACGATCTTGAGCGGCCGGTTCACGCTGTCGTGTTGATGGCAGGGTCAGCCCCAGGCACAAGTGGTACCGCCGCGGGAGCCGCAACCTCAGGCGCTAACCCGCCACCGCCGGCTGAAGTTTTTCTGGAACTAATGGATGAGCTCGCAGCCCTAATGGGTACTGAGGTTACACTAGACAACCAAGCAGCTCGGAACTTAGAGATCGCAAGGATCAAGGACCGGATGGCAGAAGAGCAACAGAGGATGGCTGAGCTAAGGATCCAAATGGAGCAAGAGGCGGAACGCATCAAGACAGACGCTTTCCGTCTTGAGCTGGAGCAACAGTCGGCAACTGCGGTGCATCGGATGAGGCATCAATCCTGCCTGCCGGAATTTTTTGAGGCAAGGAACCTATTCAACACGCCAGGGACGGGGCGAGCAACAGAGGCGCTTGGAAGCCGCCCGACGGCTCAGCCGGTTACTCATCCGGCCCGACGAAACCCGACCTCACCAGCGGCTTTTCCGACGCCGGTGGGTCATTATTCTAACCCGATGGAGAATATGGTGGCGGCAGCCACCTGGCTTGAGACGATTCCTATTCCGGATGAAGCACCCTTCACAGAGGATGTGTGGAACGCCATTGGATACCTGTAGACGGCGATGGCCCAGCAGGAGAAGTATACTCATAGTCGAAGCCGTGTTCATTCAACTCCTCTCCCCAGCCGGAGCTTCAGCCGGCGCTACGTGTCACCGGCGGGTTCCAGTAGTAACTAGCACAGAGGGATTCTGATGGGTCATCAGCCAGACGCACAAGCAATCGTAAACCAAGAAAGAAGCCAGCAAGAGGCGGCAGCTCTAGCCGTGGCGGCTCACCAAGATCCCATGCCCTCTGTCTCAATAGGGGTGGGAGTGACCACCAGGGTGGTAGGAGTGTCGTGTTTGTCCCCAGCTCTAAAGAGTGAGTGGTTGCCAAAGGATTTCAAAGGATCCCACAAGGTCCCAAATTATACCGTCGATTTACCCCCGGAGGCTTGGGTGGAAAGTTACGAGCTAGCCATGGAGATGTTGGATGTCAGCGAGGCAGTTTGTGCCAAGTACTTCATCATGATGCTTGAGGGCCCATCTCGCACATGGTTAAAGGGATTGCCACCCAATACTATCAATTCATGGGCAGAGCTAAGAGCCAGGTTCATCAAAAACTTTCAAGGAACATGCAAATAGCCTATGACTATCGTGGATCTGGATCACTGTGTTCAGTAGGAGAATGAGTCGGCTCATCATTGGGTTCGCCGGGTCTCAACAATCATCCACTCCTCGGAACAGATCACGCCGGCTCAGGAAGTGCTGATCTTAGAGAGGAACTGTCACTTTATCCCTTTGAAGTAGAAACTCGGCTGACTCAAGCGTACTTGTCAGGACATGGGAGAGCTCATGACGGTTCTCACAAAATATGCCGACTCTGACAATACAAAGGATCCGGATTCCGACGAAGAGAAGGCCAGCCAAGGCAAGAAGAATAGTCAGAGCAAGGGTGCGGCAAATAATGGTAACCAGAGTAAGCGCAAGAATCCCGATGCCGGATCAGAGCTGGTGGCCAATGCAAGCACCGGTCAGAATCACCCTAAGGGTAACAGGAGGTTCAGGCCACCTTTTGGCAAGGATAGGCCTCCCTTCAATTTGGAAGAGGCGCTTAAGAAGCCCTGCCTGGATCACAGTCAGCCTCATAAGCCGGCGAACCATACATGGGGTGAGTGCCATTTTATGCAGAAACTCAAGAATCACTTTACACAACCCAACAATCAGGACGGTGGCCCTCCAAGCGGCTCAGGACGCAGCGGGTCAAGGGCCGAATTTGGGACCGGTGGCTCACGGTCTGGTCATTCAGGTCAAGGTAATCAAGGAGGACACCTGCAACATTCTGGTAACAACAATCGGCAACAACATCATCAATCTGGTTATCAGAGTAATCTGAAACAGCTCAGTTCCGGCCAGTATCATGTCTTCATGACCGGCCTCAACAAACGATACCAGAAGTTGTGCAAGCGGGCGGTCAATGCAGTTGTGCTGGCTCTACCGCAATATTTAAAATGGTGCGAGTATGACATAACGTGGAGCCAGGAGGATCACCCGCCACGTGTCGATGACCCAGGGCGGCTAGCTTTGGTTGTGGCCCCCAAGTGGGAGGATATATGGTGAACAAGGTACTGATGGACAGAGGCAGTAGTATCAACATACTTTACTACGATACCTTTCGGCGGATGAAATTGCTTGATAAGGATTTAAAGCCCTCATCCACCGTTTTTCATGGGGTGGTGCCAGGCAAGTCACCGCATCCGGTGGGCAGGATTTCTTTGGAGATGGCTTTTGGTGACGAGTATAATTACCGGGTGGAGTCCTTGTGGTTTGAAGTGGTCAAGATCAAGAGTCCTTACCATGCGTTGTTTGGATGACCGGCTTATGCTAAGTTCATGGCCAGGCCCTGCTATGTGTACTTACAGCTCAAGATGCCCGGTTTAAATGGTACCATTACTGTTCATGGTGACAGAAATACGGCTATTGAGTGCGAAGAAGGGGATGCGGCTTACGCAGAATCCAGTTGCGCTCAGGAGGAGCTTAAATTTTATAAGGAGAATGTTGACCTGGAGGACATGACCCCTCTGAAAAAGCCTACCACGGAGGTTGAGCCGCCCCTCAAGTTTTCAACGGATGATACTAAGGCAGTAGATTTCACTCCGGGCGACTCATCCAAACAGTTCATCATTGGAGCTCGCATGGATCCCAAATAGGAAAGCGTGCTCATCAAAATCATCCGTGAGAATCGGGACATCTTCGCATGGAAACCTTCTGACATGCCGGGTGTACCGAGAGAGTTCGCTGAGCACAACCTTAATGTGGATCCAAAGTTTAAGCCAATTAAGCAGTTTCTACGTCGGTTTAATGAGGAGAGACGCAAGGCCATTGGGGAAGAAGTTGCCCGGCTCTTGGCAACGGGTTTCATTGTTGAGGTTTTTCACCCGGAGTGGTTGGCTAACCCGTTGCTGGTGCTCAAGAAGAACGGCACGTGGCTTATGTGTGTGGACTACACAGACCTTAAGAAGGCTTGCCTGGCTGATCCGTTTGCCCTCCCTCGTATTGATCAAATCATCGATGCTACGGCGGGTTGTGAAAGCTTGTGTTTCCTGGATGCTTACTCAGGTTATCATCAGATCAAGATGGCGGTTAAAGACCAGGAGAAGACGGATTTTATTACACCTTTCGGGGCTTTCTGTTATGTATCTATGCCTTTCGGGCTCAAGAGTGCCTATGCGACTTATGAGCGATGTGTGCAGAACTGCCTTCACAGTCAGATCGGCCGCAACGTCCATGCTTACGTAGATGACATTGTGATCAAATCCAGGAAGAAGGAGACCCTTTTGGGCGACTTAAGGGAAACCTTTGATAATCTCTGGGTCTATAAGATGATGCTTAATCCGACTAAATGTGTATTTGGTGTTCCGACTAGGAAGCTCCTGGGTTTTCTGGTTTCTGAACATGGCATTGAGGCTAACCCGGATAAAATCAAGGCTATTACTTCTTTGGCAGAGCCGGCCTATATTAACGATGTCCAGCGCTTTGCGGGGCAGATTGCCGCATTGAGCCGTTTCATAAGCCTCCTTGAAGAGAAGGTTGTTCCTTTATATCAGATGATGAAGAAGACGGACAAATTTCTCTGGAGCAAGGCAGCGGCTGAAGCACATGAGGTTCTCAAAAAACAACTGACTGAGCCGCCGGTGCTGGCTGCTCCGGCTAAGAAAGAATCGTTACTTCTATACGTGGCGGCTAATAGCTGGGCAGTAAGCGTTGCAATTGTGGTCGAGCGCAAGGAATCTGGGAAGGAGTATCTGGTTCAAAGGTCGGTTTATTATATCAGTGAGGTCCTGACAGAGTCCAAGCAAAGGTATCCGCATTGGCAGAAGCTGGTATATAGGGTTTTCATGGCCAGCCGCAAATTAAAGCACTATTTTTTAGGGCACCAGATAACCGTGGTTAGTTCTGCTCCGTCGGGGGACATAATCCAGAATAGAGAAGCCACTGGAAGGATTGCCAAGTGGGCATTGGAGTTGGGATCTCTCAATCTAAAATATCTGCCTCATACGACCATCAAGTCCCAAGCTCTTGTGCAATTTATAAATGATTGGATGGAATGTCAAGCCCCTGAGGAAAAGCCAGATGACACATACTGGACTATACACTTTGACGGATCCAAGCAGTTAGAAGGTTCAGGGGCAGGAGTTGTTTTGACATCTCCCAAAGGTGATAAATTTTGTTCTGTGCTCCGGCTGATGTTCCCTTGCAATAACAATGCGGCTGAGTATGAGGCTCTACTTCATGGTCTCAGAGTGGCCAAGGAGATGAATTTAAGCCAGGTACGTTGTTTGGGCGACTCAGATCTGGTGGCTCAGCAAGTTTCGGGCACTTGGGTTTCCAAAGACCCATGGATGTTTACTGTCAGGCGGTTGATGTTATTGCTGGTCACTTCAATGCATATCAGGTGGATCACATTGATCGTCGCAGGAATGAGGCAGCGGATGCGCTGTCACGGTTAGGTTCTCAACGAAAGTTGGTGCTGCCCAATGTCTTCCTGGACGTCTAACACCATCCGACCGTTAAGATACCTTCGGAAGAGGATTTGGTTGTTCCTGACCCGAAGGGGGACTTAGTGGTGGCTCTACATGCTATCCCGGATTGGATTGTGCCCTACCTGGCCTATTTGACTCGGGGCGAGTTACCTGATGATGAAAACCTGGCTAGACAGATCACCCGGCGTTCTAAATCCATGACAATGGTTAATGGTGAGTTGCACAAATGCAGCGTGACTGGAGTTTTTCAACATTGTGTCTCACCAGAAGAGGGTCAACAAATATTGAATGAAATTCATGCTGGAGACTGTGGACACCACGCCGGCTCAAAATCTTTAGTGGCCAAAGCCTTCCGGCACGGTTTTTTCTAGTTGACGGCTCACAAAGATGTAGAGGACCTGGTCTGCAAGTGCAACGACTGTCAAAAGTAAGGCCGGTGTGCTCATGTTCCGGCTCAAGAATTGAGGATGATACCAATAACTTGGCCATTTGTGGTCTGGGGGCTTGACATGGTGGGATCATTCAAGAGGTCCAAGGATAAGAAAAAGCACCTCTTGGTGGCGGTTGATAAGTTCACCAAATGGGTAGAGGCGGAGCCGATCAGCAACTGTGACGCGGCTACGACAGTCCAATTTGTTAAAAAGTTGATTTACCGTTTTGGGTACCCCCACAGCATCATCACTGATAATGGCACAAATTTGTCGAAGGGGGCTATGAAAAAGTTCTGCGACGAGGAGCACATCCGGCTTGATGTTTCAGCGGTCACGCATCCATGGTCCAATGGTTAGGCGGAACGTGCCAATCAAGAAATTTTAAGGGGCATCAAGCCACGGCTAATGGTTCCATTGCAACGAACGCGCGGGTGTTGGGTAGAAGAGTTTCCTTCCGTCTTATGGAGCATCAGAACCACCCCCAATAGATCTACAGGCTGTACACCTTTCGTTATGGTGTATGGTGCCGAGGCGGTGTTACCAAGTGATATCCGGCATGACTCACCACGAGTGACGACTTATGTTGAGACGGATAATGAGACGGCACATCAAGATGCATTGGACGCTTTGGAAGAGGCACGAGAGCTAGCGGCTGCCCGGTCGGCGATTTATCAACAAGACCTGCGCCGCTATCATAGCCGCAGGGTCAAGACCCGGACGTTCCAGGAGGCTGACTTAGTGCTCCGGCTGATTCAAGACCAGACAGATATGCATAAGTTATCTCCCCCTTGGGAAGGACCTTTCGTGGTTAGCAGAAATCTGAACAATGGGTCATACTATGTCATTGATATCCGGGACAACTCAGAAATGGTGGGTCAGGAGACCCGCCGACCATGGAACATAGCGCATCTCCGGCCTTATTACACTTAAAGGTGTCGAGACTCACCATTGTACACTAGCATTGTACATATCATATTTTTATATAAAGTAGCATCCCTGCAAGACGGGTCCTCTGCTGTTTCACACATCTTCGCTCATACAAGAAAGAGTTCACAAACATTCCAGTTGATATATCAACTGTGACTGCTGACGGTGGCTTCTTACCTTCGGGTATCGCTTCTAATGCCTTATCGGCCGGCTTTATGCCAAATTTCCGGCTAACACGATTAGCCGCGGCTGAGGGTGGCTTCTTACCTGCCGGTATCACTTCTAACACCTTATTGACCGGCGTTTACGCCATATTGCTGAAGGGGGCTTCTTACCGATGGGTATCGCTTCTAACACCCTAACAGCCCGCTTTATGCCATCTTCTAGCTAACACGATTAGCCGCGGTTGTAGGGGTTTCTTACCGACGAGTATCTAACACCCTATCAACCGGCGTTTGTGCCATACTACTGAGGGTGGCTTCTTACCTTCGGGTATCGCTTCTAACACCTTATCGGCCGGCTTTATGCCATCTCCGGCTAACACGATTAGCCATGGTTGTCAAAGGGGGCTTCCCACCTCTGGGTGTAGCTTATAACACCCTATCAGTCAGTGTTTACGCCATACCACTGAGGGTGGCTTCCTACCTTCGGGTATCGCTTCTAACACCTTATCGGCCGGCTTTATGCCATCTTCGGCTAACATGATTAGCCATGGTTGTTCAAGGGGGCTTCCCACCTATGAGTGTAGCTTATCTAACCCTTTAAACCGCGTTCGCACCATATTGCTGAAGGTGGCTTCTTACCTACGGGTATCGCTTCTAATACCTTATTGGCCGGCTTTATGCCATCTCCGACTAACATAATTAGCCACGGTTATACAGGGGGCTTCCTTCCCTCTGAGAGAGGCTTATTAAAACCTCTCGGCCGATTCTCGATCCAAGCAAAAGTTTCCTATCCACACGCCAGGAAGATACGACATTTTTAGGTTGCGCTTTTAAGCCAGCCTCCCAAAGGTGTAAAAGTGTGCTTACGTATACAAGGACATAAGATACGAAGAATTGGAAAAGGCATACAAGAGGGAAGAGCAAGGAAGATGGCAGATTTCAAGCCGGAGTTTTTCACATAAGCAAGATGGCACAAGTTCAGCAAGAGCAAAAGTTACGGCTAGTCTATTACAAATGCCCTCTGTGGAGCCCAAAATATCGATCAAGTATTGCGACACCATACGGCGGGTCACAGAGAGCCGGCTATTACAAAATTTCTGTACGTGATCAGCTAGCTGGCGGGTCATCCTGCTCCGGTTCTTCGGTTGCCTTGATTTGGAGATTGTCCAAGTCCCAGTTGCAGTCGGTTACAACTGCAAAACTTCCTTCTTCAGAGAAAGGGGATGGGTCAAGGTCAGAGGCAAAGAGGTTCTTACTGTGGGCGGGTGTCAAGTCTTTACACTCATAAAGCAGGCCATGAATCCTCTTTTGGTCGGCACCGTAAGCCGCCTAATAAGTTGCTAAGTCAACCTCTTCTGCTAAGATGGAGGCCAGAGTCCTGGAGTCCTTCATATACCGGGTGTAGTCAGCTTCCGTGAATTCAGAGTCGTCATCCTTCTTAGAGGGAAACCCGTCCATCATGTCAGCCGGAGTAAGTTCCGGAGCGAAAGCCAAAGCTCGGTTGATGCCTGCAATTGCCCCTTTCCGGGCGACTGATTTCTTCAGTTTGGCGATTTACTTCGGCATAGTTGAAAAGAGTTCCAAAAGCCCTTTGAGAGTTGAAGGGATATTATCTTTGTACTACACGACTTTGATGGTGAACATTGCACCGCAGTAGAGTTGCTCCGTCAGAGTATAGATGGCTTTCAAAGGTAGCAGACTATCAGAAGCTAGTTGGCGGCTCCTGGGACCTGTGTAAGTTGGAGGTTTCATGATAAATCACCAACAAAAGCGTTTAAATGCCAATTGAGTGAAAGTAGTCGAAAACTCACCAAAGAGGGCGGCTGTCATTTTGGCGATGTGGCGTTTCAAAGATTGAAGCTCATCAGATATGATCATCAGCCACTGATCAGCATCATCCACCCTCTTAGTCAAAGTAGCCTTCTCAGACCCGGCAGACTCCTTGAAAGATGTGAAGTCGGCCTTGATTTTAACCAACTCCTTGGACAGGAGCCGACATTTTTCATCTGCAGTGCTCCGGGCAGCTTGTTGAGTAGACAAACTGGCTTTTAAGTCGGCCAATTGTGACCTGGCTTCAGTTAACGTTTCCTGTGACATATCAAAGCATAGAATAAACAGGCAAGTCTCAAACAGATTGCAAGCAATATGCATGACCCTTGGGGGCTAATGTCTATTTTCAGAGGTTCGACATGAAAAGTCCCGACTCAACCTTTGGAAAGATTAAGCCAACCCTTGGGGGCTATAAACTGGATTTTCTAAGGAGGATTATGAAAATTCCCGACTTCAACCTTTGGAAAGATTAAGCCGGCCCTTGGGGGCTACGTCAGGATATACGGAGAAGAAAGGAATACCTCATATTTCTTCTTCATGAGGTTAACTAGCTGGAGCTCCAGATCCCGGCTTGTGGATAGCCGGTTCATATAGCTAGCATGAAGGTCCTCGGCTGTCATCTTCTCCAGAGCAGAGGGTTCAAACTCCAGTTTCCTTGAAGCTTCAGTCGGTTCTTTATGCTTGGTCAGCACGTGGGCCGGGGGAGACTGAAAGTCAGTGCCAGTAACCACAACGTCGGGAGCGGCGGTGTCCTTGGCCACTTGGACAGGGCTCGGCGGCCTGGAAGGGTCCTTTGGCGGGCTCTCTGGGGTGGCATCATCAGCCGGCTCCTGAGATGTTGCGGGGGGATCCACAGCCGGCCACGACACATCCGGCTGGACCTACTCTAGCTCTAGGGCAGCAGGGCCAGGAGAGGACTTGTTGGTCTTTCGGCGCTTGGCTTGAGCTCTGAAAAGCACGAAAGTCAGAACCCAAAGGTTACAGCCGCTAAGAGAACTGAACACAAGATTAGAGGAAGCACTTACATCTATTTAATCTTGGGAGGCGGCAGGGCGGTTGCCGAAGAGTCGCCAAAGGACGGTGACCTCTGAGAGACAATTCAGAAGAGATAAGACAGTGTTGAGATTGCAATGGTAAAGTTAAATCAAGAAGAGATGCATACCTCTATGGGGCGCTTCTTCAGAGCCGGAGAATTTGGTAATCCGGACATAAGATCGGTAGAGCCGGTGCTCCGGGTCTGACGACGTTCGGCTTGTTGTTGCTTCTTCAAAAGAAATTGGGGATCCAGATAAGCAAGAGGATGAGAATGAGGAACTTTTCCAATAACCCGCCGTGGGTTCCGGGGGACAAAATATTCTGAGCCGGAAGAAACATAGATTACCTCAGGGGCATTGGCACGGCTTGTCTCTGTGTTATCCTGTGAGTCAAGCAGGTGTTAGTAAAATGAAAGAACAAGTTCGCAGAAAATAGCCAAGATGTTTACCTCTGAACCGGACGACTGGGGTGATTCAAACCATTCCTCTTGTGGGGTGGGATTCTTGGGCTTCTTAACTGGGGCTTTCTTCTTGGTCTTCAAAGGAGGGACATACTCCTTCTTCCAGAAATCAGAGTCAGCCTGGAAAAGTAATCTGGTTAACGGTAATGAAATTGGCAAAATATGAGAGAACCAAGAGAAAAAGGGTGTGAAGATTCGCCTTACATCTGGAGCAGGATTAATGGCACTAAAAGGCGCTAGCCCAATAGCGCTGCAAGTCCCGGTGGTCTCATGGACAAGACTCCGGATAATAGTAGTGATGTCGTCTTTTGTTAAGGTGGACCAGCTGAAGCATAACGAACTATCATACTTGCCTTGGTATTCGCACATGAGGCGGCTTCTATGGCTTAAAGGCATAATCCGCCAGGAAACCGAACAACGGATCAAGTCCAGTCCGGTTAAACCATTGGCCATGAGGGCTCTGATCTTGGCGTGAGCCGGCTCGTACCTTGTGCGCTTAGAAGTTGACAGTCGGCCAGGAAGTTCAGAAGTTGTGTTCAGCCGGGAGGGACGATAACCCGACAGTGGATGCTTGCCCTCCGGAGAAATATCCTTGCAATAGAACTAGGTCTTATTCCAGTCTTTCGGATGACTTGGCGTTTGCATAGCTGGAAAGGTAATATCCTTGCGCCTCTGGATAGAAATTCCACCCAGCTCTAGACTCGGGCCGGCTTTCACCTCGATTTGCCGGTTCGTGTAGAAGAACTCTCGGAACAAGCCCACAAATGGCTTGATTTGCAAATAAACCTCACAGAGCACTTGAAAGTTGCATATGTTTGATACGGAGTTGGGGGCGAGGTCTTGAGGATGGAGGTTGTAGAAGTGAAGGACGTCGTGGAAGAACCTTGAGCCGGGGGGCACGAACCCACGTTCAATATGATCAAAAAAAACAACCACCTCGCCTTCCTATGGAATGGGCCTCAATTCATCACCCGGGACCCGCCAATGGATGACCTCTTTGGAAGGAAGAGTGCCCGCGTGTACGAAATCCATCAGGTACTCCTGCGTAATGCAAGACTCGACCCAGTTGCAGGAATTGGATGCGTGAGACATTGCGGCGGTTTAAGACCGTGCAAATCAAACACAACGAGTCAAGAAAAGGCAAGTATCTACGGGCGACTTATGAGCTTAAGACTCTACAGATGAGGCGCCATGATCCGGTTGATGAGAGCTGGAACGGCGTGGCAGGTCAACATAGCAAGAAGATGGAGTAAAATTCGGCTAAGTCCTAAAAACAGGTTTCGCAAAGTGCCGCTATGATCATGGATCAACAAAATCAGGGAAATACTTCTATTTTTAGACCTAAGAATGAACTGGCGAAACAAGAAAAACCTAAAATGACGAATGGAGCCACGATGGATCTACACAGCATTGAGGACCACCCAATACATAGCGGCGCGGTGAGTACGAGCTATCGTTCAAAGTTCATGCGCAAGACGTGGCCAGCATTGGTGGAGTCCGAATTTCAAAATGGCGGTGGCGGAGGTTCCGCGAAAAACCCTACCGGAGACATTGCGGATCTAAGGGGAGAAGAGTTTACCGACGTTGACGCGATGAATACGGAAGGCACTCTAGTTCGCAACAGGTTGATGCAGCGGCCCTGTCGATGGCGAAAAGGAGACGGTGCCGGAGCAGGAGGCGATAGAAATAGCAGCGCCGGGAGGAAAAAGATGATAGAGCGAGCGGGAAGAGAAAATGCCGCCTGGGGCGGTCCTATTTAAAAGGAAAAAATGGAACAGGCGCGAGAATCCAGGCAATAGAAACCATCCGACCGAGGCGGACGCCTCGATTTTCGGGATGGCCATTTAATAAAGGGATTTGGTGTATACATCGGCAAATCTTTTTTGCAGGGTTAACATGACGTCACGACGGGTCATTTCCGGGCGACTCGCTGAGGAAGCAAGAAGAAAGGATGAAGTGAGCAAGCTCAAATCAAACTGGGGCCTAATGCTGGGGATATAACCCCACTGTATGACCTGCCCTAAGGGCTCATGGTTATACCTGACGGCTCATGCACCGGCCCAAGTGTAAGCCGTAGGCTTAGAGCCCAGGGCGCTTGGCGGCTCATAGGTGGGCCGGAAGGTGGGCCGGACAGAGAAGACCCAGGTGTGTAAGCCGCGCGGGGATAACTTGGACAGAGAAGATGGAGGAAGACTCGGATAGGCAATGAGAGTCGGTTACAACTTGTATGACCCGTGGTCTTGACCTCATATATAAAGGTAGACCCGGGGCGACTTAGAGGAAGGTGATCGAGAACTAGGTCAAGCTTTAGCTCCCTTGTAATCGATACGACAAGAAATACAAGCACAAGCAGGACGTAGGCTATTACCTCGACGTGAGGGGCCGAACCTGGGTAAACTCGTGTCCTTCAACCCAATCAACCCCTTTGAGTCCATCACGTTAGCGATGGCCTCAAACCCAAATCCGTTAACCCGGACATCTGCCGTGACAAAACCACGACACATGGTATGGCATGCGCTAGGGCGACGGGTACTCCATCCGAATGAATTTCAGCGTCGTGAGGCCAGTGGGTGAGATCATAGGTCGAGTAGGCGGCGGCGACGGGGGTGGTAACAAGATCTAAAGCCGACGGCATTTTCTTCGCGCCAACAGAAAGGGGATCGGCAAAATTGGGTGTTTACCCACTCATATGAAGCAAATGGTATCGCAGATGCGGGATCCCGCAATTTTTTTTGGTGAGGCTCTCTTTGTGGGATCTAGTCGGGCCGAGGATATGTGATGGATCCCACAAACCGACGATTATTATAGAGAATGACCTTGTGTGTGGGATTTTCTAGGTATTCTCTTAAGCAAACAACAACCACAGAATTGGCAACCAATGAGCATTTAGGCAGTCACGGCAAAGGCCTCGTCGTGCTTCTTGCATTTGGTTACCACCTCCATGTCGCCATCGTTGAAGACGATCACCTTCATGGTTTTGTGAGTCAGCAACTTGAACGTCACCATGTCCCCGTTCCTCATTTGGTGAACGACAGCAAGGGTGACCCAACCCTGATCAAGGGTGACTCTACCATCAATCACCCTCACCGTGACCCTCCATGAGCAGCCAGTGTTTGTATTCAGATTGAACTACATAGGCACGACAGGGAAGTGCTTAGTGGAGTCTAGAGGCAAATGCAATGTCTCTAGTTTCGGAGCAAAGATCACGTTGTAGAAGCGGGTTGGTCCTACCTCCTCATGGTAGTGCTTGTTGCTCCTCCGCTTGGTGCTTGGGTGATCCTGCACCGATACATCGACGAATGGAGGCACGACCTCCTTGCCCTTCTCCAATGGTGGCGCGACTTCCTTTCCCTTGTCCATCTGCATTTTGAACAACACACGGTTCAAAGGTCAACATTCATTCCTATCCGCCTAACGCTCCTATATTTACCTGGCACCACACTGAAACACTCTCAGCTGCACCTCCTCTCCTCTTCCACCACTCTATTTACCACCACTCCCTCTCCATGAAGTCCAACCCCAACCAATGCCCCTAGGCATTAGATGGAGAACCTTCATACTCGGGTTCTCGCTCGGTGACCACACGAAGTTAGAGAACACCATGTAAGTGTGCTCTAACTTTAGCAACATGGAAGACATGCACAAGCATACCGACACTATGGTGAAGAAGGCAACAACGAGTGAGTTGAAAATGCTGAAGGGCGCTATGTTAGTCGACATCCTTAGCTGGCCATGAATCAGTCCGACTTTGACAACGCTGGATAGAGCGCTAGGTGGGCCAAGCAGAGGGAGTACACGTATCTTAATCACCATTGTGCCACAGCCTACTGAATTACAAGGACTGTGGTGGCTCTAGAGGAGGACAAGGACGAGGTGCAAATGATGGCCAGAGCACGGATGGAAGGAGACTGTGCAAGACCTCATTCTTGACGAAGACGACGAGGTGGCGGCAGAGGAAGGAATGAAGATTGCCACACCCCATGCCGTTTGACACAGCCCCAAGGTCGTGGATGTAATCAATCCCCTCCCTAACTCCCGATGTGTTCAATCCCCACCCCTATGTGTGCTAATCAAATCTACCACGTCTAGAAAGTAGTAACTCGACAAAAAGGGTAAGGCATTACCACCATGGCTGATGTGCTGGTCAATCTTGTACTCGCCGCCATCATGGACCATTTTGCAATAGTTCCGCTAGTCGCCACCCCTGGTGTGAGTGGGGAAAAGGGGAGAGAGTGGTGAGGATGTGGGGGTGAGAGTAATTTAAGGTGCATCTTCGAGAAACAATGTGACGTCTTGAGACCGCATCCACACGTGCATCCGCCCACACCCACGTGCCTAGGGTTGCATCGCTTGGGCCTGCCCTGAAAAAATGATCAATTTGAGTGTTCCTCTAGATGATCTGTGCGGGCCAAATTTAGATGCGACCCGAGCAACTAAACATGCCAAAAGCATCCCGCGCAGGCCTAACTGGACCAAATGCAGGTAACCAAACGCATCCCCGTATTCTCAAAAATGCTTGGATTACGTAGTTATCCATTGAGTGAGGACTTATTTGTCTAAATAGAAGGCATGTACTAGGTCTTCAACATGACTACAATAATTGTCTACTATGAAGTCCAATACGCAATCAACTAGATTTGGGGCTTCTTTGATTCAAAGGATTTTCGTAGGTACTTTGGATGATTAGAATCCTTAGAGATGTTTCCTATGTTGATTATTTGATTCATATGATTGAATACCATAGGAAGTCTTCTAACAATACTTTGGTACTACTTCCCATAGGATTTTAGCATCCACTCAAACCTTTTTAAAAGAATTCTTTTTTCCTATGATGCAATAAAAAAAACCAAAATCATCTAGGATTTAAATGGTCATGTCATGCCAATCATATGTTTTCCATGTTCGCATGTTTTAAGAACCCTATGAATCAAAGATCCCCTTAGTAACATGTATTCCTACATAGTTGTGGACCATGAGGGTAAAACCAGGTCCATGATCATCGATCGATGTGTGGCGCTTGCGGCGTTGCTCCTTATTGATTGGTCCAGATCCGCGCACCAGTACTCATGCATATGGAGGGTGGGGTTCGGCGGTAGTTTGAAGTGTGGGTGTTGGTGACATTGTAGGGCACCTTGTTGTGCATAGTTGACCAATTTTCGACAAGTTAGGTGGCTTCTTCGATTTTGGGGCAAAAGTTCTAGATGGTGGACCTGGTGACGAAGTGTGAGGGCTGCTAAGTGATATGTGTGGGAATTTTGTGGTGCTGGCATCGTTGTTCTAGCGCTCTAACCGAGATCTAGGTGCCTTGATCCCCTTCCATGTGTGGTGATTTATGGTCCACGCAAAAGCTTTGCTCGGCAGTGTCGATGTTGGCAGCGACAACCTTTACGAGCATCGCTCTCATCCTTAGGGGCGTCATAAGTGAGTATTCTACTACACCTCTAGATCTGGGTGAAAACCTTGGCCCGGTCATGTGGACCGAGTGGCGGTGGAGTGGAAAAGTAAACCAAGTAAGGAGATAGGGTTATTCGGTTAGATATAACCAAAGACACAAAGACCCCGATGTTCACTTTGTTGGAGGGAAACTTGTCACAATTAGAGAGACGGGTGTTACCACAAAGGCACAACAACACCACGATAGGTCAACATATTCTCCTTGAGATATCACACCGAAAGTGATTCTCAACCACTAGTGGTAGAAGTTGAGCCGACCTCCAAACCTTCAAAAACTTTTCAGGGATAAATCGCAAGTTGTTTCCTCATCGAAGTTCCTACCTCGTAGGTATCAACTACTACTTACATATAAGTTGTTGGAACCCCCAAGTTAAAGGTATGTAATCCAGCAAGCAAGTATTTCCATATGATGAGAACCAAGGTTTAATAAACTAAAAGAAACTATCAATCGCCGATTAACGATCAATACCTACACAGAGCTAACTGAGTCTTCTTGTCCTCAACTAGACCAGAATGGTTGCCAGTCTTCCAACCTTTCTACTTACAAGGATTAGGCATATAATGTGTTAGGTATTGATAGTTATAGGTATTTAAAGTAAGGGATCAAATTGTAGATGATAATAAAAGTAAACGATCGAGGTTGAAAGCGATAGGGATGAATAGACTAGATCCATAGTTTCACCAGAGGCATCTCTCCAAACAAGATAACATATGTGCGGTGAACAAATTACGACTGCTTATTGATTAAATTATAATTTTTATGACTATGATTATTCATGGCATGATTACATATATGAATTATGGTCGTTGTATATTGTTTTCCAACTGCATTGATATCTAACATTCGGCCACAAGACCGTCATCCAACATGCATCCCGAAGTATTTAGTAAAACAAAGCATTGCATTAAGGTGACATAATGTTCATAGCATATTGTCTTTATCCTGTGTTCATCAGTAGGACCACTACTCAATTATCTTTTTATTCTTACTCACAACAATGCAATACAAGCATTTTGCACTTTCTATTACTCAATGGATTACTTGTAAGATTGAACTCAACCAACATACACAAATCCCTCTTGGAGATCATTCATCCAAATATGTATAAGAAGCATGCAACACACAAACCAAAGGCACCTACAAATAATTGATGAATGGATCTAATCATAAATTGATGATTCATAACATCATGAACAAACACACTGAGAATTACATCAGATTGATCTCAATCATGTAGGGCGGCCGATGAGATGTTTGTAATGAAGAACTAGGGAGAGAAGGTGCATTATGGATACTGAGATGGACCCATAGTCCAAAGGAAAAATACTCACACACGATCATGGTGGCAGGAAAGTTGATGAAGACAACTCTGACAATGGATTCCCCCTTTAGCAGAGTACCAAACAAGCCTCCTGATTGGATCATGGCTAAATAGATAGGTGCAACTGTTGGAAATATGCCCTAGAGGCAATAATAAATTAGTTATTATCATATTTACTTGTCCATGATAATCGTTTATTATCCATGCTATAATTGTATTGATCGGAGACTTAAATGCATGTGTGGATACATAGACAAAACCATGTCCCTAGTATGCCTCTAATGGACTAGCTCGTTGATCAAAGGATGGTTAAGGTTTCCTAGCCATGGACATGAGATGTCATTTGATAACGGGATCACATCATTAGGAGAATGATGTGATGGATAAGACCCAAACTACAAACATAGCATATGATCGTGTCAGTTTATTGCTACTGTTTTATGCATGTCAAGTATATGTTCCTATGACCATGAGATCACGCAGCTCACGGATATCGGAGGAGTGCCTTGTGTGTATCAAACGTCGCAACGTAACTGGGTGACTATAAAGGTGCTCTACAGGTATCTCCGATGGTGTCTGTTGAGTTGGCAATGGATCGAGACTGGGATTTGTTACTCCGTGTAACGGAGAGGTATCTCGGGGCCCACTCGGTAATGCAACATCACAATAAGCCTTGCAAGCAATGTGACTAATTGTTAGTTGCGGGATCTTGTATTATGGAATGAGTAAAGAGACTTGCCTGTAACGAGGTTGAACTAGGTATGGAGATACCGACGATCGAATCTCGGGCAAGTAACATACCGAAGAACAAAGGGAACGATATACGGGATTAACTGAATCCTTGACATAGAGGTTCGACCGATAAAGATCTTCGTAGAATATGTACGAACCAATGTGGACGTCCAGGTCCCGCCATTGGTTATTGACCGTAGAGGTGTCTCGGTCATGTCTACATAGTTCTCGAACCCGCAGGGTCTGCACACTTAAGGTTCGGTGACGTTTCGGTAGTGTAGAGTTATGTATGGTGGTGACCGAAGGTTGTTCGGAGTCCCGGATGAGATCCCGGACATCACGAGGAGCTCCGGAATGGTTCGGA
Source organism: Hordeum marinum (assembly GCA_022496015.1). Lineage (NCBI taxonomy): Eukaryota > Viridiplantae > Streptophyta > Magnoliopsida > Poales > Poaceae > Hordeum > Hordeum marinum. Next base: position 484,673,031 of record CM039673.1, read on the forward strand.
GGTAAAGATTCATATATAGGAAGTCCCAGTTTGGTTTCCGGAAAAGTTTCGGGCTCATCGGTAGTGTACCGGGAGTATCGGTATTGTACCGGGAGTGCCGGTAGTGTACCGGAGGACCTCCGGGAGGGGTATTTCGACCCCAAGAGGTCCATGGGCTGTGGGAGAATAATAACCAGCCCTTAATGGGCTGGGAAAACAGCCACAAAGGCCCATGGCGCAGGAGAGAAAGTCCTAAAGCAAAAAGTGGAAAATCAGCCAATAGGAGGCAATCCTACTCCAACTAGGATTGGAGGTGAAGTAGGATTGCTCCCACCTCCTATTTCGGCCGACCCAAAGGCCTTGGCTGCCTCTCCTCTCCTCTCCTCCTATATATATACTAGTGGATTGGGCGGTTTTTGGACAGAATTTCCGGCCACGTGCTACCCGTTTCACCGGTGCACAGTTTCTCCTCTAGATCGGTTTTCCGCAGCGCTTAGGCGAAGCCCTGCCGGAATCACTCCACCACCATCACTGGAGCGCCGTCACGCTGCCGGTGAACTCTCTATGCTATCCACCTCCTCTCGCTGGATCGAGACGGTGGAGATCGTCATCAAGCTGCACGTGTGCTGAACGCGGAGGTGTCGTCCGTTCGGCGCTAGATCAGAAGGACCGTGATCGAGATCGCGAGACAGTTCGTGATGAGATCGCGGAACGGGTCGTGATGAGTTCGCGGGATAGATCGTGATCAAGATCGTGAGACGGATCGTTATGAGATCGCGGGACGGATCGTGATGAGTTCACGGGACGGATCGTGATTGGATCGCGGGACGGATCATGATGAGATCGCGGGACGCTCGGCGATTTGGATCGCGAAGATGTTCGACTACACCAACCGCGTTTCCTAACGCTTCCCGCTTAGCGATCTACAAGGGTATGTAGATCCACTCTCCCTCTCATAGGTGCTCATCACCATGGATAGGTTTGCGTGTGCGTAAGAAATTTTTTGTTTCCCATGCGACGTTCCCCAACAGTGGCATCATGAGCTAGGTTGATGGTTCGATGAGATCTCGAGTAGAACACAAAAGGTTTGTGGGCGTTGATGCTTAGATTGCTTCCTGCCTTAGTCGTATTTTGGTTCAGCGGGATTGTGAGATGAAGCGGCCCGGACCAACATTACTCGTACGCTTACGAGAGACCGGTTCCCTCGACGCAACTTGTTGCCTAGATGGCTTGCGGGTGACAGTTTCTCTCACTTTAGTTGGATCGGATTCGACAAAGGCGGTCCTTGAGAAGGTTGAAAATAAAACTAGTGTATCACCGTTGTGGTTTATGCGTAGGTGAGAATCGTTCTTGCTAGATACCCATAGCAGCCACGTAAAATATGCAACAACAATTAGAGGACGTCTAACTTGTTTTTGCAGGGTATGTTGTGATGTGATATGGCCAATTACATGATGAGATATATGTGATGTATGAGATGATCATGTGATGTATAGATTATCATGACTTGCATGTCGATGAGTATGGCAACCGGCAGGAGCCATAGGGTTGTCTTTAATTATTGTATGACCTGCGTGTCAATCATTAAGCGCTATGTAATGCTTTACTTTATCGCTACGGTAGCAATAGTAGTAGAAGCATGCAGGGCGTGACAACCCCAATGGCAACACATTGATGGAGATCAAGATGATGGAGATCATGGTGTTGTGCCGGTGACGATGGAGATCATGCCGGTGTTTCGAAGATGGAGATCTTAAACACAAGTTCATGGCCATATCATGTCACTTATGAGTTGCATGAGATGTTAATCCTTTTATGCACCTTGTTTTGCTTAGTACGGCGGTAGCATTATAAGGTGATCCCTCACTTGAATTTCAAGATGAACTGTGTTCTCCCCGAGTGTGCACCATTGCGAAAGTTCGTCGTGTTGAGACACCACGTGATGATCGGGTGTGATAGACTCTACGTTCACATACAACGGGTGCAAGCCAGATTTGCACGCGCAGAACACTCAGGTTAAACTTGACGATCCTAGCATGTACAGACATGGCCTCGGAACACAAGAGACCGAAAGGTCGAACATGAGTCATATAGTAGATATGATCAACATAATGATGTTCACCATTGCAGCCACCTCAACTCACGTGATGATCGGACTTGAGTTGGTGAATTTGCATCATGTATCACTCGAATGATCGGAGGGATGTCAATTTGAGTGGGAGTTCTTAAGTAATATGATTAATTGAACTCATTATCATGAACATAGTCAAAGTGTCTTTGCAAATTATGTTGTAGATTACTAGCTCGCGCTGTAGCTCCCTTGTATTTTTATATGTTCCTAGAGAAATAGAATTGAAAGATGTTGGTAGCAAAATTGCGGACTGGGTCCGTGATCTGATGATTGTCCTCATTGCTGCACAGAAGGCTTATGTCCTTAATGCACCGCTCGGTGCGCCACCCCCTCTAGCGTCGTCTATAGATGTTGTGAACATCTAACAGGCACGTTTCGATGACTACTTGATAGTTTAGTGCGTCATGCATTACGGCTTAGAATTGAGGCTCCAAAACGTTTTGAACGTCACGGAACATATGAGATGTTCTAGGAGCAGAGATTGTGATCTCAGGCTCGTGCCTTTGTTGCAAGATATGAGATCTCCAACAAGATTCTTTGCTTGTAAGATGAAGGAGAATAGCTCAATCGTTGAGCATGTACTCAGATTGTCTGGGTACTACAATCGCTTGAATCAAGTGGGAGTTGATCTTCCAGATAAGATAGTGATTGATATAGTTCTCCAAGTCACTGTCACTAAAGCTACTAGAACTTAGTGATGAACTATAATACACCAGGGATAGAAGTATTGATCCCTCAGCTGTTCGCGATGTTTGAGACCGCGAAGGTAGAAATCAAGAAGGAGCGTCAAGTGTTGATGGTTAATCAAACCACTAGTTTCGAAAAGGGCAAGAGCAAGGAGGGAAACTTCATGGATAGCAAGTCAGTTGCTGCTCCAGTGAAGCAACCCAAAGTTGAACTCAAACCCGAGACTAAGTGCTTCTATTATGAGGTGAGAGGTCGCTGAAGCGGAACAACCCTAGATACTTGGTAGATAAGAAGGCTGGCAACATCGACAGAAGTATATTTGATATACTAGTTATTGATGTGTACCTTGCTAGTACTCCTAGTAGCACCTGGGTATTGGATACTGGTTCGGTTGCTAAATGTTAGTAACTCGAAATAAAAGCTACGGAATAAACGGAGAACTAGCTAAGGGTGAGGTGACGATGTGTGTTGGAAATGTTTCCAAGGTTGATGTGATCAACATCGCACGCTCTCTCTACCTTCAGGATTAGTGACGAACCTAAATAAATGTTATTTGGTGTTTTGCGTTGAGCATGAACATGATTAGATCATGTTTGTTGCAATACGGTTATTCATTTAAGTCAGAGAATAATAGTTATTCTGGTTACCTGAATAATACCTTCAATGGTCATGCACCCAGTGAGAATGGTTTGTTGAAATCTTGATCGTAGTAGTACACATGTTCATAACATTGATGTCAAAAAATACAAAGCTAATAATGATACTACCACATACTTGTGGCACTGCCGCTAAATGTCATATTGGTATAAAGCGCATGTAGAAACTCTATGCTGATGGATATTTGGACTCATCGATTTCGAATCGGTTGAGACATGCGAACCATGCCTCTTGGGAAAGATGACTAAAGGACCCCGTTGGATGGAGCAGGCAAGTGATTCATTGGAAATGATACATGTTGATGTATGCAATCTAGTGAGTCTTGTAGCGTGCAGTGGATATCGTTATTTTCTTACCTTCACTGATGATTTGAGTAGATATAGTGTATATTTACTTAATGAAACACAAGTCTGAATCGTTTGAAAGGTTCAAGCAAATTCAGAGTGAAGTTTAAAGATCATCGTGACAAGAAGATAAAAATGACCGCGATATGATCGTGGAGGTGAATATCTGAGTTACGAGTTTGGCATACAACTTAAGACAACGTGAAATTTGTTTCACAACTAACGCCACCTGGAACACCATGGTGTGATGGTGTGTCCGAACATCATAGTCATGCTCTATTGATATAGTGCATACTGTGATGTCTCTTATCGTTTTACTACTATAATTTTTGGGGTTATGCATTAGAGACAACTACATTCACTTTAAATAGGGCATCATCTAAATCCGTTGAGATGACACCATGTGAATTATGGTTTGATAGAAACCTAAGCTGTCATTTCTTAATGTTTGGGGCTACGATGCTTGTGTGGAAAATGTTTTCACATAATAAGCTAGAACCCAAAGCGGACAAATGTATCTTCATAGAATACCCTAAGAACAGATGGGTATGCCTTCTATCTCAGATCCGAGTGCAAAGTGTTTGTTGCTAGAACTGGGTCCTTTCTCGAGAAAAAGTTTCTCTCGAAAGAATTGAGTGGGAGGAAGATAGAACTTGATGAGGTTGTTAAACCTTTGTTCAACCAGAGAGTAGCGCAGCGCAGAAAGATGTTACTGTGAAGCCTACGTTAGTTGAAGAGGAAGTTAATGATGATGATCATGAAGCTTCAGGATCAAGTTACTATCAAACTTCTTAGGTCGACAAGGATGTGTACTGCTCCTAAGTGGTACGACAACTCTGTCTTGGAGGTCATGTTGTTGGACAACGATGAACCTACGAGCTATGGAGAAGCGATGATGGGCCCGGATTCCGACAAATTGTTGGAGGCCATGAAATCCGAGATAGGATCCATGTATTAAAACCAAGCGTAGACTTTGGTAGACTTGCTCGTTGGACGGCAGGTCGTTGAGTACAAATGGATCTTTAAAATGAAGATAGACATTGATGGTGAATGTCACTATTTGTAAAGCTCGACTTGTTGCAAAGATGTTTGTGACAAGTTCAAGGAGTTGACTACGATGAGACTTTCTCACTCGTAGCGATGCTAAAAGTCTGTTGGAATTATGTTAGCAGTTGCTGTGTTTTCAATTATGAAATCTGGCAGATGGATGTCAAAACATCATTTCCTTAATGGTTTACTTGAGGAAAGGTTGCATGTGATACAACCAGAAGGTTTTGTCAGGCCTAAGGATGCTAAAAGGTGTGCAAGCTTCGGTGATCCTTCCATGGACTGAAGCAAGCATCTCGGAGTTGGAATATACGCTTTGATGAGGTGATCAAAGTTTTGATGTTTATACAAAGTTTATGAGAAAATTGTATTTGCAATAAAGTGAGTGGGAGCACTATAGAATTTCTGATAAGTATATGTGGATGACATATTGTTGTTCAGAAATAATGTAGAGTTTCTGGAAAGCATAAAACGGTTATTTGGAAAGTGATTTTCAAAGGAAGACCTGGATAAAGCTACCTAATTGTTGAGCATCAAAATCTATAGAGATAGATCAAGATGCTTGATGAGACTTTCAATGAGTGCATACCTTCACAAGATTTTGAAAGAGTTCAAAATGGATCAGCCAGAGAAATAGTTCTCGTCTGATTTGTAAGGTGTGAAGTTGAGTGAGACTCAAAGCTCGACAACGGCAGAAGAAAGAGAAAGGACGAACGTCGTCCCCTATGCCTTAGCCATAGGCTCTATATTATGCCATGCTGTGTACCGCACCTATGTGTGCCTTGCCATGAGTCTGTCAAGGGGTACAAGAGTGGTCCAGGAGTGGATCACTGGACAGCGGTCGGAATTATCCTTAGTAACCAGAGGACTAAGGAAATGTTTCTTGATTATGGAGGTGATAAAGAGTTCGTCGTAAAGAGTTACGTCGATGCAAGCTTTAACACCTATCCGGATGACTAGTAGTAGCAATCTGGATACGTATAGTGGAGCAGCCATTTGGAAATAGTACCAAGTGGAGTGTGGTAGCAGTGTTTACGGTTTGACATAGAGATATGCAAAGTACACACGGATCTGAATATCGCAGACCCGTTGACTATAAGACCTCTCTCACATGCAAAGCATGATCGAGCCCCAGAACTCATTGGGTTTTAGATTCATAACAATGCGAATCACATGGTGATGTGAACTAGATTATTGACTCTAGTGCAAGTGGGAGACTGTTGGAAATATGCCCTAGAGGCAATAATAAATTAGTTATTATCATATTTCCTTGTTCATGATAATCGTTTATTATCCATGCTATAATTGTATTGATCGGAGACTTAAATGCATGTGTGGATACATAGACAAAACCATGTCCCTAGTATGCCTCTAATGGACTAGCTCGTTGATCAAAGGATGGTTAAGGTTTCCTAGCCATGGATATGAGATGTCATTTGATAACGGGATCACATCATTAGGAGAATGATGTGATGGATAAGACCCAAACTACAAACATAGCATATGATCGTGTCAGTTTATTGCTACTGTTTTCTGCATGTCAAGTATATGTTCCTATGACCATGAGATCATGCAGCTCACGGATATCGGAGGAGTGCCTTGTGTGTATCAAACATCGCAACGTAACTGGGTGACTATAAAGGTGCTCTACAGGTATCTCCGATGGTGTCTGTTGAGTTGGCAATTGATCGAGACTGGGATTTGTTACTCCGTGTAACGGAGAGGTATCTCGGGGCCCACTCGGTAATGCAACATCACAATAAGCCTTGCAAGCAATGTGACTAATTGTTAGTTGCGGGATCTTGTATTACGGAACGAGTAAAGAGACTTGCCGGTAACGAGGTTGAACTAGGTATGGAGATACCGACGATCGAATCTCGGGCAAGTAACATACCAAAGAACAAAGGGAACGATATACGGGATTAACTGAATCCTTGACATAGAGGTTCGACCGATAAAGATCTTCGTAGAATATGTACGAACCAATGTGGACGTCCAGGTCCCGCCATTGGTTATTGACCGTAGAGGTGTCTCGGTCATGTCTACATAGTTCTCGAACCCGCAGGGTCTGCACACTTAAGGTTCGGTGACGTTTCGGTAGTGTAGAGTTATGTATGGTGGTGACCGAAGGTTGTTCGGAGTCCCGGATGAGATCCTGGACGTCAGGAGGAGCTCCGGAATGGTCCGGAGGTAAAGATTCATATATAGGAAGTCCCAGTTTGGTTTTCGGAAAAGTTTCGGGCTCATCGGTAGTGTACCGGGAGTATCGGTATTGTACCGGGAGTGCCGGTAGTGTACCGGAGGACCTCCGGGAGGGGTATTTCGACCCCAAGAGGTCCATGGGCTGTGGGAGAATAATAACGAGCCCTTAGTGGTCTGGGAAAACAGCCACAAAGGCCCATGGCGCAGGAGAGAAAGTCCTAAAGCAAAAAGTGGAAAATCAGCCAATAGGAGGCAATCCTACTCCAACTAGGATTGGAGGTGAAGTAGGATTGCTCCCACCTCCTATTTCGGATGACCCAAAGGCCTTGGCTGCCTCTCCTCTCCTCTCCTCCTATATATACTAGTGGATTGGGTGGTTTTTGGACAGAATTTCCGGCCACGTGCTACCCGTTTCACCGGTGCACAGTTTCTCCTCTAGATCGGTTTTCCACAGCGCTTAGGCGAAGCCCTGCCGGAATCACTCCACCACCATCACCGGAGCGCCGTCACGCTGCCGGTGAACTCTCTATACTATCCACCTCCTCTCTCTGGATCGAGACGGTGGAGATCGTCATCAAGCTGCACGTGTGCTGAACACGGAGGTGCCGTCCCTTCGGCGCTAGATCGGAAGGACCGTGATCGAGATCGCGAGACAGTTCGGGATGAGATCACGGAACGGATCGTGATGAGTTCGCGGGATAGATCGTGATCAAGATCGTGAGACGGATCGTGATGAGATCGCGGGACGGATCGTGATGAGTTCACGGGACGGATCGTGATTGGATCGCGGGACGGATCGTGATGAGATCGCGGGACGCTCGGCGATTTGGATCGCGAAGATGTTCGACTACACCAACCGCGTTTCTTACTGCTTCCCGCTTAGCGATCTACAAGGGTATGTAGATCCACTCTCCCTCCCGTAGATGCTCATCACCATGGATAGGTTTGCGTGTGCGTAGGAAATTTTTTGTTTCCCATGCGACGTTCCCCAACAGCAACACCGAAAAATTCCTCGATACATAGTTTCGAGTTTTTCAGGTTAATATAAAGGCAGGGTCGTCGAGAGGCGGTGGAGGCGACCTCCATGGGCCCTGTCGTGGTTTTATCACGACAGATGTCCGAGGACTTATGTTCGAGGCCATTGCTAAGGTGATGGACTCAAAGGGGATGGTTGGGACGAAGGACACGAGTTTACCCAGGTTTGGCCCCTCTAGATGAGGTAAAAGCCTACGTCCTGCTTGTGTTGTATTGACTGGAGTGTCGATTACAAGGGAGTGGATTCGCTTGTGAGGGATCACAAGAAGAGTGTCTAGAGGGGGGTGAATAGACTACTAGCATAAATTTAAAAATAACCTTTCCCAAGTTAATTGGTTGGCAAATTTTAACAGTTTTAGCAAAGCTAACAAATCGAACAGCCCTACACATGCATGTCAACAAATATGGTAGCAGAAGGTAAAGACATTGCATATGAAGTAAAGTGTTGAGATAGGTAGATCAAACACAGTTGGAGACGCATGGGTTTTTCCCGTGGTTCCGATAGGTGGTGCTATCGTACATCCACGTTTATGGAGTCTTCAACCCACGGAGGGTAACGGTCGCGAGAGTCCACGGAGGGCTCCACTCAAAGGGTCCACGAAATAGCAACCTTAACTATTCCATAACAGCTTCCGTCCACGAAGGACTAGCCTCACTATGGGTAGATCTTCATGAAGTAGGCGATCTCCTTTGCCTTACAAACTTCTTGGTTCACTCCACAACATGAAGTAGGAGGCTCCCAAGCAACACCTAACCAATCTAGGAGGCACCACCCTCCAAAAGGTAGTAGGCTCAATAATGACAATGAACTCTTTGCTCTTGTGCTGCAAGATGATAGACTCCTCAGCACCCAATCACTCTCTCACAGATTTGGCATGGTGGAAGAGATGGGATTGGTGGAAAGCAACTTGGGGAGGCTAGAAATCAAGATCCATCTGATTGGAGTGGAAGTTCTGGACCTCAACACAATGGTAGGTGATTCTCTCTCAGAAAATCCGATAGGATAGGTATGGAATAGTTCTGAGTGCTTCTTTTTCGAGTAGGTGGTGGTGAAGGGGTATGTATAGGCATCCCCAAAAACCCAACCGTTACACACAAAATGACCAGCTCGGTGACACCGATGTGTTAATCTCGGTGGTACCAAAGTGACTAAAAGGTGGCAACTTTTGAATCTCGGTGAGACCGATATAGGAAACTCGGTTGCACCGATAAGGTGACCAATGGTCATATTTCCAATCTCGGTGACGCCGATCCAACATTCTCGGTGGTACCCATAATGTGAATTTGCATAACAGAAAGTTGGTAACCTAAACTCGGTGCCACCTGTATGGAATCGGTTGCACCGAAGTGGCTAGGGTTTGGCTGAGTCTGTCTTGGCTATTGAATCAGTGGCACCGGTATGGGAAAGTTGGTTGCACCGATTTTGAGTGTTAGGTATAGAATAGACTTTGGTGGGAGAATTTGTGCATGTTTTTGGCGACTATCACTTGTGCACATTTCAGCATATTGTTCACCAACAAAACCTTACCCCCCTTTTAGTAGTATTGGCTTTCCTATGGACTCAAAGTGATTTCTCAAAAATATAAAATGTAGAGTCCTCTTGCTTGAAGCTTGGCCAACCTATTTCCTTGCATCTCTGGGTGTCTCCACAATCTCCTTTTGCCAAACCTCTCTATAGACTGTATCTGAAATACACTAGGTAAAAGTGTTAGTCCAAGAGACAATGTATGTTGTCGTGAATTATCAAAACCACCAAGGGAGCATGTTTTTCTTTCAATCTCCTCCTTTTTGGTAATTGATGAAAAAATACAATCAATGCTTCAAATAAACATATGCATGGTTATACTTAAGACTTTGAGAGACACATGACTTAGACTTGCTCCTCCTAAATGTGTGCAGTCCTTTAAAGGATAGTTTCTTTTGAATGCATGAACACACATAAGTTAGAAGGGATGTAACAGGTCATGTGTATCTTGGCTATATGCATCAAATATATATGAATGAGATGTATCTTTGTTCAAGACATCACTCTTGCAAACAATATGTGCAAGAAGCAAGAGATCATCTTGACCAAGGATATGATGCATATACTTACCTTGAGTTCTTGAGCATCCTGGTAATAGAAACACACTTGAGAAAACAATGTTAGGAAACACAAGAGTATTCTACCAAACAGCAAGGCAATAGAACTCAAAATTGCCAAGATATGGAGGACATATAGAAGATAGTATTCCTTAGAATTGATATGTCTCCAAGATCATTGAGAATTTTCTCATCGTAGATATGAAAATAGATTATCCTCTCCTCCTGAATCTTAGCATTTAGATATTAGGATTGGATAAGGTGAGAAAGGTTAACAATTTTCTTCTCCCCTACTATGATATTCTCCCCCTGTTTATAAAGGTATGAGTATTGATATTGGCTCTCCCCCTTGATCATATCTCCCCCTTTGCATAAGCATGTATCTCCCCTTCAACATGAAGCTTTGGTCTTCTCCCCCTTTGGCATTAATTTCCAAAAAGGTCAAACACAGGGATAGATACAAGGATCATTGATTGAGAATGGATCCTTTAGAACATGGGTCATCAAAATGTAGGATTCATAGAAATGAAAATGGAGAGAGTCATTGAAAATGATTTGACTTTGTTCTTCTCCTCCTTTCTTCATTGAAGATAGGGATCCTTGAATAAAGTAATTCTCTCCTAAGATTAACTTTAGTTCTTCTCCCCCTTTTTTTAAAGGGATCATCGAAGTAACAGAAGTATTACAGGAAAGATCACTAAGAAAACACGGAATTACAAAAATGAATTCAAATGAGAGAGAATGAAAATCGGTGACTCCGAGATAGATAGATCGTTGGTACCGAGATTTTGTAGTGCAGCTTGTCTGCAATTTCGGTAGAACCGAGATATCTGAGTCGGCGGCTCCGAAAGAGAAACCAAGTTTCTGTCTTCACAGAGTCAAGAGAAAGATTCTCAATGAAATATGAAGTTTTTACAATGGACATCAACTAGAGAAGATTGGAGTGGTTATGGGAAATCATGCAATTGATAGCAGACCACACCAGATTCTTAACTAGATGATGGGCGGTGACTAGATCACCTATATTAGAGTATATCGACTTAGGAGCCAAGCAAGAATACTTGATCATAGGTCATACTAAACATTAAGCTCAGAATGGGGTTACCATTTTTCGATTAAGCATTTTAATGTCTTCATATCGCTTGAGTTTATTTAGCTCATTTCTCGGAGTAAAGCCTTTTCAAGGACATGAGTACATAACTTTGAGTGATGTTGATGACGTAGCTTGTAGATGAACTTGTTGAGGATGCTCGAGGTTGATGAAGATCATCTTGAGTTTTGAGCAATCCTTCTTGTTCTAGTACACTGGTTACCTACAAAGATTAGTCATTGAAGGAAGAACAATAGATATATCCAATTGACATGATACCAATTGAGATGGTGCAATTTTGATCAAGTATATGTCAAGGATATGGCTGAGTGGCCTTCTGCCTTCCATCATCAAGAGGGCTTGTGGATACTTGGTAATGACAAGATTGCTTATGATTGGAGTTGATGGCAATCTTGTGGAATGAAGTCTTTCCAAGTACCTACAAAAGATTAGATGCAATACAAGGGAGCATGCAACCGAGTGAGTCTAGCTCAAGTTTGAAGCATCGATGATGTTCAAATCACTCCTGAAGTGACAAAATGTCTTCTCATCAAGTGGCTTAGTAAAGATATCGGCCAATTGCTTGTTAGTGCGAACATGCTTAAGGTTAATATCTCCTTTGGCAACATGATCATGAATGAAATGATGTCGAACTTGAATATGCTTAGTTCGAGAATGTTGCACATGATTATGACCAATTTTAATAAAACTTTCATTGTCACAGAATAATGGAACATTTTTAACATGAATTCCATAATCTTTAAGTGTTTGTGTCATCCAAAGTAGTTGCGCACAACAAGATCCAGCAGCAATATACTCAGCTTCGGCAGTCGATAGAGATACCGAGTTTTGTTTCTTAGAGGACAAAGATACAAGAGATCTGCCCAAAAATTGACTAGTACCCGAGGTGGATTTTCTATCAACCTTGTCACTGGCATAGTACGAATCAGAATAGCCAACAAGGTCAAGAGAAGATGCCTTGGGATACTAAATACCAAAATTTGACGTTTGTATCAAGTATCTCACAATGCGTTTTACACCCAAAAGATGATATTCCTTTGGTGCAGCTTCATATCTAGCACACATGCAAACACTAAGCATAATATCGGGACGGGATGCACATAGATATAACAATGAACCAATCATAGATCGATAAACTTTCTAATCAACCGGCTCATCCTCTCTAGTAAGATCAACATGTCCGCTAGTAGGCATACGAGTTTTCATACCTTTGCACTCCTGCATGTTGAACTTTTGATCAAGTCCTTGGTATACCTAGTTTGAGAGATGAAAGTTCTTCTTTTGATTGCTTGTTTGCAAGCCAAGAAATAATTTCATCTCACACATCATGGACATCTCATACTTCTCGGACATCAACCTTCCAAATCTTTCACTAAATTGAGGGTTAGTAGAACCAAAGATAATATCATCCATATAGATTTGGCCCACAAATAATTCACCATTAACTCTCTTAGTGAATAAGGTTGCTTCAATTTTAACAATTTCAAAACCTTTTTGATAAGAAACTTCGTTAAACATTTGTACCAAGCACGAGGGGCTTGCTTAAGACCATAAAGAGCTTGACGAAGCTTGTAAACATGATTAGGTTTCTTAGGATTCACAAAGCCTGGTGGTTGCTTAAATAAACCTCTTCTTCAATCTCACCATTTAAAAGTGCACTTTTAATATCCATTTGATAAAGCGTGATATCATGCTGATTGGCATAAGTAAGAAGAATGCGAATAGCTTCAAGTCTAGCGACGGGGGCGTAGGTCTCACCTAGTCCATACCTGCGACTTGCGTATATCCTTGAGCTACGAGGCGAGCCTTGTTGCGCACGAATTGACCGTCTTCCTCTTGGTTGTTCCGAAATACCCATTTGGTTCCGATGATGTTGTGTTCATCCTCGGGCTTCTCCACGAGTGTTCGTACTTCGTTCCTTTCGAAGTGGTGAAGCTCTTCATGCATAGCGTTCACCCAATCCGCGTCTTCAAGAGCTTGTTCTACCTTCAAGGGCTCAATCCTAGAGAGGAAAGAATAATGCTCACAGAAGTTTGCTAGATGAGTTTTAGAGCAAGTGATCCTCCCTGTTTGTATATCACCAAAGATTTGGTTTAGGGGATGGTTCTTGGTCACTTGTGCTCGAACTCAGGTCAGCTTTCGATTGTTTGTTCATAGAGCTTCTTCTTCATCATCATCTCCTTCATCTTTGTTGTTGAAGGTGTCGTTCCCTTGAGGTGGTGATGAAGGAGGTTGTGGTGGATCTTCATGATGCACTTCCTCCTCTTCATCATCTTGCCGTGTACCGCTTGTGGATGCCTCCATGTCATGTTGTGGTTCACCTTGTCGTGAGGTAGGAGCTTCCACTTGAGTTGATGAAGTACTTTCCTTCACCTCCATGGGACGAATCTTGCCGATGGGTAAATCTGGGATAGCTTCCGAAGGGTTCTTATCACCTACAGCATTTGGCAATTGTTCAACTTGCGAACCATTATATTCATCAAACTTCACATCTACCGTCTCTTTAACTTTTCGAATGAAGCTGTTGTAGACACGGTAGGTGTGAGAGTTCGATCCATAACCAAGTAGGAATCCTTTATGAGATTAAGGAGCAAATTTAGTATGATGATGCTTATCAAGAATGTAGCAGTTGGAGCTGAATACCCAAAAGTATCCAACTTGGGGTTTGTTACCGCTGAATAGCTCGTATGCCGTTTTATCGAGAAGCTTGTGCAAGTAAAGTCGGTTTGTGGCATGACATGTTGTTTCCACGGCTTCTGCCCAAAAGTTTTTTGGCGTCTTGTATTTGTCAAGCATCGTTCTTGCCATCTCAATGAGTGTCCGGTTCTTCCTCTCAACAACTCTGTTTTGTTGAGGCGTGTACGTAGCCGAGAACTCATGTGAGACACCTTCTTCGTCAAGAAAGGTATCCACATGGGTGTTCTTGAACTCCGATCCGTTATTGCTCCGAACCTTCTTGATTTTCACTTCAAACTGATTTTGCGCTTTGCGAGCGAAGTTCTTGAAGATCTTTTGAACCTGCGACTTATCATCAAGAAAGAATGCCCACATAAATCTGGAAAAATCATCAACTATAACTAGACCATAGGAATTTCCATGGAGACTCTTGTAAGCATTGGGACCGAAAAGATCCATGTGAAGTAACTCGAGTGGTCTCCTAGTAGTCATGATATTCTTAACAGGATGACTTCCACCTACTCGCTTTCCAGCTTGACAAGCACTACAAAGTCTATCTTGGTCAAAGACAACATCTTTAACACCAAGTATATGATCACCTTTAATAAGTTTGTCTAAATTACGCATGCCAACATGTCCTAATCTTCTATGCCAAAGCCAACCTTTAGAAGATTTAGCAATTAAACAAGTGCGAGGTTTGGATCTCTTAGTGAAATCGACAATGTACAGATCACCTCTACGGATACCAGTAAAGACCATTTTACGATTATCTTGACGAAACACTTGGCAATCTATTTTCCTGAATAACACATTGAAACCGAAGTCGGCAAGTCTAGACACAGAAAGAAGATTATAGCCAAGAGATTCAACAAGCATAACATTTTGAATAGAACTATCACGAGATATGGCAACCTTACCAAGACCAAGTACCTTACCCTTGGAGTTGTCAACAAACGTTACGTACCTTCGTGGTCCATGGTTTGGTGTAATCTCTTCAAACATTTCTCTATCTCCTGTCATATGATCGGTACATCCGCTATCGAGAATCCACTCTTTTCCTCCGGACATGTAATCCTTGAAGTTTGCCATGAGACTTAGATTCTTCATAATCTTCTCATACTCGATGTCGAACAGCTCATCTTCATCATAGTACCCATGTTCCACATTGTCATCATCAAGTGGAAAATCCTCGTCATGAAGAACAAGAGATTCATTAGGATGGTGATCATGACAATGTTCAAGTTTATGAATGCGAAGGGCTTCTATAATGATATTGTTGATGGTTGTGACATATCCTTTAGCATGCATGAGGTCTCTAAGATCAAATAGAAAAACATCAAATTTAGGATCACTAGGCGACATTTTGTGAAAGGCAATGGTTTTGTGAAGAATTTCATCAAGATTACTTAATGACTAATTTGGATATCGTTTCTCCAAATCATTCCACAAAGTGTAAGCACATGCAAAATTATTCATTTGGTTAAGCATATTTCTAGGCAATGCTCTAACAATGAGATTAACAGTTC
Organism: Hordeum marinum; assembly: GCA_022496015.1. Lineage (NCBI taxonomy): Eukaryota > Viridiplantae > Streptophyta > Magnoliopsida > Poales > Poaceae > Hordeum > Hordeum marinum. The sequence continues at coordinate 484,688,508 of CM039673.1, forward strand.
TAAGATTGCATAGCATATCAATTTCTTCTTCGTGTTTGGGATGCAAAGGATCGATAGGAGGCTCATAGGGGCGCATAACATATTTCCTCAATTTAAATTCATTAAACAGGTCAAGCATCAAAGATTTCCATTGACTATAGTACTCTCCATCAAGAATGGGCACTCTGCAACTCAAACTCCCTATACTAGACACATCCATCTTCCTCCTTGGTGATTAAACCAAAGCAATGGAGACCAATGCTCTGATACCAATTGATGGATCACTAGAAGAGTGTCTAGAGGGGGGTGAATAGACTACTAGCAGAAATTTAAAAACTAACCTTTCCCAAGTTAATTGGTTGGCAATTTTTAACAGTTTTAACAAATCTAGCAAGTCTAACAGCCCTACACATGCATGTCAACAAATATGGCAGTGGAAAGTAAAGACATTGCATATGAAGTAAAATGTTGAGATAGGTAGATCAAACGCAGTTGGAGTCGCATGGATTTTTCCGTGGTTCCGATAGGTGGCGCTATCGTACATCCACGTTTATAGAGTCTTCAACCCACGGAGGGTAACGGTCGTGAGAGTCCATGAAGGGCTCCACCCAAAAGGGTCCACGAAGTAGCAACCTTGACTATTCCATAACGGCTTCCGTCCATGAAGGACTAGCCTCACTATGGGTAGATCTTCACGAAATAGGCGATCTCCTTGCCCTTACAAACTTCTTGGTTCACTCCACAACACGAAGTAGGAGGCTCCCAAGCGACATCTAACCAATCTAGGAGGAACCACCCTCCAAAAGGTAATAGGCTCGACAATGACAATGAACTCCTTGCTCTTGTGCTTCAAGATGATAGATTCCTCAGCACCCAATCACTCTCTCATAGATTTGGCATGGTGGAAGAGATGGGATTGGTGGAAAGCTACTTGGGGAGGCTAGAAATCAAGATCCATATGATTGGAGTGGAAGATCTTGACCTCAACACAAGGGTAGGTGGTTCTCTCTCAGAAAAACTGATAGGATAGGTATGGAATAGTCCTGAGTGCTTCTTTTTCGAGTAGGTGGTGGTGAAGGGGTATATATAGGCATCCCCAAAAATCCAACCGTTACACACAAAATGACCAACTCGGTGACACCGATGTTTTAATCTCGGTGGTACCGAAGTGACCAAAAGGTGGCAACTTTTGAATCTCGGTGAGACCGATATAGGAAACTCGGTTCCACCGATAAGATGACCAACGGTCAAATTTCCAATCTCGGTGACGCCGATCCAACACTCTCGGTGGTACTGATAATGTGAATTTGCGTAACAGAAAGTTGGCAACCTAAACTCGGTGGCACCGGTATGGAATCGGTTGCACTGAAGTGGCTAGGGTTTGGTTAAGTCTGTCTAGTTTCTAGAATCGGTGGCACCGGTATGGGAAAGTTGGTTGCACCGATTTTGAGTGTGAGGTATAGAACAAACTTTGGTGGGAGAGTTTGTGGATGTTTTTGGCGACTATCACTTGTGCACGTTTCAGCATATTGTTCACCAACCTTTTTAATAGTATTGGATTTCCTATGGACTCAAAGTGATTTCTCACAAATATAAAATGTAGAGTCCTCTTGCTTGAAGCTTGGCCAACCTATTTCCTTGCATCTTGGGGTATGTCCACAATCTCCTTTTGTCAAACCTCTCTATAGACTGTATCTGAAATACACTAGTTAAAAGTGTCAGTCCAAGAGACAATGTATGTTTTCATGAATTATCCAAACCACCAAGGGAGAATGTTGGGCTTTCAGCTTGACCTAGTTCTCGATTGATTGGTCTCCCTGTAAGTCGCCCCGGGTCTCGCCCTTATATAGGAGGCGAAGACCACGGGTTACAAGTCTCATACCGACTCTTACAATGTATCCGGCTCTATCTCTATGTCGCCTTGCCTTCCTGGGCAAGCCTTCTCCGGGCGGCTTAACCACCCGGGTCTTCATGCCTCCTTGGTCTGGACCTCGCCTAGGCCCATCTTGGTAAACTGCCATATGTCTAAGCCTACGTCTCGTGGCCCATCGGCCTTGGTATGGTATATGAGCCGCCGGGTATAACCCGGCCCCACCTGGGCGGGTCTCACCATGGGGTTATATCCCAAACATTAGGCCCGAGGTGGATTTGAGCTTGCTCATGTCAATCGTCCATTTTACTTGGTGGCGAGTCTCTTCCTTCAACACCAGAAAGTAAGAAAATGTAACCCGCCGTGACGTCATATTGGATATGCCAAAAAGATTCCCTGATGACCACAACGGATCTTTCATCATAAACCGATGGCCCAAAAATCGAGGTGTCCGTCTCGGTCAGTTTCGGTCGCCTGGATTCCCGCGCCTATTTCCTTCCTTTCAGCCTCTTAAAAAGGACCGTGAACAGTCCTTCTCATTTCCTCCGCAACCTACGCCTCTTCTTCTTCCTCTCTTTGCCGCCGCCCCCGAGCTCTCTCGCTCCTGTGAATCACCTGCGTCGTCATCGCCCGAGGCCGCTGCATCAACCTGAACAGACCAGAGCATCATCCGCGCCCATTGCATTTCCTCCGGTACGTCCTTCTTCATTCCCTAGATCTGTAGTTTAGGGTAGTGAATCCATGGAGTTCTTCCGTCCGCTAGAACACGAGCTATTCGTAATGCCAGTCGACATGTAGATCAGTGAACCTGACAAGTATCCCTTTTCCACTGCGATAAATCATAGAAAACCAAAAATAGTGCAATACAGATCTGTAGTTGCCCCCCTTTTACTGTCTTCGACCGCTTGCCAGTTCCTCCATTTGTTGTTAGGTTTAGAATAAACTTGCTTTTTCCTTTGTCTGTAGATCCGTACTTATATAGGTAGCATGTGAAACCTGTTTTACACACTTAGTAGTATTTTGCTCCATTGCCTTGTAATGTAACCCGCCATTAAACTTCCGGCTTTTGCCCTGAACTGCACGGAGAACTTAGATTTCATCAGCCGCCATTAGCTTGTCTGTCACCTTCTAACTCGCCACACGCTATTACTTTCCACAGCGTTTAGGACGCCATTATGCCTCGTGCATCCAGTTCCTGTAACTGGGTCGGCTCTGCCGTCACTGAAGAGTTTTTGAAGGACTTCGTAGAATCAGGGACTTTGCCAGCAAAAATGTCATTCACTAGCGGGTTCCAGGCAGAGAAAAGAAACCCATCCCCCAAGAGGGCGAAGTGGTTGTATTTGCGGACCACCTTATACGCGATTTCAGCCCGCCCGGCTCAAAATTCTTCTGAGATGTCCTTCACTTCTTCAAGCTACATCCTCGGGATATTGCACCTAATTCTGTCTCAAACATGTGCAACTTTCAAATTCTCTGTGAAGTTTACTTACAAGAAGAGCCGTCTGTTGACCTCTTCCACGAGTTCTTCTGCGCAAACCGCTAAAAAGAAGTGGCAGCTGGCCCAAGCTTGAAGCTTGGTGGGATCTTCATCCAAAGAAGACAGGACATGAGCTTTCTGGCTATTCGTATGCCAAGTCATCCCAAAGACTGTAACAAAACCTGGTTTTATTGCAAAGATACCTCTCCAGAGGGTGAACATCCACTGCCGGGTTATCGCCCATCCCGACTCAAGACAACAATTGAACTCCCACATCGGATGTCACCTATGAACGAGCAAAATATGCCCCGACTTACGCCAAGATTAAACCCCTCACGGACAATGGTCTGACAGGGATTGATCTGACCTGTTGCTAGGTCTCCTGGCGAGTGATGCCTCTAAGCCGGAGAAATCGCCTCATGTGCGAATATACGGGTGATGCCAACGATCCCCTCTGTTTTAACTATACCACTTTGTCAGAAGACAACATTGTTGCTGCTGTCAAAAGCCTTATCCATGAATCCCAAGATTCTTGCCGCACCATTGGATTACCACCTTTCTGTGCTGCAAACCTGGCCCCAGACGTAAGGGCAACTCTCAACCTCCTGATTTCCATGTTTAGCTATCCATGTATATTTTATGATGTTTACCCTCTTTTGGCTGCTTTTACTTCCAGGCGAACTCCAGCTTCTGGAAAAAGAAGTACATTCCTCCTCCAAAGAAGTTGAAGGAAAAGGCCGTCAGCCGAAACAAAAAACCTGCACCTCAAGAACAGCCTGAGGCTGACGACTCAGAGGTAAAACTTGACTCTCTTGGCCGTCTCTTCATATACCTTACTAACAACAATAACTTCACAGGACGAGACGGAGACAAGCCACGCCAACGCCCCTGAGGTAACTTATGTCTCATCTGACTCAGAACATCTTGCACCACAGATGGTACGGCGGGTCGTCCGAAAAATCCCCTATTCTCATTCTCTTGCTTACTTAGACCCCAACTTTCTTTTGAAAAAGCAACAGCAAGTCTCCCGACGCCAGACCCGGAGCACTGGCTCTGAAGACCTTATGGCCGGGTTATCTCACTCTCCAGTCCAGCGTAAATGGCCAGCTGAGGTATTTGTCTCACTTGGCTTAATTTTGTCAATCTTGCCTTACAACTTTACTGTGTCTTTACAATGCTTTAACTGCTTTCAGGAATCACCTCCTTCTTCAGGCGACTCTACGGCAACCAAGCTGCCGCCTTTGAAGAGCAACCCAGAGTATGTGCTTTCGTACTTGCATCCTATCCTTTGTTATCCTTTGAATTTTATATAACAACTTTCTATGCCTTACAGGGCTCAAGCAAAGCGAAGGAAAACCGTCGGGTCCACCTCGGCCCCCACTGCCCAAGAACCGGAGGATGCGAAGCCGGACTCTCCGGTTGCACATGCTGATCCTTCTGCTGCCTCAAAGGATGCACATGAAGGCACTCGTTGTTCTGTCGAGCCGGCAGCCAATGAGACGACCACTGAGAGCACTCCGACGATCAATTCTAAGCCACCGAGCCCTTCAACGGCCGCTGACGATTCAACTACTCCAGATGTCATCATCACCGGGACTGGCTTTCAAACTCTTGAACCTCGTGTGTTGACAAAACACACTGAGAAAACTGAAGCCTCTGACAAGCTGGACCTTGAACTCCCCATGTTGGAGAAGTTAAATGCTGATGAGCTGCACACCGTTTATCTGAACCGCCTCACCATGAGCCGGAACATGGAACTCAAGCTCATCAACCTGATGAAGAAAACATACGAGGTACTCTTTCCTTTCCTTATATCCTTATGTAGCCCCCAAGAGCCGGTTTAGTATTTATAAATGGTAAACTGGGTCTTCCAAACCATGCCTTAAGCAGAACCACTTAACCTGTAGCCCCCAAGTATCGGCTTAATATGCAAATATTGAGCTGGTACTCAACTTTAAGTAGTTAATCAACTGTAGCCCCCAAGTTCGGGTCAGTATAGAAATAATGGGCCGAATTTCCTCATGGAAAGAGCCAAATATAGACCCCAAATGTCAGCTTATCTTTGACAAACATGAGCCGAAACTTCAATGTAAACTTGAACAAAAAGCCAATTGTAGCCCCCAAGTGTTGGCTTATCTTTGACAAATATGAGCCGAAAATGTAGACTTGAACAAAGAGCCAATTGTAGCCCGCAAGTGTCGGCTTAAGTTGATAAAAATGAGTCGGGACTTACTTTATAGTTTGTAGCTTGTAGTCTTGGACAGCAAATAGACATTAGCCCCCACGTCCGGGCTTAACTTGATAAAGATGAACCGTAACGTACTTGTAGACTTGGAGAGCAAATAAACATTAGCCCCCATGTGCCGGCTTAACTTGATAAAGATGAGCCGAAACGTACTTGTACTCTTGGAGAGCAAATAAACATTAGCCCCCGAGTGTCAAGTATATTGCTTGCAATCTGCTGGAGACTTGCATTATATTTGTTGATTTAACCATCTGACAACATGCTATCCTGGCGACTTACCTTTCTTGTACCTTTGTTTGTCACAGGAATCTTTAAATAATGCCGAGTCTGAAATGACCGGCTTGAAGAGCAATCTGGCCTCCCAACAGGCCACCAGGAGCGCAGCTCAAGAGAAGTGCCGTGCGGTCGAAGAGCTTGTAAAAGCTAAAGCCGAATTCGCTGCCTTCAAGAAAGCTGCTGAGATGGAGAAAACTGCCCTGGCTCAGCGTACAGATAATGTTGATCAACCCATCAAAGAAGGACAACGACTCAGAGTTCACAGAAGCCGAGTATGCCTGTTGGATGAAGGCCTCGAGAGTCCTTGCATCGGTGCTAGCGGAAGAAGTGAACCTGTCAACATATCAAGTGGCTTACAATGCCGAGAACGAGCGAGTGTGTGGCCCAACCTTCGAGGCCACAGACTTAATTCCTGCACATCGTAAGCACTTCTTTGCTCCTAAGCTTGACCCGTCTCTCCTCTTTGAAAAGGCAACCTTTGAAGCTTTAACCAACTGCAACTGGGATGTGGACAATCTCCAGATCGAGGAGGTCGAAGACCCGGCACAGGTGAAAGAAAAACATGCTCCCTTGGTGGTTTTGATAATTCATGACAACATACATTGTCTCTTGGACTGATATTTTTACCTAGTGTATTTCAGATACAGTCTATAGAGAGGTTTGGCAAAAGGAGATTGTGGAGATACCCCAAGATGCAAGGAAATAGGTTGGCCAAGCTTCAAGCAAGAGGACTCTACATTTTATATTTGTGAGAAATCACTTTGAGTCCATAGGAAAGCCAATACTATTAAAAGGGGGTAAGGTTTTGTTGGTGAACAATATGCTCAAACGTGCACAAGTGATAGTCGCCAAAAACATCCACAAACTCTCCCACCAAAGTCTGTTCTATACCTAACACTCAAAATTGGTGCAAACAACTTTCCCATACCGGTGCCACCAATTCCAAAACCTAGACAGACTCAGCCAAACCCTAGCCACTTCGGTGCAACTGATTCCATACCGGTGCCACCGAGTTTAGGTTGCCAACCTTCTGTTATGGAAATTCACATTGTCGGTACCACCAAGAATGTTGGATTGGTGTCACCGAGATTGGAAATCTGACTGTTGGTCACCTTATCGGTGCAGCCGAGTTTCCTATATCGGTTTCACCGAGATTCAAAAGTTGCCACCTTTTGGTCACTTCGGTACCACCGAGATTAACACATTGGTGTCACCGAGTTGGTCATTTTGTGTGTAATGGTTGGATTTTTGGGGATGCCTATATATACCCCTTCACCACCACCTACTCGAAACAGAAGTACTCAGAACTATTCCACACTTGCCCCATCCAGTTTTCTGAGAGAGAACCACCTACCCTTGTGTTGACGTCAAGATCTACCACTCCAATGATATGGATCTTCATCTCTAGCCTCCCCAAGTATCTTTCCACCAATCCCATATCTTCCACCATGCCAAATCTGTGAGAGAGTGATTGGGTGCTAGGAGTCTATCATCTTGAAGCACATGAGCAAGGAGTTCATCGTCATTACCGAGCCTATTACCTTTTGGAGGGTGCCGCCACCTAGATTGGTTAGGTGTCGCTTAGGAGCCTCCTACTTCGTGTTGTGGAGTGAACCAAGATGTTTGTAAGGGCAAGGAGATCGCCTACTTCGTGAAGATCTACCCATAGTGAGGCTAATCCTTCGTGGATGGACGCCGTTATGGAATAGTCAAGGTTGCTACTTCGTGGACCCTTTTGGGTGGAGCCCTCCGTGGACTCTCGCGATCTTTACCCTCCATGGGTTGAAGACTCCATAAACGTGGATGTACGATAGCGCCACCTATCGGAACCATGGGAAAAATCCATGCGTCTCCAACTGTGTTTGATCTACCTATCTCAACACTTTACTTCATATGCAATGTCTTTACTTTTCGCTGCCATATTTGTTGACATGCATGTGTAGGGTTGTTAGACTTGCTGGCTTTGCTAAAACTGTTAAAATCAGCCAACCAATTAACTTGGAAAGGTTAGGCTTTAAATGCCTGCTAGTAGTCATTCACCCCCCACCCCTCTAGACACTCTTCTAGTGATCCCTCAATTGGTATCAGAGCATTGGTCTCCATTGCTTCGGTTTAATCACCAAGGAGGAAGATGGATGTGTCTAGTATATGTAGTTTGAGTTGTAGAATGCCCATTCTTGATGGAGAGTACTATAGTCAATGGAAATCTTTGATGCTTGAGCTGTTTAATGTATTTCAATTGAGCAAATACGTTATGCACCCCTATGAGCCTTATATTGATCCTTTGCATCCCACACACGAAGAGGAAATTGATATGCTATGTAATCTTAGAACTGTTAATCTCATTGTTCGAGCATTACCTAGAAATGTGCTTAACCAAATGAAGAATTTTGCATGTGCTTACACTTTGTGGAATGATTTGGAGAAATGATATCCAAATTATTCACTAAGTAATCTTGATGAAATTCTTCATAAAACCATTGCCTTTCACAATGTCGCCTAGTGATCCTAAATTTAATGTTTGTCTATTTGAGCTTAGAGACCTCATGCATGCTAAAGGAGATGTCACAACTATCAACAATATCATTATAGAGGCCCTTCGCATTCATAAACTTGAACATTGTCATGATCACCATCCTAACGAATCTCTTGTTCTTTATGACGAGGATTTCCCACTTGATGATGACAATGTGGAACATGGCTACTATGATGAAGATGAGCTGTTCGACATCGAGTATGAGAAGATCATGAAGAATCTAAGTCTCATGTCAAACTTCAAGGATTACATGTCCATAGGAAAAGAGTGGATTCTCGATAGCGGATGTACCGATCATATGACCGGAGATAGAGAAATGTTTGCAGAGATTACACCAAACCATGGACCGCACAGGTACGTAACGTTTGGAGACAACTCCATGGGTAAGGTACTTGGTCTTGGTAAGGTGGCCATATCCCATGATAGTTATATTCAAAATGTTCATATTGTTGAATCTCTTGGCTATAATCTTCTTTCCGTGTCTAGACTTGCCTACTTCGGTTTCAATGTGTTATTCAGGAAAAAAGATTATCAAGTGTTTTGTCAAGATAACCATAAAATGGTCTTCAGCGGTATCCGTAGAGGTGATCTATACATTGTCGATTTCATTAAGAGATCCAATCCTCGCACTTGTTTAATTGCTAAATCTTCTAAAGGTTGGCTTTGGCATAGAAGATTAGGACATGTTGGCATGCGTAATTTAGACAAACTTATCAAAGGTGATCATATACTTGGTGTTAAAGATGTTGTCTTTGACAAAGATAGACTTCGTAGTGCTTGTCAAGCTGGAAAGCAAGTAGGTGGAAGTCATCTTGTTAAGAATATCATGACTACTAGGAGACCACTCGAGTTACTTCACATGGATCTTTTCGGTCCCAATGCTTACAAGAGTCTCGGTGGAAATTCCTATGGTCTAGTTATAGTTGATGATTTTTCCATATTTACATGGGTATTCTTTCTTGATGATAAGTCGTAGGTTCAAAAGATCTTCAAGAACTTCGTTCACAAAGCGCAAAATCAGTTTGAAGTGAAGATCAAGAAGGTTTGGAGCGATAATGGATCGGAGTTCAAGAACACCCATGTGGATACCTTTCTTGACGAACAAGGTGTCTCACATGAGTTCTCGGCTACGTACACGCCTCAACAAAATGGAGTTGTTGAGAGGAAGAACCGGAGACTCATTGAGATGGCAAGAATGATGCTTGACGAATACAAGACGCCAAAACACTTTTGGGAAGAAGCCGTGGAAACAACATGTCATGCCATAAACCGACTTTACTTGCACAAGCTTCTCGGCAAAACGGCATACGAGCTACTCACCGGTAACAAACCCCAAGTTGATACTTTCGGGTATTCGGCTCCAAGTGCTACATTCTTGATAAGCATCGTCATACTAAATTTGGTCCTAAATCTCATGAAGGATTCCTACTTGGTTATGGATCGAATTCTCACACCTACCGTGTCTACAACAACTTCACTCGAAAAGTTGAAGAGACGGTAGCTGTGAAGTTTGACGAATCTAATGGTTCACAAGTCGAACAATTGTCAAAAGATGTAGGTGATAAGAACCCTTCGGAAGCTATCCCAGATTTACCCGTCGAGGAGATTCGTCCCATGGAGGTGAAGGAAAGTACTTCATCAACTCAAGTGGAAGCCCCTAGCTCACGATAAGGTGAACCACAACATGACATGGAGGCATCCACAAGCGGTACACGGCAAGATGATGAAGAGGAGGAAGTGCATCATGAAGATCCACCACAACCTCCTTCACCACCACCTCAAGGGAACGACACCTTCAACAACAACGAAGATGAAGGAGATGATGATGAAGAAGAAGATCCACCAACCAACAGTCGGAAGCTAACCCGAGTACGAGCAAAAGTGCTAAGAACCATCCCCTAAACCAAATCTTTGGTGATATACAAACAGGGAGGATCACTCGCTCTAAAACTCGTCTAGCAAACTTTTGTGAGCATTATTCTTTCATCTCTAGCATTAAGCCATTGAAGGTAGAACAAGCTCTTAAAGACGCGGATTCGGTGAACGCTATGCATGAAGAGCTTCACAACTTCGAAAGAAACGAAGTGTGGACACTCGTGGAGAAGCCCAAGGATGAACACAACATCATCAGAACCAAATGGGTATTTTGTAACAAGCAAGATGAAGACGGTCAAGTCGTGCGCAACAAGGCTCGCCTCATAGCTCAAGGATATACGCAAGTCGAAGGTATGGATTACGGTAAGACCTACGCCCCCATCGCTAGACTTGAAGCTATTCACATTCTTCTTTCTTATGCCAATCACCATGATATCATGCTTTATCAAATGGATATTAAAAGTGCATTTTTAAATCGTGAGATTGAAGAAGAGGTTTATGTTAAGAAACCACCTGGCTTTGTGAATCCTAAGAAACCTAATCATGTTTACAAGCTTTGTAAAGCTCTTTATGGTCTTAAGCAAGCCCCTCGTGCTTGGTACAAATGTTTAACGAAGTTTCTTATCAAAAAAGGTTTTGAAATTGGTAAAATTGACGCAACCTTATGCACTAAGAGAGTTAATGGTGAATTATTTGTGTGCCAAATCTATGTGGATGATATTATCTTTGATTCCACTAACCCTCAATTTAGTGAAAGATTTGGAAGGTTGATGTCCGAAAAGTATGAGATGTCCATGATGTGTGAGCTGAAATTCTTTCTTGGCTTGTAGATCAAGCAATCAAAATAAGACACTTTCATCTCTCAAACTAAGTATACCAAGGACTTGATGAAAAAGTTCAACATGCAGGAGTGCAAAGGTATGAAAACCCCTATGTCTACTAGCGGACATGTTGATCTTACCAGAGAGGATGAGCCGGTTGATCAGAAAGTTTATCGATCTATGATTGATTCATTGTTATATCTATGTGCATCTTGTTTCAATATTGTGCTTAGTGTTTGCATGTGTGCTAGATATCAAGTTGCACCGAAAGAGTGTCATCTTTTGGCTATAAAATGCATTGTGAGATACTTGATACAAATGCCAAATTTTGGCATTTGGTATACCAAGGGGTCTTCTTTTGACATTGTTGGCTATTCTAATTCGGACTATGCCGGTGACAAGGTTGATAGAAAATCCACCTTGGGTACTTGTCAATTTTTGGGCAGATCTCTTGTATCTTAGTCCTCTAAGAAACAAAACTCATTATCTCTATCGACTGCCGAAGCTGAGTATATTGCTGTTGGATCTTGTTGTGCGCAATTACTATGGATGACACAAACACTTAAGGATTATGGAATTCATGTTAAAAAGGTTCCATTACTTTGTGACAATCAAAGTTCTATTAAAATTGCTCATAATCCTGTGCAACATTCTCGAACTAAGCATATTCAAGTTCGACAGCATTTCCTTCGTGATCATGTTGCCAAAGGAGATATTAATCTTAAGCGTGTTCGCACTAACAAGCAATTGGCCGATATCTTTACTAAGCCACTTGATGAGAAGACATTTTGTCACTTAAGGAGTGATTTGAACATCATCGATGCTTCAAACTTGAGCTAGACTCACTCAGTTGCATGCAAGGGCATGAGCTTTCTTGATATTTCCATGTGTCTTAACATTTCATCTTATTCCGTGGAATTCTATGCTCCCTTGTATTGCATCTAATTTCTTGTAGGTACTTGGAAAGACTTCATTCCACAAGATTGCCATCAACTCCAATCATAAGCAATCTTGTCATTACCAAGTATCCACAACCCCTCTTGATGATGGAACGAAGAAGGCCACTCAACCATATCCTTGACATATACTTGATCAAAATTGCACACTCTAAATTGGTATCATGTCAATTGGATATATCTATTGTTCTTCCTTGCATGACTAATCTTTGTAAGTAACCAGTGTACTAGACCAAGAAGGATTGCTCAAAACTCAAGATGATCTTCATCAACCTCGAGCATCCTCAACAAGTTCATCTACAAGCTACGTCTTCAACATCACTTAAAGGTATGTACTCATATCCTTGAAAAGGCTTTACTCCAAGAAACAAGCTAAAGCAACTCAAGTGATATGAAGACATTAAAATGCTTAATCGAAAAATGGTAACCCCATTTTGAGCCTAACGTAGAGTATGACCTATGATCAAGTATTCTTGCTTGGCTCCTAAGTCGATATACTCTAATACAAGTGACCTAGTCACCGCCCATCATGTAGTTAAGAATTTGGTGTGGTTTGCTCTCTATTGCATGATTTCTCATAACTACTCCAATCTTCTCTAGTTGATGTCCCTTGTAAAAACTTCGTATTTCATTGAAAATCTTTCTCTTGACTCTATGAAAACAAAAACTTGGTTTCTCTTTCGAAGTCGCCAACTTAGATGTCTCAGTTCTACCGAAATTGCAGACAAGTTGCACGACAAAATCTTGGTACCACTGATCTATCTATCACGGAGTCACCAATTTTCATTCTGTCTCCTCTGAATTCATTTTTGCAATTCTATGTTTTCTTAGTGATCTTTCTTGTAATACTTCTATTACTTCGATGATCCCTTTAAAAAAACTTTGTATTACTTAGGGGGAGAAGAACTAAAGTTAATCTTGAGGAGAGAATTTCTTGATTCTAGGATCCCTATCTTTAATGAAGAAAGGAGGAGAAGAACAAAGCCCTACAACATCTCAAAGGGAGAGAAATCATTTTCAATGACTCTCTCAGTTTTCATTTCTATGAATCCTACATTTCGATGAGCCTTGTTCTCAAGGATCCCTTCTCAGTCAATGATCCCTGTATCTATCCCTGTTTTTGACCTTTTTGGAAATTAATGCCAAAGGGGGAGAAGACCAAAGCTTCATGCTAAAGGGGAGATACATGCTTATGCAAAGGGGAAGATATGATCAAGGGGGAGAGCCAATATCAATACTCATACGTTTATAAACAGGGGGAGAATATCAAAGTAGGGGGAGAAGAAATTTTTGACCTTTCTCACCTTATCCAATCCTAATATCTACATGCTAAGATCCAGGGGGAGAGGATACTCTATTTTCATATCTACGGTGAGAAAATTCTAAATGATCTTGGAGACATATCAATTCTAAGGAATACTATCTTCTATATGTCCTCCATATCTTGGCAATTTTGAGTTCTATTGCCTTGCTGTTTGGTAGAATACTCTTGTGTTTCCTAACATTGTTTTCTCAAGTGTGTTTCTATTACCAGGATGCTCAAGAACTCAAGGTAAGTATATGCATCATATCCTTGATCAAGATGATCTCTTGCCTTTTGCACATATTGTTTGCAAGAGTGATGTCTTGTACAAAGATACATCTCATTCATATATTTTATGCATATAGCCAAGATACACATGACATGTTATATCCCTTCTACCTTATGTGTATTCATGCATTCAAAAGCAACTATCCTTTAAGGGACTGCACACATTTAGGGGGAGCAAGTCTAAGTCATGTGTCTCTCAAAGTCTTCAGTATAACCATGCATATCTTTATTTGAAGCTTTGATTGTATGTTGTCATCAATTACCAAAAAGGGGGAGACTGAAAGCACAACATGCTCCCTTGGTGGTTTTGATAATTCATGACAACATAAATTGTCTCTTCGACTGATATTTTTACCTAGTGTATTTGAGATACAGTCTATAGAGAGGTTTGGCAAAAGGAGATTGTGGAGATACCCCAAGATGCAAGGAAATAGGTTGGCCAAGATTCAAGCAAGAGGACTCTACATTTTATATTTGTGAGAAATCACTTTGAGTCCATAGGAAAGCCAATACTTTTAAAAGGGGGTAAGGTTTTGTTGGTGAACAATATGCTCAAACGTGCACAAGTGATAGTCGCCAAAAACATCCACAATTCTCCCACCAAAGTCTGTTCTATACCTAACACTCAAAATCGGTGCAACCAACTTTCCCATACCGGTGCCAGCGATTCCAGAACCTAGACAGACTCAGCCAACCCTAGCCACTTCGGTGCAACCGATTCCATACCGGTGCCATCGAGTTTAGGTGCCAACTTTCTGTTACGCAAATTCACATTGTGGGTACCACCGAGATTAACACATCAGTGTCACCGAGTTGGTCATTTTGTGTGTAACGGTTGGATTTTGGGGATGCCTATATATATCCCTTCACCACCACCTACTCGAAAGAGAAGCACTCAGAACTATTCCACACTGGCCCCATTCAGTTTTCTGAGAGAGAACCACCTACCCTTGTGTTGAGGTCAAGATCTTCCACTCCAATCATATGGATCTGGATCTCTAGCCTCCCCAAGTAGCTTTCCACCAATCCCATCTCTTCCACCATGCCAAATCTGTGAGAGAGTAATTGGGTGCTGAGGAGTCTATCATCTTGAAGCATAAGAGCAAGGAGTTCATTGTCATTACCGAGCCTATTACCTTTTGGAGGGTGGTGCCTCCTAGATTGGTTAGGTGTCGCTTGGGAGCCTCCTACTTCGTGTTGTGGAGTGAACCAAGAAGTTTGTAAGGGCAAGGAGATCGCCTACTTCGTGAAGATCTACCCATAGTGAGGCTAGTCCTTCGTGGATGGAAGCCGTTATGGAATAGTCAATGTTGCTACTTCGTGGACCCTTTTGGGTGGAGCCCTCCATGGACTCTCGTGACTGTTACCCTCCATGATTTGAAGACTCCATAAATGTGGATGTACGATAGCGTCACCTATCGGAACCTCAGGAAAAATCCATGTGTCTCCAACTGTGTTTGATCTACCTATCTCAACACTTTACTTCATATGCAATGTCTTTACTTTCCGCTCTCATATTTGTTGACATGCATGTGTAGGGCTGTTAGACTTGTTGGCTTTGCTAAAACTGTTAAAATCTGCCAACCAATTAACTTGGAAAGGTTAGGTTTTAAATTCCTCCTAGTAGTCTATTCACCCCCCTCTAGACACTCTTCTAGTGATCCGTCAGCAGGGTGACCCGCTGTCCAGCTGAGCCCATTGATAACGCCATGGATAATCCGGCTCTTGTGACCCGCCGAACTTTGGGGCATGTAAAAACTTTAAGTCATTGCTTTTGAGCCTTGTGGAGAGCATTGTAATAGGCTCTTAGTAAAAACTTTGTCTTGCCTGAATTGTGCCATCGTGCACATAGAAAATCGCACTGCTTTAACATATTGTATCTGCCTTGTGCTCCAATTCATACTAGATGTTGTGGCGGCTCTTCTTGAAATAACCAACCTATGGAAACAAAATATGTTCCATATTGTTTAATAGGGTGGCTTAGAACCACACAACCCGGAGATGTTATATCATTCTAGAGTTGTTTTTTGAAAAAAAAAATTGAACTCATGTGCCGGTTCTTCTGGGTGGACTCGATAATTAAAACTCCTAACCAGTACAAGGTCTCTATCGAGATTGGGCATCCTTACTTAGAACGGCTCAGGGTCTCTAAGCGAGATTGACTGATAGGAAGTGTAGCGTCCCAGAGAGAGATATGACAGGGCATGAGTACCCTAGTATCTCAAAAACTGACTCTCACGTGACATAAATCCGTCGTTTAAGCCTTAAACAGTTTAGGGTTTTTCAAAGGATTGACTGTCTAAGAGTACGAACGGGACACATAGCGGAGAGTCGGCGGTAGATGAGAGAGTTTATCCTTGCTTTTCGTAAGCCAGCCCTCACGTGACAAGAACCGCCGGTTTAACCTTAACCACTACAGGGTCTCTAACGAGATTGGCCGTCGATTTCTTTGAACCGGCTCAGGGTCTCTAAGCGAGATTAACTGGTAGGAGTTCGGCGGTTCACCTAGTGGAGTGGCAAGTCTCAAATGGGCATGTTTAACTCTGGCGGCTTAAGAGCCAATCAAGAGGGTATGTAAGCTAAACTCAGTGGGTTGGAAGCCCCCAAATGACCTTTGTTGAAGAAATCAATTCTTTGGCTTGAGAGCCGATCAATAGCGTGTGATAAGCTAAACCCAGTAGGTTGGAAACCCCCTAGATGACCTTTGTCGACAGAATCAACTGTTTGGCTTGAGAGCCGATCGATAGGGTGTGATAAGATAAACCCAGCGGGTTGGAAGACCCCTAGACGACCTTTTTTGCACAACAGAGATATGTGAAACGGCAGAAGCCCCGACTTGCAGGGATGCCAACTTTATTCATATATATATATATGATATGTACAATGATGGTGTACAATGTCGAGTCTCAACGACTCAGGTATAGTAAGGCCGCAGATGAGCTATGTTCCACGGCCGGCGGGTCTCCTACCCAGAAGTGCTTGAGTCATCTCGGACGTCAATGAGGTAATATGACCCGTTGTTGAGATTTTTGCTGACCACGAAAGGCCCTTCCCACGGAGGGGGCAACTTGTGTGTATCCGTCTGATCTTGAATCAACTGCAACACTAAGTCGCCTTCTTGAAACGTCCGGGTCTTAACTCTACGGCAATGGTAGCGACGCAGGTCTTGCTGATAGATCGCCGATCGAGCAGGCGCGAGATCATGTTCTTCCTCCAAGGCATCCAACGCATCTTGACGTGCTGTTTCGTTATCTTCCTCAATGTAAGCCGCCACTCGTGGTGAGTCATGACGGATATTGCTTGGTAATACGGCTTCTACGCCATAAACCATGAAGAAAGGTGTATAACTCGTTGATCTGTTGGGAGTGGTTCTGATGCTCCATAAGACGGACGAAAACTCCTACACCCAACAACCCAGCGTGCGCTGCAAGGGAACCATAAGCCGGGGTTTGATACCTCTCAAGATTTCCTGGTTAGCATGTTCTGTCTGACCATTTAATTGTGGATGACCCACCGTAGAAACATCAAGCCGGATGTGCTCATTTTCACAAAACGCTTGCATAGCCCCCTTGGATAAGTTCGTGCCATTATCTATGATGATACTGTGAGGATAACCAAAGCTGTACATCAATTTCTTAATAAATTGAACCGCCATAACCGCATCACACTTGCTGACCGGCTCAAATTCCACCCACTTGGTAAATTTGGCCACCGCCACCAAGAGGTGGGTCTTCTTGTCTTTGGATCTCTTGAAAGGCCTGACCATATCGTGCCCCCAGACTGCAAACAGCCAAGTAATTGGAATCATGTGCAACTCTTGATCCAGGACGTGAGTATGCCGGCCGAACTTCTAACATCCATCGCACTAGCGAACGAAATCCTCTGCATCTTTATGAGCCGTCAGCCATAAGAAACCATGTCGAAAAGCCTTGGCCACCAGAGATTTTGAGCCGGCATGACGACCACAATCACCAGCATGAATTTCACTCATGATTTCCTTGCCCTCTTCAGGTGAAACACAACGTTGGAAGACGCCAGTGACGCTGCACTTATGTAACTCACCATTGATTATGGTCATAGACTTGGACCGCCTAGTGATGAGCCAGATTTTCATGATCAGGTTGCTCGCCGCGAGTCAAGTATGCCAAGTAAGGCACGGTCCAGTCAGGAATAGCATGTAGAGCCGCCACTAGCTGTCCCTCTGGGTCAGGTACGGCCAAGTCTTCCTACGAAGGTAATTTAACCGACGGGTGATGCAATACATCTAAGAAAACGTTAGGCGGTACCGGCTTATGCTGAGACCCCAGCCTTGACAGGGCGTCAGCCGCCTCGTTCCTGCGACGATCAATATGATCCACCTGATAACCTTTGAAATGACCAGCGATGACATCCACCGCCTGTCGATAAGCCGCCATTCGCGGGTCCTTAGAATCCCAAGTGCCTGAAACTTGATGGGCCACCAGGTCTGAGTCGCCGAGACACCTAACCCGACTCAGTTTCATCTCCTTAGCCACCCGGAGGCCATAAAGCAGAGCTTCGTACTCAGCTGCATTATTAGTACAAGGAAACATCAACCTTAATACATAACATAACTTGTCACCTTTGGGGGAAGTTAAGACAACTCCTGCCCCCGATCCTTCCAACTGCCTAGACCCATCAAAGTGGATTGTCCAATATGTGTTATCCGACTTTTCCTCGGGCGTCTGACATTCTGTCCAGTTGTTTATGAAATCCAACAGGGCTTGAGACTTGGCCGCCATGCGAGGCACGTATTTCAGATTAAGAGGTCCTAGCTCCAATGCCCACTTAGCAATTCTGACGGTGGCCTCTCTGTTTTGAATTATGTCTCCCGAAGGGGCAGAGCTAACCACTGTAATCTGGTGCCCTAGGAAGTAATGCTTCAGTTTACGATTGGCCATGAACACCCCATATACTAGCTTCTGCCAATGAGGATATCTCTACTTGGACTCTGTCAGGACTTCACTGATGTAATAAACCGGATCGGATATTCCTTTCCTGCCTCCTTACACTCCACAACGATCCCGACGATGACTGCCCTGTTATTATCCGCCACGTATAAGAGCAAAGGTTCCTTCTCAGTCGGAGC
Source organism: Hordeum marinum (assembly GCA_022496015.1). NCBI lineage: Eukaryota > Viridiplantae > Streptophyta > Magnoliopsida > Poales > Poaceae > Hordeum > Hordeum marinum. The sequence continues at coordinate 484,707,241 of CM039673.1, forward strand.
TGCTAAGACGGGCGACTCTATGAGCTGCCTCTTGAGGGCCTCAAATGCTTCACCCGCCGCCGTACTCCAGACAAAGTTGTCTGTCTTCTTCATCATCTCGTACAAATGGATGGCCTTCTCACCAAGGCAGCGTACGAACCGGCTTAATGCAGCGATCCGTCCCGCCAGGCGCTGAACATCATTGATGCATGCTGGCTCAGATAGGGAAGTGATAGCCTTGATCTTATCTGGATTAGCCGCAATGCCATGCTCAGAGACTAGGAATCCCAAGAGCTTGCCTGCAGGAACACCGAAAACACACTTAGTCGGGTTAAGCATCATCTTGTAGACTCATAAGTTGTCAAAGGTCTCCTTCAGGTCGTCAAGCAAAGTCTCCTTCTTCCTAGATTTAATCACAATGTCATCCACATATTCATGAACGTTGCGTCGATTTGGCTATGAAGACAGTTCTGCACACAATGCTGGTAAGTCGCCTGGGCTCTCTTGAGCCCGAAAGGCATAGACACATAGCAAAAGGCACCAAAAGGCGTGATGAAATCCGTCTTCTCTTGGTCCTTGACTGCCATCTTGATCTGATGATAGCTAGAATAAGCATCCAGGAAACATAAACTCTAACAACCCGCCGTTGCATCGATGATCTGGTCGATACGGGGGAGAGCAAATGGGTCAGCTAGACAGGCTTTATTAAGATCCGTGTAATCTACACACATACGCCACGTGTCGTTCTTCTTAAGCACTACTACTGGGTTAGCAAGCCACTCTGGGTGAAACACTTCAACGATGAAACCCGTCGCCAGGAGCCGGGCCACCTCTTCCCCAATGGCCTTGCGCCTCTCCTCATTGAACCGCCATAGAAACTGTTTGACTGGCTTAAACTTAGGATCCACATTAAGGTGGTGCTCAGTGAACTCTCTCGGTACACCTAGCATGTCACAAGGCTTCCATGCAAAGATGTCCCGATTCTCATAGATGAATTCGATGAGCGTGCTTTCCTATTTGGGATCCATATTGGCCCCAATAGTAAACTCCTGCGATGAGTCGCCTAGAGTAAAATCCACTAGCTTGGTGTCATCCATTGAGAACTTGAGGGGCGGCTCAGATTCCATGGTGGGTTTTTTGAGCGGAGTCATGTCCTCTGGGTCAACATTTTCCTTATAGAACTTGAGCTCTGCTTCCGCGCAACTTGACTCTACATAAGCTGCATCTCCTTCCTCACACTCAATAGCCGTCTCTCGATCACCATGCACCGTAATCGTTCCCTTTAGACCCGGCATCTTGAGCTACAAGTACACATAACAAGGCCTAGCCATGAACTTGGCGTAAGCCGGACGTCCAAACAGAGCATGATACAGACTTTTGATCTTGACCACCTGAAAACACAAGGTCTCTATCGTGTAGTTGTATTCGTCACCAAAGGCGACTTCCAAAGAAATCCTCCCCACTGGATAAGCTGACTTGCCAGGCACCACACCATGAAAAACTATTGAGGAAGGAGCAACTTTATCCAGCGGAAAGTGTCGTAGTACAAAATATTGATGCTGCTGCCACCATCCATAAGCACCTTGGTAAACACGTATCCTCCAACTTAGGGGGCAACTACCAATGCCAGCCGTCTCGGGTCATCAACACGCGGTGGGTGCTCCTCTCTGCTCTAGGTTAATACTTTGACCACTTTAAGTACCGTGGGAGAGCCGGTGTGACGGCATTGACCTCCCGCTTGCGCAACTTCTAGTCCCGCCGGTTAAGGCTGGTTGTAAAAACATGATATTGACCTGAGCTGAGTTGCTTCGGATTACTCTAATATCCAGACTGGTTATTTTGCTGTTGATTATTGCCACTGGTTTGCTGATGATGCCCTCCTTGGCTGACCTGGCCCCGATAGCCGGATCCTAAACCGCCAAGCCCCAAGCCGGCACCTGACCCACCTGGCCCTGAGCTGCCTGGCGGGCCTCCGCCATTGTTGTTATGCCGCCGCACACTGTAATCCCAAAACTTGTGCATAATGTGGCAATTTCTCCATGAGTGATTTGCCACCTTATCAGGCCGGCTGTGCTCTGGACAAGGTTTATTGAGCATCTCCTCCAAATTAAAAGGGGGTTTACCCTTATTAAAGGGTTGTCTAAAGTTCCCATTGCCTTTAGCACGATTGTTTCCGGTGCTGGTGTTGTCCACCAATTCTGACCCGTCGTCCAGATTCTTCCTCTTGCCTTGGTTGTCGTTGTTTGTTGGACCCTTACCATTGTTACTCTTCTTGTCCTGACAAGACTTCTCCTCGTTGGAGCCTGGATCCTTCGTATTGTCAGAGTCAGCGTACTTCGTGAGAGCCGCCATGAGCTCCCCCATGTCCTGACATGAGCGCTTAAGCCGACCAAGTTTCTGCTTTAGAGGCGTGAAGTGGCAATTCTTCTCTAGAATCAACACTGCTTGAGCTGTCGTAATCTGTTCAGACGAGTGGATGATAGTTGATACCCGTCGGACCCAATGATGAGCCGACTCATTCTCCCGCTGCACGCAATGATCCAAATCCACAATCGTCATGGGCTGCTTGCACGTTCCCTAGAATTTTTTGATGAACTTTGCCTTTAACTCGGCTTGAGCTGTCGTAATCTGTTCAGACGAGTGGATGATAGTTGATACCCGTCGGACCCAATGATGAGCCGACTCATTCTCCCGCTGCACGCAATGATCCAAATCCACAATCGTCATGGGCTGCTTGCACGTTCCCTAGAATTTTTTGATGAACTTTGCCTTTAACTCGGCCCAGGAATTAATGGTCTTGGGTGGCAAGCCCTTCAACCACGTGCGAGCCGGCCCTTCCAACATCATGGTAAAATACTTGGCACACACTGCGTTGCTGACGTCTAACATCTCTATCGCCAGCTCATAGCTCTCAATCCATGCCTCCGAAGGCAGATCAACAGTATAGTTTGGGACCTTGCGAGGGCCCTTGAAATCCTTCGGTAGACATTCATTCCGTACAGCCGGCGCCAAGCACGGAACTCCCACGGCCCTGGTGGTTACTCCTGCTCCTACTGAGATAGAAGGTGCCGGCTCTTGATGAGCCGCCGCCGTCGCCAGAGCCGCTTCCTCGTGCTATGCCCTTGCCCGGTCCACTAGAGCCTGAGCATCCAGAACCGCCTGATCGTCTCGCGGTGGGTTCCGGTGTCGGTCACTGCTAGAAACCGCTGGCGACTCATAACGCCGGCTGAAGCTGTGGCTGGGGATGGGGGTTGAGTGCACATGATTCCTGTTGTAGGTGTATTTCTCCTGCTGGGCCATCACCGTCTGCAGGTATCCAATAGCGGTCCTCACCTCTTCTGTGAAGAGTGCCTCGTTCAGAATAGGAATCGTACCGAGCTGGGTTGCCTCCGCCACCGTGTTCTCCGCCGGGTTTGAATAGTGACCCATCAGCGTTGGAAAAGCCATTGGTGAGGGCTGGCCCCGTCGGGGCGGGTTAGGGCGTTGCTGTCGAGCCGCCGGCCGACTCGCTGGTGCTTTCGCGATCCATCCCGCCCCTAGCGTGTTAAAAAGATTCTTGGCCTCGAACTGTTCTGGCAAGCGAGATTGATGTCTCATCCGCTGAACCGTCGCCGCAGATTGCTGCTCTAGCTCAAGGCGGAAAGCGTTCGCCTTAAGGCGTTCTGCCTCTGCGTCCATCTGGGCCTTCAACACGCTGATCCCTTGCTGGACTTCAGTCATCTAGTCCTTTATCCTGGCGATCTCTGCGTTTCGGGCGGCTTGATTCTTAGGTGTGACCTCAGTTGCCATCAGAGTTGTGAGCTCATTCATCAGATCCAGGAGAACTTGAGCCAGCGGCGGGTAAGCCCTCGACTCGGCTGCCCCAGCAGCTGTACTCCTCATGCTTGGTGTTGAACCCGCCATGAAGACGGACGCATGCATCGGCAGCCCATAGTCCTCCGACTCATGACACTCCGACCCGGGGTAAAGCTCGTCGTAGCCCCTGAGTGTGCCATTGTGAAGCGGGTAGATTGATTTCGTCTCTCCGCTCGAAGATTCATCCTCCAAACAGACGAGAGTCTCTTCTGACATGGACCCCTCTAGATCCGCGCCTTGAGTAAAACTGACGAAGACATGCTTCCTGCCCGGGTTAATACAGGCGGGTTGCATGCACCGAGCGGGTTGTGTACGCCGAGCCGGCTCGACGATGTTGGTGCAGATGTCCGGCCCGGGTTTAGATCCGCCTACCTTGTCGATGAAAACGTGGATCCCATCGAAGGGGACTCAAAAGCCATACTTTACTGAGTCGGCCTCGGGCCCCCAGCTAACATCGTCGATGTAGAGCCAGCCACGGCGACTCTTGTTCATCCTGCCGACAACGTATCCCTCGATCCCTGGAAGAGATCCCTTTGAGAACTCAACACCATCGAGCGCTAGCCCCATGGTGGGCACCAACTGTCGTGGTTTTATCACAGCAGATGTCCGAGGACTTATGTTCGAGGCCATCGCTAAGGTGATGGACTCAAAGGGGTTGGTTGGGACGAAGGACACGAGTTTACCCAGGTTTGGTCCCTCTATATGAGGTAAAAGCCTACATCTTGCTTGTGTTGTATTGATTGGAGTATCGATTACAAGGGAGCGGATTCGCTTGACCTAGTTCTCGATTGATTGGTCTCCCTCTAAGTCGCCCCGGGTCTCGCCCTTATATAGGAGGCCAAGACCACGGGTTACAAGTCTCATACCGACTCTTACAATGTATCCGACTCTATCTCTATGTCGCCTTGCCTTCCTGGGCAAGCCGTCTCCGGGCGGCTTAACCGCCCGGGTCTTCATGCCTCCTTGGTCTAGGCCTCGCCTAGGCCCATCTTGGTAAACCGCCATATGTCTAAGCCTACGTCTCCATGCCCATCAGCCTTGGTCTGGTATATGAGCCACTAGGTATAACCCGGCCCCACCTAGGCGGGTCTCACCACGGGGTTATATATAACCCCCAACAGGCCCCACATGCCCCTTGCTCGCGCCCCCCTACAAACTGTGAGCCATTGTTGGATGGCTGCACGAGGATCCTCTCTTATGACTCCGGAGTTTCCTAGAACCTTTTGGAGTTGAAATTTACTGACGTATTTTTATTTGATTTTTTTATCCCTGAAAAATTGATTTTCCTGAAAAGTAAAAAAATAGCAATCGGCCCTAGGCACTGAATGAATAGGTTTGTCCAAAAATGATAAATTTTGATGCCAAAACTATGTAATAATGACATAAAAGTAGTATCTAGCAAAACAACTATGGATATGTTTGAGACTTATCATATTTAATCTACAAGAGTAACAAGATCAAGAGGAAATGCTTAGGACTTGCTCAAATCTCAAATTGCATTGGTCAAGAGAGGGAGCTGAAATGGATGTATGCTTGGGTGAAACATTTCTCAAGAATTCTCACAAATTTGAATCTTTGATTTTACGTGGGGAGAAGGAGAGGGGACTTTTCTCAAATCTAGTTTTTTTGGTTTTGTCGACCAACCTCTCCGCAAAGTGATGGATTGGTATTTATACCCATGTGAGAAAACTAGCCATTTTAGGCTAAGGATTGATGGTCGGACAATCCGATAGATAACCACTTAGACAATCTAGTCAATGTAGCATGTTTGCTCACCACTTGATATAAAAAGAGATAGAACCACAAGATAGTTAGGGGATGTTGTGTCTAAGTAGAATCGCTCCCTCGGTGTTCGTTTGGCTTTATGTCTGTCTTAAGAAATACGATTTTATTGTCTGGCACATGTTAGCCGGACAGTCCAACAACGGCCCGAACAAAGTTCTTATCTTGGCAAATGTCAAGTGTTTCGTCCGGCTAGAGTATTTGGGTACTAGTGTCTTAGAGAAGATTAGCCAGACGGTCTGGTAGTTTCCTCGGACAGTCTGACCATCAGAGACGATGGTTCATATTTGGTATGGATTTGGCTATGGCATTTTGGTAGGAATGACATGATGTGATGATGGTGAATTGATCAAATCAATCACAAACCCCTTTAATCCCCTCTCATAGCGTAAGGTCCCTACAACTCAAGATTTAAAGGAAAACACGACGATCCTCGTCGTTGATGCACCTCTCTTGAGTCACAACCATTTTGGGGGGTCTATGATCCACACACGAATTATCCACGAGGACTAAAACCCATGTATTCACTTCGCAAACACAAATAGTCCCCTATAAGTATGTTGTGGTCAATACCGGAATATGATCCAGAGCATGATTGCACTTTCAGTGGGGGCGACTCATGGATGCTGGGAGTGATGCTCGTGGCGTGGCTTGGCTAGCGATGGTTGTCAAGCTCAGAGTCCCTTGTTCCACAATGGTCTAGTGTTCTGCTGCCTTCTTGTACTTTCAAAGCTCCCTGTCGTCCTACGGATCAACACTCCTCGTGCCCGGGCGAGAGGGCTAGGAGGTTCCTTTCGGTGATGAATGAATATTGCAGCCGTGAGCCCCCCCCCCCCCCTTGAAGTTGACATAGTTGTCTACCTTTTTAGTCTGTCTTCTGCCACTCTTAGGCATTGATCTTGCCTCTGCCTACACCAACAAGTTATTCAGTGGACGAGGGCCTCGACAACGTCAACTGTCGGCTTTAGTGTGCTTGTTTGTTAGCTTTTGTAAACCGCTCGTGTTCACTTGTCTATGGTTATGTTACTAGCTCTTTTTTTACAATGTCTGTTGTGCTTTATGTATAAAGCGGAGGGAAAACCTATTTTAGGAAAAAGAAATCTCACCATCTAGCCATGCCACGTGAATAAGTTATGCATGTAGTCATAACTTACATTTTGTGCACTAATATGGCAATGCAACAATTGTATCATATATATGTTGTCCATGCTTTATATTTTGTTAAAATGGTACTAAGTTAAATGCAATCCAAAATATTTTCCTTTTATACATCTTTTTCACATGGTTCATATGCTTACCTTTTATTTATTTTTGTACAATATAAATCGAGAACGCTCTTGCATATGCTCTTGCATTAGTTTTTGTTATTTTGAGCACATATTTATGCATCTGTTTTGACTAGGTTCCGTAGCAGTGCCGTTGAAATATATTGACGTCTCTTTCCATTAGTGCAGACTTCTGAATGACTGACTGGAATATAAATTCAATACGTTAAGAACCAGCAAATACAATATTGTACTAACATTTACGGGCTACATCGATCCCACCTTTAAAGCCTAAAAAAGTGTGGAGTGTTAAAATATATTATCCGATACTGCATCACTTGAGCTTTTTGAGTAACTTGCTGAAACATGAATTCAATGAACATAAGGTATCATCTAGTAACACCAGTTTGGCTCACGGATTTCATCCTAGAGTTTGTGCAGTTTACGCAAAGAGGAGGAATCTAATTATCTAACCCTCTTGGACGTGTAGTTCCGGGCAAGGGCAACAAAAACGGCAAAATTCAGCAAAGTGATGGTGACAACGACCAAGAAGTAGTAATCTAGATGTCCATTATCTAGTTCCGGTGGAAACCATCCCGTCCTGCCCCCAGCCGAGGTGACGGACGCCACCAGCGTCACCAGCTGGGAATTGATCAGATTCCCGAGCGAGACGGACAGGAAGTAGAACGCCGTCGACGCGCCCTTCATCGTCTCCGGCGAATGCTCGTAGAAGAACTGCAGCTGCCCCACGGAGAGCGACGCGTCAGAGACCGCAATCACGACGTACTGCGGCAGCAGCCATGCTATGCCCATTTGGGTCGCCTCCTCGGCCATCCGCAGCCTGCGCGCTTCGGTGCACGAGGCCACGGCCAGCGCCCCGGCCGCCGTGGCGTGCCCGAGTCCCATGAGCTGGAGCGGTGTGAACGCCATGGATGGCGCGACGGCCCTGTTGTAGAGCGTGACGCAGGCGGCGACGAGCACCGTCTCGATGGACGTCAGCGACGCGGCCGGGACGGAGGCGGCGCCGCCCGCGATGTGGGAGTCCGTCTTGGAGCCCTGCTGCACGAACGTGGTCTGCGCCTGCGTGTTGGCGACGAAGTACACGGCGGACGTGAGCCATATCGGGATCAGCCGCAGCAGAGCCTTGAGCTCCTCCACCTGGGTCACCGTGCACAGCCTCCATGGCCGCTTCAGGCTGCCGTCTTCCAAGTCCTCGTCCGTCACAACGGCAGCCTTGTCCAAGCACCTGGTGCACGGGAGCTCGCAGAGCAGTCAGTCTGAAACTCTGAATAAAATCACCAGAATGCTTTCGTGCCTCGTAGATTCTACCTGAACTGATCGGTGTGCTGCAATCGTTCGTGCCGCGGATGCAGCACCGGGTCCTTGACACCATCTTCCTCGTACAGTTCAGTGGCGTCATGAGGCACGGTCAGGTTTACCTTGCGAGTGAACGCGACGAGCACTTGGAGCACGCCTTTCAGCGGGCTGCCCGCCGGAGGCACGAGCCGGTACATGGGCGCCGTCGCGGCGAGGCCGACGACGGCGACCGCGACGAACGACGCGCAGATGCCGTACCCGAGCCCCCAGCTCACCTTGTCTTCGACCCAAACCAGCAGTGTCCCCGCGGACAGCATGGCCACGTTGGCGACCGCGTAGTACCAGCTGAAGTAGGACGCCTTCGCCTCCCGTCCCGACGCGTTCTTGCCGTCGCCATCTTCGTCGTCGAACTGCTCCGCGGCAAACGAGATGAAGACAGCCTTGGAAGCGCCGATCCCGACGCCGCACAGGTATATGCCCGAAAAGAAGACCAGCTCCTGGCTAAGCGTGGCCGGTGCGCAGTACGCGCCCGGCGCGCACGGCGGCGGCCTCAGAGACGGCAGCGTCCCTGACGTGGTGACCATGGCCATTCCCTGTTAATTTCTAGCTGTTCGTCAGAGAAGCAGAGTGGCGGCCGGTGCTGATGCAGAGGACCGATCACTTACGACGACAGAGATGGAGAGGCCGATCAAAACCGTCTTGTATTTTCCCCAGTAGGAGTCGGCGACGGCGGCGCCGAGTAGGGGCATGAGGTAGCTGACCCCAGCCCAGGAATTCACGGCCGCCACATTTGAAGCGCTGTCTCCATGGAGAACGTCCTGGAGATAGACTATGAGGCTCAGGTAGAGCCCGTAGAAAGCACTGACCTCCAGGAACTGCAGGCCTGGCACACATCAACATGAACATATGGCTAGCTGATTCAGGTCGATCTCTCATATGAGAATTCATTCATTCATAAAAAGAGCAAAATAATTCCAACTACTACTCGTGTACTATCGATGGCCTAGAATTAACCGAACTACCCCTACTATGTACTACTACCTCTGTCCATAAATATAAGACGTTTTAGAGACTTGTATCTACTATAATTCACTTGTCGTAGACACTCACACAAGATGATTTTGAGCGCCTTATCAGAGCAGTGGCCGGCCGCCTTGCGCACCCCATGCTCCCGAGCTTCCGAACCAGAGGCCTGCAGCTGCAGGCGCAACACGTAAACAGAGCTCAGGATTTACAGGCTTTCTAATAATCGGGCCTCCGGCAACAGCGCGCGAGCCTCCTCGATCCGATCGGTACCGTGGCTTTGCTTCTACGCACCTTGTCGCCGGCGATCCCGTGGCGATCGGCGTCCATGCCGCCGCGCGTCTTCCCTTCCGGAAAGAAGGGGACGCCGTGAATTTGAGGTGGTGTGTGGGGGATAAACTGACCCCCCCCCCCCCACCCACACACACACAAAAAAAAGAGTCTAAATTGCATCACCTCGACAGGGACCGGTGAAGCCATTGCTTTCAGTCCTGCAAGGGGTCTTCTGATTTTAATTTTTTTGTTCTTCTTCTTTCTTGGATGCGACATTTAACTGATTTTTCTAGTGGTAACTAGTGGTGATGCAAGTATGATCTGATACCATTATTGTTTATGAGGTGGCGTCCACAGTCCGCTTTGATTACCATTCTAGTACCAAAAAGCAGCTTCGCACCCGACGGTTAGATGGTGCCAGGGGCTCGCTTCCATGACCCGAGCGAGAAGAGCTTCCCTGTTTGGGAGTACAGCAACTACAGTGCGACAGTCAAATTGGTAAATGGGACGCAGGGTTATAGGTGAATGGAGACAGGACAGGGAAGCGCTGACAGCTAGTAGTAGCAAGGAGAGGGGCTAATCCAGTCCCACTGTTACGCCGGCCATGCCGGATTGCCACAAAGGGCTGAAACAGCGCCGGACTGACTCGCCGCACGAGCAGTATCTGAGATGCATTGCATGCATGCATGCATGCATGCAGCCAGGCAGGCAGAAAAATTCAAACCCCAGGTCGAGGCACAGTACGGCGCGCCCTTACTGGTTACTGCCCTAGTACTACTTAGCTTTTATACTTGTCCTATTTTGTTGTGTGAACCAGGATTTGAAAACTGTTTAATTATGGGCAAGTTAAACTATAAGTAAACCCTCAAATACAGAATACGGAAAATAAAAGGAAAATACTTTGCAAAAGGGCCCAATAATATTTTACAGAAATAGTATATCAAAATCGACAAAGAAAATGTTTATGCAACCGGGAATATTCCAACTTGAATTTGAAGCAAGTTTTCAATTGGGTGAAAAGTCAAATTCATATTCAAATTTAATTCACAAAAGATAGAAGAGAAATAAAAAAAAAAGACACAATCCAACCAACCAACCAGCCAGGCCAACTAAGGCCTAGCTAGCCAGTCGAGCCTACGCCACACCATCTCTCTCTCTCTCACACACACGCACACACTAGTAGACGAGACCCATCCGTCAGGGTCATCCCAATCTCCTTCAACCGCCGTGCGACGGACGCGCCCATGATGTCCCACCTGCGCTCTTCGTGCGGAGAACGGTCGTGTCCATGCCCGTTAAATATCCCTCAACCTCCTCATCTTTTCACCCCACTGAATCGGCTTCGGGCGCCTCCAGCCTGCCGGCGAGCAACCTACGAGCTCCGCCACTTACCTAGCCACCGCCGGCAAGGCAGGCCACCCTGAGCCTAACCACCAGCACCATTTGATCCACCACTGCACAACGACCCTCCTGGACATCATCTGCGTGTCCAGAGACTCCAGGAGCACCAAGTGCGCTATCAACCAAAGCTCACCGTCACCAACGACGAAGATTTGGTGAATCCCGAGGCCATTTCTCATGCACACCATTCCATTCACTCTTTCTCACTCACAAGCATCTCACTAACCACTTCGAGAGTCGAAACACTATCATTTTTAGAGCCCATCTTGACCCGTAGCCTTTCACTGGCGTCCATGACTTCAGCAGGTCTGCACTCTTGTCTCCATCCACCCCGACGCCAACCAAGGCCACCAGGAGCTCTACCACTGTCATTTACATCTCGTTGATGACCTCGCCGTCGCTAGGGAGCACCAGAGCATCGTGTTCGACCACATCCGAGTCGTGCCCGAGTTTTTCGGCGAAACTTCGATGACCTAGCCGCTGTCGCAAGCTCCGATCTGCCCTGACCATGCAATTTTGATCCAACGCTTAGGATTAGATCACTTAAACCTACAGATACAACCTTGTTTTAATTTTAGATCTGGATATAGCAGATGCTTTTTAATTTAATTCCAAATTGGTATTGGCAAATCAGAGAGCGCCACATGTACAACCTTATCCAAAACTAGAAAAATTGGTTTATTGTAATATTTGGCATTTTTATAGAAAAGGCCCCCGAACTTCAAATCGTCATAACTTTTTGTCTAATAGTCCAAATTTGATGATCCATTTTGCAGCTTGAATGTTAAGAGATGAACTTTCTATAGAATTTTTGAAAAGGTAATTTTGAATAATTTAAATTTAAATTTCAAATAGAAAGATTAAATTAAAATGGACATAACTTTAAAAATATAAATAAAATTTGAATGATTATTTCTAGAAATTAAAACTAATGAAATATATTTTAATTCTTCCATTGTTTGGTAATTTTTGAATAATTTAAAAAATAGTTTCTGAACAGAATACTAACATGACTAATTTCATTCATTTCTTGAATTATGTAATGCTTAAAATGTGGAAAATTAACTTAAAATTGTTAGCTAGAATGGTAGACTTGTTTAGAAACTTAACCGAGCACTTAGAAATTTATTTTATTTTAGTTGTCTAATGACTATAAAACATGGTTTAATTATTCAAACCTAGTTTCATAAATGTTGGAATTCTATTTTTTTTAAATAAATGTGCAAGTAAATGTGAGCAATGAAAATGAACCTAGTAAGATGGACAATGGCAACTAGAGAATTTTTTCTTCAAATTTTTAAATTTGGTTCAAGTTGTATTCAAATAAGTGAACCACTTTTCAAATTTAAATTGTTTTGAAAATTAACTTAGTTATTTTTTCTTACATAGTTTAATCCTTGATTTAAATCACTTTAAAACTATTTTGAAAGTTAAAAAACCAAATTTAAGTTTGAATGGAATTACATTTAAATAAGGGAGCTTAAGTCAAATTAAATTTAAGCTAGGACTCAAACTTGTGTTTGGTTGCAACATTCTGCCCTAAAAATATGCTTTGAGTGCTAGCAATCTTGGAAGACTATATGATAGTTGAGTATGTGCAATTTTCTAAACAAACAACTCTCACATAGACTCTCCCAGGAAATATAATTAATTGCAGTTGCTTCAGTGACTAAGACCATAGTTTGTGAGCTTTTAGAAAAAGCTTATTGTTTATACTTCAGATTATAAATGAATCGTTACTTGTTTATGATAAATTATATGTCATAATTGCTACTATAATAATGATCATGATGTCACCATGTCCGTATTTTATTTTATCGACACGTGTCTCTCTAAACATGTGGTCATAATTATCGATTTCGGTATTCGCTTCACGACAAGCGGAGTCTAAGCTTGGGGGAGTTGATACGTTCATTTTGCATCGTCTTCTCATATCGTTAATTATTTCACTTTATGCTGCAATTCTTATGCCCTCGCTCTCTTAATTTGCAAGTTTAATCACAAGAGAGAGATTGCAGACAGCCGGAATTCTGGATTTGAAAAGAGCTACAACGGAGATAGCGATTCTCCGGAGCTCCAAATGACCTAAAAACTTGTGGAGATTTATTTTGGAATTTAAAAAAACTTGAGAGGAGACACCATGGCCCCACAAACTCAGGGGTACGTGATGACCCACAAGTATAGGAGATCTATCATAGTCCTTTCGATAAGTAAGAGTGTCGAACCCAACGAGGAGGAGAAGGAAATGACAAGCGGTTTCCAGTAAGGTATTCTATGCAAGCACTGAAATTATCGGTAACAGATAGTTTTGTGACAAGATGATTCATAACGAGTAATAAGTAACAAGTGCAGCAAAGGTGCAACAAGGTAGCCCAATCCTTTTTGTAGCAAAGGACGGGCCTGGACAAACTCTTATATAAAGCAAAGCGCTCCCGAGGACAGATGGGAATTTCTGTCAAACTAGTTTTCACCATGCTCATTTGATTCGTGTTCGTTACTTTGATAATTTGATATGTGGGTGGACCGGTGCTTGGGTGCTGCCCTTACTTGGACAAACCTCCCACTTATGATTAACCCCTCTCGCAAGCATCCATAACTATGAAAGAAGAATTAAGGTAAACCTAACCATAGCATGAAACATATGGATCCAAATCAGCCCCTTACGAAGCAACACATAAACTAGGGTTTAAGCTTATGTCACTCTAGCAACCCATCATCTACTTATTACTTCCCAATGCCTTCCCCTAGGCCCAAATAATGGTGAAGTGTTATGTAGTTGGCGTTCACATAACACCACTAGAGGAGAGACTACATACATCTCATCAAAATATCGAACGAATACCAAATTCACATGGTTACTTATAACAAGACTTATCTCATGTCCTCAGGAACAAACGTAACTACTCACAAAACATGTTCATGTTCATAATCGGAGGAGTATTAATTATCATAAAGGAACGAACATATGATCTTCCACCAAGTAAACCAACTAGCATCAACTACAAGGAGTAATCAACACTACTAGCAACCCACAGGTACCAATCTGAGGTGTTGAGACAAAGATCGGATACAAGAGATGAACTAGGGTTTGGAGAGGAGATGGTGCTGGTGAAGATGTTGATGGAGATTGACCCCCTCTTGATGAGAGGGTCATTGGTGATGACGATGGCTTTGAATTCCCCCTTTGGGAGGGAAGTTTCCCCGGCAGAACAGCCCTGTCGGAGCTCTAGATTGGTTCTGTCCAAGTTCCGCCTCGAGATGGCGAAGCTTCGTCCCGAAAGCTCTCTTCTGGCTTTTTTCAGGTCAAACCCACCATATAGGAGAAGATGGGAGTCGGGGGAGCCACATGGGCCCCACAAGCCTGCTAGGCCCGGCCAGGGGGGTGGCCACGCCTAGCAGGCTTATGGCCTGTAGGTGGCCCCCCTCTGGTTGATTCTTGCGCCAGTATTTTTTATATATTCCAAAATAATTCTCCGTAAAATTTCAGGACTTTTGGAGTTGTGCAGAATAGGTATATCAGATTTGCTCCTTTCTAGTCCAGAATTCCAGCTGTCGGCATTCTCCCTCTTCATGTAAACCTTGTAAAATAAGAGAGAAAAGGCATAAGTATTGTACCGTAACATGTAATAGCATCCCAAAATGCAATAAATATCAAGATAAAATCATGATGCAAAATGGACGTATCAACTCTCTCGAGCTTAGACCTCGTTTTCCCTCAAGCGAAAGCCGAGATCGATAAATATGTCCACATGTTTAGAGATAGAGGCGTCGATAAAATAAAATACGGACATGAAGGCATCATGAACATCTTTAGAACAACAATACTTATTGTATAAGACCTCTTATGCTAGAGTAAAAATTCATTCACAAGATAAAGTATGAACCAAGAACTCTATTGACAGCCAAAAAACTATGATCTCGGTCATTGAAGCATTTGGCCATTTATCATAACATCGCAAAGAGTCAATATAAGAGCTTGAAAGCAAATCCACATACTCAATCATCTTTTAGTCTTTCGCAATTTCTAGCAGTCACGCGGTACCCACGAGATCAAAGCTTCAATCGAACACAGAGGAAGATAGGGGCTTATAGTTTTGCCTCCCAACTATTCACCTCAATGGTGATGTCAACAATAATAACTCATGATAACCCATATCCGAGTGGATATATGAGTCTAGATCATTCCCCAACACATAATGCTTGCCAAGAGAGACAAAATATAGGAAGTGGTGAAGACCACCATGACTCTTGCATAAAGGTAAGTAATAAAAGGTAAAACTAACAGATAGGCCCTTCGAGAGGGAAGCAGAGGTTGTCATGTGCTTTTTGTTTTTGGATGCACAAACTCTTAATGCAGAGGAACGCCGCGTTGTATTGCTCTTTGTGATAGCAAACTTTATTATGCAGTCGGTCACTTTTATTTCTTTACTATCACAAGTTTGTACAACGTTTATTTCCCTTACAATAAAAGATCAGACATATTTAGGAGCGATTTTTATTGCCTTTTTGCACCGATGACAACTTACTTGAAGGATCTTATTCAATCCATAGGTAGGTATGGTAGACTCTCCTGGCAAAACTGGGTTGAGGTGTTTGGATGCACAAGTAGTATCTCTACTTAGTGCGGAGGTTTTGGCTATTATGAGGTGGAAGCAAGCACTACATGTTGGAGGATCTAAAACCATATAACTTCTATCCGGAGGCAAGCAAACATAACCCATTACGTTGTATTCCTTGTCCAACATCAACTTCTTGGCATGTAATATTTTAATGAGTGGTCACAATCATGAAAGATGTCCAAGATAATATATTCCTTATCTGCAAATCTCAAAAACTAGGAAAAACAAAAACCGACACTAGGCTCTAGATTAATAGGTTAGTCCCAAAAATAATATAAAATAGCATATTAATGCATATAAAACATCCAAAACAAATAATATAATAGCATGGAACAATCAAAAATTATAGATACGTTGGAGACGTATCAGCATCCCCAAGCTTAATTCCTGCTCGTCCTCGAGTAGGTAAATGATAAAAACAGAATTTTTGATGTGGACTGCTACCTAACATACTTATCCATGTAATATTCTTTATTGTGGCATGAATATTCAGATCCGTAAGGTTCAAAACAATAGTCTAATGTTGACATAAAAACAATAATACTTCGAGCACACCAACAAGGTAGTCGTGTCCTTTCGAAATAACATGTCCTTCGAAAGTTATCCCTGCAAAATCATATGGTCTGGTTATGCTCCATCTTCCTCACACAAAGTATCTAAATCATGCACAACCCCAATGAACAAGTCAAGCAATTGTTTCACACTTTTGGTGTTCTCAAACCTTTTCAACTCTAACGCAATAGATGAGCGTGAGCCATGGATATAGCACTATAGGTGGAATAGAATACGGTGGAGGTGCAAGGGAAAAAAGGAGAAGATAGTCTCACATCAACTAGGCGTATCAACGGGCTATGGAGATGCCCATCAATAGATATCAATGTGAGTGAGTAGGGATTGCCATGGAACAAATGCACTTAGAGATATAAGTGTATGAAAGCTCAAAACTAAAACTTAGTGGTCGTGCAAAATGAATATCCACTAGTTATATGAAAGTGACAAAGTAGGAGACTCTCTATTATGAAGATCATGGTGCTACTTTGAAGCACAAGTGTGGAAAAAGGTAGTAGCAATTGACCCTTCTCTCTTTCTCTCATTTTTTTTTATTTTGGTGGGCTTCTTTGGCCTCCTTTATTTTTTGCTTGGGCTTCGCTGGCCTCTTTTATTTTTTGTAAAGTCCGGATGCTCATCCCAACTTGTTAGGGAGTCATAGAATCCATCTTCATTTTCTCTCACGGGACAATCCTCTATTAATGAAAAATCGTCACACTTTTATTTACTTATAACTCAAAGAAAGAAAAATTACAACTCGATACCTATGACAAAATATGACTCTATATGCAATATGAAGTGATGATGCAAGTCATAAAACAGCTACATGGTGGAAGTTGCATAGCAATATATCTCGAAATGGCTATGGAAATGCCATAATAGGTAGGTACGGTGGCTATTTTGAGGAATATATGGTGGCCGTTTTGAGGAAGGAGGGTTTGGTGTACCGGCAAAAGTTGCGCAGTACTAGAGAGGCTAGAAAAGATGGAAGGGTGAGAGTGCGTATAATCCATGGACTCAACATTAGTCATAAAGAACTCACATACTTATTGGAAAAGTCTATTAGTTATCAAACAAAGCATTAGACACATGCTCCTAGGGGTGAGGTTGGTAGGAGTTAACCATCGCGCTCTCCCGACCCTCACACAAAGGTCGACAATAATTAAACAAATCATAGGCTCTCGCCACTATTTATTCCATAGTCCATCAAATCTTCACCCAAAACTTGAAAACTTCACAACACAAAACTCAATAGAAAACTCATTAGATCCGTTAGTATAAGAAAAATAAATCACCACTTTAGGTACTGTTGTGAACTAATTCTTTATTTATATTTGTTTAATCCCTACTATATTCTAACTTCTCCATGACTCATACCGCCCGATACAACCCATAGATACATCAAAATAAGTAAACAACACAAAGAAAACAGAATCTGTCAAAAACAGAACAGTGTGTAGCAATCTGTAAACTTCTAATTCTTCTGGAACTCTAAAAATTCTGAAACATTAGGAAAATCTGAGAAATTGTATATCAATCTTGTGTAAAAACTTCAGATCAATTAGAGGATCTGAAAAATTTCGAAAATTCCTGGACTGAGCGCAAAAGTTTCTGTTTTTGAGCATGATCAAATCAACAACTACCATAGATCACCCCAAAGGTTTTACTTGGTTCAAACACTAATTAAAACACAAAAACACAATTACTACAGAAGTAATAATGTGCAAAACACACCAAAACAGAAGCAAAAAGAAGAAAGCAAAATAAAATTGGGTTGCCTCCCAACAAGCGCTATTGTTTAACGCCCCTAGCTAGGCAAAACGCAATAGATCTAGGTATTGTCATCTTTGGTAAACAACCCAAATTTGATCAATCCTTCAAAAGATTTCCTAACTAGATCCATCCTTTCCTTTATTTCTGTTCTAGTAGAAGAACTTAAATCATGAAAGGGATTGTAGCTAGTGATTTTAACATTCATAAACCCATAGTCTAGATCATCACCATAAATATCATCATATAACACATGTATATTATTTCTAAGAGGTTCTTTATCAATATTTTCAAGAAAATCATCCTCATACCCGTCCGAAATTCCCCTAGTAATCCAATCAAATTCCTCATAGGTTTCATGATATAGGGTGTGAGTTATTTCCGTGTAGGGAGCTCTCTTCCTAATATTTTCACCATAAGATTGATAGTCTCTAGATTCTAGGCTACGCAAGGTTTCTTTATCATGGAGGATTTATTCAATAGGAGGGCGTTCAACATCATTATCATAGAACGCAAAAATCTCCCTAGCTTCTTGTATGATGAAATCAAATTCTCGCATAAGGATAATAGTAGCAATTTTTTTAGCCTTAGGATGATTAATATTGGGAAGTTCATAAAACACTTTCTGTAAAGCGGGATGAATGTGCACAAATTTCCTTTCCAATTTTTCAATAAGCATGACAATAGCATCCGCATAACTGTTCATGCTAAGAAGAATAGATCTCTTACTCATAGGTATCGTTCCCGTACAATCAAAGAATTCTTGAATAACACTATTACCAATAATGTCTCCATCTCCCGAATTTTCATGATCTAGAGAGCAAGATTGAAATTTTTCCTCAAGATTAGTACTAGCAATACCCCCCGAATTTTTAGTGATAACCTCCCCTGTTTCAGACATGATGGCAAAGCAAGCAATCAAGCACACAAGCAAAAAACCAAACGAAAAGGCGAACGAAAAAGGGCGAATAAAAAGGCAAATCTTTTTGGTATTTTCTGAAAATTGTTTTAGAAGTGGGGGAGAGGAAAACGAGATGCAAATGGCAAATAATGTAAATGCAAGAGATGAGTTTGTGATCGGTACTTGGTAGGATTGATGTAGATCTCCCCGGCAACGGCGACAGGAATCCTTCTTGCTACTTCTCGAGCATGCGTTGATTTCCGTGAAGAGGAATAGTTGATGCAGCAAAGTATATAAGTATTTCCCTCAGTTGCTAAGAACCAAGGTATCAATCCAGTAGGAGATACAAGCAAGTCCCCAATAGGTGTACCTACACAATGAATCAAACTCTTGCACCCAACTCTATAAAGGGGTTGTCAATCCCTTTAAGGTTACTTGCAAGGATGAGATCTAATAGAGATAGATTGCTTAAACGAAAAGTAAAAAAATAGGTATATTAATGCAGCAAAGTATTTTTTGGTATTTTTGGTTTTAGATCTGAAAGTATAAGATGGAAAATAGACCCGGGGCCATAGGTTTGACTAGAGGCTTCTCTCATGATAGCAAGTATTACGGTGGGTGAACAAATTACTGTCGAGGAATTGATAGAAAAGAAAATAATTATGAAGATATCGAAGGCAATGATTATGCTTATAGGCATCACGTCTGTGTCAAGTAGAATGAAACGATTCTGCATCTACTACTATTACTCCACACATTGACCGACTCCTGCCTGCATCTAGAGTATTAAGTTCATGAAGAACAGAGTAACACATTAGTTAAGATGACATGTTGTAGAGGGATAAACTCAAGCAATATGACGAAAACCCCATCTTGTTATCCTTGATGGCAACAATGAAATATGTGCCTCGCTACCCCTACATTTTCACTGGGTGAGGACACCGCAAGATTGAACCCAAAACTAAGCACTTCTTCCATTGCAAGAATTACCAATCTAGTTGGCGAAACCAAACCAATAACTCGAATAGACTTGCAAAGATATGATATCATGCATATAAGAATTCAGAAAAGACTCAAATAATGTTCATGGATAATCTGAACATAAACCCACAATTCATTGGATCTCGAAAACACACCACGAAAGAGTATTACATCGGATAGATCTCCATGAAGATCATGAAGAACATGGTATTGAAGAGAAAAGAGAGAGAAGAATCCATCTAGATACTAGCTATGGACCCGAAGGTATATGGTGAATTACTCACGCATCATTGGAGGGGCAATGGAGTTGATATAGATGCCCTCCATGATCGAATCCCCCTCCGGCAGATTACCGGGAAAGGCTCCAAGATTGGATCTCTCGGGAACGGAGGCTTCTGGCGGCGGAAAAGTGTTTTCGTGGCTTGTTCTGAAAATGATGGAATATTTGGGAATTTATAGGCCAAAGATTAGGGTTAGGGGAGCTTCCGTGGGCCCACAAGCCTGCCCGGCGCGCCCTACCCCCCTAGGCGTGGCCCTAGGGCTTGTGGCCTCCCGGTGGCTCCTCTCCCTTGGTTCTCAAGTCTCGTAGTTTCCTTTCGTTCCAGAAAAATTCCTTCCGAAGGTTTTATTCTGTTTGGACTCCGTTTAATATTCCTTATCTGCAAATCTCAAAAACAAGGAAAAAACAGAAACTGGCACTAGGATCTAGATTAATAGGTTAGTCCCAAAAATAATATAAAATAGCATATTAATGCATATAAAACATCCAAAACAGATAATATAATAGCATGGAACAATAAAAAATTGTAGATACGTTGGAGATGTATCAAGCCCCAAATAATTTCTTATATTACTCAGAGATATACAATTTTAGATTCTCATGTCCTACAATTGTACCCTCATCCTGCTCAAGTTGATAGTTTTTTTCTTTCTGTGTTTTCCATTAGCAATTACATGGAAAAACTGCGTGTTGTCATCACCTTGTACTAACTGGCGCACTTTCGCTCTAAGTGCCCACTTCATCTCCTCCTCTCTCAATAGTTGTTTTAGCTTCAGTTCCGCCTCCGTTTTCAATGACCTCCCATTGTCATTTAATAACGGATTTTTGGTTCTTATATCTAACTCGTTTATAACACCTAGAAGCCTTTGTTTCTCTTTCTTATAAATTCCACATTCATGTTTTGCCCATCCCCGTAGGAACTGCCTCACATGTCTTATCTTATTCTACCATCTGTCAATATTTGAGCTACCCCACGTGTTCCTAGACTACTCCCTGGCTATGACGTCCACGAATCCTTCCCTCTCAAACCATGCCATCTCAAAAGAGAATAAATTTTTATTCCCCCATATGTTGCCTCCCCTGAGTCAACAAACAATGGGGTATGATCGGAAATAGCTCTCGGCAACGCTCTCAGTGTCACCCATGGGAATTTCTGCTTCTATTCCACACTAGACAGAACCCGATCCAACTTTTCAAAAGTCAGAGTAGGTAGCGTGTTTGCCCAAGTGAATTTTCTTCCTGAGAGCTCTATCTCACGCAAATCAAGGCTCTCTATGATTGTATTAAACATGAATGACCATTTGCCATCGAAGTTATCATTATTTTTCTCGTCTCTTCTCCTGATGATATTGAAATCCCCCTACTAAAATTGGCAGCCTCTCGTCCCCAAAAATCCGTACAAGGTCCGCCAGAAAGTCCCTCTTGAGCTCTGGCTGTGCCGCACCATGTACGGCTGCCAGTGCCCATTGGAACCCGTCCTCCTTGGAACGCACTCTGAATTTGACAGCGGAGTCCCCAAACACTACGTTTGGGACTTCAAACGTGTCACACCTTACCCCAAGTAAGATCCCCCCGGACCTTCCTGTTGGTGGTAAACAGTGCCAATCGAAATCAATACCACCACTTAGAGAATTAAGAAATTAAGATGTAAAATTGTCCCTCCCAGTTTCCATCAATGCAATAAAATCAACTTTGTGTTTAGGTGATGCTTCCACAAGAAATCTTCATTTAGCCAAGTCCTCTAGACCTCTGTTATTCCAAAAAATTCCTTTCATCTTTCATCATGGAATTTCTTAGGAGTCTTAAATCTTGCGCTCCTACGAACGGCTGAGACAGGATAGACCTTCCTCTTCCAGGTACATTTCGGTTTGTCCTGTCCGGCCGGTCGGTCCATATAACCAGCGACCTGGGTGGCACAATCATTCACTTGCAAAGGGGCCATATACCCCTCCATAGCTAAGTCTTTATCCTCATGAGGCATGAGTGAGTGCGGCACCAAATCCTCACATAGATGTTCTAATGCCCCTATCCCTAGTGTATTGATATCAGAATCATTCATTGGCTCAATGGCTGCAATCTTTATAGCCATCTCTATAACTCTATCTGCCTCTAAGTCTAATAGATCATTCACCGATTTAGAAATTTCTTTTCCATTACTACCCAGAGATATCCCAGGTCTACTTGCATTTAGAATAATATCATCATCAGAAAAATGCAAAATAGAACAACTCGTGTTGATAGCCATACCTGTGGTAGTCTCGATGTGTCGGAGCTTAGCCGCGTGCATGGCACGACCCATCTGTAGCTCGTCAACATCCGGTTGAGCCTGAAGACGACAACTCGTGCGCCTCGCCTCACTCACCAGGTCTGGGATCCCCCAAAACTCGATGACCTCCTCAGCCATGGGCGATAGCGGACATTGGCCACCTGCCATACGTCCTACCTACCCTGGGCATACATCGCCATCGGATACATGACCTCCCGTCACAAATCCTGTAATGTAATCCAGTCCTCACGCATGGCTCGAAGCAGCCGCACCTGCGACTGGGGTGTGATCTCCTACCACAACCCTGACGTGGCTCATCATTTGCGAGACAATGGCGGCATCAACTGGGTTGTGGTCACCTACCACCTCGCCAACTGGCCGCGCAATCATCGATAGGGACGGGGAGCGATTACCTGCTCGCTTCCCACCCATCCCCGAATCACCCTGGCAAACTGAGACCATAGGAGACGCCGTCCGTCAAACCAAAGCTGGGTCCGTAGCTTGTGGTGTACAATTGACGTGTGTCCTGGGTGTGGAGTCTCCCGTCACTGGGCTCACAACCATCATCATCATACCCGACGCCCTTGGGGATGCAATAGGTGTCAACATAGGTGATATCGGTGGCAGCTCCTACTCCATCAGATCATCCATCTCTGCTCTAACGCCCCATAGTCCGGCAAGGGCCGAAGAAGACCCAAACGATCCAAATCTCAAGTGATGTGTCATGGAAGAACTATGCGTTTGATCCCTAGTAGAACCATCCTCTGCAGGCTCTACTAATTGTGCCAAACCTTTGTTCGAGGTATCTCTCTGGACTGGCCCCTTGTCCGGGTTCCCAACTTGTCCATGGCCCTTATCAGCATCCATATCGACCTGCTTAGCCAACTCCTGAAAGTCAGCATTTTCCTCAATCTCAATATCCAGCTCAAAACTCCTGCCATCATACGTCCACATGACTGACTCAGGGATGTGCTCCACACTGATAACACTGACCAGCAGACGAGCAATCCCTTGCGCATGAGTAAATGGCATATCCGCCTTCTCTGTTTTACCAATCAGAGATCCTAGGCTCCAGGTCACCAAAAAGTCATCTAAAGCCGCCTGCGGCGCCCCTAGGAACCTGACCCAAAGTTGTGGCAAAGGAGTGCCCTCTGGTTCCTTCTGAGTCCAGGCATCAAACTCTAGTACGCAGGTGCTATTTGGAACTCTGCCCATCCCAAACTTAAGGAGCCTCGCTAGATCCTCCTTAGTAGGGCAATCCACTATGTATACCTATTCATCAATCCTAACCGGGTCCCATTGGAAAGTAGAGGACACTAACTCACGCAGGTGCTAAACAATTTGTTCTGAAGTCAAAGACCCATGCGTGACCCTTACCACCCTAGTCCGGGAACTCTCCGGAGGTGGTGCTGTCGAGGTGGATCTAGGTGATTCGAAAAACATAAGCTCTGGGCAGCACACTCCATATATAGTCACCACCGGTTTCGGCCTCAAGAGTAGGGGACACTCTCCCGTCTCATGCTTCGGCTTACGGCAGATATCACAAACCTCGACCATGCATTCCGCCACAAAATGCCCTAGGCCACCACAATGGTAGCAAGTCATCTTTTTTTTTCTATCCCACTTTGTAAGACTCTCCCCTCTGACTTATCAGAACCCTTCTCCGATGCCACTTCTCGAGTAGCAGCATCATAGACAGTAAGCACAGTAACAACAGCGAGTGCATGGACCGCATCCAAAGCTGCACCTGGAAGGCATGCAGCGCCTGTCTTTGGTGTTGCCGGTGCACTGACCTCTGCTACCTCCACGACCTTAGGAGGCGGGTCCGCCCATGGATGTAGGGGATCCCGTGGCCTTCTACCACCTCCCCGACCCCTGCAGTTCTGCCGATATGTTGGCCGATTATGGTGCACCGGCCCGGTAGCCCCTTCGACGAATGGACCTAGGGGGACCATTGAAGCCCCAGTTTCGTCCATCACCACGGCCACCGCTGGTAGAGGAGGAGCCCCGATGCAGTCCATTGTCGTACGCGTTGTAACCATCATCTCCCCACCATCTGCGCGGGTGCTACCTACCTTCGTTACCTCGGCTGCCGCCGAAATTGCCGCGTTCGTGGGCCATCGGATTGCCATCTCCGCACCCAGCCCCTTCGTTCATTGGCACTGCTGGTGCTTTTGGAGGCGGCTGCGGGTTACCACTGCCTACCATGGGTGGCTCAACCACCGGCGGTTGGGGTACCCGAGGTGCCCTGCCCGCCCCTAGTCGAGGGCACCCCGGCAAGTTTCTCCGCCGCCGTACCCTAGGCGAAGGAGGATTCACGATCAACGTCGGTTCAGGTCTCGCGCGTCAACAACCGTGCTAGATGAGAACCCGACGGGACCAGCTTGTGCCTCGGACTGGGCCACATAGACAGTTTCCTTGAGGCCCACGACTGACTCGTGCGAAGGCAGCCCAACTGGGCCCATCAGAAAATTTAAACGTCGCAATCGGATCTCAGCGATCGAGATCGCCGGCCCCGGTGGAGCGACCGTCAGCGGCATCTTTTTCTTCTTCTTCCAAACCGTATGCCACGATGACGATAGTATACAATCAGAAAGAGTTAGTTTTGGCAAACATACCTTAGGGATTGGTCCCCTCCATGGCCGGATCGCTATTGTCAACGTCCTCCAGTGGACCAGCCACTACGCGACCTCGACCTTGTTCGATGACGACAAGCCCGACCACGCCGGATCCTCCTTCGGGACCATCGAGTCCACTAGATCGGCCACATCCGCTTCCAAATATCCATCCTGAAATGCCTCGCAAATGCGGTCAAATGGCGTTGGTGAGATCACCTTTGGCGTTGCCACGACCGGGCCACCCTTGCCGTCTTCCTCATCTTCGCCATCCTCTGCCAGCAACCAAAATTGGCCGCCTGGCTTAGTGGCGTTAGCCCGCTCAGGGGTGCGGGAAGTCGCCGCGGTCGCCACCCCCATCGCCCACTTGATTGTGTCATGCTATTATATAATCTGTTTTGGATGTTTAATATGCATTAATATGCTATTGTATATCATTTTTGGGACTAACCTATTAATCTAGAGCATAGTGTGAGTTTTTGTTTTTTTTCTTGTTTTTGAGTATTGCAGATATGGAATATTAAATGGAGTCCAGACGGAATAAAATCTTCCGAATAATTTTTTCTAGAAGGAAACAAATCTACCAGACTTGGAGTGCACGGCACAACATCTGCCAGGAGGTCACAAACCAGGGGGTGCGGCCACTCCCTGGCCGCGCCTGACAGGCTTGCCACCTCCTGGCAGGTCTCCTAGCCCTAATCTTCATCCTATAAATACCCAAATATTCCTCCAATACCAAAAATATGCACACAAATACTTTTCTGCCGCCAGAAGCTTCCGTTCCCGAGAGATCCAATCTTGGAACCTTTTCCGGTAATCTACCTGAGGGGGATTCGATCACGAAGGGCATCTACATCAACTCCATTGCCCCTCTGATGATGTGTGAGTAGTCCACCACAGACCTACGGGTCCATAGCTAGTAGCTAGATGTCTTCTTATCTCTCTTCGTGCTTCAATACCATGTTCTTCATGATCTTCATGGAGATCTATCTAATGTAATACTCTTTTGCGGTGTGTTTGTCAAGATCTGATGAATTGTGGGTTTATGTTGAGATTATCCATGAATATTATTTGAGTCTTATCTGAATTCTTATTTGCACGATTTCATATCTTTGAAAGTATCTTCGAGTTATTAGTTTGGTTTTGCCAACTAGATTGGTAATTCTTGCAATGGGAGAAGTGCTTAGTTTTGGGTTCAATCTTGCAGTGTCCTCACCCAGTGACAAAGTAGGGGTCGTGAGGCACGTATTGTATTGTTGCCATCAAGGGTAACAAGATGGGGTTTTCATCATATTGCTTGAGTTTATCCCTCTACATCATGTCATCTTACCTAATGCGTTACTCTGTTCTTCATGAACTTAATACTCTAGATGCAGGAAGGAGTCGGTAGATGTGTGGAGTAATAGTAGTAGATGCAGAATTGTTTCGGTCTAGTTGACACAGATGTGATGCCTATATTCATAATCGTTGCCATGGATATCTTCACAATTATTCGCTTTTCTATCAATTGCTCGACAGTAATTTGTTCACCCACCGTGATACTTTCCTTCAAGAGAGAAGACTCTAGTGAAACTTATGCCCCCCGGGTCTACTTTCCATAATATATTTTCAGATCTATCAAACAAAAATACCAAAAATACCTTGCTGTAATTTATTTACTTTTTACTTTACGCAATCTTTTACATCTATATCTATCAGATCTAATCTTGGCAAATAACCGTGAAGGGATTGACAACCCCTTTATAGCGTTGGGTGCAAGAGTTTGATTGTTTGTGTTGGTACATCCATTGGTGACTTGCTTGTTCCTCCTACTAGATTGATACCTTGGTTCTCAACAACTGAGGGAAATACCTATCTACTTTGCTGCATCACCCTTTCCTCTTAAAGGGAAAACCAACGCACGCTCAAGAGGTAGCAGAGGACCACCACATATCTGGCAGCGCCCCTGTGGTGGCACATTGGGATATGTGGTGGGGCCCTGGTGCATCTTCCTACCTTCCTCCGAAGCTTCTAGATCTTGTATTGGTCCATAAAAAATCGTCAAAAAGTTTCATGGCAATTGGACTGTGTTTGGTGCTCTAACTCTGAAAAGGCAAAAACACGCAGAAAATAGGAACTAGCACTGGGCACTGGTTCAATAGGTTAGTGCTCAAAAATATTATCAATTGGTAAATAAATACCGAAAAAGTATATTAGAATGGTAATATATTAGCAAGGAACAATAAAAAATTATAGATACATTGGAGACATATCACACCCGCTAGGCGCGCCATGATGGATTGGCACCACCCCGTCTGGCCTCCGGTCTTCTTCCGAAGCTTCCAAGTCTTATTTTTGTCCTAAAAATTGTCAAAAAGTTTTGTTGCATTTGGACTCTGTTTGGTACTGATTTCTTGAAAGGCGAAAAACACGTAGAAAACAACAACTAGCACTAGGCACTGGGTTAATAGGTTATTTCTCAAATGATGGTATAAAACAACATATAAATGCATATAAAGCATCCAAGATTGATAATATAATAGAATGGAACAATGAAAAAGTATAGATATGTTGGAGACGTATTAGACACATTACCATGTTTGGGCCTAGGGGAAGGCATTATGAGATTAGTAAGTAAATGATGTGTTGCAGGAGTGACAGAAGCCTAAACCCTAGTTTAGTAAGGGGTTGTTTTGGGCCCATATGTTTCACAGTGTGGTTAGATTTATGTTAATTCTTGTCTTGTAGTTGTGGATGCTTGCAAGAGGAGGTAATCATAAGTAGGATGTTTTTTAAAGTAAGAACAACACCTTAGCACTAGCCTACCCACGTGTCAACTTATCAAAGCAATGAACATGGGTCCATGAATTATGGTGTCAACAACTAGTCAATATCCCCATGTGTCCTCGAGAATGCTTTACTCACTACAAGAAGTAGTTCCGGCTTATGCGTTGCGATAAAAAGCTTTGGGCCACATTGCTGCACCTAATTACTTTTGTTACTTGTTACTTGTTACAAATTATCTTGATATCAAACTATCTGTCGCAACTACTTTACAACACTTCCAGAGAATAACTTGTTGAGAATTGTTTATTAATTTCTTCTTCTCCTCGTTGGATTCACCACTCTTGCTTATCAAAAGGAATACGATTGATCGCCTATACTTGTGGGTCATCAAGAGACTTTTATGGCACCGTTGTCTGGTTGTGAAGCGCTCTTGGTACGTGAAATTTGGTACGAAAATATTTATAGTACGTGCTGAATTGTACTATTACTATCTAGTATGGAAAATAATCCTTTGAGAGGTTTTTGTGGGGTATATTCACATTGAACGGATGTGGTAAGAGCCGCTTCTTAACCTACTAAAAATGTTTGCTATGAAATCCCTTTCAATATTATGGAAAAATTTCATGTTAATCCATATGCAGGACATGGAACAATACATCCTGAAATGCACTTAATCTATATAGATGAACTTTGTGGATGGTTTAAGCTTGAAGGTTTATTAAGGGATGAAGTTAAGAAGAAAGTATTCCCTTTATCTTTGAAGGGAAAATCATTGGCGTGATATAGGCTACTGGATGATGCCAATTCATGGGGCCGGAATCGATCAAAGCTGGAATTCCATCAGAAATTTTATGCTATGCACTTGGTTAATCATCATCGGAATTTTATATATAACTTTTGGCCAAGTGAAGGTAAAGTATCGCTCAAGCTAAGGGGAGGCTTAAGTACATGCTGCTCCAATTCCCCAATCATGAGCTCTCGAGAGAAATGATTCTTTAAAACTTTTATGACCGCCTTTCTCATGATAATAAATCAATGCTTGATACTTCCTCTATCGGTTCTTTCATGAAGAAAAGTATTGAATATAAGTGGTATCTTATTGAACGAATTAAACACAATTTTGATAGATAAAATAATCTCACATCAATTTGTTGGGCCTAGAGTCTTCATGAATGTGCTCCCAAATTCTTTCAAAAGGAATATAATAATATTAGTTTGAAGAACTTCGTATCCTAACAAGTAGTTGTAAGACTCTTGCATGCATCATAGCAAAAACCCATATGTTTATTGAGTACTCGATGGTGAATTAGTGAGACTTCTAGGGTAGTGTGAGGGTTAAGGCTAATCCATTTCAAAATGATCTGAATCCACAACCACGTGTTAATTGATCTGTCATATGCATGTGAACAATTTTGGAGCCAAACATGCCCTACTGCAGGAAGGTCCTAAGATGACACATGCATATGAGACCCTTTTGCCGAAATGTGTGCGAAACATGATCTGCAAATGGTGTAGTCATATCTCCTTCTCCAATAAAACAAACTATATGGAATTTCTAGTCCATCAGGCATGATCCAGATGAGACTTGAGTGTGCGATGCATGTCATACAATTGGTCCTCATGAACTGTTTGTGATTAGACAAGATAACACAAATGGTTAAAAAAATACATATGTGTGTGAAGTATGACATACAATTCACTTGGATAAATTGTTTGCGCTGATCTAGCATAACACAAACAAATTAGCGTAAGAAGGTGTGTGTCATACCCGACAAACTGTTCAATAATCAGAATTGTGTGGGAAGACCAATAATAATACAGACAATTCATCATAACAAGATCCGTGTATTGTGGTTAGACGGTTGTTGGTAAACAATTGTCAGTGATTGATGAAATCATAACCGATGCTACGCAGGGAACTATCGTTTGCTACGTATTAATATCGTAGCTGTTTTATTTTTATTGCTCATCTGCCTATGCATCATCATATCCTCCTCTCGCATGTCTTGTCACCATGCTGTAGCCGGAGGAATCCAGTGCACACTTGAGCACCACACATGTGTTTCATTTGGCCATGCGTCGGTGAGCCCATTCTCGCGAAACCGCGCAAGCTTCCTGCCCAGCTCACTGAAACATCCTTATCGAGCTTCCTTCTTTCCTAAGTTTTCCATTGATGGCATTACCTGAACACACCACCTTTTTCCGCCAATTCCCCGTTGTTTTTCCTCTACAAATGATTGAGCATAAGACCCTAAACGACATGCGACACACATGGTTGCACAACTAGTGCAGCCTAGCCCATCTACCAAGCATGCCAACCCGACCAAACATCACCTCTGCCATCAACCTCCTTGACGATGAAAACAATCCGATGTAGGCATGATAACCCACAAGTATAGGGGATTGCAACAATTTTCGAGGGTAGAGTATTCAACCCAAATTTATTGATTCGACAGAAGGGGAGCCAAAGAATATTCTCGAGTATTAGCAGCTGAGTTGTCAATTCAACGACACCTGAAAGTCTTAATATCTACAGCAAAGTATTCAGTAGCAAAGTAATATGGAAGTAACGGTAACGATGGCAAAGTGATAGTAGCAGTTTGTAGTGATTGTAACAGTAGCAACAGAAAAGTAACTTAGCAAAGATCAATATGTGAAAAGCTTGTAGGCAATGGATCAATGATGGATAATTATGTCGGATGGCATTTATCATGCAACGGTTATAAAATAGGGTGACACAGAACTAGCTCCAATTCATCAATGTAATGCAGGCATGTATTCCATATATATTCATATGTGCTTAGGGAAAAGAACTTGCATGACATCTTTTGTCCTACCCTTCTATGGCAGCGGGGTCCTAATGGAAACTAAGGGATATTAAGGCCACCTTTTAGTAGAGAACCGGACCAAAGCATTAGCACTTAGTGAATACATGAACTCCTCAAACTACGGTAATCACCGGAAAGAGTCCCAGTTATTTTCACCCTAGGGGATGCGGATCATAACTCGTAATAGGTGTCTACAACTTGCAAGATAGTATCAAGAACACATATATATATTCATGATAACATAATAGGTTCAGATCTGAAATCATGGCACTTGGGCCCTAGTGACAAGTGTTAATCATAGCAACATCAATCTCAGAACATAGTGGATACTAGGGATCAAACCCTAACAAAACTAACTCGATTACATGATAAATCTCATCCAACCCATCACCGTCCAACAAGCCTATGACGAGATTACTCACGAACAGTGGAGAGCATCATGAAATTGCTGATGAAGGATGGTTGGTGATGACGAAGGCGTCGATTTCTCCTCTCCAGAGCCCAAAACGGACTCCAGATCTGGTCTCCCGTGGAAGAACAGGAGGTGGCGGCGGCTCTGTATCGTGAAACACGATGAACTCTTCTCCTTGATTTTTCTCCCTGAATAGGAATATATAGAAGTGGAAACGAGGTTGGAGGAGCGACAGGGGGCCCACAAGCCACAGGGGCGCGCCCTAGGGGGTGGGCGTGCCCCTGGCTTGTGGCCAGGTGGTGGGCCCCTACAGTTGACTCTTTCGCTAGTATTTTTTATTAATTCCAAAAATATTCTCCATAAATTTGTAGGTCAATCGGAGAAGTTTTATTTCTACACAAAAATAACAACAAGGCAATTTTGCTAAAAACATCGTCAGTCCGGGTTAGTTCCATTCGAAACATGCAAATTAGAGTCCAAAACAAGGGCAAAAGAGTTTGGAAAAGTAGATACGTTAGAGACGTATCAACTCCCCCAAGCATAATCCTTTGTTTGTCCTCAGTCAATTCAGTTGATAAACTAAAAGTGATAAAGAAATTTTTTTACAAACTCTGTTTGATCTTGCTTTTGTAAATATGTCTAACTTATGTTCAGGTTTTCAGCAAAGATTATGAACTAAGCACATTGACAATAACATTTAGGTCTCACATTTACTCCTATCAATGGCATAATCAACTAGCGAGCAATAATAATAAGTCTCAGATGACAACAATTTTATCAAAACAATCATGATACAATATGACATAATGGTATCTCGCTAGCCCTTTCTGAGACCGCAAAACATAAATGTAGATTACCTCTAGAGAACAAGGACTGACTAGACATTGTAATTCATGGTAAAAGAGATCCAGTCACACTCATACTCAACATCAATTAGTAGCGAAGCATACAAATGACGGTGGTGCTCTGTAACTGGTGGCTTTTATAAGAGGATGATGACTCGACAGTAAACTAAAATAGATAAGCCCTTCACAAAGGGAAGAATTGATTTAGAGAGGTGCCAGAGCTCGAATTTTTAAAATAGGGATGAATAATGATTTTGAGCGGTATGCTTTCATTTCCAACATAACAACTAAGAGATCTCGATGTCTTCCATGCTATATACATTATAGGTAGTTCCCAAACAGAATTGTAATTTTTTTACTCCCTGTCCACCAAATCAATCACACTCCACGGCGGGCCGAATGCACGGGTACCGTCCATGCAAACACAATCCTAGGGGAGTTGTGTTTATTATAATTTTGATTTGATTTTTGAGCATGGTACTGGGCATCCCGAATACCAGCCACTTCCTCGTGAATGATAGTGAATCAACACGTATCGTGAGAATAACCCACCTAGCCTGGAAGATACTGACAACCCCTAGTCACTACATGAGCGAGTTGGGCATACAAAACGAAATATTTGTTTGAAGGTTTGGAGAGTGGCACATGCAAATTTACTTGGGACGGTAGGTAAATACCGCATATAGGTATGTGTGGTGGACTCATATGGAACAACTTTGACTTTATGGAGATGGATGCACAAGCAGTATTCCCGCTTAATACAAGTGAAGGCTAGCAAAAGACTAGGGAGCGACCAACTAGAGAGCGACAACAGTCATAAACATGCTTTGAGATTGACCAACATTGAATACAAGCATGAGTAGGATATAAATCACCGTGAACATAAACATTGTAGAGGCTATGTTGGTCTCATTTGAACTACATGCATGAAAATGTGCCAAGTCAAGCCACTCGAATTATTTAGAGGAGGATACCATTCCATCATACTAGATCACAACCATTTTAATATGCATGTTGGCACTCAAAACAAACCATTATTAACTCTTAGCTAATTAATCATGGCATGAATAACTATAATCTCTAATTGTCATTGCAAACATGTTCAACCCATAATGAGCTGAATCCCGGACGATGAGCTAATCATATTTACAAAAACAAGATAGTTAGAGTTCGTACCAGCTTTTCTCCATCTTGGTCATTTCATCATATATTGTCATTATTGCCTTTCACTTGCACAACCGAAGGATGTGAATAATAAGAGTGCACGTGCATTGGACTAAGCAGGATTCTGCAAGCAGTAACTCAAAGGAGAAGACAAGGCAATATGGGCTCTATCTAAGATAAACAATAATGCATATGAGAGCCACTTAACATTTCATCGTGGTCTCCTCCTTAGGACCCAAACAAAAGAAGTTTCAAAGCAAGAACGAGAAAAACTATTTACACGGGAAAACTCCCAACAAGCAGAAGAAGAATGAGAAATCTTTTTGGGTTTTATTTTAATGGTAGAAGTAAACAAACTATAATGTAAAGCTAGAACTAATTTTTTTTGGATTTTCTTAAAGATTAATCAAACACACAAGAAGAAAACGTAAAGAAGAAATACACTACCATGGATAGTACAACGAAAAAGTATGAACAACGACAACTGAAATGAGTGTGTGAACATAAATGTAATGTCGGTGAGAAATACATACTCCCCCAAGCTTAGGCTTTTGGCCTAAGTTGGTCTAGGGACACGGCTAGAAATAACCATCTCCGGGATACTCCGGAGGACACTGAGGGTTCCACTTATTAGCGACCTCCTGTGGCTCTCACTGAAAAACCGGGGCCTGATATGGATCAAGGGCCGGGGCCGACTGAGGTGCTGGGGGTTGCGACAAACCCCAATATCGATAGATGTCATCGGGCATAATAGAGTACCTTCCTGAATGAATATCGAACAAGGAAGAAGCAGGTAGAGTAATAATCTCACAAGTACCCTAACTAAATACTAGGTTGTAAAGCAGCCTGCTATCATTACTTTTTCTAATAAAATCATGTGCTACCATACTATTATAGTCTAAAAACTTCTTGGGTAGCAACAATTCCTCTTCCTCATAAAGCCTAATGGGTATCTCAAAATGTTTGGCTAAGCAAGATGCATAGATACCTCCAAATATGGGACCCTTTGAATGGTTTAAATTCAACCATTGGGCCATGATGGCGCCTAGACTAAAAGTTCTATCAGTAAGTAAAGCATGACACAAAATAGCATGGTCGGGAGCACTAAGGCTTCCAGTCTCGCCACGACCAAGTAGACATCTACACGCAGATTATGAATAATAGTGTAAAACAGGAAAATGTACTCTAGCTTCTCTGTCCTTCAACACCCCTCTCTCTTCCCCCACAGTGATTACGACAATAAAATCTTCCATGTCTCCAGGATGTGGTTCACTGATGCTGCCCTCAAAAGGTATTTTGCAAACATTGCAAAAATCATAAAGTGACATTTCCTTAGGCACATCATATAAATGAAATTCTATCATGGGAGGATTTTTCCTAGGATAAAAGTGAAAATTTTGCATGAACGTATTAGTGAGTAAGAGGTATTGGTCACACTTATCGTGGAGGAAGTCGGCGATGCCTGCATTCTCTCCAAAATAATAGAAATCTTCATAAATTCCGTCTGCTCTCAAGAATGCTTCAATTGGCCATTCACATGGATGAACCTCCACGGTACGAGAGATATTGTATTTAGGCTTCTCACTTTCTTTTGCATTAAAACCCCGGCTTGAAGAGCCTCTTAACAATCTCCTCATCATCTCTTTTGCTAAAAAAAATTCTGAAATTTTTAGTGACTCTAAATAAAAGTGAACAAAACTCAACAAAACTCATAGCAACTACTCCCACAAGTGCCTAAAAGCTATATCACGCATGAAAACTACTTGGGACCATACAAATTTGACATGCAAGCTTAATAACAAGGTCCCCACAACAGCAAAAATTTGCAATATATAAGGCACTAGAACAAAAACTAATTGGACCATTGGACAAGTCACATACCGATGAGCAATCCCCTAAAATAGTTTTGCAAATGGAGCTTTGAGCAAGGATATCAAAAATAGCGGCAAGATGAGCTCAAACACGAGTTTGAGCAATGGTGGGATTTTTTATGGAGGATGATGAAGTGGATGGGTGCTGGAATAAGTGAGGGGGCCCATGTGGGACCCACAAGCCACCAGGGCGCGCCCAGGGGGCGTGGGCACGCCCTACAGGCTTGTGGCCCACTCGTGCAACCCCCTAATGCATACTCAGTGCAAAAAATTCTTAAATATTCCAGAAAAAACCATACTAAATTTTCAGGGCATTCTGGGGACTTCTATTTTCAGGTCATTTTTATAATGCATGGATAAAACAGAAAACAAGAAAATAATAGCATTTTACTTGAATGAAATAAAGCAACTGAGAATAAAATTTGGGTACAGAAGGTAGTGCTTTCTAAATTCATCCATCTCACGTTCATGAAAAAGAATCCATCAATAAGGTTGATCAAGTCTTATTGACAAACTTTTTTCGAATGACACGGAACCAGAGAATTTTTGAATAATACTAGGTTACCTCAATGGGGATATGCATGTCCCCAACAATAAGTATATCACATTTCTTATTGACAGTAGGAAGAGGGAATTCAAAGCCTCCGATAAAAATCGTGGAAACCTTTTCAATGGAGATGACACTATGAACTTTAGGTTGTTTCTTCGAAAAATGCATCGTATGCTCATTACCATTAACATGAAAAGTGACATTGCCCTTGTGGAAATCAATAACATCCCTTGCAGTATTCAAAAAGGGTCTACCAAGGATGATCCACATACTGTCGTCCTCGGGAATATCAAGGATAACAAAGTCTGTTAAGATAGTAACGTTTGCAACTACAATAGGTACATCTTCACAAATACCGATGGGTAAAGCAGTTGATTTATCAGCCATTTGCAAGGAGATTTTAGTAGGTGTCAACTTGTTCAAATCAAGTCTACAATATAAAGAGAAAGGCATAACACTAACACTAGCTCCAAGGTCACATAAAGCAGTTTTAACATAATTTCCTTTAATAGAGCATGGTATAGTACGTACTCCAGGGTCTCCTAGTTTCTTTGGTATTCCACCCTTACAGGTATAATTAGCAAGCATGGTGGAAATCTCAGCTTCTGGTATTTTTGTTTTATTTTTCACAATATCTTTCATATACTTAGCATAAGGAGACGTTTTCAAAATATTAGTCAAACGCATACGTAAAAAGACAGGTCTAAGCATTTCAAAAAAGCGCTCAAAATCTTCATCATCCTTTTTCTTGGATGGCTTAGGGAAAAGGGGCATGGGTTTCCGAACCCATGGTTCTCTTTCTCTACCATGTTTCCTAGCAACAAAGTGTCTTTTATCATATCTCTTATTCTTAGGTTGTGGGTTATTAAGATCAACAGCAGGTTCAATATCCACATTATTATCATTACTAGGTTGAGCATCAACATGATCATCATCATTAATATTATCACTAGGCTCATGTTCATCACCAGATTGTGTCTGAGCATCAGAAACATAAAGATCATTTGGGTTCTCGGGTGTATCTATAACAGGTTCACTAGCAGCATGCAAAGTACTATTGTCATTCCTTTTCTTACTCTTACTGGAATGAATAGGTGCATTAGTATTGACTCTCTGAGAATCTTGCTCAATTCTCTTAGGGTGGCCCTCAGGATACAATAGTTCTTGAGTCATTCTACCACCTCTAGTCACAACTTTAACAGAATGATCATTATTCTTACTATTCATCTCATTAAGTAAATCCTTATGCGCATTTAGTACTTGTTCTACTTGAGTAGTTACCATGGAAGCATGCTTATTAATAAGCTTAAGATCATTGACAGTTCTACTCAAATAATCACCCAAGCGATCAAGCATATAAGCATTATGTTTCAATTGTCTACTAACATAAACATTAAAATTTTCTTGCTTGACTACAAAGTTATCAAATTCATCCAAGCATTGCCTAGCAGGCTTATTATAAGGAATATCTCCTTCATCAAATCTACGAAGAGAATTTACCTCTACTACATGTGTTGGGTTACCAAGACCATGTATTTCTTCAATAGGTGGTAGATTATTAACATCTTCAGCTTTAATACCTGTTTCTTTCATAGATTTCTTTGCCTCTTGGATATCTTCAGGACTGAGAAATAGAATACCTCTTTTCTTTAGAGTTGGCTTTGGAGGTGGTCGGTAATAGTCCAATCATTATCATTGCTCAATATATTGTTCAATAGCAGCTCAGTTTGTTCAACAGTTCGTTCCCTGAAAACACAACCAGCACAACTATCTAGATGGTCCCTAGAAGCATCGGTTAGTCCATTATAAAAGATATCAAGTGTTTCGTTTTTCTTGAGAGGCTGATCAGGGAAAGAATTAAGTAACTGGAGAAGCCTCCCCCAAGCTTGCGGGAGACTCTCTTCTTCAATTTGCACAAAGTTAAATATTTCCTGCAAGGCAGCTTGTTTCTTATGGACAGGAAAATATTTTTTAGAGAAGTAATAAATCATATCCTTGGGACTACGTACGCAACTAGGAGCAAGAGAATTAAACCATATCTTAGCATCACCCTTTATTGAGAAAGGAAACAACTCAAGAATATAGTAATAGAGAATTTTCTCCTCATGAGTAAATAGGGTTGCTATATCATTCAATTTGGTAAGATGTGCCACAACAGTTTCAGATTCATAACCATGGAAAGGATCAGATTCAACCAAAGTAACTAACTCAGGATCGACAGAGAATTCCTAATCCTTATCAGTAACAAAGATATGTGAAGTAGCAAACTTAGGATCATATTGCATTCTAGCATTCAAAGATTTTTCCTTCCACTTGCGAAGCAATTTCTTAAGACCATCTCTATACTTACAAGCAAGAAAGTCCCTAGCTACCTCTCCTTCCATAACATAACCGTCAGGTATATCAGGCAATTCATATCTAGGAGGGCTAGACCTAACAGGTGTCTCATAGTGTTCTGTTTCAATAATTTCATCAGATTCCGAAATATCATCAGTTTCAGTATTCACTCTAGCAATTTGTTCATCAAGGAATTCGCCCAGTGGCATAGTGGTATCAAGCAAAGTATCATCATAAGCATCATGCATAGTTGAAGTAGCATCATCAATTACTTGCGACATATCAGTATAACTAGCAGGTGCTAGTGTCGCAAATTTACTCAGAACAAAAGGTGAATCAAGTGCAGAGCTAGATGGGAGTTCCTTCCTTGTCCTCGTAGTTGAGGGGTAGATCTTAGTCTTAGCATATTTCAGATTCTTCATAGTGATCAAAAGATATATATCCCA
The DNA here is from genome assembly GCA_022496015.1 of Hordeum marinum. Lineage (NCBI taxonomy): Eukaryota > Viridiplantae > Streptophyta > Magnoliopsida > Poales > Poaceae > Hordeum > Hordeum marinum. Next base: position 484,745,336 of record CM039673.1, read on the forward strand.
AGTGACTCAGAGAATATATATATGCTCCCCGGCAACGGTGCCGGAAAAAGGTCTTGATAACCCACAAGTATAGGGGATCGCAATAGTTTTCGAGGGTAGAGTATTCAACCAAATTTATTGATTCGACAGAAGGGGAGCCAAAGAATATTCTCGAGTATTAGCAGCTGAGTTGTCAATTCAACCACACCTGAAAGACTTAATATCTGTAGCAAATTATTCAGTAGCAAAGTAACATGGAAGTAACGGTAACGGTGGCAAAGTGATAGTAGCAGTTTGTAGTGATTGTAACAGTAGCAACGGAAAAGCAACTTAGCAGAAATCAATGTGTGAAAATCTCATAGGCAATGGATAAGTGATGGATAATTATGTCGGATGGCATTCATCATGCAACGGTTATAAAATAGGGTGACACGGAACTAGCTCCAATTCATCAATGTAATGTAGGCATGTATTCCATATATAGTCATACATGCTTATGGAAAAGAACTTCATGACATCTTTTGTCCGACCCTCCCTTGGCAGGGGGTCCTAATAGAAACTAAGGGATATACGGCCTCCTTTTAATAGAGAACTGGACCAAAGCATTAACACTTAGTGAATACATCAACTCCTCAAACTACGGTAATCACCGGAAAGAATCCCAGTTATTGTCACCCTGGGGGATGCGGATCATAACTCATAATAGGTGTCTACAACTTTCAAGATAGGATCAAGAACACATATATATTCATGAAAACATAATAGGTTCAGATCTGAAATCATGGCACTCGGGCCCTAGTGACAAGCATTATGGATAGCAAAGTCATAGCAACATCAATCTCAGAACATAGTGGATACTAGGGACCAAACCCTAACAAAACTAACTCGATTACATGATAACTCTCATCCAACCCATCACCGTCTAGCAAGTCTATGATGAAATTACTAACGAATGGTGGAGAGCATCATGAAATTGGCAATGAAGGAGGTTGGTGATGACAAAGGCAGCGATTTCCCCTCTCCGGAGCCCAAAATGGACTCCAGATCTGGTCTCTCGAGGAAGAACAGTAGTTGGCGGCGGCTCCGTATCGTGAAACGCGATGAACTCTTCTCCTTGATTTTTCTCTCCTTGAATAGGAATATATAGAAGTGGAAACAAGGTCGGAGGAGCGACAGGGGGGCTACAAGCCACAGGGGCGCGCCCTTGGGGGGTGGCTAGGTGGTGGGCCCCTGCAGTTGATTCTTTCTCCAATATTTTTTATTAATTATAAAAATATTCTCCGTAAATTTCCAGGTCAATCCAATAACTTTTATTTCTGCACAAAAATAACAACAAGGCAATTTTGCTGAAAACAACATCAGTCCGGGTTAGTTCCATTCAACTCATGTAAATTAGAGTCCAAAACTAGGGCGAAAGAGTGTTTAAAAGTAGATACGTTGGAGATGTATTAAGGCACAATGGCCCGTCGAGGTCGACGGCATCCTTGGCAACGCGTCGTACAATGTTGTGCTACGCGTAATTGTCAGGGTGGAGAAGACCCTTGGCACAAGGCGCGAAAAGCACACCAAGCAAAATAGCCACCTCACGGTCGAGAGGCTGCAGCACGCCGCACAATAAGATCATTTGTGCTGCTCCATAGACCAAAACATGAGCGTCCTTGCCGAGTGGGCAAGGCACACCGCACAACAAGACCGATGGAGGGTCCCAGAGCGAGAGGCGTGGCTTACGATAGAGCAAGAGCGGTTGCATCCCCACTTGCCTGATGCCCCACCCGCCATGATGTTGCAACTATGTCCACGACACGTTACTAGCCTGATTTGTCACAAGGAATGAGCAGTGACTGTCAGCGCCATACTTGCACTAGAGTCTGGCCGCACTATACTTGCACCGGACACCGGGTGCGCCGTTCACATGGGTCGCGCCATTTGCCTTGTTCGCGCCCCCTCGATGCCAACGGGCTGGTTGGTAGGCTCAAGCGCCTCCTTGGCCAAGGTTTCCAGCAAGGAATAGTAGAAGAAAAGGGTTGGCGCATCCTTGAGATGGTAATCTCCCATGAAATAGCCAACTTAGAGCTCGAGGTCGTGCTCCATCTATACCACGAGCGTGTCACCCACTTGTACAAACTCCCGCACAAGTTCTGACAGAGCCAAGAGCTTCCATAGGTTAGGGTGGTAGGCAAGGATGAGTTTAACTTTGTTGAATCGCTTCAATCTCGGTCGCGATGTCTACACAACAATCATAATATTGATATGTTTCAATTTGTGAATGATTTTTGTTCTATTTTTATATTAGATTATGTGTAATAACTAGAGATAGTAATATGAAACTAATAATATATATTAATTTTTAGTAGGTCATTGCAAACATAATACATATATCATCACATCTGCGTGTTGATAGTACTTAAGTAATTCGTACAATGAATAAAAACTAAAGACGAATGATAAGAATAAACTAATGTTCAATAGGTCCTTTAGCAGGGAGCAGTATTCCGGTAGCCTCTCACTAGTAGCTCTCTTGTGCACAGTGACTTCCCAACGCGGAGGGAGTTTGAGGCCTCCTCCGCCTTGTGTCGCTCGACATGCCGATTAGTCTTTTGCTGGCGTAGGCATGCGATCATGTAGTCCATTTCACTGGCTGCCCATCGGAGCTCTTTGGTGGTGGCACGCTCGAGCTTATCGGCCCACCCCCACACAGCAATGAGGCGCCTAGTGAAGGAGTCCTGGATTAGGGGGTCCTCGGATAGACGACCTATTGCTTATGGACCTAACTGTATGGGATGTAAGGTGAGCATTGGATGATCAGGGTCACCGTCCCTCGGATGGAAGCCTCAAGGAGTCATGACGTATCCTCGAAGTCGTCGATCGTAGATAGGCATGTTTATCTCCTCGGCATGTAACCGACCATCTGTAAACCCTAGACACCCTCGGCGTCTATATAAGTCGGAGGGTTTTAGGGTGTAGATACATAACAACTCATCTAGGGTTAGCTATTCGATCTCAAGGTAGATCAACTCTGTAACCCCCCATACAATCAATACAACCAAACAGGACATAGGGTATTCCTCCATAGGAGGGCCCAAACCTGGGTAAATCTGTGTCCTCTTCGTCTCATTTCACCATCGGTTCTAGTCTCACAGTTCGGGACCCCCTACCCGAGATCCACCGGTTTTGACATCGACATTGGTGCTTTCATTGAGAGTTCCTCTGTGAGCACCTAAGGAATCGATGGCTCGCCTCGTCATGAGCAACGAGATCTGCATCTAGGGGATTCTCACCTCTGATCAGAATCTCATAGGCAGTGACATCTTATCACACGCCAACCCGATCAGCCACCATGGCCAAATCGGGAGCTTTTCCCCCGATCAGAGGATCAAGTTCAGAACCTTAGAGTTCATTGCTGATTCGTGGGGAATACTTGTTCTAATGGAACCCTCGACCTTTGAGGAGAAGCCTGTAAGTCCGGACGCCTCGACGCCAAAGACATCAGGCCCCACTACTATACGGAACACGAATCCGCTTTGGTGCGGCTCTAGAACCGTCACGCCGCTCATAGAATCCACTCGCCTTAGCGACACGCATCATACCATCGAAGCCATGCGTATGTCGGATGATCAGGTTCCGATCTATGACCAGCTCGGGATCAGGCCTGATGACAGGGGGATTCATGTCCCTCCGGTCACCGACCTTGTCGCTACCATCGAGTGTCCGGCCAAGGATTCATCCCGATAGTCGGAACTGAAAACATTCTACACCCCGTTCTCTGATCACCGTGACTTCATCGGCGAATCAGATGCCGGAAACCACCCTCGAGCCGGATCATTTTCGGCTCAGGACCTACCACACGATTCGGAATATGTAATTCTGAACACTCAATGTGGCATGGAATCAAACTTTTTCCCACCCACCACCCAAGAAAATCATCCCGGTATCGCACCAAAGCCCGCGGCCTCAGATTTTCAGGATATCAAGTAATTACAGGGAGAATCAGTCCATCACTTTTGGGCCAGACTCCTACTCGCTAGAAGTAGAGAAAAAGGTCTTAGTGACCAAGAGATAATGGCAATTTCCATTCGCAATTGCCATGATGAAGGGATTCTTAATGCCGTGGCCCGTAGACACATTCATGACTTTTTGGAGTTATCCTATTTGGTACACAAATACTGTATCATGGAAAGCGCTTGGCAATCTGACGGTTGTTTTTGGAACCAAATTTCCCCAACCACCCTTGCGGAGATTGGAAAAAGAGGGTACCTCCAAAGCGGCCAGCAAGATACGAATCCGTCGAAAAAACAAACATGCCTGCTTCAGAGGCCGGCACTGTCCTTGACGGACTACTGGGTAAAACTTGCCCTATACATTCCGTGTTTCTAAACACAAGCCCGACTCACAGCCTTAGAGCTTGCTGGGCCGTCACGCAAGTGGCAAAAAGCAGTGAGGCTATCCTTGAAACACCTCCGTCGAATGGGCGCTCCTCATCATCCCGAATACAATGCCGAAGTCCTGACGGTCCATGAAACGTTCCCCTCAAGGAACAGGCGGAAAAGGGCTGTTAGAGAGCTCGAACAGGTCTACCATGTGGCAATAACTAGTGCATGGGCAGACATACCGAATACCTTCAGAGATACTGACCAACCGTCCATTCTTCCCGGTCACTCATTGGCAACACTAGTCTTGAACCCCATTATCGATGGATACATGCTACATAAGGTGCTAATGGACGGCGGTAGTGGTTTAAACCTAATATATGAAGGCACCTTGGAAAAAATGCAATTCAACCGATCTCGCATCGAACATAGCAATTTAACTTTCCAGGGAATCATTCCAGGGAAAGAGGCACACTATTCCGGATGTATCGTCCTGGATGTAGTGTTCGGCATGCCCAAAAACTACTGATCCGAAGAGTTTCTCTTCCACATCATACCCTTCCCAAGCAGATATCACACCCTATTGAGACGTGACGCCTTCACAAAGTTCCAGGCTATACCCCATTACGGGTACATGAAACTTAAAATGCCAGGACCAAATGGAGTGATCACAATGTCCAGTGATGCGAACATAGCCCTTTGGGCCGAAAACAAAACGACAGCCCTCGCCCTCGAGGAATTAGCTGAGACTTTCGCAGCAGAAGAACTGTCCGCACTATGGTCAATAGTTAACAAGGATGATGTGATCCTTAGCAAAAGGCCCAAGTCCACGTCCTTCAAAGCCGCAGAGGAAATTGTCAAGTTTCAAGTACATCCGACGGACCCCAATAAGATGTCGTCAATCGGAGCCCAGCTCGATCCCCTTGTGGATGAGGCACTGCGGAACTTTCTTCGAGAAAATTGGGACATTTTTGTCTGGCATCCTTCCGATATGCGCGGAATCCCACGATGGCTTGCCGAACACAGTCTGAACATTATCGCAGGCTTTAAGCCCATTAAACAGACTCTACGTCGCTTCTCCGAACCCAAACGACAATCTATGTGGGGAGAATTAGCTAAACTGTTAGAGGCCGGTTTTATTCGGGAGATCAAGCACCCCGAATGGTTGGCAAACTTGGTGATGGTACCAAAGAAAGACAAGTCCTCGCGGTTGTGTGTCGATTTCAAACACCTCAACAAAGCCTGCCCTAAGGACCCTTTCCCCATACCATGCATAGACTAGATCATTGACGCCATAGCCGGACACGATTCGTTGCATTTCCTCAATGCTTACTTCGGATACCATCAGATTAAAATGAAGGAATCCGATCAAGCGGCAACCGCATTCATCACCCCATACGAGCCATTCTGCTTCAACACGATGCCTTTTGGGCTAAAAAGAGTTGGGGCTACATAGCAGCACATGATCCAGACGTGTCTTGTGACATAGGTCGGTAAGACAGTCGAGGCGTACGTGGACGATGTTGTAGTCAAAACCAAACACGTCAGCTAGTTGATCGACGACCTACGACAAACCTTTGCCAGTCTACGCGAGTATGACATACGACTCAATCCGGGAAAATGTGTATTCGGAGTTCCTTCTGGTAAGCTTCTTGGATTCATCATGTCCCATAGAGGAATAGAAGCAAATCCAGCTAAGATCCATGCCCTATCAGAACTTGCAATTCCTATAGAGCTGAAGCATGTCCAGAGGTTAGCTGGGTGCGTTGCAGCATTAAGCCTCTTTATCTCCCACCTCAGAGAGAGAGATTTACCGCTCTATAAGCTGCTGAAACGGACCAACAAATTCGAGTCGACCGACGAAGCAGCGGCTGTGCTAGAATAAATTAAAACACTACTGGCAACCAATCCCATACTCATAGCACCAGGTGCCGGTGAGCCCATGTTGTTATACTTATCGGCCACCAATCAATTGGTCAGTGTGGTGCTCTTCGTTGAACAAGATGAGGAGGGACACAAATTCCAGACTCAGAAACCGGTCTCTTACGTGTCAGAAGTGCTAACGCAGTGCAAGTCCAGATATCCACAGTACCAAAAGATAGCCTACACAATGTTTATGGCATCAAGGAAACTCAGACACTACTTCCAAGAGTGTGCGGTAACAGTGGCATCCGAAGTCCCCCTGAACAATATAATCAACAACAGGGACGCCATCGGCCGCATAGCCAAGTGAGCCATTGAGCTCCTTACCTTTGAAATAACCTATAAGTCATGCCGTGCCATAAAATCTCAGGTATTGGCAGATTTCCTGGCTAAATGGACAGAGGCCGAGCTCCCCAAGGAATACAGTGCATACTCCCATTAGACAATGTACTTCGATGGATCAAAAACCTTGGCCGGACTGGGGGCTGGAGTTATCCTCACACCCCCACATGCGACAACGTGCGATACATGTTGCAAATCGTGTATGCCGACTCCAACAATGCAGCCGAATACGAAGCTCTCCTTCATGATCTTCAGATGGTAGTATCAATGGGCATACGATGTATAGAGGTACGGGGAGACTCCAACTTGTCCATCTCCCAAATTAATGGCGAATTCGACGCCAAAAACCCGAAGATGGCGGCATAGAGAAATGTCGCCCTAAAGGTATCTGCTCGGTTTGATGGGTTGGAACTTCACCACGTTGCTCGCGAGAACAACCAAGCCACCGACATAATGGCCCGTATGGGAGCCAAACGCGACCCTGTCCCGAGAAACACCTTCCTGGAACGGCTCTTCAAACTATTTGTAGTGTGTGGCAGGACGATCACAAAGGCGCCAGTCCAGATACGGCGAACGAGGTTGTTCGCCCTGTAAACGAACCAAAAAATCACATCATCGGCGGCTTCGTAATGGGTGAAACACCTTCGGCTCATGACGTAATGGTAGTAATTGCGTCATGGACATAGACCTTCCTCACCTACCTTCTTCGCAAGGAATTCCCTGATGATCAGACAGAGGCACGACGCATAGTTCGTTGATCCAAGGCCTACAAAGTACACGAGGGTGAGTTATACAAGAAAAGCACAACCAGAATATTACAGCAGTGCATATCCGAGGAAGAAGGACGGGAGATCCTCGCTGAAGTCCACGTAGGCATGGGTGGCCATCATGCCGTGGCAAGAGCCTTCGTTAGCAAGGCCTTCCAAGTTGGTTTCTTTTGGCCCACAAATTGGACGGATGCCTAGTCTCTTGTCAAACATTGCGTGGGGCGTCAACTCTTCGCAAATAAAAGTCACATGCCCCCAACAGCTCTTCGGACTATTCCGATCACTTGGCCTTTCGCGGTCTCGGGGCTGGACCTGATCGAACCCCTTAAAGGGGGGACCAACAAAAATAAGTACCTACTGGTCATGGTTGACAAATTCACCAAATGGATAAAGGCAAGGCCCATCAAATCGGCCAAGTACGGACCAGTGATCGACTTCATCTCCGGCGTGGTACACCGTTACGGTGTCCCGCACAGCATAATAACGGATAATGGATCCAACTTCATGGCCCAAGAGGTCAAGGACTGGTGCGTAAAAATGGGCACAAAGCTCGATTACACGCCAGTCTATCATCCGCAGACTAACGGAAGTTGAACAAGAAAACAGCCTCATTATGAGCGGCATCAAGCCACGTTTGGTCCGATCTCGTCATGAGTCCAACTGTCATTGGGTGTAGGAACTCAACTCTATTTTATGGGGCATGTGCACCACCCCAAATAGATCAACGGGTTACACACCGTTCTTCATGGTCTATGGGGCAGAGGTAGTCCTCCCATGCGACATTATTCACGATGCACCAAGAGTGCACATGTACGAGGAAAAGGAGGCCAAATTGTATCGACAGGACGACCTGGATGCCTTAGAGGGAGAGCGCGACATAGTTCAGGCTCGCTCTACTTTTTACCAGCAGTAAGCACGAAGCTACCAAACTAGGGAGGTCATGGCAGAAGCATACAACGTAGGCGAACTCATCGTATGGCTCCCGGAGAAACAGAAGCATAAACTCAACCCCAAATGGAAGGGCCCCTTCATCGTCGACGAAGTACTCGCGGGAGGAGCCTATCGTCCTTGGAGCCCATCGGACAATCGCCTTGAACCAAATCCATGGAACGCAGCTCGTCTTCGGCACTTCTACGGATAAACCGGTGTTGTCAAATTCTCCAATATTTTTCTTTTTTCTCTTCTTTCCTTTTTCCTTTTTCTTCCCTTACCACTTTGCTGTTTGATAGGATTGATTTCTTTTTCTATGTTCGGTCAAACCGACCTTGTACTAAGGCTATCAGTATACACTATAAAGTGTTAAATCCGAACACATCACCTGGGGGCTTCTTCTCGAAGCCAATGTTTTTACTCACACTTATCTTGTATAGACATTTCCTTTGTCACGCTCAATCCATCATATGCATCAATTCAAACTAAGAATTTGCCAAGTTGGGTTGCTTCGCTCATGTGTTTACCCTCTACATTCTCGATTGTTCGGCTAGAGGGAAAGGGAGCACCTCTATGATTGTTACAATCGGGTCATCTGGATACGTACCACAGACGGGTGAAGCCGAAATCTAGCTATCTTATATAGACAATTGGTCGGCCATGACGGAAGCACCCAATACGGCTATGGCCATTATCGCCATTGTTTGGATTCATTTTTTTTCCTAAAAACACCCTTAGCCGCATATTAGCAATATGCGGACCTTTACCTATGATCTTCGTAGGGGCCCGAAGAAAGGTATCGATAGAGGTACTATTTTCCTCGTAAGATGTTTCTTATGCTAAGCAGTAATATAACATATCTCTCTGTGTGCTTTCTGTCTGTTCGCACCACATGGCCGAATTGCCTGGTTCCCCAAACATAGTTCGCTCTTTTGAAAAAAAAATCGGGGGACACTCCCGCGCTCTTCGCACAGGAGGGAGAAGCCGATCGACGGTTTAGACAAAGTTTACAACACAGATTGTTCAAATGAAAGTATCCAGAATTACACATTCGGCTGCCAATCTAAGTTATCAATTATGGCGTCTAGGGAGCAGTCTTCCTGTGAAATGCGGGCGGCCGACATCACTTGGTCATACACCAGGTGGAGGGGCACTTCTTGACCATCCGATCCCATGGGACCAACCCGAGCCATCCGCTCGGGGTCAAGTCCGGTGTACTTCAAGTCCGGTGTACCAGGTGGAGGGGCACTTCTTGATCATTTCCCACGCCTCTCATGCTCCCTCCTGGCAAGCCGATGTCTTCCACACGCCGAACTTGCTTCGATCTCCCTTGAATCGATCGATCAGTTCGGACATCCCTTCCGGTGGCTTTTCAGCAGGCCATAGCGCTTTTACCATGCCTTTCATTGCATTCCGAGCACGCTCATAGAGGGCGGACAACTCCTTTAGCAAGTTCCCCCGGTAGGAGCTGAACTCTTCTTCAGAATGCCCGGACAGAAGACCTATACATGAGGGAAAGACATTCTTATCATACTTCCTTTATACGACGTACTTACTAATATTCGGATCACACTTACCGTACATGCCCCTTTGAAGTTTCTGATTTTCTTCTTGGGCCTAGGCCAATTGAGCCTTTAAATTCTCAATTTCTTTGGCCTGTTTTTTCTTCTCCACTTGGAGACGGTTCATAACACCACACCCAACCTCGTGCTGGGACTCGGCGTACCTCTGAGCTTCTCGGGCTTCATCCAGCTCTTTTTAAATATGCCCTATGGATTTGGCTGCTAAATAGAAACCTTCCATCAGCATGGACATTTACTAGAAATTAACAGCACCGATATATTCACCATGGGCCTCTCGGTGAAGCTCTTCACTTTCTCTAGCTCCGCCTTCACAACTTGAACTTGTGATTGGCTCTCCCTTAGCTCCTTGGCCAGTTGCACGTTCTGTTGCTTCAAAGCCTGCATTAGCAGCACAATAGCGTTAAAGACGCTTAATTTGGTTGTTCTGAACCAATTCAAGGCTCGGGGGCTACTTGGTTTACATGAGTGTTCGGACTCTATAAAAACCGATTACTTACCTGCATGCTGACCGATATCAACTTCATAGCTTCGTCAAATTCGGCTCGGGCAGCACCAATGTGCCCGTTCATAGAGTGCAGGGTGCCGAACTCTTGTTCAGAGAATATTGGGTGCCACATGGCCTCCATCATCGCCGATGATTCATGGCACTTTCCACTTCTGATTTGGTAACAGATACACCATCACCAGAATTGACAGGTACTGGATTGGCCATGGGGGCTCCTGTAGCAGGATTGGCATGAGCTGTGGCTCCGGAATTTTGGGGTTCGCCCAACACCCTGGCGACCTCTTCGGCGGGAGAAGACAGGGCATTTCGCCTAAGTATTTAAATGAAATAAAATGTTGTAAGGCTCTACTGATTATGATAATAAGCGGATAACTAAACAATGTACCTTTGCGTTGAGCGGGCAGGCTGATTTGTCCTCGTGGTTGGCTCTCTGGTAGGATCCCTGTTGGCTTCCGATTCAGCTACAATCTCGATTGCTGGCGTAAGACGCGTGGATTGATGGTGATTGGGAGTCGGAGCCAGTGCTTTCAGGGCGCTGTTGGTAGCTTGCCTCTTGCGGGACGAGGTCTTCTTCTTCTTGTCCGTGGCAGGGATGGAGAATGACTCGGGGTAATCAACTATGATAGCCACCGAGGATTGGTCGAGCCTAACCTGATAATAGACTCCATCTTCAAAATCAATTAGAAGATTTGGGTCCTCATGGAAAACCAGATCATCATCATGTGAATAGCTTTCGGGCTGACGAGCCAGACAGTTCACAGTCTCGATGAAGCTCCTCCATTCCTATTCACACAAGACTTTGGTCAATTGAAGTACGAAATGGAAACCCTAAACTATGTTTGTAGAGGGAAAAGGGCTTACCCGTTTGATAGGATTGTGGGTTGAGTATACTTCCTTAGTTGCCCGCCGAATAAAGTCCTCTTGCTCCCCTTTATACAGGTCGGCAAGGGCGGCGGCCAATGCCGCCTGGTTGGTGGTCCCTAGTCTTTGGGAGCGCATGGATTCGCTTGTCCCGTTATAGCGCCACAAGGGGTGCACCCTCTATTCGAGGGTTTGCACGCATCGGGAGATGGCAGCGGCCATGACATTGATCATGGTCAGTTGATGGTAAGCGAGCATCCGCACCTGAGCCTCCAGGTGTTGCACTTTGATGCTTTCCTCCTAGGACGGACTCCTCGGCCGCCAGTTGTATATTTTCTTCAAGGTGGTCGTCACAGTATTCGGGTAGACCTGTCTGAGCTGGCTCGAATAGGGGGACATCTTCAATATAAAACCATTCCGAAGTCCACTCTTCGGATTCCTTTGGTGTACCCACTGGATACCCCATCCCCGCTATATGACACACTTTGACTCTGCCGACCTCCAAAATTGTCTTGTCCTGAGTTCGGGGGATGAGACAGAAATATTTTGTCCACAATTCAAAATGCGCCTCGCAACCTAAGAACATCTCACAGAGGGGAATGAAGCCTGAGATGTGCAAGATGGACCCCGAAGTAAGGTGGTGAATCTGGATCCCATAGAATTCCAACAATCCCCTTAGAAACGGGTGGATGGGAAACCTGAGGCCCCGCAGGAGAAATTGGATGAAGCATAAGTGTTCCACCCTGTGAGGATTGGGGAAACGCTCAGCGAAAGCATTGTTGTTGCAGGAGATTAAACCTGCGCGGGTCACCGCCAGATCTAAAGAAGGGAGATACCCCTGGGTCTCTAGCTCACGGAGCCGCATGAGTGCTACGGAGTAGCTAATCCAGTCCCCTGTATGTGAACCGTAGGGGCACGCAGAAGAGCTGGGGGCATCAGCCATGTTTTTCGTGGATCTTGCGCTTGGAGCTTTTTTCTGATGGGGAGGAAGAGGATGTGGTCTGACCCATGATTTTGTTTGATTTAATGGGTGATGCCTCCGTCGCAGAGGGGTAAGATTGTAAAAATCACCGGCCAGTCGCCTCCCCATGATGCGCGAAAATCAAGAAACACAGACATCTATTATAATGGACCTACGCTCCCAATGCTTGGGATCTTGCCGAAGACTGGTCCGTTGCCGAACAAGGAGGAGTGAGCGACTTGCCTCGCAAGCCGAAGATGACGACACGAGGAGATTGACCGGATATATATCGGCGTTGGAGGCTAGTCCGGGGCTACCCAGGGAGTCCTGGATTAGGAGCTCCTCGGATAGACGACCGATTCCTTATGGTCCGAACTGTATGGGCCGCAAGGTGGGCATTGGATGATCAGGGTCACCGTCGCCAGTATGGAAACCTCGAGGAGCCATGATGTATCCTCGAAGTCATCGATCGTAGATAGGCATTTTTATCTCTTCAGCATGTAACCGACCATGTGTAAACCCTAGACACCCTCGACGTCTATATAAGCCGGAGGGTTTTAGGCGTAGATACAGAACAACTCATCTTGGGTTAGCTATTCGATCTTGAGGTAGATCAACTCTATAACCCACTATACCATCAAAACAACCAAGCAGGACGTAGGGTATTAACTCCATAGGAGGGCCCAAATCTGGGTAAATTTGTGTCCCCTTCTTCTCCTGTTACCATTGGTTCTAGTCTCACAACTCGGGACCCCCTACCCGAGATCCTCCGGTTTTGACACTGACACCTAGCGCCTTTTGCTTTCATTGCATGGTATTGTTCGTCTTCATACACCTCCTCCGCTCTTTGACTCGCCCGCCACCAAAGCTCCAGCTCGTCCTTTTCTTATGCGGCACTAAGGGCATTCCAGGCCACAGTGCCTAGCGTGCTCCTCTGCCCACTCCTTCTTGAATGCCACCTACCTGGCTCTCTTAGCCTGCGGAAGCGCCTTCCAAATAGACATATTGCACTGGCCACAAAACGAATCTTCAGTTGGGGGTGTGGCGCAATCTCATCTGGGGGCACGTACGGGTCTTCTCGTCACTGATCAGCACCATGTCCTCACGGGGTGGTGCCGCCTCTTCTTGTGGACAGACCGATGACGCTATGAAAGAGTTTTGTGTGAGGGGTGGGTGGGAGAGGAGAGAATGCAGGCGGGATGACGTGTTAGCGGTAGCATCTATAGGCGACTGGAGTCTTGATTGGTGCCAACAGAACGGGGGAGACTGGACGCGTTGGTCGCCAGAGTTCAATGGCCTTGATTGCAAACGATTGTCGAGTCAAGATCCATGTGTGACTTAACATCACCGATGGTTCCCAATGCATGACCGCATGGGATTAAAGCCTGTGAAAACAGGCTTCCAAAACTCGTAGCGGGAAACAGAGTGTCAATCAAGTGGGACCTGGTTGTCTTGCCATATATTTACATTTTCTATCCAAATGCATGCATGCGATTTGTGTTACTAACTTACTATACTTTGATATTATTATATCCTTTTTCTTAGTAAATTTGGAATAAAATGTCACATCATCTTGGTGTCATGTATTGTAGAGCATTTTCAGTTATTTGGAATGTCAAAACCTAGATAATTAATGTTTTCCTAGTGGTCCCTCAAAATTTATGATACTTTGGTTTGTGAGAGGTATGTTTCAAAGCTTATCTCAAACAAACCAATTCTCTTATCACGACATCTTGGCGTCATGTCATGAAATCTTGCATTTTTTCATTTTTTGAATCAAAAAACCTAGATTCTCATGTTTGTGTCCAATCCATTACTAAAGATGTTCGGAATCCCATCCAATTTATTGCATGGGGCATAAAGACGGAAGCAAGTAGTACATAAATGTGCTTTTTCCAACCAGATTTTTCTTCATCTTGCATGTTCATGTATATCAAATTTGAATTATGGCCATTAAATGACTAGAAACTAACTTAATGTCTAAAATGCAAAATGAACCCCGCCTTTTTTATTTAGCATGTCGGTCGTATTCGTGCATTGTGAGAAAAAAGCTAGGTCAAACAAGGGAACGACTAGCGGTTCATCGTCAAACATGCCCCTACATTCCCTCTCGGAACCACGAGCCTTCGTGTGATGCTATGGTTTGTGAGATTATGTGTCAAAGTTTATCTCGAAAATAGAGTACTTTTACCACAACATCATGGCCCCATGTCGGGAAATCATGCTTATTTTCATGTATTTCAAAGCATTTTTTCTCTTTTTGAATTTAAAAACCTAGATTCTCAATGTTTGTTTCCAAACCATTACTCTACATGTTTAGAATTCCTTCCAAGCATAAAAACAAAAGCAAGTAGTACATAAATATGACTTTCCTACCAGTTTTTGCTTCATCTTGCATGTTCATGTGTTTCAAATTCCAATTATGGCCATTAAATGGCTACAAACTAACTTAATGTCTAATAAATGCCAACTGAAACCAGAAATAATTCAAATTTTAGCATGTTGGTCGTATTCGTCCATTGTAACGATGAAAAAAACTAGGCCGAATGAGGCAGCAACTGATGGTTCGTCATCAAACATGCCCCCATGTTCCCTCCCGGAACCATGAGCCTTCATGTGATGCTCGAGTTTGTGAGAGGTATGTGTCAAAGCCTATCTCAAACAAGCCAATACTTTTACCACAACATCTTGGCCCCATATTGGGAAATCATGCAGATTTTCATGTATTTAGAGCATTTTTTCATTTTCTTGAATTTAAAAACAGAGATTCTCAATGCTTGTGTCCAAACCATTACTCAAGATATTTGGAATTCCTTACAATTTATTGCATGTGGCATAAATACGGCCACGAGGACTCAATATGATTTTTCCCAATCATTTTGTTGCTCCATATTGCATGTTCATGTGTTTCAAATTTGAATTATGGCCATTAAATGGATGGAAACTCACTTAATGTCTTAAAAAGTCCAAATGAACACTACATTTTTTTAAATCCCACCATGATGGTTGTATTCATGCATTGTAAAAGTGAAAAGAAACAAGGTCAAATGAGGCAGCGCCTCGCAGGTCGTCATCAAACATCGCCCCTTCCCCTCTTGGAACCATGAGCACACCTTCGTGTGATGCTCCCGTTTGCTAGAGGAATGTGCCAAACATTATGTAAAACTAAGCCATAATTATTACCAGGACATCTTGGTGCCATATCATGAAATCATGCAAATTTACATGTATTTCGGTGCATTTTTCAGTTTTATGATTTTGAAAACCTAGATTCTCAACGTTTGTGTCCAAATAGTGACTCCAAGATGTTTGAAACTCCTGCCACACTAGTAGAATGTCTGTTTGTAGTCCCAATCGGGATGGGCCTTTAGTACCGGTTCCCCGACCGGTACTAAAGGGTCGGGACTAAAGGTCCAGACCTTTAGTACCGGTTGGCCCACGGACCGGTACTAAAGGCCCACCACGTGGCTGCCTGCGTGGGCTGGTGGTGGAGGACCTTTAGTACCGGTTGGCCCACGGACCGGTACTAAAGGCCCACCACGTGGCTGCCTGCGTGGGCTGGTGGTGGAGGACCTTTAGTACCGGTTGGTGATACCAACCGGTACTAAGTGTTCTGTTTTTTTGTTTTAGCTTTTAATTAGTTTTTAATTTTCCTCTCTATTTTTTGTGTTTTCCATTCATTTCAAATTGATTTTACGGTGCTACATACAATAAACAGTACACAAGTTGATGCATATATATATATATGTGTAATATAATATACAATATCTCATACACAATATATATACAAATGGAATTACACACCCATATATATTCTGGACTTATAAATTAAGGGCCAAAACCAGGCCGGGACTAGCTAGCTAGTGCTCCGAATGAAATCTCAGTTTTCTACTAGTGATTTGCTGGCATTATTGAGGCGGCGGTAAGGAATAGTGCTCTCCGTTTACATCAATGACATGTCGAAGAAGAAATCCTGCAAATTCCTCTTGAAGTGCTACAAAGCGTTTCTTGGGTGAGAGCTTCGACATCATCTGCCAAACCTCAAGTTGTTTTTCACGTGCTCTTCTGCGACGTATACGACATTGAGACTGCATGCGAATGTTCTCGCAGAGGAAGTATCCACATAAATTTGTCCCCTGTGGCTGCTTCGCGCACTTTGCAAAAGAATAGAATTCAATAAGATAATTACTAATCAAGCATGATAATTGTATTGAAACTAGAATTAAAGAGATGCACGGACCTAGTACTACTACTTAATTACCTACATCTTTTTCCAATTCAGCTTCGGTTTCCATTGACGACCGTGATGGTTTTTTTCTATCATCTTTTTCCAAACACTACGCGTCAAAGAAAAAGAACGAAAGAGTTATTATAATTACTTTTGATATCAGGAATTAATGAAAGAAAGTGAGGTCGATAAAGATTGAAATTACCGTTCTATCATAAAATAGAAGTCCACATATGATTGTTCTAGTGTATCTAGTGAGTCGTACACTTGAACAAGTCCATCCGCAAGGATAATATTTAGGAGAATATAGTGGTCTCTGTGTAGATGTTTATATAATTAAGGAGGCATGCATATAACTCATCAACTACACTTGACAGCGAGCTAGTAAGCAGAAATAGAATTTGTAGTATACAAGAGAGTAAACACACACCCCATGTTGTAAGGAAATATTATAGTAGATTCGGTATTCATTAGTGCCTCTAGAAAATTTTCCAAGATATCTTTTATGTCCTTGGCATAATGTTTTACCACATGACCATGAACGGTATTTGGGTCGATGAACCCAATGTCATCGATTCCCTCTGGTTTCAATTCTCACATCTTCAATCTGCATAACAGCGTAGAGAACATATATAGTGAGGATAAGCCAATGAATGATTTCTTAGCTAGAGACTTAAATTATAAAAGATATAAATCACTTACAGACAATAGCAATTGATGAGAGTTTTGTCGATAGAGTCCATGTGGTCTAAATGGAAAAGTTCTGAGAATTCAAGACATATGTCACATCCATTGACGTAATGCTCTTTCCTTACTTTGACCATGACCGCCGTCTTCCCTCGCTTCACTACACGCAAGTACCAATCATGCAACCGTCGCATCGCAGTTGGTAGTTCCTTGTACTGCTCGGGTGTGACAAGTGGTCTTCCAACGGCATATTGCATTGCGTACTTAGCTGCACCATACCTGCGGATTTCCTCGGTGCCAAGGATTTGGCCAAGAGTGAGACCTGCAGCCTCTACTTCTTCAAGGTCGATTGGGTTGCCATCAATGTCGACTGCTTGGATCGATTGCTTGCTTAGATTGGTACTCACCTTGAGCGGAGAGATCGATTGCTTTGATTGTTCTCCGAGCTGGGGAACTGTTTCCCGCTAGTAGTACCACCTGTCGTTGATGCCGTACTTCTCGACTTCTTCCTTGGGCTGGGCCAACTTCTCTGCTCACTTGCCTTCTGAATCTGTTGATCACAGTCTGTCGGCATACGCTTCACATATGTTGGGGGTCGATCAATATAGTGTTCCCGAAAGTGCTCGTGGACTTCCTTGGCTATTACCTCCTTTGGCGACAGGGCTTCTTCACAAAAAAGGCTTTCACTTGGCGATCGCTTCAATTTTGTTTTCCTCTGGTGTCATGTCGTAAGGCAGCTTCTTTTTGGCCAAAGGCTCGGGTTTCTTTGTTGCTTTCTTTCAAAGAGGACTGCTGATGGCCTTCCTCTTTTGGGATCCCTGCTGGCGGGACCGCTGTCGGGGTGGACTTGGCTCACGCGGCAGAGATCGATATCGACGATATGCACTCATGTCGTGCTCCATCCCGAGGTTGGGTGGACTCGCTCTAGGATCCCTATCGAAGTGGGACGCCTCTCGAGGTGGGGAGGACTGCTGGCGCTGTGATGCCTCTGGCTAGGATCCCTCGCACTGGACATCGATACTCGGAGGAGCCGGTGGCCTTAGCATCGAGTGTGGAAAGACGATGCAGTCCTTACTCCATAGAATGACACCACGGCCGGCTTCTGCCAGTGTGGACTCCCCCTCACCCCCAGGGATGTCAAGCTGTAGTTCATCATATCCAGGCTCTATTGCATCCACCGTGACACGAGCATATCCAGCTGGAACCGGATTGAAATGCCAGAGAACATCAGGTGTATTTGGTAAAGCATAACCCGTCGCGACCCGCACGGGTATGTTCTTCATTTTCTGGATTAGCTCACAAGATGTCTTCTCGGTGATATCATCCACGGGGGTGTGACCCAGCGGTGCCCCCGTGGAACCCACGCTGCTTTTTGGCAGTGTAGATGGGACGGGTTCCGATGCCTCATGTCGTGGAGTTGCCCTTTGCTGGGTCAGTACATGTATCTGCATCTGCTGCTGCTCGTACTTCTGTTCCAACTTTGAAAGTCGGTCTGCTTCCACCTTCTTTTTTCTCGAACGGCTTTTATAACTGCCCTTCTAGCCCGCAAACCCCTCATACCACGGAACAACGCCCACGCCTCATGTTCGTCCTCCGTGTTCGGGATTCCTGAGGGCGCGTGTAAGCTCGTCGTTCTCTCTATTAGGGTGAAACCGTCCTTCTTGGGCAGCTTTTATTGCTTCAATCAACTCATCTGATGCATTCTTCAGACTGGCTAGTGCAATAATCTTCCCTGTTGCTGGGTCCAACTTTCCCCCATGCGCAAATAACCAATTCCTGCACCTCCGAGACCAGTGGAAGGTTACTGGAGTGGTCCCTTCAGCATGCATCTTATTCTCTAATGCATCCCTAGCGCCCGACGGATATCAGGGTGGGCAATGGACACCCAAAGAGAAGGAACCATCACAGGAACATAGCTCCAGTGAGATCCCCGAAGAATCTGCCGGGTATTGTCGGACTTGGCCTCCAAATTGTCATGTAGCGACGGACGTGCTTGTTCTCCTTTCTGACATGGTATTGTACCACCTCCGCGGGGGACTCAAGCCTCCGAATCATCCGTGGCCCATGCGGCCGCCACCACAGAACCTTCGGGTCGATGACGGGCTGACTCCTCACCAAGTTGCGCCGCCCGGAAGGCAGCACCTCCCAGTACCAGCCCGACGGAGCCCAGTCCGGGACAGGGCCCCTCGGCTCAAGCAAGTGACCTCCTCCGCCGACACTACGACGAGGATGCGGGATCAGCATCGTCGACGTCTAGAAGAAACACTTAATTATGAAAACAAATTAAATAACACTTAGCAAAATTAACACTTAGCATCTAACAAATTAAATAACACTTAACAAATTAAATAACACTTGGCATCTAACAAAATTAACACATACCCTAATAACCTAAGAACCTAACTAACTAACTAACTAAACTAACCTAACTAACAAAACTAACTAAACTAACTAAACTAACCTGATAACCTAACTAACTAACTAAACTAACCTTACTAACTAAAATAACATAAGAACCTAACTAACTAACTAACTAAACTAACCTAACAAATTAACTAATTAACTAACCTAATAACCTAATACCCTAATACCTTAATAACCTAAGAACCTAACTAACTAAACTAACTAAACTAAACTAACTAAACTAAACTAACTAACTAAACTAAACTAACTAAACTAAACTAACTAAACTAAACTAACTAAATTAAAATAACTAAACTAAACTAACTAAACTAAACTAAAGTAACTAAACTAAACTAACCTAACTAACTATACTAACTAAACTAAACTAAATAACTAACTAACTAACTAACCTAATAACCTAATACTACCCTAATAACCTAAGAAACTAACTAAATTAACAAAAAAAACAGGAAAAATGGAGGGGGCGGAGTTGGGTGGGGGCTGCCGGGGTGGAGCGGCGGGCGGCGGTGGGGCAGTGGGCGTCGGGGCGGCGCGCGGCGTCGGGGCAGCAGGGTCGGGGCGGCGGGCGGCGGCGAAGGCGGATTTCGACGGCCTGGCGGCACAAATCAGCTTCTCCCGGTGAGTGGCTCGGCCCAAGACGAGGGCAACACTATTTATACGGGGAGGACCTTTAGTAACGGTCTGTGGCTCGCGTCGGTACTGAAGACCTTTTATTACCGGTGCAAGCCACGCGCCGGTACTAAAGGTCGTCCCCAAAAAATGCGCGGGGCGGTGTCTTGGCCAACCAATATAGTTCATCTGGAACATCGTTGTCATTGATGAGCTTTGTTTGCAACCAACCGGCAAAAGTCTCCATGTGTTTACATTTAATCTAGGGGTCAGACTGCTCCAGGTTCTTGGACCATACAATATCCTTGTGTTCCTCGATATATGGAGTCACCAAGGTGGAATTTTGTAGAACCGTGTAGTGTGGTTGAGTGAAAGAATGCCCGTCCATATTTATTGCTTCTTTCCTTCCTAGTGTGCCTTTTCCACCCAGTCTGCCCTCATGCGGCGATTCAAGAAGACCAATCGGCTTAATATCACGAACAAAGTCAACACAAAACTCAATAACCTCCTCTGTTCCATATCCCTTCGCGATGCTTCCTTCTGGCCTAGCACGGTTATGAACATATTTCTTTAAGACTAACATGAACCTCTCGAAGGGGACCATATTGTGTAGAAATACAGGACCCATAATGTTAATCTCTTTGACTAGGTGAACTAGGACGTGCGTCATAATATTGAAGAAGGATGGAGGGAACACCAACTCGAAACTGACAAGATATTGGACCAGGTCATTTTGTAACCTTGGTAGGATTTCTGGATCGATTACCTTCTGAGTAATTGCATTGAGGAATGCGCATAGCTTCACAATAGCTAATCGAACATTTTTTGGTGGAAGCCCCCTAAGTGCAACCGGAAGTAATTGCGTCATAATCACGTGGCAGTCATGAGACTTTAGATTTTAATTTTTTTTCTCTGCCATATTTATTATTCCCTTTATATATGACGTGAAGCCAGACGGGACCTTGATGTTGAGCAGGCATTCAAAAAACATTTCCTTCTCTTCTTTTGTAAGAGCGTAGTTGGCAGGACCTTAATACTGCTTTGGAGGCATGCCGTATTTTTCGTTAATTCTTTGCTTGTCCTCCCGTGCCTCCGGTGTATCTTTTGTCTTTCCATACATGCCCAAGAAGCCTAGCAGGTTCACACAAAGGTTCTTCGTCACGTGCATCAAGTCGATTGCATTGCAGACCTCTAGGGCTTTCCAATATTCAAGTTCCCAACATATAGATTTCTTCTTCCACATGGGTGCGTGTCCGTTGGCGTCATTCAGAACAGATTGTCTGCCAGGACCCTTTCCAAAGATTACTTGTAAATCCTTGACCATATCAAATATATATTCACCAGTACAGAGGCCACGCTTCTTCAGGTTATCTGGCTCACCTTTGAAGTGGTTGCCTGCCTTTCTTAAGATATGCTTGATTGGTAGAAATCGACGATGTCCCAGGTACACATTCTTCTTACATTTATCCAAATATATACTTTTAGTATCATCTAAACAGTGCATGCATGCATTGTATCCCTTGTTTGTATGTCCTGAAATGTTACTAAGAGTAGGACAATCATTGATGGTTAACAACAACAACGCTTGTAGGTCAATTTCCTTCTGTGTGTGCGCATCCCACACACGTACACCTGGTTTTTTCCACAACTGTAGAAGTTCATCAACTAGTGGCCTTAGGTATACATCAATGTCGTTGCCGGGTTGCTTAGGGCCTTGGATGAGCACTGGCATCATAATGAACTTCCACTTCATGCACAACCCAGGAGGAAGGTTGTAGATGCATAGAGTCACGGGCTAGGTGTTGTGACTAGAGCTCTGCTCCCCAAAAGGATTCATGTCGTCTATACTAAGACAAAGCCATAAGTTCGTTGCGTCAGCTGCAAATTCCTCAAACTCCCTCTCGATTTTTCTCCATTGCGACCAATCAGCGGGTGCTTTCAACATCCCGTCTTTCTTACGTTCTTCTTTGTGCCATCACAACAACTTGGCATGCTCTTTGTTCTGGAACAAACGTTTCAACCGTGGTATTAAAGGACCATACCACATCACCTTGGTAGGAACCCTCTTCTTGTGGCGTTCACCCTTCACATCACCAGGGTCATCATGGGGGATCTTATAGCGCAGTGCACCGCATACCGGGCATGCATCCAAATTCTCGTACTCCTCACCACGGTAGAGGATGCAGTCATTAGCGCATGCATGTATCTTCTGCACCTCTAGTCCTAGAGGGAAGATAACCTTCTTTACTTCATACGTACTTGTAGGCAATTCGTTATGCTTTGGAAGCATGTTCTTTATCATTATCAGCAATTCTTGAAATCCCTTGTCAGTTACACCATTCTTCG
Source organism: Hordeum marinum (assembly GCA_022496015.1). Lineage (NCBI taxonomy): Eukaryota > Viridiplantae > Streptophyta > Magnoliopsida > Poales > Poaceae > Hordeum > Hordeum marinum. The sequence goes on from CM039673.1 coordinate 484,767,848, forward strand.
CCTTCCATTGTAGCAATTCCAGCTGTGGTACCCAGCTTTTTCTGGTCATCTTCACAATTTGGATACAAGAATTTCTTGTGATCCTCTAACATGCTCTTCAACTTCAACCTCTCCTTGTCACTTTCGCAGTTCCTCTTTGCATCATGAATGACCCGATCCAAATAATCAGCGGGCTCATCTATGCCTCTTCTTCAGCTTCCCCCATTGATGCCTCTTCTTCAGCTTCCCCCATTGTTGTATCGGCGAAAGGATAGTTGTCATCATCCTCTTCTTCTTCATTGTCTTCCATTATAACCCCTCTTTCTTCGTGCTTGGTCCAGCAGCTATAGCCGGACATGAAACTGGACTTTAGCAGGTGGTAGTGAAGGGTTTTTCAGGTAGAATAATTCCTATCATTCTTACAGTCACGACACGGACAACACATGAAACCATTCTGCTTGTTTGCCTCAGCCACACGAATAAAATCATGCAGGCCATTAAGGAACCCTGGACTTAGTCAGTCATCGTACATCCATTACTAGCTCATGTTCACTACACAACATCGAAGTGACCAAATTAATACAACTTCATCATCACATTACAACAAAAGTAGAGCTAGCAGTGACCAAATGTTACTACTGCAAATAATATATACTTATAGTTCATACATACATCTCATAAAACAACATACAACTATCTAAAACATGTAAATGCAACAACAAATGCGATCATAATCGCAACTAAGGTAACAATTGAGCCAACGACATAATGATACTAGGCCTCTTTATTAACGGCATATTTTCTAATATTTCTAAGCTTCAAGTGCATTCCAGCCATCTTGTTCTTGTGATCATCGACGATATCGGCAACATGCAACTCCAATCCCATCTTCTCATCTTCAGTTCTTTTCAATTTTTCTTTCAAATGATCAATTTGTTTTTCAGCTTGTGTTAATTTCTCGAGTAGAATTGCATAGTCGGTTGGAATTTCTGGTTCAACTACTTCCTATAGATAAAAACATCTATGTCAATTTGGTGGCATAATTAATTGTCATGGACATTAGATGATGTGTGAAATATTTATAAAAGATAACGACATACCACATGTGAAATATAGACTGGACGAGGGTCGACGTGGGCGGATACCATAACCCTGAAACTATAGAATAACTAACAATAATACAAGTAAGTAAATCGTACACACAACTATCTAAATCATACAAGTAATTTTTTTAACAAAAAGGTTTTAAGAAGAACAAGAGGCTCACCAAGGTGGCCGGTGCCGCGACGAGACGGTGCGGACGATCGACGGTGGTTAGGACGGGGATGGGAAGGCACCAAATAAACCACACCTACACATATGCAACCTAACAAGTTAATTTGAGCTCAAATTGCATATAAATCTAATAAAATCCCACATAATGATCATTCCCCCAAAACCTAGCTAAAACCCACAAATCACATATCTTTGAGCATACCACAAGATAATCTAGCAATGAGAGATGAAGGGGCAAAGTTGCTAACCTTTGTGAACACTTGGATAGATGGGGGGCCTTCAAATCTTGACAAATCCTTGGCAAAATGGAGGATGAGCTTCGAGCAACAAGAAGAACAGGGGAGAAAACAGAGAAATGAGAGCCCCTTGGATCGGCTGCGGATGAAGCATATATATATAGGAAGTCTTTAGTACCGGTTGGTGACACCAACCGGTATTAAGGCAACCTTTAGTACCGGTTCGTGCTACCAACCGATACTAAAGAGGCATGCGGGGCCCAAGTCTGACCAAAAGCCTGCCACACCCCCTTTAGTACTTGTTCATGACACGAACCAGTACTAAAGATCCCTTACGAGCCGGTACTAAAGTTTGCCCTGCTCCTAGCTGTTGGAGCTGGCACGAACGGGGACTAATAACATCTTTAATACTGGCTCATAACCAGACCGGGACTAATGCTTGGCACGAAAGGTCTGTTTTCTACTAGTGCCAATTTATTTCATGGGGCATAAGGACGCACGCAAAGACACAAAAATGATTTTTACAACCAGTTTTGGCTTCATCTTGCATGTTGTTGTATTTTAAATTTGATTACGGACATTAAATTGCGAGAAACTCACTTAATGTCTTAAAAGGCCAAATGAACATTGAAAATTTTCAAATCTTAGCATGATGGTTGTATTTGAGCATTGTAATGGCAGGGTTCTTTTTCTTATAATTAAACACTATCCGTTACTGCTCTATCCTAAGCTAGTTTTACAATTCAATATAAAAGGTGAATTTCATACACACGGTTTTATGCAAGAATCGTATGCGATGAAAATCACGGATCTATTTATGGGTTAGGCCGAAAGCTTTTTCGGCTTTTTCTAGCTCGGATTTTGTTCACACTCGATCCCAATTCCCCATCAAATCCTTTTTCAAAGAATGACGCCATGGAGACGCTTTCTGAGGGCGCGTATGACCGCTGCCTCTGCCCCAAGCTCCGTTGAGAGTGCAGCCACATCTGCCTTGAGCATGGCTGCATCCATCGAAACAGCCTCCACGGCGGCCAATAGGGCGCCTGTAGTTGCGGAGACGGCAGCTACCGCGACAGCGGCTGCAAACACGAAGAGCTCTCGAGCTACCTACCGTGCAGCAGAGGTCGCCCTCGCCTGGGTCAAGGCCATGTAACCCGATATCAAGAATGCCCATGCCAAGATACTCCAGGCCTCCTCAGAATCCAGCTTGCACCCCACATCCGAAGAGGCGGCGACTATAGAGTCCGAGTTGCATTCCGACAATTCGACGGTGGAGGTCATGAAGCCCCTTCTCCCACGACATTGCCGAGCAAAAGCTAGAGATGCAGGAGCCGTCCGAGAGGGACGAGTGTCAGTGTCAAAACCGGTGGATCTCGGGTAGTGGGTCCCGAACTATGGACCTTGGATCGATGGGTAACAAGGGACAAAGGAGACAATGTTTACCCAATTTTGGGTCCTCTTGAGGAGGTAAAACCCTACGTCCTGCTTGATTGTATTGATGTGAATGAGAATTACAGAGTTGATCTACCTCTAGATCGTATGAGCTAAAACCCTAGATGAGTCCACCTCCCTCTATGAATTAAACCCTCTGGTTTATATAGACACCAAGGGTACGTAGGGTTACACATGGTCAGCTGCCAACCGGGGATAGATGCGACAATCTTGTCCTCCAAGGGACAAGGGGTCGCCACATGGTTCAACCTTCCACAGAGCAGCCCAATAAGTCGGCCCATAATAGATGAGGCGACAGCTCGAGGACCTCTTAGTCCTGGACTCCCTCAGTAGCCCGAAACTGGCTTCCAATGGCGAGGTATGGGGTCTTTAGCAGCTCCATGCGTCCAAGGTATTCGGCTTGCGAGGTGAGTCCCCCCATTCCGCTCTGATTTGTAGAACAACAACTCGGTGACCAACAGGTTCCCGATTGTCAAACCATTGCGGGGCCCACACCATTAATTTTTTTGCTCGAAGATGAATGGCAGCCTTTGATCCCCGCGTGCAAATAAAAGATAGAGAACTCAATAGTCCTTTATAGAACCGCTCCTTGCAAGTCAAGGGAAAAACACCTATTTAAGCAGATCGAATCTGCCCTAGGCGATACAACCCCTTCTGAGGGAGTCCCAGATTAGGGGGTCCTCGGATGGCCGACCTGTTGTTTATGGGCCGGACTATATGGGATACTTGCCGAACACTGGATGATTTGAAGGCCCAGTTTCCAGGATGGAAGCTTTGAGGAGCACGACTTGTGCTCCAAGTTTGATGTAGTAAATAGGCATGTTTATCTCTTCGACATATAACTGACCATGTGTAAACCCTAGGCCTCCTCGGCATCCATATAAGCCGGATGGTTTTAGGGTATTGATATACAACAACTCATCTAGGATTAGACATACGATCTTGAGGTAGATCAACTCTGTAACCCCTTATACCATCAATACAATCAAGCAGGACGTAGGGTATTACCTCCATTGGAGGGCCCAAACCTGGGTAAACTCGTGTCCCCTTTGTCTCCTATTACCGTTGGTCCTAGTCTCACAGTTCGGGACCCCCTACCCGAGATTCGCCGGTTTTGACACCGACATTGGTGCTGTCATTGAGAGTTCCTCTTTGAGCGAGATGCGATCGACACCTCACCTTGTCATCAGCGAAGAGGTCCGCAACATGGACATTTTCGTCCCCAGGCAGATCTTCGCCTTTGGCAGCATTGTGCTGCATGCTGATTCCACCAGCCATCTAGGCCGCGTGGAGAACTGCGCCCCCGATCAGGAGGTAAGATTCGGAAACCTAGAGTTTTCCGTCGACTTTTGAGGCGACTTGTCACTAACCGGGCTCTCAGCTTCGCCCGTAGCCCTCGAGGGCTCTGAGGCTTTAACTTCGAGCCCCTTCTTTGGACACGCCGATGGGGTCACCCACGGCAATGCCCCGATCTATCATCCCGGTCTAGCTATTAAACCATGCCACCGGATATACGTTTCTTCCGAACAATCTCCATGGGTGTACTTCATGGGGGTGAACCACATGAGTTCTGAATAGCTGGATCACGCCGGGCCCTCAATGGTCAACGAGGCCTTGGAACAACTCTCATTGATGAGGATCACAGATGATCCGGCCCCGATCTACGCCGGGCCCGGTTATAGTTCTGGAAGGGATGGATTTTTTGACCTACCCACCACCCACTTGATAGCCACCATCGAAGACTTAACCGACATGCTGGACTATGCCTCTGAGGAGGCAGAGTACATGGATGAAGAGGATAGTGCTCCAACTCCTGTCAACACTGAGAATTGGACCGCCACTTCTACATATGAAGTTTGCATGGTGGATACTCCTACCACCAATGGCGACAATACGCCTCACATCGACAGCGACAAATCGGGCGATGTGCCATCAAGGCGCCGGAAATCGCATAAGAGGTCCAAAAGCAAAAAGGGAAGAGCTATTGTCAGCAGCGGGGACGCAAACACCCCCGCCGATGATGACAATCATGATGTCCCCGAGCACCTGTTAGAGGGTCCGGATGAACCTGAGGACCAAAACGACCCCGATACCGTCAACGACCCCGAGGGTGATGATTACCTTCCCCTGGTCGAGGAGGAAGACATACCTAAAGCCGATGACTTGTACATCCCTGATAACCTTGAGGATTAGGAAGAAATAAGGCAGCGGCTCATAGCAATGGCTCGCAACCTAAAGGCCAAAGAGAGGCAACTCAAAGCCGAACAGGCTGACCTCACTGATCAATGGATGAAAGTCCTCTCAACCGAGGAAGTATATGACACTAGTCTGTCAAACCAGCCCAAAAGCTACCCTCGGAGAAAGCTGCTGCCACAATTCGATGATGAGCTCACTAACACTCTGTCTCCGCATCGTACCCCATATGACAAGCCGGACCGCCCTCCCCGTGGGGGTTACAGAGCGGCCAATGACACTGGTTATATACCGGAGATGCCCCGAAGACGGGGTAAGGAGCCATTCGAACCCAGTGACATGTTCGACATGCGCGATGACCTATATCATAGAGCAGGCCATACAAGATCCATCTACGAATCCAGAGATTTCTCACCGGATAGACGGGGAGAGTATATACCGTGGTTCGACCAAAACCACAGAGTCCGGGAACGCTACCGGCCGCATACAGACACCGAGTATAGGTGGGACATAGCTCGGGTCAGAGGCGCAGCTCACCTGCTGTGCTTCACAAATGAAGTAATGCGGCATCAGTACCCCAAAGGGTTTAAACCCGTAAATTTAGAACAGTATGACGGGACCACTGACCTAACTGTATGGATCGAGGACTTCCTCCTCCATATCCATATGGCACGAGGAGATGATCTCCATGCCATCGAATACTTACCTCTTAATCTTAAGGGGCCAGCTCGGCACTGGTTAAACAGCCTCCCCGAAAAATCCACTGGATGCTAGGAAGACTTGGAAGACGCGTTTCGCTCAAATTTCCAGGGGAGCAATGTTCACCCGTTGGACTCTCCCGACCTTAGTAACATTATCCAGAAGCCTAGCAAGTCTGCCCGGTAGCTTTGGAATCGGTTCTTAACTAAGAAGAACCACATTGTCGACTATCCACATGCCGAGGCCATTGCCTCCTTCCGGCACAATATTCGGGACGAATGGCTGGCCCGCCAGCTAGGCCAGGACAAGCCTCAGACTATGTCTGCCCTTACCTCTCTTATGACCTGCTTTTGTGCGGGCGAAGATAACTAGCTGGCAAGACGCATCCACAATTCTGAAAATCCAGTGGCACCTGAAGCCCAATATGGCAACTCAAAGCCGAAGCGCAATAAGAACAAACGTCGGCACAATAGCAACGACGTCGATTACACGACAGTTAACGCCGGATTCCGCAATTCCTGAGCCGGGAATCGTAAGAAGCCCCCTAAAGGAAATCGTGACGGACCCACTCAACTCGAGAAGAGCATGGACAACACTTGCCAAATCCATGGAACTTCGGAAAAGCCATCCAATCACACACACCATGACTGCTAGGTGTTTAAACAGGCCGGCAAGATACAACCCAAAGACCAGGGCAAAAGCTCGCGCAGCGAGGACGAATATGAGCCTCAAGGTCCAATGGGTGGCGGTCAGAAAAAATTCCCTCCCGAACTCAAAACGGTCAATATGATATACGCCACCCACATACCTAAGAAGGATAGGAAGCGGGCCCTTTGGGAGGTTTATGATGTGGAGCTCGTAGCTCCGAAGTATAACCGATCACCTTTGACCGGCACGACCATCCGACCAGATTCCGTCATGGGGGCTCGGCTACCCTCGTCCTAGATCCCATTATCAATGGGTATCACCTCACTAAAGACCTAATGGACGGAGGAAGTAGCCTCAATCTGATTTACTCAGATGCGGTGAAAAAGTTGGGTATAGATCCGTCAAGGATCAAACCAAGCAACACTACCTTCAAAGGAGTTATCCCAGGTGTTGAGGCCCGATGTACGGGCTCTGTAACCCTAGAGGTTGTGTTCGGCATGCCCGATAACTTCCACAGCAAGGACTTGATCTTTGACATCATGCCCTTTCGCAGACGCTATCATGCGCTGCTCGGTCAGATGGTGCTTCTTCGGTTCAACGCAATCCCGCATTATGCATAGCTCAAGCTCAAGATGCCAGGCCCCAACTGTCGGGGGGATGACCCTCGGGTACCCCAAAGACGGCAAGTCGGACGGGGTGCCTGCCCGCCTGGGCCGGCTGCTCCGACTCACACCCATGGCCGGTTGCTCTGACCAGCCGGCTGTGCCTGCCAGCCGGTAGCCCGGAGCCAACTATGACGTCCCATCGGACACGCGCGGACCAGACAGACATATCCCATGGTGGAGCACTAGTGGCGAGCGGTAGTGCACTGTACGCATGTCACACAGTACTATCTATGGTGTAACCTATCCCCTAGACACTGACTTATAAAGTGCACCAGGAGACAGACATAGCTTAGTCCACAAGCTACATGTGGCTTGACTTGTAAGCTACCCATGGTAGCTTACACCTCAAGCTCCTTGGGATGTAAGTTACCCACTCTAGCTTACATCCCAAGCTACCTCCTCATGCCTATATAAAGGCCTCATGCCCACCACATATAGAGGTTGGACTCCCACTCTCACGTGCTCACACACACATGACGCAAGAAGCCTCTTGGCTCTCCTCTCCCATACAGCTCCAGGAGCAACCATGTAACAGATATTCTGCGGATATACAGATATGCAGTAGTAGGGGTATTATCTCTCCGGAGAGCCCTAAACCTGGGTAAACCACTTCATCCTATTCGCATACCCGTCCCGTATCATCCACGACAGCCTTGCTCTTAACTCGATAAGCCACCCCATGGCATCTGCCGTGTCGCATGACCCCCCGTGAGAAAACAACGACACCAAGGGGTCATTACTGTCAATGGCAATATAGAGCCCCTTAGAATAGAGGAACATGCACTTGAAAGCTCCGGCATTTGCCGTAAAGGCACGAAAGGCTGGGAAGCCAGTTCAGATTCAGACCAAAAACTCCGACCCTCCTTCTTCCCCTAAATAGGGACTCGCCCCCCATCGCATAACTCGGGACCAGCGAAGTGTGTGCCGAGGAGGCACAACTTCGCACTTAAGATTCCACGGGTAGCGGTGGGGAACATAAGATGGGTGTTCGGTTGTCCTGGACTGTTACCATCAACATGTCTTCGGACAAATGATGCATGCACTCCTAAAAGAGCCTGCCCACGGCGTCAAGCTCACCTTTAACACTGCGGCCTCTCAAGATTTTGTTCGCAAGATCCGCCTGCACTAACACCCATCAAGGTGCACTTAAAAGAAGGAGTCAACTAGCAACATGCCATATCAAAGACATCTGGTCACCAAAAAGACCCCTGGTACAACAACTCCTGTAGGACTTTATTGCTTATTTTCTTTCACATACCTGTAAACAGTTGCTTCCACAATCCGAGTTATAAGAGTCGTCGAGGATATGCGAAATTGCATGGCGCAAGTACGCCTCATTTGCCCTATTTTGTGGCTCATAACTTTTTTCCTTCCCTCCCTCTTCTCGTGAACCTGTTTGGTATGACTCGAGGTCACTGGCTAATAGACCGAGAGCTCAATTTCAAACACAAATCGCCTTAACCACTATGTGTTCGGCGTCTTGGCATTTCGCTTTATATGCATCGGTTCTGAACTATGTATTTGGTCATTAAGTTGGGTTGCTCGACTCCTGTGATTGCCCCTTTATGTTTTGCTCATTCGACTAAAAGGGCAAAGGGAGCACTCCTGTGATTGTGCTTCCGGATAGTTCGGTCAAGCACCTCAGGGGAGAAAGCCGAAAATGGACTGTCATAGTATGCGTGATCTAATCTGTGAACCCCAAGTTAGAAGTATTATACTTCACCCTCGTAAGCGGTTATTGCGTGTTATACGAGGAATTTGCCCTTTGTGCAAATACTATGATGTCGCCTTCGACCTCGGTTAGTCCGAACATCGCAAATACTCCGTTGGCTAATCGTACGCTTGCCATGGTCCTTTTCGTGCGCCTTCGGTTAAGTGAAAGAAATAAAGCATAATAGTCTGATTGCCTAGTTTGCCGCACTAAAACCTCCTTCGAGTTCCTATAATTTGGCTAAGGCACATAGTGCATCGGCATAGACATCCCATGTAGTATCTACGTGGGGGATGAAGCTGACGACTTGCATCTTTCAGTATTAAACAACCATATAGGAGTTATAAAGGAATGCAAAAACATATAAGAGCGGATACTAATATCATTGAAATTTATAACAAGTCTTCGGACATATTACAAGCTCATTCAAATATTTTTTGGCCTGAATACCGTGACGCTATCAGCCGCGCACTCTCCATCACTCCATCGAAGTAAATCTCGGAGCTTCAGTGCTCCTTTCCGGGCGGCGGTGGGTCGGTGGAAACCTTCATCGGATTAAGCCCCAACCAGTGCACTTTGGCCTTGGCAAGGGCCATCCGGACTCCTTCGATGCAGGAGGAGTGCTTGACAACGTCGAGGCGGGGCGTAGCATCAATCAGCCATTGCACCAGGCCGAAGTAGCTGCCTGGGAGTGGCTCGCCGGGCCATAAGCGGATGTAGAGGTCCTTGATGGCCGGCTCTGCCATCTGGTCCATCAGCTGTTTCAGCTGCTCCACCAGAAGAGGAGGATGCTCGGGGGCTCCAAACTGTGCCCAGAACGTCCGAGCTTTGTCTTCCTCTCCCCGCGAGGCAAGCAGCTGATTGGCGTCTACCATGCTCTTCTGGAGATCGGCGGCTGCGCCTGAGGATCACCACACCCAGGTCAGCAATTCGAATTTGTTATCCCCGAATATGCACTTTAGGGAGTACGGCTTACCATCGCCTATCTCCTTGGCTTGACGAACATGTTCCTCAAAGAACCGTCTGTCCACCCGCTCCTTCTAGAGATCGGACCTCATGGTGGACAGTTCGGTCAAGACCGCCTTGTTCTTTTGCTCCAAGGACTCACACTTGTTGCTAGCGTCCTTGAGCTCATCCCCTATCTCCACCACACGAGCCTGGTGTTTATCACTAGTGGTTCGTAGGGCGGAGGCAGCGGTGGCCGCTTCTTTGGTCGCAGCCTTTTCCACGGTCGCTTCATCTTTGGCATGTTGAAGCTCGGCCTTGAGCTTTTTGATCTCTTTCGACGAAGCTGCAACATGATGCGACTTTATTAGGAATCTACATTAACAGTATTCGGGAGAAAGTATCCAAATGTAGTTCGTACTTACCCTACGCTCGTCGAACCTCTTGTTGAGGGCTTCCACCTCATCCTCGAGTGCTTGAGCTTCCGATGTAGCTCGTCCTGCTCGACACCATTTTTGGTCGCCACTGATGATAAAGCTTACATTACACAATGCATAGATCACATCGGCACTCACTTCCCGAAATTAGAGTTATGACCCCTAGGTAAGCTTGCCATCTCACCTAGGGCTCGGGGGCTGCCATGTATACAATGTGAATAAATAAAATCTTAGTGAAAACATCAGGCAACTTACTTGAAAGCCCGCAAGGAGACCATTAAAGGCCTCCTTCAGTCCGTTGTCAACGGACTGGACGCTTTGTAGTACTGCACCCATAACGGTACAGTGATCCTCGGGGATAGAGGCGCTTGGTAGAGCATCCTCCATGGCCGACCACCTGTTGTTCAGCGGTGCCGGGGATGATCGGATTTCCCAATCACCCATCGGGGATTGGACCGGTGCCTCCGGAGGCACAATGCACTCCGGAGATGTCCTTGGAGGGGACTGATGGCCCGTCCAGCCGACCTCCTCGGCATTCAGACAGGGGATTGTCCCCTGGTCTTCAATGGCCGAAGCGTTAGCCTCGGCCACGGTAACATCTCCCTCGCCCCCTGCATCTGCATCCATTGGAGTAGGCTGGGATGACACCTCCATGGCGTCCTTCGTAGTGCCTGGAGTGGTGGGGTGCGAGTCATCCCCACTCTCCGCTAGTTCAGCAGGCGGGGTCTCCACATCCGATACCACCTCAGTGGGGATGATGTGCAGGGGGTTGTAGGACCAATAACCTGCATGTTAGCAAACTTTGAATTTACCAGTTATAGGAAGGAGAGTCTTCGGATCCTAACCTAGATGGAGGGGCTTGACCCTTAGGCTCCTTCGTGGAACCTCCTCGGGGTGTTTGGACGTGGAGCTCAAGTTCGAGCTGTCGTCGAACAAGACCACCCGCGCCTGACGCGCCTTCTTTGGGGCAAGTGAAACCACCTGCCCTGGGGCGTCCGAGGACGCCGCTCTCTTCTTGGCGCGGGGGAAGATGATTCCCCCCTCGCTCTTGACCTCCTCCTCCTCCTCTTCCTCCTCTTCGGCCTCCTCCTGATTCGAGGAGGCGGGGGTGTCTTCGGATGCAGCATCAGGCTGGTCCCTGATGTGAAGGCCAGCCTGGCATGGTTTCTTCTTCTTCTCTTTCTTCGTGGGAGCCTCGTAAGGCTTCTCCACAAGAATCTTTGCTAACAGGCCGGTCCTCTCGTCTTCGGGCTGAGGAGCCGGACTGTTGATGTTGCTGGCTTTCTTCTGGCATCTCTGCCAGAACAGATCGGATAAGAGGATATAGGGACTCTTTGTGTAGTAAAGCCAACCAATTGCCCCTGCTTCTTCATCAACGACCCGACGATTCGACGACTCGAGGACTCCGTCAACCGACCGACAAGCCAGGACCCTCACATCACCGCACTCCCCTTAATTGTATGACTCCATAGTGCTACTATCGAGTACCAAGGGTGACACCTCGTGATGTACTCATGATGCTAGCCCTGTAGCGCAGCTAGTCAGTCGTGGTTATCGATGGTGATTCCTCCTTCACCATTCCTGATGATGTCTCTGTCGTGCATCCCCTCAAGTGTGGGACCCTCGAGGGTGATTCCTGTAAGTCCACCTTGACGGTTACATCGAGCGGGGACCCATTGAGGGTGATTCCTCAGTTCCCGTCTTGATGTTATATCCACACAGCCTCTATGACTTGTTACCGAAATACTACTGAAAGATGGGTCGGCCCCAAGGGTGCCCGCGAGAGAAAGATTTGGTGGGATGCGCCGTAAGGCATTCGTGAGATGTGGTGGGGTGCGCCAGTTAGGCACCCGAGAGTTATTGGCGGGGCAACGAATTGCATTATGGTTCGCGCTTGCCCCGCATTAATAAAATGCTAATGGGTTGGTTATTTGATCTGAGTTGGTCATTTGACCTTTTACGCACTAAACCTTCACGTGGGAGAAGTTATGGGTACTCAGCGCCGTTGTATCAGCTGAAGCTCTTCGGACATCAGCAATGGAGCGGCACACGCCGGATTGGGCTGGAAGGTACAGCTCCTGGACTGAGTATACTAGGTCTTCTTCCGGCCGCATACGCATCGTGCAGGAGTGCAAGGGCAAGTGGGCCCATGAACATGTGCGCTTAGGAGTTAGATTGGCGGGCTGGCCTCTTCGTTGAGCTTAGGTGGGGCAACGACGTTTTGGATCCCGAGGCCGGGCATTACCTCGGAAAGTGTGTCCGGCCGGAGGTGATCAAGCGTGTTGGAAATGCGGTGCACCCTTGCAGGGAAGAAATTATCTATTCAAATAGTCGTGTCCACGGTAACAGGACGACTTGGAGTTGTACCTTGACTTATACAACTATAATTGTGATTTACTTTAAATAAAATGTGGCTCCGGGATTCCTTCCTCGTAGGGAGTCGAGGAAGAATCTCTGGGCGTGGTTACTTAATAAAATTGCTACAATAATATGACTATATGTGAGTTATCTGTCTTCTCTCTTTTAATGTTGCAAGGTGCTAAAGATGCTAGTATTTAGTGAGACTAGGCCTCCCCCTATTCTCGCTTTCTGCAGTCAGTCCAGATATAACCCCACCCCTTGATAATGGTGCATACTTAGCATAGTTCTGATGTCAGTCTTGCGAGTACTTTGGATGAGTACTCACCGCTGCTTTGCTTTCTCTTTCCCCCTTGCTATGATTCTGCATTCAGACGATGGAGCATAGGAGGTGGAGTATGCCGGAGACGACTACTACACTACCGCAGGGGCCTACTACTACGTGGAGGCGGCCCCCGACCAGCAGTAGGATAGGAGGTTCCCAGGCAGGCGGCCTCACCTCTTTCGATCCATTGTTATGTTTGTTCTAGCTTTCTTAAGGCAAAACTTGTTTAACTTAGGTCTATACTCAGATATTATTTGTTTTCGTTGACTCGTGCTTGTCGAGCTTTGTATTCGAGACCTCGTGGCCCCTGGCTTGTAATATGAAGTTGTATGACTTTAATTTGTGTCTAGAGTTGTGTTGTATTGATTAGTGAGTCCCCGATCTTGGTCGTACGCATTGCGTGTATGTTTAGCGTACGGTCGAAGTTGGGGGCGTCACAAAAGAGCCCCTCTCAAGAGGAGATCCCCGAGGTAAAGTGCCTGTCCGGCAAGGTGAGCTTGGTAGTTCATAGCAAGCTAACTATCATCAAAGTGATGGAAGCAGTGATTACCCGATGTGTCCAACCTCTTCAACAACAGATGCATCCCCTGTTTTGTTACAACGGGGCTAGCGACACAACCCGTTTCATATGGAAAGGGCCGGCCAACCAAGAAGCACTGGCGGCTATACTGGCCGATCTCTTCAATGGAGAAAAAGAAAAGTCTGCCCACCTGAATGGGTAATTTTGATGGCTTCTCAACTTATAACCCCATCGAATGGGTAAGCTTTAGCATGTCCCCATAGCTCAGATGCTTATGTCCGATTTTACTAATCCAAACCTTCCATCCTTCTTCACAGAAATGGAGACGTTGGATCGAGACAGTCAACTGCCCCGCCCACCAACCAGAGAGTTATTTCCATGACGATGATCCCAGATTTCACGACAATCCAGAGATTTTGATTTTCTTGGAGGATGGGGTTTCTTACCAGGAGAGTGTCGACACACTCAAGGTGGCCCTTATGGCCGATCATCCCAGAACTCCTGCTTATTCTACCGCAAGTAAAGAGAAGGCCTCATCCCGAAAAGGGCGCAAGCCTACCGTCATTCTGAGCATACTAACTCCTACCCCCAAGGGTCGTGGGACTACGCGCCAAACACCAGCCTCGGCTGCATTGGTTGGGTCTGCATCAAACGTTGGTAGGGTACACAAGCAAGGAACACTAGTGGGAAACACATCAACCACACCCTCTACCAAAAGGTATTCAAATTAACTTTGTATTTTCGGTTATTGTCATCTTAAACACTCATAGTCTTTTTTCGCAATATTCAGGAGATGAGTACAGCCACCCTTATCTGAAGACGCCACCAAGGCGCTAGATAGCCGTCGCCAACCGAGGACTTCGACCCTCGCTGAAGCTGAAGCAAGAGTCCCTGTTGCGGACCAGCTCCCTGAATATTCTAAGGGAGTCTTGGCTACCAATTCCGAGTTGAAAGCGCTATGATTCAACGACGGCAAAAGGATTCATTGTGCCACCTAGCATTTTTCAATCAAGAGTTTAATTCTCTTAGTTTGGTAGACGCACACCTTGGAGCTGCCCAAGCGGGACTCGAGGGAGCTACCAGACTAATGTTGTCCAACATGCGGGTAAGTAGTCATTTTTGATAACTAAACATAAGTCCTAACCCAATAGCCCCCGAGCCATAATTTGTTCAGGACGGCCGAGTTAAGGGTCTAAGAACTGTTTCACCACTATGTAGGACCTAAAGCAGCTTAACGAGCAATTGTCCAAGTACCTTAAGTCGAGCCAGACAGATTAGCAAGCTATCAAGGACGAGCTGGAGGAGGTGAAAATATTCAACAGAGAGGCACACAGTGAGTACCAAAAAGGTATTCTTATGTGTCAATTTTTTTGAAACCCTCTCTCTAATGAAGGATTGTCCTGTAGTAGCTGAGTCCTTAGGTCAACTGCAAAAGGATTTGGATGCGCCCCGAGAAACTCAAAGGTATGCCGAGTCTCAGCTTGATGTTGGTTACCGTGTACTGGAAGGATGTCATGAAGAAAAGAACCAACTCAAAGAGGAAAACCAATGATAGGCTAAAGAAATTAAGAGTTAAAAACTCAATTGGCACAAACCCACGAAGAGAGCCAGAAATTAAAGGGTGGCATGTTCTTAAAGTGAAATTCTAACATAAAATTCCATAAATTATGCATGTTGTGTCAAGTGTAAATAATACGTCACATGGCGTGCTTAGGCCTCCTGACTAGGCATCTTGAGGAAGACATTAGCTCATTCAGAGGGGACCTATTGAAGGAACTGTCCATTGTGCATGAGCGAGCTCAGAAAGCTATGAGGAGCATGGTCAGGGTGCTCTGGCTAGCCGAGACTCCTCTACAATGGATGGACGAGCTGGCAGATCGTTTGATGGAGTTTATACCCCTAGGTAGGCCAAAGCAACGGGGTCTTCCCCCTTTCGCTTCAAAGAGAAACTACGCGGCCGGCTGGCCGTGGCTGGCTGGAGGACATCCAGCGCAACCCAGTGCCGGCTGGCGCCCCAGCCGGCTCGTCAAGGAGCCGGTTGGTCCCTCAGCCGGCTAGGCGCGGCCAGCTACCCACGGGCTGGCTCTTCCGTTGACATCAGGAAGGACATGCCCTGTCCCGTCCCTCTGCGTGCAGGTATGACGACGCGACATGACCAGCACGACGGGCGGCCCAGTGGCTACAGTGGCCGCTTACGCACTACCGTGCGTGGCTACAGTCCGCTCGTCCCGGGCGCTGACCATGGTGAGCGTGACCGGCCGGGGGAACAGTGCCGGCACGCCCTCGCCACTTGATTACCTGCCCCGGCGTGGCTACAGTACCGCTGGTCGTACCGGAGACTTCGGCCGGCTGGCGCTAGACGACGCCCCCTCGGGCGGCCCGTGCCGCGGCAGGTGGGCGAGGGCCCATCGCAGAGCCGGCTAGTGGGCCCCAACGGGAGATGGGACCGCTTGGCCGGTGGGCCTTGCCAGCGATAAGACGCCACAAGCGGCGGGACCCCCTGGCCAGTCGGAGAGGCTGCCAGTCGGGTCCCCCCACCTTTGAACTTATGACATATTGTAAGAGACGGGGGGTTGGCCTAGAAAACTCCCCAAGCCCCCCATGCAATGGGGATGGACGGATGGTCGCTCACACACACCGACGGAACTCTCATTCCCTTCTCTAGTGGCAGAGGAAGATGAGTCGGCTGCTCCTTCTTCCTTCTCTAGACACAGCTCTAGGAGCATCCTTGTGCACATACGCATCCATCCAACTAGACCAAGTAGGACTAGGTGTGTTACCTCCCACGGAGGGCCCTGAACCTGGGTACATCGTGTGTCACCACCGCTTGGGCCCAATCTCGCACCTGGAGCCCGTCGGCGTCCTCCAGCCCCAACCACTTACGATAAGCCACCCCACGGAATCTGTCGTGAGAAAACGATGACAATTGGCGCCTACCGTGGGGCCATACGCAGCGCCGGACGGATTCATGCTGCGGGCGGGACCCCTCGCCATTCCCCGCCGTCGTCGCTCGTCCCGGTGAAACCATGGGGAGCTCATAGGGCTTGCCCCGGCATGCCCTACGGGCAACTCCGTCGGCCTAACGACCAACATCGACGCGCTCACCGAGCGCTTCGGCAGGCTTATCCTCGCTGAGGCTCCGGCTGCTAACGAGTACCCCGCGGGGGCACTCGTCTGCGTTGGTCCACCCACAGCAGTGGGCGCACTCGCTACGGCTCAGCCCAGCGGGTCCCATGATCGCATGGGGGTGATGGCCATCACTTCCTCCATCACATCCGGACGGGCGCGGGTCGTGGCTACCGCTGCTGCCGCCCGCTTCGGCATGTCCGACCTGCTCGGTGTGGCCCTCCGGGGCTTGAGCACACCGATCGCCCCGACGGTGAACCCCAACACCATCGCGGCCGATCTCGAGGCGGCTCGCCGCATCCTGTTCGAGGATGCCACCGCCCTCGCTGCCACGCGGTGCCGCATGGAGACGGCACAGCGAGAGTACGCTTCCGCCTATGGACTCACCCCGGCTGGCACCGAGCCTAGCCGGCACGGGGGTGTGCGCGACTGCGGCCACGTGGTTGCCGAAATCCTCGGCGGCAAAATGCCCGTCTACGACACCCCCGCGGCTAACCTGTGGGCTCTCAAGGTGGCCTACAAGGAATTGGCCACATTGGAGGGCGAAGAATGTACTGCCCACGAGCGCCACATCAAGGAGCTCATCGATGCTGCTGATGTGTAGCAGCATCTGCTCGCAACGGGCGGCACCGCCACTAAAGGACCCCGGCCCAAGCGCGAGGGCACAGGAACTGCTGGCCGCCAGACGGCCCAGTACTCCTACTCTCGTCACGTTTCCGACCGCCGGGCCGAAGCGAACAACCCCCGGCCCTCTCAGACGCCGGGGGGTGAGCAGCCGGCTGTTAGCAGCCGGCGCACCAATGAGCCGCCTCAAAGCGGCCGCCATCAAGAAGCACAGGCATCCGACAGTCGGCGCAGCCAGGGGCACATGCCGCCTCCGCGGCACGAGTCACCACAGTCGGCGCCACCCACCATCCTCCCTGAACTCTCGGCTCGGCTCGGACCACGCTTCCCCCGCAGCGAGAATGACGTCCGTAACCGCATCGACAAACTCGCGCAATCCACCCTCCTCGAGGAGGAGGGCTCGATTGGTCCGGCCTTCTTCGGCCCCCCGGATTCGTGCCAAGCCGTTCCCAACCGGCTTCACGCTCCCTAGGGACACCTCGAAATACAACGGGGCCACCAAAGCTAAGGACTAGCTGATCGACTACACCACCGCGGTAGGCATCGCCAGGGGGAATAAGCGCGTAGCCATTTGCTACGCCCCCCTCATGCTGATCGGTTCGGCCCGCACCTGGCTCAACAGCCTGGCGGCCGGCAGCATCAACACCTGGACGGACTTCGAGGAGGCCTTCGTCCGCAACTTCACCGACACCTACAAGCGTCCTGGCCGTCCGTATGAACTCGCCATGTGCGTTCAGGGGCCGGACGAATCCCTCCGCGACTACCTCACACGATGGACTGAGCTCCGCAACTCATGCAAGGGGGTGCATGAGGTGGAAGCCGTGCAATACTTCATTGAGGGTTGTCAGGACGGCACCCCCCTCAAGCATAAGCTCCTGTGCTCCGAGCCGGCCACGCTTGCTGAGCTCATGACCAAGGCGGACAAATATGCCATGGCCGATTCGGCCATCCGGGTCAAGACGACCCCGCCCGCCAAGGCAACGACAACGCCGGCCACGACCCGGCCAGCTGCCGACAATCGGTAGCCGCAGAACAACGAGCGCAAGAATGACCAGCCGGATCCCCACTACGAGAGTCGGCAGGTCAATACAGTCGAGGATCAGGAGCCTGCTGCCCAGCCTTCCGGCCAGCGCCAGCGCACCGGCAAGGATGCCTGGCAGCCGAAGCTCACCTTCGAGCAAATGCTCGATCTCCCCTGCAAGAACCATTCAGGGGCCAAGCCCTCTACGCACATGCTCTGGCAGTGTAGCTTCTCACAGTGATTGGCCTGGGGGGACGGCGTTCCGGCTCCTCCCGTGCCGCCAGCCTGCGCGCCGGCCCGGGCCAAAGCGGCCGCCCAGGCACCGGCAACGGCTCCGAACGACGGTCGTCTGATCGACCAGTTCCCCAACCAGGACGGTTGCTACGTCGTCTTCACTAGTGAAGAGACGGGCAAACATGCTCAGCGCCTGCTCCGCCGTGAGGTGAACGCCACCATGCCGGCAACTCCCCAGTTCATGCACTGGTCGGAGAAGCCGGTCACTTGGAGCTAGGCCGATCACCCTGCCGTGATGCCGAATCCCGGCAGCTACGCCTTGGTCCTCGACCCCACTATCGCCACCAAGGAGCGATCCTGCCGCTTCTCACGGGTGCTGATAGATTGCGGCAACAGCATCAACATTCTCTACCACGACACGATGCATAAGCTGGGGTTGAAGATAGAAGACCTATAGGTGAGCCGGACAGTTTTCCATGGCATCGTGCCTGGGAAGTCCTGCTCCCCTGTCGACAAGATAACGCTCGACGTCCTCTTTGGCGGACCCGGCCGTTTCCACCGCGAGCGAGTGCTGTTCGAGGTCGTGGACCTCGCGAGCCCCTACCACACGTTGTTCGGCCGGCTGGCTCTTGTCAGCATCATGGCGGTCCCCCATTATGCTTACCTCAAGCTCAAGATGCCTGGCCAAAAGGGGATCATCACCATCAAGGGCGACTACAAGATGTCGCTCGAATGCGCTCGAGACGGCAGCCGGCTGGCCGAGGCCCTAGAGATCGCCGAGGAGAAATGGCAGCTCGACCGGCTCGTGGCCCTTGCTGCCAGCCAGTCGGCCGTGCCGACTCCACCCTTGCAATCCACCGGCAAGGCCTCCTTCCAACCATCCAACGACACCAAGCAAATCCCGCTTGACCCGGCCAACCCGGCTCAGTGCGTCACCATCGGCTCCCGCCTCAACGGAAAATAGGAAGGCGAGCTCATCGACTTCCTCTGTGAGAATCGGGACATCTTTGCATGGTCCCCCAAGGACATGTCAGGTGTTCCGAGCACGTTCTCCGAGCACAAACTCCACATCCGACCGGACGTCAAGCCGGTCAAGCAACCCTTGCCGCTTCTCCGAGGAGAAGCGGCGTACTATAGGCGAAGAGATAGCCCGGTTGCTCGCAGCCGGGGTCATCATGGAAGTATTCCACCCGGACTGGCTGGCCAACCTAGTCCTGGTACTGAAGAAGAACAAGACCTAGCACATGTGCATCGACTACACTAGCCTGAACAAGGCATGTCCCAAGGACCCATTCGCCCTGTCGCGGATCGATCAAGTCATCGACTCCATGGTCGGTTGTGACTTGCTGTCCTTCCTGGATGCCTACTCAGGCTACCACCAGATCAAGCTGGATCTAGAACACCGGCCCAAACCTCCTTCATCACGCCCTTTGGGGCCTACTGCTACATCACCATGTCCTTCGGCCTGAAAAATGTTGTCGCCACCATCCAACAATGCATGCAAAAGTGCCTCCTGCCTTAGATAGGCAGGAACATCCACGTCTACGTCGATGACATCATCGTCGAAACCAAGAAGCACTTCAGCCTCCTCGACGACCTTCGGGAGACCTTCGTGAACTTACGCGAGTACAAGATCAAGCTCAACCCGGAGAAGTGCGTCTTCGGCGTCCCTGCTGGACAACTCTTGGGTTTCTTCGTGTCCGCCCGTAGCATCGAAGCTAACCCCGAGAAGATCAGCGCGATCGAGCGCATGCCGAAACCGACCTGGCTTCGCGACGTCGAGAAGTTCACCGGCTGCCTTGCCTCGCTCAGCTGGTTCATCGACCGGCTAGGAGAGAAGGCCCTGCCCCTCTACGGGCTCCTTCGCAAGACAGCTCTGATCGAGCCGAGTCAAACCAAGAGGCCAGGCGCCTTCGACTGGCCTGACGAGGCGGACGAGGCCTTCTGCGACCTCAAGAAGGCTCTCACCCATGCGCCCATCCTGGCCGTGCCGGCTGAGAAGGAACCGCTGCTCGCCTACATCACGGCGACCACCCGCATCATCAGCGTCGTCCTGGTGGTCGAGTGGCCGGAGGAGGGCAAGTCCTTGCCGGTCCAACGGCCCGTCTACTACCTAAGCGAGGTCCTCTCCGTGTCCAAGCAGAACTACCCCCACTACCAGAAGATGTGCTATGGCATATACTTCGCCGCCAAGAGGGTCAAGCAATACTTGCAAGAGCATAACATTACCGTGGTGAGCATGGCCCCGCTTGGCGAGATCATGAGCGGCCGCGACTCCACCGGCCGGATCGCCAAATGGGTCATCGCCCTCGCCGATCATGAGATTCGGCATGAGCCAAGAACCGTCATCAAGTCACAGGCAGTGGCGGATTTCCTCGTCGACTAGGCGGAGACGGAGTTTATTTCGCCTCCCCGAGACTCCACGCATTGGCCCATGCACTTCGATGGCTCGAAAATGAGGACCGGCCTGGGTGTCGGCATAGTCCTCTCCTCCCCGAAAGGTGATCAGCTCAAATACGCCCTATAGATCCACTTCGCCGCCTCCAACAGCGTGGCTGAGTATGAGACCATCGTCCATGGCCTCCGACTCGCCAAGGAGATCGGCATCAGGCGCATCCTCTGCTTCAGTGACTCCGACCTCGTGGTGCAACAAGTCTCTAGTGAATGGGACACCAGGGACGCCAATATGGCCAGCTACCGCATCCTCGTACAACAGCTCACCGACTCCTTCGAGGGTTATGAGTTTCATCATGCCCCACGGGCGGACAAAGAGGCGGCGGATGCGCTGGCGAAGATCGGCTCTACCCGGTAGGCCATCCCAGCCGGCTTCTCCCTCGAACGGCTGCTCAAGCAGTCGATCAAGCCTTCCCCAGAATCGGAGTCAATCTTCGTGCCGACGGGTGTTGCCGGCCTATCGATGGCCCCGACCGCCTCTCCGGCAACTTCATCACCGGCTCTCGAATCGTCGGCCGCCCCGCCGGTTTCGATCGAGCCGGTGGCGCCCGAGGCGGCCAGCCCCGGCGGCATGGCCGTCATGATGATCATCGATCAGCCAGCCCTAGGGGCCGGCGAGCCAGACCTGGGGGCTGACCAACCAGCCCAGGAGGCTCCCGAGCCGGTCCCGGGGGATGGCGAGTCGGTCCTGGGGACTGATCAACCAGCCGGCCGCCATCTCGGCTCCCTCATGGGCTCAACCCATCCTAGTGTTTCTTCTACGGGGCGAGCTGCCTCCGGACGAGGCTCTGGCAAGGCAAATCCAGTGCCGGGCCACGGCCTACGACATCATCAACAACAAACTCATCCATCGCAGCACCACCGGCGTCTTCTAGGGATGCGTCGAGCCGGAAAAGGGTCTGGAGATCCTCCTCGACATTCATCAGGGCGAGTGCGGGCATCATGCCACCTCCCGGACCCTAGTGGCCAAGGCCTTCCGCCATGGGTTCTTCTGGTTGACGGCTCTCGAGGCGGCCAAGAAGTTGGTTAACGAGTGCGAGGGCTGCCAACGCTTCAGCACGCAAAGCTACCTACCGTCAACGGCCCTCCAAACCAGCCCCTTGTCATGGCCTTTTGCCGTTTGGGGGCTGGACATGGTGGGCCCATTCAAGACCGCTCGAGGCGGCATGACACACTTACTGGTGGTCGTCGACAAATTCACCAAGTGGATGGAGGCGTGACCAATCAAGAAGCTGGACGGCCCCACGGCCGTCCGGTTCATCGACGACATCATGGTACGCTACGGCATTCCCCACAGCAGCATCATTGACAACGGCACCAACTTTGCCAAGGGCGCACTCGCACGTTTCTGCTCCAAGCAAGGAATCCGGCTTGACCTGGCCTCCGTCGCTCATCCACAGTCAAACGGCCAGGTTGAGAGGGCGAATGGCCTCATCTTGTCCGGCATCAAGCCCCGGCTCGTGACGCCACTGGTAAGGTCGGCCGGCTGCTGGATGACGAGTTGTCGGCCATCCTTTGGAGTCTCAGGACCACCCCAAACCGGTCAACCGGCTACACTCCCTTCTTCCTTGTGTATGGGTTCGAGGCGATCATCCCCACCGACATCGAGTTCGATTCGGCTCGAGTCGCCCTATACACGGAGAGGGATGCTAAGGAAGCAAGAGAAGACGGTGTTGATCTACTCGAGGAAGCTCGCGAACTGGCCTTGAGCCGGATGGTGATGTACCAGCAGAAGCTTCGGCACTACCACAGCAAGCGGATCCGGCCACTCTCGTTCCGCGAGGGGTACCTGGTCCTTAGACGGATCCAGCAAACCACCGGACAACACAAGCAAGGCACTACACAACAACGCGTACTACCTGATAGATGCGCAGAAGCCGCAGAAGTGCAAAAGAGATGCTTCCGGTGAAGAGACGGAGCGCCCATGGAACGCAGCACTCTTGTGCCCGTTTTACTGCTAAGGAAAATCAATGTATGTATGTATCCCCGTCCTTTTGGGCTTATGAACGCAATGGGCACCCCAAGCCAGCTCTTGGGGCGCACCTCGTTTCGTTTCTTTCAAAAGTGTTCCTCACTCACCGGCTCCCAGACCCGGGGGCTAGCCGACTGGGCCTAGAAGCGCCTCTCTGAAAAAACAACTAAGTAATGTGAGCCGGCCAAACTTCCCCACCCTTACTAGCTACAGAACCGGCCCCTGGCTGTCCAGCTGACGGGGCCCCGGGGCAGCAAGGTTTGGCTCACACGAAAGGTCGAAACAAAGGGAGACCCCTTCGGCGCCCAGCCGGACCATCGCTACTTCTCTACCGCTCTACTTATCCCAAAAAACCCTCGAGATTCCTATGTAATGAACCGGCTCCCCTGAGGTGAACGCCCCGACCCAGCTACAGACTGGCTCCCGGCTATCGGGCTGGCGGAGCCAAAACCAAAGGGGAAAAGGAATAGAAATGGAAAGAGTCGAGGCGGGCGAAAAGGGATAAGGACAAGGCGGTATGAGTCACAAGTCAAACAGCATAAACATTAAGGCAAAAGTGGCCCACGGCTAGCATTCGGTTCATTACACGAACACCCCTAGTGGGTTGATTCAAGTTTTTACATGCAGGAAAGATAAAAAAGATGCCCGGGGGCTTAGGCCACCGGTGCGTCGCCAGCTGGCGTGCCCCCAGCCGGCGCATCGTGAGGCGGCTCGGTCCTCGCCTCGGAGGTGGTCGCAGTCTTCGGGTCGGCATCCTTGGCCTTCGAGGTGGGCTCCTCGGTCTCGACAGTCTCGCCGCTCGAGTCGGTGCTCTTGTCGGTGACTTTGTCATCTGCCGGGCCTTGTGGGATGCCAAAGGAGTCCTCGGGCAACGGCCCGCCATCCTCGCCAAGGGCCGGTAGGAATTCATCCACGTCAATGTATGACGCGAGCTTGTTGGCCCGCCGGACAAGGGCCGGCTCGCGGGCCTCTCGCTCTACGACCGGCACGTCCCGCATGGTGGCCAGCCGGCCCAGGTCCATGTCACGGTACCAAGACGTCACGAACCGGAGCGCCATCTGTGCCCCAGCTTGGGCAGCCGATGCCTTCCAGGCCTCGAGGCAGGGGACGGCGTGCTGCAGCCACTGAGCCACGCGGTGCGTCGGAGCTCCCCTGCGGCCCGGCCACAGTGCGGCAATGACCTCCTTGCCAGCGGTCTGGAGTCGCTCCATGCTCCGCTCGATATGGGTCATCCGCCCCTCGACGGCGATCCCAATCTTGTCCAGGTCCCACACGGCGTGCTCCTCGATGGAGCGACCACACTCCCGAAGGTATTCCCGGTGATCCTCAACGACGCGCAAAGCGTGGCAATGAGTTTCCCAGAAACGCCCTAGATGGAAGAAGAAGAGAAGGAAAGAAAAAGCAAGATGAAACACAAGAAACGGCAAAGGGGAGAGCAACCGGCTGGGGAAGGAGAGAGACGGGCACCTACCTTCGATCACGTCATCCACCCTAATGGCGAAGTGGAGCGCCGCCTCACACTCTGCCTTCCGGGCCACCTCCGAGGTGGCGAGGGAACCCTTGACCTCCTCGAGCGTCCTCTCGAGGTCGGTCACCTCGCCTTGAAAGGCGCCGGTCATCAAGGCGGCGTCAGCTGCCTCCTTGACGGCTGCCTCCCGGGCCGCCACCTCCTTTGCTGCCTCAGCATTGAGCCGGTCCCGGGCTGCCCCCCCATCGACTAGCAGCGCGGCCAGCCGGTCCGTCTCTTGTGCGGCCGCCTGGACGTCCCGCGTTAGCCGGTCTTGTTCGGCGACAAGCCCGGTCTTCTCCCCCCGAAGGGTGGCCAGCTCGCCTGCAAGACACAACCAACGTCAGCAGACAACCGGGGGCTATATGCCTCCCCTACAAAGTGCAACCTACCTTGCACGTGTGCAAGCTCCTCCTCCAGGCAGTAGAAGCCGAATTTGCCGCGGTCATGGATGGTGACCGCTTCCGCGAAGAGCTTCTGCCACAGAGAGGTTCCCTCCTGTCGCGAAGAAGGGGGACAAAGGTCACGTCATGCTCAAAGGAGATCCGGCCTGGCTGTCCGTCAGCCAGTCAGCCGGCCCGCATCTCGGGGGCTACACCTAGTGGGTGCGCTCGCGCGCCCCCACTGAAAACTCTAAGGCAAATGTGCCGGCTTACCTCTGCATGCTGAAGGGTGGCGTCCGCCGCCTCCGAAAACCGGGCCAACTCCTGCCGGCACCGGTCCAGGACACTTCCCAAGTACACGAAGGACGGTACCGGGCCGCCTGCCTGGGGGCCGGCAGGGCTGCCGTGCTCGCCAGCGCTTCCCAGTTCCGG
Source organism: Hordeum marinum (assembly GCA_022496015.1). Lineage (NCBI taxonomy): Eukaryota > Viridiplantae > Streptophyta > Magnoliopsida > Poales > Poaceae > Hordeum > Hordeum marinum. The sequence continues at coordinate 484,793,044 of CM039673.1, forward strand.
ACGACCTCCTGCATTGACCGCATGGTCCTCCGGGCCCGGCCGCCGCTGCCGCCCGGGCTTGCCGCGGATCCAGCCGCCGGGGGCGTGTTGATGATGGCAAGGGGCCGGGAGTCGCCTCCTACCGGCCCCCTGCTCGGCGCCGTCACCGCCTCCTCTCCCGGCCGCTCCGGCGCGTCGGTCGCACCGGAAGGCACCTCCACCTCCATGGCTGCCACCTCCGGTGGCACCTCCGACGCCACCTCCAGGGCCACCGGAACCTCCGGCACCTCGACCCGGGCCGGCTCGGCCGCAGGCGGGGCCACCTCAGGCCAGGTCACCTCGGGAGCCGGCTCTGTCGATGCCTCCCTCGCCTGGACCGTCTCTTGCACGGGCAGAGGCGTTGGCAGGTCCATAGCCGCCCCTTACGGCTCGCTCGATGGAGGCCTCAACATGCGGGCGGACCTCATTGTGGAGTCCTAAGCCCACGGAGGCTCGGCCGACCCCCTTTGCCGTCGGCCGCTCGAGGTCCTGGAGTGCACGGCCCCTCCTCGCGTCCCGGACCTAGAGGCTCGCAGCTCCACGAGCCTCCTCTTCTCCTCCCACTGGGTGGCCATGTACTCGCGGGCCAGCCGGCTGGCGGCGACCGTCTGCTCCCCCACCTGCTCCTCCTCATGGAGCTCGATGGGGTCGCTGCAACGCCTAAGGACCGGTCATTAACCGGCTCGCGAGGCAAAAGCAAAAAACTTACATACAAACAAAGAACTTATGCGATGACGAGGGGCAAGGCCTTCTTGGTATGTGGCGGCGGCTTCCACGCGGCCATCTTGACCTGCTTGGGACTGGGCGGCGGGGCCGCCGGCCCCTCCTCAGCCAGCCTCTTTCCTCAGCCGGTCGATTTGCCTACCGGGCCTCCAGTCGGCCGCTCCTCGCTCCTCCGGTCCTAGCGCGCTCCGAGAGGAGGCCCATCTAAGATCATCAAATCGTCATCATCGTTGTCATCATCTGTCCAGTCCCTGGTGGAGGGGGCAAGAGGGAACTCACTTGCTCCACTAGGTTCCTCAGCTGCGCCAGACCCTCCAGCCCCGCTAGGAGCGCTGCCTCGCAGATCCGCCGGCTCGTCGGCTCCTGCCGAGGAGTCCACTCATTCTTCTGGGGGGCTCCCGTCTGGAAGTCTTCAAAGTCGGAGTCCACCCACTCCGCCTCGAAGATCTACGGGTGTGGGCCGTCCGGTGTGTTCTGTCGCACCAGCAGCTGCGGTCAGCACTTCAACGTAAGTTCTCCAGTCGGCTGTCGGCTAGGGAATACCAAACAAGAAAGAACCGCCTCGATGAAAAAACTCACCAGGGGAGGCCAGTTGATGCGGTCGTACAGCTCCATGCCGAAGGACCACGAGGCGGGCTTCAGCTTGAACGTCGTGAGGGTGTTCACCTGCTTCGCCACCTGAGTTGGCGTCAGCTCGATGGTGGACTGCCGGCAGAGGTCGTGCCGGCCGTCAATCTTGTAGATCCGATGTGGTCGCATCTGGAGGGGCGACACCCGACACAAGACGAAGGCCACCACCGGGTCTACACCGACCAGCCCCTCGCCGCTCCTCAGTTGTGTGAGCCGGGCAAGCTCGTCCAAGGCCACGCCGTGCAGGGTAGGTCCCAGCCAGTTCTGCTGAGAAGACTGCCGGTTCTCAAACGGCATCAGTCGGATGTATTCCGTCCTTGGGTCGACGTTCTTCACGTAGAAGAACGTCCGGTGCCACCCCTTGATGGAATCGATAAGGGAAAGAGGAGGAAAGCGAGCAACGCCGCGGTAGCACACCACCATGCCCCCGTAGGCGTCGCTTTTCAAAGGTTTGAGATAGAAGAGGGCGTTGAAAAGATCAATGAAAGGAAGGATACCGAGGTACCCCTCGCACAGTGTTACGAAGGCGAAGAGGTACAAAATCGAATTTGGACCGAGGTTGTGCGGTTGGAGGTCAGAGGTGTCAAGTAGAAGACAGAAAAAGAGACTCACCAGGAGCCCGAAGCCCTGGGAGAAGTGACAGAGGAACACGACGTGTTCCCCTGGCTCTGGCGCCAGTGCTATCTCGTCGCCCGGTGCACGTGCGGCCACCCGCTCCACCGACGGCAATATGCGCGTGCGGCGCAGCTCGGTGATGTCTGCCTCAACCACGCAGGAACCAGCCCAACTACCTCCACGTCCATCGACCATTGCGGCGGCGGTGCAGTGTGCGAGCGCGGGCGCGGGTGCGGGCTCGGGTGCGACGGCGTGCGAGGGAAGGAAAGAGACGACGAAGAAGGGCAGCGAGGAGGCAAGTGGTGCGCGGGTACCTCCGCCTCCTACCCTTCCTCCCCTTTTATAGGGGAGGCCACGACTGGGGGACGTGGGATCGATTGTGCCCACTCCCCCCGGAAACTCTGTGCGCGTGGGTGGCCCCGGGCCGTAATGGCCGCTCTAGGGCGCAAAGGATCCGGCCCTGCGCCCCGAGGCCTACTAGGCTACGCCTGGGTCCTAGCGGGCAAGGCCTAGGCGACGTCCCATCTCCCCGCGTGCGCGGGACCCACCGCATCATTACATGCCGCATGGCGTGCCACATGCCGGCGTGGGTCCCGAGGCGGCGCGCCGGAACCCGTGGCGTCGGGTCCAACGGCCGACCTGGCTGCCCGTTCGCCTTCGAGCCGGAGGCGGCTGGTGCTGAGGGGAAGCCGCCGGCTCCCCACCGTCCGCTAGATGCAGGCCCCCGCCGACTTCGGGGACTACTGACGGGGTTTATACCCCTAGGTAGGCCAAAGCAACGGGGTCTTCCCCCTTTCGTTTTGAAGAAAAACTACGCGGCCGGCTGGCCGTGGCCGGCTGGAGGACGTCTAGCGCAAGCCACTGCCGGCTGGCGCCCCGGCCGGCTAGTCAAGGAGCCGGTTGGGCCCTCGGCCGGCTGGGCACAGCCGGCTACCCACGGGCCGGCTCTTCCATTGACATCGGGACGGACATGCCCCATCCCGTCCCTCTGCGCGCAGGTACGACGACGCGACCAGACCAACACGATGAGCTGCCCTGTGGCTACAGTGGCCGCTTACGCACTACCACACGTGGCTACAGTCTGCTCGTCCCGGCCGCTGACCTTGGTGAATGCGAACGGGCGGGGGAACAATGTCGGCACGCCCTCGCCACTCGATTAGCACTAGTGACTACGTACCGCCAGCCGTACTAGAGACTTCGGCCGACTGACGCTAGCTGACGCCCCCGGGCGGCCCGTGCCGCGGTAGGTGGGCGAGGGCCAATCGCAGAGCTGGCTGGTGGGCCCCAACGGGAGATGGGACCGCTCGGCCGGCGGGCCCTGCCAGCGACGAGACGCCATGAGCGGCGGGACCCCCTGGCCAGTCGGAGAGGCAGCCAGCCGGGTCCCCCCACCTTTGTACTTATGACATATTGTAAGAGCCGCGGGGCTGGCCAATAAAACCCCCCGAGCCCCCCATGCAACGGGGACGGACGGATGGTCGCTCACACACACCCCCGGAAGTTTCTCCCTTCTCTAGTGGTAGAGGAAGACGAGCCGGTTGCTCCTTCTTCCTCCTCTAGACACAGCTCCAGGAGCATCCTTGTACACATACCCATCCATCAAACTAGACCGATCAGGACTAGGGGTGTTACCTCCCATGGAGGGCCCTAAACCTGGGTACATCGTGTGTCACCACCGCTTGTGTCCAATCTCGCACCCGGAGCTCGTCGGTGTCCTCCGGCCCCAACCACTTACGATAAGCCAGCCCATGGCATCTATCATGAGAAAACAACGACATCGTTTTAAAGGAGTTCGAAATCGTTTTGAGCTATGGAAGACTTCATCTTGTTGAGAGTGTGCTCTAGAGGCGCGAGCCATGGTGAAGACCTGCTTTACCAAACTGAACCTAGATCACCTGGCTCGGGTTGGGCCGGTAGATCCGGATGGACAAGAGATACCTCTTCACTTGGTTTGTGACCAAGTGATGCCCACCGCTCGTATTTCTCAGGAGGACTGTGCCCCGGATGCCATAATAGATCATCTCAACCAATCAATGTAGTTCTTGATTCTATGTAGCTATGTACTTTACACCAAATCGATTCTATTGATGTTGTAAACACTATCTTAACCAGCCATCGGCTTCTGCCTCCCCCGCCAATGGCTTGGGAGTGTTCCTTATTGTGCATCCTGTGGTAACAGGAAATCATTTCGGGGAACTAGGCAAGCCAGCCATGTGGTGCGAATAGACAAAAACGTGCACATGTAGGTATGTTATATTATTGTTTAACGTAAGAAACATCTTCCAAAGAAAACAGTTCCTCTATGGGTGCCTTTCTTCAGGGTTCTATGTTAATCGCAGATGTCATAGCCATGTACTCGTAGCGTCCAGATAAATGCTATGTTTGGAGGAAAATCCGGATTTATGGTGAAAACCACCAATAATGTCTCCTTCCTTCGTAAACGACCAATTTTTTTCTTAGGAGAGCTAACTTTTGGCTTCACCCGTCTGAGGTACATATCCGGGTAACCCGGTAATAACAATCGCAAAGCTTCTCCCTTTGCCCCCTAGCTGAACATTCGGAAATGTAGAGGGTAAGAATAGGAGCGAGGCAACCCGGTTTTGCAGAAACTTAAGTCCAATTGATGCATATAGAGGCGTAAAATGATATTGGAAGTACGCACACAAGGCAGATATAAAATTGTTTGTCTTGTTTAGGGATCCCTCAAGTCTTACAGCGTAGGACATTTTATTTGAATGTATGTGGATGAAGAACTTAACATAGTTCGGTTGAGCCGAAGATAGCCTGGCAAATTCTAAACAATCCTTTATAAGTAAACAAGGAAATGTAGAAAGGAACAAATACAAGTGTTTATTGGAGAAGGTAACGACACCGGTCAAGCCATAGAAGCGCCGAAGGCGAGCTGCATTCCATGGGTTTGGTTCGAGGCGATTGTCCTACGGGTTGCGGAGGCGATAAGCTCCTCCTGTCAATAATTCATAAATTATGAAAGGTCCCTCCCAATTGTGGTTGAGTTTATGCTTTTTGCTTCTCTGTGAGTCGTAGTATAAGTTGCACGTTATATGCCTCCGCTCGAACCTCCCTGCTTGGGTATCGTCGAGCTTGCTGCTGATAGAAGGCAGATTGAGTCCAAGCAATATCACACTCTCCCTCCAGGGCGTCTAGGTCATCCTGTTGATCTAGTTCGGCCTCCTTTTACTCATACATGTTCACACTAGCAGCGTCATGGATGATGTCACATGGGAGGACCGCTTCTGCCCCGTATAGCATGAAAAACAGTGTATACCCCATTGATCTATTCGGGGTGGTGCACAAACCTCATAGTATGGAGTCAAGCTCCTCCACCCAATGGCAGTCAGATCTTGAAGAGACCAGACCAAGTGAGGTTTGATACCACTCATGATGAGGTCGTTGGCCCGTTCGACTTGTCCATTGGTCTATGGATGATACACTGAGGCATAGTCGAGCTTGATGCCCAAGTTATCGCACCAGTCCTTTACCTCCTGGGCGGTGAAGTTGGATCCGTTGCCAGTTATTATGTTGTGTGGGACACCATAACAGTGTACCACGCCGGATATAAAGTCGATGACCAGTCCGGATTTAGTTGAACTTCCTGGTTTTGCTTTGATCTATTTGGTGAACATGTCGCCCATAACAAGAAGGTATTTCTTTTTCTTGGTCTCCCCTTTAAGTAGTACGACCATATCCAAACCACAGACTACAGAAGGCCAGGTGATCAGAATTGTCCGAAGAGCCGTTGGGTGCATGTGGCTTTGATTTGCAAAGAGCTGGCATCCCACACAACGTTGGACGAGTGTATGGGCCAGGAGAACCTGGCTTGAAAGGCCTTGCTTACCAGGGCCCGCGCCGCTGCATGGTGACCGCCCATGCCTGTGTGCACCTCGGCCAAAATCTGCCTCCCTTCTTCCTATGAGATGCACCGTTGTAGGACCCTAGTAGCAGTTTTCTTATATAATTCACCCTCATGGACCTTGTAGGTTTTTTATTGACGGACTATGTGTCTTGCCTCCGTCTGATCATCGGGGGGGGGGGTCTTTGCACAAAAGGTAAGCAAGGAAGGGCTCGGTCCATGGTGCGATTACTGCCATGACCTCGTGAGTCGAAGGTGTTTCTTCAATTGCGGAACCGCCGATGATTTGCCCGTCTAGTTCGACAATGGGGGGAACAACCTGTTTTGCACCATTAGTTCCTGCGTTCGTGTTCTCGTCTTGCCATACCACAAATGGCTTGAAGAGCCTTTGTAGGAATGTGTTCTTGGGGACGGGATCGTGCTTGGCGCCTAGGAGCGCGAGGACGTCGGCATCTTGATTGATGTCTCTGGATACGTGGTGGAATTCTAGCCCCTCGAATCGTGTCGATATCTTAAAGACGACGTTTTTGTACGCTGCCAATTTTGGATTTTTGGCATCGAATTCTCCATGGATTTGCGAGATGGAGAGATTGGAGTCCCCCAATACTTCAAGCCGTTGTATACCCATTGATGCTGCCATGCATAGTCCATGCAATAGTGCCTCGTATTTGGCCGCATTGTTTGAGTCAGGTACATGATCTGTAGTACGTATCGGACGTTGTCCCCGGTGGGCAATGTGAGGATAACTCCAGCCCCCAATACGGCGAGAGTTTTGGACCCACTGAAGTACATTGTCCAATGCGCATATGTACTATACTCTCTGGGGAGCTCGACCTCCGTCCATTCGGCGACAAAGTCAGCCAACACCTTTGATTTGATAGCTCGTCGTAGGTTGTAAGTGATTTCTAACGGAAGGAGTTCGATGGCCCATTTAGCTATACATCCGGTGGCCTCCCTATTGTTGATTATGTCATTTAGGGGTACCTCAGATGTTACTATGACCGCACACACATGAAAATAGTGCCTGCGCTTGAGTGATGCCATAAACATTGTATAGGTTATCTTCTAGTCGTGTGGGTATCTACATTTGCATGGAGTGATCACCTCGGATACGTAGTAGACTGGCTTTTGTATCCGGAATTTGTGACCATCGGCTTCTAGCTCTACAATGAGGACCGAGCTGACCACTTCATTTGTGGCTGGGATGTACAATAACATCGGTTACCCAGCGCAAGGTGTTGCTAATGTGGGGTTGCTGGCTAGCAGCATTTTGATTTCCTCTTGTGCGGATGCTACTTCGTCGGTCCACTCAAAGTTTTTGGTCCATTTGAGCAGCCTATAGAGTGGTAGAGCTTGTTCGTCGAGGCGGGAAATAAAGCGGCTCAAAGTTGTGACATAGCCCACCAGCCTTTGGACGTGCGTTAGATCCGCCATGACCGCGAGTTAGGATAAGTCTCGAATCTGAACGGGATTAGCCTCTATTGCTCTTTGCGAGACAATAAATCCGAGAAGTTACCAGCGGGAACTCCGTATGTCGTACTCCCGTAGACTAGCAAAGGTTTGTCTAAGGTCGTCTACTAGCTGGTTGACGTGTTTGGTCTTGATGACCAAGCCGTCCACGTACGCCTTGACTGTTTTTCCAATTTGCTTCACGAAACATGTCTGAATCATGAGCTGGTATGTGGCGTCTGCATTTTTTTAACCCGAAGGGCACTCTGTTAAAGCATGCAGAATGGCCCATAGGGGGTGATGAAGACGGTTACATCTTGATCGGACTCCTTCATTTTAATGTGATGGTATCTAGAGAACGCATCGAGGAAGCATAGTGAGTCATGTCCGGCAGTTGCGTCGATGATCTGGTTTATACGGGTTAAGGGAAAAGGATCCTTGGGGCAAGCTTTATTGAGGTCTTTGAAGTCGACACACAGCCGTCAAGATTTGTCCTTCTTCGGCAAAATGACCAGATTTGCCAGCCACTTGGGATGCTTGATTTCTCTAATGAATCTGGCTTTGAGTAATTTGGCAAGTTCCTCACCCATAGCTTGGCGCTTTGGTTCGGAAAATCAGCGTAAAGCTTCTTTGATGGGCTTGAAACCTGTGATTATGTTCAGGCCATGTTCCGCCAGGCTTCGTGGGATTCCCGACATATTTGAGGGGTGCCAGGACAATATGTCCCAATTTTTGCGTAGGAATGTGTGTAATGCTTCGTCAATCACAGGGTCCAGCTGGGCTCCGATGGATACTGTTTTATTGGGGCCCGTTGGACGAACCTGAAATTTGGTGATCTCGTTTGCAGGTTTAAAAGATGTTGATGTCGGCCTTTTTTTGAGGAACACATCATCCTTGCCCACTATAGAGCAGAGCGTAGTGAGTTCTTTTGTAGCGAGAATCTCAGCTAGTACCTCGGGGGCTAGTCATGCTAATTTTCCAGCTCGGAGGGCTCTATTGGGGTCACTTATAATTGTGATCACACCATTGGGCCCTGGCATTTTGAGCTTCGGATACCCGTAATGTGGTATGGCCTGAAAACTTGTGATGGGGTCGCGTCCTAATAGAGCATGATAGCCACTGTGAAAGGGAACGATATGGAAAAGAACTTCTTCAGATCTATACTTCTCGGGTGTGTCAAATACTACATCGAATGTTACCCGTCCGGTACAACATGCTTCTTTCCCGAGGATGATTCCTCGAAAGGTTGTATTGCTTCGTTCGATGTGAGATCTATAGAACTGTATTTTTTCCAGGTTATCCTCGTAAATGAGGTTTAGACCGCTGCCACCATCCGTTAGCACCTTGTTCAACCTAAAACCATCGACTATGGGGTTTAGGGCCAGGGCGGCAGGTGTTCGGTCCGCGCGAGATATTGGTTGGTAAGCCTTGCCAAAAGTAATTGGCGTGTCCGTCCATGACTTCGCTGCTGCCACATGGTGAATTTGGTGGAGTTCCCGAAGATCTCTTTTTCTTTGGTTTTTTTAGGAAAATGTTTCGTAGATCGTGTGGATCTTTGCATTGTATTCAGGTGGCGCTGCTGAAAAAATGTCTCAGGGTGAGGCATTGAGTATGCTTTCTCCGCTCTTCGCGACTTGCCTGGTTACCTGGCATGCTCGAAGGCAGTGGGTCGGGCTCGGGTTTAGTAAGACCGAGTGTATGGGGAATGGCTTGTCATGTAGTCCATCAAGGACCATTGTGGATATTGTTAGTGTTTTATTCCTTTTCTCGGCAGGCTCAAGAGTGACCAGCGATCGCGGGAGTATGTGCCTTCTCTAGATTCCTCTTTGTTGTTCGGCATGCACTAATCCTGTGTACATTTATTGTACTTGCCAAGTGCTTTCCATGGCACAATATTTGCGCACCAAGTTTGATAGCTCAGTGAAAGTTTGAATTCGGCGACGCACGAGCGTGGTGAGGATTCCTTCATCATGACAGAGTTGCCAGAAAGCGTCTATCATCTCCTATTCACTACCGCCATCCGCCCTGTCTTTGTTGGGGAGGAATCTAGCCCAAAAATGATGGATTTATTCTCCAGGCCGTTGTTTAAGTTCCTGTGGGCCCAATGAGCTGAACTCTTTCACAATTCTCGAAGAATGCTCGAGTTGGGTGGTGGGTGGGATAAAATTTCGTACCACCATCGGATATGAGTCTGAGATCTTGTAGACCGTGTCCCGTGCTCTTGTAGGGTTTGGTGCGGCAGGTTTGGGGTCCGCAGTTTCGACGGGGCCGTGCTGCGCAGATTCAAGGTTGTGTGCCGGATTGGCGACCGGCCCAGAATTATTCTCAAGATGAGTTCCGGATTCCGGACTATCAGAGGGGCATGGATGATCGGCAACCAGGACATCAACCGACCTTAACGTCAAGAGTTGAGGGGGAAACCCTCAACCGGGCACTCGGCGGTGGCGACCAAATACGTGATGGGTGGGACGCGAATTTCCCTGTCATCGGGTCTAAGCCCAATTCGTTCGTAGACCATGGGGTCCATATTGTTTGAGCGTTCGGAGTCGTTCCGCGACACTATTGCCCTGGGGTCGTTCGAGGATCCTCCCGGACTATGTTCGGTCGGGGCGAATCTGGGCTTATCGACCAGGTTGGGCTTTAGGGCCGAACCAGGGATTGAGGCCGCCCCAGTAGCGGGATCCGTGGCTCCCTAAGTTAAAGCATCGGGGCTCGTGAGCTCTTTGAAGGGAGCTAGGAACTTGGTAAACACAAGATCTCCCTGGGCTTTGGCGGTGAACTCTAAGTTCCCGAACCTGACCTCGTGATCGAGGGCAAAAATTTTGACCTCACCAAGGTGGCCGGCCGGATCGGCTTGTAAAATGATGCATCCGAACACAAAGATTTGTCCAGGGACAAAGACGTCCCTGCTGTAGATCTCTTCACTGATGATTAGGTGGGCCATTGATCCTTGAGTGGCTCACAACAAAACTCTCAATTAAAGCACCATTGTCGGTATCAAAACCGGTAGATCTCGGCTAGGGATCTCGAACTATGGACCTTGGAAACATGGGTAACAGGGGATGAAGGACATGATGTTTACCCAGGTTCGGGACCTCTTGGGGAGGTAAAACCCTCTGTCTTGCTTAATTGTATTGATGTGAATGAGAATTACAGAGTTGATCTACCTCGAGATCATATGAGCTAAAACCCTGGATGAGTCCACCTCCCTCTATTAATTAAACCATTTGGTTTATATAGACACCATGAGCACCTAGGGTTACACATGGCCAGCTGCCAAATGAGGATAGATGCGACAATCATGTCTTCCAAGACTTGCAGGACACATCAAGTCTCCGGAGCTTTCATTCCTGAACAAGGGGTAGCCACATAATACGGCCTTCCACATAGCGTCCCAATAAGTCGGCTCATAAGAGATGATCCGACTTCCCGAGGACCCCTTAGTCCTAGACTCCCTCAACGAGCGCCAGGAGGAGTTGCCCATGGATTGGGAGGTGGTCAAGAAGCACCTGTCCATCAAGGAATCAGTGGTGGGTTACCAAGGAGATCTCTCGCGGCACCACTACTATGAGTACTACAATGATGAGGGTGACACAGAGGACAAGGGTGACGCCGAGGACGAGGATGTCACCATGTACGAGTTCGGCCTAGGGGTGCGGAGTCCAGCACCGACGGAATGTCACCCGGACAAGTCGTCAACATCTCATCGAACATTGGTGAGGCATTGGGCGGCGGTGTATTGGTGTCCTTGTTAAAATTATGCCTATTACTAATAGCCTTTGTTTAGGGAGTCGGTCTTTTGTTAGACCTATGTCTAGGTCAAGCAGCTCTGTTTATTTAGTGAACTTGCTCGATTTAGTATTTGCGAGCTATGTGTTGGCTAATATGTATACCCAAGTTAGCACTTGATGTTACATTATGCAATGGCGTGGATGGTCACTATAACCAGGGAATACGAGGGAAGGGGCGGATTTTTGTATATTCTAATTCACTACACACTGTCAAACCACGAAAACCATGTCTGATGAATCTTTGCACACCAAGTTTCCATGCACGTAGAAATGTCTACCTCTCCCCTCCCTCCTCCCCTACCAAGTGCCACATTTCCCCTCTTTCCCCCTCCTCCCACCGCCACATCTCTCTGTATCTCATCCGGTCATCGTAGACTCCATGTACTCCTCGAATGACCTCTCAAGCGGTATTTCCTCTAACGATGAAACTCCCGCCAGCCAGGTATTCCTCTCTGCTTGATACGTCTCCAACATATCTACTTTTCCTCACTCTTTTGCCCTTGTTTTGGACTTTAATTTGCATGATTTGAATGGAACTAACCCGGACCAGCGTTCTTTTCAGTAGAACTACCATGGTGTTGTTTCTGTGCAGAAATAAAAGTTCTCGGATTCAAACGAAACTTTTTAGAGATTTATTTTGGAAAATATAAAAAATACCGGAGCCAGAAACCACCAGAGAGGGGGCCTAGGCTGGGCACAAGACACCAGGGCGCGCCAAGCACCCCTGGTCGCGCCCTGGTGGGTTGTGCTCACCTCAGGGCCCAACTTGCCCTACCTCAGCCACTATAATTCCTAAATTTGGAGAGAAAAATCACAGAGAAAGAATTATCGTGTTTCACAAGACGGAGCCGCCGCCACCTCCTGTTCTTCGCTGGGAGGCCAGATCTGGAGCCCATTTGGGGCTCTGGAGAGGGGAATCTTCGGTCTTTGTCATCACCAACCTTTATCCATCGCAAATTCCATGATGCTCCCCACCGGGAGTGAGTAATTCCTTCGTAGGCTTGCTGGTCGGTGAGGAGTTGGATGAGATTCATCATGTAATCGAGATAGTTTTGTTAGGGCTTGATCCCTTTTATCCATTATGTTTTGAGATTGATGTTGCTATGACTTTGCCATGCTTAATGCTTGTCACTAGGGCCCAAGTGCCTTGATTTCAGATCTGAGCCATTTATGTTATCATCATTATATCTATGTTCTTGATCCGATCTTGCCTAGTCATATGCACCAATTACGTGTTATGATCCTTTAACCCCATAGTGACAATATTTGGGAAACTTTGCGGTGATGACCGTAGTTTGAGGAGTTCATGTATTCACCATGTGTTAATGCTTTGTTACGGTTCTCTATTAAAAGGAGGTCTTAATATCCCTTAGTTTCCTTATGGACCCTGCTGCTATGGGAGGGTAGGACAAAAGATGTCATGCAAGTTCTTTTCCATAAGCATGTATGACTATTTATGGAATACATTTCTACATTACATTGATGAACTGGAGCTAGTTTTGTATCGCCCTAGGTTATGACTGTTACCTCATGAATATCATCCAATGAGTTACTGATCCAGTGCATACGACCTTTATACGCATTGTTCTTGCTAAATTACTACTGCGACTTCTGTTGTTCCAACTGTTACAAAACGATTGCAACTACTATTATTGTGCTACCGATCACTTTGCTGCAGATATTTGTCTCCTGGTGTGGTTGAATTGACAACTCAACTGCTAATACTCTCTAGTATTCTTTGTCTCCCCTTGTGTCGAATCTATAAATTTGGATTGAATACTCTAGCCTCGAAAACTGTTGGGATCCCCTATACTTGTGGGTTATCAAGACCTTTTTCTGGCGCCGTTGCCAGGGAGCATTGCAATATTTGCTGAGTCACTTGTGATTTATATCAATCTATCACTATGAAGAATCTGAAGGAAACTAAGACCAAGATTTTTCCCTCTATTATGAGGGGAGGTAAGGAACTGCCATCTAGCTCTACACTTGATTCACCGTCTGTTATTAGTAAGTTCGCAACACCACCACATGCTAGTAATCCTGATATGTCGCAAGTTGATGATACTACCTATGCTATGAATTATGCTATGGATGATGCTAGTACCATGCTTGATGACAATGTGCCGCTAGGAGAATTTCTTGATGACCAAATTGCTAGAGCTAAAGAGAATGAAACTGATAATGATGATGACTATGAAACACCTATTAGTCCAAGTGCTCCTAAGTTTGAAATGCCTAAGATACCTAAAGGTTATGTTATGGACGAAGAGATAAGTAGAGAAATTCTTTCTTGCAAGGATAGATATGATCTTAAGAAATTACTATGCAAGTATAAGGGAAAGACTTTGAATGCTAGAATGAAATGTGATCCTTGCTACTTCAGCTATCCTTGTTACTGATAAGGATTATGAATTCTCCGTCGACCCAGAGTTAATTACTTTGGTTTAATCTGATCCTTTCCATGGCTACAAAACTGAAACTATAGTTGCACACCTTACTAAGTTGAATGATATAGCCACCCTCTTTGCTCATGATGAGAAGATTATCTACTATTATATCCTTAAGTTATTTTCGTTCTCATTAAAGGGTGATGCTAAGACATGGTACAATACTCTTGCTCCTGGTTGTGTGCATAGTCCCCAGGATATGATCTACTAGTTCTCTGAAAAATATTTTCCTACTCAAAAGAAACAAACTATCGTACAAGAAACATGTAAGTTTGTGCAAATTGAAGAAGAGAGTCTCCCACAAGCTTGGGGGAGGCTTCTCCAATTGCTTAATGCTTTGCCTGATCATCCTCTCAAGAAAAATGAAATACTTGATATCTTTTATAATGGACTAATTGATGCTTCTAGGGATTTCCTAAATAGTTGTGTTGGTTGTGTTTTCAGGGAACGAACTGTTGAACAACCTTAGGAATTATTGAATAACATATTGAAGAACTATGATGATTGGACTCTTCCTGAACCACCGCCTAAACCCACTCCGAAGAAAAGAGGTATCTTATTTCTCAGTCCTGAAGATATGCAAGAGGCAAAGAAATCTATGAAGGAAAAAGGTATGAAACCTGAGGATGTTCAGAATTTGCCACCTATTGAAGAAATACATGGTCTTGACACACCACCACCTCCACAAGTGGTAGAGTTAAATTTTGTATTAAAGTTCATTGAAAGTGACATTCCTCACAATAAACATCCTAGTCAGTGCCTATATGAGTTTGACAACTATATTATGAAGCAAGATCATTTCAATGCCCATGTTTTGAAACAATTGAAATACAATTGTGATATGATAGCTCGCTTGAGTGACTTTCTATTTAGAATCATTAATGATGTTAGAGGTGTAGGAAATCATGCCTCTATGGTTCAAACTCAGTTAGAACAAGTTGCTAAGTCTCAAAAAGAATTGCTAGATGAAATGAATAATAATATGCATGATTTTGCTGCTGGAGTAATAACTAGAGGAGGTAGGATGACCCAAGAACCACTCTATCTTGAGGGCCATCCTCAAAGAATTGAACAAAATTCTCAAAAAATTAATAGTGATGCACCTAGTCCTTCTAAGAAAAAAAAGAAAACAAAAATGATAGGACTTTGCGTACCTCTAGTGAACCCGAGACACAAAAACCTCCTGATAGTAATGATGTCTCTATTTCTGATGCTGAAATTCAGTCTGGTAATGAACATTCACCTAGTGATAATGAAAATGATAATGATGATGTTCATGATGATGCTCAACCTAGTAATGATGTAGCACCAGATAATGATGTTGAAATAGAGCCTGCTCCTGATCTTGATAACCCACAACCTAAAAATAAACGCTATGATAAAAAAGACTTTGTGGCTAGGAAACATGGTAAAGAAATAGAGCCATGGGTTCATAAACCTATGACATTCCCACCTAAGCCATTCAAGAAAAAGGATGATGAAGAATTTGAGCGCTTTGCTGAAATGATTAGGCCAGTCTTTTTGCGTACTCGCATAACTGATATTTTGAAGATGGCCCCTTATGCTAAGTATATGAAAGACATCATCACTAGTAAAAGAAAGATACCGGAAGCTAAAATCTCCGCCATGCTTGCTAATTATTCCTTTAAGGCTAGACTACCTAAAAAACTTGGAGATCCGGGAATACTAACTATACCTTGCTCCATTAAGAGAAACTATGTCAAAACTGCTTTGTGTGATTTGGGAGCCGGGTTAGTGTTATGCCTTTCTCCTAACATAAAAGACTTGATTTAAATAAACTCACACCTACTAAGATATCATTGCAAATGGCTAATAAATATACGGCCATACCTATTGGTATTTGTGAGGACGTGCCTGTTGTTGTTGCAAATGTTACTATCGTAACGGACTTTGTTATTCTTGAGATGTCCGAGGATGACAACATGACGATTATCCTTGGTAGACCCTTTTTGAATACTGCAGGGGATGTTATTGATTGCAATAAAAGCAAAGTCACTTTTCATATCAATGATAATGAGCACATGGTGCACTTTCCGAAGAAGCAATTCCAAGTGAATGGTGTAAATGTTATTGAAGAATCTCCGACCATCATTGGAAGTTTTCAATTACCTATACCTACTTCCAAAAAGAAATATGATAAACTTATTGTTGGGGATATGCACATCCCCATTGCGGTAACTTAGTGTTTTACGAAAGTTTTTCGGTTTCATGCCAATCGGAAGTGGTTATTAATAAGACTTGATCAACCTTATTAATGGATCATTTTTGAGAGGTGTGAAGTTGTGGAATCTAGTAAGCACCATTCTCTGTTTCCACCTTTGATTTTCTGTTTTAGTTAGTAGAATAAAATTCCATGTTTATCCTGGTTTGTGTTTTCTCCGTGCAATAGAAAATGACCCAAAAATAAAAATTCTCAGGATGCCCTAAAAATTTAACATGCTTTTTTCCGAATATTTAAGAATATTTGCTGCAAATAATACTTGAGGGGGGTGCTCCTCGGGCCCACAAGACACCAGGGCACGCCAGCACCCCAAGGCGCACTCTGGTTGGTTGTGGTCCCCACGTAGGATCCCACACTTATCTCTTTAGCCCACATCACTACCTACCTCCAGCAAAAAAATCACCACACCCGCCATTTTTGTGTTCTTGCTCTCAAACCCACAGATTTCGATCTCTTTGCTCGAATCTCCATTTCTGAAACTATTTTGGAGGGATTGCTTCTTGGTATGTGACTCCTCCATTTCTCCAATTAGCTTTTGTTTTAGTGGGTTATTTTTAGAGTAATTATCCACTCTTAGTGATGATGTAGATGGGATTGCATGTTGAATTCTTAGAGTTCTAAGTAGTTTGAATGCTCAATATGGCCTATATGCATGCTTGAGAGTAGCTGCTAACAATCCTACAAAATTTTGTTGACAAATATTTTGTGGACGAAATTTTTTCAGAAATTTTATAGGAATAAAATGCAAATCTTTAGGAAGTTTTCCACAAAGAAAAATGCCAAGGGACTCATTGGGGAATCATCGGATAGTGACCTTCATATTCCAAGAAAGGTGGAGGTGCGATCGTGTGAATGGCCGCATGATGCCTTCATGGAGGAGGCCGAGTTCCATCAAGATTTTGCTCAGTTAGTCACAAATGTCGAATTAACCGAGTTCCTCGCAGCTAAGTGTGACCAATATCATCCTTACAAATTCCTTTGTGAAAGCTTTAATTATGTAGGGAGGAACAATCCTCCTGGAGTGGAGTTTAATCTTTATGCTAAAACTCACAGAATGTCGCTAATCGACTTCTGTAATATATGATTGATTCCTTCTTATGGGGATTTGAGGGAACCTAGGCCATCTAAATTTGAGGATTTTCTCCTTGCGTTAACCGTGGGTGAGGATAGAGGTGTGTCGAGCGCTACTGCTACTAGCATATAGTTTCCCTGAGTGCATTAATTCGCTTTGGTCATCACTAAGTGTTTAACTACTAGGGAAAAGGTCGGCGCACTCAGTGCTCCTGACCTTGCTATTTTACGTCGTGCAATTTATGATGATCACACCTTTAGTATGGGAGCTATTACTGCTTGACGCTTACATCTCATCAAAACCAAGGGAAAGATACATGGTGGTATTTATGCTACTCGTTTGGCAAACCACTTTAGAATCCCATTTCGCTCCGATGATTATCTTTTACCCCGAGTTTACTTTGATCACAAGACATTGCAAACTCACCAATTCCTTGATGTAACTGAGTCTCCCCGTGATTTTTATTATAACTTAGTATGTAGTCAGGAGACACGTGATGTTATTCCATTGCATGCACCTTCTTTGTTTGATCCCATTGCTAGGAATGGATACATGATTATGCCAGATGACATTGTAGCTTATCGTAACAACCTAGCAACTGCTAAGGAGGAGCCGTAGGGGTGGGATGCTCAGGTACCGCCTCCGCCTCACTATGACTTGGGACCTGATGGCTACTACGGATGGTGATTAACAAGTTAGGCCAAAAGCCTAAACTTGGGGGAGTACGTATTTCCACCGGCATTACATTCATGTTAACATATTTCATTCCAGTTGTCGGTGCTCACACTTTTTCATTTTATTATCCATGCTTGATTCATTTTCTTGATTTCTTCTTGCGTGTTTGAAAAACATTGAGAAAACCAAAAATATTTCCTACTTCTTTTTAGCCTTTCTTTCTAGCTTAGTTTAATTGTAGCGTCAAAAGAAAACCCAAAAAGATTTATCGCTTCTTCTTTTACTTGTTGGGAGCTTTCCCGTGTAAATAGTTTTTCTCGTTTTTGTTTTATTTAAATTGCTTGTTTCATGAAAAATCAAAAACTTCAAAAATATTTTAGTGTGCTTCTCTAAAATTCTTTTCTTTTTACTTGAGCCATAGCAAGGAGAAGACCACGATGAAATTGTTGAGTGGTTCTCATCTGCATTATTGTCTATCTAACAAGGAGCACATGTTACCTTATCTTCTCCTCTTGAATAAAATATGTGTGCAGATTCCAGCTTAGTTCATAACACTCTTGCACTATTATTATCTTATTACCGTTCGGTCGTGCAGGTGAAAGGCAATAATGACGACATTTGATGAATTGACTGTGGCAGAGAAAAGCGGGTATGAACTCAGCTTGTTTTTGTTTTTGTAAATATGTTTAACCTAGTATCCCTTGATTCATCTCATTATGATCAAACATGTTTGCAATGACCATTAGAGATTATAGTTGTCCATGCCATGCTTAAGTAGCTAGGAGTGGATAATGATTTATCTTGGGTGTAAACATGCACTAAAATAGTTGTGATGCGGTATGATGATATGGTATCCTCCTCTGGATGTTTCAAGTGGCTTGACTTGGCGCATGTTCATGCACGTAGTTGAATCAAAACTAACATCGCCTTCATGATATTTATGTTCATGGCGTCCATATCCTACTCAAGCTAGTATTCAATGTTGATTATATGTAATGCATGTTCATGACCATCTTTGCTCTCTAGATGGCCACTTCTCAATCTAATTGCTAGCTTTCGCCTATACTAAGAGGGAATACTGCTTGTGCATCAAACCACTTAAACCAAGTTATGCCATATGAGTCCACCATATCTACCTATATGAGGTATTACCCTGTCGTTCCAAAGTAAATTTGCATGTGCCACCTCTAAAAATTCAAATGAACATGTTTTTTGTGTGCCTGGACCGATCATGAAGTGACAGGGGGCGGTCAGTATCTTCCATGCTAAGTGGGTTATTCTCACGATGAGTGTTTATTCACTTGTCCTTACACGAGAGGGTGGTAATAGGGATTCCCAGTCCCGAAATCAAAACTCAAAAATAATTAAACAAAAACTCCCCCAGGAATGTTGTTGGTTTGCACGGTACCCGTGGATACGACTCGCCGTGGTGTGTGATTGTTGGTGGAGGGGGGTAAACCTTTACTTTTACCGCTTGGGAACTGCCGCTAATTTGTTTAGCATGGAAGATGTTGATAACTCTTGGTCGTGATGTTGACAGGAAGGGTGTACCTCTTAAAATTATATATATCGTTGTTTTAAACTCTGAGATCTACACCGCTGCAAATCCATGCCTCCCTCTGCGAAGGGACTATCTATTTACTTTTATGTTGATTCATTACCTTCTCAAATAAGCGCCAGACCTGAGAGCACTATTTTCATCCTCATGCATTGTATATAGTTGATGTTGGGTGCAGCATGACTGGATCTTTTCTACCATGAATTACGAAGTTTAGTCGTTGCTTGAACTTTGGAGGTGCTCTGCATTTATGTTTTGCCATCTCAGAAAGGGCTAGCGAGATACCACAATTGTCATGTTGTATCATGATTGTTTTGACAAAGTGTTGGCGCTTGAGATATATTATTATTATTATTGCCCGCGAGTTGCTTATGTTATTGTTATGAATGGATATAATTCCTAAGAGTTATTGTTGACATGGTTAGTCATAATCTTTGCTGAAAACCTGGGTGCTACTTAAGCATATATATGTAAACAAGAACAAAAGAGTTCATAAAAGTTTTTCTTTATCACTTTCAGTTTGTCAACTGAATTGCTTGAGGACAACCAAAGGTTTAAGCTTGGGGAGTTGATACATCTCCAACGTATCTACTTTTCCTCACTCTTTTGCCCTTCTTTTGGAGTCTAATTTGCCTGATTGAATGGAACTAAGCCGGACTGGCGTTGTCTTCGGCAGAACTACCATGGTGTTGTTTTTGTGTGCAAAAATAAAAGTTCTCAGATTGGAATGAAACATTTTGGAGATTTATTTTGGAAAATATAAAAAATACCGGAGCCAAAAACCACCGGAGAGGGGGCCAAGGCTGGGCACAAGACACCAGGGCGCGCCAGGGCACACCTGGTCGTGCCCAGGCTCACCTCGGGGCCCCACTTGACCTACCTCCGCCACTAAAAATTCCTAAATTTGGAGAAAAAATCAGAGAGAAAGAATTACCGCGTTTCACGAGACGGAGTCGCTGCCACCTCATGTTCTTCATCAGGAGGTCAGAACTGGAGCCCGTTTAGGGCTCCAGAGAGGGGAATCTTCGGTCTTCATCATCACCAACCTTTCTCCGTCGCCAATTCCATGATGCTCCCCACTGAGAGTGAGTAATTCCTACGTACGCTTGCTGGTCGGTGAGGAGTTGGATGAGATTCATCATGCAATCGAGTTAGTTTTGTTAGGGCTTGATCCCTAGTATCCATTATGTTCTGAGATTGATGTTGCTATGACTTTGCCATGCTTAATGCTTGTCACTAGGGCCTAAGTGCCATGATTTCAGATCTGAACCGTTTATGTTATCATTGTTATATCTATGTTCTTGATCCGATCTTGCCAAGTCATATGCACCTATTACGTGTTATGATCCGTCAACCCCATAGTGACAATATTTGGGATACTTCGCGATGATGACCGTAGTTTGAGGAGTTCATGTATTCATCATGTGTTAATGCTTTGTTCCAATTCTCTATTAAAAGGAGGCCTTAATATCCCTTAGTTTCCTTATGGGCCCTGCTACCACGGTAGGGTAGGACAAAAGATGGCATGCAGGTTCTTTTCCATAAGCACGTATGACTATTTACGGAATACATGCCTACATTACATTGATGAAATGGAGCTAGTTCTATATCACCCTAGGTTATGAATGTTACATGTTGAATATCATCCAACGAGTTACCGAACCAGTGCCTACGACCTTTACACGCATGGTTCTTGTTAAGTTACTACTGCTACTGCTGTTGTTCCAACTGTTACAAAATTATTGCTACTACTATTATTGTGCAACTGATCACTTTGTTGCAGATATTTATCTCCAGGTGTGGCTGAATTGACAACTCAACTGCTAATACTCTCAAGTATTCTTTGTCTCCCCTTGTGTCGAATCCATAAATTTGGGTTGAATACTCTACCCTCGAAAACTGTTGTGACCCCGTATACTTGTGGGTGATCACTCCTCTCTCTCTCTCTAGATCACCTAGGCTTAGGGTTATGGTTTGGAATTGGGGATTTTAAAGTAGCTGCTGATTCAGGCATTTCTTCCTCATGTAGCTCCCTAGGGCAATCAGTTCCAAGGAATGTAGCGGGGTAGCTGAAGACCTTCCTTCTTGTGGTCAACATCAGTCTTCATCGGTGAAACTGGGTAATTTTGAATCCGGGGACAGTGGGAGGAAGTTTATGGGACATGCAAAGAAGGTTAGATCAACTCTCGTTGTTAGAAATCATTTTTTATATTAGATGTGGTTCAGACACTTTCCGTGTGCTATTTGATTCTGGATGTGATTAAGACATTGTCACAGTTCTACAGATGTGAGTGCTATTTTAATTGATATCATTAGTACTATGTTATAAATTTTGTGCATGTACATACCTGTCACTTTTAATTTGATCTGATTCAAACACTGTCGATGTGCATCCTCTACTACAAAGACCGTTGTATTTATATTTAGTTTCCTCATAAAATTGGTAATTTGTTATTACACATGAGAGAACTAGAGGAGGGATGAGAACCAGAGCATCTACTACAAAGACTCTTCGACCAGAACCATGGCATGCCTAATGAAGAAATTGACATGCCATTATCTAAGAATAAAGCAGACGCACTTGAACAACACAAGTACAAGCATGGACAACCATTTTGTTATTGAATACTTTGAGGAGTGCAGTTCCAGTTATCGCAAGTTACATAAATATTGCATGGAGAAAATGTTAGAAGGTGATAATGTTCTGGAAGTCCACTATGCCAGTAAGCAATTTTTTCACCTGTCGGGTACCATCTGTATGGAATTCGAGGACTTTTATTTCTTCTTCAACTTCGTTAAGCCTATTGGCACTTTTGTTAAATGCTTGATGTTGTAAGTACTTCACAAACTCTGATCAAACTTCTCTATAGAAGGTTGTTAACGCAGTAAAGCTAAATGTATTGTATTCCTCTTTAGGATCGATCACTTAGAGATCATTAAGGGAGCATGCGTATTTCATATATCCTAATTTAGCAAACATCATTTTATTACATGACAATGGTACACGTAAGGATTCCATTGAACATGTCACCAAGATCTTGCATATGTTACATGTACGAGAATTCTTCATGTGGCCATATCATGAACAATAAGTTAAATATACAACCGCGCATACATTGACCGGCTTTCAGTTTTCGACATAGTTCGTAAGTTCATGGTTTTCTTAAACTACAGCCGTCATTGGATCTTAGTGGTCATTGTACCAAAGCACAATACATTTTCTTACCTGGATTCTCTCATAGAGTTAAAAAATCTCCAGGATCTAATGCAACTTCAGGAATGCATGGATATGTATTGAAATCTTTGATGGTCATATTTTGTATTCATATCTTGTTTAAAAATTGAGTATGTGAAAATTCATCTTTATATGCAGTGTATTGTCAAGGTACATAACTTTAGAAGGGACATGGTTCGCCCACCAACTAACTTTGCAGCACGAGATCGTTTCTTTGGTAATACCCCAGAATTTGTTATTTCCACAAATGCTAGTCAGATGTTCAATATTCTAAGTAAAGCTCTTTCTATTTATCTTCAAAGAAAAAAGAGAAACAACATACACCGGTTAGGTTGTTCCTAACAGGGAAAATACATGACTAATTATGTACAAAATAAATCAATGTCGTCAACAACAAGAAGGGACCAACCTTTGGGGATACTACATTTGCAGATACATGATGTCCCTATGCATATCTTCTGAATGTTGTGTCTATACTGCAAAAATAGTACTAGTAAGTCTGTTTCGTAATTACTATCTTTTACTCCACATGTATGACACATTCTGATCTAAAAATATTAAAGTTGATCTTTGGACCGACGACCTTTAAACCGCTCCGTGCACATGAATTGCTGGTCATTAGGAAATTTATCAGCAACTTCTTGGTGAAATACTATATCAAGCCCAGTCAAGACCATGAAAACTTTAGCCTTCCTTTTCCTTGAACAATAAGTATGCATTCAGTTAGTCTTATCAGCTAAACATATACACATGGATGCATTGTTTTTCATTTGATCATGTCATCATATTTTGTACACTATGATTATGTACTGCATATGTCTGAAATTTAGCTAGCATTTGTTCAATTGCATACTGTGACAAATTTGATGAATGTTCTTTATGTGGACTATTCGTTGAATTGCATATTGTGGCAAATGCTTTTCGTTCGGTGATTTAAATGCGATGTTTTACCATAATCTGACCATTTAAGAGCACATGGTTCAAGCAACTAAATGTGTGTGATCCAGAACGGAAAGCACACATAACTCATAGCGCACCCGCATGTGATCTACATGAAAAGCACACGATATATAAATTGAAATGTTGGTAATACATAATAAATCGTAGACGATTTGCAACACTAGTACGTGTGCGTAGGAGCTCCTCACTCGTTTGTGATAGCATATTATCTCACACATGAGTCTAGATAAAACCGTGCCCGATCCAAAGTGCAATCCCACGCATAAATTATTCAAGAAACGTTTTCGCTGATATCATGCATGGAAGACGCTTTTCATAGAAAACTTGTGTGCGATGATGCACACATCACACACAGTTTCTTTGATGGCATGTGTGACTTAGTTAATATTACGCAAACGGTTAAAGGTCAAACACCATTTTTTTTCAAGAACAATTAGACGTGTTTCGGTCGTGATATACATGTGCGATTGGTCGCCAAATCCCACACGTGTTGTCAAAGTATAGTGTGTGCGATATGTTACTGCATCACATTTGATTTTATTTGGTAGAGCGTCTGCACCATCGGTCACCATCGCAGACGGTTTCTGTATTGTGTGTGATGGACTTCCCTATTGCCCACACAGGCAAGTTGACAGTTTAAAATTATGTCGCGAAAAGGGGTTAAAAACTATTTATTATAGAAGCGTCGCTACACCAATAATGACTAGTACACCATAGCGACCTACCTCTAGTAAGGCATGACTGGAAATGAGGACAAGGAAAAGATATATGCCCTGCTTTGCCGAGTAAGTTTTGCATAATACTTTATGCTTTCACACACACATATTATATATATTCACTCGTTGCCGTCGGTTGATCTATATTACATTTCAATTCTCCATGTAGCGACGAACATTGGATATTAATCTTGATGTTGTCGTGCCATGGCCGAGCTTATTTCTTCTATTGGAAGCAACACCCTAACAAAGACTGGACTAGACTGAAGTCAGTTCTGAATAGTGCTCTCTCCATTTGTTATCACATCCATATAATGTATAAGCTCTAGTTCTACACAAGCTACTTTCAGAGTTCTACAGCTCTCCAGATACAAAGCAGGAACACGATGATTGAATAGCAGCATCAATGAAAGAATTTTAATCGATTAATTGATCTACACGAATGTATTGACGATTTCACACACACACACACACACACACACACACACACACACACACACACACACACACACACACATATATATATATATATAAATATAAAATAATAGGTGAGTTTTAACTAATATGAACATTCATACATCACTTTATTAAGGCAAAATAATGTGTTGGTATGCATTGCCAATGCCCTGTAACTATTTGTACTCCCTCTATCACAAAATAACTGTCATATATTTGGTAGAAAGTTGAACTAGCTTTTGTACCGAATCTGCAACAGTAATCACACACGATTTCTTTACAACAACTGTCTGCAATGATGGACTCCATCACATATGTCATTGGACAAAACGTGTGCAAACTATTACAAACTTTTAAAATTTGGGAACTGTGTGCAAAAAGTATCATACATGTTTGATGTTATTGAAAGTATGTGCATTTTTATATACTGGTCACTTCATTCAAACTTAGATAATTTTGATGTGTACCTCAGATTTTTTTGTAAAGAATGCAATAGACCTTTTTAAATAAAATGCAGGGTCATTATACGTCATATAACGAAAAAGCTCTGAATTTTCAAACACATGGACCATGATTAAATTAGTCGACATGACGAGTGCAACAAACCTTATTGCAATCATTAGATTGGCAGATTATATGTTGAAATACCAAATTTTCATTCTCAAAAATTTCAACACAAAAATAACAAACCTTATTGAATTCAATAAAAACACATTATATGTTTAAATAACGAATTTTAAGTACCAAAAATTACAGAAATTAAAATAAAAAAACATTCTAAGAATTTTCAAATCAAGGACCTCAATGTTAATTTAATCGACCAAAAAAATTCATACTCAAAATTTTGAAAACAAGGACCTTGAGGTTTATTTAATGGACATGACGAATCACTACAAACATAGATATCTAAATATTTGTAGTGACCCATCCCATCGTCGAAATGGAACTGAAGATATAACAACTTCTCACTCAGTCACCCATCCTTAGACTGCTCTAGCCACAACTCATTTAACCTATGTGTTCCATTCGAATCAGCTAGTGGAGGGGAAGCCACACCTTGTTAATAAGAGTCGCATCCATGCGTTAAAAAACAGTGTGCAATCTTTACATACTGGACCATGTCCATTCAAACTTAGATAATTTCTACATAAAACCAAATAGTTTTCATACAAACCTAAGCATATTCATTACATTTTTGACATGTTTCATCTAAACTACATAGAGCGGACTAGCAGGCTATTCTAATTAACCTAGCAATATAATCTAAATGATGCAATTATGGTGGGGCTTGGGAGGGAGGGTGACAACGTCAATGGTGCAATTATGGTATTGTTTTCTTCATTTTGAAATGATGCAAAAGCTTTGACTTTTCATAAATTAATAATAGCATGGTTGCCTAGTTAATTGCAGAAAATCGGGTGAAAACTGATACAAACATGGCCTAGACCGACTGGAGTCCATAACCACGTGATAACCCACAAGTGTAGGGGGGCGTTTGTAGCCTTTTCGACAAATAAGGGAGTCCAACCCAACAAGGATATATAGGTAGAATTAATATTATCTCAAGTTTTACCGACCACCAATACAACTCTACGCATACTAACACTTACTTTACCTAAAACAAGAATAAAACTAGTTTGTAGGTGTAATAGGATAAGTTTGCAAGAATAAAACTAGAAGTAGTTTGCAAGATAATATAAGTTAGTTAGTTTCAATAGGGTGATTTTTGTAACACAAGATAAAGATTTGTCTCTAGGTAAATGATAACTAGATCAGTAATCATTATTACAATTTCATATCAGGAGAGGAATAAGCAAACACACCTTCCGTACTTGGATCACATGAACTTATGATTGGAAATCAAGCAAGCATCCGCAACAACTAGAGATCATTAAGGTAAACCCAACAATAGCATTAAGTGTACAGTCCTCTTTAACCCCATACGTAACAAGTCTCTTACTCAGGTTTAAGATCATATCACTCCAGCAACACACTATTAGAGAATTATGAACATATTACAACACCTTACATTAGTAATCCCCCATGTGTACTCAAACATACAACTCAAACCAATCAGGATCATCAATCATCCCATAGGACAATGTACTCAAACATCATAGGATGGCAATAGATCATTGGATAATAATATGCGGCAAAAAGCACCATATTTAAGTGGAGATTACAACGGGAAAATAAGGGTTACATCGCTGCATAGAGGACGAGAGAGTTGGTGCGTGATGTCTACTACAAAACGTTGTATGTAGTAGAACCACCTCAAAGTTACCCTTTCCGATCAATCTATATTCGACATGCATCAAACAATTTCAGATTCATATCATATTCAATCTAACACAAATAACCTTAAAGCATACCCCCAAGATTTCTATCGCAGAAGGTAGGACAAGATCGCGTATCAACCCCTATGCATAGATTACCCCATTGTCACCACGGGAATCCGCAAGTTGAGTACCAAGACAAACATCAAGTGATCTCAAATCGAATATTCAATCCGACATAACAAAATCTCAAAGGGAAATATACAATTCATCACAACAAGATAGCAAGGGACAAACACCATATGATCCAACTATATTAACAAAGCCCGTGATACATCAAGATCATGACATCTCAAGAACACAAGAGAGAGAGAGATCAAACACATAGCTAGTGGTACATACCCTCATCCCTGATGGTGAACTACTCCATCCTCGTAATGTTCTCCACCGGGATGATGAAGATGGCCACTGAATGATGATTTGCCTCTCCGGCAGGGTACTGGAAAGGCTCCAGATGGGGTTTTCATCGATACAGAGAGTTGTGATGGTGGAGCGGAGAGTCTAGGTTAACTTTCAGAGGTTTTGTATATATAGAATTTTCTCAGCGTTGGAATCACGTCAACCGGAGCCATGTGGGCCTCACAAGCCATCAGGGCGCGTCCAGGGGGTGGGCGCGCCCTGTTGGCTTGTGGCCCATAGGTGGATCCCCTCCAGTGATTCTTTGCTCCGGTATTTATTATTTTCTCCACAAAAAATCATAACAAAGTTTCGGGCGATTCCGAGAACTTTTATTTTCTGCACAAAAACAACACCACGATAAGTCTACTGAAAACATTGCCAGTAAGGGTTAGTTCTAAATAAATCATATAAAGTGCATCAAAACCATATAAAAGTATTGTAAACATAGGCAAATATGTCATGAATACTTCATAAATTATTGATACGTTTGAAGCGTGTATTAGTGTGGACGACGGCGAAGTTGTTGATGTAGATCACTGTCACGATGATTCCCCCGGTGGTGCTCTAGTGCCACCGGAAGAGAGGGGGAGATGCCCCCCTCCTTCTTCTTCTTCTTCCTCGGCATTCCCCCTAGATGGTAGAAGGATTCCCCTCTGGTACTTGGCCGCAATGCCCCCCGAGGGGCGGGAGCCGCTCTAGATTGGATCTCTCTCTGTTTTTTCCTCCTCCATGCCCTACTTTTATAACCTTTCATAGTATCTTCTATAGCTCTAGATCCGTAACTCCAACTAGGATGAAATTTTAACACAATTTTTATCAGATATTAGCTTCCTTGCGCCCGAATGAGAGCCCCAACCGACTTACAAGGTGGACACAAGTGCAGGCTGCGCGCCCAAGGGTAGGGGGTGCGCCACTTGATCTTGTGGGGCTTGTGAGCCATCCCTTCTATTGATTCTCGTGCCAAAAAATCCCATATATTCCATAAAAAATACTGTAAATTTTTATCGCATGTGGACTTCGTTTGATATGTATTTTATGTGAAATAGAAAAGGCATGCATAAACAGGAACTAGCAGTGGACACTAGACTAATATGTTAGTCCGAAAAACATATAAATTGTTGCCAAAAGTATGTGCAAATAGTAAAATAATGGCATGAAACATTCAAAAATTATAGATAAGATGGAGGCATATCACCATCACCCTTGCCTACGGTAACACTTGGCTGCAAATGAATTGGAACATGCCTTCGTCCACGCGTTTGGCACGCTTGCGGAACTTCTTTGGCGCGATATGGACCTCCGCCCCGGCTATTTCATCTTGAGGAACGATGCCAATATCGAAGGTTATGCTCATACCCACCTCAAACCCGTAAGCCTTGCATAATCCTCTCAAATTTGCACAAGTAAAATATGTGTGACCTACTTGATTGTATATCATAGCCTTGAAAATAAAACCATTTTTCTTCTTAAGGTAAGTTGTCCTCCCATCCACCTTATCATGTCATCAAAATAGTGCTTGTCTAGGGCATAATGTCTTGCATAGTAGGGGATGTACTAGTCGAATTAAAAATCATGTTAAAGAAAACATCTTAAGCCATGCTTAATTAAGAAGGAAATAAATGCATAATTACCGTATAATTTGTGTAGCCCTCTTTAAGAGTGACCCTCTTTAAGAGTGAGGGAGAAGCGCCTATCATTTTCGAAGGGAGGTTTGCCGCACATGCCCCCTCATCGGTACAAATATAACACTCAGGGATCCTATCCCCGTCATACATTTGTTGTGTTCATCGACGGAAAAAAATTGTCATCACGGCGAGGTATGATCACAGATTACCAACATTTCTAGAACCAGGTAGCTAGTACGACGATATATATAAGCAAGTTTATCAAGTCTATAAAATAAGGTTCTACGGTTTCAATGTCATATATATAGTACGCCGTTATAGTACGCCATAGCAAGTTTCATAGTTTCAACAGTACTACATGAATTGTTCAAACATCTCAAGCACGGAGTCGTATAACTAGGTACGACGAAGAGCTCAACTCCTAATCGAAGTCCACGTCAGAGCCTAAGTCATCATCCTCGTCGGAAAACTCAATACATTGCAATTTCTAAAGCAAAATAAAATTGAGTTAGTAAAACAACTGCACAAAAATTTCCTCTGGCGTCAACTAATTCAAAAGCCAAGAGCTTTTCACATGGGAACTTATGGAGGCATCGCGCCGAGACTTCTGGTGATCCAAAGCACCAGCTGAATCGATCCAATACAGTGAATCGGGAAATCCTCAAATCAGTCAAAATAAGATGCGCCTTGCTCCTCATCGAATCATTAGAGTTGGGGTCGGAGTTAGAGGACTTCTCTCCGTCATTCCAGGACGGCATAGTCATGACGTGGAGTCTCAGCATTGACGTCGATGCATGGACACAACTACGGCAGCAGATCTACTATCCGGACGAGAGCGACGACACACACTATGAGCCATGACATAAGGGGGATCAGGCGCTAAATGTGTCGTGACAAATAAATCCTATGTGACTGTCAAACGGCACGTTGTGATTGATGAAAACCTTTTTATCCCACTATGTGCAGTTTGTATACCCCGAAGTTACATTTTGGGAGTTTATGAACTGCATACCTATGAGCTCAACTACAAAAGCACAACCCACAGTCGACAGTTGGTAGACGCTGGGCCTGCGGGCTTGTGTTCTTCCTATACCTACGTCTGCACTGGTCCTTCCCGGTTCCCTACTCACTGCAACATGCCTGATCTACTACATGCTTTGTTCTTCAGGAAACACCGGGCCGTGTGTGGAAAAGAACAAGTATTTTATTGTCTTTCTCCTGCTTCCCTCCCATTAATACTTTTCTCCCCGACACCACATGAATAGGAAGAAACAAACATTTGGTAGGAGAAAAATACGAAAGACGTACGTACATAACGGAGCATAACGCGCAGTCGGTTGGTAGACGCTGGGCCTACGGGCTTCTATTGTTTACCTATATGTCTTCACTGGGCCTCCCCGGTTTCCTCCCCTTCACTGTGAGAGGCCTGATCTACCATTTGGTCTTTAGGGAACACACGGGCCGTGTATGGAAAGGAGAGCTAGTACAATATTGTCTCTCTGCTTCAGCTTCCCTCCCATTAATATTTTTGTCTCCCCGATCATTTCCACCCGCACCACACCGAATAGGAAAAGAACAAACATTTGGCATCAGCGATTAAATCACGATCGCTGGCAAAAAGAAGTAGCAGCACTCCAGCAGTAGGAGAAGGAACATCGTCACGTAGAGATGTTGCCAGAAAACCAAAAATGACGCCTGCGGTGTGGGCTCTCGTCGCAGGCCCAGCATGCACCCTCTCCCTTAAATTTTGTTGTTCTCGCGACCCGCTGCAAAAGCCTCCCTGCAAATGCCATCATGCAGGCATGAGACATGCATGCGGGTGCATGCATGCGTCCTGAACATCCGTGCCGGTGCCCTGTTGCTCGGCGAGTCCATTCAATTCTTGGCATCAATTGAGGTTGCAGCTGGCTGGCTGAGCGGCTGTGCGTACGTAGCAGTGCTCGATGTACACAAGCCACTGCTGACCTCGCGTCGTGTAGCCGCTGTGTGTGACTGGGCGTGAGATGAGATCCATGAGGATGACGAGCGTACCGGGTCACTGGTGAGTGTGCATAGCGGTGGTTATCGGACGCGGACAGGGTATGCCCCAGCGCGCTTAAATGCCAAATTATTGGATCCATCAGAGCTCAATCACACTCCCACGTACACCATTGCGGCTGTTGTTACTCGAATGGCGCGCTGCTACAGAAGCTCCACCCACGGCCATGGCGGCACGGACACCAGTGTGGCCGTTCTGGGGCGACCAGGCGATTACTGCATGCACGCTTATTACTGTATTTGATCGGCTGGTTGGCTGGCTAGCTAGCTATCGCGGCAGCCCGCGCGCCGTCCGATCTTGATGAACATGCAACACCGGTTGACGGGTCCCCAGATGCAGATGTTGCGCGCTGTACTGCTGTTGCACGCGGGCCGCAGGGCATTAATCCAACAAGCAGCAGGATTATGATCGATGGTACGGATGTAGCATGTCACCTAACATCCCATATGACTTGACTTGATGCAATGTTGCACATGTCCAGATCGAGTGAGATTCTTTCAGATGATTAATGCACTGTCTTTTAGTAGCGCCTTATCTTGTTATTATCCAGATATAACCTTTTTCCGCATACATTCGCCTTCATCTCCTGTTCATTTGTTGTGGCAGTGAAACTGATGTAGGCTGCAACTATTTTAACCAGAGAATTCACCGCGCATCGCTCCGGGAATTGTTGGCAAGAAGTTTAGATGATACTTGCTTACGTAGCGAATATGAAAGTTAACAATATGAGCATGAAAATACGAATGTATGAGCTTTATTGTACTTGATTTGTTTACGGTTGTAAAATTGTTTTGGAACATAAGTAGCATAATGTGAGTTTAAAATTTCTTGGCGTCGTCCACGCGGGTGTCATCTTCGCTGAGGAAAAGTTGGACATGACTAGTGAGAATGACTTTCTTCCCCCGCGCGTTGATGCGTAATTTTGTTTAAAAATGCGTATGCAATTGCTAAATCTAATGAAAAAAAGTATAAAATTATTAATTAATAATAATAATAATGAAGGCATCTAAAATAGGATAAAAACTTTTGAACTACAGTTAAAAGTCTCATCTCGAAAAAGTGAAGGATGACTAACATGAATAAACGATGTGGCAGCGTTACATGCATAGAATAATGCAAAACTAATTGTAATTCATAAGTTAAATGCATGACTCACTTATGTGGCAGATTTTGCCTGGCTTAGTGGGAGAGAAGACTTAAATGCATTGCTTAGTGAAACGTTGAGATGGACACTTTGCATGCTTACGTGACAGATTTTGCATGGCTTAGTGGGAGAGAAAAAATAAGTGCATTGCTTAGTGAGATGTTGAGGTGAACACTTTGCATGCTGAGAGAATTGGGACCAACTTCTTAAGAATGTAAGATTCATAATGCGTTGGTCAGGTCGTGAACTTGAGATCTCTTATCTTTGAAATCCTATTAATTTCACGCTTCAGCCAATCCATTTGAACGTTCGAACCAATGAAGAGAGGCGGGCAATATCAAAACTTGAACCGGCCGCCGAAAGTGGAGCTAATGTGGCGAGGAAGTCGTCTAGGCCAACACAAGTCATCGTGGAGTGGGTAGATCGAGGGGGCGTTAAAAAGTGGTTACCATGGTGTGATAGAGGAGTTGGAGACACCATCGTCGTGATGATAGAGGAGGGTCGAACCATCATCACGCCAGGGTGAGTAGTATGGTTGTGGTGGCGGGTGATGGTAGTTGATGATAAGAAGGAAGATAAGATTGGTGTTGGAGTATGTGGAGACGCATTTTTGTTGAAGGGCTGTTAGGATTGTGAGAGATCTGTGAAAGATACATTACCCCCTCAATTATCACCTGAGTTCACTACATAACACCAAGCCTCAATACTAGCCATAAGCCCCAAATCCAAAAGCAACTTACTTTAGCCCATCTATGAAATCCTAGGAGAATTTCCTATAGGTGTCAATGTGTTTGATTATATAGTGTTCCATCGACAAATAGTTGTATCATCATCATTTCGTTTTGGGAAAATATAAAAACAGTACTTTCACAAAGAAATTAACAAAAAAACATGATGAAGTGTTCAGTTATTCTAGAAATTGTGAACATAATGATCTTAACTTTTTATTGTCCTTAAAATAACGGTAAAACTTTAAAATTTGAAAGTGGGAAAAGGAAATGTGAAAATATATATTTAAATATATATAAGGACATATCTGGACAAAAATGAAAAACAAGGACGAGCTCATTGGAGGACTCAAAAAATCATATTACCACACTGTAAAGAAATCAAAAATATTTGTACACAAATAAATACATATATAACACGTTCATGGAATTTAAAAATATATATACTCTAATATGTGGCATATACAAAAAGAATACTTACATGAAAATGGGATATTTTTTTGGTTGTTGGGCCGGGATTTTGTGTCAAACTTACAAATCATAATATTTTTGAACATACTTTTACAAATCCGTCACAAATATGTATTAGTTTTCACATTTTTTTTCAAACTTGGAATTATCATTCTTTTATAATTTTATCTTCAAATGAGCCCATCCTCAGTAACTTCGCACTCCATATCTAGACTTATTTGCCTCATAGTTTTTGTTATTTATTATTTCTCTATGTGTCCAGTTTTTATTCTTACTATTATGATTTTCTTTATACTGCTTATTTATGAATTATATTATTACTTTTCTAACTTTCTTAACAACTCATATGTTCTCCATGTTTTTCTTGTTATTTCTTGTTTGATATTGCCCCTCATATACTTTCTGATTTAAGTTTTCTGAAGAAATATGGATATGCCCAAAAAATTATAATAATTTGCATGAATTTAAAAAATATATTGAAATAGGCACATATGTCATGCCCACCAAAATAACCTTAGTTTGAGAAGGGCGTAATGAACATTTGTTGGAAATTAAAATCTATATAACTCTAAAGGGTATTTATATATATATAGAATATATATATATATATATAGAGAGAGAGAGAGAGATGCACTTATTGGTGATCTCTAGGCCTCTTTGATTCACAGGATTTACCAAAAATAGGAATATATAGGAGAAACGCCTGAATAAGACAGAACTGGATGTGAAAACCCAGAAGATTGTAAGAGCACATGAATTGACAGAATTGTGTATTTGATTTGCATGTAGAAAAGACACAACACAAGAATCTAAAAGATCATTGTTAAATTAAGATTCTAAGGGCATCTCCAACATGGACCCTTGAAACGCACAACCGTCCACACCAAGTTGTACAGACACAATTTGTCAACCAACACGGTACCCCATCGATCTGTTGACCAATCCGGTTTCTGAATTCTCGCAAACTGAGGGTGAGGGCTTTGCAGAAGTCCGTACCACCGCCACGTAGGACTCCGACATCCCCGACCCACTCAAATCCCACTAGTAGAAAACAGGGCTTTGGTTGAGGCCAGTATAAGGGCATTAATCCCGGTTCACTTACGAACCGGGACCATAAGGTGCATCTGTGCCGGTTCGTGAGGCCAGGGTGCCGGCCGGGCCTCGGGGGCCATTGGTCTCGTTTCGTCTAACACTTTTGGTTTCGGTTGTGCATCTGTGCCGGTTCGTGAGGCCAGGGTGCCGGCCGGGCCTCGGGGGCCATTGGTCCCGTTTCGTCTGACACTTTCGGTTTCGGTTCTAGAGACGAACCAGGACCAATGGGCCTCGCTCCTGGCCCAGCACCTTTAGTCCCGGTTCTTGGCTGGAACCGGGACCAAAGATCAGCCTTCTGTCCCAGTTCTAGCCACCAATCGGGACTAAATATATTAACCTATATATACCCCCGCCCCTGCCCGTTCACTCTGTTTTTTGGCCGGTCAATGTGTGCACATGAGGTGCGTGTTGCTCTAGCTCTCACCTCCTATGCACATGAGGTGTTTGATGAAATGCCCAAGCCACACTTAAGCTTTCTCCTCTCCAAGCTCGACCTCCAAGATCTATTTTCCTCAAGATTTGTCTAGGTTTGATGGTCCGTCCTGTCCCATCCCCTTCCTCACCGTCGTCGATTGCTTGCGCCGATCTCGTTGCCGGCACCACCGTGGTGAGCCTCTTGTTCTTATCTTCTTTTTAAAATAAAAAAATTCTTACTTGTATGATTTAGATAGATACTTGTATAATTTTCTTACTTTTATTATCGTTTGCTATTATATAGTGCCATGGTTCTGGTATCAGCCCCCGTTGGCCCTCGTCTTGTCTCTGATTCAGATGTGGTATATTATATTTTATTACTATTTGTTTCATTTAGTGTTTATGACAACTATGCTGACCAACGTGACATAGATGTTTTTATCTAGGAGTTATGTGAACCAGAAATTCTAACCGATATAGAAATTCTTGTCGAGAAGTTAAATTTGGTTGAAAAAGAAAACAGTTACTTGAAAGAAAAATTAAAAAGAGTTGAAGAGGAGAAGATGAAATTGGAGTTGCAAGTTGCCGATGTCGTCGACGATCACAAGATCAAGATGGATGCAATGCGATGGAAGATTGGAAAGACTAGAAAATATGTCATTCATACTGAGCTGGGTATCATTATGCCGTTGGATCAATTGGTACCTTAGTTGCGGTTATGATCGCATTTGTTGTTGCATTTTATTTTGTACATTGCTTCAATGTATGTTTTAATTAGATGCTCTAGAGAGCTATATGTTGTTCAAGAAGAACTATGTATGAACTTTATGTATTTATTTTGATCACTACTGTACTTTGGCTTTAATGTGATGATCAATTTCTATTAATTTGGTCACTTCTCTATTCATGATGTTCTGTAATGGTTTTCGATACACTTAATTTTATAATGCACGTAGATGAACCGACAATGAATGTACGGTGACCAATGCACCTCCGGGTACATTAAGGGCCTGCATAATTTTCTCGAAGCGGCTGATGCAAACAAGCAGAATGGTTTTATGCATTGTCCATGTACTGTCTGTGGGAATACGAAGGATTACTCCAACTCTAAAACCCTTCACTTCCACCTGCTTGAGAAGGTTTCATTCCACACTATAAAGTTTGGACCAAGCACGGAGAAATAGGGGTTATGATGGAGGAAAACCAAAAAGAAGAGGATGATGACAACTATCGCCCCCTGAATACGGTGATGCTGCAATGGGGGAAGTTGAAGATCAAGGGGAACCAGACAATGTGCCTGATGATGATCTTCGTCGGCTCATTGTTGATGCACAGAGAGAATGTGAAAGTGAAAGGGACAAGTTGAAGTTTGATCGCATGTTAGAGGATCACAAAAAAGGGTTGTACCCAAATTTCAAAGATGATAACACAAAGCTCAGTACCGCACTGGAACTGTTGCAATGGAAGGCAGGCAATGGTGTATCTGACAAGGGATTTGGTTCACTACTGAAAATAATGAAGAAGAAGCTTCCAAAGGATAACAAATTGCCCGGCAGTACGTACGAAGCAAAGAAGGTTCTATGCCCTCTAGGATTGGAGGTGCAGAAGATACATGCATGCCCTAATGATTGTATCCTCTACCGTGGTGCGTACGAGGATTTGAACGCATGCTCGGTATGCGGTGTATACCCTAGTGATGTTGAGGGCCAGCGCATCGGGAAGAGAGTTCCTGCCAAGATGATGTGGTATGCTCCTATAATACCACGGTTGAAATGTCTGTGACGGGAAGTTGAGCGCACTCGCCGACGGATCGCAGTGGAGAAAGATCGAGAGAAAATGGAGGGACTTTACAGGTGACCCAATGAACGTATGGTTTGGTTTTAGAGAAGATGGGGTTAATCCTTTTGGGGAGCACATGGCCTATGATTGTATGTATGTATAACCTTACTCCTTGGTTGTGCATGAAGCGGAAGTTCATTATGATGCTAGTGCTCATCCAAGGCCCTAAGCAACCCGGCAATGACATTGATGTGTACCTAAGACCATTAGTTGATGAACTTTTACAGCTATGGAATGGAAAAGGTGTACATGTGTGGGATGAGAACGAACATGAGGAATTTGACCTACATGTGTTGCTATTTGTAACCATCAACGATTGGCCTACTCTCAGTAACCTTTCAGGACAAACAAACAAGGGATACCATTCATGCACACACTATTTAGATGACACCTGAAGTATATATTTGGACAAATGCAGGAAGAATGTGTACCTGGGGCATCGTCGATTTCTTCCGACCAACCATCAATGTCGAAAGAAAGGAAAGCATTTCAAAGGCGAGGCAGATCACCGGAAGAAGCCCGCCCTCCATACTGGTGATCACATACTTGATATGGTCAATGATTTCCAAGTAATCTTTGGAAAGGGTCGTGCCGGACTATCTGTTCCGACTGACGACGAGGGACGCACACCCATGTGGAAGAAGAAATCTATATTTTGGGACCTACCCTATTGGAAAGACCTAGAGGTCTACTCTGCAATCGACATGATGCACGTGACGAAGAATCTTTGCCCGAACCTGCTAGGCTTCTTGGGAGTGTATGGGAAGACAAAAGATACACCGGAGGCATGGGAGGACCAGCAACATGTGCACGAAAAATATGGCATGCATCCGAAGCAGTATGAAGGTCCTGCTAGCTATGCTCTTACCAAATAGGAGAAGGAAATCTTCTTTGAATGCCTGCTCAGTATGAAGGTCCCGTCTGGCTTCTCCTCGAATATAAAAGGAATAATAAATATGGCAGAGAAAAAGTTCCAAAACCTAAAGTCTCATGACTGCCACGTGATTACGACGCAACCGCTTCCGGATGCATTGAGGGGGCTTCTACTGGAAAACTTTCGATTAGCCATTGTGAAGCTATGTGCATTCCCCAATGCAATCTCTCAGAAGGTAATCACTCTAGAAATCCTACCAAGGTTAAAGAGTGATTTGGTGCAATGTCTTGTTGATACGTCTCCAACGTATCTATAATTTATGAAGTATTCATGCCATGTTTACAATCATTCTATATGATTTTATTACAACTAACCCGGACTAACGTTGTTTTCAGCAGAACTACCATGGTGTCGTTTTTGTGCAGAAATAAAAGTTATCGGAATGGGCTGAAAATTTACGGAGAATATTTTTGGAAAATATAAAAAATACTGAAGCAAAAAGATTCCAGAGAAGAGTCTCGAGGAAGTCACAAGCCACCAGGGCGTGGCCAACCCCCTAGCCGTGCCTAGCAGGCTTGTCACTGCCTCATAGAAACCTTCGAAAAGAAACATAGATCGGGAGTTTCGCCGCCGCAAGCCTCCAGATCCATGAAAAAACAATCGGGGGCCTGTTTCGGCACCCTGTCAGAGGGGGAAACCATCACCGGAGGCCATCTTCATCATCTCGGCGGTCTCCATGATGAGGAGGGACTAGTTCACCCAGGGGGCTGAGGGTATGTACCAGTAGCTATGTGTTTGATCTCTCTCTCTCTCTCGTGTTCTTGAGATGACATGATCTTGATGTACCGCGAGCTTTATTGATATAGATGAATCATATGGAGCTTTCCCCTCTCTATCTTCTTGTGATGAATTGAGTTTTCCCTTTGAAGTTTTCTTATTGGATAGAGGCTTGAAGGATTTGAGAACACTTGATGTATGTCTTGCGATGGGATATCCGTGGTGACAATGGGATGTTCTGTTGATCCACTTGATGTATGTTTTGGTGATCAACTTGCGGGTTCCGTGACCTTGGGAATCTATGCATATGGGTTGGCACACCTTTTTGTCTTGATTTTCTGGTAGGAACTTTGGGGCACTCTTTGAAGTTCTCTGTGTTGGGGCACTCTTTGAACATGATGAATCTGAAATTGTGTGATGCATATCGTATAATCAAGCCCATGGGTACTTGTTGTGACATTGGAGTATCTAGGTGACATTAGGGTTTTGGTTGATGTGTATATTAAGGTGTTATTTTAGTACGGACTCTAGGGCTATTCGTGACACTTATAGGGATACCTCATAAGATTGATCAAAAAAGATAACTTTGAGGTGGTTTCATACCATACAATAGTTTTTTCGTTAGTTCTCCGCTATTTGTGACATTGGAGTGAACTCTTTGTCGCACGAGAGGTATTTACATATGATTCAACTATGTCAGTATTGTTGAGAGGAATTACATTAGTGAAAGTATGAACCCTAAGCCTTGTTTCTAAGCATTGCAACACTGTTTGTGCTCACTTTTATCATTAGTTACCTTGCTGTTTTTATATTTTCATATTACAAAAACCTATATCTACCATCCATATTTTCATATTTTCATCTCTTCGCCGAACTAGTGCACCTATACAATTTGCCTTTGTATTGGATGTGTTGGGGACACAAGAGATTTCTTGTATTTGATTGCAGGTTTGTTTGAGAGAGACCATATTCATCGTACACCTCCCATGGATTGATAAACCTTAGGTCATCCGCTTGCGGGAAAATTGCCACTATCCTACAAAACTCTGCGCTTGGAGGCCCAACACGAGTCTACAAGAAGAAGGTTGGTTAGTAGACATCATTGGTCAGTTTCGAGCTGGTGTTCCCACCATCCTTCTTCAATATCATGACACACGTCCTAGTTCATTTAGTCGACGAGATTGGCATTCCGGGCTAAAAGAACTATGTCCACGAAAGCGAATACATCATACAATGAGCCAAAGTGCCACATAGTTCTTTCAGGGAAAAGAGACATCATGGGAGTGGAGGGCAAGATAGACATGTCTACAGACTATGAAAAGTTTCACGAAATTCCTCCCTTCAAAGTGAAGGCTGACCCAAACACCCTTTTGAACGATGAAGATTATCCATGGTTATGGTCCAATAAGCAAGGGACACACGGGAAGAAAAAGTGAAGACTTTCTCTCCACAACTATTCTGATGATGCCTTTCATCTAAAATAGCACTGCACTTACATGTCAAGAAATGAAATGCCTTTTGTAAGAGACGTGTTTTCGTCCGAAACCTTGATACTTCGAAAGACAGTGTCCATTTTGTACACGAAGTGCATCTAGTTTTTACAGTAACCCTCTCAACTTTTTAGCACATGCTATGTGGCTAAAATGATGGTACCATGCCAACATTCAACCATTTCAAAGTTCATTTGCAGTTCTTTTCAATTTAGGGTCATTTTAGCCCCAAATAAATCATGAAATGCATGAAAAATAGTAAATGAAGTGAGAAAAGGGATGAAAAAGGGAAGATGTGGCTTTGAATGGTGCATATTGAATGCAAAAAAAGTCTTGAGTTCAAATATGTTTAAAAAATTGAAATCCTTTTGTAACAGACGTGTTTTCGTCCGAAACCCTGATACTTCAAAAGAGATTGTCCATTTTGTACACGAAGTGCATCCAGTTTTTGCCGTAACCCTCTCAACTTTTTAGCACATGCTATGTGGGTGAAATAATGATACCATGCCAACTTTCAACCATTTCAAAGTTCATTTGCAATGCTTTTCAATTCAGGGTCGTTTTAGCTCAAAATAAATCATGAAATGCATGAAAAATAGCAAATGAAATCAGAAAATGATTGAAAAGTGATGATGTGGCTTTGAATGGTACATATTGAATGCAGAAAAATTCTTGAGTTCAAATATGTCTAAAAATTGAAATCCTTTTGTAATAGACGTGTTTTCGCCTGATAAAAGTTATTTAACCTAATATTATATAAAATTTATGCAACTAAAATTATCAAAGTTATTTTTGTTAAAAACTTTCATAGAAAAAAGAGTATTCATAAAATATTTTTTGTTAAGAACTTTTAATATGCAAAAAAAATAACATAAAAATAGCAAAGGTGAAAATAGATGCGCTTATAGGGAAAATTCGACCTAAATTCAAAGTGCTAGTTAGGCGCCTAACTAGCATTTAAAATTTAGGTCGAATTTCCTGTATAAGGGCATCTATTTTCACTTTGAGAGGAACAAACAACGCAGAGAGGGGCAGGCTTATAAACAGGTGCGAGTGCCTTTCGCTTGGCGAGGTGGGACTAAACTCCCACCACACCGGTGCGCCAACCCTTTAGTCTCGGTTGGTGTCACAAACCGGGACTAAAAACTGTAATAGCAAACTAAAATAATATAATAAATAAATAAAATGCCGCCTACTAGAAAACCATGGCCTACATACGACTAGAAACCCATCTCAACATGGGTCAGGATGCAGGCCTGTAGGCCCAACAGGCCCAACATGGCAGAGTCAAAGTTTAGGCATGTATAGCCTGCATTTGAGAGGAGCTCGACAGGTTAGGCGCAGTGGGGCTTATAAACCGCTGTGGGCGCCCCTCGACTAGCGAGGTGGGACTAAACATTCGACATCGCTGTGCCACGCCTTTAGTCTTGGTTGGTGGCACCAACCGGGACTAAAGGCCCCCGTTTAGTCCCGGTTGGAGCCACCAACCGGGACCAAAAGCCTCTACTTCCTGCCCTTTGGGCTGCCGAAATTGGCCTTTTGGTCCCGATTGGTGGCATTAACCGGGACTAATGCCCACCTTTAGTCCTAGTTGTAGCTACCAACTGGGACTAAAGGTCTCTGTATATAAGCGGGAGTTGGGAAAAAATGCAGATTTCACCTGCAGATGCCCCGACGGCGCCGAGCACATCGACATTGCCAGGCTACCCGAGCTCGCCGTCGATGCCCTCGCCGCCCTCTACCCCATCAATGCCATCAGGCTACTCCACCTTGCCATCCACACACTCGTCGCTGCCCCTGCCCTGTCGCCGCCCCGACCCGACGCCGTCGTCGTCGCCGTCGCGCCGCTCTCCTCGTCAGCCCCCCTGGCCGACCGGTGAGCTCCCGTCGACGTTTTAGTTAATTTAGTTTTTTATGTTTTAGTTAATTTAGTGGTTTTTAGTTGTTTAGTTAATTTAGTTAATTTAGTTTTTATGTTTTTAGTTAATTAATTTAGTTGTTTTAGTTGTCTTATGTTTTAGTTATTTAGTTTTTTATGTTTTAGTTGTTTTTTATGTTTTAGTTCTTTTAGTTAATTAAGTGGTCATATTGTTTTAGTTAATTTAGTTGTTTTATCTTTTAGTTGTTCTAGTTGTTTAGTTTTTTTATGTTTTAGTTGTTTTAGATGTTTAAATGTTTAGTTGCATAGCGTAGCCGTTGAGTCAACGATGCCCGGCCAGCATCCTCATCGTTGACTCGGTGGCAACCACCTGCTTGAGAGGCGCCATGTCCGGGACTGGGCTCCGCCGGGCTGACACTGGAAGATGCTGCCTCCCAGGGCACCCATCTTGGTGACGAATCAGGGTCCCGTCATCGACCCGGAGGTTCTTTGGTGATGGACGTGTGGACCATTGTCGGTGCCGGGGGAGCCGGCCCCCGTGGAGGAGGTACGTCGCTGTGTCAGGGAGGAGGACGAGCAAGTCCGACGCTACATGGCTGCGTTGGACGTCAGGTTCTCCAATACCTGGCAGGTTCTTCAGGGATCTCACCCGAGCTATGATCCTGTCATAGTTCCTTCTCTTTGGATGTTCACCGCCTGCGCCGCTAGACGTCAACTACATATGTATCAATGATATTATATAATAATATTCAAGATGTATTAGTGATAATATTCGATGATGTATTAGTAATACTATTCGATGATGTATTAGTGATATTATATGATCGTATTGTTGCATTAATGCCTTGTATTTATTTCCATATCTCATGTTTGTATATTGCCATGTCGTAATGTTTGCAGAAACTATGGATCACAAAGACATAGAACAAGAAGACTTGATGGGGGATATAATCCATGCCGCGTATAATCCCTTGGTGTATCTCAACGACACTGATGGTTAGGAAGTAGAGGACGGCTCTAGTGATCCAACAACGGAGGAGGCAAGAGATGATGATGGCTCCGGTGACCGAATGGCAGAGGAAGGAGATCATGATCACGGCTCCGGTGACCGAATGGCAGAGGAAAGAGATCATGATCATGGCTCCGATGACCGAACGGAGGAGGGATCCTCAACTGTTGCAAAGTCTAGCGAGGTAAGGAGACGAGGCCCGAAGAAAAGATTGCACCAGGATGAAAGGTTCACGATCACAGATGTCGCGAACGATGGCCAACGATTGCTCCCAAGAGGACCAATGACACATTTGTACATCAGTGTGGAGTTGTTGTTAGGGACTACGTCTCGATCGGCACCCGACAATGGAATAAGAATAATAAGGACCCCGAAGTTTCTTATGTCCAGGATAGACTAAAAGATGATCTTTGGACCGAGCTGATGAGAAATTTCAGCCTACCGCAAGAGGAGGATCCGAATAACCCAGTTATAGAGCGAAAGGCCAAGGCGTGGGCTCTTAAGAAGATGGCAGAACTATTCAGGATCTAGAAGAAAGATTTGAACACAAAGTTTGTCGAGAAAGATGAGACTCCAGAGTTCAAAGATCGATATGAGAAGATAAGAGATCAATGGACCGAATTTGTGGCCTACAAGAAATCAGAGAAGAGTAAGAAAATGTCATTGGCAAACAAGAAAAATGCTGCAGGGAAGCAGTATCACCATCACACGGGGTCAGGTGGCTACTATAGAGCCCGACCATTGTGGGACAAAGCTGAGCAAGACCTGCTTGCTAAGAATGTCCACCCAGAAACATTGCACTGGCCAGATCGTTCAAGGACTTGGTTCTTCGGGGTTAGGGGAACTTTGGACCCACAAAAAGGGAAGTGTGTCTGGACGAAAGCTCTACTTGCAATACCCATCACAAACTTTAGGAAGCCATCAAGGCAGCACAGGAAGGGACGTTCGTTCTTGACAAAGATAAGGACGAGCTGACAGAGGCCCTCGGGAATCCTGAATACCCTGGACGAACACGAGGTACATCAGGCTCCATTCCGTGGAAGCATGGGTTTTCCAACAACGGTGGTTACAGAAGCCGAGAGAGAAAAAGGAAACTGGAAGCAAGCGAAATGCAGAAGCTCGGTGCAAGATTAGCAAAACTAGAGGAACTTGAGAACCAGCGAGCTACCGGAGAACCATGTGAGTGGCACGAAGATCCTTCCTTAGACCCCACCCTAGAAGCTACCCCATCATCTTAGCGGAGAAGTAGTGTGGCTTCCACGAAGCTCGTTCAGCCTGATTTCACGGCTCCTCGCTACCCCGTGGATAGTATCATGGAGCCTCAACATTGCGCGCTAATGACGAGATGCAAGAACCTAACCTTCAAGGCAGCGGTCGGCTCTATTCTACCTCCTCGAGCTGAGGGAACTTTCCATTGCCGTCCAATTCCACATGGCTATGGTGTTGTCATAGTGGATGAAATAATGGATGGGTATGAGGGGCTAGAGCTTGAAAACCCTACACATGAAGAGGATATTATTCTTTTGGGAAATGCTGAGAGGAATACCTTTCTATGGAGAAAGGAGTACATCAAGCTTCCAAACTGGAAGTCTGAGTAGACTCAGCCTCCTTCGGCGCGTCAGGGCACTCTGCCTCCTCGTCCTCCTCCTTCGCCTCCTTCGGCGCGTGAGGCCACTCCGCCTCCTCCTTCGCCTCCTTCGGCGCGTGAGGCCACTCTGCCTCCACCTTCGCATCCTCCGGCGCGTCAGGCCACTCATCCTCCTCCAGCATGTCAGGCCACTCCTGTTGGGAGACGTAGTAGTAAATCAAAAAAATTCCTACGTGTTCACCAAGATCTATCTATGGAGAAACCAGCAACGAGTAAGGGAAGAGTGCATCTTCATACCTTTGAAGATCTCTAAGCGGAAGTATTGCAAGAACGCGGTTGGTGGAGCCGTACTCGTAGCGATTCAGATCGCGGTGGACTCCGATCTTAGCGCCAAACAACGGCGCCTCCATGTTCAACACACGTGCAGCCCGGTGACGTCT
The DNA here is from genome assembly GCA_022496015.1 of Hordeum marinum. Lineage (NCBI taxonomy): Eukaryota > Viridiplantae > Streptophyta > Magnoliopsida > Poales > Poaceae > Hordeum > Hordeum marinum. The sequence continues at coordinate 484,837,645 of CM039673.1, forward strand.
CCTACGCCTTGATCCAGCAAGGAGGAAGGAGAGGTTGGGGAAGAGCTCCGGCAGCATGATGGCGTGGTGACGGTGGAGCAGTGTGGTCTCCGGCAGGGCTTCGCCAAGCGCTACGGAGAACGAGGAGAGGGAGGAGTAGGGCTGCGCCGAGAGGAGAGGAACTAGTGTGTTGTAGACCTCCAAAACCCCACATATATATAGGGGGAAGGAGGATGAGGCACCCCATCTAGGGTTCCCATCCTAGAGGGTGCGGCAGCCCTAGATGGGAGGGTCGGCGGCCAAGGTGGGAGAAGGGGCGGCGCCCTAGGGTGGGCCTTGGGCCCATCCATGCCTAGGGTTTGCCCCCTCCACCCCTTGTAGCGCCTTGGGCTGGGGTGGGAGGCGCACCAGCCCACCTAGGGGCTAGTTCAATCCCACTCTTGGCCCATGAAACCTTCCGGGACCCGTGGCCCCTCCCGGTAGACCCTCGGGACCCTTCCGGTGGTCCCGGTACACTACCGGTGACGCTCGAAACACTTCCGGTGATCGAAACCTCACTTCCTATATATGAATCTTTACCTCCGGACCATTCCGGAGAACCTCGTAACGTCCGGGATCTCATCCGGAAACTCCGAACAACCTTCGGTAACCACGTACACTATTTCCATATAACCCTAGCGCCATCGAACCTTAAGTGTGTAGACCCTACGGGTTCGGGAGACACATAGACATGACCGAGACACCTCTCAGGTCAATAACCAACAGCGGGATCTGGATACCCATTTTGGCTCCCACATGCTCCACGATGATCTCATCGGATGAACCACGATGTCGGGGATTCAATCAATCCCGTATACAATTCCCTTTGTCTACCGGTATGATACTTGCCCGAGATTCGATCGTCGATATCCCTATACCTTGTTCAATCTCATTACCGGCAACTGTCTTTACTCGTTCCTTGTGGGTATACGGGCAAGTATCATACCGATAGACAAAGGGAATTGTATACGGAATTGAGTGAATCCCCGACATCGTGGTTCATCCGATGAGATCATCGTGGAGCATGTGGGAGCCAACATGGGTATCCAGATCCCGCTGTTGGTTATTGACCCGAGAGGTGTCTCGGTCATGTCTACGTGTCTCCCGAACCCATAGGGTCTACACACTTAAGGTTCGATGACGCTAGGGTTATAGGGAAATTGTATACGTGATTACCGAAAGTTTTTCGGAGTCCCGGATGAGATCTCGGACGTCACGAGGAGCTCCAGAATGGTCCGGAGGTAAAGATTGATATATAGGAAGTCCAGTTTTGGTCACCGGAAAGTTTTTCGGGCTCATCGGTAGTGTACCGGGAGTGCCGGGAGGGTGCCGGAGGACCCCCGGGAGGGGTGTGACGACCATAGGATTTTGTGGGCCCTTAGAGGAGGTGTGCCAGCCCTTATTGGGCTGGCCAATACCTTCTAGAAAGTCCCATGCGGCTGGGATCAAGAGATAAAGGGTAAAAGGGTTTTAAAAGAGGAGATCCACCTCCCTTGTGCGAGGTGGACTCTATCCCTGGTTCGGCCGAACCTCTCCTCCTTGGAGGAGAGGCAAAGGCAGCCCTCCCTCTCCCTCCTCCTATATATATGCAAGGGTTTGGGATGATTTGAGACACGACTTCTCTCTCTCTATTGGCGCAGCCCTACCCTTCCTCTTGCTCATTCTCCGTAGCGCTTGGCGAAGCCCTGCCGGAGTTCACGTAGTTCCACCGTCACCACGCCGTCGTGCAGCCAGAGCTCTCCCTCAACCTCTCCTTCCTCCTTTCTGGATCAAGGAGTAGGAGACGTCATCGGGCTGCACGTGTGTTGAACGCGGAGGCGCCGTTGTTCGGTGCTGAGATCGAAATCCACCGCGATCTGAATTGTTGCGAGTACGACTCCACCAACCGCGTTCTTGTAACGCTTCCGCTTAGCGATCTTCAAAGGTATGAAGAAGCAATCTCTCCCTACTCGTTGCTGGTTTCTCCATGGATAGATCTTGGTGATCGTAGGAAAAAATTTGATTTACTACTACGTCTCCCAACAGTGGTATCAGAGCTAGGTCTATGCATAGAATCTGTGCACGAGTAGAACACAAAGCAGTTGTGGGCGTCGATCTTGTTAATTTTCTTATCACTACTAGTCTTATCTTGATTCGGCGGTATTGTGGGATGAAGCGGCCCGGACCGACTTTACACGTACGCTTACGTGAGACTGGTTCCACCGCCTGACATGCACTTGTTGCATAAGGTGGCTAGCGGGTGTCTGTCTCTCCCACCTTAGTCGGATTGGATTCAATGAAAAGGGTCCTTATGAAGGGTAAATAGCAATTGGCATTTCACGTTGTGGTTTTGGCGTAGGTAAGAAACATTCTTGCTAGAAACCTATAGCATCCACGTAAAAACTTGCAAGTACAAATTAGAGGACGTCTAACTTGTTTTTGGAGCATATGCCTTGTGATGTGATATGGCCAAAGAATGTTATGTGATGCATTGTGATGTATGAGATTGATCATGTTCTTTTAATAGGATTCACGACTTGCATGTCGATGAGTATGACAACCGACAGGAGCCATAGGAGTTGTCTTATTTTATTGTATGACCTGCGTGTCAATCATAAACGCCATGTAATTACTTTACTTTATTGCTACACGTTAGCCATAGTAGTAGAAGTAATAGTTGGCGAGACAACTTCATGAAGACACAATGATGGAGATCATGGTGTCGTGCCGGTGACAGTGATGATCATGGTGCCCCGAAGATGGAGATCAAAGGAGCAAGATGATATTGGCCATATCATGTCACTATATTGATTGCATGTGATGTTTATCATGTTTACATCTTATTTTCTTAGAACGACAGTAGTAAATAAGATGATCTCTCACTAATATTTCAAGAAAAGTGCTCACCCTAACTGTGCACCGTTGCTAAGGATCGTCGTTCCGAAGCACCTCGTGATGATCGGGTGTGATAGGTTCTAACGTTCGCATACAACGGGTATAAGCCAGATTTACACACGCGAAACACTTAGGTTGACTTGACGAGCCTAGCATGTACAGACATGGCCTCGGAACACGGAAGACCGAAAGGTCGAACATGAGTCGTATAGAAGATACGATCAACAAGGAGATGTTCACCATGGATGACTAGTCCGTCTCATGTGATGATCGGACACGGGCTAGTTGACATGGATCATGTGTCACTTAGATTACTAGAGAGATGTCTATCTAAGTGGGAGTTCATTAAATAATTTGATTACGTGAACTTAATTATCATGAACTTAGTCTAAAATTATCTTTACAATCTATATTGTAGATCCAATGGCCAACGCGAATGTCACCCTCAATTTCAACGCATTCCTAGAGAAAACCAAGTTGAAAGATGATGGAAGCAACTATGCGGACTGGGTCCGTGGCTTGAGGATCATCCTCATAGCTTCCAAGAAATTGTATGTCCTTGATGCACCACTAGGTGACCCACCCCTTCTCCCAGCAGAGCAAGACATTGCGAATGCTTGGCATTCTCGCTGCGATGATTACTCCCTTGTTCAGTGCGGCATGCTTTACAGTTTAGAACCGGGGCTCCAAAAGCGTTTTGAGCAACACAGAGCATATGAGATGTTCCAAGAGCTGAAAATGGTATTCCAAGCTCATGCCCGGGTTGAGATATATGACGTCTCCGACAAGTTCTTCAGCTGTAAGATGGAGGAGAATAGTTCTGTCAGTGAGCACATCCTCAAGATGTCTAGGCTACACAATCGCTTGACTCAGCTGGGAGTTAATCTTCCGGATGACTCAATCATTGACAGAATCCTCCAGTCTCTTCCACCTAGCTACAAGAGCTTTGTGATGAACTACAACATGCAGGGGATGGAGAAGTCCATTCCTGAGTTGTACTCGATGCTAAAATCAGCGGAGGTCGAGATCAAAAAGGAGCATCAAGTGTTGATGGTGAATAAGACCACTAGTTTCAAGAAAGGCAAGGGTAAGAAGAACTTCAAGAAGGACGGCAAAGCTTTTGCTGCGCCTGGTAAGCAAGTTGTCGAGAAGAAGAAGAACAAGCATGGAGCCAAGCCTGAGACTGAGTGCTTTTATTGCACGGGTACCGGTCACTGGAAGCGGAACTGCCCCAAGTACTTAGCGGATAAGAAGGATGGTAACATTAAAGGTATATGTGATATACTTGTTATTGATGTGTACCCAACCAGCGCTCGTATTAGCTCCTGGGTATTTGATACCGGTACAGTTGCTCACATTTGTAACTCCAAGCAGGAGCTGCGGAATAAACGGAGGCTGCCAAAGGACGAGGTGACGATGCGCGTCGGGAATGGTTCCAAGGTCGATGTGATCGCCGTCGGCATGCTACCTCTACATCTACCTTTGGGATTAGTGTTAAACCTTAATAATTGTTATTTAGTGCCAGCTTTGAGCATAAACATTGTATCTAGATCTCGCTTGATGCGAGATGGCTACTCATTTAAATCTGAGAATAATGGTTGTTCTATTTATATGAGAGAGATGTTTGATGGTCATGCCCCGCTGGTCAATGGTTTATTTTTGATGAATCTCGAACGTGATGTTACACATGTCCATAATGTGAGTACCAAAAAGTGTAAGGTTGATAACGATAGTCCCACTTACATGTGGCACTGCCGCCTTGGTCATATTAGTGTCAAACGCATGAAGAAGCTCCATACTGATGGACTTTTGGAGTCTCTTGATTTTGAATCATTTGACACGTGTGAACCATTCCTCATGGGCAAGATGACCAAGACTCCGTTCTCCGGAACAATGGAGCGAGCAACTGACTTGTTGGAAATAATACATACCGATGTATGCGGTCCAATGAGTGTCGAGGCTCGTGGTGGCTACCGTTATGTTCTCACCCTCACTGATGATTTAAGTAGATATGGGTATGTCTACTTAATGAAACATAAGTCTTAAAGTTTTGAAAGGTTCAAGGAATTTCAGAGTGAGGTAGAGAATCAACGTGACAGGAAAATAAAGTGCCTACGATCTGATCGTGGCGGAGAATATTTAAGTCACGAGTTTGGCACACATCTAAGGAAATGTGGAATTGTTTCACAACTCACGCCGCCCGGCACACCTCAGCAAAATAGTGTGTCTGAACGTCCTAATCGCACTCTATTAGATATGGTACGATCTATGATGTCTCTTACCAACTTACCGCTATCATTTTGGGGATATGCATTAGAGACTGCCGCATTCACTTTAAATAGGGCACCATCAAAATCCGTTGAGACGACACCGTATGAATTATGGTTTGGAAAGAAACCTAAGCTGTCGTTTCTAAAAGTTTGGGGATGCGATGCTTATGTGAAGAAACTTCAACCTGAGAAGCTCGAACCCAAAGCGGAAAAGTGCGTCTTCATAGGATATCCCAAAGAGACTACTAGGTATACCTTCTACCTACGATCCGAGGGCAAAGTCTTTGTTGCCAAGAATGGATCCTTTCTCGAGAAAGAGTTTCTCTCAAAAGAAGTAAGTGGGAGGTAAATAGAACTTGATGAGGTAATTGTACCTCCACTCGAACCGGAGATTAGCACAGCACAGGAAGTTGTTTCTGTGGAGCCTGCACCGTCTGGAGAGGAAGTTAATGATGATGATCATGAAACTTCAAATCAAGTTACTGTAGAATGTCGAAGGTCCACTAGGACACGTTCCGCACCAGAGTGGTATGGCAACCCTGTCCTGGAGATCATATTGTTGGACAACGGTGAACCTTCGAACTATCAAGAAGCAATGGCGGGCCCGGATTCCAACAAATGTCTTGAGGCCATGAAATCCGAGATAGGATCCATGTATGAGAACAAAGTATGGACTTTGGTGGACTTGCCTGATGATAAGCGAGACATTGAAAATAAATGGATCTTTAAGAAGAAGACTGACGCAGACGGTAATGTGACCGTCTATAAGGCTCGGCTTGTCGCTAAGGGTTATCGGCAAGTTTAAGGAGTTGACTACGATGAGACTTTATCACCCGTAGCAATGCTGAAGTCTGGCGGAATCATGTTAGCAATTTCCGCATTTTATGATTATGATATCTGGCAAATGGACGTCAAAACAGCATTCCTTAATGGCTTCCTCAAGGAAGAACTATATATGATGCAGCCGGAAGGTTTTGTCGATCCTAAAGATGCCAACAAGGTATGGAAGCTCCAGCGCTCCATCTATGGGCTGGTGCAAGCATCTCGGAGTTGGAACATTCACTTAAATGAAGTGATTAAAGCGTTTGAAAAGGACCAAGGAGATGTTTCTCGTATATGGAGGTGCCGAAGAGCTCGTCGTAAAGGGATACGTCGATGCTAGCTTGGATACAGATCCGGACGACTCCAAGTCACAAACCAGATACATGTATATTTTGAACGGAGGGGCAGTCAGCTGGTGCAGCAGCAAGCAAAGCGTCGTGGCGGCATCTACATGTGAAGCGGAGTACATAGCTGCTTCGGAAGCAACAAAGGAAGGAGTCTAGATGAAGGAGTTCATCATCGACCTAGGAGTAATTCCAAGTGCGTCGGGCCCGATGACTCTATTCTGTGACAACACTGGAGCTATTGCCCTTGCAAAGGAGCCCAGGTTTCACAAGAAGACAAGACACATAAGGCGCCGCTTCAACTCCATCCGTGATTACATTCAGGAGGGAGATATAGATATTTTGTACAGTGCATACGGGTCCGAATGTCGTAGATCCGAACCAGGGATAGAGTCCACCTCCCACAAGGGAGGTGGATCTCCTCTTTTAAAACCCTTTTGCCCTTTATCTCTTGATCCCAGCTGCATGGGCCTTTCTAGAAGGTCTTGGCCAGCCCAATAAGGGCTGGCACACCTCCTCTAACATCCGACAAAGTCCTATGGTCGTCACACCCCTCCCGGGGGTCCTCCGGCACCCTCCCGGCACTCCCGGTACACTACCGATGAGCCCAAAAACTTTCGGGTGACCAAAACTGGACTTCCTATATATCAATCTTTACCTCTGGACCATTCCGGAGCTCCTCGTGACGTCCGAGATCTCATCTGGGACTCCGAACAACTTTCTATATCTCCCTCCTGGTTTTAAAAGAGGTTTAGTCAACGGATCTGCGACATTTAGATCCGTATGTACTTTACAAATATCTATATCTCCCTCCTGAATGTAATCATGGATGGAGTTGAAGCGTCGCCTTATGTGTCTTGTCTTCTTGTGAAACCTAGGCTCCTTCGCAAGGGCAATAGCTCCAGTGTTGTCACAGAATAGAGTCATCGGGCCCGACGCATTGGGAATCACTCCTAGGTTGGTGATGAACTCCTTCATCCAGATTCCTTCCTTTGCTGCTTCCGAAGCAGCTATGTACTCCATATACGAGAAACATCTCCTTGGTCCTTTTCAGGTACTTCAGGATATTCTTGACCGATGTCCAGTGTTCCGCTTTGGGATCACTTTGGTACCTTCCTACCAAACTTATGGCAAGGTTCACATTAGGTCTGGTACATAGCATGGCATACATAATAGAGCCTATGGCTGAAGCATAGGGGATGACACTCATCTCTTTTCTATCCTTTGCCGTGGTCGGACATTGAGTCGTACTCAATCTCACACCTTGTAACACAGGCAAGAACCCCTTCTTGGACTGATCCATATTGAACTTCTTCAATATCTTGTCAAGGTATGTGCTTTGTGAAAGACCTATGAGGCGTTTCGATCTATCTCCATAGATCTTAATACGTAATATGTAAGCAGCTTCTCCAAGGTCCTTCATTGAAAAACATTTATTCAAGTAGGCCTTTACACTTTCCAAGAGTTCTATATCATTTCCCATTATCAGTATGTCATCCACATATAATGCAAGAAATGCTATAGAGCTCCCACTCACTTTCTTGTAAATACAAGGTTCTCCATAAACCTGTACAAACCCAAACGCTTTAATCACCTCATTAAAGCGAATGTTCCAACTTCGAGATGCTTGCACCAGCCCATAGATGTAGCGCTGGAGCTTGCATACTTTGTTAGCATCTTTAGGATCGACAAAACCTTCCGGCTGCATCATATATAGTTCTTCCTTCAGGAAGCCATTAAGGAATGTCGTTTTGACAGCCATTTGCCAAATCTCATAATCATAAAATGCGGCAATTGCTAACATGATTCGGACAAACTTTAGCATCGCTACGGGTGAGAAAGTCCCATCGTAGTCAACTCCTTGAACTTGTCGATAAACCTTAGCGACAAGCCAAGCCTTATAGACGGTCACATTACCATCCGCGTCAGTCTTCTTCTTAAAGATCCATTTATTTTCAATGGCTCGCTTATCATCAGGCATGTCCACCAAAGTCCACACTTTGTTCTCATACATGGATCCTATCTCGGATTTCATGGCCTCAAGCCATTTGTTGTAATCCGGGCCCGCCGTCGCTTCTTCATAGTTCGAAGGTTCACCGTTGTCCAACAACATGATCTCCAGGACAGGGTTGTCGTACCACTCTGGTGCGGAATGTGTCCTAATGGACCTTCGACGTTCAATAGTAACTTCATCTGAAGTTTCATGATCATCATCATTAACTTCCTCTCCAGCCGGTGTTGGCTCCATGGAAACGACTTCCCGTGTTGTGCTACTCTCCGGTTCGAGTGGAGGCACAGTTACCTCATCAAGATCTATTTTCCTCCCACTTACTTTTTTCGAGAGAAACTCTTTCTTGAGAAAGGATCCATTCTTGGCAACAAAGACTTTGCCTTCGGATCTGAGGTACAAGGTATACCTAATAGTCTCTTTGGGATATCCTACGAAGACGCACTTTTCCGCTTTGGGTTCGAGCTTCTCAAGTTGAAGTTTCTTCACGTAAGCATCGCATCCCCAAACTTTTAGAAACGACATCCTAGGTTTCTTTCCAAACCATAATTCATACGGTGTCGTCTCAACGGATTTTGACGGTGCCCTATTTAAAGTGAATGCAGCAGTCTCTAATGCATATCACCATAATGATAGCGGTAAGTCGGTAAGAGACATCATAGATCGCACCATATCCAATAGAGTGCGATTATGATGTTCAGACACACCATTTTGCTGAGGTGTGCCAGGCGACATGAGTTGTGAAAAAATTCCACATTTCCTTGGGTGCGTGCCAAACTCGTGACTTAAATATTCTCCACCACGATCAGATCATAGGCACTTTATTTTCTTGTCACGTTGATTCTCTACCTCACTCTAAAATTCCTTGAACCTTTCAAAGGTTTCAGACTTATGTTTCATTAAGTAGACATACCCATATCTGCTCAAGTCATCAGTGAGGGTGAGAACATAACGGTAGCCACCGCGAGCCTTGACGCTCATTGGACCACATACATCGGTATGTATTATCTCCAACAAATCAGTTGCTCGCTCCATTGTTCCGGAGAACGGAGTCTTGGTCATCTTGCCCATGAGGCATGGTTCGCACGTGTCAAATGATTCGAAATCAAGAGACTCCAAAAGTCCATCGGCATGGAGCTTCTTCATGCGTTTGACACCAATATGACCAAGGCGACAGTGCCACATGTAAGTGGGACTATCGTTATCAACCTTACACTTTTTGGTACTCACACTATGGACATGTGTAACATCACATCGAGATTCATCAAAAATAAACCATTGACCAGCGGGGCATGACCATAAAACATTTCTCTCATATAAATAGAACAACCATTATTCTCAGATTTAAAATGAGTAGACACCTTGCATCAAGCGAGATCCAGATACAATGTTCATGCTCAAAGCTGGTACTAAATAACAATTATTAAGGTTTAACACTAATCCCGAAGGTAGATGTAGAGGTAGCGTGCCGACGGCGATCACATCGACCTTGGAACCATTCCCAACGCGCATCGTCACCTCGTCCTTTGCCAGCCTCCTCTTATTCCGCAGCTCCTGCTTGGAGTTACAAATGTGAGCAACTGCACCGGTATCAAATACCCAGGAGCTACTACGAGCGCTGGTTAGGTACACATCAATAACAAGTATATCACATATACCTTTAACGTTGCCGGCCTTCTTATCTGCTAAGTACTTGGGGCAGTTCCGCTTCCAGTAACCGGTACCCTTGCAATAAAAGCACTCAGTCTCAGGTTTGGGTCCATTCTTGTTCTTCTTCCCGGCAACTTGCTTACCGGGCGCGGCAATAGCTTTGCCGTCCTTCTTGAAGTTCTTATTACCCTTGCCTTTCTTGAAACTAGTGGTCTTATTCACCATCAACACTTGATGCTCCTTTTTGATCTCGACCTCCGCTGATTTTAGCATCGAGTACAACTCAGGAATGGACTTCTCCATCCCCTGCATGTTGTAGTTCATCACAAAGCTCTTGTAGCTAGGTGGAAGTGACTGGAGGATTTTGTCAATGACCGAGTCATCCGGGAGATTAACTCCCAACTGAGTCAAGCGGTTGTGCAACCCAGACATTTTGAGTATGTGCTCAGTGACAAAACTATTCTCCTCCATCTTACAGCTGAAGAACTTGTCGGAGACGTCATATCTCTCGACCCGGGCATGAGCTTGGAAAACTAGTTTCAGCTCTTGGAACATCTCATATGCTCCGTGTTGCTCAAAACGCTTTTGGATCCCCGGTTCTAAACTGTAAAGCATGCCACACTGAACAAGGGAGTAATCATCACAGCGTGACTGCCAAGCGTTCGTAACATCTTGGTCCGCTAGGAAAATGGGTGGGTCACCTAGCGGTGCATCAAGGACATACAATCTCCTCGAAGCTATGAGGATGATCCTCAAGCTACGGACCCAGTCCGCATAGTTGCTTCCATCATCTTTCAGCTTGGTTTTCTCTAGGAACGCGTTGACGTTGAGGGTGACATTAGCGTTGGCCATTGGATCTACAATATAGATTGTAAAGACAATTTTAGACTAAGTTCATGATAATTCAGTTCACATAATCAAATTATTTAATGAATTCTCACTTAGATAGACATCTCTCTAGTCATCCAAGTGATACATGATCCATGTCAACTAGCCCGTGTCCGATCATCACGTGAGACGGACTAGTCATCCATGGTGAACATCTCCATGTTGATTGTATCTTCCATACGACTCATGTTTGACCTTTCGGTCTTTCATGTTCCGAGGCCATGTCTATACATGCTAGGCTTGTCAAGTCAACCTAAGTGTTTCACGTGTGTAAATCTGGCTTACACCCGTTGTATGCGAACGTTAGAACCTATCACACCCGATCATCACGTGGTGCTTCGGAACAACGATCCTTAGCAACGGTGCACAGTTAGGGTGAACACCTTTCTTGAAATTTTATTGAGAGATCATCTTATTCACTACCGCTGTTCTAAGAAAATAAGATGTAAACATGATAAACATCACATGCAATCAATATAGCGACATGATATGGCCAATACCATCTTGCTCCTTCGATCTCCATCTTCGGGGCACCATGATCATCACAGTCACCGGCACGACACCATGATCTCTATCATCGTGTCTTCATGAAGTTGTCTCGCCAACTTTTACTTCTACTACTATGGCTAACGTTTAGCAATAAAGTAAAGTAATTACATGGCGTTTATGATTGACATGCAGGTCATACAATAAAATAAGACAACTCCTATGGCTCCTACCGGTTGTCATACTCATCGACATGCAAGTCGTGAATCCTATTACAAGAACATGATCAATCTCATACATCACAATGCATCACATCACATCCTTTGGCCATATCACATCACAAGGCATATGCTGCAAAAACAAGTTAGATGTCCTCTAATTTGTAGTTGCAAGTTTTTATGTGTCTGCTATTGGTTTCTAGAAAGAACGTTTCTTACCTACGCCAAAACCACAACGTGATATGCCAATTGCTATTTAGCCTTCATAAGGACCCTTTTCATCGAATCCAATCCGACTAAGGTGGGAGAGACAGACACCCGCTAGCCACCTTATGCAACAAGTGCATGTCAGGCCATGGAACCGGTCTCCCGTAAGCGTACGTGTAAAGTTGGTCCGGGCCGCTTCATCCCACAATACCGCCGAATCAAGATAAGACTAGTAGTGGTAAGCAAATTAACAAGATCGATGCTCACAACTGCTTTGTGTTCTACTCGTGCATCGATTCAACGCGTAGACCTAGCTCATGATGCCATTGTTGGGAGACGTAGTAGTAAATCAAAAAAATTCCTACGATCACCAAGATCTATCTATGGAGAAACCAGAAACAAGTGGGGAGAGATTGCATCTTCATACCTTTGAAGATCGCTAAGCGGAAGCGTTACAAGAACGCGGTTGGTGGAGTCGTACTCGCAGTGATTCAGATCGCGGTGGATTCCGATCTAAGCGCCGAACAACGGCGCCTCCGCGTTCAACACACGTACATCCCGATGAAGTCTCCCACACCTTGATCCAGAAAGGAGGAGGGGGAGGTTGGGGAAGAGCTCCAACAGCAGCACGATGGCGTGGTGGTGGTGGAGCAGCAAGGTATTCCGGACGGGCTTCGCCTATGCACTGCGGTGGAGGAAGAAGAGAGGTAGGGCTGCGCCGTGGGAGAGAGAGATCGTGTCTCAAATCAGCACCAATACCTTGGATATATATAGGAGGAGGGAGAGGGAGGGATGCCTTGGCCCCTCCTCCAAGGAGGAGAGGTTCGGCCGAAGCTAGGGAGGAGTCCACCTCCCACAAGGGAGGTGGATCTCTTCCTTTTGAATCTCCTTTAGCCTTGTCTCTTTATCCCTAGCCGCATGGGCCTTTCCATAAGGACTTGGCCAGCCTAATAAGGGCTGGTACACCTCCTCTAACAGCCCACGAAGTCCTTTGGTCGTCACACCCCTCCCGGGGGGTCCTCCGGCACCCTCCCGGCACTCCCGATACACTACCGATGAGCCCGAAAACTTTCCGGTGACCAAAACTGGACTTCCTATATATAAATCTTTACCTCCGAACCATTCCGGAGCTCCTCGTGATGTCCGGGATCTCATCCGGGACTCTGAACAACCTTCGGTAATCACGTATACCATTTCCCTATAACCCTAGCGTCATCGAACCTTAAGTGTGTAGACCCTACGGGTTTGGGCGGCACGTAGACATGACCGAGACACCTCTCCGGTCAATAACCAACAGCGGGATCTGGATATGCATGTTGTCTCCCGTAGGTTCCATGATGATCTCATTGGATGAACCACGATGTCGGGGATTCAATCAATCATGTATTCAATTCCCTTTGTCTACCGGTATGATACTTGCCCGAGATTCGATCGTCGGTATCTCTATACCTTGTTCAATCTCGTTACCGGCAAGTCTCTTTACTCCTTCCGTAACACATCATCCCATGGCTAACTCCTTAGTCACATTGAGCTCATTATGATGATGTCTTACCGAGTGGGCCAGAGATACCTCTCCATCACACGGAGTGACAAATCCCAGTCTCGATTCGTGCCAACCCAACAGACACTTTCGGAGATACATGTAGTGCACCTTTATAGCCACCCAGTTACGTTGTGACGTTTGGCACACCCAAAGCATTCCTACAGTATCTGGGAGTTGCATAATCTCATGGTCTAAGGAAATGATACTTGACATTGGAAAAGCTTTAGCAGACGAACTACACGATCTTGTGCTATGCTTAGGATTGGGTCTTGTCCATCACATCATTCTCCTAATGATGTGATCCCGTTATCAATGACATCCAATGTCCATGGTCATGAAACCGTGACCATCTATTGATCAATGAGCTAGCTAACTAGAGGCTCACTAGGGACATGTTGTGGTCTATGTATTCACACATGTATTATGGTTTCCGATTAACACAATTATAGCATGAACAATAGACAATTATCATGAACAACGAAATACAATAATAACCATTTTATTATTGCCTCTAAGGCATATTTCCAACAACTCCAACTCCTTCTCTGGCGCGTCATGCCACTCTGCCTCCTCCGGCGCGTCAGCCATGACGGAAGAGAGACGCTACCGCTCTGGCGGCTAGCAGTACAATAGGCGGGAAGAAATACAAATTTGGTCCAAGCCTCAAGCCTCTTCCAAAGTTACCATACGAGAGGACTGACAAAGAAAATGATGACATCAGTAAAGCCGAAGTGAGGGCCCATTTTGCACAGAAACATCCACCTCCGAAGGAAACGGTAGATCCGTGAAAGCGAAGCGCACTGTGGGTGCCCTGAAGCGACCATGACCCCCTCTGCTGCCATCAAACTATGACCGCTGTATTGTAAAGACATATAATGAAGTGCAGCGGTCAGGAAGTACTTCCAGTGCTACAAGAGCCAAAGAACGAAGAAGTGGGAAAACAATTCCCCAGCTCGGCGAACAGGAGAAGCAATTGTGCCCCCCGCTCAACGTGTCTAGCGATATCGCTAATCATCCGGTGCTACTACCCGGTACCAATCCTGGTGATTACTTGGGCGATGATGTACATTTTGATACGGTTGAGGTAGCAGTACAATACTTTAGATACGAGCACGGAAAGCCTCTCGTCAAACCTGATCATCCTCGTCTAACAACGATGATGTACAAATTGCATGAGTGGTACATGAAAACATGCCTGGAGTCTGGGAAAGACAGTATGATGATCGGAACTAAAAAAGAGCATGACTTCATTGGACTCGACCTGATGCCAATTGAATTTGTGGAGTTATTTCAGTTATACAATCAAGAGGCCCTCGACAAATAACTCATGACTTGCTACTGTCTGTAACTATTACTTCTATAGTTAAGTCTCTAGCTCAGCTCGTTCATTGCATGCATATATAATTGTCCTCACTATGTTATGCAGATTGAAGATCGTCGAATGCAAAAAAGCAGGAATCTTCGACGTTGGGTTCATTAACCCAGATGCCGTAAATGAATGGCCGGTACGAAACAGAGTCAAAGATTCCAAGGAGAACTTGCTAAATTCGTTTCTTCGACATCAAAACAATAGGGAAATACGCTTTCCTTACAACTTCAAGTGAGTGTTACTGTCTTATGTATTTTCGGTTTCGCTTACTCGAGTTTAAGTAATGTAATTGATGAGTTATATATGCGTGCGCAGTTAACACTTTATTCTGCTATACATTAAGCTTGACGAGGCATTAGTAACTGTTTTAGACTAGAGACGTAAAGATCCCGAGGATTATGCGGACATGAATGCAAAGCTCTAGAAGTAAGTTCAATCAATACCAGGACCATATCGGCAACTTTTGTTCCTTTCTTGATATCAACTAATCATTTTCTTTGCCTCGAAGGGTTTGGAAAAAGTTCATCCAAAAGGTTCCCGGTCAAAACAAAGAGCTACGATTTACACACCCCAAAGTAAGTAGTACTAGCTAGTTCCGTGCATCTCTAATTGATTCTAATTTTCATCAATAACATTACCATGCTTTCTTTTCAGTTTGATTGAACTGTATTCTCGTAAAGTGCTTGTATCAGGCACCCGGGACTGGTTTATGTGGATACTACGTATGCGAGTTCATTCGCCACTCGACCTTTGAGCAAGGCTTCTCTGACAAACAATTTGAATTACGTAAATAATATTCACAATTTTATTTTATATATTACCATCAATTGTGTTGAATTTCATTCGTATATATGTATTGACCCTCTTCTTTAAATTAGATCTGGCAGATGCGGGATGAACTCCTACCACATGAACGCATATGGGCAATTCAAGAGGAATTGGCGGGATTCTTTCTTGAGCACGTCATACCTGAAGACGGTGAATACCATGTGAAATTGCGATTGGATCTTAGGTAGATGGTGTTAGGGATACTAAGAGATGTTATATTGTATATATGTAGTGGCGCCTGATAGATATAAGAAAACTTGTTGTTCGACCAAGCACGGAGAAAGAGATGTCACTTCTTTCTCTCTCTATATGTTCATAACAATCTTGTGTAATTAATGGTTTCCTTGATTTGCTTACTAGCTAGGGTCGAGTTCTCTCTATATGTATAGTAGCTAGCGTCGACTAAGCACGGAGAAAGATATGTCACTTCTCTCTATTAGCTAGCTAACACAATATGAAACCCCTAAATTAAGCCTTCAAAACCCCTAAATTAACCCTCCAAAACCCCTAAATTAATC
Organism: Hordeum marinum; assembly: GCA_022496015.1. Taxonomy (NCBI): domain Eukaryota; kingdom Viridiplantae; phylum Streptophyta; class Magnoliopsida; order Poales; family Poaceae; genus Hordeum; species Hordeum marinum. The sequence continues at coordinate 484,853,688 of CM039673.1, forward strand.
CTACAAAACCCCTAAACCCCCTTCCAAACAAAAACCGAAAACCCCAGCGCCTGCGAGCTGCTGACGCGTGGCTACCTTTTGGTCCCGGTTGGTGTTACCAACCGGAACTAAAGGTCCTCCTGCCTGGGCGCCCCGCAGCGGCCACGTGGAGCCCCTTTGGTCCTGGTTCGTAAGAGAACCGGGACTAAAGGTTTTGGGTATTAGTCCCGCTTGTTTTGTCCCGGTTCTAGAACCGGGGCTAAAGGCCCTCTGGAACCGGGCTAGTTCCCTGTTTTCTACTAGTGTCCCCTCCCGGTCCACCTTTCTTCCCCTCCGCCCCTACTCCCTCCTTACTTTACATATGCATTCTCCTCCTCCCCTGCTGCGCCCATGCATCCTCGGACATCCGTTGTCCCCACCCATGCACATACCCGCCTTGGACTACGTCATCGTCCATCAAGCAACCATCCGGAGGCAGGTACACTCCCCCTTCCCCCAACATTGTCCATTGCAGAACACCGTGGCCGACATGCTTTTGGTCAAATGCCATAGAGCTTTTTCTGTTAAACTTCTCTATGTTTTCTAGAGTAAGCATAATAACAGGGTACGCGATGATGGACGATGACTTGTTGTGCGATGCGTGTAAGGTCGTATCTGCAGACTTTGTAGGCATCTAGCAAGGGGACTTGCTCTTTTGAAAAAAACGTGTGTGCTTTGTTTCTTGAGAAAAATGTACTTTGCGCCCTGCGACACGCATATAATCGATTATCAGAATGTGAAGTCGCTAGCCTATTGGTGGTACACCATCTCCAACGCCATCACGAAGGTTTGGCGTGCAATTGCACAAGTGGAGACAATGTGGCCATCAGTCTCATCAACGATGATGATCGTGAGTTTTGCTTCTTGTTGCTCTACATGTTGGTCATTCATTCATTCACTCAATGTTTCAACTTGATAATCATCACATTGTATAGACTGTACATATTGTTGTGATAAACCACATGACTGAGGGGAGGCCATTTATGTTTATACATTTTTGGATGAAGCTCAAGGGCAACACCACGTAAGAGGAATTGTGTTGATTCTGACTTGAGTTTTATTGAATTTGGAATCGATGAACTCGAAGTACTTATTGAACATCTAGTTATTTCGGATGCAAAATTACATTTTACCTACTATTGTACTAGGAATATTTGCAAGCTATATATGAATGAATTGTGCTATTTTCTATTATTATTTTGTGTTGCCGATAAAGGAAATAAACAATGGCAAAGGTAAATTTGTTAATATTGTATTTTACGTTGGAGATGCCCTAACACGTGCGAAGGTAAGATTTTTTGCCTTCTTCTTTGTACACAGGACTCTAAAAAAGAGGTTTACGTGGATTGTAAAATTCCTTCGGTTTTTCAATGAAACCCAAACCAAAGGCATTTTTTCCTATAACCCACTCCTTCAAATCAAATAGATCAATGATCTTACTATAGGAAACTTTTTTATTCCTATATTTTTTATCCACCATTCCTATACGAATAAAAGATACGATGAATGAAATCCTATCAGGACGGTTGGTTGTAAAGTGAAATGTCAAAAGGAACCAGATGAATTAATGCACATTTTCTTGCTTGCACGGCCTACTTTATCCAATATCCCAAACATGAAAAAAGTTGTGCAATAAACTTGTACTTGGAGAGACATGGCACATGCTCACTAGTCCACAAGAGACAGTCATGCACTGGTATCTTTCTCGCTTTCAACACGCAAAGCATTCAGATATCAACTGTGAACACAAGGATGAGCTAGCTGATGAGCAGGGTATGTATTGAAAACCAGTGTCCCTACAAACTTGTGCATCACTATAGATGGATGCGGGCTGGTATTAATCCTGTGGGGCAAATGAAAGCCGGTTAGATATAGTATATGCTACATACGCACCCTGTACCGAAGTGCACACATACTCCCTGCATGCCTATGCATATGCGCACAGTACACGTATGATGATGCGAGGCTAGCTAGGGCATATGCAGGTGCTAGTTTATGCAGTATATACTCCTGCATCAGTAGTTTTAAGTATCATATCACATGTACTTGATATATGTACTACGAACGTATGATGGTACGCGCGCGTTCGTGATGAGTGGAGAGTACTATATACATATGTACAATTCAGGAGAGCAGAGGAAGTAAATGGATGCAGTACTTTTTCTTTGGCGCAGCGCACAGACAAAAAAATATGTACTACCTTCCAGTCCAGCTAGCGAATCCAACAAACATATGCCCTCCTCTTGCAAGCAAGAGGCCAGCTAGTGTTCCCTCCCTCCCTCCCCCTATTTTGATTCAGATTCTCACCGGCGAGACATGCACTGTTCTGCCAACTGAGCTGAGCTGAGCTATATATATAGAGAGAGGCTTTTTACCTGAGGTCAGGGTGGTACTTACCCAAATGGCATAGTGCTTCCATTGCAAGGCTAGCGTATGCCTATATATATTTCTTTCTGTCACGCTCACATCCTCTCCAAGGACGTGGGTCTCCTAGCTAGTCATCCATCTGTCGCACTCATCACGACCCTATCCTCTTCTCCAAACACTTTCAACATCGTTGAATAGTAGTACTTGTTCTGTTAGATATAACCATAAGCACCCTTAGCTAGAAACACACCAGCACAGATGAAGAGGACTGTATCGAGGGATAGATGATCCTCATCGCATGCATAAGTACAAGTTGGCACAAACCTAAGGCCGTTCATATCCTAGAGACCTTGAACAAAAAATCAATCTCTGTCACAAGCAATAATAAGAAGAAGCAGAGAACAAACATAAGAAAGCAGTAACAAAGTAGAAGAAAAGCAACTCTCGTCTTTCTTCCTCGCTGACCTTGTGGTGGTTAATCTTCAAGGTTATTTAGCTGGAGATCTCAAGTGTGTGTATCCGTATGCGTAAACCCTGCCTCAATATTAATTTAGCCCCGCTGCCCTTGCTCAAACGTGCTCCCAGCGGTGGTAGAAGTAGTGGACCAATCTAGCATGTCGAACGGATCCAGCTCCTTGGCAACTGCCTTCTCCTGACCACCATGATCGCCTGCACCACCACCGCTTGGTCTGGCTTCCATGTACTCCTTGGAGAAGATGAGGCTCATGGGATCTGACTCAAGCTCGGCGAGGTCGGCGAAGTCGGCAAAGAAATCCTCGTGGTGGTGGCCGGACCCTGGCATCATGGGCCTGTAGCTCTCGCTGAAGACGTGGTCCATGAGCTCACGGTGGTCGACCTGCTGCAGTACTCCTGCCACAGTGTCAATGGCTCTCTGGTCTCTCGCCTGCGCTTCCGACGATGATCCTGCCAACGTCTCCTCCTTCACGACCACATGAGAGGTGCTGGTCGTGGTAGTGACTGTGCTAGTGGTCATCGTCGCCGTCGTTGTCGCGGAGGCGGCCCGGTGATCCTTTCTCTCCTCCTTGACGTTTTGATTCTGTGGCTGCTTTTCGTTGTGCGAGCTCTTGGAACCTGAGCCGCTGCCGCCACCACCGCCGTTCTTGCCGTGGTGAGACCGCGTGGAGCCGGCGAGCGCGTTGCGCTGGGTCGGCCATGGGTGGTTGTGCTCGGAGGTGTAGGTGATGACGAGCATGTTGGGGTCAGTCCTGCTGCGCTCCACCTGCTTTCGTGCTGAACACCCTTTCGAGCTGCTGCACCTGTAGTACCCTCTATTCATTGAAATCAACAAGAACATTGGTTAGACTCGATCGTCTCCATGTACCTTCATCATTTGCTTCAGAACTTCAGATATTGTATAGCAGTACTGCATGTACTAACACTAGGCTTCCTTAACTAGTGCTGTGCGCCTGCGCCAACTTTATTTTGCTAAGCCAGAATGTACGTAGTAAGTCCACTCCTTGTTGTACTAGTGTCTTGTTTTTCATAAGCGAATGTAGTAACAATGCTAGCTACCAAAATCTCCTGGGCATTACAACATTTTGGGCTAAAAAAGGGCCTGATTTTTTTATATGTGCTTAATGTAAAATATAAATGTAAACTCAATTTTGATGCCTTTGTGAATGCCTCAGTCTAGATCTCAATTTTCTTTAGTTTCAATGGATTGGGAAAAGTGCAACTTCAGTTCAGAGAAAAGTGCACTTTTTTTAGAGTGGGTTTTCTACTCCAGGGTGAAGGGCACATTGGAAAAACAGTATGAAACAAAATCCAAAATATCTTAAATTTTGCGACATCAAACATGATCAACTGTTGGATGTGCTTACAAAATTTCGTCAACAAATAAAATTCAAAGAATTCTCGACAAAAAAAGAAAAACTAAATCGCATTTCCAGGTTTTGTGCACTGCTTGAGCAGTGATTTTATTTTTATATGGAGGGATCCTCGAATGTGATTTATTGATGAAATTTTGCAAGCACCTCATACATTTGATCATGTTTGATGTCGCAAAATTTCAGAAATTTTGAATGGTGCTTTCAATAGTTTGGCAAAAAAAATAATTACTGGGCCGTAGTACACCCGGGAGTAACCACACCTTTTTTTTTGAATCGGTTGATACTTAAGAAAATCACAGTCGACTAGACCTGCTAAACTGTCTGTTGATTTATGACAGCTCTTTAAAATTAGTATTAATTATTTACAAAAGAGTGGTATATCACATGTATGAGAATTTGCAAGAAGACCTGAAATTCAATCTAGCCAGTGGTGGGACACTAGCTTGTTATTGAAAAATGAAGCGGATTTTTTCCCATTTCTCTTCAAAGTGGCACGACATGCTTAAATTATATGTGTCGAATTAGAATAAGTGAATTTTACTCATATTTAACTATATCTATCCTGTTATATGTGATGTATTCGCCACCAAAATGGCATTTTTTGTAAGGAGGAACTATATATATGCATGAACGAGGTTGATTTTCTAGCAAGATAGGTACCCATTTGTTTATCTTCCAATTAATTTCAGCGTGGGAGTTCATGCATCGATCATGCAGACACAATATGGAGCTGAGGAATTATATAATGTTGGACCATGCGTGTAACCGAGATTATTTACTCTTATCAGTTCAGAAGCTTCATCTTCATTTAAGCACCCGAACTTCGATACAATGCTAGAAATATATTTTTTAATTAAATGGAAAGATGTCAACGACTTGGTAATGCATAGAAGCACCATACATATGCATCGTTTCAATATAATCAAATTATTTTAGATTGGACATATATATATATACCAGTGTTAATCAATTAGTAGTAATTCATGTACCAAATGCACATACCTTGGGTGAGGAGAGCCCTTGATAGGCTTTTGGCCGTACTTCCTCCATGCCCAGAGATCAGAAGGAACCACCTCCCCGGTTGGTCTTGAACCGGCCGTTGTCGGTGCCGGAATGCACACCACCTTCCTTGCCTGGTTCTTCCTGTGCACATAGACCAATGGGACAAGTTATCACTGAGTACATGGATAGAAATAAGAGGACAGAAATCACCACAACTACTACTATCACAGGTATAAGAAGTGAAGAACACGCGATATGTTGCAGATCACCACAAGTAAATAGTAAATTTCATGGAAACTTTGCAACCAACCAAAAAGCACTCTTGTGATTGCTTAGGGTTTGAAAAGCCGAGCTTCTCGGCCGTGAGTGCAGAAAAGTTGCTAGGTCTAGATGCACATGACATGACCTGTACGTCCTCGATCGCATAGAGACATTGTTTGCCAATTCAGAAATATTCGCGCCGATCACCGTCACCATGTGGCTACGGTGACTCTTGTGCCTAAAACTTCGAGCTCCAGGCACTACTCACAATCTTGCCGATTAATTCTGGTCACATCCCGAGAAATCCTCGGAACTTCCTCACCTCGCTCTAATTATCTCTTCATGGTGAAGTGAAGAACACGGAAAGAAGAAGGGCGAATTAAAGAGCAGAAGAAAGAAAAAGGGCGAGCGCGCGCAGAAATTTCCCTTCGAAATCTACTACTATATGCAGGTATGCATGCAACGAGACGATGATTTCTAGCTTGGGTCGGCCCAGATCTAGCTCTATCCGGTGGCGATATGTATTGCCGGGTTCCAACCTGCGCTTGATCCCGCCGTTGTTGTTGCGCGGCGACGACATCTGCATGCCGGCGACAGCGGCGTCGATGGCGCACCCGGCCGCCTGCCCGGCCGTGATGCCGAGCTTCACCATGTCACCCGGGGTCATCGCCGGGTACGGTCGTATCGCTATGGGCGACAGCGACGGCTGCATCAGCCTCGGTCCCATCCCACCTCCGATTCCCGCCGGCATCATCTGCATCCCCCTCGGCAGGAGCGGCTTCCTGCCCATGTCGAACATCTGGCCACCGCCTCCGCCTCCTCCGCTGCCAGTGACGCCGCCGCCGCCGCCCGCTTCGAAGCCGATTTTGGCCATGGCGTCAGGCATGCCTTCCAGGAACTCGGGGGCGCCCGACGAATAGTCGCTGCTGAACGGGTCCCCGAGCCCCGCGAAAGGGTCGCCGAAGACATCGCCGCCGGTCCCCGGTGACGAAGACGAGGGCGGAGGCGGGAACAGCATCGGCTGGTCGGCCGGCTGCAGCTGCCACTCGGCGGCCGTTGACGGGAGGTTGCTGCCGTCGCCGTCGTTGTTTCCCTGCATGGCGCCGCCGGCCCGCACGATGTCTGTGAGGTCCCCGCCGCCGGCCTGGTCGCCCTCCATCCTCTGGAGGAAGTAGTCGCACATGGCTGGCGGGCGCGCAAGCTAGCTAGGGTTGCCTACTCCTTGGGCCCGCCGATCTCTCTTCCTCTATAGTGGATGCTCGCCGCAAGCAAGCAAGAAAGAGCAAGAGCTTCACGGCCAACCGCCCAATAATTCCCTAGCTTGCTCTTCCACAGGAATGATTCACGCCAAGGATCGGCCGAATCGTAACAGGGCGAGCAAGCAGGTATGATATATGTGTCGTTGGAGACGCGGGTTGGCCCGATCTGCTTGGAGAATGAAGCTAGCAATGATTCAACAGCAAGCTTGCAAGTTTATTTGTTGTTGTTTGGTGCCGGGCGGGGGCTGCAGAAAAGGAGGTAGGGTGGAGGGGAAGCAGGATGTGATGTGAGAGGGAAGATGGGCTAGCCGGCTACTCCTCCTTCCTAGCTTAGCTAGTAGTAGCGGCCACGGAAAAAGGGAACTATCTTTTCTTTACACCAACCAAGCGAGCTAGCAGCAGATCGATGACAATAGAGATGGATAGATGGATGGATGGGTAACTTGAGTTGGCTTCCAAAGAGGACAATAAAGAAGTATGTGAGAGCAGACGAGATCAGGGGGTACAGGAGGGCGAGAGCGATGGGTTCCCGGCCGGATTATTTTTCTCTGGACGGGGCGGAAGAAGGTGATGTGTGGGCACACGGGAACGGAAAGCCGATGGACGGGTGGATGGATGGATGGACGGATGGACGCTGACTTTCTCCGGGGCGAGGAGCGAGGTGTGCGAGCCCCGTACGCAAGGCGGCATGGCCGCGGCGGGTGCTTGTCGCGCGGTAAATAACGTGGGTTTTGCTTTTTGCATGCATGCATGCATGGTGAAAACTCAGACTGAGGGCGCCGGATGCCCAGCGCGGCGTCGTTGTACCTTTGTCGTCTTGGCTGACCGAGGCCCGACTCCTGACCGATCCCTGATAGCATGTACTCACTTCGTTCCAAAATTATTGTCTTGAATTTATCTAGATATGAATATGCCTAATCACGTTTTAGTATCTAGATGTATTTATATTTTAAAAATCTATGACAAGAATTTTGGGACGGAAGGAGTACATGTAGATTCTTTTCTACCTCTGGAAAATGGGATCAAGCCCCTGACCATAACACCATCTATAACCAGATCTTTCAAATCCTGTTCAAATCTTGATCATTCTTATGATAAGAAGAAAAAAATAAAGGCCACCCAACCAGTGGCAGAGCTTGAGCAAAACACGTAGGGGGCATGGCCTTGAGGAGGGGCAAATCTCACTATTTTCAACTGATTTGTTGTGAAAAATATGCCTAATATAAATATATATAGGCTTGTTTGCTTTTGAGTTGGGGGCCATAGCCCATGTTGTCCCCCACCAAGCTCCGCCTGCACGCAACTAAAACCCTCAAATTACACTCCTTTAAAGGATGCTAAAGTACCCGCTCACTTGGTGCTTCACGGGAGAGAGTGCCCTATGCGGCATTTTTTTCCGGTGACTTGCCATAAGATCCTGTCAGGAACTCTCTGGACGGCACGCACCTGGACAACCCGGCTAGGAGGTCCATGACTGGTGGACCATGGGGGAGCGCACGGGGCTGTCGTCATTGGGTAGCATCGGCTGCGCCCGCGACGGCCCTCTCGCGTGCGATTGGAAGGTCAGACCCCACGTATTTACTCGATCGTTTATTTTTTTATTTCTTAGCTAGCTCAGATTGAATAAAGCATATGCTCCCCCTCCCCCCGCCCCCAATTTTTTTGGTGTGTCTTGTCCTAGAGTTGTGCCATGATCAATGCTACAATACAACATGTTGGGTCAGATTCCCTGGTCGGACGCCTGACATCAGGCTTGTCGGACAGACCCGGGGGCTACAATATAGTGCAAACTCTCAATGTCGCGATGCTCCATGCATCTACCGATAACTTTTCCGAACCTCACACTACTACATGCATAGATTTCTGACTTGTGATTTGGGTGCAAAGTGTCGCAGTCAAAACCGGCGATCTCGGGTAGGGGTCCCGAGCTGTGGATCTTGGATCAATGGGGAACATGAAACACCGGGATAGCATTTACCTAGGTTCGGACCCTCTCGAAGAGATAAAACCCTACGTCTTGCTTGATTATATAGATGTGTGTAACGATTATAGAGTCGATCTACCACGAAATCAGATGAACTAAACCCTAGATGAGTAGGATGATGGTTCTCCTCCTCTACGAACTAATCCCTTCGGTTTATATAAACACCAAGGGTTCCTATGGTTACACATGGTCATTTGGCATCAGGGGATAAACATGCCGATTCTATCATCTTAACTTGGAGGACACACCAAGGCTTCATAGATTTCCTTCCTGAACACGGAGTCGCCTTATAGATCGGCCTTCCAGTAATAGTTACAACGCGACCCACTTGTACGGCCCATAAGAGATAGACGAGAAGCCCAAGGACCCCTTAGTCCCAGAATCCCTTAGTAGCCCTAGAACTAGCCACCAATGTCGGGGTCCATGATCCCTAGTAGCCTCACGCGCCCAAGGTCTCCATTTTGCGGGGCGAGTTCTTCTCCCCTTCTATATTCGTCTAACACTAGTTCGGCCACAAACGAGTTCCTGATTGTCGAAGCGTCACGGGGCCCACATTATTAACTTTGCACCTTAAGATTAATGACACCCCTCGATTCCCTTGCGTCTACGAGAGGTAGGAAATCCAGTAGTCTTTTACAGAAATGCCCCTCGTGGGTTAGAGGGAAAACGCCTATTAAATAGGTTGGGCGTGCCATGAGCAACAAATCCTATTCCCCAATCATTGAGAAACAAAGAAAACCAGGGAGCTCGGAGACATGGCAAGTGTCCTAGGCTCCTCCTCACACCCTCATGGCCCCGTCCGAGGTGACTAGGCAAGTTGTTTAGTCTCCCGTCTTCAATTGAGCGACCTTGAAGCGCAAGGGTATCTTCCTGCTTCAGAGCTGGCATCCACCCACCCCGGATTAACATCTACGAACGGTGAGGCCTTCAGAGAACTTCCCTGCTCCACGCAAGGAAGAGAAGGTATGCTTCGTTTCCTTACTCTTACGAGGCTTGGGATTCCTAATTCACCCCTTCCTGAGAGGTTTGCTAGAGTTTTACGGGATCCAGATCCCTCATCTTACCCCTGGATCCATTTTGCATATCTTGACCAATGTCGCCCTTTGTGAGATGTTTCTGGGATGCGATGCCCATTTTGAATTATGGAGAAAATATTTCTGCCTCGTCCACCGCACCCGGGGATGGACAATATTTGAAGTTGGCGGAGCCGAAGTATGGCGCATAGTCGGGACGGGGTAACCTATTCACTAGTAGAAAACAGGGCTTTGGTCCAGGCCTGAAATGCCATTAATCCCGGTTTACTCACGAACCAGGACCCATGGTGGCATCTGTCCCGGTTCGTGAGGCCAGGGCGTCAGCGGGGCCTCGTGGGCCATTGGTCCCGATTCGTCTGACACTTATGGTCCCGGTTCCAGACACGAACCGGGACCAATGGGCCTCGATCCTGGCCCACAATCTTTGGTCCGATTTGTGGCTGGAACCAGGACCAAATGTGGTCCTTTATGTTGGGAGACGTAGTAGTAAATCAAAATTTTCCTACGTGTCACCAAGATCTATCTATGGAGAAACCAACAACGAGTGGGGAGAGATTGCATCTTCATACCTTTGAAGATCGCTAAGCGAAAGCGTTACAAGAACGCGGTTGATGGAGTCATACTCGCAGTGATTCAGATCGCGGTGGATTCCGATCTAAGCGCCGAACAACGGCGCCTCCGCGTTCAACACACGTGCAGCCCGGTGACATCTCCTACGCCTTGATCCAGCAAGGAGGAAGAAGAGGTTAGGGAAGGGATCCAACAGCAGCACGGCGGTGTGGTGGTGGTGGAGTAGCAAGGTATTCCGGCAGGGCTTCGCCTAAGCGCCGCGGAGGAGGAAGAAGAGAGGTAGGGCTTTGCCGTGAGAGAGAGAGTTCAGAACTGTCCTCAAAAGGCCAAAACCTCAAGTATATATAGGAGGAGGGAGAGGGAGGGCTGGCTTGGACTCTCCTCCAAGGAGGAGAGCTTCGGCCGAATCAAAGGGAGAGTCCACCTCCCACAAGGGAGGTGGATCTCCTCCTTTTCAAACTCCTTTGACCTTATATCTACTCCTCCAGCCGCGTGGGCCTTTCTAGAAGGTCTTGGCCAGCCTAATAAGGGATGTCCCACCTCCTCTAAGGGCCCACAAAGTCCTATGGTCGTCACACCCCTCCCGGGGGTCCTCCGGCACCCTCCCGGCACTCCCGGTACAATACCGATGAGCCCGAAAACTTTTCGGTGACCAAAACTGGACTTCCTATATATCAATCTTTACCTCCGGACCATTCCGGAGCTCCTCGTGACGTCCAGGATCTCATCCGGGACTCCGAACAACTTTCGCTAATCACGTATACCATTTCCCTATAACCCTAGCGTCATCGAACCTTAAGTGTGTAGACCCTACGGGTTCGGGAGACATGTGGACATGACCGAGACACTTCTCCAGCCAATAACCAACAGCGGGATCTGGATACCCATGTTGGGTCCCACATGCTCCACGATGATCTCATCGGATGAACCACGATGTCGGGCATTCAATCAATCCCGTATACAATTCCCTTTGTCTATCGGTATGATACTTGCCCGAGATTCGATCGTTGGTATCTCTATACCTTGTTTAATCTCGTCACCGGCAAGTCTCTTTACTCGTTCCGTAATACATCATCCCATGGCTAACTCCTTAGTCACATTGAGCTCATTATGATGATGTCTTACCGAGTGGGCCCAGAGATACCTCTCCGTCACACGGAGTGACAAATCCCAGTCTCGATTCATGCCAACCCAACAGTCACTTTCGGAGATACTCGTAGTGCACCTTTATAGACACCCAGTTACGTTGTGACGTTTGGCACACCCAAAGCATTCCTACGTTATCTGGGAGTTGCACAATCTCATGGTCTAAGGGAACGATACTTGACATTGAAAAGCTTTAGCAAACGAACTACATGATCTTGTGCTATGCTTAGGATTGGGTCTTGTCCATCACATCATTCTCCTAATGATTTGATCCCGTTATCAACGACATCCAATGTCCATGGTCATGAAACCGTGACCATCTATTGATCAATGAGCTAGTCAACTATAGGCTCACTAGGGACATGTTGTGGTCTATGTATTCACACATGTATTATAGTTTCCGATTGACACAATTATAGCATGAACAATAGACAATTATCATGAACAAGGAAATAGAATAATAACCATTTTACTATTGCCTCTAGGGCATATTTCCAACACTTTAGTCCCGGTTCGTGCCACAAACCGGGACCAATGGTTGGCCTATATATACCCCCTGGCCGCGAGCAGAGTAGTGCATTGCTCTGTTTTTTTGGCCGACCATGGTAGAGCTTTGTGGTACTCTAGTTCACCTCCTATGCACATGAGGTGTTCGACGAAATGCCCGATCCACACTTAAGCTTTCTCCTCTAGAAGCTCCTTTTCCAAGCTCCATTTTTCTCAAGATTTGTCTAGGTTTGGCGGTCCGTCCTATCCCGTCCCCGTCCTCACTGCCGTTGATCGCCCGCGCCCATCTCGGCGCCGACACCACCGTGGTTAGCCTCTTCTTCTTATCTTCTTTCTAAAAGAAATAAGTTCTTCTTGTATGATTTAGATAGGTACTTGTGTAATTTTCTTACTTCTATTATTATTTGTTATTATATAGTGTGATGGTTTTGGTATCCGCCTCCGTCGGCCCTCGTCCTGTCTATGATTCAGATGTGGTATATATTATCTTTTATAAATATTTGTTTTATTTAGTGTTTATGACAATTATGCCGACCAACGTGACATAGATTTTTTAATCTAGGAGGTATGTGAACCGGAAATTCCAACCGACATAGAAATTCTTGTCGAGAAGTTAAATTTGGTTGAAAAATAAAACAATTACTTGAAAGAAAAATTAAAAATTGTTGAAGACGAGAAGATAAAGTTGGAGTTGCATGTTGCCGATGTCGTCGACGATCACAAGATCAAGATGGATGCAATGCGCTTGAAGATTAGAAAGATTAGAAAATATGTCATGCATACTGAGGCTTGGTATCATTATGCCGTTGGATCAATTGGTACCTTAGTAGCGGTTATGATCACATTTGTTGTTGCATTTAAATGTTTTACATAGTTTCAATGTATGTTTTAATTCGATGCTCTAGAGAGCTATATATTTTTCAATAATGAGAACTATGCATGCATTTTATGTATTTGTTTTAGTCACTATTGTACTATGGCTTTAATGTGATGATGAATTTCTATTAATTTGGTCACTTCTCTATTCATGATATGATGTAATGGTTTTTAATACACTTTATTATACAACGCATGAAGATGAACCGGCAATGGATGTATGGTGACCGATGGACCTCCGACTATATTAAGGGCCTGCATAATTTTCTCAAAGCGGCTGAGGCAAACAAGTAGAATGATTTTATGCATTGTCCATGTACTGTGTGTGAGAATACGAAGGCTTTCTCCAACTCTAAAACCCTAAACTTCCACCTTCTTGAGAAGGGTTTTATGCCATATTATAATGTTTGGACCAAGCATGGAGAAAGAGGGGTTATGATGGAAGACAACAAAGAAGAAGAGGATGATGACAACTATGTGCCTCCTGAATACGATCATGCTGCAATGGGGCAAGATGAAGATCAAGAGGAACTAGACAATGTGCCAGATGATGATCTTCACCGGGTCATTGTTGATGCAAAGAGACAATGCGAAAGTGAAAAGGAGAAGTTGATGTTTGATCGCATGTTAGAGGATCACAAAAAGGGTTGTACCCCAACTGCTAAGATGGCAACACAAAGATCGGTACCACATTGAAATTGCTGCAGTGGAAGGCAAAGAATGGTGTACGTGACAAAGGATTTGAGAAGCTACTAAAAATATTGAAGAAGAAGCTTCCAAAGGATAACGAATTGCCCGATAGTACGTACGCAACAAAGAAGGTTGTATGCCCTCTAGGATTGGAGGTGCAGAAGATACATGCATGCCCTAATGACTACATCCTCTATTGCGGTGCGTACGAAGATTTGAACGCATGCCCGGTATGCGGTACATTGCGGTATAAGATCAGACGAGATGACTCTGGTGATATTGACGGCGAGTGCCCCAGGAAGAGGGTTCCTGCCAAGGTGATGTGGTATTCTCCTATAATACCACGGTTGAAACGTCTGCTCAGAAACAAAGAGCATGCCAAGTTGATGCGATGGCACAAAGAGGACCATAAGAAAGACGGGAAGTTGAGAGCATCCGCTCACGGGTCGCAGTGGAGAAAGATCGAGAGGAAGTGGAGCGACTTTACAGGTGACCCAAGGAATGTATGGTTTGGTTTAAGTGCAGATGGCGTTAATCCATTTGGGGAGCAGAGCAACAAGCATAGCACATGGCCTATAACTCTATGTATCTATAACCTTCCTCCTTGGTTGTGCATGAAGCAGAAGTTCATTATGATGCCAGTGCTCATCCAAGGCCCTAAGCAACCTGGCAATGACATTGATGTGTACCTAAGGCCATTAGTTGATGAAATTTTACAGCTATGGAATGGAAGAGGTGTACGTGTGTGGGATGAGAAAGAACAGGAGGAATTTGACCTACATGCGTTGCTGTTTGTAACCATCAACGATTGGCCTGCTCTCATTAACCTTTCAGGATAGACAAACAAGGGATACCACGCATGCACACACTGTTTAGATGAAACCGACAATATATATTTGGACAAATGCAGGAAGAATGTGTGGCATCGTCGATTTCTTCCGAACAACCATGAATGTCGAAAGAAAGGAAAGCATTTCAAAGGTGAGGCAGATCACCGGAAGAAGCCTGCCCTCCGTACTAGTGATCACATACTTTATATGGTCAATGATTTAAAAGTAATCTTTGGAAAGGGTCCTAGCAGACTATATGTTCCGACTGACGATGCGGGACGTGCACCCATGTGGAAGAAGAAATCTATATTTTGGGACCTACCCTATTGGAAAGACCAAGAGGTCCGCTCTGCAATCGACGTGATGCACGTGACGAAGAATCTTTGCGTGAATCTGGGAGTCTTCTTGGGAGTGTATGGGAAGACAAAAGATACACCAGAGGCATGGGAGGAACAGCAATGTGTTCATGAAAAAGACGTCATGCATCCAAAGCAGTATGAAGGTCCTGCCAGCTACGTTGTTACCAAAGAAGAGAAGGAAATCTTCTTTGAATGCCTGCTTAGTATGAAGGTCCCATCTGGCTTCTCGTCGAATATAAAGGGAATAATAAATATGGCAGAGAAAAAGTTCCAGAACCTAAAGCCTCATGACTGCCACGTGATTATGATGCAACTGCTTCCAGTTTCATTGAGGGGGCTTCTACCGGAAAACGTTCGATTATCCATTGTGAAGCTATGTGCATTCCTCAATGCAATCTCTCGGAAGGTGATCGATCCAGAAATCCTGCCATGGTTAAGGAGTGATTTGGTGCAATGTCTTGTTAGTTTCCAGCTGGTGTTCCCACCATCCTTCTTCAATATCATGACGCACATCCTAGTTCATCTAGTCGACGAGATTGTCGTTCTAGGCCCTGTATTTGTACACAATATGTTCCCCTTTGAGAGGTTCATGGGAGTCTTAAAGAGATATGTTTGTAAGGGCGCTAGGCCAGAAGGAAGCATCTCAATGGGCCATCAAACAGAGGATGTCATTCGGTTTTGTGTTGACTTCATTCCCGACCTTAAGAAGATTGGTCTCCCTCAATAGCGGTATGAGGGGGGACTGACTGGAAAAGGCATGCTAGGAGCGGACTCTATAATATGTAGGGACGGGCATTCTTGGTCTCAAGCACACTACATAGTTCTATAGAATTCTACCTTGGTGACCCCGTATGTCGATGAACACAAGAATATTCTACGCTCCAAACACCCGGAGCAGTGTGATGACTAGATTACATGTGAACACATCATGACTTTCGGCAGTTGGTTGCCAACACGTCTCATGCATGACAACACTGTTTCTGATGAGCTTTACTCATTGGCAATGGGACCATCTTCGACTGTATTGACTTACAAAGGGTACGCGATAAATGGGAATACATTTTACATGTTCGCCCAAGATCAAAAGAGCACCAACCAAAACAGCGGTGTCCTCTTTGATGCAACAACCAAGAGGGGAAAGGACACATATTATGGTTACATAGTGGACATATGGGAACTTGACTATGGACATGATTTTAAGGTCCCTTTTGTTTCAGTGCAAATGGGTAAATCTCTCAGGAGGCGGGGTACATGTACACCCACAGTACGGAATGACAACAGTGGATCTGAACAATCTTGGGTACACAGATGAACCATTCGTCCTAGCCAATGATGTGGCACCGTTTTTCTATGTGAAGGACATGTCTACCAAACCGAGAAAAAGGAAAGATAAGGAAGCGAATACATCACACGATGAGCCAAAACACCACGTATTTCTTTCAGGAAAAAGAGACATCGTGGGATTGGAGTGCAAGACAGACATGTGTGAAGATTATGACAAGTTTCATGAAATTCCTCCCTTCAAAGTCAAGGTTGACCCAAGTACCTTGTTAAACGATGAAGATTATCCATGGTTACGGCGCAATAGGCAAAGGACACAAGCGAAGAAAAATGAAGACTTTTTCTCCACAACTATTATGATGATGCCTTTGATCAAGAATATCACTGCAATTACATGTGAAGAAATGAAATACCTTTGTAACAGATGAGTTTTCATCCGAAACCTTGATACTTCGAAAGAGATTGTTAGTTTTGTACATGAAGTGCATCCAAATTTTTCCGTAACCCTCTCAACTTTTTAGCACATGCTATGTGGGTGAAATGATGATACCATGCCAACTTTCAACCTTTTCAGAGTTCATTTGTAGTGCTTTTCAATTTCATGTTCATTTAGCTCAAAAAAAATCAGTAAATGCATGAAAAATATCAAATGAAGTCAGAAAGGGTTGAAAATTGATGATGTGGCTTTGAATGGTGCATTTTGAAAACACAAAAAGTCTGGAGTTCAAAATAAGTTAAAAATGAAATACCTTTGTAACATATGAGTTTTCGTCCGAAACCCTGATACTTCGAAAGAGATTGTCCGTTTTGTACACGAAGTGCATCCAGTTTTTGCCATAACCCTCTCAATTTTTAGCACATGCTATGTGGGTAAAATGATGATACCATGCCAATTTTCAACCTTTTCAGAGTTCATTTGTTGTGCTTTTCAATTTTAGGGAATAAACTAAAAACCTTTTATAAACCTCTAGTATTTTTGAAACTAATCTTATCAAAGTATTTTTTTGTTTGAAACATTAATAGCAAAAAGAATTTTCAAAAAGAATTTTTTTGTGAGAAACTTTAATAGCAAACTAAAATAACCAAATCTATTTTTGATTAAAACAGACATTTAAAATAACCTAAAACTTACCAAATAGCAGGAAAAAGAATCACTCAAAAATCTATTTTTATTAAGTTATTCACAAACTGGTGATTCACACAAATTTCAAAAAATTCAAATTCAAATTATTCAAATTTGAAAACTAATGGCACTAATAGAAAGTTTATAATTTTTGTGACCTTAAAGCAAAAAGAATCACTGAAAAAGAGTAAGTAGGAACAAAATAAAATTATTAAAGCAAAAAACAAAACAAAAAAGGATTTTTTGTAAAAAAATGCCACCTATTGGACCACCACGGCATGAATATGACTAGAAACCCAACCAGCTTGTTGGGCCAGGTTTCAGGCCCGCAAAAGGCCCAATAGGCCCACGGGCAGTGATAGATTAGGCCCAAAAGTGTGCAGTTGAGAGGAGCTCGGGAGGGTGTGCGCAACAACGCTTATAAACCACTCCCGAGCTCTCACGACTAGCGAGGTGGGACTACAAATTTGGTCCCGGGAAGCACCACCCTCTGGTCCCGGTTTGTGGCACCAACCGAGACCAATGCGCAGCTTTAGTCCCGGTTGGTTCCACCAACCGGGACCAAAGGTCCCTGTTTCTCACCGCTTAGGCTGTTGAAAACTGACCTTTGGTCCCGGTTGCTGGTGGAACCAACCGGGGCCAATGCCCCCATTTAGTCCCGGGCTGTGTTACCAACGGGGACCAAAGGTCCCTGTTTCCCGCCCTTTGGGCCGCTGAAAACTGATGTTTGGTCCCGGTTCGTGGCACCAACCGACACTAAAGGGGGCATTGGTACCGGTTGGTGCCACCAACCGGGATCAATGCTTTGCCTATATAAGCCGACACTTTGGGATTTTCAGCATTCTTCATCTCGCCCCCGACGCCGCCGACGCCGCCAGGCTGCCCCGACGCTGTCGCCGCGCCCCTGCCCTGACGCCGTCACCGTGCCCCTGTCCCACCGTCGCTGTCGCCGTCACCGCCCCAAGCTCGCACGTTATCGCTCCTTCCCGAGCCCTCGCCGCACCCCTGCCCCGCCGTCGCCGTCGCTGTCGACGCCCCCGAGCCCGCATGCTCTCCCTCCTCCCCGGGCCCTCGCCGCCCCCGCTGTGAGCCGCCACCCCAGCTTTCCTTTTTTTTCATAGATTTTTTTATTCATGTATGTAGATGTATATGTAGATGTATGTATATATTTAGATGTATGTATGTAGATGTAGATGTATGTATATATGTAGATTTTGAGCCACCACCCCGAGCCCACCCCGAGCCATAGATTTCTTTGTTTATGATGCTTTTTATGTTTTAGTTAATTAGGAGTGCTAGGAAAAATTAGTATGTGTATGTTAGATTAGAGAAAAAATCTTGGGTTTTGGAAAAATTAGTGATTAAACAATAAGAAAATGTTCTCATAGAATTTGTCTCGACATCAATGATTCTCGACCCGCGTCCTCATCGTCGAGTGGTCCACGAGAGCCTGCTTGATATGCGCCATGTCCGGGACTGGGCACCACCGGGCTAGCACTGGGAGGTGCTATCTTCCGGGACTCGAAGCTTGGTGAGGAATCCGTAGTCTCGTCGTTGACCCGGAGCTTCTTTGGTGACAGTCACGTGGGCCACTTTCGGTGCAGAGGGAGCGGGGCCCTGCGGAGGTGGTACGCCGCCGTGTTAGGGAGGAGGACGAGCACGTCCGTCGCTACATGGAGGCGTTGGACGCCAGGTTCAACAATACCTAGCAGATTCTTCAGGGATCTCACCCAAGTTATGATCCCATGATGGTTCCTTATCTTTGCATGTCCACCACCCACGACTCAGGAACCGATAGTGACTTAGATTATTTGATAGTATTTGATCTGCATTAGTGATCTTATATGATAATATTCGAGATGTATTAGTTAATATTTGATGATGCATTAAAAACTGTTTTATTCGAGATAATGTATTAGTGATATTATATTCAAGTTAATTATAAATGTATTAGTCATATTTTATCGGTATAATGCGTGTGTGACTTTCGGTCTGTCGTTGCTCCTTGTGTGACTTTCATGTGTGTTCTTGATGGAGGAATCCCGACTATTGTCGTGGGGGGCACCTCATCTTTCTTCTCTTCTTTGCGATATATTCATCGGTATAATGCGCAAGAAGAGAAGAGGTGGGGCGTTCATCACCGACGGTCGAACTATTACTGTGAGAGAGTGTCCACCAACATATATACACCACCGTATCAATGTGAGAGAGTGTGCACCAACACACCATGAGACATGAGAGTTATTTAAGGAAAGCCTTGATGGACCGAAAGTCACACATGCATTAGGATCCAAAGCGTGTCGTAATTCTTGAATCATTAACACAGGAAATGTCGTCGTCATCAGATGACGATACGATCCAAGCGTGTGAATATTGTGGTGAAGATAAGGGTCTTTGTGACCAGTCTGGGCTGCGAGACGACAGGTTCTTCACCATGAAGCTTTACGAGGACTTTGATATTTCTATGGTACACAACGATGACAACTGTTGTTTCGTAATTAAGCATGAATTCTGTTTCTTTCCTTTAACGCGTAATTTCTGTTTTATACAATTCGCCTAGTTTGTCCCGTGTCATGCAAGACAATATTTCTTGGAGAGGCTCGGTTTCAAAGAGCACGAGAGTTTCGAGACGAGGACAGCCAACCTGAGGACTAAACATGGTCACACATTTCTTGTGAAAGTAATGAATGCACCTAATAACACAGAATTAGGGTGCTCAAATTAGGAAGCTCTTTGCAAGGCATATGGATGTCAGGAGGATATGGAAATAACCTTCGATCTTTGTCCTGAAGATCATATTGAAGGAACCATCGACATTTGGGTGGATGTCGATATGCTTCCTGTTTTACCTCTATGTGAGTTTGTCAACCATGCATATTTGTCTAGTAATTTGCATTATATATATAAAAATATTTGGTGTGCATCCGTACTAAATTTTTTAATTTTTAATTTTTAGCTTATTTGTTTCTTCGAGTGAAACACAGAACATAATCGACACGACACGCTACAATTATGGATCGCACCTAACTTGGAAGGATAAGGATGATATTATCTACTTTGTTATTGGTGTCCTAGCTGGTAGGGACATCTTCCCTTATAATTTGGGAACTAGCCCAAATTATACATTGTACAGGACACCGGTGCATAGGTTGTGGGCAGATGACATTCGTCGAAATATCTTGGTAAGAGTTGCTAATTAAGTACACTAGTATTGTTGTGTAAATGGTATTGATTACATTTCTAACTAGGCTACTATTATGTTCTTCGACAGAAATTGCCATATGAAGTTGTGCCACCGTTGATGCAACCCGAAGGTAATATGAAAATTAAAATCCCCTTCCATCCCAAGTTCTCGTTTGCATACTCGACTGAGCGCAAACCACCAAGACGGATCCATATTGAAGCATGGGGACAAATAAAGAAGGATCGCAAGCCACAAGTTGTATTTCTACTTGAATCAGTGGGTATCTGATTGTAATTTCCATAATAATTTCTGTAGGAATTACCATAATTATTATAGAAATTACTAGGAAACGGTCTAGTGTTGAAATTACCTTTATAAGCGTTATTACCAAACATGTTCCTACCAACAAAATTCACATCCATAGATTCATTATTATTTACAATCAAAGAAGACAAATGCATATTATTAGGATAAATAGGGGCACTCTTACTAGCAAACAATTTCATCAATTAATCCATCTTTTCACTCAAAGTATTAATTTCTTTAATAGCATGCACTTTTTTAATAGTAGGAGATCTTTCAGTGTGGCATTAAGAGTAATTTTCCATAATATTATCTAGGCGTTTAGTAGCTTCTCCTAATGTGATTTCCATAAAAGTTCCACCAGTGGCAGAATCTAAGAGATTCCTAGAAGCAAAATTCAATTCAGCATAGAAAATTTGTATAATCATCCATAAACTCAAGCCATGTACGGGGAAATTCTTAATCGTAAGTTTCACCCTCTCCCAAGATTGTGCAACATGTTCATGATCAAGTTTCTTAAAATTCATTATATCGTTCCTAAGGGAGATAATCTTAGCGGGCGGAAAGTACTTGGGAATAAAAGCATCTTTACACTTATTCCATGAATCAATACTATATTTAGGAAAATATGAAAACCAAGTTTTAGCACGATCTCGTAGTGAGAATGGAAATAGCTTCAATTTAAAAATATCATTATCCACATCTTTTTTCTTTTGCATGTCACACAAGTCAACGAAAGTATTTAGATGTGATGCGGCAACTTCATTAGCAAGGCCGAAAAATTGTTCTTTCATAACAGGATTGAGCAAAGCAGCATTAATTTCATAAGATTCCGCACTAGTGGCGGGAGCAATCGGAGTAATAATAAAATCATTATTATTAGTATTAGAAAAGTCACACAACTTGGTATTCTCTTGAGTCATCGTGACAAAGAAAGCAATAAAGCACTCAAGCAAGAACCAAATGAGGAGACGAACGAAAAAGGGCGAAAGGCAAATTTTTTTGAAAATCATTTTAGAAGTGGGGGAGAGGAAAACGAGAGGCAAATGGCAAATAATGTCAATGCAAGAGATGAGTTTGTGATTCTTGACTTGCTATGTATCTCCCCGGCAACGGCGCTATAAATCCTTCTTGCTACTTCTCGAGCATGCGTTGGTTTCCCGTGAAGAGGAACGGTTTGATGCAGCAAAGTATATAAGTAATTCCCTTAGTTTTTGAGAACCAAGGTATCAATCTAGTAGGAGATACAAGCAAGCCACCAATAGATATACCTGCACAAGGAATCAAACTTTTGCACCCAATGCTATAAAGGGGTTGTCAATCCCTTCACGGTTATTTGCAAGGATGAGATCTAGTATAGATAGATATAATAGGATGCTTGAAAGGAAAGTAAAACTAAAAGTAAAAACAATGCAGGAAGTATTTTTGGTGTTTTGGGTTTAGACCTGAAAATATAATATGGAAAATAGACTCGGGGGCCATAGGTTTCACTAGATGGCTTCCCTCATGATGGCAAGTATTACGATGGGTGAACAAATTACTGTCGAGCAATTGATAGAAAAGTGAATAGTTATGAAGATATCAAAGGGAATGATTATGCATATAGGCATCACGTCCATGACAAGTAGATCGAAACGATTCTGCATCTACTACTATTACTCCACACATCGACCGACTCCTCCCCGCATCTAGAGTATTAAGTTCATGAAGAATAGAGTAACAAATTAAGTAAGATGACATGATGTAGAGGGATAAACTAAATCAATATGATGAAAACCCCATATTTTTACCCTTGATGGAAACAATACAATACGTGCCTCGCTACCCCTACTATGTCACTAGGTGAGGACACCGCAAGATTGGACCCAAAACGAAGAACTTCTCCTATTGCAGGAATTACCAATCTAGTTGGCCAAACCAAATCAATATCTCGAAGAGACTTGCAAAGATATGAAATCATGCATATAATAATTCAGTAAAGACTCAAATTATATTCATGGATAATCTAAAGATAACCCTCAATTCATCAGATCTCGACAAACACACCGCAAAAGAGTATTACATCGGATAGATCTCCATGAAGATCATGAAGAACATGATATTGAGAAGCAGAGAGAGAGAAGAAGCCATCTAGATACTAGCTATGGACCCGTACGTATGTGGTGAACTACTCATGCATCATCGAAGGGGCAATGGAGTTGATGTAGATCCCTCCATGATCGAACCCCCCTTTGGCAGAATACCGGAAAAGGTTCCAAGATTGGATCTCTCGGGAACGGAGGCTTCTGGTGGCGGAAAAGTGTTTTCGTGGATCGTTCTAATAATGATGGAATATTTTGGTATTTATAGGCCAAAGATTAGGTTAGGGGAGTTGCCAGGGGCCAACAAGCCTGCCCCGCGCGGGTGCCCCCTTGGCCGCGGCAAGCGAGATTGTGACCCCGTGGTAGCTCCTCTGCCTTGGTTCTCAAGTCTCGTGGCTTCCATATTTTCTAGAAAAATCATTCCGGAGGTTTTATTTGATTTGGACTCCGTTTAATATTCCTTATCTATGAAACTCAAAAACAAGGAAAAAACAAAAAGTGGCACTAGGCTCTAGATTAATAGGTTAGTCCCAAAAATAATATAAAATAGCATATTAATGCATATAAAACATCCAAAACAGATAATATAATAGCATGGAACAATCAAAAATTATAGATACGCTAGAGACGTATCACATATCCTGTGTAAAACGGGGCACGATCTACACAATGATAGATCGTGTTGATTAAAACAGCCTCGAACCGCGAATCGAGTTTTTGCAATTGGCCTAAGAGGTCGTGGTGGGTCGTGACCTTTCGTCAGAAAAATTTCCATGGGACATTATTTTTTCCCTTGATGTTTGGCCTTAAGGGACGACCTGTTCATAGTGTTTGGATGCGCCACTATTCGGAAAGCTACTTGTCATCGGAGGTCGAAGTGAATTCAGCGGGAAGAACTCACCTCACAAGCTGAAGACTCCGATCAAGCGAAGCCGTTGAAGCAAAAGACCCTTGGTGTTGGAGGCAAGTTCGGGGGATACTGAGGGAGTTCTGGATTAAGGGGTCCTCAGGGGGCCGACCTTTTTCTGTGGGCCGGACTATATGGGCCACTTACCGAACATAAGATCAATTGAGGGCCCTATCTCCAAGATGGAAGCTTCGGAAAGCACGGCTTGTGCTCCATGTTTTATGAAGTGAATAGGCATGTTTATCTTTTCGACATGTAACCGACCAGGTGTAAACCCTAGGTACTCCCGGTGTCTATATAAACCGAAGGGTTCTATGTTGTAGCGAGAGAACAACTCATCTAGGGTTAGCTATTCGATCTCAAGGTAGATCAACTCTATAATCCCCACATCATCAATACAATCAAGCAGAACGTAGGGTATTACCTCCATAGGAAGGCCCGAACCTGAGTAAGACATTTTCCCCTTCGTCTCCTGTTACCATCGTTCCTAGTCTCACAGTTCAGGACCCCCTACCCGAGATCCACCGGTTTTGACACCGACACATGCCCCTTATGGTTGGCATGCAGAATATGGGGAGCATTCCGGCGGTCGGCGGCGTCTTGGGGTGGTCGTCAGGGCTGAAGATGATGTCGATCTCCGGCCACATCTGAGGCGGTATAGGCTCGGACAACGGTCGAATCGCTCGTGTGCGGTAGAAGAACTGCTTGACCTTGGCGGTTGGAGGTGGGCGCCTGTCAACCACCGAGGATGCACGCGACCACGGGGTGGGCCATGAGCACCGTGGCACCATTGCGTGCCAAGGGCCAGTTGGCGTCAAGGATCTTGTCCGCCATGGGATCGCTGAATCGGGGCTCGACTATCACCATAAGCGGGGAAGCTTCGACACGCCCCCTACCTAGCATGCGAAATGTTGGATTTAGTGCTCCGCAAAACCTAAAGAATTTCGAACACAAGGGCATGTGCGAAGATCCCCAGCAACATCTCCCGACCTGGCTCGCTACTCGATGATTTCTACGACGAACTCGCATGATGACAAGGAAGCAGATGCACACGATAATTTACCCATGTTCCGGCCACTGCGAAGCATAATCCCCTACTCCTGCTTTGGTGGATTTCCTCATGAGGAGGTTCATGGATGAACTAGTACCATGGTGCCTTGCCTCGCGGAGGGTCTCTGGTGGTGTTGCCTCTCCTCTGTTGCCTCTCCGTTCCTTTGTCTCTTCTATGGTGCCGGCTAACCTTTATTTACAGTGCCCCGAGACCTCTTCCCTTATCGCTATGGCAGGAAGGGATCCCACAATTGCCAAATTTGAAGGGGGACAAGAGTACATCTTTATCCTGAGGAAAGGTGGTCTTCGCCTGCAAAGTAGTTGTTGATGATGCAGAGGTGGGCTCGGTGATGACATCCTTCCTATGGGGCTCATTGTCGTGGTCTCGTTGCACGAGAATGGAAACCTTTGGGGGACGCTTTGGTAACCCGGGTACATCCTTCCCCCCTTTGCACCAAAGGGGAAACTACTCAGTTTGGCATTTGGCGCCCGCCTGTCCTTCCTTGAGTCATCCTCGGCCGCCCGAGGACAGGTGCTGCAAAGAGACTTCCGCCCCTCCGGAGGGGGCCTGAGGAGGACCGTCCTTGCTAGTCTTGATGGTGCTTCCCTCGTGAGCTCAAGCCCTCTCAAGGGTCGTGTCTTGAGCGCAGTCTCGCCAGGTCGTGCCTGCCTAACAAAGTGGGCCATGGCCTAGGCCGTAGGCAGGCAAGTCTAGGTACCCCTGTTTCCAGAACACCGAAAGTAGCCCCCGGTTCCAAGGCATGCACAACCTGGCCTCCAGGTGAATCAGTTAAGGATGGACCGAGCGAAGCGGGCCCAACACGCCCGCGGGCTAGGCTCGTCATGCGTCGCGCGCTCAGTGAATGACGTCTCTACACCCAAGGTCATCAGGGACCTCCCAGGTCAAACTAAAGTGACGCCTACGCGCTGCGCCAGCCATCATTACCTTTTATTGAATGCGGCTTCTCCCTCGGCCTTCTCCCTTTGGGCCATGCGGTGTACCCTTCGGGAGTTGATGAACTTACGTGGGGGCGAGCTTCACGCCACCCGGGCATGCCCCGCGGCACCCGAGGAGCGTTCGATGCCTGTACTCCCCACGACGCTCTGGTTGACAAGGGATGGGACGCGCAGCGGCGCCATCATTGCCTACTCCTGCTTTGGTGGATTGCCTCACGAGGAGGTTTTTGGATGAACTAGTACAGTGGTGCCTTGCCTCATGGAGGGGCTCTGGTGGTGTTGCCCCTCCTATGTTGCCTCTCTGTTCCGTTGTCTCTTCTATGGTGCAGCCTAGCCTCTATTTATAGTGCCCCGAGTCCTCTTCCCTTATCGATATGGAAGGGAGGGATCCCACAATGGCCAAATTTGAAGGGGGACAGGAGTACATCTTTATCCTGAAGAAAGGTGGTCTTCGCCTACAAATTAGCTGTTGATGATGTAGAGGTGGGCTTGGCGATGTCATCCTTCATGCGGGGCTCGTGGTCATGGTCTCATTGCACCGGAATGGAAACCTTTGGGTCACGCTCTAGGAACCCGTGTACGTCATTCCCCCCTTTGCACCAAAGGGGAAACTACTCTGCCTGGCATGCTGGCGCTCGCCTGTCCTGCCTTGCGTCATCCTCGGAGTGCCGAGGACAGATGTTGCATAGAGACTTTTGCCGCTCTGGAGGGGGGCCTGAGGAGGCCCGTCCTTGTTGGTCTTGATGATGCTTCCCTCGCGAGCTCATTCCCTCATGAGGGTCATGTATTGAGCACGGTCTCGCCAGGCCATGCCTAGCTGACGAAGTGGGCCATGCCCTAGGCCGCAGGCAGGTAGGTCTGGGTACCCCCATTCCTAGAATGCCGACAACCATTTTCTTTAGTGCATAGGTGGCCTTTTGAGGGCATTGGAGATTTGGCGCCTTTGTAGTCTTGCATGTTGAATTTCCTCAGCACATCCTTGAGGTATTTCTCTTGAGAGATGAAAATGCCATTGTGTTGCTGACGAATTTGAAGACCTAAGAAGAATTTCAACTCCCCCATCATAGACATTTGATATTCTTCACTCATCATATAAGCAAATTCATCACTATAATGTTTGTCAGTACAGCCAAAGATAATATCGTCTATGTATATTTGGCACATGAATAATTCATTGTCATAGGATTTCGTGAAAAGAGTTGGGTCGAGTGAACCGGGTTTGAAGCCTTTCTTCATGAGGATTTCCTTCAGAGTGTCATAGCACGCCCGAGGGCCTTGCTTGAGGCCATAGAGGGACTTGTTGAGTCTGAATACTTTGTCAGGATTCTTAGGGTCTTCAAAACTTGGGGGTTGAGCAACATATACTTCTTCCTCAAGCTTACCATTGAGGAATGCGCTTTTCACATCCATTTGATTTATAATGATATCATGATGGTTAGCATAAGCAAGCAATATGCGAATACCTTCAACTCTAGCAACAGATGCAAAAGTTTCATCAAACTCAATTACTTCAACCTGTGTATAGCCATGAGCTACAAGACGAGCCTTATTCCTCACCACTAGGCCATTTTCGTCTTGCTTGTTGCGATAGATCCACTTGGTACCTATGATGTTAAGCTTCCAAGGATCAGGCAACTTGACGAGTTCCCACACATTGTTGAGTGTGAATTGATGCAATTCCTCTTGCATAGCTTGAATCCACTTAGGCTCCATGAATGCTTCATCAACTTTGGTGGGCTCTATGATAGAGACAAAAGCAAAATTCCCACAAATTTACACAAATGTGATGCTTTTAAGCGAGTGAGGGGACCTGGTGCATTGATTTCATCGAGGATTTTTTCAATGTGCACTTCATTTGCTACTCTTGGATGAACAGGTTGACGAGGCTGAGGATTTTCTTCAGCACCATTTTCTTCAGGTGTATCAGCATGAATGTCTTCATTGGTTGGGATGACTTCCTCAATAGGTTCAGGTTCTTCATTAGCATTCATATCTTTAGTTGCCTTCAACTTAATGGATTCCTCAAGAGACATTTCATCTAGAACAGGAGGCAGGTGCTCTCTTTGCGAGCCATTAGTTTCATCGAACCACACATCTATAGTTTTAATGACCTTGTTGTGGTAGGTGTTGAAGACTCTATTGTTGGAAATATGCCCTAGAGGCAATAATAAAATGGTTATTATTGTATTTCCTTGTTCATGATAATTGTCTATTGTTCATGCTATAATTGTGTTAACCGGAAACCATAATACATGTGTGAATACATAGACCACAACATGTCCCTAGTAAGCCTCTAGTTGGCTAGCTCGTTGATCAATAGATGGTCACGGTTTCATGGCCATGGACATTGGATGTCATTGATAACGGGATCACATCATTAGGAGAATGATGTGATGGACAAGACCCAATCCTAAGCATAGCACAAAGATCGTGTAGTTCGTTTGCTAAAGCTTTTCAATGTCAAGTGTCATTTCCTTAGACCATGAGATTGTGTAACTCCCGGATACCGTAGGAATACTTTGGGTGTGCCAAACGTCACAACGTAACTGGGTGGCTATAAAGGTACGCTACGGGTATCTCCGAAAGTGTCTGTTGGGCTGGCACGAATCGAGACTGGGATTTGTCACTCCGTGTGACGGAGAGGTATCTCTGGGCCCACTCGGTAAGACATCATCATAATGAGCTCAATGTGACTAAGGAGTTAGTCACGGGATGATGTATTGCGGAACGAGTAAAGAGACTTGCCAGTAACGAGATTGAACAAGGTATGGGGATACCGACGATCGAATCTCGGGCAAGTATCATACCGATAGACAAAGGGAATTGTATACGGGATTGATTGAATCCTTGACATCGTGGTTCATCCGATGAGATCATCGTGGAGTACGTGGGAGCCAACATGGGTATCCAGATCCCGCTGTTGGTTATTGACCGGAGAGGTGTCTCGGTCATGTCTACGTGTCTCCCGAACCCGTAGGGTCTACACACTTAAGGTTCGATGACGCTAGGGTTATAGGGAAATGGTATACGTGATTACCGAAGGTTGTTCGGAGTCCCGGATGAGATCCCGGACGTCACGAGGAGCTCCGGAATGGTCCGGAGGTAAAGGTTGATATATAGGAAGTCCAGTTTTGGTCACCGGAAAGTTTTCGGGCTCATCGGTAGTGTACCGGGAGTGCCGGGAGGGTGCCGGAGGACCCCCGGGAGGGGTGTGACGACCAAAGGACCACATGGGCTGTTAGATAAAGTGTGCCAGCCCTTATTGGGCTGGGCAAGACTTTTGCTAAAGGCCCATGTGGCTGGAGATAAGGAGATAAGGCAAAAAGGATTTAAAAGGAGGAGATCCACCTCCCTTGTGGGAGGTGGACTCTCCCTTTAAGTCGGCCGGCCATCTCCTCTTTGGAGTAGAGGCCAAGCCAGCCCTCCACGTCCCTCCTCCTATATATACTTGAGGTTTTGGATGTTTTGAGACAGGATTTGATCTCTCTCTCTCACGGCGAAGCCCTACCTCTCTTCTTCCTCCTCCGCAGCGCTTAGGCGAAGCCCTGTCGGAATACCTTGCTACTCCACCACCACCACGCCGTCGTGCTGCTGTTGGAGCCCTTCCCCAACCTCTCCTTCCTCCTTGCTGGATCAAGGTGTTGGAGACGTCACCGGGCTGCACGTGTGTTGAACGCGGAGGTGCCGTCCGTTCGGCACTTGATCGGATCTACCGCGATCTGAATCGCTGCGAGTACGACTCCATCAACCGCGTTCTTGTAACGCTTCCGCTTAGCGATCTTCAAAGGTATGAAGATGCAATCTCTCCCCTCTCGTTGCTGGTTTCTCCATAGATAGATCTTGGTGAACGTAGGAAAATTTTGATTTACTACTACGTCTCCCAACAGTGGCATCATGAGCTAGGTCTATGCGTAGAATCTATGCACGAGTAGAACACAAAGCAGTTGTGGGCGTCGAGTTTGTTAATTTGCTTGCCGCTACTAGTCTTATCTTGATTCGGCGGTATTGTGGGATGAAGCGGCCCGGACCAACTTTACACGTACGCTTACGTGAGACCGGTTCCACCGCTTGACATGCACTAGATGCATAAGGTGGCTAGCGGGTGTCTGTCTCTCCTACCTTAGTCGGATCGGATTCGATGAAAAGGGTCCTTATGAAGGGTAAATAGCAATTGGCAAATCACGTTGTGGTGTTGACGTAGGTAAGAAACGTTCTTGCTAGTAACCTATAGCAGCCACGTAAAAACTTGCAACTACAAATTAGAGGACGTCTAACTTGTTTTTGCAGCATGTGCCTTGTGATGTGATATGGCCAAAGGATGTGATGTGATGCATTGTGATGTATGAATTGATCATGTTCTTGTAATAGGATTCACGACTTGCATGTCGATGATTATGACAACCGGCAGGAGCCATAGGAGTTGTCTTATTTATTGTATGACCTGCGTGTCAATCATAAACGCCATGTAATTACTTTACTTTATTGCTAAGCGTTAGCCATAGTAGTAGAAGTAATAGTTGGCGAGACAACTTCATGAAGACACAATGATGGAGATCATGATGATGGAGATCATGGTGTCGTGCCGGTGACAGTGATGATCATGGTGCCCCGAAGATGGAGATCATAGGAGCAAAATGATATTGGCCATATCATGTCACTATATTGATTGCATGTGATGTTTATCATGTTTACATCTTATTTGCTTAGAACGACGGTAGTAAATAAGATGATCTCTCAATAAAATTTCAAGAGAGGTGTTCACCCTAACTGTGCACCGTTGCTAAGGATCGTCGTTCCGAAGCACCACGTGATGATCGGGTGTGATAGGTTCTAACGTTCGCATACAACGGGTGTAAGCCAGATTTACACATGCGAAACACTTAGGTTGACTTGACGAGCCTAGCATGTACAGACATGGCCTCGGAACACGGAGGACCGAAAGGTCGAACATGAGTCGTATAGAAGATACGATCAACATAGAGATGTTCACCATGGATGACTAGTCCGTCTCACGTGATGATCGGACACGGGCTAGTTGACATGGATCATGTATCACTTGGAAGACTAGAGAGATGTCTATCTAAGTGGGAGTTCATTAATAATTTGATTAAATGAACTTAATTATCATGAACTTAGTCTAAAAATGTCCTTGCAAATTATGTCGTAGATAGCTCGCGCTGTAGCTCCACAGTTTTATTGATACAATCCTAGAGAAAAGTAAGTTGAAAGTTGATGGTAGCAATAATGCGGACTGAGTCCGTGATCTGAGGATTGTCCTCACTGCTGCACAGAAAGCTTATGTTTTTTATGTACAGCTAACTGCACCACTCCCTCAAGCGTTGTCTGTAGATGTTGTGAACATATGACAGGCACTTTTTGGTGACTACATGATAGTTCAATGCGTCATGCATTACGGCTTAGAATTGAGGCTCCAAAACGTTTTGAACGTCACGGAACATATGAGATGTTCTAGGAGCTGAGATTGTGATCTCAGGCTCGTGCCTATGTTGAGAGGTATGAGACCTCCAACAAGATTCTTTGTCTGCAAGATAAAGGAGAATAGCTCAATCGCTGAGCGTGTGCTCAGATTGTCTGGGTGCTACAATCACTTGAATCAAGTGGGAGTTAATCTTCCAGATGAAATAGTGATTAATGGAGTTCTCCAAGTCACTGCCACCAAGCTACTAGAGCTTCGTGATGAACTATAACATGCCAGGGATGGATAAGATGATCCCTGAGTTGTTCGTGATGTTTGACACCACGAAGGTAGAAATCAAGAAGGAGCATCAAGTGTTGATGGTTAAGTTAAACCACTAGTTTCAAAAGGGGCAAGGGCAAGAAGGGAAAACTTCAGGAATGGCAAGCCAGTTGTTGCTCTAGTGAAGAAACCCAAGGTTGAGCCCGAACCCGAGACTAAGTGCTTCTGTTATGAGGAGAATGTTCGCTGAAGCGGAAAACCCCTAGATGCTTGGTAGATAAGAAGGCTGGTAATGTCAATGGAAGTATATTTGATATACATGTTAGTGATGTGTACCTTGCTGGTACTCCTAGTAGCACCTGGGTATTGGATACCGGTTCGGTTGCTAAGTGTTAGCAACTCGAAATAAAAGCTACGGAGTAAATGGAGACTAGCTAGGTGAAAGGTGACGATGTGTGTTGGAAGTATTTCCAAGATTGATGTGATCACCATCGCACGCTCTCTCTACCTTCAGGATTTGTGATAAACCTAAATAAATGTTATTTGGTGTTTGCGTTGAGCATGAACGTGATTAGATCATGATTAGTGCGATACGGTTATTCATATAAGTTAGAGAATAATGGTTATTCTGTTTACATGGATAATGCCTTCAATGGTCATGCACCCACTCGAAATGGTTTATCGAATCATGATCGTAGTAGTACACATATTCATAACATTGGTACCAAAAGATACAAAGTTAATAATGATAGTACCACATGCTTGTGGCACTGCCACGTAATGTCATATTGGTATAAATCGCATGAAGAAACTCCATGATGATGGATGTTTTTTGACTCACTCGATTTCGAATCGGTTGAGACATGCGAGCCATGCCTCTTGGGCAAGATGACTGAGACCCCGTCATCCAATATGATGGAGCGGGCAAGTGGCTTATTGGAATTAATACATGTTGATGTATGTGGTCCAATGAGTGTTGAAACACACAGTGGATATCGTTGTTTTTCTTTACCTTCACTGATGATTTGAGTAAATATGGGGATATTTACTTAATGAAACACGAATCTGAAATGTTTGAAAGGTTCAAGGAGTTTCAGAGTGAAGTTAAAGATCATCGTGACAAGAAGATAAATGTCTATGATATGATCATGGAGGTGAATATCTAAGTTACGAGTTTGGTATGCAATTTTAGACAATGTGGAAATTGTTTCACAGCTCACGCCTCCTGGAACACCATAGTGTGATGGTGTGTTCGAACGTCGTAGTCGTGCTCTATTGGATATAGTGAGTACTATGATGTCTCTTATCGTTTTACAACTATCGTTATGGGGTTATGCATTAAAGACAAATCCATTCACTTTAATAGGGCACCATCTAAGTCTGTTGAGATGACACCATGAGAATAATGGTTTGACAGAAGCCTAAGCTGTCATTTCTTAATGTTTGGGGCTGCGACGCTTATGTGAAGATGGGTTTTTCACCTAGCGAGCTCGAACTCAAAGCAGACAAATGCATCTTCATAGAATACCCTAATGAGACATTGGGTATACCTTCTATCTCAGATCCAAGCGCAAAAGGTGTTTTTTGCTAAGAACGGGTCCTGTCTTGAGAAAGAGTTTCTCTCGAAAGAATTGAGTGGGAGGAAGATAGAACTTGATAAGGTTGTTGAACCTTTGTTTCAAATAGAGAATAGCGCAACACAGAAAGATGTTTCTGTAGAGCCTACTCAGTTGAAACGGAAGTTAATGATGATGATCATGAAGCTTCGGATCAAGTCACTATCGAACCTCGTAGGTCGACAAGGACGCATACTGCTCCTGAGTAGTACGACAACCCTATCTTGGAAATCATGTTGTTGGACAACGATGAACCTACGAACTATGGAGAAGCGATGGTGGGCCCGGATTCCAACAAATGGCTAGGAGCCATGAAATCCGAGAAAGGATCCATGTATGAAAACCAAGTATGGACTTTGGTAGACTTGCCTGTTGAATGGCGGGTCATTGAGTACAAATGGACCTTTGAAATAAACATAGACGCTAATAGTGAAATGTCACTGTTTATAAAGCTCGACTTGTCGCAAAGAAGTTTCCGCCAAGTTCAAGGAGTTGACTGCGATGAGATTGTCTCATCTGTAGCGATGCTAAAAGTCTATTAAAATTTTGTTAGCAGTTGCTGCATTTTTCGATTATGAAATCTGGCAGATGGATGACAAAACAAGGTTTCCGTAATGGTTTCTGTGAGGAAGAGTTGTATGTGATACAACCAGAAGGTTTTGTCAATCCTAAGGATGCTAATAATATGCAAACTCCAGCGATCCTTCTATGGACTGGAGCAAGAATCTCAGAGTTGGAATATATGCTTTGATGAGGTGATCAAAGTGTTTAAGTTTATACAAAGTTTATGAGAAACTTGTATTTGCAAGAAAGTGAGTGGGAGCACTATAGAATTTCTTATAAGAATATGTAGTTGACATATTATTGATCGGAAATGATGTAGAATTTCTGGAAGAGCATGAAGGGTTGTTTGAAAAGAGTTTTTTCAAAGGAAGACCCAGATAAAGCTACTATTTTATTGAGCATCAAGATCTATAGGGATAGATCAATTCGCTTGATAAGTTTTTTCGACGAAGACATACCTTGACAAGTTTTTGAAGGAGTTCAAAATAGATGGGTCAAAGAAGGAGTTCTTGACTGTATTGTAAGGTGTGAAATTGAGTAAGACTCAATACCCGACCACGGCAGAAGATAAAGAAAAGATGAGTGTCATCTCCTATGCTTTAGCCATAGGCTCTATATAGTATGCCATGCTGTGTACCGCACCTGTGTGTGCCTTGCCATGAGTCTGTCAAGGGGTACAAGAGTAATCCAAGAGTGGATCACTGGACAATGGTCAAAGTTATCCTTAGTAACTTGAAAACTAAGGAAATATTTCTCGATTATGGAGGTGATAAAGAGTTCATCGTAAAGGGTTACGATGATGCAAGCTTTAACTCCAATCCGGATGACTCTTAGTAGAAATCTGGCTACGTATAGTGGAGCAGCCATTTGGAATAGCTCCAAGTGGAGCGTGGGAGTAGTATCTACAAATATGACATGGAAAGTTTGCAAGGTACACACGGATCTGAATGTCGCAGACCCATTGACTAAAAACCTCTTTCACGAGCAGAACATGAACAAACCCCGGAACTTATTGGGTGTTAATCACATGATGATATGATCACATGGTGATGTAAGTGTTAATCACATGGTGATGTGAACTAGATTATTGACTCTAGTGCAAGTGGGAGACTGTTGGAAATATGCCCTAGAGGCAATAATAAAATGGTTATTATTGTATTTCCTTGTTCATGATAATTGTCTATTGTTCATGCTATAATTGTGTTAACCGGAAACCATAATACATGTGTGAATACATAGACCACAACATGTCCCTAGTAAGCCTCTAGTTGGCTAGCTCGTTGATCAATAGATGGTCACGGTTTCATGGCCATGGACATTGGATGTCATTGATAACGGGATCACATCATTAGGAGAATGATGTGATGGACAAGACCCAATCCTAAGCATAGCACAAAGATCGTGTAGTTCGTTTGCTAAAGCTTTTCAATGTCAAGTGTCATTTCCTTAGACCATGAGATTGTGTAACTCCCGGATACCGTAGGAATACTTTGGGTGTGCCAAACATCACAACGTAACTGGGTGGCTATAAAGGTACGCTACGGGTATCTCCGAAAGTGTCTGTTGGGTTGGCACGAATCGAGACTGGGATTTGTCACTCCGTGTGACGGAGAGGTATCTCTGGGCCCACTCGGTAAGACATCATCATAATGAGCTCAATGTGACTAAGGAGTTAGTCACGGGATGATGTATTGCGGAACGAGTAAAGAGACTTGCCAGTAACGAGATTGAACAAGGTATGGGGATACCGACGATCGAATCTCGGGCAAGTATCATACCGATAGACAAAGGGAATTGTATACGGGATTGATTGAATCCTTGACATCGTGGTTCATCCGATGAGATCATCGTGGAGTACGTGGGAGCCAACATGGGTATCCAGATCCCGCTGTTGGTTATTGACCGGAGAGGTGTCTCGGTCATGTCTACGTGTCTCCCGAACCCGTAGGGTCTACACACTTAAGGTTCGATGACGCTAGGGTTATAGGGAAATGGTATACGTGATTACCGAAGGTTGTTCGGAGTCCCGGATGAGATCCCGGACGTCACGAGGAGCTCCGGAATGGTCCGGAGGTAAAGGTTGATATATAGGAAGTCCAGTTTTGGTCACCGGAAAGTTTTCGGGCTCATCGGTAGTGTACCGGGAGTGCCGGGAGGGTGCCGGAGGACCCCCGGGAGGGGTGTGACGACCAAAGGACCACATGGGCTGTTAGATAAAGTGTGCCAGCCCTTATTGGGCTGGGCAAGACTTTTGCTAAAGGCCCATGTGGCTGGAGATAAGGAGATAAGGCAAAAAGGATTTAAAAGGAGGAGATCCACCTCCCTTGTGGGAGGTGGACTCTCCCTTTAAGTCGGCCGGCCATCTCCTCTTTGGAGTAGAGGCCAAGCCAGCCCTCCACGTCCCTCCTCCTATATATACTTGAGGTTTTGGATGTTTTGAGACAGGATTTGATCTCTCTCTCTCACGGCGAAGCCCTACCTCTCTTCTTCCTCCTCCGCAGCGCTTAGGCGAAGCCCTGTCGGAATACCTTGCTACTCCACCACCACCACGCCGTCGTGCTGCTGTTGGAGCCCTTCCCCAACCTCTCCTTCCTCCTTGCTGGATCAAGGTGTTGGAGACGTCACCGGGCTGCACGTGTGTTGAACGCGGAGGTGCCGTCCGTTCGGCACTTGATCGGATCTACCGCGATCTGAATCGCTGCGAGTACGACTCCATCAACCGCGTTCTTGTAACGCTTCCGCTTAGCGATCTTCAAAGGTATGAAGATGCAATCTCTCCCCTCTCGTTGCTGGTTTCTCCATAGATAGATCTTGGTGAACGTAGGAAAATTTTGATTTACTACTACGTCTCCCAACATCTATAGGTGTGTGAGTCCTTTCCATAACCAAGCATAAAACATTCATGTGCTTTCGGGGCAAATTTAGAACTGTGGTGAGCATCTCTAATCCAGCATTTAGCACTGAAGACTTTGAAATGACTCACATTGGGTTTCTTCTCAGTGATGAGTTCATATGAAGTCTTGTTGAAGAATTTGTGACGATATACCCTATTGATGATGTGGCAAGCAGTACCGACGAGGAGTCTTGCTAAAGCATGGTGTGAGCCATCTCAACAAGAGTCTTGTTCTTGCGTGCCACTACGCCATTATGCTAAGGACTATATGGGGCAGATAGCTCATGAGTAATACCAAGTTCATCAAGACCAGTGTTCTTGAACTCAGTCCCATTGTCACTCCTGATGTGCTTGATCTTGACGCCGAAGTTAGTTGAGGCCCTTGAAGAAAATCCTTTGAAGACATCCTGCACCTCAGATTTGTACAAAATAATACGCACCCAAGTGTAACGAGAGTAATCAATAATCATCAACAATATCAAAGCCATGCAATCATGAAGTATTTGTTAGTGTGGCATAATGAGTGGGGCCAAACAGATCTATGTGAAGCAATTCAAAGGGTCAAGTAGTGGTCATGATTGTCTTTGAGGGATGCTTGGATCTAGTGATGTTTCTAGACTCACAAGCACCACAGAGATGGTCCTTGAGGAATTTGACACCTTCAATGCCAATGACGTGCTTTTGCTTCATGAGCATGTGAAAGTTCCTCATGCCAGCACGTCCAAGTCGTCGATGCCAGAGCAAGCCTTCTGAAGATTTTTCAAGTAGGCACGTGGCAGGCTGAGGACCTTTAGAGAAATCAACAATATACAAGTCTCCTCTCCTAAAGCCTTCGAACACTTTGGATTTGTAGATTCCATGACAACAAAAAAGGATATTTTTCAAAGATGACAACCATATATAGATCACAAAGCATTGAGACAGGCATGAGGTTAATCCGAGGGATTCGACAAGCATCACCTTATCCATGTGTCAGTCTTTTGATATTACAACCTTACCTAGGCCCAATACCTTGCTTTTTTTACTTTGTCAGCGTAAGTGGTATGCTGCAGATGAGATGGGGCAAGTGGTAT
The DNA here is from genome assembly GCA_022496015.1 of Hordeum marinum. Taxonomy (NCBI): domain Eukaryota; kingdom Viridiplantae; phylum Streptophyta; class Magnoliopsida; order Poales; family Poaceae; genus Hordeum; species Hordeum marinum. The sequence goes on from CM039673.1 coordinate 484,891,171, forward strand.
ATTCATCAGTAGAGACTTGTCACCACTCATGTGATTGGTGCATCCGCTGTCGAGGACCCACTCAGTAGCTTTTGGAGTTTCATCCTGGAGATGCATTAGTACAACTTACGAAGTCATATGCTTTAGTGTGAAGAATATGATATCAAATTCATCAGGCAGAATTTTATCACACAACATAGTAAGTAAAACCGTGTGAGGATGTAAGAAATGAGGAATTCATTTCTGCATGATTAGCTTGCGTCCTTTCAACCATTTCCTCAAGTCTCCTGCAAATTCATCAGACGTTGAAGTTTGTCTAGAGACTTGACCCTGCATAAGAGATTAGTTCAATTTCTTCACCACCCACATCTGGAGGGATGGCAAAGAGGTCATCATTCTGCGAGCTCCATATGAGAAAGAAGGCATTCAAGCTAGTGCACCTCGTTTCACAAGAGAGGGTTTAGAGTACTCTTATGAATAATCAGAGGAATTCTTCGAGGACTTATGAACATAATGATTTGAGGAATAATGCACATATTCAGAACTCTTAGATTTTCCCGGCGAAACAGATGCATTATCACGAGAATGATACTTTTGACCATTTGAGGAATTTGGTCCAAGTGAAGATCGACTTTGGTCCATATGAGGAATTTGATCTGGGGTTCCTTTTCTTCATGGGTGGTGTCATGAGGACATTCACGTGAAGAACCGTTCCTGCAGTTAGTTCCAATAAATCTAGGAAATACTTCACCATTCTGATTTTTGAAGAATTTGTAGTTGGAGTCAAATAACTCATCATAGGAATATGAAGTTTCACAAGTAAAGCCAGATAAAGTGGAAGGATCTACAAGAGGCCCTTTTGCAGTAACCCATGAAGTATTGGGATACTGCTCAGGTTTCCAATAGGATCCATCAGCATTGAGTTTCCTCTCAATTGCAATACCCTCTTTCCAAGGCTTCCTGTTCAGAATCTGCTTTTTGAGCTCATCGGAAAGGGTTTGATGCCCTTTGAGACTTTTGTATATGCCTGTCACATACAATTCCTTCAACCCTGCATTTTCGTTAGTGATACTTGTGGTATCCTCGGATGAGGAATTTGTGACCACGGAGATAGTTGAAGAATTTGCAGCAATAGAAGCATTTGAACATTAAGGTGAAGAATTAGCAGTTTCTCGTTCGATTCATTTCAAACAAGCTGGAACAAATTCTTCCTGAGCGATACTGATCTGTTGAGCCAGTAAGGAATCATTTTCCCTTCGAAGATCCTCATGAGACACTCTTAGATTCTCAAGATCTTGATTTCTTTGAAGAAATTAAGAAAGCTTCTCATGATCGACTAAGAGAGCATTATGATGACTTTGAAGGCTATCATACTTTGACTGAAGAATGTTGAGATAATCATTCAGAGTTTGAGTCCGATCCACTTCCCCATTTAACAGATCAATGCTTTTGTCTAGCAGTTTTTGAAGCTTTTCAAGTGCACTTTGTTGCTTAGTGCAAATATTAGCAAGTTTGGAAAAGCTAGGTTTCAAATTTTCATCAGATTCACCTTCACCTGTTTCAGAGGAGGAATGATGTTCATGTACCTTGGAACCTTTTTCCATAATCCACAGTGATGAAGAAGATGAACCAGGATCATTTTCTTGGGCTTTGAGGAATTTCTTGAGTTCGATGAACATGGAGTCTTGACGAGTGCGATAGCCTTCATTGATGTCCAAGATCCTATCCTAGATAAGCTTTGCGTTTTGGAGATGACAGATGCCCTTGAACATGATGCTTGATAGGCTTGAGCAAACGATGTTCCTCGCCTTAGCATCCAGTCAAGTGTAGTTATGAATGTCCTCATCATTTGCCATCTTACAGAGGTCAGTCAGTTCTAGTTCACTAAGAGTCCATAACTCACTATTCATTTATATGAGATGCTTCTTCATTAGGACTTTCCACCTAGGGTATTTAGTGTCATCAAGGTTGGGGCACTCCGTGGATGCCTTGATGCCTTTTGCCATGAAGCAGTAGTGTCATGGTTTTGTCATGGCAGATGTCCGAAGACTTAGGTTCGAGGCCATCGCTAAGGCGGTGGACTCCAAGGGTGTTGGGGATATAACCCCATGGTGAGACCCGCCCTTGAGGCTCCAGGTCACATCGGGCGGCTCGTACACCAGCCCAAGAACGGGCCATGAACACTCAAGCGCAAGACGTTGGGCGGTTTAACAAGATGGACCGGGACGTGGCCTAGAAGGAGAAAGCACGAAGACCCGGGCGGGTGAGCCGCCCGGAGACAACTTGCTCAGGAAGGCAAGACAATGTAGAGACGGATTCAGATACATAGTGAGAGTAGGTTACAACTTGTATGACCCGTGGGCTTGACCTCCTATATAAAGGTGAGACCCGGGGCGACCTAGCGATCAGACTATCGAGAACTAGATCAAGTAATAGCTCCCTTGTAATTGATACACCAAGCAATACAAATAGAAGCAGGACATAGGCTGTTACCTCGACTTGAGGGGACGAACCTGGGTAAACTTGTGTCCTTCGTCCCAACCAACCCCTTTGAGTACATCACCTTAGCGATGGCCTCGAATCCAAGTCCGTTCACCCAGACATCTGCTGTGATAAAACCACGACAATTGGCGCCCACCATGGGGCCTACGCTTGGTGGTGTTGAGTTCTCAAAGGGATCTCTCCCAGGGCTCGAGGGATACGTGGTCGAAAGGATGAACAAGAGCCGCCGTGGCCGGCTCTACATCGACGATGCTGGCTGGGGGCCTGAGGCCGGCTCTGTCGAATATGGATCCTGGGTTCCCTTCAGCGGGATCCATGTCTTCATCGGCAGGATCGATGGGTCTACACCCGGGCCGGAAGTCTGCACTAGCATCATCGAGCCGGCTCGGCGCGCGCGACCCACCCGCGATGTGTGGCCCACCCGTGTTAACCCGGTCCGAAGGCACGTCTTCGTGGGCTTCACTCAAGGTATGGATCTGGAAGCTTCTACGTCGCAGGAAACTCTTGTCTATTCAGAGGACGGATCTTAAAGCGGGGAGGCGGAGTCGATCTACCAACTTAACAACGGTGGGATCGGGGGCTATGATGAGCTTTATCCTGAGTCGGAGCATTCTGAGCCACATGATTTCGGGCCGCTGGTTCATGCGGCCATGTTCATGGTGGGGTCGGCCCCTGGTGCGAATAGCACAGCTGCCGGAGCAGCAGCCTCGTGGGCTGATCCGCCTACACTGGCTCAAGTTCTTTTGGGTCTGACAAACGAGCTCAAGGCCCTGATGGCCACTGAAGTCATGCCAGATAATCAAGCCGCTCGGAACTTGGAGATTGTGTGACTCAAGGACTGGATGGTGGAGGAGCAACAGAGGATAGCTGAGCTAAAAGTTCAGATGGAGGCAAAGGCATAACGCATTAAGACGGATGCCTTCCGCCTCGGGCTAGAACAGCAATCAACGGCTGCGGTGCATCGGATGAGGCATCAATCCCGCTTACCAGAACATTATGAGGCTAGGAATCTCTTCAATGCGCCAGGAACGGGACGGGCAGCGGATGCACTTGGAAGTCGGCCAATGGCTTGACCGTAGCTTAACCTGCCCCAACGAAACCAGGCCTCACCAGTGGTCTTTCCAACGCTGGTGGGTCATTATTCCAACCCGGCAGAGAACATGGTGGCGCGGACACCCGGATTGAAACAATCCCTATCCCAGATGAGGCGCCCTTTGCAGAAGAGGTACGGAATGCCATCGGGTACCTTCAGACGGTGATGGCCCAGCAGGAGAAATATGCTTACAGCCAGAGCCACGTTCACTCAACCCCCCTCCCCAGCCACAGCTTTAGCCGGCACTATGAATCGCCGGTGATCTCCAGCACCGATTGGCACAGAGGGCCTCCAGGGGATGATCAGGTGGCTCTAGATGCACAAACGCTCATGAACCTAGCGAGAAACCAGCAAGAGGCAGCAACTTTGGCCACGGCGGCTCACCAAGAGCCCGCACCCTCCATATCAGTAGGAGTGGGAGTGGCCACCAGGGCCGTGGGAGTGCCATGCTTATCACCGGCTCTGCGGAGTGAGCGGTTGCCAAAGGATTTCAAAGGACCTCGCAAGGTCCTGAATTACACTGTTAACTTACCTCCGGAGGCATGGATCGAAAGTTATGAGCTGGCAATGGAGATGTTGGATGTCAGTGAGGCGGTGTGTGCTAAGTACTTCATCATGATGCTTGAAGGTCCGGCTCGCACGTGGTTAAAGGGTTTTCCACCCAATACCATCAATTCATGGGCTGAGTTGAGGGCAAGGTTCATCAAAAACTTTCAAGGGACTTGTAAACAACCTATGACTATTGGGGATCTCGATCATTGTGTCTAGCAGGAGAATGAGTTGGCTCATCATTGGGTTCGACGGGTGTCGACCATCATCCACTCATCTGAACAGATCACGGCGACTCAAGCGGTGCTGATCCTAGAAAAGAACTATCACTTCGTCCCTGTGAAGCTGAAGCTCGACCGGCTCAAGCGTACGTGTCAGGACATGGGAGAACTCATGGAGGCTCTCACAAAGTATGCCGATTTTGATAACACGAAGGATCCAGGCTCTGATGAGGAGAAGGCCGGCCAACTTAAGACGAACAACCAGTGCAAGGGTGCGGTGAACAATGCCAACCAGAGCAAGTGGAAAAACCCGAATGGCGGGTCAGAACTGGTCGCCAATGCGAGCACCGGCTAGAATCATTCTAAGGGCAATGGGAAGTTTAGACCACCTTTTAGCAAGAATAGGACTACTTTCAATTTGGAGGAAATGCTCAAAAAAACATGTCCGGAGCACAGCCAGCCCGATAAACCTTCGGCGCATACATGGTTGATTGTCATATCATGCAGAAGTTCAAGAATTACAGCATGCAGCAGCACAACAACCATGGCGGTGGCCCGCCCGGCGGCTCAGGGTCCGATCATCATGGTCAGGGCAATCAAGGAGGACATCCTTAGCACTCTGGTAACAACAATCAGTAGCACCATAACCAGTCTGGGTATCAGAGTAATCCAAAGCAGCTCAGTTCAGGCCAGTATCATGTTTTCACGACCAGCCTTAACAAGCGGGATCAGAAATTGCGCAGGCGAGCGGTTAATGCAGTCGTGCCGGCTCTGCCGCAATACTTGAAGTGGTCTGAGTATGACATAACATGGAGCCGGGAGGATCACCCGCCGCTTGTTGATGACCCGGGGCGGCTAGCCTTGGTAGTTGCCCCCCAACTGGGAGGATATATGGTGAATAAAGTACTTAAGGATGGTGGCAGTAGAATCAATATCCTGTATTATGATACCTTCCGGCGGATGAAGCTGCTTGATAAAGACCTTAAGCCCTCATCAACCGTTTTTCACGGTGTGGTACCAGGCAAGTCTTACCCGGTGGGCAGGATTTCTTTAGAAGTCGCCTTTGGTGACGAATACAACTACAGGGTGGAGTCCTTGTGGTTTGAAGTGGTCAAGAGCAAGAGCCCTTATCATGCGTTGTTTGGGTGGCCAGCTCATGCTAAGTTCATGGCTAGACCCTGTTATGTCTACTTACAGCTCAAGATGCCCGGATTAAAAGGCACAATTACTGTTCATGGTGATCGGAATATGGCTATTGAGTGCGACAAAGGAGACGCGGCTCACGCGGAATCCAGTTGTGCTGAGGCGGAACTCAAGTTCTATAAGGAGAATGTTGACCCGGAGGATATGACCCCGCTGAAGAAGCCTACGACGGAGGTTGAGCCGCCCCTCAAATTTTCGGCGGATGATACCAAGGCGGTAGATTTTACTCCGGGTGACTCATCCAAACAGTTCATCATTGGGGCCAACATGGATCCCAAATAGGAAAGCATGCTCATCAAATTCATCCGTGAGAATCGGGACATCTTTGCATGGAAACCTTCTGACATGCCGGGTGTACCGAGAGAGTTCGCTGAGCATAACCTTAATTTGGATCCTAAGTTTAAACTTGTCAAGCAGTTTCTACGACGGTTCAATGAGGAAAGACGCAAGGCCATTGGGGAAGAGGTCGCCCGGCTCTTAGCGGCGGGTTTCATCGTTGAGGTCTTTCACCCGAAGTGGCTTCCTAACCCGGTGCTTGTGCTCAAGAAGAACGGCACATGGCGTAAGTGTGTGGACTATACGTGTAACACCCCGTTATGTCTGGCGGGATCTAGACTGGCCCCACAGACCAACACTAGTCTTTCCTGTGCACCTTTTCCTCTCTCATGCGCACCCGGGACCAACTTCCCGGTCAGTCGCCCATCGTAGAATCGCTCCAAGCCAAGCACACTTAACTTTAGAGTTGTTTTCGCATGGGCTCCCAGAAAAGAAGGAAGTCCTTGTTGATACGAGTAGTCTATCATTCCTATTAAGCCAGGCTCTCACAATATAGATCTTAACAAGGCTTGTCCGGCTGATCCTTTTGCTCTCCCTCGTATTGATCAAATCATTGATGCTACGATGGGTTGTGAAAGCCTATGCTTCCTGGATGCTTATTCGGAATATCATCAGATCAAGATGGCAGTTAAGGACTAGGAGAAGACGGCTTTCATCACGCCTTTTGGAGCCTTCTGCTATGTGTCTATGCCTTTTGGGCTCAAGAGTGCCCAGGCGACTTATCAGCGATGTGTGCAGAATTGTCTTCACAATGAGATTGGACGCAACGTTCATGCTTATGTGGATGATATTGTGATTAAATCAAGGAAGAAGGAGACCCAGCTTGATGACTTGAGGGAAACCTTTGACAATCTACGGATCTATAAGATGATGCTTAACCCGGCAAAGTGTGTCTTTGGTGTTCCGGCTGGCTAGCTCTATGGATTTCTGCTTTCTGAGCGTGGCATTGAAGCTAACCCAGATAAGATCAAGGATATCACATCTCTGGCTGAGCCAGCTTGTATCAATGATGTCCAACGCCTGGCAGGGCGGAGCGCCACGTTGAGTCGGTTCATAAGCCGCCTTGGTGAGAAAGCTATTCCTCTATATCATATGATGAAAAAGACGGACAATTTTGTCTGGAGTACAGCGGCGGGTGAAGCGTTAGAGGCGCTCAAGAAGCAGCTCACTGAGCGGCCGGTATTAGCTGCTCCGGCTGAGAAAGAGTCTTTGCTCCTATATGTGGCGGCTAACAACTGGGCTGTCAGGGCTGCAATTGTGGTCGAGCGCAAGGAAGCAGTGAAGGAATATCCGGTTCATTGGCCGGTTTATTATGTTAGTGAGGTCCTGACAGAGTCCAAATAGAGATATCCACATTGGCAGAAGCTAGTGTATGGGGTGTTCATGGCCAACCGCAAGTTAAAGCATTACTTCTTAGGGCGCCAGATCACCGTGGTCAGCTCTGCTCCGTTGGGGGACATAATTCAAAACAGAGAAGCCACTGGTAGGATTGCTAAGTGGGCATTGGAGCTGGGACCTCTGAATCTGAAATACGTACGTCGCACAGCTGTCAAGTCTCAAACCCTTGTGGATTTCATAAACGACTGGACAAAGTGTTAAGCACCCGAGAAAAAGCCGGATAACATGTACTGGACTATACACTTTGATGGATGCAATCAGTTGGAAGTATTAGGGGCAGGAGTTGTTTTAACATCCCCCAAAGTTGATAAATTCTGTTATGTGCTCCGGCTGATGTTCCCTTGCACCAATAATGTGGCTGAATACGAAGCACTGCTTCATGGCCTCAGAGTAGCTAAGGAGATGAATTTAAGCCGGGTAAGGTGCTTTAGCGACTCAGGTCTTGTGGCTCGGCAAGTTTCAGGCACTTGGGATTCCAGGGACCCGCGGATGGCGGCTTATCGTCAGGTGGTGGATGTTATTGCTGGTCACTTCAAGGGTTATCAGGTGGATCACATTGATCGTCGCAGGAACGAGGCGGCTGATGCCCTGTCAAGGTTAGGCTCTCAGCAAAAGCCGGTGCCACCCAATATCTTTCTGGAAATCTTACATCATCTGACTGTCAAATTACCCTCATAGGAAGATTTGGTTGTTCCTGACCCGAAGGGGCAATTGGTGGCGGATCTAAATGCTATTCCGAATAGGACTGTGCCTTACTTGGCATATTTGACTCGGGGCGAGTAACTTGATGATGAAAATCTGGCAAGACAGATCACCCGGCGGTCTAAGTCCATGACAATAGTTAATGGTGAGTTGCACAAGTGCAGCGTCACCACGGTGTTTTAGCGTTGTGTCTCACTAGAGGAGGGTAAGGAAATCTTGAATGAAATTCGCGCTAGAGATTGCGGACAGCACGCCGGCTCAAAATCTCTAGTGGCCCAGGCTTTCCGGCACGGTTTCTTCTGGTTGACGGCTCACAAGGATGTAGAGGATCTGGTACGCAAGTGTGACGACTATCAAAAGTTTGGACGGCGTGCTCATGTTCCGGCTCAAGAATTGCACATGATACCAATTACTTGGCCGTTTGCAGTCTGAGGGCTTGATATGGTCGGGCCTTTCAAGAGATCAAAGGATAAGAAAACACACCTCTTGGTGGCAGTTGATAACTTCACCAAGTGGGTAAAGACTGTGTCGGTCAGCAAGTGTGACGCGGCTACGGCGGTTCAATTTATTAAAAAGCTGATCTACCGTTTTGGATACCCTCACAGCATCATCACGGACAATGGCACAAACTTGTCCAAGGGGGCTATGAAAAAATTCTGTGACTTGGAGCACATCCGGCTTGATGTTTCGGCGGTTGCTCATCCACAGTCCAACGGTCTAGCGGAGCATGCTAATCAAGAAATCTTGAGAGTTATCAAACCCTGGCTTATGGTTCCTTTGCAGCGGACGCCGGGTTGTTGGGCGGAAGAGTTGTCATCCGTCTTATGGAGCATCAGAACTACCCCTAACAGATCCAGATGTTATACACCTTTCTTCATGGTTTACGATGCAACGGCCGTGTTACCAAGTGACATCCGGCATGATTCGCCATGAGTGACGACTTACGTTGAGACAGACAATGAGACGACACGTCAAGACGCGTTGGATGCTTTGGAGGAGGAACGAGAACTGGCAGCCGCTCGTTCGGCGATCTATCAGCAAGACCTGCGCTGCTATCATAGCCAAAGAGTCAAGACCCGTACGTTCCAAGAAGGCGACTTAGTGTTGCGGTTGATTCAAGACCAGACAAATATGCATAAGTTATCTCCTCCATGGGAAGGACCTTTCGTGGTCAGCAGAAATCTCAACAACGGGTCGTATTATCTCATTGACATCTAGGACAACTCGGATACCTCGGGTCAGGAGACCCGTCGGCCGTGGAACATAGCGCATCTGCGGCCTTATTATACCTGAGTTGTTGAGACTCGACATTGTACACTATCATTGTACATATCATATTTATATATGAATAAAGTAGCATCCTTGCAAGCCGGGGCCTCTGCCATTTCGCATATCGGCATCCATGCAAGAAAGATCCAAAACTTGGTTGTCGAAGGTGGCTTCCCACCTCTGGGTGTAGCCTATCTAACCCTAACAACCGGCTCTCAAGCCAAAAAATGTTGGCAAGTCAACATAGCTATCGAAGGGGGCTTCTCACCTACGGGTGTAGCTTATCGAACCCTAACAGCCAGCTCTTATGCCAAAAAAGTTGACAAGTCAACTTGGTTCTCGAAGGGGGCTTCCCACCCTCCGGGTGTAGCTTATCTAACCCTAACAACCGGCTCTCAAGAAAAAAAAATGTTGACAAGTCAACATAGCTGTCGAAGGGGGCTTCCTACCTACGGGTGTAGCTTATCTAACCCTAACAGCCGGCTCTTATGCCAAAAAAGTTGACAAGTCAACTTGGTTGTCGAAGGGGGCTTCCCACCCTCCGGGTGTATCTTATCTAACCCTAACAACCGGCTCTCAAGCCAAAAATGTTGACAAGTCAGCATAGCTATCGAAGGGGGCTTCCCACCTACGGGTGTAGCTTATCTAACCTAACAGTCGGTTCTTATGCCAAAAAAGTTGACAAGTCAACTTGGTTGTCGAATGGGGCTTCCCACCCTCCGGGTGTAGCTTATCTAACCCTAACAGCCGGCTCTTAAGACAAAAATGTTGACGAGTAAACATAGTCGTTCAGGGGGCTTCTTGCCCTACGGGTGTAGCTTATCAAACCCTATTGACCGGCTCTTAAGCCAAGCAGTTGACTCCGTGAACATGTTAGGAAGATACAACATCTTTGGGTTATGGTTTTAAGCCGCCCTCCTGACGATATAAATATACATCTATTCTTGCAGGAAATTAAGCTGCCAAGAGCCGGTAAAGCATCCAACGAGAAGCACAAGCCAGACTGTTTCATAAGTGAACGGGTGCACTATTCAAGCAAAGGCAAAGTTACTACCAGTCTATTACATATGCTCTCTGTAGATCCCAAAAGTATCTTAAAGTTTTTTACACTGCTCATGGCGGGTCACAAAGAGTCGGCTATCAAGAGGCGTTCACAGTGTGATCAGCTAGCTGGCGGGTCACCCTGCTCCGGGTATTCGACTGCCTTGATCTAAAGATTTTCCAAGTCCCGGTTGCAGTTGGTTAAAGCCACAAAGGTTCCTTCTTGAAAGAAGGGAGACGGGTCAATTTCAGAGGCGAAATGATTCTTACTGCAGGCAGGCGTCAGATCCTTGGACTCAAAGAGAGGGCCGCGGATTCTTTTCTGGTCAGTGCTGTAAGCCGCCTGGTATGTCTCCAGGTTGACTTCTTCTGCTAACACAGAGGCAAGGACTTTGGAAGCCTTTACACACTGTGCATAGTCAGCTTCTGTAAACTCGGATCCATCATCTTTTTTGGAAGGAAATCCGTCCATCAAATCAGCCGGAGTTAGCTCTGGAGCAAAAGCCAATGCCCGGCTTATGGTTGCGATCGCCCCCTGACGGGCGGCTGATCCCTTCAATTCTACAATCTGCTTTGGCAGCGTCAGCAGAAGCTCTAAGACCCCTTTGATAGTTGAAGGGGTATTATCCTTGTACAGTACAACCTTGATTGTGCACATAGCGCCGCAATAAATTTGTTGTGTCAGAGTATACATGGCCTTCAGGGGCAGCAAGCTGTCGCAGGCAAGTTGGCGGCTCCTAGGACCTGCATAAGAAGGACGCCTCGTCATGAGTCACCAACACAAGTACAATACACAAATTGAGTTAAGTTATCAAATACTTACCAAAGATGGCGGCTGTCATCTTATTGATGTGGCGCTTCAAGGACTGTAGTTCATCAGACACGATCATAAGCCGTTGGTCCGCGTCATACGCCCGTTTAGTAAGGGCGTCTTGTTCAGTCTTAACAGATTCCTTCAATGTTGCAAAGTCGGCCTTAATCTTGGTCAGTTCTTTAGAAAGGAGCTGGCATTTTCATCAGCTTCACTTCGGGTGGCCTGCTGCGTGGCTAGATTATTTTTTATGCCGACCACTTCTGACCCGGCTTCGTTTAAAGCTTCCTACGACATATCAAAGTATGGAATGAGCCGGCAAGAGGAGAAGTTTACAAAACTCAGTAAGTCTCAAACAGATTGCAAGCAATATGTATGACACTTGGGGGCTAATGTCTATTTGATCTCCTAGATTATAGGCAGTTTCGGATCATCTTTATCAAGTTAACCCAGAACTTGGGGGCTACATACTAGCTTTTCAGGCTGTTCAGAATGAAAGTCCTGACTCAACTTCGACAAGATTGAGCCGGCCCTTGGGGGCTACAATTGGCTCTGTTACCTATTCTCAATAAAGTCCCAACTCAACTTTGATAAGATTGAGCCAGCACTTGGGGGCTACAATTGGTTCTATTACCTATCTTTTATAAAGCTCCGGATCAATGATTATCAACCTTGAGCCGGCCCTTGGGGGTTAACAACGATGGTTTGATATTACCTCTAAATTAAGTTGAGGCCTACAGGCTAAATATTTCTACTTATACCAAGATTGAAGACCTGGGTTATCATCAGCCAATATTAACCCAGCTCTTGGGGGCTATGTAAGTGTAACATCCCAAAATTTCATTTTTGGAATGTTATGAAATATAGCTATGCATCCATCATCATCATTGCTTGAATATATGTAATAGTTGAAATGCTTCTTCTAAATTTCTGAAACCCCTTTCTACTTTCAATGTGTTGCTTTCACCTATTTGAAATCTTGGTAAAAAGTTCAAATAAGAGAGGAGAACAGGACACTCCACACCAGGATCTAATTGGTGATTTATTTGAACAATAAAAACCAGGGGTTGTTTTGAAAATATTTGCAAAAAGGATTTAAAAGCAAATAGGCCATTTCTAAAAATATTATTTTTCCAAATTGTTTAAATGACCGAATAAAAATGTTCAATAAATGTCATTTATTATTCTGTTAATTTTGATATATAATACTCGTATATTTAGAAATGTTTTGAATGCTTTTAAAGACGTTTTGCTGCTCTGGTTAATAAAAACAGTAACGGTTTTATAATTAAACGGGCCGGCCCACGGGCATTTATTAGCGAATTGATTTCCAGCTGGTCGACCGACACGCAGTAACCACTCTCCCTCTCTCTGACACCGGGTCCCACCCCGACCGACCGTTCGCCCCGCGCGGTCGCCTCCTTCCTCCCGCACGCGCCATCGCCGCCGGGACTCTCTCCCCGGATCTCCCTCCTCTCTCCTCCCCGCACCCACCCGAGAACTCTATAAATAGGGCCCCTCCTCCGCGCTCCATTTCCACCCCGACCCCCTCTCTCCCGTCGCCAAACCGTCGCAGGAGAGCTCGCCGGAGTCACTCAGACCACCGAACACCCCATCGCTCGTGCCCGTCGCTCCACTCTCCTCCTCGCCCCTCCGATCCCACCATTCAACACCGGACGTCAACCACAGTCGCCCGGACCCCTTCAACGCCTCCCTCGACCACCGGAGCCCCTCGCTGATGACCTCGCCGTCTTGGAAACCCGCCGGAGATCCCCTCGCCGGCGACCTCATCCTCTGTGAGCACCCCACCCGTTCGATCCGGATCTGACGATCCAGATTAGATCGTTTCTATTCGCGAACCGGTATCCTTTTAGGTTCGGTTGACCGCCCGTAACCCCGCTCGCCCACACCCCTTGGCCACTCACAGGCTGCCACGTAGCCCCTGGCCGTCCGGTAGATTTTTTCCTTTTTCTGTTTTGTTTTAGTTAACAGAAACTATTCTGAATTTGTTTTAGCTATATCTTTTAACCTGTTTAATGTTTTGAGTTGATTCTTTTTGCAATAGCTCACATGTTTCATGTAGTTTCACCCTGTACTTTTAAATTTTAAATTTGACATATAAAATTTGAATTGAATCAAATTTTCTCAAATCATTCCAATCTGGATAACTAGAGTTTAAAAATAGATTTTGATATGAATCTTTTTGCTACTGCTTGGTATTAGTTAGGACTAGAAGATTGCTTAGTTTGAGGATTTTTAGAATGATTTTGATTAGTGTTTTAGCTGTAAACAGAATCTGCCTAGTATTATAGTATAGTTTTATTTACTTAGTTTTAGTTAGTTTCAATTAGATTTAGTTTTAATTTGATTTAGTAGGTTCTGTTGCTTGAACATTAGTGTTTTACTTACTGTTAATAAAAATATAAAAATGTTTAGTTTATTTCTTTGTTAATATAGGAATCACAACTTCTTTTCAAAAAGGTTTAATTTGATTAAAACAATTAGTTAGTAATAGTTTTTCTTTCAACAAAGTTTTATATAATTTAATTCTGTTTTCTAAGACAAGTTTATTTGTAAATTCTTTCCTGTTAAGAACATGTTTTGTTAATAAATAATAAGTTTAGTTTCATTCTTTTGTTAGTAAAACTATAGTTGATTCATATAGTGTTTATCAAAACTTTTATAAACTTTACTAAAGTTTTTCTCAACAAACTTTAAATTTATTTAATTCTGTTATTAATAAAAAAAATTATTGTTTTCTTGCTGTCAACTATTGTTTTGGTTAAAACAAATTGTTTCATTATGTTAGTAATGTCTTATCCATCATTTTTTTGAAAAAAAAAATTTGAGTGTTTTCTTGCTTGTGATTTGTGCATTGTTTTGTCTTGATTGTTTACTATTTCATTGTTGATGTTTGTGAGTTATATTATTTTTGTTGTATGCTTATTGAGTGCTCTTGTTTGCTTCGTTAGATTATCCGAAGTGCGAGGCTTGTTACTTAGAGTCACTCACGTACGAACATCATCAATCAGGCAAGTCACTTTGATCATCTTTACCCATGTTTTTATTGCATTAGTTCTTCGATCCCCCCAATTGCATGCAAAGTAGGTAATTGGAAACTTGGTTACTGTTGTAGTATCATGTGGTAGGTACCCCCTCTCAACCTTTGACACATTGGCCTCGGGAAACGTTGTTTTACTTTTTGCTATGCTATTAGTAGACGGGGTTGGTTGTGTGATTCATGAGAGTTGAGAGAGTTAATAATTTCAAGACCTACATAATGATCAAGACTTCAAGACTCTGAGTTTTCAACTTACCTCTAGGTGGATGATGGTTGAACGGCACCCTGGAGAAACCAGTGGATTTGCCTAGGTGTTGCTGGAGATGGCCTGTATTCACGCGGAAAGGTCCACGCAGGCACAAAGAGATGGATGGATGCTTCAAGACCCAAGGCTTACCTGCACAGCCACAAGTCATTATGGGCTCTGGCTTGGTTGGATATCGTGGTGACCCTGGATAGGCGGTGCTACGAGATGTAGAAGAACGGTAGGAAAGGATGGGCACCGACAGAGTCGCAGGGAAACCCTTTGGAAGACCATGTTTTGGTCATCCGTTTCTCAAACACCCTGAAGTGCGAGAAATCAAACGGAGGCGACGAAATCTTGTGGGGAACATGTGCAAAAAACTCTGCAGAGTACTCAAACCTAATCGATTAGCCGTGTCCACGGTCATGGACGACTTGAGCCAAAGGAACTAAAACTTCCGGAAACTCTCAACACAATTAATATGATGATGTGGGTATTAATAACTTGGTTATGAGAATTGGTTGGTGGAACCATCTCATTAAACAACCAACTTAGTAACAATTTTGCTTAGTCCTCTCTTGTTGTAGGAAAATTGGCTTTACGCAAAACTTACTACTCCACCTGCCATAATTGCATATAGATTAGAGGATTATCTTCTCACCCCTCTTTTGTGACTTTGCCGGCATATTCCATATGCTGACCTACACGGCTGCAACATATCATGTTGCAGAGTACTTTTCCAAGCAGGAGTGAGCATACGCTCTACGCTCGGTGAGATGCCCTTGGAGTCAGATGGACTCATCTACCTTCGACGCTTCCGCAAGATTTAGATATTCTCATGAGTATGCCTTCAGCCACTTTATTGTAATTTTTATTGTAATAAAGGACTCGATATGAGATTTCGTTAATATAATGCTGTGTGATTTCCCTTTGATATATACATTGATGTACCGTGTGTGTACCAGCATGATCTTGGGATGGTACGGAAACACCGGAGATTCGACCTTTCAGGTCGGGTCGCTACAGTAAGGGTATAAGGAGAGTAAAGAATACCTCATATGTCTTCTCCATTAAGTTAACAAGCTTGAGCTCCAGGTCTTGGCTTGTGGACAGCCGACTCATATAGCCAGCATGAAGTTCGTCAGCTGTCATCTTCTCAAGGGCGGGGAGCTCAAACTCCAGCTTCTTGGAGGCCTCAGTCGTCTCACTATGCCTTGTCAGCACATGAGGTGGAGGAGAGTGGAAGCCGGCGCCAGTAATCAGGACGTCTGGAGTAGTGGTGTCATCAGCAGCCTTGGTAGGGCTCGGCGGCTTGGAATGGTCCTTCTAAGGACTCTCTGGAATAATATCATCAGCTGCCAGCTCTGCAGAAGCCGCTGAGGAATTTACATCCAGCATCAGAGCATCCGGCTTGGCAAGCTCCGGTTCTTCAGCATTAGGGCCAGGGAAGGACTTGTTGGTCTTCCTTCGCTTGGCTTGAGCCCTGGAAAAGCATAAAGTTAGAGCCCAAGGTTACAACCACCAAAGGTTCAGATGTATGGCTTGAAAAACACGTACAACGGATTAATCTTTGGAGGCGGCAAAGCAGTGGCCGTAGAGTCGCCAAACGAAGGCGGTGATCCCCGAAAAGCAGTTCGGGTAATATAAGGCAATGTGGAAATTACAAAGGAAGAACTCATAAAATCAAGCAAAGAACAAATACATACCTCCGCGGGATGCTTCTTCTGAGCTGGGGAGTTAGGTAACCCGAACATGATATTGGTAGAGCCGACGCTCCGGGTCTGGCGTCGGTCCACTTGCTGTTGCTTTTTCAAAAGAAATTGGGGGTCCAAGTAAGCAAGAGGATGAGAAAGGGGAACTATTCGAACAACCCGCCGTATCTTCTGGGGTACAATGTATTCTGAGTCGGACGAAACATAAGTTTCCTCAGGGGCGTTGGCGTGGCTGGTCTCCGTCTCATCCTGTGAATGGTTGTTGTCAGTAAGGTGAATAAAGAGGTGGCAAAAAATAGTCAAGTTATACCTCTGAGCCGTTTGATTCTGGCAGTTCAAACCATTCTTCTTGAGGAGTGGTCTTGTTTGTCTAATTGGCCGCGAACTTCTTCTTGGTTTTCTTCAAAGGAGGATATATTTATTCTTCCAGAAGTCGGAGTTAGCCTAAAAATATAAGCTCGCAAGTAGTGAGGGGATTGCCAAGACATAGCTAATAAAGAGAAGAGACTATGAAGAGTCGCCTTACATTTAGCGCCGAGTTAGTGACGTAGAAAGGTGCCAGCCCAATGGCACTGCAAGCTCCTTAAGTTTCAAGGACAAGACTCCGGATGACACTCGTAATGTCATCTTCTGTGAATGTTGTCCGGCTGAAGCAGAGGGAATCATCATATTGGCCCGAGTATTCACATAAGGCGATTTCGCCGGCTCAAGGGCATAATCCTCCAAGAGATCCAGCAGCGGATCAAATCCAATCTCGTCAGACCGTTGGCCATAAGGGCTTTAATCTTGGCATGAGCCGGCTCGTGCTTTGCCCATTCAGTAGTTGACAGCCGGCCAGGAAGCTCAGAGGTCGTCTTGATATGGGATGGGCGGTAACCCGGCAGAGGATGCTCACCCTCTAGGGAGGTATCTTTATAGTAAAACCAAGTCTTGTTCCAATCTTTCGGGTGACTCGGCATCTGAACAGCTGGAAAAGTTATGTCCTCGCGCCTCTGAATTGAAATCCTGCCTAGTTCTAAGCTTGGGTCGGCCTTCACTTTGGTCTGGCGGTTTGGGTAAAAGAACTCACGGAAGAGACCAACAAACGGCTCAGTTTGCAAATAGACTTCGCTGAGCACTTGGAAGTTGCATATGTTGGAGAGAGAATTGGGGGCAAGGTCTTGAGGGCGTAGCTTGTAAGAGTGAAGGACATCCTGGAAGAATTTTGAGACGGGGGGGGGGGGTGGGGGGGTGGGTGGGGGGGTATAAACCGATGTCCGACGTGATCTGAAAATACAACTACTTTGCCCTCCTGAGGAACGGGCTTCAGTTCATTACCCAAAACCCGCCAATGGATGACATCCTTGGCGGGAAGGGTGCCCGCGTGTACAAAGTCCATTAGGAACTCTTCAGTTATGCAAGAGCCGACCCAATTGCATGAGTAGGATGCATGAGTCATGCGGCGGCTCAAAACTACGAAGGTAACAATGTGCGGCAAGTCAGGGAACGACAGACGTCTACGGGCAGTTAAAGGCCTAATATTTTAAGATTAAGCTGCCAGGATCCCGTTTGTGAGAGCCAAAATTACATGGCGGGTCAAGTTTATGAGAAGAGAAAGCAAAATTTGGCTAAATGCGGAAAACAGGTTTCACAAAGTATCTCTGAAATTATGGCTCTACAAAACAGAGAAAAATGGTTTTATTTCAAACCTAGAGATGAACAGTCAAAACGGCGAAAGTTTGAAAACGGCAAGCGGAGCCGTTACAGATCTGCGCTGTGCTACTATCGATTTCCTACAAAACGCCGCATTGGGGACAGGATATTATCGGGTTCGCATGGACTAAGCATGGCCGGCATTGAGAGAGGCTTGTGTTCTAAACGGCGGGAGAGCTCCATGAAACCCTACCGAGATGGCTACAGCTCTAGGGGAGGAAGGACTCATCGGAGACGGCGCGGTGGACGCGGGTAGAACTCTGGAGCGAACAGGTTGATGCAGCGGCCTCGATGATGACGGTGTGGAGACAGCACCGGAGCGAAGTGTGCTAGAACGGCAGCGTTGCAAGGAGGAAGATGAAGAGCGAGCGGCAAGGAAATAAAATGCCACCCCTCTCGGTCGTATTTAATAGGCAAAGGTGGAAACAGGCGCGAAATTCCAGGCGACAGATATCATTTGACCGAGGCGGACGCCTCGATTACCAAACCATCCATTTAATAAGGGAAGATTTGTTGTAGACGTCAGAGGATCTTCCTGACAGATTTGACATCACATCATGGCGGGTTATCGTTTATTTTGAGGTGACATAAGAGAGACTCGCCAATGGTTAAGAAGAAGGCTGAAGTGAGCGGGCTCAAATCAACCTGGGGCCTAATGTTGGGGATATAACCCCACGGTGAGACATGCCCCTAAGGCTCCGGGTCACACCGGGCGTCTCATACACCAGCCCAAGAACGGGCCATGAAGACTCAAGACCAAGACGTTGGGTGGTTTAACAAGATGGACCAGGACGTGGCCCAGATGGAGAAAGCATGAAGACCCGGACGGGTGAGCCGCCCAGAGAAAACTTGCTTAGGAAGGCAAGACAACATAGAGACGGATTCAGATACATAGTGAGAGTCGGTTACAACTTGCATGGCCCGTGGGCTTGACCTCCTATATAAATGCGAGACCCGGGGCTACTTAGAGATCATACTATCGAGAACTAGGTCAAGCAATAGCTCCCTTGTAATAGATACACCAAGCAATACAAACAAAAGCAGGACGTAGGGTGTTACCTCAACTTGAGGGGGCGAACCTGGGAAAACTCGTGTCCTTCGTCCCAATCAACCCCTTTGAGTACATCACCTTACCGATGGACTCGAATCCAAGTCCGTTCACCTGGACATCTGCCATGATAAAACCATGACAAAGGGGTTGGACGGGATGAAAGACACGGATTTACCCAGGTTCGGCCCCTCGAGATGAGGTAAAAGCCTACGTCCTGCTTTGTGTATATTGATTGGAGTATTGATTACAAGGGAGCCTATTTGCTTGACCTAGCTTTCGATCGATTGGGTTCTGTCTAAGCCGTCCCCGGGTCTTTCCTTTATATAGGAGGTCAAGACCACGGGTTACACAAATCTCATACCGACTCTTACAACGTGTCCAACTCTGTCTCTAAGCTGTCTTGCCGACTCTGCCAGGCTGTCTCCAGGCGGCTTACGTGCCCGGGTCTTGCATCTTCTTCCTGACTCTGGGCCTCCGCCTCAGCCCATCTGGTAAGCCACCGTGTAGCCCAATCTTTCTCTTCCAGCCCATACGCTACGAGCTGCCTAGTATGACCCGGCCCCTCCTGAGCGGGTCTTACCACAGGGTTATATCCCCAACATTAGGCCCCAGGTTGATTTGAGCTTGCTCATGTCAATCTCCACTTTTTAACCAGCGGCGACTCTCACACCCTCGTCACCTGAAAGGGCAGAACACATAACCTGCCCTGACGTCACCTTCATTTATTTCGAAAAGATTCCATGACGTATTCCGTAGATCCTTTCATTAAACGGTCGGCCCGAAAATTGCGGTGTCCCTCTCGGTTGGTCATTATTTTTTGCCATGATTCTCGCGTGCCCGTTTGGCCTTCCATCCCCTTAAATAGGACCGTGAGGGGTATTTTCATTTTCTTCGCCGCCACCACTCTTCTTATTCTACCTCTCGACGCCAACGCTTTCGAGCTCCGTCGCACTAGTGGAGTCCCGTCACCGTCGATGAACTTGGCTGCTGCATCAACCTAAACGCTTCTAGATTCTCGCCCGCGTCCGCCGCATCCTTAAGGTGCGTTCTTCATCCTCTTTCAAATCTATGACTTCCCACTTCAATCCTGTCGAGTTCATCGAACTCCATTAGCATGCCTTCTCGTTGCTTTAATGTCAACCGATGGATATCTCCTTAAATCTTGTGATATTGTTTAATCTGCCGAGGTCATCCATGCAAAGTTCTGACGATGTTTATCTTAGATTCACGTACTGCCCCACTACATGCGTGAACCGCCTGTTCTTCCTTAGCCCCCTTTTATGGTTAAAATATATTTGATTTTTTTCTTCCCTGTAGATCTTGTAGCTTCAGCATAATATGTAAAACCTGTTTGGATGTCCTTAGCAGTTTTTTCATCATGGCCTTTGTTCACTGAACCCTCCATCAAATTTCCGGCTCTTCCAATAAATTGTACCGGCGGCTTAGCATCACAGGATTTTAATTTCATCAGTCGTCTTGGTTGTCTAATCACTTTCTGACCTGCCGCGTACTACCACCTTTCACAGCCTTGACCCGCCATCATGTCTCGAGCATCTTCTTCTTGTGACTTGGTCGGCTCTGGAGTTTCAGAACAATTCCTACAAGATTTTGTAGAAGCAGGAACCTTGGCGGCTCAGAATGTTAATCATTGGCGGGTTCCGGGGTTAGAGAAAAAAAACCATCCCACAAGAGGGTGAAGTTGTTATCTTCGCCGACCACCTTATGTGTGGTTTCAACCCGCCCAGATCTAAGTTCTTCCGAGACGTCCTCCATTTATTTAAATTGCATCCTCAAGACATTGCCCATAACTCTGACTCCAACTTGTGCAACTTCCAAATCCTTTGTGAAGTTTACTTACAAGAAGAGTCGTCTGTTGATTTTTTCCATGAATTTTTCTATATCAACCGCCAAACGGAAGTGGCGTCTGGCCCAAGCTTGGAGCTCGGCAGAGTCTCCATCCAAAGAAGAAGAGATCTAGCTTACCCAGCTATTAAAATGCCAAGCCATACCAATGATTGGAATAGGACTTGGTTCTATTGTAGAGACCCATCTCCAAAAGGCGAAAAAAACCTCCTGGGTTACCGTCCTACCCGGCTCTGTACTTTGACTGAGCTTCTAGACCGGATGTCATCCACAGCATGAGCGAAGTATGCTCTGGCTTTCACCAAAATCAAGGCCTTTCTGGCAAACTATTTGACAGGAGAGGACTTAACCCGCTGTTGGATCTCATGGAAGGTCTTACCATTGAGCCGGCGTGATCGGCTTATGTGGGAGTACACAGGTGATGCAAATGATCCTCTCTGCTTCAACCACACACCCTTGACAGAAGAGAACATCACCTCTGCTATTAGGGGACTTACTCGCGAATCTCAAGAAGCTTTCTGTTCAGTCGGGTTAAAACCTTTCTGCGCCACAAACCAGGCTCCAAACGTAAGGGCGACTTTCAGATGAACTTTTCTTTCTGTCTTGACCTGATATATACATAGTCATCCTAACTCCTCTTGGCGGCTTTCTCTTATAGGCTAAGTCCAGCTTCTGGAAGAAACAATACACTCCTCTAGTGAAGAAGAAGTGTCAGGCGGGTAACACCCACGGCCGCAAATAAAAAACGTCGGCTCAATACCTGCTTGAACTTGACGACTCCAAGGTAAAATTTGATCCCCTTCACCATCCTTTTATGCAACTTACGGACAATGGTTGTACACAGGAGGAGACAGATACGAGCCACGCTAACGCCCCCGAGGTAACTTATCTTTCTTCCAACTCAGAAATCTTCCCACCAGCGAAGATACGGCGGGTCATTCGAAAAGTTCCTTTTTCACATCCTCTCTCTTATTTAGATCCCGAATTTCCTTGAAAAACAACAACAAGACTCTCGACATCAGACCCGGATCACCGGCTCTGGGGATCTCATGGCCGGCTTACCTAAAGCTCTGGTGTCGTGGAAACGTCCTAATGAGGTACTTATAAAGAACCCAATATATGTCTTATATTTCCATAATGTTGCCTTAATATTACGTCTAATTGTCTTAATTTGTAGGAGTCACCTCCTTCCTCTGGCGACTCAACTGCCTCTAAGCTTCCTCCCATGAAGGTCAACCCAGAGTATGCCTCCACCTCTGTCGTGTATATATTACCTGTATCACCTTTATACTATGTGCTGACTCCTTGCTCTTTCACGGCGCAAGCCAAACTCAGAAAAATCGGCGGGTCTACCACTGCTCCAACCGCTCAGCACCCGGATACCGCTGAGCCGTCCCTCTCTCCTGTTAAACCTTCTAAGGCTACCAAAGAAACACCTAAGCAATCTCCCCCGCCCTCAGAGTTGGCGGGTCATCGTTTGGCGGCTTCCGATAGTCCCGCTGCTGACCCTAAGCCGCCCAATCCTTCCATCGAAGACTCGTCTCTCCCTGATGTTACCATCACTGGAATGAGTTATCAATCTCCCACGCACCATACTTTTATAAAGCACTCTAGCAAAGTTGCTACTTACTCTCCCGAGAAGATTGATTTCGAATTCCCTATCTTGGAGAAGATGACTAAGGACGATTTACACACCGGCTATATGAACCGCCTGTCTGCCTGTCGCAACATGGAGAGAAAGCTAGCTGGTTTGATGAAAAAAATACGAGGTATCTTCCATCTTCTATCTTTGTCTTATATCCATACCTAGCCCCCAAGAACTGGGTTAATATTGCAAATAATAGACCGGGTCTTCCAAACCTTCAATCCTACTGTATAGAGCTTAACCTGTGACCTCCAAGTACCGGGTTAAATTGTATATAAGCCGGTACTTTATAATAAGTTATAGATCCAATTGTAGCCCCCATGTCCGGAGCATTATGATGATGATGACCCGGATCTCTCATATGTAAGAAGTTTCGTCGGTGTAGCCCCCAAGTCCGGTTCTTTATACTAGTGATGAGCCGGAACTTTCATCGCAGACTTGAAAATGAAAACACAGACATTAGCCCCCCAAGTGCCAAGTATATTTCTTGTAATGTGCTTGGGACTTATAAGAATAATTTCATCCTGGCGACTTAACATTGGTAACCTTTTACTTGTGAAATGCATGAGGCATTGAATACTACCGAGTCTCAGCGGGCCAGCTTGAGGGAAGATCTATCAGCCTAACAGACCGCCCGAGCCATAACAGAAGAGAAGTTGCGGGCGGCTGTTTAAAAGCTTGAGAAACTCTAGGCTGAATTTACTGCGTATAAAAAGATTGCCAAAACTGAGCAAGCCGCCCTAGTGAAGCGTGCGAGAAATGCAGAGGAACAACTCAATCTTGCATCGGCGGAGCTGAAGACCCTCAAAGATCACATCTCCAAGATGACCGCCGCTATCTTTGGTAAGTGCGTACTGCTCAAAAAACACTTTCATGAAATAAATACCCGTCGGGTGGCTTATACCTTCGACCTTTTATTTGCAGGCGAAAGGAGCCGCTAGCTATCATCGTATGGTCTGATGAAGTTGAAAGCAGTCTATACTTTAACGGAGCAACTCTATAGTGGAGCCCTTTCCACCATCAAGGCCATGATGACAGCCAAGTACGTCCCCAAATTTATGAAGGGCATCATAGAGGTCTTATCAACTTTTCCCAAGCAAGTGGAGGAAATAAGGCGATCAGCCGCCAGAAGAGAAGCCATAGTTGCGCTAAGCCGGTCCCTGGCTTCGCTCTGGAATTAACTGCTAAAGAGATGATGAACGAGTTCCCTTCCAAGAAGGATGACGGCTCAGACTTCACTGAAGCAGACTATGCCAAGTGCATTAAGGCCTCCATACGGCTTGCCTCCATACTGGTTGATGAGATGGACTTGGTTCCTTACTAGGCGGCTTATGACGAAAACAACCAACGGCTGTGCTGCCCAACCTTTGAAACCAGAGACTTGGTCCCTGCATGTCGTAAGCCGCTCTTTGCCCCTGACATTGATCCGTCTCCACTTTTCGATGATGCACAATTCGAAGCCTTACTAAACTGCAACTGGGATGTGGATTGTCTTCAGATCGAAGAGCCCGAAGACCCGACGCAAGATGACCCGTCGGCCAGTTAAACTCTTTGTTCTCAACTGATTGTAACCCGGCCAGCTAAGCTGGAACAAGTGAAAAAACTTTTAAGTCCTCCTTCTTTTGAGCTCTTGGAGAGCACTACAATATACCTTGCAATTTTATTATCTTAATCGTCGACTCATGTTTATCTGGGCGGCTTTAGAAAAGCATAACCCGGAGATCTTTAATATAGCCTTGCTTCATCTTTCCGTCTTGCTCTGGCCCGACTTATAATATGAATGCAATGTATGATGCAGGTATGATGCAATGTATGATGCAATATATATATATGATGCAATATGTGATGTAATATGTATGATGCAACATGTGATCTAATGCATGATGATCTTGCTTTCCCCTTTTTTTTGTTTTTCGAAAACTCATATTCTGGCCCGTCTGAGGGGGGAATATTGCTTTGAACCTCTTAACAGTGAAGGGTCTCTAACGAGACTGACCGCCAATCCTGCACGACTCAGGGTCTCTAGGCGAGATTAACTGTCAAGGGTGCAACAGACTAGAATTTACAACGGGGTGAGTGCCCTGGCTCATAAGCTACTTCTCACGTGACATAAATCCGTCATTTGAACCTTAAACAATGTCACTTGTTAAGAGTATGATGGGCCACTTGGCGGAGAGTACATAGTAGATGAGAGAGCTTCCCTCGCTGTTGTATTAGTCCCTCGGAGGTGGTGAGCTGACAGCTCGCTACACCTCTAGACGAGCGGCAGCTACATACAGGCAGGTACAACCCAACAAAGAGTGGGGGCGGCCTTCACCCACTCTGGCACTTTCTCTTTTCCACGACCTGTCTTGCATCATGGTACCTATGTTTGAACGGCTCGCATCCTAGCGGCTCATCCTCTTTGGCTCCCATGGCACCCATGTTTGAACGGCTTTCATCATGGCGGCTCCGCTCTTGAGTGACATGGCACCCATGTTTCAACGGCTCGCATCATGGCGGCTCGCCCTCTTGACCGACTTGGCACCCATGTTTGAACGGCTCGCATCATGGAGGCTCGCCCTCTTGAGCAACTTGAGATCTTTCACTCATAAGGTAAGGCACCCATGTTTGAACGGCTCGCAACATGGCGGCTCATCCTCTTGAGTGACATTAAATCTTTCATCAGTAAAACGGTGCACCCATGTTTGAACGGCTTGCAATGTGGCGCCTCATCCTCTTGAGTGATCTAAGAACCTTCGTCCATAAGGTGGCGCACCCATGTTTGAACGGCTTGCAACGTGGCGGCTCATCCTCTTGGGTGACCTTAAGCCTCTCGCCATCTTGCACGCCATCATCCGATGGGCCGCTGATTTGTAAGCCGCCGTCCTGCAGACCGCCATCTTATAAGTCATCGCACAATAGTGCTAATTTTGCTGAAGAGCCGGCCAAAAGGGTGAGCAAGCTAAACCTGGTGGGTTGGAAGCCCCCAAGTGACCACGTGGAGGTGTTCATCTTTGCATAAATCTGTAATGCCAAAGAGAAGAACTGGCAAAGGCCCCGTCTTGTAGGGATGCCAACTTTATTATGAGTGTAAATACAATAAAATATGTATGTACGAAGATAAGAGTCAATGACTCAAGTATAGTAAGGTCGTAGATGAGCGATGTTCCACGGTTGGTGAGTTTCCTGCCCGGAGGTACGTGATTCGTCTCGTACGTCAATGAGATAATAAGACCCATTGTTCAGATTCCTGCTAACCACGAAAGGTCCTTCCCATGGGGCTGATAACTTGTGCACATCTGTCTGATCTTGAATCAAACTTAATACCAAGTCGCCTTCATGGAACATCCGGGTCTTGACCCTGCGGCTATGGTAGCGGCGTAGGTCTTGTTGATAAATTGTCGATCGAGCTGCTGCAAGATCGTGTGCTTCATCCAGAGCATCCAATGCATCTTGATGCGCCACCTCATTGTCAGCTTCCACATAGGCCGCCACGCGTGGTGAATCATGACGTATATCGCTTGGTAACACGGCCTCCGCACCGTAAACCATGAAGAAGGGGGTGTAACCCGTCGACCTGTTAGGCGTAGTATTGATGCTCGAAAGGACGGACGACAGTTCTCCCACCCAACAACCCGTCGTTCTTTGTAAAGGAACCATGAGCCGAGTCTTGATACCCGGCGTTCCTGATTTTCCCGTTCCGCCTGACCATTGGACTGTGGATGAGCAACAGCTAAAATATCAAGCTGGATATGCTTGCTTTCGTAGAATACCTTCATAGCCCCCTTGGACAAATTTGTGCCATCATCTGTAATGATGCTATGAGGGTATCCAAACCGGTAGATCAAATTTTTGACAAACTGAACCACCATGGCCGTATCACACTTCCTGACCGGCTCAGCCTCCACCCACTTGGTGAATTCATCCACTGCCACCAAGAGGTGGGTCTTTTTATCCTTAGATTATTTGAAAGTTCCAACCATGTCAAGCCCCCATACCGCAAATAGCCAAGTGATCAGTATCATCCATAATTCCCGAGTCAACATGTGAGCACGTCGTCCAAACTTCTGGCACCCGTCGCACTTAGCGACTAGATCCTTTGCGTCCTTATGAGTCGTCAACCAGAAGAAACCATGTCGGAAGGCCTTGGCCACCAAAGACTTTGACCCAGCGTGATGTCCACAATCACCAGCATGTATTTCATATAAGATTTCCTTGCCTTCCTCCGGCGAGACACAACATTGGAAGACGCCCGTGACGCTGCACTTGTGTAACTCCCCTCTAATGATGGTCATGGAATTAGAATGACTCACGATTTGCCGCGCCAGGGTCTCATCCTCAGGCAACTCGCCTCGGGTCAAGTATGCCAAGTACGGCAACGTCCAGCCTAGAATAGTGTGTAAAGCTTCCACTAGCTACCCTTCCGGGTCAAGTATAGCCAAATCCTCCTCTGAAGGCAACTTAACAGACGGATGATAAAGTACGTCCAAGAAAACATTAGGCGACACCGGCTTACGCTGAGAGCCCAGTCTTGACAATGCATCCATCGCTTCATTTTTGTGACTATCAATATGATCTACCTGATAACCCTTGAAATGACCAGTGACGATATCTACCTCTTGCCGATAAGCCACAATCTGTGGGTCCTTGGAATCCCACGTACCTGACACCTGTTGCGCCACAAGATCTGAGTCGCCAAGGCACCTAACCCGGCTCAAATTCATCTCCTTGGCCACGCGAAGTCCATGAAGCAAAGCTTCGTACTCAGCTGCATTGTTGGTGCAAGGAAACATCAGCCTTAATACATAACAAAACTTATCACCTTTGGGAGAGGTTAAGACAACTCCAGCCCCCGAGCCCTCCAACTCTCTGGACCCATCAAAGTGAATCGTCCAATACGTGTTGTCCAGCTTTTCCTCCGGCAACTGACACTCCATCCAGTCGTTTATGAAATCCACCAATGCCTGAGACTTCATGGCTGTGCGAGGTGCATACTTCAAATTAAGAGGCACAAGATCTAGTGCCCACTTAGCAATTCGACCAGTGGCTTCCCGATTCTGTATTATGTCTCCCAATGGAGCAGAGCTAACCACCATGATCAGATTTCCAAGAAAATAATACTTCAACTTATGATTCGCCATGAACACCCTGTATATTAGCCTCTGCCGTGTGGGTATCTTTGCTTTGATTCGATAAGCACCTCACTGACATAATAAACCGGCCTCTGAACAAGTTACTCTTTCCCTGTCTCTTTATGCTCCACCACAATCGCAGCACTAACCGCCCGATTATTAGCCGCCAAATAAAGGAGAAGGGGTTCCTTCTCAGCCGAAACGGCTAAGATCGGCGGCTCAACCAGCTACTTTTTAAGCGTTTCAAGAGGAATAGCCTTCTCCCCCAGGCGGCTAATGAAGCGGCTTAAAGCGGCAATACGACCCGCCAAGCGCTGCACATCATTGACGCTCGCCGGCTTAGCTAGTGAGGTGATGGCCTTTATCTTGTTCGGGTTGGCTTTGATACGTCGTTCTGTAACCAAGAAACCTAGAAGCTTGCCTGCAGGAACTCCAAAAACACATTTAGCCGGGTTAAGCATCATCTTATAAACCCGTAAGTTACCAAACGTTTCCTTCAGGTCATCCAACAATGTCTCCTTCTTCCTTGACTTAACCACAATATCGTCTACATAGGCATGAACATTATGCCCAATCTGACAGTTAAGACAATTTTGCACACAACGTTGGTAAGTCGCTTGCGCACTCTTGAGTCCGAACGACATGGACACATAGAAAAAAGCTCCAATAAGTATTATGAACGAGGTCTTCTCTTGGTGTTTAACTGTCATCTTGACCTGATGATAGCCTGAATAGGCGTCTTGCAAACATAAACTCTCACAACCCGCCGTTGCATCAATAATCCGGTCGATACGGGGGAGAGCAAACGGGTCAACTGGACAAGCCTTGTTAAGATCCGTGTAGTCTATACACATACGCCACGTTCCATTCTTCTTGAGCACCAGCACATGGTTGGCTAACCACTCCGGGTGAAATACCTCCACGATGAACCCTGCTGCCAAGAGCCGGGCTACCTCTTCTCCAATTGCTTTACGCCGCTCCTCATTGAAGCAACAAAGGAATTGCTTAATAGGCTTAAACTTAGGATCCACATTAAGGTGGTGCTCAGCGAACTCTGTCAGTATACCCAGCATGTCAGATGGCTTCCATACAAATATGTCCCGATTCTCACGGATGAATTCGATGAGCGCGCTTTCCTATGTGGGTCCATGTTGGCCTCGATAGTGAACTGCTTGGATGAGTCGCCCGGAGTAAAATCCACCAACTTTGTGTCATCGACCGCAAACTTTAGGGGAGGCTCAAACTCTGTACTGGGTTTCTTCAACGGAGTTATATCTGTCGGGTCAACGTTATCCTTGTAAAATTTAAGCTCTACTTCTGCACAGCTTGACTCTGCATAAGCCGCATCTCCTTCCTCGCATTCGATGGCTACCTTCCAATCACCATGGACCGTGATTGTTCCGTTTAGAGACGGCATCTTGAGCTGTAGATAAACATAACAAGGCCTGGCCATAAACCTTCCGAAAGCCGGCTGGCCAAACAGAGCATGATACGGGCTCTTAATCTATACCACCTCAAACCACAAGGTCTCCACCCTCTAGTTATACTCATCTCCAAACGCCACTTCCAAGGCAATAATTCCTACTAGGTAAGCCGACTTGCCTGGCACCACCCCATGGAAAATAGTTGATGATGGCTTAAGGGCCTTGTTAGTTAATTCCATCCACTGGAAGGTGTCGTAGTATAGGATGTTGATACTACTGCCACCGTCCATGAGCACTTTTATGAATTTATACCCTCCGACCTGAGGAGCGACCACCAAAGCTAAATGACCCGGGTTCTTAACCCGTGGCGAGTGATCCTCCTGGCTCCATGTAATCGGGTACTCTAACCATTTTAAGTATCACGGGAGAGCCGGCGTGACTGCATTAACTGCCCACTTGTGCAGCTTCTGATCCCATTTATCCAGGCTCGTAGTGAAGATATGATATCGCCCTCCACTAAGCTGTTTCGGGTTGCTCCGATATCCTGAGTGGTTATTCTGTTGCTGACCACCATTGATCTGCTGCTGATGACTTCCTTGATTTTGCTGATTCTGATTGTTTTGGCCTTGATGACCTGAACCTGACCCGCCAGCACCAAAGCTGTCTCCTGAGACGCCCGGTCCTAACCCGCCTGATGGCCTGTTACCATTCTTATGATTTTGACGAAGGCTTTGCTCTCGTAATTGGTGCATAACACTACACTCCTTCCAAGTGTGGGTGTCTTGCTTGTCCAGATAGCTGTGCGCTAGGCAAGGACGGTTCAGCGCCTCCTCTGAGGTGTAAGACACATGTGCCCTATCCTGTCGAACGGCGCCCTAAAGTTCATGTTGCCTCTAGGGCGACTTTCCCCGCCGGCTGTACGTTTGTGTTCTCCACAAACACTGACCCGCCCTCTAGGTTCTTCCGCTTGCCTTGGCTGCCGTTCCCAGCACCTCCCTGCTGGTTCTTACCATTGCTGCCCTTCTTACCTTGACCTGACTTCTCATTGTCGGAGTCTGGGTCTTTGGTGGTATCTGAATCTGTAGACTTGGTGAGAGCCGTCATGAGCTCACCCATATCCTAACAAGAACGCTTCAACCTCCCGAGCTTCTGTTTCAGTGGCACAAAACAGCAAGTCCTTTCCAAAATTAGAACCGCCTGGGATGCCGAAATATTCTTAGATGAGTGGATCACCATCGAGACCCGCCACACCCAATGATGGGCCGACTCACCTTCCTGCTGTCCACAAAGATACATATCCACAATCATCATTGGTTGCTTGCAAGTTCCCTTGAAATTCTTGATGAATCGTGCTTTAAACTCGGCCCACGACATGATGGTATTCGGTGGCAACCCCTTCAACCAAGTACGGGCCGATCCTTCCAACATCATGACAAAGTATTTCGCGCAAACTGCTTCGTCGACCTCCAGCATCTCCATAGCAAGCTCATAGCTTTCAATCCAAGCCTCTAGGGGTAGATCCGCCGTGTAATTGGGCACCTTTCGCGGCCCCTTAAAGTCCTTGGGCAAACGTGCACTCCTTAGATCCGCTACGAGACACTGCAGACCAAATCCCCTCGCAGAAACTTCGATGGGTGTTGCTGGTGCCAGCTTAGGGACCTCGGGTAACCCATCACTGGTGTTGATCCTCGCTGAGCCCGACCCCTATCCATCGACCCCTGAATATCCATCTCAGGTGGGTTGTTATTGGGCGGGTTTCACCTCTTCTCACTGCTGGAGACCACGGGTGACTCAATCCACCAGCTGTAGCTACGGCTATGAACCGGCATGGAGTGCACCCGGCTCCGGCTGTGTGTGTACCTCTCTTGCTGAGTCACCGCTGTCTGCAACAGGCTAATCGCATTCCTCGCCTCTTTGGAAAACGGTGTCCCTTCGGCCAAAGGGAGAGAATCAAGCTTGGCAGTCGCCGCTATCATATTTTCCACCAGACTAGAGTAATGGCCAGGCGGCGTCACAACGTGTCGCGACAAAGGTTTGTTCCTCCACGGTGGGTCTAACTGCCGCGGTGCCTCTGCCACCCGGGTCACCATTGGCGGCGTACTTGGCACGGCCTACGGAGTATTGAAAAGATTCCGAGGTTGAATAGGTAATCCGACTTGAGTCCTTCTACGCTGAACCGCCTCCGGTGCCTGCTAGTCCAGATCAAAATGGAGAGCCTCCGCCCTCAAACATTCTGACTCAGCATTCATCTAAGCTTGCATTGCATTAATATCCTCCTGGGCCTGAGCCATCTGTCCCTTGATCCGGTTAATCTCGGTGTTACGCTCTACCTGATTCTCAGCTGTCACCTTCGTGGCCATCAGCGCCGCTAGCTCCTCCATGAGCTCCAGTAAAGCTTGCGCCAGCGCCTTAGGTGGCTCCGCGTCAGGGGGGCGCTCTAGCCGCCGCTCCAGCTGTCGCACCATTGGAAGCCAGTGTCGGGCCTGCCATGAACACGGCGGCTCAGCTCGGTGCGTCATAGGGCTCTAGAATACTATCGCCATCGGCATAGCCCCTTAACCCGCTGTCATGAAGTTGATAGATCGATTCCCCATCCTCGTTGGAAGATCATTCATCTAAGAAATCCAAGGTCTCTCCCGACAAGGAATCTCCTCTGTCTTGTGTAAAGCCAACTAAAACACTCTTCCGCCCGGGTTGAACATGGGCAGGTGTTGCGCGTCGGGCCGTCTCGACGAGGTCGGTGCCGATGTCCGTCCCGAGTGTAGATCCATCCATCTTGCCGATGAACACGTGCATCTTGCCAATGGGAACCCGATATCCGTACTCGATTGACCCGGCTTTAGGCCCCCATCTTGAATCGCCGATGTTAAATTTACCACGGCGACGCTTTGTCATCAAGCCGATGGCGTATCCGTCAATCCCTGAGAGAAAGCCCTTTGAGAACTCAACACCACCGCACGTTAGCCCAAGGTGGGTGCCAACTGTCGTGGTTTTGTCACGGCACATGTCCGAAGACTTAGGTTAGAGGCCATCGCTAAGGTGGTGGACTCAAAGGGGTTGGAGGGTACGAAAGACACGGATTTACCCAGGTTCGGCCCCTCGAGATGAGGTAAAAGCCTACGTCCTGCTTTGTGTATATTGATTGGAGTATCGATTACAAGGGTGCGTATTTTCTTGACCTAGCTCTCGATCGATTGGGTTCTGTCTAAGCCGTCCCCGGGTCTCGCCTTTATATAGGAGGTCAAGACCACGGGTTACACAAATGTCATACCGACTCTTAAAACATGTACAACCCTGTATCTAAGCCGTCTTGCCGACTCTGGCAGGTTGTCTCTAAGTGTAGGAGATATGCCCTAGAGGCAGTAATATCAGTTACTTTTGTATCTCCAAGTTTGTAATGAATGTTTATGATCCATGCTATAACTGCAATGATTCTCGAGTCTGCAAATAAAACGAGGCTTGGAGGGAAACTCATGTGCACGTGTGGTATAATAAATGGTAAATTGTATTCCTAGTCTTGCCTCTAAGACTGGCTCAAGTATTGCATGATGATCCTATTTTCCTGATCATGGGCATGGCCATGCCGGCAATTTTGAGGGCACGATGTTGGTAGAACACTTGTGTTGAATCGATCCGAATTGATGTTATGCTATGAGATACATTCGTCATAAGTTTATGGTTAATAACACAGAGAATTTAATGTTTGCATAATTCCTTAGACCATGCGAGTATCGAGTTTCTTCATGCTTGCTTCATGAACTTTGGGGTTTGTTAAACGTCATCCGTAAATGGGTGGCTATTACGGCGGCTTACGGGTTCATGGAAAAGTATGTCAAGTAACTTGATAGCTCAAGATTGGGATTTGCTCCTTCGGTGATGGAGAGATATCTCTGGGCCCTCTCGGTGTTACGGTATCCATCATCGTCTGGCCAGAGACTTTGTGATTTGATCACGGGGATGCCAAAACATGGGAACGAGAAAAGAGAACAATACCGGCAACGAGGTAACTGGCATTGTGGACAAGTGTTGATCCACGAGGATGTCGATGTTTCTCACCTCGGGTAATTGTAACATATCGTGAAGCAACAGGAATAGCTCACGGCAACTGGAGGTTCACTCGAATATTTATTCGTGTGGGTATAGGGATCGATATGGGTGTCCACGGCTCCGATGCTGATCATTGATCGGAAGGTGTTCCGGGTCATGTCTATACTTCACCGAACCTATAGGGTCACACGCTTAAGGGTCATCTATCTGCTGAATACTAGACAAGGAGTCTGAGAGAAAATCACCGAAAAAGTTTCGGAGACAACGGAAGAGTTCCGGAGAGAGAACATTGGAATAGTTCCGGTAAAACCGAAAAGTTGTTTCGGAGTATACCATTAAGTCAAAATGGTTTCGGCACACGTCTGGAAATTCTTGGAGGGTGCCAGAATGATTCTGGGGACTTCTGGGATTTTTCGGAGGAAAAAACCGGAAGTGTTCCGGAGCCGCCAGAACCGCTATGGTAGCTTTTCGCTGAAGAAAAACATTGTTCCGGAATTGTTTCGGAACGCGTCCAAAATTGTTTTAGTGGGTACTGGAATTATTCTAGGCACACAGAAATAATTTGGGATTTAACGGACGCAGAAAAATGTCTTCGTGAATAGTGAAAACACTATTTTGAATAGTAGAAACACTATATATATAAATAGTGGAAACACTATATATGTATAGTGGAAACATTATTGTAAATAGTGGAAACACTATATATGTATAGTGGAAACACTATTGTAAATAGTGGAAACACTATTGTGAATAGTGGAAATACTATTATTGGATGATGCAGGCATGGTGATGCAGGCATGGTGATGCAGGCATGGTGATGCAGGCAACACTATTTGGAGGCTTTCCCTTTATGCCCTTGTGGTGTGCTCACCTCATGGGCATTTTGGGTATTTCAAGTGCCACCCTACCCCTTGGGTTTTCCTATAAATAGAGGTGGAGATGCACTCTCCACACTCATCCTTTGCTCTCATACACATGCTTTGCTTTGCAAGCTCTCTCTCTCCCTCCCACGAAAAGAGTTTTTCGTAGAGCCGAAAGGCTGTCTGGGTTTCGGCAGGAACTAGTTCTGGACGGCGAAGCCCTGCCGGATAGATGACACCGTATGTGTGCAACCCCGTAGAGAGTTCGTAGTTTCCATCTTTTGCCCGAGGGGCTGTTCGAGTGTCCTCCCGAAGGGCTGTCCGAGTCTCGGGTCGAGTTTCGAGAGTCCTCCCGAAGGGCCGTCCGAGTCTCCGTTCGAGTTTCCAGGGTCCTCCCGAAGGGCTGTCCGCCACATCGTCCGGGGGACTGTCCGACCGCCTCCCGAAGGGCTGTCCGACGAGGGAGTACATCCTCGCGGTTGGGAGGTTGTAAATCCTAGCTGCGGGGATCTGCACCAACGATCTCCACCGACTCTTCTTCCGCTGCGCTACGAGTCGGTACGGATCAGATCAAACCTTGTATGCATTCTCCATAGTGGTCCTGGGCGTGCTCGCTATACCGAATTTTTTTTGTTTTCTGTCGCGTTCCCCTACAGTGGCATCAGAGCCAGGCTATGAGTAGATGCATGGTATGATCTAGAATACATGAGATGTATGAGTATTGCATAGTATAATTTTGTAGTAGATGAGATCTATTGCTGAAAATTATTTGTGCGGGTAGCAGATGAAATCTGTTACCCGATGTTCTTGTTGCTTCCCGTGAATTTGCGTACTCCTGATCTTGACGGAATGGTGGAATCTTACAAAGTTCTGGCAATCCGCGATCCTTTCATGCTGCTCCTGAGTATGCTGATTGACAGATCAACGAAGTGCTTCGGTGTCTTTGGGTTCCACCATAGTTAAAGAAAGATGGATGTTTCGCAGACGAAGGGCAATGCAGATATGATCTGCACGGGGGTCACGCGTATGACGAAGTTTAGTATGGGGCTTGAGATTTTACTATCTCGTGTTTCATACACCCTGGAAAGTTAATCTAGCAACTTGAAGTATCATACTTGATGATAAACGTTGGTAGCTGCGGTTTAAGTCAAAACCTTAGAAGCCACGTAAAATAAAATTTTGCATAAACCGATTAGAGGCGTCTAACTTGGTTTTGCAGGATGGTTTGCATGTGATGTGGTATAGCAATGCTCATATTCAATTTGATTATGTATGAGATGGCTATATGATGTAATTAACATGACCTGCGTGTCATGATTCGGCATGATGGCTGGAGCCATATGATTGCACTTTAATGACCTGCGTGTCAACCTTATGTAATGCACTTATTTTATTAGCTATAGAGATAGCAATATTATTTGGTGCATCGACAAGGTGGTGGCAATCTTCGCAAAGGTGAACATCGACGCGAATGCCGAAGACGAAGAAATACTTGACTTCTCCATCAGAAGGGGCTATATCATATCATGCTATTATGAATTGCCTGAGATGTTTATCCCTCTTGATGCACCCTTCTTGATTGCGCGGTAGTCGCTTTTTATTAGGGTCATCTCTCACAAAAATATCAAGTAGATAGTGTTCTCCCAAGTGTAGCACCGTCACGGCACCTATCTCTTCGGGGTATCACATGGTTACATGGATACGAACGATTAGAGAAGTGTGAGGCGGGTGAGTTGAGACCTCGCAGCGAGATCACTTGGTTGTCTTGACGTTCAGGCATGAAAGTCATGAGCTCGGAACACACGCATCGAAAGATGAACAAGAGTCACATAGATATGTGATTGGCAAGTTGGCCTACCAATTGAAATTCTCGTCACTTGAGATGGTTACATCCTTGACGCTAAATTGAAAGTTGGATCTTGCATCACTCACAATCAATTATGAGAGATATTGATTTGAGTGGGAGCGCACTTTAGAATAAAATTGTTTATTCACTAGTGCCAAAAATCATTATGAACAATGTCCAAAATGAACTTGTGTTTTCCGTTGTAGATCAAATGGCTCGCAATAGCGCGTTCAACTTAGGCCCGATGTTAGAGAAAGAGAAGTTAGCTGCGAATGGAAACAACTATGCGGACTGGGTCCGTACCCTGAGGATTGTCCTCAGGAGCGCTAAGAAAGTGTACGTGCTTGATTGAGCTCTTCCACCAAAGCCGGTGGCAACAGCCGCGGTAGACATACAGAATGTCTGGGCCACTAAGGATGATGATTACAACTTAGTGCTGTGCCTCATGCTGTCTTGCATGAGTTCAGAGCTTCAAAAATGTTTTGAATTCCATAACTCCTTTGATATGATCAAGGATCTGGATGCTCTTTACAAGTTTAATGCAAGGTCTGAACGTTTTGATATCATGAAGATGATGTCGGAGACCAAGATGGCTGAGGGCAGTTCAGTTGGCGAGCACATAGTCAATATGATTGGCTACGCTGAAAGGCTTAAAACCCTGGAATTTCCACTTCCAGAAGAGCATGTAATGGACATGTTGCTCTGTTCACTCCCCCTTCTTACGGAGGTTTTGTCATGAACTACAACATGAATGGGATGGACAAAACACCTAATGAGGTGCTTACCATGCTGAAAACTGTTGAAGGAGGACTGCAGAAAAATCGCAAGCAAGTGTTGCTTGTGAATAAAACTGTCAGTTTCAAAAAGAAAGGCAAGCCAAAGAAAGGCAAGGGCGCCGGTAAGACCGGCTTCCAACGCAAATCTAAGGGCGGAGCCAAGAATGAAACTGAGTGCTTCTACTGCAAGGGCACATGACACTGGAAGAGAAACTGCAAGAAGTATCTGGAAGATAAGAAATCCGGGAAAACCGGAAAAGGTATAATTGTTATACAAGTTAATGTCATTGACGTTTTGCTTGCTAGCGAAAATTCTAAGTCTTGGGTATTTGATACCGGATCGGTTGCTCACATTTGCAACTCGATACAGGGGCTTCAGAAGGTGCGCAAGCTGGCAAAGAATGAAGTCGTGATGCGTGTCGGGAATGGCGCTGGGATCGCCGCTCAAGCCGTCGGCATTATGCCTCTACGTCTCCCTTCAGGATTTATTTTGGAACTTAGTAACTATTATTTTGTTCCGTTGTTGTGTAGAAACATTATCTCTGGATCATGTTTAGTGCACGACGGGTACTCCTACAAGTCTGAGAACAATGGTTGTTCACTTTATTGTAAGGATATGTTTTATGGATTTGCACCCATTGTTGGGGGCCTTTTCATACTAAATCTTGAATGTGGAAATGATGTCTTTAACGTGAATGCTAAACGCCTTAAGAAGGCTGATACCACCGCCACTTACTTGTGGCACTGTCGGCTTGGCCACATCGGAAAGAAACGCATGCAAAGACTCCATAAAGATGGAGTTTTACCGTCCCTTGATTTTGAATTATTTGACACATGTGAAGCTTGCTTGATGGGAAAAATGACCAAGACGCCGTTCACGGGTCATCCTGAACGGGCGGGTGAATTATTGGAAATAATACATAGTGATGTATGTGGTCCAATGAACACGGCCGCACGGGGTGGGTATTTTTACTTCGTGACTTTTACTGATGATTTGAGTCGGTATGGCTATATCTACTTGATGAAGCATAAGTCGGAAACCTTTGAAAAGTTCAAAGAATTTCAGAATGAGGTAGAAAATCATCGTAACAAAAAGATTAAGTTTCTGCGGTCTGATCGCGGAGGCGAATATCTTAGTCACGAGTTTGGCCAACATCTGAGTGATCGTGGAATCGTTTCATAGCTTACGCCTCCCGGAACTCCACAGCGAAACGGAGTGTCGGAACGACGTAACCGAACCCTGTTAGACATGGTAAGGTCGATGATGTCTCTTACAAATCTACCGATATATTTTTGGGGTCACGCACTAGAAACTGCTGCTTATACATTAAACAGAGCACCGTCTAAGTCTGTTGAGACGACACCACATGAGATGTGGTATGGGAAGATACCTAGTGTGTCACATCTCAAGGTTTGGGGTTGTGAGGCATACGTAAAACGTTTACACCCAACCAAGCTAGAACCTAGATCAGACAAATGTTACTTTGTAGGTTATCCAAATAACACCATTGGATATTCCTTCTACCACCAAACCGAGGGCAAAGTGTTTGTCGCAAAGGTTGCACATTTTCTCGAGAAAGAGTTTCTCGCTAAAGAATTGAGTAGGAGGACAGTACAGCTTAATGAGATTAGTGAATCTTCGGCAACCGTTGATATGGCTAAGGAACCGGAAGTAATTCCGCAAATTATCCCTACAACCGAGCCGGAAGTTGTCGCATGTGATGCGGAAACTTCAGACAATGTTGTAACTGAACCGCGCAGATCAGGTAGGGCTATCCAGCCACCTGAATGGTTTCATAATGAAATCTTCATTCTTGAAGACGATGAACCTGCGCACTACAAGGAAGCGATGGCGGGGCCTAGCTCAAGGGAATGGCACAAGGCCATGAGATCCGAGATGGAATCCATGTACGAAAACCAAGTTTGGAACTTGGAAGAACTTCCAGATGGCGTAAAACCAATTGGTTGTAAATGGATTTTCAAAAGAAAGACGGACGCGGATGGTAACATTACTATCCACAAAGCTAGACTTGTCGCGAAAGGGTTCACGCAAGTTCTAGGAGTTGACTACGACGAGACTTTCTCGCCCGTAGCCATGCTCAGGTCTGTTCGGATATTACTAGCAATTGCTGCTTATTTCGATTATGAAATATGGCAGATGGATGTCAAAACGGCTTTCCTAAATGGAAACCTTGAACAGGATGTATACATGATACAGCCAGAAGGTTTTGTCGATCCTAAGAATGCTAGAAAGGTATGCAAGCTTCAGAAAGCCATTTATGGTCTGAAGCAAGCATCAAGGAGCTGGAACATTCGTTTTGATGAAGTGGTCAAAGAGTTTGGCTTCATCAGGAACGATGAAGAATCTTGTGTTTACAAGAAGTTTAGTGGGAGCGCAAAAGCATTTCTAATCTTGTATGTGGATGACATATTGTTGATTGGAAATGATGTGAAATTTCTTAGCGAAATAAAAGACTCATTGAAGAAGAGTTTTTCAATGAAAGACTTAGGCGAAGCGGCATATGTATTGGGCATCAGGATCTATAGAGATAGATCAAGACGCCTGATAGCACTAAGCCAAAGCACGTACATTGACAAGGTGTTGAAAAGGTTCAACATGGAGAACTCCAAGAAAGGCCTACTCCCCATGTCACCTGGCACAGTGCTTTGCAAGAATCAGTGTCCTCGGACCCTCGATGAGCGAGTACAAATGAATGATATTCCATATGCTTCGGCAGTTGGTTCTATTATGTATGCCATGCTATGTACAAGACCAGATGTTTCCTATGCGCTAAGTGTTAGCAGACGGTACCAAGGTGATCCAGGATTGGAACACTGGGCCGCAATTAAGGGTATTCTTAAGTACCTCAGGAGGACCAAGGATTTACTCCTTGTGTACGGAGGTGATGAAGAGCTCATTGTAAGTTGTTACACTGATGCAGGCTTCATGACTGACCCAGATGACTTCAAATCTCAATCGGGCTATGTTTTCTTATTGAACGGCGGTGCAGTTGATTGGAAAAGTTCCAAACAAAAGACTGTGGCGGATTCTACAACGGAGACGGAATATGTGGCTGCTTCAGAAGCCTCCAAGAAAGCTGTCGGTATCAAGCAATTCCTTGAAGACCTTGGTGTGGTTCCAAGTGCTCTGGACCCGGTGGAGATCTATTGTGACAATAGTGGCGCCGTGGCTCAGGCAAGGGAGCCATGTTCACACCATAGGACAATGCATATTCAACGCAAATTTAAACTCATTCGACATCATTTTGAAGAAGGTTTAGTGAAAGTACGCAAAGTTCACACGGTTCTGAATGTGTCAGACCCGATGACGAAGCCTCTACCATGAGCAAAGCATGAGCAACACCGGATTGCCATTGGTGTTAGGGAAGCCATGTAACTAGATTATGACTCTAGTGCAAGTGGGAGTCTGTAGGAGATATGCCCTAGAGGCAGTAATATCAGTTACTTTTGTATCTCCAAGTTTGTAATGAATGTTTATGATCCATGCTATAACTGCAATGATTCTCGAGTCTGCAAATAAAACGAGGCTTGGAGGGAAACTCATGTGCACGTCTGGTATAATAAATGGTAAATTGTATTCCTAGTCTTGCCTCTAAGACTGGCTCAAGTATTGCATGATGATCCTGTTTTCCTGATCATGGGCATGGCCATGCCGGCAATTTTGAGGGCACGATGTTGGTAGAACACTTGTGTTGAATCGATCCGAATTGATGTTATGCTATGAGATACATTCGTCATAAGTTTATGGTTAATAACACAGAGAAGTTAATGTTTGCATAATTCCTTAGACCATGCGAGTATCGAGTTTCTTCATGCTTGCTTCATGAACTTTGGGGTTTGTTAAACGTCATCCGTAAATGGGTGGCTATTACGGCGGCTTACGGGTTCATGGAAAAGTATGTCAAGTAACTTGATAGCTCAAGATTGGGATTTGCTCCTTCGGTGATGGAGAGATATCTCTGGGCCCTCTCGGTGTTATGGTATCCATCATCGTCTGGCCAGACACTTTGTGATTTGATCACGGGGATGCCAAAACATGGGAACGAGAAAAGAGAACAATACCGGCAACGAGGTAACTGGCATTGTGGACAAGTGTTGATCCACGAGGATGCCGATGTTTCTCACCTCGGGTAATTGTAACATATCGCGAAGCAACAGGAATAGCTCACGGCAACTGGAGGTTCACTCGAATATTTATTCGTGTGGGTATAGGGATCGATATGGGTGTCCACGGCTCCGATGCTGATCATTGATCGGAAGGTGTTCCGGGTCATGTCTATACTTCACCGAACCTATAGGGTCACACGCTTAAGGGTCATCTATCTGCTGAATACTAGACAGGGAGTCTGAGAGAAAATCACCGAAAAAGTTTCGGAGACAACGGAAGAGTTCCGGAGAGAGAACATTGGAATAGTTCCGGTAAAACCGAAAAGTTGTTTCGGAGTATACCATTAAGTCAAAATGGTTTCGGCACACGTCTGGAAATTCTTGGAGGGTGCCAGAATGATTCTGGGGACTTCTGGGATTTTTCGGAGGAAAAAACCGGAAGTGTTCCGGAGCCGCCGGAACCGCTATGGTAGCTTTTCGCTGAAGAAAAACATTGTTCCGGAATTGTTTCGGAACGCGTCCAAAATTGTTTTAGTGGGTACTGGAATTGTTCTAGGCACACAAAAATAATTTGGGATTTAACGGACGCAGAAAAATGTCTTCGTGAATAGTGAAAACACTATTTTGAATAGTAGAAACACTATATATATAAATAGTGGAAACACTATATATGTATAGTGGAAACACTATTGTAAATAGTGGAAACACTATATATGTATAGTGGAAACACTATTGTAAATAGTGGAAACACTATTGTGAATAGTGGAAATACTATTAGGGGATGATGCAGGCATGGTGATGCAGGCATGGTGATGCAGGCAACACTATTTGGAGGCTTTCCCTTTATGCCCTTGTGGTGTGCTCACCTCATGAGCATTTTGGGTATTTCAAGTGCCACCCTACCCCTTGGGTTTTCCTATAAATAGAGGTGGAGATGCACTCTCCACACTCATCCTTTGCTCTCATACACATGCTTTGCTTTGCAAGCTCTCTCTCTCCCTCCCACGAAAAGAGTTTTTCGTACAGCCGAAAGGCTGTCTGGGTTCCGGCAGGAACTAGTTCTGGACGGCGAAGCCCTGCCGGATAGATGACACCGTATGTGTGCAACCCCGTAGAGAGTTCGTAGTTTCCATCTTTTTCCCGAGGGGCTGTTCGAGTGTCCTCCCGAAGGGCTGTCCGAGTCTCGGGTCGAGTTTCGAGAGTCCTCCCGAAGGGCCGTCCGAGTCTCCGTTCGAGTTTCGAGGGTCCTCCCGAAGGGCTGTCCGCGACATCGTCCGGGGGACTGTCCGACCGCCTCCCGAAGGGCTGTCCGACGAGGGAGTACATCCTCGCGGTTGGGAGGTTGTAAATCCTAGCTGCGGGGATCTGCACCAACGATCTCCACCGACTCTTCTTCCGCTGCGCTACGAGTCGGTACGGATCAGATCAAACCTTGTATGCATTCTCCATAGTGGTCCTGGGCGTGCTCGCTATACCGATTTTTTTTGTTTTCTGTCGCGTTCCCCTACAATAAGTTCTCCTCTTGTGGTCATTTGATGAGGAATCTGATTTCCTCAAGCCACTTCTTGATGACTTTCCAAAATGTCCTCTCCTTGAGAACTTCAGTAATTTTCTGACGAGCATTGCCAGCTCCTGACTTAGTTCTTTAGGAGCACCAAGGCTACTGTCAGATTCTTTGCCCTCGGATGAGGAAATTGCCATAGCATTCAGTGCACGAGATCTTCCATAGCTTGGCCTGTAGAGGTCTCCCTTCTCAGCTTGTTGGAATTCATGAGTATTGAGTCTCTCAAGTATATCAGCAGGATCAAGTGACTTGTAGTCTCCACGCTCTTGAATCATCAAAACCACTGTATCGAATGAGGAATCAAGGGATCTTAGTAGTTTCTTCACCCCCTCATGGTCGATGATATCAGTAGCACCAAGTGCTTGAAGCTCATTGGAGATATCAGTGAGACGATCAAAGTTTGCTGAACATTCTCATTGTTGATTCTTTTGAAGCGGTTGAAGAGATTGCGAAGAACATGAACTTGGGAGTCATGTTGAGTGGAAACACCTTCGTTGACTTTGGACAGCCTATCCCAGATAATCTTAGCAGAGTCCAAAGCACTCACTCTACAATACTGACCTTTGCTTAGATGGCCACAAATGATATTATTCACTTGAGGGAACACCATTTTCTCTTCACATCAGCAGCGTTTACCGTGGGAGTAACACAGGGAACACCATTTTCCACAACATACCATAGACCGTTACCAATTGCCTCAAGATGCATGAGCATCTTGTTCTTCCAGTAGGGGTAGTCCGTCCCATCCAGGGTAGGACAACATATGGAAACCTTGGTCATACCTACAATCGACATTACTAGAACTCCAGGCGGTTAAACCAAAATCACACAGAACAAGGGAGTACCTTGCTCTGATACCAATTGAAAATGTGTTATATCGACTAGAGGGGGATGAATAGGCGAGTTTTACAAAGTCATCACTAGGGAATTTCAACTTGAGGAATTTGAAATGTGATGAACTACTAGGAGAAGAATAAGTACTCAATTGCATGAGAAACATAGCAATAGCAT
The DNA here is from genome assembly GCA_022496015.1 of Hordeum marinum. Classification (NCBI taxonomy): domain Eukaryota; kingdom Viridiplantae; phylum Streptophyta; class Magnoliopsida; order Poales; family Poaceae; genus Hordeum; species Hordeum marinum. The sequence continues at coordinate 484,934,313 of CM039673.1, forward strand.
AGTCATCATGATGAAATAAAGCATACACGGATTATAGGTAGCATGATATAGGATAATCAGGTAAAGATCATGGTGACTGAAGAATTTGAGATGAGGAAATTGAGAAAGTCTTTAGTCAAATTCTTCAAACTGTAAGATTAATTTCATCAACTGGTATACAAGGAAATAGAAGGGTTGAGGAAATGGAACCAGGTAGCTTGGTGAAGACAATGATTGGATGACCCAGTTCCAACTGCTGTAACAATCGTACATCTGGTTTGGAGCAGCCTGGTATTTAAACCAGAGGACACACAGACACACAGTCCTTAGCGTATTCTCTACGAGCTAAGGTCACATAGTCCTCGCCCAACACTCGTGGCAAGTCTTTAGGGTAGACTTCCAAACCCCTCACAAATAGGTCACCCGGTGAACCAAAATTTACTGCTCGATTCTCTAGACCATGACGCGCTGATAGTCTGGAAGATGCACAGTCTTCAAAGGTAATAAGCATCAGTTCCACACAGGAACAATCTCTTCAGTGATGCTCAATAACTTTGGGTTTGGTGGTTTTGTTTTGGGGGTTTTCCCCACTAATGATTTTCTCTCAGAGTCCTCAGAGGATGGGTTGCTCTCAAAAGACAAGTGTTAGTTCTCTCTCGGAGGAGCCAACAAACTAGTGGTTGTGGGGACAGTTATTGACAGCTAGGGTGCAACCTAACATGATTAGACATAAATACCCCCATTGATATGACCGTTATCTAGATAAGATGATTGGGGACAGCTGGCGCTAAGCACAACAACGGTCGGAATTTGAACACTAAAATTCCTCAAGGCTTATCATATTCCTCACAGTTGGCAATTCACACTGGCGAAATCATAACTCCTCGGTCAGACCAATTTCCTTAGAGACCAGGAGAACATCGTCTCTGTCATTGAAGAACTTGACTGAACTGCAAGAGATTTCCAAAGGCTTCACTCGAAGGATTGGGTAGGTTGAGGCTTTTGAGTTGAGCATCAGTTGGAAGTTTTCCTTACTATTACCTCGGACCCCTTTAACAGTACAGTGTTTCCCATGACTCAAACAAAGGAAATGAAACTACGAAACAAAAGTCTTCACACTTCATAGTCCTCGTTCATATCTTCAAGGTCACACCAAATTCTTCAGCTTCAAACTCTTGATGGAATAGAAAAATCTTCACCAAAGTCTTCGGTTGGAGACATTCATTTTTAGGGGTTGATAATCTCCGAATATATCAAACTCCTATCGACTCATAAAACCTAGGTATACTCACAAACGCATTAGTTCCTTAACCTATAAATCTTCAATACACCAAAATCAGCAAGTGGCACTAGATGCACTAACACCACCTGAGGGAAATATTTATCTCTATTGTGTTGCATCTCCTCTACTCTTCGGGAAAAATCTCAACGTAGTTTACAAGTAGCAATGAGCGTAAAATAACACTCACTAACTCCCCCAATCTTAAACTTGATCATCCTCGAGCAACTTAGAGAGAAATCCAAACCATAAGGAACTCAATTGTTCAAACCGAAATAACGAGAAGGTTTTTGTTCACTTATGATAGATACGCCTACATAGCCCTCCGCTTCTTGACCTAAAAACTTAGTACATATATAGAGGTGGTGTGGTTATTATGCAAGCATTAATGAAGCGAATATAATCAACATAAATTCCTTTCTCAGCTAGATAAAATAACATAGTAACACTTGATTCTGTTTCTTCTAGCTAACACTTACTTGTTGGGAATGAACGAAATGTATTTTTTTCTTGAGCAATGCAAACATTTATCAGAGGGTGATATGCATGTAAAGACAACATCATTCTACAGTAACTCTCTAACACACCCCATGAGTTTCTTCTCATCAAGGCTCTCAAAAACTTTTCTTCAATCACTGCTTGCTGAAACATTTGTTGCCACATGATATGATTATACCAAAGAAGTGATGATGCATAAGGCTTCACAGTGGCTTAATTTTGGGCATTATGGACCAATATGTCGTCTCTTTCGATCTCTTGCAACCCATACCCGGTTATAACCACATACACACACAATCAAGAGAAAGTTGAATAATATTCGATCTAGTGTTACCACTATGTACGGTAATAAACTCAGAGCCGAAATCCGAGCCAAAACTTTGGTGGATCAATAATTGGCCATCGGAGTGCTCAACATAACATCGAGAAAGGAAACGAAGCCACATTTACACACGTACAGAGAGTAGAAATGCCATAGCGCTAGAGAGAAGCTATAGCGCCATGTAAAATACAACACATACTTTTGACATAATCTCATTCACCTTTCACTTAAGCTCCTTTGAACAATTTAATCTACAAGTGCTATTAAATCTATTAAAAGTATCACTATGGGGTTGAGTTTCTCTAACATCATCTTCTCTATATTTTTTCTTAACACCCAGTTATTTTGAGAGTTTCTCATCTGCACGGTTATTGTTATTAACATCAATTTCTTTTTCAAACAGTCCCACAACAAGTCTCGGTTATCTAGATTAAATAGAACAAAGGATATTAAATTATTTTAGGTACTAGAAAAAAACTTTATGTTAACTATCAAGACTTACTACCACTTGAACACATCACACATACTACTACCACAATGATTCTAAGTAATTAAATGCAAAAGACGAGAGTTGTAGAACATACCTTCATGATCATGAATGTACACACTTTTCTTCCTTAAGATTGCATTCCTCGTTGTCCGGCATACATCAACTCCTCCAAAATATAAACAAGAATGGAATCGAAATCCATGGGCAAAAGAAAAGAGAAAATAAGAATTTATTCTATTTTTTGTTTTTTGGGGGTTTTGAAAGCTAAGTTTGCAAACAAAAAACCGCAACCAACAGCACAAACATAAACAAATAAAAAGCAAAACATTGGAACAAACCAACCCGAGTGTTTGAAGCTCTATGAGCTGAAGTATAACCGCATTAAAATTTATTAAAGAACACTACCACATCTTGATGGGGACGTCATAGTGACCTCCCCAAAGCTTAACCTTTTGCATGCCCAAACATGTGAGATCATTTTGGCGACTTCTGATCCAGAACCCATCCTTGGCTTGAGTTGGAGAGTTGGTGTTCATGTATGCGGACGTGTCTTCAAGGGACTTAGCGAGGTTGCTCATGTTATAGATGGAGCCCTGGGACTCTAGAGGTATGAGTAGGTGGTCTATAACACTTCTTGATGTCCTTCCTCTTGAGGTTGTTCCTCTTGTTTGTTGGTGGTGAGTTCTTCTTCATCAACTTGTTCTGGTTCAGGGGCCTGTTTGTCAAAAGTTGCATCTCCTCGTGTGGCACATCATGCAAAATTCCGTTTTCTAAGGAGAAATGGTTAGTCATAGGCGTAAGTAGCAAGTACCTGACTATAGGAATTCAAATACAAAGGCAACCACGAAGAACCACTACTATTGTAGCAAGAAAGAACTCTTATGTTTAATAGGTTGTTACCGACAATGGGTCAGAGATGGTTGAAGTCGAGTCCAAGGGATTTGGCCAACATGGTGATAACTCCTCCACACATGATATCTCCTTGTCCACAATTTTCTTGGTGCGCAGGGTGTAACAATAGTATTTCTTCTAAGTTGGCCAAATAACTAACGTCAAGGTTGGCTGCCTTAGTGAGAATTAGCATATTATCCTCACCCACCTTTGAAAATTCTCCTCATGCCTTGAACTAGTTAGTGATAATATATGATAAATATTGAATAGCAGGATGTCTAATGCAACTAGCCCTTTGCTTGTGGCCCTAGTGACTCATGTGGTAAGAAGGCTAATTACCTCGGGTGCAATGCAAGACAATCATAGAATTGGCGAACATCATTATTGTGTTGTTTTCTATCGTAGGTGCATCGCATGCAAAATAATTTTTTCCTACGTGCGGAACATCCAAGAACATGTTATGGAGATGGATCACAATTCGTTACCACTAGACGTGCAGTGTCATGCAGCGGAAGTAGAGTTTGGGCAGCGCGTTCGTGTGGTTCGTCTCCTCCTCGTCCGATCTCCCTTGAACAGTCGGCCCGATCTCCCTCTAACAACCGGTCCCCGGAGCCCGCGTATAGGTTCGTCGGAACGGCGCAAGTGCACCACCTCTAATGGTATCCGCGCGTGCAGGAGGAACACCGTGCGGCGGACTGCTAGATCCGGTAATAGAGACGGCGGAGACGATTGGAGGTGGCTAGTTGTAACTCATGCAAAGCCCTAATGACGGCCCCGAAGCGATCAACCGGATGGCTGTGCCGCATCTCAACTATATATAGGCATCCGACACAGGCTCAACTCTTGGGCCTGACACGGATCCTAAATCCCACGTCTTCCTTCCCTTAAGCGTGCGACCCCTTAGGTTCTCGTTAACTTGGTCATGAGTTAGATCACATCCAGCTCGACCAGTCGGTAGCGGCCTCTAGCAAGGCATGCTGACTCCAAATGTCTGATGAAGCAGGTTAGGCGAACCTGTACTTCACACTTCTATTCCCTTAAGCAGGTTAGGCCTTTGTAGCACGACCTCTTTCTTGTTATGGTGAATCCGATAAACACTTTGGATTATCACATAATCCTCACTGCATGGCCATGCTTATCCAGGTCAGATCACCTGAGGGGCCCAGAGTATATCGCTCCTGGTAGGAGGGGCAAATACCATCTTGCTCGACCATGTCTCGCAGCATGGGTTTGTGTGGGATCACTAGAAGTGTATGTCTAGAGGTTACTGAATAGACTACGAGTAGGAATTTAAAACTACCACAAGCATAACTTCATGGGTTAGTAGTTTTAGCATATGTTGCAAGTCTAGAACACCCTACACATGCAAGTCAAATGCATTTGGAGTCGAGATAGGAAGGTAAAGACATTGCACATGAAAGGAAGGAGTAGAGATAGGAAGATCAAACGCATGAATGACACAAAGATTTTTCCCGTGGTTCCGATAGGCCGTGCTATCGTACGTCCACATTCTTGTAGTCTTCAACCCATGGAGGGTAACGGTCATAAGAGTCCATGGAGGGCTCTACCCACGGAGGGTTCCACGAACAAGCAACCTTGACTATACCATGACGGCCTACGTCCACGAGCCTAAATCGGGGTAGATCTTCACGAAGTAGGCGATCTCCTTGCTCTTACAAACTTCTTTGTTCACTCCACAACACGAAGTAGGAGGCTCCCAAGCGACACCTAACCAATCTAGGAGGCACCACCCTCCAAAAGCTAATAGGCTCGATAATGTCGATGAACTCCTTGCTCTTGTGCTTCGGGATGATAGACTCTTCAACACATAATCACTCTCTCACAGATTTGGCATGGTGGAAGAGGTTTATTGGGTGGAAAGCAAGTTGGGGAGGCTAGATATCAAGATTTATATGGTAGGAATGGAATGGCATTATCTCAACACATGAGTAGGTGGCTCTCTCTCAAAAAATCAGTAGGTATGAGTGGGGGACTATTCTAAGTGCTTCGCTTGCGAGTGAGTGGTGGTGGGGGGGTCTATAGAGGCATCTCCAAAAATCCAGCCGTTACACCTAATAAGTAAGACTTGGTGGAACCGATGTGTAAATCTCGGTTGTACTGAGTTGCCTCAAAGGTAGCAACTTTTGAATCTCGGTGAGACCAATACATAAAACTCGGTTGCACCGATAAGGTGACCAACGGTCAGATTGCCAAACTCGGTGATGCCGATTCACAAAACTCGGCTGGACCGATTTTGTAAACTTGCGTAACAGGAAGTCGGCAACCCAAACTCAGTGGTATCAAAGTGGAATCGGTTGCACCGAAATGCTAGGGTTTGGCTGAGTCTGTTTGAGGCTGGGAATCGGTGGCACCGAGTGGAAAGTGTTGGTTGCATCGATTTTGGATATTTGGCTTTGGACGGACTTTTGTGGAAGAGCTTGTAGGTGTATGTGGTTACTATCACTTGTGCACGTATGAGCATTTTGTTCACCAACAAAACCTTACCCCCTTTTAATAGTTTTGGCTTTCCTATGGACTCAAAGTGATTTCTCACAAAAAGTAAAACGTGGAGTCCTTTGCTTGAAGCTTGGCCAATGTTATTCATTCTCCTTCTTATTCATGGGGATACTCTCCACACTCCTTTTTTATAGACCATCTCTCTCTATGGACTTTATCTGAAATACACAAGATGAAACTATTAGTCCAAGAGACAATGTATGTTGTCATGAATTATCAAAACCACCAAGGGAGCACATTGTGCTTTCAATCTCCCCCTTTTTGGTAATTTATGACAACATACAATCAAAGCTTCAAATAAAGATATGTATGTATATGTTGAAGACTTTGAGAAACACATGACTTAGACTTGCTCCCCCTAAATGTGTGCAATCTCTTTAAAGGATAGTTGCTTTGGAATGCATGGACACACATGTACTAGAAGGGATACAATGAGTCATGCGTATCTTGGCAATATGCATCAAATATATATGAATGAGGTGTATCCTTGTTCAAGACTTCACTCTTGCAAACAATGTGTGCAAGAAGCAAGAGATCATCTTGATCAAAGATATGATGCATATACTTACCTTGAGGTATTGAGCATTCTAGTAGTAGAGATACACTTGAGAAAACAATGTTATGAAACACAAGAGTATTCTACAAATCAAAAGCAATAGAACTCAAAAATACAAAGATATGGAGAACATATAGAAGATAGTATTCCTTAAGATTGATATGTCTCTGAGATCATTTAGAAGTTTCTCCCCTTTAGATATAAAAATGGTAGGACATCCTCTCCCTCTGAATCGTAGCATTTGGATATTGGGATTGGATAGGGTGAGAAAGTTCTAATATGTGAAAATCACATAGAATAAACAGATGTGTATTCATGGAAAAAGATTTGTTTATTTCAAGCAAAAAAAATCTCCCCCTACTTTGGTATTCTCCCCTTGTTTATATAAGTATAAACTTTGATATTCTTCTCTCCCCCTAAATTATATTTCCCCCTTTGCATAAGCATGTCTTTAGCTTGAAGCTTTGTATATTTCTCCCCCTTTGGCATTAATTGCCAAAAAGTTCAGATATAGGGTAAGATACGGGGATCATTGATGAATGAGGGATCCTTCAGAACAAGGGTCATAGAATGTAGGATTCATAGAATATGAATATCATGGGAAAAATGAGGGATTTATTGAAAATAATTTCTCTCCCTTTGGCTAAATTGAAAATGTGCAGAACTTCTCCTCCGTTGAGTTAGGGATCCTTGAATGTATTTCTCCCCCTTCATAATTTTTTTAATTAAAAGGGGTCATCGAAGGATTCAGAAATCACACAAGAAACACAAAGATTTACAGAAACACCTACAAACTGAAATAAAGTAGGAAGTCGGTGGCTCTGAGACGAAATTGTCTATGGTACCAATATGTTGTTGCACAGTTTATTTGTGAAATCGTTAAAATCGAGTCCTTTGGGTAGGAGGCACCGAGACATGAAACAGAAACTTGGCAAATGTGAAGATTTGAACCAAAGACAAAGTTGTAATTGAAAATCAATGAGGGATGAAAAGAAAATGATTTTTACCAATTACGGATAATTTACAGAGACGTATCAACTAGAAAAGATTTGAGTGGTTCCAAGAAATTTTGCAATATAGAGAATGAACTAATCAAGTTTCTTAACTAGATGATGGGAGGTGACTAGGTCACCTATATTGGAGTATATTGACTTAGGAGACAAGCAAGAATACTTGGTCATAGGTCATACTCATCGTTAAGGTCAAAATGGGGTTACCATTTTTTGATTAAGAATTTTAATGTCTTCATATCTTTTGAGTTGCTTTATCTCGTGTCTTGGAATAAAGCTATATCAAGGATATGAGTACATACCTTTGAGTGATGTTGTTGACGTAGCTTGTAGGTGAACTTGATGAGGATGCTTGAAGTTGATGAAGGTCATCTTGAGTTGGGAGCAATCCTTGTTGTTTTCGTTCACTTTTCACCTACAATGGTTAGTCATGCAAGGAAGAACATGATATATTCAAATGACATAATACCAATTGAGATTTAGCAATTGAGGGATATATGTCAAGGATATGTTTTTTTGTCTTTTTCCTTCCATCATCAAAGCGAGAATGTGGATACTTGGTCATGATAAGATTTCATAAGATATGAGTTTATTGCAATCTTGTGGAGTGTTGTGCTTCCAAGTACCTGCAAAAGGGTTAGATGCAAGACAAGGGAGCATAGAATTCCATGGTATATGATATTCAAGGTAATAGAATGGAATAGACAATAAAGCTCATCCCCTTGCAAGCCTCCGAGTGAGGTTAGCTCAAATTTGAAGCATCAATTATGTTCAACTCACTCCTCAAATGACAAAACACTTTTTTATCAAGTGGCTTAGTAAAGATATCGGCCAATTGGTTGTTAGTATGAACATGCTTAAGATTAATTTCTCCTTTGGCAACATGGTCATGAATGAAATGTTGTCGAACTTCAATATGTTTGGTTCGAGAATATTGCACAGGATTATGACCAATCTTAATAGCACTTTCATTGTCACAAAGTAATGGCACATTGTTAACCTTGATTCCATAATCTTTAAGCATTTTTGTCATCTGGAATAATTGCGCACAGCATGATCCAACAACAATATATTCAGCTTTGGCAGTTGATAGAGATACCGAGTTTTATTTCTTGGAGGACCAAGACACAAGAGATCTACCAAGAAATTGACATGTACCCGAGGTGGATTTTCTGTCAACCTTTTCACCAGCATAGTCCGAGTCAGACTAGCTAACGAGATTAAAATAAGATCCCTTGGGATACCAAATGCCAAAGTTTGGTGTATGTATCAAGTATCTCACAATGCGTTTAAAAGTCTTAAGATAACATTCTTTAGGTGCAGCTTGATATCTAGCACACATGTAAACACTAAGCATAATATCAGGATGGGAGGCACGTAGATAAAGCAATGCACCAATCATTGATCGATAAACCTTTTGATCAACCGGTTTACCCTCCTTAGTGAGATCATCATGTCTGCTAGCGAGAATGGGAGTTTTCATACCTTTGCACTCTTGCATGTTGAACTTTGCTTAAGTCCTTGGTGTATTCTGTTTGAGAGATGAATGTACCTTCTCTCGTTTGCTTGATTTGTAGACCATGAAAGAATTTCAGCTCACACATCATAGACATCTCATACTTCTCTTACATCAACCTTCCAAACTTCTCACTAAAATATGGGTTAGTAGATCCAAAGATAATATCATCCACATAAATTTGGCACACAAATAGTTCACCATTAACTCTCTTTGTGAATAAGGTTGCGTAAATTTTATAAATTTCAAAAGCTTTTTCAATAAGAAACTTCGTTAGGCATTTATACCAAGCACGAGGAGCTTGCTTAAGACCATATAAAGCTTTGTGAAGTTTGTAAACATGGTCAGGTTTCTTAGGATCTACAAAACCAGGTGGTTACTTAACATAGACCTCTTCTTCAATCTCTCCCTTCAAAAATGCACTTTTAATATCCATTTGGTAAAGCGTGATATCATGGTGATTAGCATAAGCAAGAAGAATTCGAATTGCTTCTAATCTAGCAACGGGGACGTAGGTCTCACCTTAGTCCATACCTTCGACTTGCATATATCCTTGGGATACGAGGCGAGCCTTGTTGTGTACGACTTGACCGTCTTCAGCTTGCTTGTTCCGAAATACCATTTTGTGTTGACGATGTTTTGCTCATCTTTGGGATTCTCCACGAGTGTCCACACTTTGTTCCTCTCGAAGTTGCGAAGCTCTTCATGCATAGCGTTCACCCAATCCTCGTCTTCAAGGGCTTGTTCAACCTTCAGGGGTTCAATGCTAGAGATGAAAGAATAATTCTCACAAAGGTTAGCCAAGCGAGTTTTAGAGCGAGTGATCCTCCTTGTTTGTGTGTCACCAATGATTTGGTTTAGGGGATGGTTCTTGGTCCCTTGAGCTCGAAGTCGGGGTAGCTTAGGCTTGTTAGTTGGTGGAGCTTCTTCTTCTTCTTCATCTCCTTCATCTCTGTTGTTGCCAACGTGGTCATCTCCTTGATGTGGTGGTGAAGGAGGTTGTGGTGGATCTTCATGATGTACTTCCTCCTCATCTTCATCTTGTCATGTACTACTTGTGGATGCTTCCATGTCATACTGTCGGTAGCCTTGATCCAAAGTAGGAGATTCCACTTGGGTTGATGAAGTACTTTCCTTCACCTCCATGGGACAAATCTTGCCGATGGGCAAGTCTTGGATAGCTTCTGAAGGATCTTTATCACCTACATCATTTCGACTTGCGAACCATTAGACTCATCAAACTTCACATCTACCGTCTCTTCAACTTTTCGAGTGAACTTGTTGTGGACACGGTAGGTGAGAAAGTTCGATCCATAACCAAGTACGAAACCTTCATGACATATAGGAGCAAATTTAGCACGGTGATGTTTATCAGGAATGTAACACTTAGAGCCAAATACTCGAAAGTATCCAACTTGGGGTTTGCTACCGGTGAGAAGCTCGTATGTCGTTTTACAAAGAAGCTTGTGCAAGTAGAGTCGGTTTGTGGCATGACATGTTGTTTCCACGGCTTCTGCCCAAAAGTGTCTTGGCGTCTTGTATTCGTCAAGCATCGTTCTTGCCATCTCAATGAGGGTTCGGTTATTTCTCTCAATAACTCCATTTTGTTGAGGCGTGTATGTAGCCAAGAACTCCTGTGAAATACCCTCTTCGTCAAGAAAGGTATCCACATGGGTGTTCTTGAACTCTAATTCGTTATCACTTCGAACCTTCTTGATCTTCACTTCAAATTGATTTTTCGCTTTGCGTGTGAAGTTAATGAAGATCTTTTGTACCTGCAACTTATCATCAAGAAAGAATACCCACGTAAATCTGGAAAAATCATCAACTACAACTAGACCATAAGAGTTTCCACCGAGACTCTTGTAAGCATTGGGACCAAAGAAACCCATATGAAGTAACTCAAGTGGTCATGATGTTCTTGATAGGATGACTTCCATCTACTTGCTTTCCTACTTGACAAGCACTACAAAGTCTATCTTTGTCAAATATAACATCTTTAAAACCAAGAATTTGATCGCCCTTGATAAGTTTATCTAGATTGTGCATGCCTAAATGTCCAAGGCTTCTATGCCAAAGCCAAACTTTAGATGATTTTGTGATGAGACAAGTACGAGGTTGAGCCTTTTTAGTGAAATAAACAATCTATATATCACCTCTACATATACTGGTAAAGACAATTTCATGATTATCAAATGGAAACACTTGGCAATCTACTTTGGTAAATAGCACATTGAAACCGAAGTCTGCTAGTCTAGATACAGAAAGAAGATTGTAGCCAAGGGATTCAACAAGGATCACATTTTGAATGGATCTATCATCATGAGATATGGCCACCTTACCAAGGCCAAGTACCTTACCCTTAGAGTTTTCTCCAAAGGTCACGTACCTTCGAGGACCTTGATTAGGCTTGATCTCTTGGAACATGTCTTTATCGCCAGTCATGTGATCCGTGCATCCACTGTCGAGAATCCAGTCTTTCCCACTGAACATGTAACCCTTGAAGTTTGCCATTATACTTAGATTCCTCATGATCTTTTCATGCTCGATGTCAAACAACTCATATTCATCATAGTAGCCATGTTGTTCATTGTCATCATTTGGTGTAATCTCCTCGTCATAGAAACCAAGAGACTCGTTAGAATTGTAACCATGACAATGTTCAAGTTTATGAATGTGAATGGCTTCAATAACAATGTTGTTCACATTAGTGACATCTCCTTTAGCACGCACGATATCACGGAGCTCAAATCGGCATTTATCAAAGTTTGGATCACTAGGCTTCATTTTGTGAAAAGCAATAGTTTTATGAGGAATTTCATTAAGATTACTTAATGAAAGATTTGGATATTGTTTCTCCAAATCAGTCCACAAAGTATAAGCACATGCAAAGATCTTCAATTGAGAAAGCACGAATCTTGGTAAGCCTCTAACAATGAGATTAACAGTTCTAAGGTTACCAAGCATGTTAATTTGCTCTTCGTGTGTGGGATGCAATTCATCAACGGGGAGCACCTAGGGATTTTTGATATGTTTTCTCAAATGGAATTTTTCAAATAGATCGATTATGGCATTCTTCCATTGACTATAGTACTCTACATCAAGAATGGGCACTCTACAATACAAACTCTCCACACTAGACACATCCATCTTCCTCCATGGTGTTAAAACCGAAGCAATGGAAACATCGCACTGATACCAATTGTGGGATCACTAGAAGTGTATGTCTGGAGGGGGATGAATAGACTACTAGCAAGAATTTGAAACTACCACAAGCATAAGTTCAAGGGATGGTAGTTTTAGCACATGTTGAAAGTATAGAACACCCTGTGTCAGGGATATACCCCGCGGTATGACCCGGCCTGGCGACTCACACGAGACCCGGAAAAGACATGACATTCTATTAATGACCCGACAGGTGGATCACAGGACGACCAGGCCCAAGATCCGGCATGTAAGCCGGCGTCAGGCGGCTCACGAGAGAAGGCTCAAAGAGAGAAAGACTCCCTGCCGAAGGTTACAAGACCCGGAATAGGATTCTAGAGAGACTAGTCCTAATCCTACTCCTAGTAGGACTCTATTTGTAAACCTACCCTCTCCACTTATATAAGGAGGGGGAAGGCGCCCCAAGAGGGGCAGATTAACAAGTCCACAAGTTTAGACAGATTAGAGGCTCTCGGGATTAGAGGTAGCAAACAGCACCCTTCTAACCGAGAGGTCTCCTTCATCATCAATACTAGACAAGCAGGACATAGGCTTTTACCTCCATCGGAGGGGCCGAACCTGGGTAAACTCCGTGTCTCTCGATTCCGATCAACCCCTTCAAGCCGCCACGTAGTTGCGTCTTCGCCCCGAACCTAAGTCCGTTCACCCGAACATCTGTCATGACTAATCTACGACAGTTGGCACCCACCGTGGGGCCACGCACGGTGGTTTGTGTTCTTGAAGGGATCTCTCCCAAGGATCGAGAAGCACACAATTTTTCGGATAAAGAAGAGTCGATGCCAGTTTGAGATCATGCCTCATCCGAACTGGCCTCATCAGCTCGTGTCGCCACATGCTGCTCTGCCTCTGTGCACCGCGGCCTCGGCCAGCTCTCGCCTCCATCGCATGCTCGACTCGCCGGGGTGCACTTCAAGCCGCCACTGGCCTGCGCTGCCGACTGCCTCTGCTCCGAGCTCCTTAAGCTGCCAGTTGCACCGTGAGCCACCCCGGGGCCATTCTTCCCCGTTGCTACAACCCGCCATTCCAAAAGTGACAGGACTGAGCCGCCCCTGCTGATGTGAACCGCCGCCGGCTGCTGTCGTGAGCTACCTCCACCTAGTTCCGGCTGCTGTCGTGAGCCGCCGCTGGCTGCTATCGTGAGCTGCCTCCACCATGGGCTGGCGCTGTCGAGCTGCCGCCGATTCTGCTACCGTGAGCCACCGATTTCCTCACGCATGAGCCGCCTCCACCATGGTTCGCACTACCACCCGCGTTGCCGGGTCACATGACAAATTATTCATTACCAAAGTGGCATCATATCGCGGAGATGGAGGCGCACCAGTGTCGTTTGGCACCTGCATCCTTACCGGCTTACAACGCCACATCCATCTCTCGCGACCGTGCTGGCTTACAGTGTCTCGGCCAAGTCACCCGTTTGCGCCGGCTTACAATACCCGTGGCTGAGTCACCCGTTTGTGCCGGCTTACAATGCCCATGGCTGATTCACCCGTCCGTGCTTGCAAACACCACCGGCGACTCGCACGTCCATGCTGACTTACAACACCGTGGCCGTCTCTCGCCATCGCCGTCTTATAAACATCGTGGCGTCTTCCAGAACAGCACCGGCTTACAATGCCACGGCTGGTTTCTCCGTCTACATCAACGCGCCGGTACCACTCGTGCTAACCCGGAATTATGAGCCGCCCAATGGATGCGGTAAGCCACCGCATTCGTGATATGGTCTTCACCAACAACGCCGCAACTCACCGACCGCCCGGCTCGCAACGCCATGGCCACCTCTCGCGACCGCGCCGGCTTACAAGGTCATGGCCGTCTCTCGCGATCATGTCGCAGCTGACTTCGACGTCTACATCAACACACCAGCAGCCGCGTACACCAGTATGAGCCGCCCAATTGACGCGCGCAAGCTGCCGCCCACAGTTTGATCTACATCAACATATCGATGCAATGCTCGTCGATACGAGCCGCCCAACGGACAAGCGCGTAAGTTGCCACCATTATAGTTTGGTTCACTTCAACAACCAGTCGGGACGAACCATCGACCGGATCATTCAAAAAATTCATACGGGATCATCTATAACCCGCCACGGCCAAACCTCAAGTTTCAGTGGAGATTCTCAAGCCGCCTCTTCGAGACAACTTAAGACACAGGGGCTACAGACATAACAAGACTCGTTTGGTCGTTTTCAACAAGAACCCCGGGTCATGGCAAAAATTAACCCGATCCTGGAGGCTACTACATCCTTGGCGGAAGATTAAAAGTTGCCCAAGAGGACAAACCGCCGTGATGCACCATTCAAACATAGGTGTCCAGATTTAATGGATCATCACTGGGAGCTTCTGTCGTTTCTTCATACAAGATGGCGGCTTACGAGATGGCCACTTACAAGAAGAGTTCATAAACACTCCAGTTGATATATCAACTACGACTGCTGTGGGCGGCTTCTTACCTTCGGGTATTGCTTCTAATGCCTTATCGGCCGGCTTTATGCCAAATATCTGGCTAACAGGATTAGCCGCGGCAGAGGGCGGCTTCTTACCTTCGGGTATCGCTTCTAATGCCTTATCGGCTGGCTTTATGCCAAATCTCCAACTAACACGATTAGCCGCAGCGGAGGTCGGCTTCTTACCTTCGGGTATCGCTTCTAATGCCTTATCGGCCGGCATTTATGCCAAATTGCTGAAGGGGGCTTCTTACCGACGGGTATCGCTTCTAACACCCTATCGGCCGGTTTTATGCCGAATCTCCGGCTAACAGGATTAGTCACGGATGTAGGGGGTTCTTATCGACGGGTATCTAACACCCTAACAACAGGCAAGTGGCGGCTTCTAACCTCTGGGTATCGCTTCTAATGCCTTATCGGCCAGCTTTATGCCAAATTTCTGGCTAACAGGATTAGCCACTGCGGAGGGCGGCTTCTTACCTTCGGGTATCACTTCTAATGCCTTATCGGCCGGCTTTATGCCAAATCTCCGGCTAACAGGATTAGCCATGGCAGAGGGCGGCTTCTTACCTTCGGGTATCGCTTCTAATGCCTTATCGGCTAGCTTTATGCCAAATCTCTGGCTAACACGATTAGTCGCGGCGGAGGGCGGCTTCTTACCTTCGGGTATCGCTTCTAATGCCTTATCGGCCGGTGTTTACGCCAAATTGCTAAAGGGGGCTTCTTTCCGACGGGTACCGCTTCTAACACCATATCGGCCGGCCTTATGCCAAATCTCCGGCTAACAAGATTAGCCGCGGTTGTAGGGGGTTCTTACCGACGGGTATCTAACACCCTAACAACTGGTGGAGGGCGGCTTCTTACCTCTGGGTATCGCTTCTAATGCCTTATCGGCCAGGCTTTATACCATCTCCAGCTAACACGATTAGCCATGGTTGTCTAAGGGGGCTTCCCACCTCCGGGTGTAGCTTATCTAACCCTAACAACCGGCATTCGTGCCATATTGCTGAGAGTGGCTTCTTACCTCCCGGTATTGCTTCTAACACCTTATCGGTCGGCTTTATGCCATCTTCGGCTAACACAATTAGCCACGGTTGTCAAAGGGGGCTTCTCACCTCCGGATGTAGCTTATCTAACCCTAAACAACCGGCATTCGCGCCAAAAATGTTGACAAGTCAAACATTGCATCATACATTGCATCATACTTTGCATCATACATTGCATCATATTCAGATGACATATCATGACCGGCTTATCAAGCCAGGTTAGAGCAAGATTATGAAAGAAGAGCAATGTTATAACGTCTCCGGGTTGTGCTTTTTCAAAGCCACCCTTACAACAAAGCAGAATATATTCTGTCTTGTTTATTTTTTGCAGGTTTTATCTCTGAAGATGAGCCGCCATTAAGTACTCCGCAAGAGGAAATGGATCTTTAATAGCCAACCTGGCTGGATCTTCATGGTTTATCATAACCAGTAATAAATAATTGGGGTTTTCAAGCCAGCTCGGAGAAATTATTATTTTTTAAAAGAGCTGCCCTATCAGATATAATGTCGTGTCATCTAATTGGCCGGTTCTCGTATTTCTTCAATCGTACTGTGTAGTAATCTACAACACTCATGGATTTCTCCAAATATATATTTGCCGGGTTGCATCGCAACCACGAGCAGGGATTTCATGTCAAAGACAAAGGAATTATTCCAGGATATTCATTTTGGGTTATATTACAACCACGGTCAAAGATTCATCCAACAAGTTGTGGTGAGTCATATTATTCTCACATAGTCCCGAGTCGCCGCAGTCAGACAATCCGGTACTTGGGGGCTACATTATTCAAGTCCAATTTATATCAAATATGCAAGTCCCATGTCGCTGCAAGCATGCACCACAGCACTTGGGGGCTAATGCAAGCCGGTATTCAAATCATTACATTGTCAGCAAGACCACATTATCTCAAGGAGATTAGTCGGCCTTTCCATATTTTTATAAGTCCCAGCCCAGTAATTCTTACTGACCCGGCACTTGGGGACTACACCACTCAGATCAAATTTTCTAAAAGTCCCAAGTCGCCGCAAGCGTGCGACCCAGCACTTGGGGGCTACAGTATTCAGCTATTCAAACAGATTAAGAGGTTCAAATTGAAGACCCGACCCATCACATACTGATGAGCCGGCCCTTGGGGGCTACACCTGCTGAAGTTTCATAAGGTATAAGACAGTTATAAGTCCCAAGTTGCTGCAGGCAGAGAACCCGGCACTTGGGGGCTACACAGTCCAATATATTATGGCAAAGCACCAAGTCATCAGGGATAATCTTGGAGCTTGGGGGCTAGAGGTAATATGGACATATCAAAAACTTTGAGGAGAATTTTCGGGATGTTAATTATGGAGTTCAGTTGTTAGACCCGATGTCACCAAACATTTATGACCCGGTGTTATCAAAGATCATAACCCGCCGGATTTTATATAAACCGCCCTGCTTAACAACAATGGAAGTCCGGTTTTACATCAGATGCATTTTCAGCCCAATATTTTTATCAAGTCAGTTGGATTCTAGTTATTTGACCCGGCGTCACCAACGATAATGACCCGGCATTATCAATGATTATGACCCGGCGGAAATGACCCGCCAAGAGTATTGGAAGCCGACTCAATGTCATATGGGTGTTCTATTCTCAATATTTTTCAAAGGACATTGACAAGCAAGATGATTATCAAAGATGACTATTTCATGCAGAAAAGACTCGGATGTCTAAGGAGCCATTTCATAAGCCGGCCAAAGGAGCAAGCCGGCTACTTAACATATTTGTTATTCTTATTTTAGGAGCTTAGCATGAACAAATTCAAACTAATCTGGGGGCTAATGTCGGGGATATACCCCGCGGTATGACCCGGCCTCGCGACTCACACGAGACCCGGAAAAGACATGACATTCTATTAATGACCCAGCAGGCGGATCACAGGACAACCAGGCCCAAGACCCGGCATGTAAGCCGGCGTCAGGCGGCACACGAGAGAAGTCTCAAAGAGAGAAAGACTCCCTGCCGAAGGTTACAAGACCCGGAAGAGGATTCTAGAGAGACTAGTCCTAATCCTACTCCTAGTAGGACTCTATTTGTAAACCTAACCTCTCCACTTATATAAGGAGGGGGAAGGCGCCCCAAGAGGGGAAGATTGACAAGTCCACAAGTTTAGACAGATTCGAGGCTCTCGGGATTAGAGGTAGCAAACAGCACCCTTGTAACCGAGAGGTCTCCTTCATCATCAATACTAGACAAGCAGGTTTTAGGCTTTTACCTCCATCGGAGGGGCCGAACCTGGGTAAACTCCATGTCTCTCGATTCCGATCAACCCCTTCAAGCCGCCACGTAGTTGCTTCTTTGCCCCGAACCTTAGTCCATTCACCCGGACATCTGCCGTGACTAATCTATGACACCCTGCACGTGCAAGTCATGAAGTATAGCAGTGGAAGGTAAAGACATTACACATGAAAGGAAGGAGTAGAGATAGGAAGATCAAATGCATGAACGACACAAAGATTTTTCCCGTGGTTCCGATAGGTGGTGCTATCGTACGTCCATGTTCATGGAGTCTTCAACCCATGGAGGGTAATGATCGCAGGAGTCCACGAAGGGCTCTACCCACGAAGGGCTCCATGAAGAAGCAACCTTGACTATACCATGACGGCCTACGTCATGGAGGACTAGCCTAACTCGGGGTAGATTTTCACGAAGTAGGCGATCTTCTTGCCCTTACAAACTTCTTGGTTCACTCCACAACACGAAGTAGGAGGATCCCAAGCGACACCTAACCAATCTAGGAGGCACCACCCTCCAAAAGGTAGTAGGCTCAATAATGTCGATGAACTCCTTGCTCTTGTGCTTCAAGATGATAGACTCCTCAACACACAATCACGCTCTCACAGATTTGGCTTGGTGGAAGAGGTTGATTGGTTGGAAAGCAAGTTGGGGAGGCTAGAGATCAAGATTCATATGGTAGGAATGGAATGGCATGACCTCAACAAGTGAGTAGGTGGCTCTCTCTCTTAGAAAATCAGTAGGTATGAGTGGGGAACTGTTCTGAGTGCTTCTCTTGCGAGAGAGTGGTGGTGGAGGGGTATGTATAGGCATATCCAAAAATCCAACCATTACACCTAATAAGTCAGACTAGGTGGAACCAATGTGTAAATCTCGGTTGTACTGAGTTCCTCAAAGGTAGCTACTTTTGAATCTCGGTGATACTGATACATAAAACTCGATTGCACTGGTAAGGTGACCAACAGTCAGATTGCCAAACTCGGTGACGCCAATTCACAAAACTCGACGGGACCGATTTTGTAAACTTGCGTAGGAAGTTAGCAACCCAAACTCGGTGGCACCAAAGTGGAATCAGTTGCACCGAAATGCTAGGGTTTGCCTGAGTCTGTTCGAGGCTAGGAATCGGTGGCACCGAGTGGAAAGTGTTGGTTGTATCGATTTTGGATATTTGGCTTTGGACAGACTTTTGTGGAAGAGCTTGTGAGTGTATGTGGTGACTATCACTTGTACACGTATGAGCATTTTGTTCACCAACAAAACCTTACCCACTTTTAATAGTATTGGCTATCCTATGTACTCAAAGTGATTTTTCACAAAAAGTAAAATGTAGAGTCCTTTGCTTGAAGCTTGGCCAATTCTATTCCTTCTCCTTCTTCTTCATGGGGATACTCTCCACACTCCTTCTTGCAAGGCCATCTCTCTGTATGGACTTTATCTGAAATACACTAGATGAAAGTATTAGTCCAAGAGACAATGTATGTTGTCATGAATTATCAAAACCACCAAGGGAGCACATTATGCTTTCAGTCTGGACAAGCCCGAAACCTACCTTTGTAACTACCCAGTCACGGAGTAGCGTTTGGTCGGCCCAAAGCAAGTCTTTCACCATCCCGAGTACATTCGCAAGCTCACGTCTTATGACATAGAACGTATGTTGTAGTAGAGACTCACAGATGACCTATCGCAGCATCTCGTAGTTGGGTCTGTCCAACTCAGAACTTATCTCGACTCGGATGAGACTACGTCGAATCCGACCAGACCTTTTTGAGTCCATATTATTTGGCTAGCATCCAATGCTACATGGTCAGTGAGACCGAACCATCCACCTTGTCATACGCTAGTCTGATTAGTTGTGCGTTCACACAACCCTTTCGACTATGGACCATTTAGGACAGTTATCATACAATACATAGTCTCACAAACAAGTCACGTACTTGTTAATACACATCACTGATAATGTCCAAGGACTATCTTTATTCATAAACACATAGGAAATATCATGATACATGATTTCCTCTAGGGCATATCTCCAACAGTCTCCCGCTTGCACTAGAGTCAATCAAATAGACATCGAATTCCCATAGCTCTAACATGCCCTCCATGCTTGGGTTGTGGAATCGGCTTAGTCAACGGATCTGCAACATTTGCATCTGTATGAATCTTGCATAAATTTGTATCACCTTTCTCTATGAGCTTTCGTATCAAATGATATTTTTGGTCTATTTGCCTGGTCTCGTGGTGTTGTCTCGGCTCCTTGGCCTGTGCGATGGCACCCGAATTATCGCAATAAAGGTCCAACGGTTTTGACCAGCCCTGGAACACATTGACATCTTCCAGGAACTTCCTAATCCAAACACCTTCCTTTGTGGCTTCACAAGCCGCAATGTACTCGGCCTCTGTTGTGGAGTCGGCCACCGTATCTTGCTTGGAACTCATCCAGCTCACTGCACCTCCATTCATGACATACACGAATACAGTTTGCGATCGAGAATCATCCATGTCGGTTTGCAAACTAGCATCAGCGTAACCCTTTATGTAGAGATCCTCCTCACCTCCATAAACTAGCAACATCTCATTAGTCCTTTTCAGGTACTTCAAGATAGTTTTCACCACTGCCTAGTGACTCTCACCTGGGTCGGCCTGGTATCTGCTTGTTAAGCTTATTGCATAGGCAACATCAGGCCATGTACATAGCATGGCATACATGATGGATCCAATTGCCGAGGCATATGGAATCCTACTCATCCAGATTCTCTCATCGATATTCGTAGGACTCTCAGTCTTGCTTACCCTTATACCATGTGAGATAGGCAAGAACCGTTTCTTAGCCTCACTCATGTTGAACCTCTTCAACACTATGTCTATGTACGTGCTCTGGCTTAAGCCGAGCAGCCTCCGCGATCTATCTATATAGATCTTGATTCCTAAAATGTACACTTCCTATCCAAGGTCTTTCATCGAAAACTTGCCATTCAATGATTCCTTGACTGAGTTCAGCATCGAAACATCATTTCCGATCAGCAGTATGTCATCCACATACAAGATCAAAAATACTATCAAGCTCCCACTAGACTTCTTGTATAAACAATAGTCCTCTTCATTCTTGATGAAACCAAGGTCAACGATGACTTCATCAAAACGAGTGTTCCAACTCCGAGCTGCTTGCTTCAATCCATAAATGGATCTCTTGAGCTTGCATATTTTACCAGCATTAGTTGGATCTACAAAACCTTCGGGTTGTATCATGTATACATCCTCTCTTAAATTTCAATGAAGGAAAGCCATTTTGACATCCATCTGCCATATCTCATAATCGAAATATGCAGCTATAGCTAGTATGATCCTCACTGACTTTAGCATCGCTACCGGCGAGTAGGTATCGTCGTAGTCAATTCCTTGAACTTGTCCATAACCTTTAGCGACAAGCCGAGCTTTGTGGATCTGAACATTTCCATCCACATCGGTTTTCTTCTTAAAGACCCATTTGCAACCAATGGCAACTACGCTAGGTGGCGGATCAACCAAGTCCCAGACTTGATTGTCATCCATGGACTTTAACTCGGATCTCATGGCCTCTAGCCATGCCTCGGAATCTAGGCTCACCATTGCTTCCGCATACGTGGATGGCTCGTCGCTTTCTAGCAACAAAATGTCACACACTCTGCGCAATCTTTCCGACCTTCGTGGCTCCCGTGCCGACTCCACTACGTGTTCTCTGACCGGCTCCAGTGTGATCTCATCACCAACCGAGTTGTCCTCGAGTGGCTCTCGAATTTCTTCGAGTCGTACTGTTCTCCCACTAGCCTCTCGACTGAGAAACTCTTTCTCTAGGAAAACCCCGTTCCGAGCAGCAAACACTTTGTTCTCTTCTCGGTTGTAGAAGTTATATCCCAAGGTTTCCCTCGTGATATCCCACGAATATGCATTTATCCGACTTGGGTGTAAGCTTGTCCGACAAGAGTCTCTTGACAAATGCTTCACAACCCCAAATCTTCAGAAAAGACAAACTAGGACTCTTCCTAGTCCACATCTCATGTGGTGTCTTGTCTATGGATTTTGATGGTACCCTATTAAGTGTGAAAGCTACAGTTTCTATAGCATATCCCTAGAATGACAAGGGTAAATCTGATTTGCTCATCATCGACCGGACCATGTCCAACAAGGTTCGATTTCTCCGTTCTGACACACCATTTCTTTGTGGCGTACCCAGAGGTGTGAGCTGAGGTACTATACCTCGGCTTTTCAGATGATTATCAAACTCGTGGCTCATGTACTCACCTCCATGATCTGATCATAGATGTTTTATCGTCTTGTCGAGCTGATTTTCAACCTCGTTCTAAAACTCTTTGAACTTTTCAAAAGTTTCCGACTTGTGCCTCATCAAATAGATATATCCATATCTACTCAAGTCGTCGGTAAAAGTCACGAAGTACGGATAGCCACCCCTTGGCATTGTACTCATTGGAGCACACACATCACTGTGTATAAGCTCCAATAGCTCGGACACCCTCTCGTAACTCTTTGCAAAACTTTGACTTAGTCATCTTGCCCAGCAAGCACGATTCGCATGTCTCGAACGACCCGAATTCGGACGAAGTTAGGAGTCCATCATCATGGAGCTTATTCATGCGTTTCAGACTAATGTGTCCAAGCCGGCAATGCCAGAAGTATGTCGGATTTATCTCATTAGACTCATGCCTCTTAACATTCACATTATAGACTGGTTTTGTTTCTTCTAAACAAATATCCCATCTACTATGGGTGCAGAGCCATGGGACATTCCATTCAAATAAAATGAACAACCATTGTCCTTTATATATTGAATTCATAACCTTGACTCGTCAAGCACGAGGTAGAAATAATGTTCCGACTAAGTGCGGGAATGTAATAACAATAATTCATTTCCAAAATAAATCCAGAAGGAAGCTTGAGTTGCATCGTGCCGACCTCCAACGCAGCAACTCTTGCTTTGTTGCCGACCCTGATGTCAATCTCCCCTTGTGCCACATGCCTAGTTCTTACCAGCCCCTGCATCGAGTTGCAAATATGAACAATCGATCCGGTATCAAATACCCAAGAGCTACTAGGTATGGCAGCAAGGTAAATGTCTATAACATATGTAACAAGTGTACCTTTGCCTGAAGAAGCATCTCCGGCCTTCTTGCCGTGCTCAGCAAGCCACTTGCTACAGTTCCTCTTCTAGTGACCAGCTTCCTTGAAGTGAAAACAAATGGTCTTTGAGTTCGGTCCGGACTTCGGCTTAGCGGTGGAGACAATCTTCTCCGTGCCCTTTGCCTTACCCTTTTTCTTGGACCAACTCTTCTTGAACTTAGCCGAGTTCTACACCATCAACACTTGATGTGTTCCTTTCTTAATATCTTGCTCTACCACCTTGAGCATCCCATGCAATTCAGTGAGCTTCTTATCCATGTCGTGAATATGATAGTTCGAGACGAGCATCCCATAGCTAGGTGGAAGAAAACCCAAAATTGCATCCGTGGACAGCTCGTCCCCAAGTGGGAAGCCTAACCTATCCAAAGCTTGCACGTACCCGATCATCTTGATCACATGCAGGCTCAGTGGATCACCCACTTTCAGCTTACAATTCGTCAAGGATTGCCAGACGTTGAACCTCTCGGTCCTAGCCTACACCTAAAACATGCTCTTCAAACTCTCGATCATATCGAAAGCCTGAATGTTTTCAAAATGTTGTTGCAAATTGGCTCCATACAAGCCAGCATGAGGCAGCTGATCTCGTTTGATTCATCAACGAGTTTCTGGTGGGCATTCTTGGTTGTGGCATTAGCATTCTCGGCAGGTTCCTCTGGAAGTGGATCCTCTAGGACATGTTCCTTTTTATAGTGCTTGAGAACAATTCTCAAATTTCTATACCAAGTGGTAAAGTTTGTTGCATTCAGTTTATCCTTTTCTAGAACTGATTTAAATGCAAAGTTGGGTTGAGCAGGTGGTTCCATTGATCTACAACAGAAAATACATGGTCACTAAGCAATGTGTTTATGTAGAGTAATTCAAGCCTTAAATAGAACTACTCCCACTGAAGTCAGCATCCCTCCGCAAACTCTCACTGATTCAGGACCTGCCTAGAGCGAGCGACTAGTGAGCTTTAGCATCACTGCTAGCCAACTTGCCTATTCGGTAAGCAACTCCTTGCTAATCGTATCTCTATATGACTCATGTCGGTCGGATAGGTTTCTTATACCCCAGCTCGCAACCTTATTTGCCATAAGTTACACAACCGTTTTGATAGCCTTGTCAAGTTAACCTGATGCAGTGCATGTCTGTGTCCGACATGAACCATCCAGTTCAAGGACACCTAGTAGCACATCAATTTTATGAGCCCGCTACTAGACGTACTTGACGTGCGAAGGTGCAACATCCAGAATACCAATGTGCTTGATATTAACAAGGGATCTTTCTACCATTATAACATGCATAGAAACAAGAAGCAATATCAATCACATATAAACAAAAAAATGTGAAATAGTATGGCTCCTTCATGGGCGTCCTTCCATGGTCGGCTCCTACTCAGATGACCAAGGCGGAACTCCTTCTTGTCTGTCACGCCAGGATGCCAAAGCCTCAAAATTGATCTCTGTCCTCCAACTACTACAAGTAGTCATGAATTTACAAAGAATCACGAGTCGACACGCAGGTCGTTATACAATATAATGACAGCACTTTGGCTCCTGTCGGCTGACAAACATGACACGCAGGTCATGTTAAGTTACACACATGCATCACATACATATGAGCCATACTATTCACACCAAACCTGCAAAACAAACTTATGCATAGAATCGCATTCTACCGGTTTGTGTGATCACGTACGAAATACAAGGTGCTACGCACACGGCGGTCCCGCTAGCCGGTTAGCGGGCGGGGTTCGAATGGGCAGCGGCTCGACGTTTTCGGAAATCACAGATCGCATCTGCACTCCGATCGCGCTGAATTTTTTCATCTGGCCAATCTCATCGATCACCGCGAACCGAATTCGGATTTACTTTTCATGGTAAACCCCGATGGCGGATACCTACCGGTAGGGGTAGGTGTTGGGAGACGTAGTAGTAAATCAAAATTTTCCTACGTTCACCAAGATCTATCTATGGAGAAACCAGCAACGAGAGGGGAGAGATTGCATCTTCATACCTTTGAAGATCGCTAAGCGGAAGCGTTACAAGAACGCGGTTGATGGAGTCGTACTCGCAGCGATTCAGATCGCGGTAGATCCGATCAAGTGCCGAACGGACGGCACCTCCGCGTTCAACACACGTGCAGCCCGGTGACGTCTCCAACACCTTGATCCAGAAAGGAGGAAGGAGAGGTTGGGGAAGGGCTCCAACAGCAGCACGACGGCGTGGTGGTGGTGGAGTAGCAAGGTATTTCGACAGGGCTTCGCCTAAGCGCTGCGGAGGAGGAAGAAGACAGGTAGGGCTTCGCCGTGAGAGAGAGAGATCAAATCTTCTCTCAAAACATCCAAAACCTCAAGTATATATAGGAGGAGGGACGTGGAGGGCTGGCTTGGCCTCTACTCCAAAGAGGAGATGGCCGGCCGAATTAAAGGGAGAGTCCACCTCCCACAAGGGAGGTGGATCTCCTCCTTTTAAATCCTTTTTGCCTTATCTCCTTATCTCCAGCCGCATGGGCCTTTAGCAAAAGTCTTGCCCAGCCCAATAAGGGCTGGCACACTTTATCTAACATCCCATGTGGTCCTTTGGTCGTCACACCCCTCCCGGGGGTTATCCGGCACCCTCCCGGCACTCCCGGTACACTACCGATGAGCCCGAAAACTTTCCGGTGACCAAAACTGGACTTCCCATATATCAATCTTTACCTCCGGACCATTCCGGAGCTCCTCGTGACGTCCGGGATCTCATCCGGGACTCCGAACAACCTTCGGTAATCACGTATACCTTTTCCCTATAACCCTAGCGTCATCGAACCTTAAGTGTGTAGACCCTACGGGTTCGGGAGACACGTAGACATGACCGAGACACCTCTCCGGTCAATAACCAACAGCGGGATCTGGATACCCATGTTGGCTCCCACGTACTCCACGATGATCTCATCGGATGAACCACGATGTCAAGGATTCAATCAATCCCGTATACAATTCCCTTTGTCTATCGGTATGATACTTGCCCGAGATTTGATCGTCGGTATCCCCATACCTTGTTCAATCTCGTTACCGGCAAGTCTCTTTACTCGTTCCGTAATACATCATCCCGTGACTAACTCCTTAGTCACATTGAGCTCATAATGATGATGTCTTACCGAGTGGGCCCAGAGATACCTCTCCGTCACACGGAGTGACAAATACCAGTCTCGATTCATGCCAACCCAACAGATACTTTCGGAGATACCCGTAGTGCACCTTTATAGCCACCCAGTTACGTTGTGACGTTTGGCACACCCAAAGCATTCCTACGGTATCCGGGAGTTGCACAATCTCATGGTCTAAGGAAACGATACTTGACATTGAAAAGCTTTAGCAAACGAACTACACGATCTTGTGCTATGCTTAGAATTGGGTCTTATCCATCACATCATTCTCCTAATGATGTGATCCCGTTATCAATGACATCCAATGTCCATGGCCATGAAACCGTGACCATCTATTGATCAACGAGCTAGTCAACTAGAGGCTCACTAGGGACATGTTGTGGTCTATGTATTCACACATGTATTATGGTTTCCGGTTAACACAATTATAGCATGAACAATAGACAATTATCATGAACAAGGAAATACAATAATAACCATTTTATTATTGCCTCTAGGGCATATTTCCAACAGTCTCCCACTTGCACTAGAGTCAATAATCTAGTTCACATCACCATGTGATTAACACTTACATCACCATGTGATCATATCATCATGTGATTAACACCCAATAAGTTTTGGGGTTTGTTCATGTCCTGCTCGTGAAAGAGGTTTTAGTCAACGGGTCTGCGACATTTAGATCCGTGTGTACCTTACAAACTTTCCATGTCATATTTGTAGATACTACTCCCATGCTCCACTATACGTAGCTGGATTTCTACTAAGAGTCATCCGGATTGGTTTTAAAGCTTGCATCATCGTAACACTTTACGATGAACTCTTTATCACCTCCATAATCGAGAAATATTTCCTTAGTTCTCAAGTTACTAAGGCTAACTTTGACCGTTGTCTAGTGATCCACTCTTGGATTACTCTTGTACCCCTTGACAGACTCATGGCAAGGCACACACAGGTGCGGTACACAGCATGGCATACTATATAGAGCCTATGGCTAAAGCATAGGAGATGACACTCATCTCTTCTTTATCTTCTGCCGTGGTCGGGTATTGAGTCTTACTCAATTTCACACCTTACAATACAGTCAAGAACTCCTTCTTTGACCCATCTATTTTGAACTCCTTCAAAAACTTGTCAAGGTATGTCTTCGTCGAAAAAACTTATCAAGCGAATAGATCTATCCCTATAGATCTTGATGCTCAATAAAATAGTAGCTTTATCTGGGTCTTCCTTTGAAAAAAAAATTCAAACAACCCTTCATGCTCTTCCAGAAATTCTACATCATTTCCGATCAATAATATGTCAACTACATATTCTTATAAGAAATTCCATAGTGCTCCCACTCACTTTCTTGCAAATACAAGTTTCTCATAAACTTTGTATAAACTTAAACACTTTGATCGCCTCATCAAAGCATATATTCCAACTCCGAGATGCTTGCTCCAGTCCATAGAAGGATCGCTGGAGTTTGCATATTATTAGCATCCTTAGGATTGACAAAACCTTCTGGTTGTATCACATACAACTCTTCCTCACAGAAACCATTACGGAAACCTTGTTTTGTCATCCATCTGCCAGATTTCATAATCGAAAAATGCAGCAACTGCTAACAAAATTTTAATAGACTTTTAGCATCGCTACAGATGAGACAATCTCATTGCAGTCAACTCCTTGAACTTGGCGGAAACTTCTTTGCGACAAGTCGAGCTTTATAAACGGTGACATTTCACCATTAGCGTCTATGTTTATCTCAAAGGTCCATTTGTACTCAATGACCCGCCATTCAACAGGCAAGTCTACCAAAGTCCATACTTGGTTTTCATACATGGATCCTTTCTCGGATTTCATGGCTCCTAGCCATTTGTTGGAATCCGGGCCCACCATCGCTTCTCCATAGTTCGTAGGTTCATCGTTGTCCAACAACATGATTTCCAAGACAGGGTTGTCGTACTACTCAGGAGCAGTACGCGTCCTTGTCGACCTACGAGGTTCGATAGTGACTTGATCCGAAGCTTCATGATCATCATCATTAACTTCCTTTTCAACTAAGTAGGCTCTACAGAAACATCTTTCTGTGTTGCGCTATTCTCTGGTTGAAACAAAGGTTCAACAACCTTATCAAGTTCTATCTTCCTCCCACTCAATTCTTTCGAGAGAAACTCTTTCTCAAAAAGGACCCGTTCTTAGCAACAAACACCTTTTGCGCTTGGATCTGAGATAGAAGGTATACCCAATGTCTCATTAGGGTATTCTATGAAGATGCATTTGTCTGCTTTGAGTTCGAGCTCGCTAGGTGAAAAACCCATTTTCACATAAGCGTCGCAGCCCCAAACATTAAGAAATGACAGCTTAGGCTTCTGTCAAACCATAATTCTCACGGTGTCATCTCAACAGACTTAGATGGTGCCCTGTTAAAGTGAATGGATTTGTCTTTAATGCATAACCCCATAACGATAGTGGTAAAACGATAAGAGACATCATAGTACTCACTATATCCAATAGAGCACGACTACGACGTTCGAACACACCATCACACTATGGTGTTCCAGGAGGCGTGAGGTGTGAAACAATTTCCACATTGTCTAAAATTGCATACCAAACTCGTAACTTAGATATTCACCTCCATGATCATATCATAGACATTTATCTTCTTGTCACGATGATCTTTAACTTCACTCTGAAACTCCTTGAACCTTTCAAACATTTCAGATTCGTGTTTCATTAAGTAAATATCCCCATATTTACTCAAATCATCAGCGAAGGTAAAGAAAAACAACGATATCCACTGTGTGTTTCAACACTCATTGGACCACATACATCAACATGTATTAATTCCAATAAGCCACTTGCCCGCTCCATCATATTGGATGACGGGGTCTCAGTCATCTTGCCCAAGAGGCATGGCTCGCATGTCTCAACCGATTCGAAATCGAGTGAGTCAAAAAACATCCATCATCATGGAGTTTCTTCATGCGATTTATACCAATATGACATTACGTGGCAGTGCCACAAGCATGTGGTACTATCATTATTAACTTTGTATCTTTTGGTACCAATGTTATGAATATGTGTACTACTACGATCATGATTCGATAAACCATTTCGAGTGGGTGCATGACCATTGAAGGCATTATCCATGTAAACAGAATAACCATTATTCTCTAACTTATATGAATAACCGTATCGCACTAATCATGATCTAATCACGTTTATGCTCAACGCAAACACCAAATAACATTTATTTAGGTTTATCACAAATCCTGAAGGTAGAGAGAGCGTGCGATGGTGATCACATCAATCTTGGAAATACTTCCAACACACATCGTCACCTTTCACCTAGCTAGTCTCCATTTACTCCGTAGCTTTTATTTCGAGTTGCTAACACTTAGCAACCGAACCGGTATCTAATACCCAGGTGCTACTAGGAGTACCAGCAAGGTACACATCACTAACACGTATATCAAATATACTTCCATTGACATTACCAGCCTTCTTATCTACCAATCATCTAGGGTTTTTCCGCTTCAGCGAACATTCTCCTCATAACAGAAGCACTTAGTCTCGGGTTCGGGCTCAACCTTGGGTTTCTTCACTAGAGAAACAACTGGCTTGCCATTCCTGAAGTTTTTCCCTTCTTGCCCTTGCCCCTTTTGAAACTAGTGGTTTTCACTTAACCATCAACACTTGATGCTCCTTATTGATTTCTACCTTCGTGGTGTCAAACATCACGAACAACTCAGGGATCATCTTATCCATCCCTGGCATGTTATAGTTCATCACGAAGCTCTAGTAGCTTGGTGGCAGTGACTTGGAGAACTGCATTAATCACTATCTCATCTGGAAGATTAACTCCCACTTGATTCAAGTGATTGTAGCACCCAGACAATCTGAGAACACGCTCACCGATTAAGCTATTCTCCTTTATCTTGCAGGCAAAGAATCTTGTTGGAGGTCTCATACCTCTCAACATAGGCACGAGCTTGAGATCACAATCTCAGCTCCTAGAACATCTCATATGTTCTGTGACGTTCAAAACATTTTGAAGCCTCAATTCTAAGCCGTAATGCATGACGCACTGAACTATCACGTAGTCATCAAAAAGTGCCTGTCATATGTTCACAACATCTACAGACAACGCTTGAGGGAGTGATGCAGTTAGCGGTACATCAAAAACATAAGCTTTCTGTGCAGCAATGAGGACAATCCTCAGATCACGGACCCAGTCCGCATTATTGCTACCATCAACTTTCAACTTACTTTTCTCTAGGATTGTATCAATAAAACTGGGGAGCTACAGCGCGAGCTATCTACGACATAATTTGCAAGGACATTTTTAGACTAAGTTCATGATAATTAAGTTCATTTAATCAAATTATTAATGAACTCCCACTTAGATAGACATCTCTCTAGTCTTCCAAGTGATACATGATCCATGTCAACTAGCCCGTGTCCGATCATCACGTGAGAAGGACTAGTCATCCATGGTGAACATCTCTATGTTGATTGTATCTTCTATACGACTCATGTTCGACCTTTCGGTCTTCCGTGTTCCGAGGCCATGTCTGTACATGCTAGGCTCGTCAAGTCAACCTAAGTGTTTCGCATGTGTAAATCTGGCTTACACCCGTTGTATGCGAACGTTAGAACCTATCACACCCGATCATCACGTGGTGCTTCGGAACGACGATCCTTAGCAACGGTGCACAGTTAGGGTGAACACCTTTCTTGAAATTTTATTGAGAGATCATCTTATTTACTACCGTCGTTCTATGCAAATAAGATGTAAACATGATAAACATCACATGCAATCAATATAGTGACATGATATGGCCAATATCATTTTGCTCCTATGATCTCCATCTTCGGGGCACCATGATCATCACTGTCACCGGCACGACACCATGATCTCCATCATCATGATCTCCATCATTGTGTCTTCATGAAGTTGTCTCGCCAACTATTACTTCTACTACTATGGCTAATGCTTAGCAATAAAGTAAAGTAATTACATGGCGTTTATGATTGACACGCAGGTCATACAATAAATAAGACAACTCCTATGGCTCCTGCCGGTTGTCATAATCATCGACATGCAAGTCGTGAATCCTATTACAAGAACATGGTCAATTCATACATCACAATGCATCACATCACATCCTTTGGCCATATCACATCACAAGGCACATGCTGCAAAAACAAGTTAGACGTCCTCTAATTTGTAGTTGCAAGTTTTTACGTGGATGCTAGAGGTTACTAGCAAGAACGTTTCTTACCTACGTCAACACCACAACGTGATTTGCCAATTGCTATTTACCCTTCATAAGGACCCTTTTCATCGAATCCGATCCGACTAAGGTAGGAGAGACAGACACCCGCTAGCCACCTTATGCATCTAGTGCATGTCAGGCGGTGGAACCGGTCTCACGTAAGCGTACGTGTAAAGTTGGTCCGGGCCGCTTCATCCCACAATACCGCCGAATCAAGATAAGACTAGTAGCGGCAAGCAAATTAACAAACTCGACGCCCACAACTGCTTTGTGTTCTACTCGTGCATAGATTCTACGCATAGACCTAGCTCATGATGCCACTGTTGGGAGACGTAGTAGTAAATCAAAATTTTCCTACGTTCACCAAGATCTATCTATGGAGAAACCAGCAACGAGAGGGGAGAGATTGCATCTTCATACCTTTGAAGATCGCTAAGCGGAAGCGTTACAAGAACGCGGTTGATGGAGTCGTACTCGCAGCGATTCAGATCGCGGTAGATCCGATCAAGTGCCGAACGGACGGCACCTCCGCGTTCAACACACGTGCAGCCCGGTGACGTCTCCAACACCTTGATCCAGCAAGGAGGAAGGAGAGGTTGGGGAAGGGCTCCAACAGCAGCACGACGGCGTGGTGGTGGTGGAGTAGCAAGGTATTCCGACAGGGCTTCGCCTAAGCGCTGCGGAGGAGGAAGAAGAGAGGTAGGGCTTCGCCGTGAGAGAGAGAGATCAAATCTTCTCTCAAAACATCCAAAACCTCAAGTATATATAGGAGGAGGGACGTGGAGGGCTGGCTTGGCCTCTACTCCAAAGAGGAGATGGCCGGCCGAATTAAAGGGAGAGTCCACCTCCCACAAGGGAGGTGGATCTCCTCCTTTTAAATCCTTTTTGCCTTATCTCCTTATCTCCAGCCGCATGGGCCTTTAGCAAAAGTCTTGCCCAGCCCAATAAGGGCTGGCACACTTTATCTAACAGCCCATGTGGTCCTTTGGTCGTCACACCCCTCCCGGGGGTTATCCGGCACCCTCCCGGCACTCCCGGTACACTACCGATGAGCCCGAAAACTTTCCGGTGACCAAAACTGGACTTCCTATATATCAATCTTTACCTCCGGACCATTCCGGAGCTCCTCGTGACGTCCGGGATCTCATCCGGGACTCCGAACAACCTTCGGTAATCACGTATACCTTTTCCCTATAACCCTAGCGTCATCGAACCTTAAGTGTGTAGACCCTACGGGTTCGGGAGACACGTAGACATGACCGAGACACCTCTCCGGTCAATAACCAACAGCGGGATCTGGATACCCATGTTGGCTCCCACGTACTCCACGATGATCTCATCGGATGAACCACGATGTCAAGGATTCAATCAATCCCGTATACAATTCCCTTTGTCTATCGGTATGATACTTGCCCGAGATTCGATCGTCGGTATCCCCATACCTTGTTCAATCTCGTTACCGGCAAGTCTCTTTACTCGTTCCGTAATACATCATCCCGTGACTAACTCCTTAGTCACATTGAGCTCATAATGATGATGTCTTACCGAGTGGGCCCAGAGATACCTCTCCGTCACACGGAGTGACAAATCCCAGTCTCGATTCATGCCAACCCAACAGATACTTTCGGAGATACCCGTAGTGCACCTTTATAGCCACCCAGTTACGTTGTGACGTTTGGCACACCCAAAGCATTCCTACGGTATCCGGGAGTTGCACAATCTCATGGTCTAAGGAAACGATACTTGACATTGAAAAGCTTTAGCAAACGAACTACACGATCTTGTGCTATGCTTAGAATTGGGTCTTGTCCATCACATCATTCTCCTAATGATGTGATCCCGTTATCAATGACATCCAATGTCCATGGCCATGAAACCGTGACCATCTATTGATCAACGAGCTAGTCAACTAGAGGCTCACTAGGGACATGTTGTGGTCTATGTATTCACACATGTATTATGGTTTCCGGTTAACACAATTATAGCATGAACAATAGACAATTATCATGAACAAGGAAATACAATAATAACCATTTTATTATTGCCTCTAGGGCATATTTCCAACAGTAGGTTGGTCCATGACCTCATCGGTTCCAATTGATAGAAAACATAGCCTCAATCTATGCTGATGTGTAGTTGATCTCATCAACCATGCACATAGTCGATCTCATGAACGATGACGGATCTCATCTATCGCCTCCACATATGAAATATGCATCCGATTTGAATCCAAATCCTATAACCTGGCTTTCATACCACTGTTGGGTTCTACCGTAGGTCCATCGCATGCAAAATAAAATTTTCCTACGTGCAGAACAT
Source organism: Hordeum marinum (assembly GCA_022496015.1). Classification (NCBI taxonomy): domain Eukaryota; kingdom Viridiplantae; phylum Streptophyta; class Magnoliopsida; order Poales; family Poaceae; genus Hordeum; species Hordeum marinum. Next base: position 484,968,240 of record CM039673.1, read on the forward strand.
CCAAGAACATGCTACGGAGATGGATCACGGTTCATTACCACTAGACGTGCAGTGCCTTGCAACGGAAGTAGAGTTGGGGCAACGTGTTCTTGCGGTCCCTCTCCTCCTCGTCTGATCTCCCTCGAACAGCCGGCCCGATCTCCCTCGAATAACCGGTCGCCGGATCGCACGTACAGGTTCATCGGAGCGGCACACGTGCATCGCCTCTAACAGTATCCACGCGTGCAGGAGGAACACCATGCGGCGGACTGCTAGGTCCGGTCACACAGTCGGCGGCGGCGAGTGGAGGTGGCTAGTTGCAACACATGCAAAGCCCTAATGACGACGCTGAAGTGATCAACCAGATGGGTGTGCCACAACTCCACTATATATAGGCATCCGACGCGGGCTCAACTCTTGGGCCTCGCACGGATCCTAAAGCCCATGTGTTCATTCCCTTAACCGCGTGACCCCTTAGGTTCTCGTTCACTTGGTCACGAGTTAGATCACATCCGGCTCGACCAGTCGGTAGCGGCCTCTAGCAAGGCGTGCCGACTCCAAGTGTCTGATGAAGCTGGTTAGGCGAATCTGTACTTCACACTTCTATTCCCTTTGCCGCACGATATATGTTGTCATGCACAAGGTGACATGGTCAACCTTGTTGCAGCATGACCTCTTTCTCGTTTCGGTGAATCCGACCAACACTTTGGATTATCTCATAATCCTCATCGCATGGCCATGCTTATCCAGGTCGGATCACCAGAGGGGCCCAGAGTATATCTCTCCTGGTAGGAGGGGCAAATCCCATCTTGCTCGACCATATCTCACAACATGGGTCTGGACAAGCCCGAAACCTACCTTTGTAACTACCCAGTCACGGAGTATAGTTTGGTCGGCCGAAAGCAAGTCTTTCACCATCCCGAGTACATGCGCCGGCTTAAGTCTCAGGACATAGAACGTACGTTGTACTAGAGACTCACAGATGACCTATCGTTGCGTCTCGTAGTTGGGTATGTCCAACTGAGACCTTATCTCAACTCGGATCAGACTACGTCGCATCCGACCAGACCTTTCCAAGTCCATATTATCCGGCTAGAATCCAATGCTACATGGTTAGTGAGACCGAACCATCCACCGTGTCATATGCTAGTATGATCAGTTGTGCGTCCACACAACCCTTTCCACTAGGGACCATTTGGACAGTTATCATACAATGCATAGTCTCACAAAAAAGGCACGTACTTGTTAATCCACATCCCTGATAATGTCCAAGGACTATCTTTATTCATAAACACATAGTAAATATCCTCATATATGATTGCCTCTAGGGCATATCTCCAACACATTGTTGTTGGTGAAGTCAATATAATTACTCCACTCATACAGAATGATATTGAAGTCTTGGTCCATGAAACAAAAAGTGATCTATTCTTCTTCATCCACTCTTGGTAGTAAACCAACATTGTGTGAGAGAGTACTAAGAAACTCAAGCATCAATTGTTCATACGTCGTATATCCCTAGTAAACAAAATGATGCAACCTAACCTTATCACACAATAAATTTAAATAGTTATCGATGCTCACCTTGGCTATCATGGACTCGCATGCCCACTTGGTGGTCTTTATCTTCCTCTCATGAAGCTTTTGTGCTTACCTCAAGGGTGGTGAAGACGATCCCTTGAGTGCAAAATATGTTTCCTTTGTGTGGCACTCGTGGATGAACTTGGTGCTTCACCATGATTGCCACATGTGTAAATCCTCATAAGCATCTCTATAAAATATTTTTTAGTTCAATAGAATGATATAATAGTGATCCTAAAACAACTATAACATCATATTCCTTTAAAAAAATCAAATAATCCAAGCCAAAATCAAAAATTGGATCAAAATGACGCGTACCCTAGGCATAAAAATTCTAGGCACATAGAACATGTATTCACGAAAAATAAATTAGGGATCACAGGAGAAACATACCATAGATCGACCACGTGGAAGAATTTGAACTGAAATTGAATGATTAGAGGGATCCGACATAGTTTTGGTATGGTTTGGAGAGGTCTGGGGAGGTTTGGAGGAAGAATAAGAAGAAATTAGATGGGATGGAGGAAACTTACCTTCAGCGTGGGCCTCATTATGGTTGATGGGACGCCATACAAGTGCGTGTATGAGTGGGTGTGCTCATATGGAATACCGTCTTGCGCATACATCAATACTACCATTTATACGAGAGATAGAGCTCATGTGGAACATTGCCGTTGTGTCTAGTCCTCTGTTCGTCTGTTTATGCATGTCATATGAGAGCTCATATAAGCGGTGGCATTTGTATGGGATTGTACTCTTAGGGTATCGAGGTTGGAAAAAATCCATACTACGTACAAACCCAGGACCACTATAACGATACACACAAGGTTTGATATAATCATTACGAACCTGTAGTGCAATGGAAGTGGAGTTGGTGGAGATCCCTGTGGCAAGGATTTTACAACCTCGGAGAAAACCTCGTGCAGAACCTCATACAGTCCGTGGAAAGAAGATCGGAAATACGGCCTCTCTACCATTTTGCGCACATACGCTGTAACCTACCTAGCTTCTTCACTATCCAGAAATAATCCCTCGCAGAAATCAGGAAGCCTTTCAGCGCTACCACACTATTTCAAGGAGGGGGAAAGAAAGGTTGATCATTGCATGCTTTTGTATGAGAGAGCTCAAGTGCAAACATTTGTGTGTTTTTAGAGCCCTCTCCACCTCTATATATATAGTGGGAGGAAGGGGTAGAGGCTTGGGGGGAAAACACCCAAAAGGGAAAGATGTTTTCCTCCATGCGGGATCAATAACATAGTTACCGGTACATACCATCAGCCACGAGGGTGAACTACTCCCTCTTTATGATAGAGGTCGCAGGGATGATGAAGATAGCCTCCAGTGATGGATCCTCCCCTCCAACAGGGCGCTCGAAAAGGGCTCTGGATGAGATCACTTCGGAAATGAGGCTTATGGTGGCAGAGTACAAGTTCTAGGTTAACATTCAGAGTTTTCCCAATATATAATAATTTACAGCATCGGAATCACGCCAAGAGTGGTCACAAGGGGGCCGCAAGAATCCTGGGCACGGATCCTGCCTTGTGGTATCCATATGGGTCTTCTAGTACTCCCTGAAGCTTCCTAGGTCTTTTCCCCTCCCAAAAAATTGTCAAAAAGTTTCGTCATGTTTGAATTCCGTTTGGTATAGATTTTATGGAAAACCAAAAACATGTAGAAAACAACAAGTGATACTGGGAACTAGACCAATATGTTAGTACATGGAAATAATATAAAAGTGCATCAAAACAATACAAGATTGGTGTAGATATAGCATGAATACTTCATAAATTATAGTTATGTTGGAGACGTATCAGCATCCCCAAGCTTAATTCCTACTCTTCCTTGAGTAGGTAAAAATTAAAATAATTAATTTATGAAGTGTGAATGCTAGAATTAAACAGATCTTTGATCACACTAACAAGTAGCATCATTCCAATAAGTTCAACATATCACAAAGTGGTAATGAAGTATCTCGCAACCTTACAAGATTATATTGAAAATATAAAACAATTGATGAATTAAAGATGATTACTATGTACCACAATTTGAAGATAACCGTCATACTTATAAAAGGCTCACTTGTTTCTATTAGAAAAATGCATGCAAAGCTAAGAGTGATCCCCATGCTTAGTATATGGTGCCAAAAGAGAGAAAAGAGGAATTGACTATACATGAAAAGTAAAAAAGATAGTGTTGGGAACGTTGCATGGGAAACAAAAAAATTCCTACGCACACGAAGATCTATCCATGGTGATGAGCATCTACGAGAGGGAGAGTGGATCTACATACCCTTGTAGATCGCTAAGCAGGAAGCGTTAAGAAACGCGGTTGGTGTAGTCGAACATCTTCGCGATCCAAATCGCCGAGTGTCCCGCGATCTCATCACGAACCGTCCCGCGATCCAATCATGATCCGTCCCGTGAACTCATCATGATCCGTCCTGCGATCTCGTCACCTTCCGTCTCGCGATCCAATCACGATCGTCTCGTGGCCTGGATCACGATCCTTCCGATCTAGTACCGAACGGACGGCACCTCCGCGTTCAGCACACGTGCAGCTTGATGACGATATCCACCGTCTTGATCCAGCAAGAGGAAGTGGAGAGGAGGAAGAGTTCTCCAGTAGCCTAACGGTGCTCCGGCGATGGTGGTGGAGCAATTCCGGCAGGGCTTCGCCTAAGCACTGCAGAAAACCGATCTAGAGGAGAAACTATACACTAGAGATTAGGGTTTGCACGTGGCTGAAAATTCTGTGCGAAAACCCTAAAATCCACTAGTATATATAGGAGGAGAGGAGGAGGAGGCTTGGCTTCCAAAAATCCAGCCCTTGGGTCGACCAAAGTGGGAGGTGGAGGAGGACTCTCCTCCTCCACTCCTAGTAGGACTAGGACTCTTCCTTTTTGCCTTTTTTCCCACCTTTTTCCTTTGGGTTTCTTTCGTCCAGCCACATGGGATTTATGTGGAGGTTCAACCAGCCCACTAAGGGCTGGTTAATACTTTCCCACAGACCATGAAGCCTCTTGGGTCGAAATACCCCTCCCGGAGGTCTCCCGGTACACTACCGGCACTCCCGGTACACTACCGATGAGCCCGAAACTTTTCCGGCGACCAAACTAGGACTTCCTATATATGAATCTTTACCTCCGGACCATTTCGGAGCTCCTCGTGACATCCAGGATCTCATCCGGGACTCCGAACAACCTTCGGTTACTAAGGATAATCTTGACCGTTGTCCAATGCTCTATTCCAGGATCACTTTGAAACCTTCTGGCCATACTTATGGCAAGGCTGACATCGGGTCATGTGCACAGCATTGCATACATGATAGAGCCTATGGCTGAAGCATAGGGGATGACACTCATATTTTCTCTATCTTCTGCAGTCATTGGGCATTGAGTCTTACTCAACTTTATACCTTACAAATCAGGCGAGATATCTTTCTCTGACTGATCCATTTTGAACTCTTTCAAAATCTTGTCAAGGTATGTACTCATTGAAAGTCTCATCAAGTATCTTGATCTATCTCTATAGATCTTATGCTCAACAATTAGGTAGCTTTATCCAGGTCTTCCTTTGAAAAACTCTTTTCAAACAACCGTTTATGCTCTCCAGAAATTCTACATCATTTCCGAATAGCAATATAGCAGGTGGAAGCATGGCTTTACTTCTGTGCTAGAGCTCATTACTTAAAACAAATATAATTTCATTTGAGAGGTGTACTTTTCCTGTCAACGGTTTAACGATAAAGTTTTCAATATCGTTCATGCTAAACACATTAATGGTGGTTCCCATCCTTTTAAGCTCCCCGTGCACCGTATTAACACAAACCATGGCTAGCTGAATCCATGGGTGCCTGCCAACTTTCAACTTTTCCGGGGGAGTGTCCACTTTTATTTTGTTTGGGACTGGGCATCACTATTACTAGCCTCTTTCATAATTAACAATTGAATAAACCCTCGTCGTGAGTTAAAAACACTTAGCATGGAAGATATTGTTTACCCCATCGCTCCATGAGAGGTACGGGCACACAAAATAGATGTTCATTTGAGGGCTTTAGAGATGGCACATGCAAATTTACATGGAATGACAGGATAATATCTTGTATATAGGTAGATATGATGGACTTTTTGGCATAACTTGTTTCCAAGATTTGGATGCACAAGCAGGATTTCCGCTTAGTATAGGATAAAGCTAGCAAAAGACTAGGGGCAACCACTTTAGTGAGCATAAAAACCATAATCATGCATTCCTTAATAGTAATACAATTGCAATAATATAATCATGTTGATGACCAACAAACCTTAATACCAGCAAGGCTGAATTTGAAATTTATCAAATATGTGTAAACATGTGCCAAGTCAGTCATACAAACACATGCAACGTCCGCGGGTACTGACAGGTTAGGCCTCAAAGTTTCCATCGCACAACTGGACACCTCAATTACAAAAGCGCAATCCATACAAACAGATGCAATCTAAATGATGCAAAACGAATCGTCCGACTACTACAGCATCATATGCCAGCGGGCTACCAAAATTTGGCATATTATATCAACATAATACTATGAATAAATATCATCAAAGACTTCCCTTGCCTTGCCCTTCCCAATTCCCATGTCGTCTTTCTTGTGAAAGTACTGCTTAAAGATGCAAAATGGATCAAGTCAGATCTGCTCTTTGCCGGAGTTGTCTAACTCATCAGTGTCCTCCTCCTCTTTGGAGGGTTGCCTGACCATGGCACGTACTGTTGGGAGACGTAGTAGTAAATCAAAAAAAATTCTTACGATCACCAAGATCTATCCATGGAGAAACCAGCAACGAGTGGGGAGAGATTGCATCTTCATACCTTTGAAGATCGCTAAGCGGAAGAGTTACAAGAACGCGGTTGGTGGAGTCGTACTCGCAGCGATTCAGATCGCGGTGGATTCCGATCTTAGCGCCAAACAACGGCGCCTCCACGTTCAACACACGTGCAGCCCGATGACGTCTCCTACGCCTTGATCTAGCAAGGAGGAATGAGAGGTTGAGGGACAGATCCGTCAGCACGACGGCGTGGTGACAGTGGAGCTACGTGAACTCCGGCAGGGCTTCGCCAAGCGCTACGGAGAACGAGGAAGAGGAAGGGTAGGGCTGCGCCGAGAGAGAGAGAAGTCGAGTCTCAAATCAGCCCAAACCCTTGCATATATACAGGAGGAGGGAGAGGGAGGGCTGCCTTGGCCCCTCCTCCAAGGAGGAGGGCTTCGGGCGAATCTAGGGAAGAGTACACCTCCCACAAGGGAGGTGGATCTCCCTCCTTTCAAACTCCTTTTGCCTTATCCCTTGATCTCCAGCCGCATGGGCCTTTCTAGAAGGTATTTTCCAGCCCAATAAGGGCTGGCACACCTCCTCTAAGGGCCCACAAAGTCTTATGGTCGCCACACCCCTCTCGGGGGTGCTCCGGCACCCTCCCGGCACTCCCGGTACACTAACGATGAGCCCGAAAACTTTCCGGTGACCAAAACTGGACTTCCTATATATCAATATTTACTTATGGACCATTCCGGAGCTCCTCATGACATCCGGGATCTCATCTGGGACTCTAAACAACCTTCGGTAACCACGTACAACACTTCCCTATAACCCTAGCATCATCGAACCTTAAGTGTGTAGACCCTACGCGTTCGGGAGACACGTAGACATGACCGAGACACCTCTTCGGTCAATAACCAACAGCGAGATCTGGATACCCATGTTGGCTCCCACATGCTCCACGATGATCTCATCGGATGAACCACAATGTCGGGGATTCAATTAATCCCGTATACAATTCCCTTTGTCTATCGGTATGATACTTGCGCGAGATTCGATCGTCGGTATCTCTATACCTTGTTCAATCTCGTTACCGGCAAGTCTCTTTACTCGTTCCGTAATACATCATCCCGTGGCTAACTCCTTAGTCACATTGAGCTCATTATGATGATGTCTTACCGAGTGGGCCCAGAGATATCTCTCCGTCACACGGAGTGACAAATCCCAGTCTCAATTCGTGTCAACCCAATAAACACTTTTGGAGATACCCGTAGTGCACCTTTATAGCCACCCAGTTACGTTGTGACGTTTAGCACAACACAAGCATTCCTACGGTATCCGACGCACTTGGAATTACTCCTAGGTCGGTGATGAACTCCTTCATCCAGACTCCTTCCTTTGCTGCTTCCGAAGCAGCTATGTACTCCGCTTCACATGTAGATGCCGCCACGACGCTTTGCTTGCTGCTGCACTAGCTGACTGCCCCTCTGTTCAAAACATACACGTATCCGGTTTGTGCCTTGGAGTCGTCTGAATCTGTGTCGAAGCTAGCATCAATGTAACCCTTTACGACGAGCTCTTCGGCACCTCCATATACGAGAAACATGTCCTTTGTCCTTTTCAGGTACTTCAGGATCTTCTTGACCACTGTCCAGTGTTCCGCTCCGGGATCACTTTGGTACCTCCCTACCAAACATATGGCAAGGTTCACATCAGGTCTGGTAATAGCATGGCATACATAATAGAGCCTATGGCTGAAGCATAGGGGATGACACTCATCTCTTCTCTATCCTTTTCCGTGTTCGGGCATTGAGTCGTACTCTATCTCACACCTTGTAACACAGGCAAGAAGTCCTTCTTGGACTGATCCATATTGAACTTCTTCAATATCTTGTCAAGGTATGTGGTTTGTGAAAGACCTATGAGGCGTCTCGATCTATCTCTATAGATCTTAATACCTAATATGTAAGCAGCTTCTCCAAGGTCCTTCATTGAAAAACATTTATTCAAGTAGGACTTTACACTTTCCAAAAGTTCTATATCAAGTATGTCATCGACATATAATATGAGAAATGCTACAAAGCTCCCACTCACTTTCTTGTAAATACAGGGTTCTCCATAAACCTGTACAAACCCAAACGCTTTAATCACTTCATTAAAGCAAATGTTCCAACTCCGAGATGCTTGCACCAGCCCATAGATGGAGCGTTGGAGCTTGCATACCTTGTTAGCATCTTTAGGATCGACAAAACCTTCCGGATGCATCATATACAGTTCTTCCTTGAGGAAGCCATTACGGAATGCCGTTTGAACGTCCATTTGCCAGATCTCATAATCATAAAATGCGGCAATTGCTAACATGATTTGGACAGACTTCACTATCGCTACAGGAGAGAAAGTCTCATTGTAGTCGATAGCCCTTAGCAACAAGCCGAGCCTTATAGACTGTCACATTACCATCCGCGTCAGTCTTCTTCTTAAAGATCCATTTATTTTCAATGGCTCGCTTATCATCAGGCAAGTCCACCAAAGTCCGCACTTTGTTCTCATACATGGATCCTATCTCGGATTTCATGGCTTCAAGCCATTTGTTGGAATCCGGGCCCGCCATCGCTTCTTCATAGTTTGAAGGTTCACCGTTGTCTAACAACATGATCTCCAGGACAGGGTTGCCGCACCACTCTGGTGCGGAACGTGTCCTAGTGGACCTTCGACATTCAACAGTAACTTGATCTGAAGTTTCATGATCATCATCATTAACTTCCTCTCCAGCCGGTGCAGGCTCCACAGAAACAACTTCCTGTGTTGTGCTACTCTCCGGTTCGAGTGGAGGTAATTTTATCTCATCAAGTTCTATTTTCCTCGCACTTAATTCTTTCGAGAGAAACACTTTCTCGAGAAAGGATCCATTCTTGGCAACAAAGACTTTGCCCTCGGATCGTAGGTAGAAGGTATACCCAATAGTCTCTTTGGGATATCCTATGAAGACGCACTTTTCCGCTTTGGGTTCGAGCTTCTCAGGTTGAAGTTTCTTCACATAAGCATCGCATCCCCAAACTTTTAGAAACGACAGCTTAGGTTTCTTTCCAAACCATAATTCATACGGTGTTGTATCAACGGATTTTGACGGTGCCCTATTTAAAGTGAATGCGGCAGTCTCTAATGCATATCCCCAAAATGATAGTGATAAGTCGGTACGAGACATCATAGATCGTACCATATCTAATAGAGTGCGATTATGACGTTCAGACACACCATTTTGCTAAGGTGTGCCAGGCGGCGTGAGTTGTGAAACAATTACACATCACCCTAGGTGCGTGCCAAACTCATGACTTAAATATTCTCCGCCACGATCAGATCGTAGGCACTTTATTTTCCTGTCACGTTGATTCTCTACCTCACTCTGAAATTCCTTGAACCTTTCAAAAGTTTCAGACTTATGTTTCATTAAGTAGATATACCCATATCTACTCAAGTCATCAGTGAGGGTGAGAACATAACGATAGCCACCACGAGCCTCGACACTCATTGGGCCGCATACACCGGTATGTACTATTTCCAACAAGCCAGTTGCTTGCTCCATTGTTCCGGAGAATGGAGTCTTGGTCACCTTGTTGGAAATATGCCCTAGAGGCAATAAAAAAAGTGTTTATTATTATATTTCCTTGTTCATGATAATCGCTTATTATCCATGCTATAATTTTATTGAATGGAAACACATTGCATGTGTGGGTAAATAGACATCACAATGTCCCTAGTATGCCTCTAGTGAACTAGCTCGTTGATCAAAGGATGGTTAAGGTTTCCTAGCCATGGACATGAGATGTCATTTGATAACGGGATCACATCATTGGGAGAATTATGTGATGGACAAGACCCAAACTACAAACGTAGCATATGATCGTGTCAGTTTATTGCTACTGTTTTCTGCATGTCAATGTATATGTTCCTATGACCATGAGATCATGCAACTCACGGATATCGGAGGAGTGCCTTGTGTGTATCAAACATCACAACATAATTGGGTGACTATAAAGGTGCTCTACAGGTATCTCCGATGGTGTCTGTTGAGTTGGCATGGATCGAGACTGGGATTTGTTACTCCGTGTAACGGAGAGGTATCTCGGGGCCCACTCGGTAATGCAACATCACAATAAGCCTTGCAAGCAATGTGACTAATTGTTAGTTGCGGGATCTTGTATTACGGAATGAGTAAAGAGACTTGCCGGTAACGAGGTTGAACTAGGTATGGAGATACAGATGATCGAATCTCGGGCAAGTAACATACCGAAGAACAAAGGGAACGTTATACGGGATTAACTGAATCCTTGACATAGAGGTTCGACCGATAAAGATCTTCGTAGAATATGTAGGAACCAATATGGACTTCCAGGTCCCGCCATTGGTTATTGACCATAGAGGTGTCTCGGTCATGTCTACATAGTTCTCGAACCCGCAGGGTCTGCACACTTAAGGTTCGGTGACGTTTCGGTAGTGTAAAGTTATGTATGGTGGTGACTGAAGCTTGTTCGGAGTCCCGGATGAGATCCCGGACATCACGAGGAGCTACGGAATGGTCCGGAGGTAAAGATTCATATATAGGAAGTCCCAGCTTGGTTTCCGGAAAAGTTTCGGGCTCATCGGTAGTGTACCGGGAGTGCCGGTAGTGTACTGGGAGTGCCGGTAGTGTACCAGGAGACCTCCGGGAGGGGTACTTCGACCCCAAGAGGTCCATGTGCTGTGGGAGAGTATTAACCAGCCCTTAGTGGGCTGGGATAACAGCCACAAAGGCCCATGGCGCAGGAGAGAAAGTCCTAAAGCAAAAACTGGAAAATCAGCCAATAGGAGGCAATCCTACTCCAACTAGGATTGGAGGTGAAGTAGGATTGCTTCCCACCTCCTATTTCGGCTGACCCAAAGGCCTTGCCTTCCTCTCCTCTCCTCTCCTCCTATATATACTAGTGGATTGGGTGGTTTTTGGACAGAATTTCCGGCCACGTGCTACCCGTTCCACTGGTGCATAGTTTCTCCTCTAGATCGTAGTTCCGCAGTGCTTAGGCGAAGCCCTGCCGGAATTGCTCCACCACCATCACCGGAGCGCCGTCACGCTGCCGGTGAACTCTCTCTCCTCTCCACCTTCTCTTGCTGGATCAAGACGGTGGAGATCGTCATCAAGCTGCACGTGTGCTGAACGCGGAGGTGCCGTCCGTTCGGTACTAGATCGGAAGGATCGTGATCAAGGCCACAGGACGCTCGTGATCGGATCGCGGGACGGATAGTGACGAGATCACGGGACGGTTCATGATTAGATCGTGGGACGCTCGGCGATTTGGATCACGAAGAAGTTCGACTATACCAACCGCGTTTCTTAACGCTTCCCGCTTAGCGATCTACAAGGGTATGTAGATCCACTCTCCCTCTCGTAGATGCTCATCACCATGGATAGGTTTGCGTGTGCGTAGGAAATTTTTTGTTTCCCATGCGACATTCCCCAACACACCTTGCCCATGAGGCATGGTTCGCACGTGTCAAATGATGCGAAATCAAGAGACTCCAAAAGTCCATCAGTATGGAGCTTCTTCATGCGTTTGACACCAACATGACCAAGGCGGCAGTGCCACATGTAAGTGGGACTATCGTTATCAACCTTACACTTTTTGGTACTCACACTATGGACATGTGTAACATCACGTTCGAGATTCATCAAAAATAAACCATTGACCAGCGGGGCATGACCATAAAACATTTCTCTCATATAAATAGAACAACCATTATTCTCAGATTTAAATGAGTAGCCATATCGCATCAAGCGAGATCCAGATGCAATGTTCATGCTCAAAGCTGGTATTAAATAACAATTATTAAGGTTTAACACTAATCCCGAAGTTAGATGTAGAGGTAGCGTGCCGACGGCGATCACATCGACCTTGGAACCATTCCCGACGCGCATCGTCACCTCGTCCTTTGCCAACCCCCGCTTATTCCGCAGCTCCTGCTTGGAGTTACAAATGTGAGCAACTGCACCAGTATCAAATACCTAGGAGCTACTACGAGCGCTGGTTAGGTACACATAAATAACAAGTATATCACATATACCTTTAACGTTGCCATCCTTCTTATCCGCTAAGTACTTGGGGCAGTTCTGCTTCAAGTGACCGGTACCCTTGCAATAAAAGAACTTAGTCTCACGTTTGGGTCCATGCTTGTTCTTCTTCTTCCCGGCAACGTGCTTACTGGGCGCGGCAACAGTTTTGCCATCCTTCTTGAAGTTCTTCTTACCCTTGCCTTTCGTGAAACTAGTGGTCTTATTCACCATCAACACTTGATGCTCCTTTTTGATCTCAACCTCTGCTGATTTCAGCATCGAGTACAACTCAGGAATGGACTTCTCCATCCCTTGCATGTTGTAGTTCATCACAAAGCTCTTATAGCTAGGTGGAAGCGACTGGAGGATTCTTTCAATGACCAAGTCATCCGGGAGATTAACTCCCAGCCGAGTCAAGCAGTTGTGTAGCCCAGACATCTTGAGGATGTTCTCACTGACAGAACTATTCTCCTCCATCTTACAGCTGAAGAACTTGTCGGAGACGTCATATCTCTCGACCCGGGCATGAGCTTGGAAAACCAGTTTTAGCTCTTGGAACATCTCATATGCTCCGTGTTGCTCAAAATGCTTTTGGAGCCCCGGTTCTAAACTGTAAAGCATGTCACACTGAACAAGTGAGTAATCATCGCAGCGAGAATGCCAAGCGTTCGCAACGTCTTGCTCTGCTGGGAAAAGGGGTGGGTCACCTAGTGGTGCATCAAGGACATACAATTTCTTGGAAGCTATGAGGATGATCCTCAAGCCACGGACCCAGTCCGCATAGTTGCTTCCATCATCTTTCAGCTTGGTTTTCTCTAGGAACGCGGTGAAATTGAGGGTGACATTCGCGTTCGCCATTGGATCTACAATATAGATTGTAAATATAATTTTAGACTAAGTTCATGATAATTAAGTTCACATAAGAAAATTATTTAATGAACTCCCACTTATATAGACATCTCTCTAGTCATCCAAGTGACACATGATCCATGTCAACTAGCCCGTGTCCGATCATCACGTGAGATGGACTAGTCATACATCGTGAACATCTCCATGTTGATCGTATCTTCTATACGACTCATGTTTGACCTTTCGGTCTTCCGTGTTCCGAGGCCATGTATGTACATGCTAGGCTCCTCAAGTCAACCTAAGTGTTCCGCGTGTGTAAATCTGGCTTACACCTGTTGTATGCGAACGTTAGATCCTATCACACCCGATCATCACGTGGTGCTTCGGAACGACGATCCTTAGCAACGGTGCACAGTTAGGGTGAACACTTATCTTGAAATTTTTATTGAGAGATCATCTTATTTACTACCGTCGTTCTAAGCAAATAAGATGTAAACATGATAAACATCACATGTAATCAATATAGTGACATGATATGGCCAATATCATCTTGCTCCTTTGATCTCCATCTTCGGGGCACCATGATCATCACTGTCACCGGCACGACACCATGATCTCCATCATTGTGTCTTCATGAAGTTGTCTCGCCAACTATTACTTCTACTACTATGGCTAACGTTTAGCAATAAAGTAAAGTAATTACATCGCGTTTATGATTGACACGCAGGTCATACAATAAAATAAGACAACTCCTATGGCTCCTTCCGGCTGTCATACTCATCGACATGCAAGTCGTGAATCCTATTACAAGAACATGATCAATCTCATACATCACAATGCATCACATCACATTCTTTGGCCATATCACATCACATGGCATATGCTGCAAAAACAAGTTAGACGTCCTCTAATCTGTAGTTGCAAGTTTTTATGTGGCTGCTATAGGTTTCTAGCAAGAACGTTTCTTACCTATGCCAAAACCACAACGTGATATGCCAATTGCTATTTACCCTTCATAAGGACCCTTTTCATCGAATCCAATCTGACTAAGGTGGGAGAGACAGACACCCGCTAGCCACCTTATGCAACAAGTGCATGTCAGGCGGTGGAACCAGTCTCACGTAAGCATACGTGTAAAGTCGGTCCGGCCCGCTTCATCCCACAATACCGCCGAATCAAGATAAGACTAGTAGTGGTAAGCATATTAACAAAATCGACACCCACAACAACTTGTGTTCTACTCGTGCATAGATTCTACGCATAGACCTAGCTCATGATGCCACTGTTTGGAGACGTAGTAGTAAATCAAAAAAAATTCCTACGATCACCAAGATCTGTCCATGGAGAAACCAGCAACGAGTGGGGAGAGATTGCATCTTCATACCTTTGAAGATTGCTAAGCGGAAGCGTTACAAGAACGCGGTTGGTGGAGTCGTACTCGCAGCGATTCAGATCGTGGTGGATTCCGATCTCAGCGCAGAACAATGGCGCCTCCGCGTTCAACACACGTGCAGCCCGATGATGTCTCCTACGCCTTGATCCAGCAAGGAGGAAGGAGAGTTTGAGGGAGAGCTCCGGCAGCATGACGGCGTGGTGACGGTGGAGCTACGTGAACTCCGGCAGGGCTTCGCCAAGCGCTATGGAGAACGAGGAAGAGGAAGGGTAGGGCTGCGCCGAGAGAGAGAGAAGTCGTGTCTCAAATCATCCCAAACCCTTGCATATATATAGGAGGAGGGAGAGGGAGGGATGCCTTGTCCCCTCCTCCAAGGAGGAGGGCTTAGGCCGAAGCTAGGGAAGAGTCCACCTCCCACAAGGGAGGTGGATCTCCCTCCTTTCAAACGCCTTTTGCCTTATCCCTTGATCTCCAGCCGCATGGGCTTGAAGGTCTCGGCCAGCCCAATAAGGGCTATCACACCTCCTCTAAGGTCCCACAAAGTCTTATGGTCATCACACCCCTCCCGGGGGTCCTCCGGCACCCTCCCGGCACTCCCGGTACACTACCGATGAGCCCGAAAACTTTCCGGTGACCAAAACTGGACTTCCTATATATCAATCTTTACATCCGGGCCATTCTAGAGCTCCTCGTGTCTTCCGATATCTCATCCGAGACTCTGAACAACCTTCGGTAACCACGTACAACATTTCCCTATAACCCTAGCGTCATCGAACCTTAAGTGTGTAAACCCTACGGGTTCGGGAGACAAGTAGACATGACCGAGACACCTCTCCGGTCAATAACGAACAGCGAGATCTGGATACCCATGTTGGCTCCCACATTCTCCATGATGATCTCATCGGATGAACCACGATGTCAGGGATTCAACTAATCCCATATACAATTCCCTTTGTCTATCAATATGATACTTGCCCGAGATTCGATCGTTGGTATCTCTATACCTTGTTCAATCTCGTTACCGGCAAGTCTCTTTACTCGTTCCGTAATACATCATCCCGTGTCTAACTCCTTCTTAACATTGAGCTCATTATGATGATGTCTTACCGAGTGGGCCCAGAGATACCTCTCCATCATACGGAGTGACAAATCCCAGTCTCGATTCGTGTCAACCCAACAGACACCTTCGGAGATACCCGTAGTGCACCTTTATAGCCACCTAGTTAAGTTGTGACATTTGGCACACCCAAAGCATTCCTATGGTATCTGGGAGTTGGACAATCTCATGGTCTAAGGAAACGATACTTGACATTGAAAAGCTTTAGCAGATGAACTACACGATCTTGTGCTATGCTTAGGATTGGGTCTTGTCCATCACATCATTCTCCTAATGATGTGATCCCGTTATCAATGACATCCAATGTCCATGGTCATGAAACCGTGACCATCTATTGATCAACGAGCTAGTTAACTAGAGGCTCACTAGGGACATGTTGTGGTCTATGTATTCACACATGTATTACGGTTTTCGGTTAACACAATTATAGCATGAACAATAGACAATTATCATGAACTAGGAAATACAATAATAACCATTTTATTATTGCCTCTAGGGCATATTTCCAACACGTACCACCCGATTTTTCTCTCGGGCGAGGGTGTGCGTCTTCCTCCTCGACCCATTCTTTAGTATGCAGGCATAAATATCTTCCTCCTCTGCCGTAGCGCGTGCCACCGCCTCTGTCATGTCGGTTGTGAGGCTGGCCTCAACCATACTCACTCTCTTATTCCCATGATGGGCTCTCCGGCCACTGTAGCACTAATACTCTAGCCCAGAGATGGGGAGGCTAACCGACTGTGATGCTCCAGCACCGGCGGATTGAAGTGTGGGTTGTGAGGACGCAATGGATTCACGCCAGATAGATCATATCATCTGCCGGGTGCAATCCCCGTGGCAACAGCGGAGGCAATGAAAACACCATAGTCTCCTCCATCTCGTATCACAAACCGGGACTAAAGGGGTGGTGGCAGGCTGGTGTCAGCCTGGGGCCCCCACGAGCCCTTTTAGTCCTGGTTTGTATTACAAACCTGGACTATAGGTGGACCTTTAGTACCGGTTTGTATTACCAACCGGGACTAAAGATTTCCCTATATAAACCCTTCGTCTAGCCCGACTCCATTTCTCTGTTTTCTCCATTCGAATTCCTCCTGTCTGTTCTTCCCCTAGCTTGAGCTCATCCCTCCATTTTTGCCAAGATTTGTCAAGATTTGAGGCACCCCAATCCATCCAAGTGTCCACAAAGGTTAGCAACTTTGTCCTTTCATCTCTTATTGCTAGATCAGCTCGTGTAATGCTTTATAAGTATAATTATTTGTGGGTTTTAGTTTGGGTGTAATTATGTGGTATTTTTTTGATTTATATGCAATATGAGCTCAAATTAACTCCTTAGTTTCCATATGTGTGGTGTGGTTTACTTAGTGTGCCTTCCTGTCCCCATCCTAACCACCGTCGATCGCCCGCACCATCCCGTCATCGGCACCACCTTGGTGAGCCTCTTCTTGTGTTCTTATCCTTTTTATATAAAAAATCGTATTTGTATTATTTAGATAGTTACTTGCATAATTTGCTTACTTGTATGATTGTTGTAATATATAGTGCCATGGTTATGATAGTCGTGCCCGTCGGCCCTCGTCCTGTTTACGATTCGGATATGGTATATTCTCTTTTATAACTATTTGTTGCATTTCGTGTTAATGACAATTATGCCCATCAAGTTGACATAGATATTTGTATCTAGGAGGTAGTTGAACCGGAAATTTGAACCGACCCTATTGTTGAGAAGTTAAAATAGTTGAAAACGAAAACGAGGATTTGAAAGGAAAATTGAAAAAGAGTTGAAGAAGAGAAGATGAAATTGGAGTTGTACGTTGCCGATGTCGCGATGATCACAAGATCAAGATGGATGCAATGCGCTTGAATATTAGAAAGATTATAAAATATGCCATTAATAAAGAGGCTTGGTGTCATTATGTTGTTGGATCAATGGTTACCTTAGTTGCGATTTTGATTGCATTTCTTGTTGCATTTAAATGTTTTAGCTATATAGTTGTATGTTGTTTTATGAGAATAAGTGTGGATGAACTTTATGTATCAACCTGTATTAATTTGGTCTTTTCAATGTTGTGTAATGAAGATGAACTGGCAATGGATGTACGATTATCGACATTCTCCCTAGTTCATTAATGGCGTGCATAGTTTTTTGCGTGCGGTTGAGGCAAACAAGCGGGATGGTTTTATGTGTTGTCCATGTGGTCTGTGTAAGAATGATAAGACTTACTCTAGCTCAAATCAGATTCACGTCCACCTGTTTACGTCTGGTTTCATGTCCGGCTATAATTGTTGGACCAAACACGAAGAAAGAGGGGTTCTAATGGAAGAGAATGAACAAGAAGAGGATGACAACAACTATCCTGGGTGTCCTGAATATGATGGTACTACAATGGGGAAAGAGAATGAAGAAGAAGAAGCTGAGGCATCAGATGATCCCACTGATGATCTTGGTTAGGCCATTGCTGATGCAAAGAGAAACTACGAAAGTGAAAACGAGAAGTTGAAGTTGCAACGCATGTTAGAGGTTCACAAAAAAGGGTTGTACCCAAATTGCGAAGATGACAACACAAAGCTCGATATAACACTAGAGCTGCTGCAATGGAAGGCAGAGAATGGTGTATCTGACAAGGGATTTGAAAAGTTGTTGAAAATAATGAAGAATAAGATTCCAAAGGACAACGAATTACCCGACAGTACATACAAAGCAAAGAAGGTTGTCTGCCCTCTAGGATTGGAGGTGCATAAGATACATGCATGCCCTAACGACCACATCCTCTACCGCGGTAAGTACGAGAATTTGAATGCATGCCCGGTATGCAATGCATTGCGATATAAGATCCGTCGTGACGACCCTGGTGATGATGTTCAGGGCAAGCGCCCCATGAAGAGGATTCCTGCCAAGGTGATGTGGTATGCTCCTATAATACCACTGTTGAAATGTTTGTTCCAAAACAAAGAGCATGCCAAGTCATTGCGATGGCACAAAGAAGACCGTAAGAAAGACGAGAAGTTGAGAGTACCAGCTTATGGGTCGCAGTGGAGAAAAATAGAGAGAGAGTGGCTGGACTTTGCATATGACCCAAGGAACTTGTGGTTTGGTTTAAGTGCAGATGGCATTAATCCATTTGGGGAGCAGAGCAGCAAGCATAGCACATGGCATGTGACTCTATATATCTATAACCTTCGTCCTTGGTTGTTCATGAAGTGGAAGTTCATTATGATCCCAGTGCTCATCCAAGGCCCTAAGGAACCTGGCAACGACATTGATGTGTGCCTAAGGCCATTTGTTGATCAACTTTTACAGGTTTGGAATAAAGAAGGTGTACGTGTGTGGGATGAGCACAAGCAGCAGGAATTTGACATGCGAGCGTTGCTATTTGTAACCATCAATGATTGGCCTACTCTTAGTAACCTTTCAGGACAGACAAACAAGGGATACCATGCATGCATGCACTATTTAGATGAGACTCAAAGTATATATTTGGACAAATGCAAGAAGAATGTGTATCAGGAACATCATCGATTTCTTCCAACCAAGCATGCCTTAAGAAAGAAAGGCAAGCATTTCAAAGGTGAGGCA
The DNA here is from genome assembly GCA_022496015.1 of Hordeum marinum. Taxonomy (NCBI): domain Eukaryota; kingdom Viridiplantae; phylum Streptophyta; class Magnoliopsida; order Poales; family Poaceae; genus Hordeum; species Hordeum marinum. The sequence continues at coordinate 484,987,604 of CM039673.1, forward strand.
GATCACCGGAAGAAGCCCATCCTCCGTACTGGTGATGACATACTTGATATGGTCAAGGATTTACAAGTAATATTTGTAAAGGGTCATGTCACACAATCTATTCCGACTGACACTGAGGGACGCGCACCCATGTGGAAGAATAAATCTATATTTTGGGAGCTAGAATATTGGAAAGTCCTAGAGGTCCGCTCTGCAATCGATGTGATGCACGTGACGAACAATATTTGCATGAACCTACTAGGCTTCTTGGCCGTGTATGGGAAGACAAAAGATACACCACAGGCATGGGAGGACCAGTAATGTGTGCACAAAAACGATGGCATGCATCCAAAGTAGTATCAAGGGCCTGCTAGCTACGCTCTTACCAAATCAGAGAAGGAAATATTCTTTGAATGCATGCTCAGTATATATGAAGGTCCTGTCTGGCTTATCGTCGAATATAAAGGGATTAATAAATATGGCAGAGAAAAAAATTCCAGCACCTAAAGTCTCATGACGGCCACGTGATCATGACACAATCGCTTCTAGTTGTGTCGAGGGGGCTTCTACCAGAAAATGTTCGATTAGCCATTGTGAAGCTATGTTCATTCATCAATGCAATTTCTCAGAAGGTAATCGATTCGGAAATCCTACCAATCTTACAGAATGATTTGGTCCAATGTCTTGTCAGTTTCGAGTTGGTGTTACCACCATCCTTGTTCAATATTATGACGCACGTCCTAGTTCACCTAGTCGAAGAGATTGCCATTCTTGGTCATGTATTTCTACTAAACATTTTCCCCTTTGTGAGGTTCATGGGATTCTTAAAGAAATATGTTCGTAACCATGCTAATCCAGAAGGAAGCATCTCCAGGGGCCATGAAATAGAAGAGGTTATTGAGTATTGTGTTGACTTTATTCCTGACATTAAGCCAATTGGTGTTCCTCAATCGCGACATGAGGGGAGACTGCATGGAAAAGCCACGCTTGGACCCAAAATCAATAATATGTAGGGACGGACATTCTTGGGCGCAAACACACTACACAGTTCTACAGAATTCTACCTTGGTAACCCCATATATCGAGAAACACATGGATACTATACGCTTGAAGAACCCGGAAGTTTAACCCCTAGATTCAACGTACACACATTGAGGATTTCGGCGGTTGGTTGCGAACACATCTCATGAATGACGACAATGTTTAATATGACTTGTACTTGTTGGCCAAGAGATCATCTTCGACTATATTGAGTTTCCAAGGGTACAAGATAAATGGTAATACATTTTACACGATCGCCCAAGATAAAAAGAGCAACAACCAAAACAGTTGTGTCCGCTTTGATGCAACATACACCAATGGGAGAAAGGACACATATTATGGTTACAGAGATGAGATATGGGAACTTGACTATGGAGGTGATTTGAAGGTCCCTTTGTTCCGGTGCAAATGGGACATCTGACTGAAGGAGGGGTAATGGTAGGCCCGCATTACGGAATAACTATAGTGGATATCAACAATCTTGGGTAGACAAACGAACCATTCGTTCTAGCCAATGATGGGGCACAAGTTTTATATGTGAAGGACATGTCTACCAAACCGAGAAAAAGGAAAGATACGAAAGCGGATACATCATACGATGAGCCAAAGCGCCACATAGTTCTTTCTGGGAAAAGAAACATCGTGGGAGTCGAGGACAAGACAGACATGTCAAAAGATTATGAAAAGTTTGATGAAATTTCTCCCTTCACAGTGAAGACTGACCCAAGCATCCTGTTAAATGATGAAGATTGTCCATGGTTATGGCGCAATAATCAACAAGATCCCACTCTCGGATGTGATTGGCTTCACCATCATCACATTTCTTCTTTAGAGAGTAGCCAGGATGGTCAAGTTTTTACACGAAGTGGATCCGGCTTTTGTTGGAACCCTCTCAACTTTTACCACTTTCTATGTGGGTGAAATGATGATACCATGCGAATTTTCAACCTTTTTAGAGTTCATTTGTAGTGGTTTTTAATTTCAGGATCATTTAGCTAAAAACAATTCATTAAATGGATGAAAATTAGCAAATGAAGTTAGAAAGGGTTGAAATTTGAGGATGTGGCTTAGAAATGGTTCATATTGAACGCACAAAAAGTCTGGAGTTGAAATAAGTTTAAAAATGAAATGCCTTTGTATCACATGAGTTTTCGTCCGAAACCCTCATGCTTCAAAGTAGATGGTCTAGTTTGTACACGAAGTGCATCCAGTTTTTGCCATAACCCTCTCAACTTTTTACCACTTGCTATGTGGGTGAAATGATGACACCATGCCAAGTTTCAACCTTTTCAGAGTTCATCAATAGTGATTTTTAGTTTCATGGTCATTTAGCTCAAAACAATTCATTAAATGGATTAAAATAGCAAATGAAGTTAGAAAGGGTTGAAATTTGAGGATGTAGCTTAGAATGGTTCATATTGAATGCACAAAAAGTCTGGAGTTGAAATAAGTTTAAAAAATCAAATGCCTTTGTAACACATGAGTTTTCGTCTGAAACCCTCATACTTCGAAGTAGATGGTCCAGTTTGTACATGAAGTGCATCCAGTTTTTGCTATAATCCTATCAACTTTTTACCACTTGCTATGTGGATGAAATGATGATACCATGCCAAGTTTCAACCTTTTCAGTGTTCATTAATAGTGATTTTGATTAAAACAAATGAAGGTATAAAACTAATTAAAAGAGTTAAACAGAATCTAGTTTTGCTTAAAACACCTATTTAAAATATCCTAAAAATTCCAAAATTTAACATAATGATAAAACATACTAATATTAAACAACAGCAGAAACAATCACTCAAAAAACTATTTTTAAACTAAAGTTATTCACAAACTAGTGATTCACACAAATTTCAAAAAAAACAAATTTAAACTATTTAAAATTGAAAACTACTAGCACTAACAGAAAGTTTGTAATTGTTTTGACCTAAAGCAAAAAAGAATCGTAAAAAACTATAAATATTCTAACAGTTATTCCAAATATAAAAACAGAAATTAGAAATAAAAAATAGACCTTTAGTCACGGTTGGATCCACCAACCGGGACTAAAGGTCCCTTACTGCGCGAATTTGGGCCGCCAAAAAGGCCTCTTTAGGCCCGGTTGGTATCACCAACCGAGACTAAAGGGAGGAGCTTTAGTCCTGGTTGGTATCCCCAACCGGGATTGAAGGGTCTTTAGTCCCAGTTGGATCCACCGACCGGGACTAAAGGTCCTTCCTATATAACAATGGCTTCTTCCTCCCCCGAACCACTCCATCTTCACCCGCTTCTACGATGATACTAGGCTGCCCCGTGCGCACCCTCAATCTGCTGGAAATATGCCCTGGAGGCAATAAATAAATTGTTTATTATTATATTTCCTTTTTCATGATAATCATTTATTATCCATGCTATAATTGTATTGATTGGAAACACATTACATGTGTGGGTAAATAGACAACACTTTGTCCCTAGTATGCCTCTAGAGAACTAGCTTGTTGGTCAAAGATGGTCAACGTTTCCTAGCCATTAACATGTGATGTCATTAATAACGGGATCACATCATTAGGAGAATGATGTGATGGACAAGACCCAAACTACAAACGTAGCATATGATCGTGTCAGTTTATTGCTATTGTTTTCTGCATGTCAAGTATATGTTCCTATGACCATGACATCATGCAACTCACGGACACCAAAAGAGTGCCTTGTGTGTATCAAACGTCGCAACATAACTAGGTGACTATAAAGGTGCTCTACAGGTATCTCTGAGGGTGTCTGTTGGGTTGGCATGGATCAAGACTAGGATTTCTTACTCCGTGTGACGGAGAGGTATCTCAGGGCCCACTCGGTAATACAACATCACAATAAGCCTTGCAAGCAATATGACTAAGTGTTAGTCATGGGATCTTGTATTACGAAACGAGTAAAGAGACTTTCCGGTAACAAGGTTGAACTAGGTATGTAGATACCGACGATCGAATCTCGGGCAAGTAACATACCGAAGAACAAAGGGAACATCATACGGGATTAACTGAATCCTTGACATAGAGGTTCGACCGATAAAGATCTTCGTAGAATATGTAGGAACCAATATGGGCATCCAGGTCCCGCTATTTATTATTGACCGTAGAGGTGTCTCGGTCATGTCTACATAGTTCTCGAACCCGCAGGGTCTGCACACTTAAGGTTTGGTGACATTTTGGTAGTATAGAGTTATGCATGGTGGTGACCGAAGGTTGTTCAGAGTCCCAGATGAGATCCCAGACTTCACGAGGAGTGTCCGGAATGGTCCGGAGGTAAATAGCAATATATATGAAGTCTTATTTTGGTTGCCGGAAAAGATTCGGGCTCATCGGTAGTGTACCGGGCGTGCCGGTAGCGTACCGGGAGACCATCAGGAGGGGTATTTCGACCCAAGAGGCTTCATGGGCTGTGGGAGAGTGAATACCAGCCCTTAGTGGGCTGTTGGAAGTCCCACACAATACCCATGCAGCTGGGAAGAAAAGCCCAAAGAGAAAAATGTGGAAAAAGGCAAAAAAGGCCAAAATAAGGAGGAGTCCTGGTCCTACTAGGATTGGAGGAGCAATCCTCCTCTCCTCTTGCTTCGGCCGAAGCCTAGATGGCTTGGCCCTAGGGCCAAGTCTCCTCCTCTCTTCCTCTTATATATACTGAGGTTTTAGGGTTTTTGCACTAGATTTTTAGCCATGTGCTACCCGTACCTCTACTGCATAGTTTCTCCTCTAGATCGATTTTCTTTAGTGCTTAGGTGAAGCCCTGCCGTAATTGCTCCACCACCATCGTCGGGGCGCCGTCATGCTTCCGGAGAACTCGTCTACCTCTCCCCTCCCTCTTGTTGGATCAAGAAGGCGGAGATCGTCATCAAGCTATACATGTGCTGAACGCGGAGGTGTCGTCCGTTCGGTGCTTGATCGGGACGGATCGTGATTGGATCGCGGGACGCTCAACGATTTGGATCGCAAAGACGTTCGACTACACCAACTGCGTTTCTTAACGCTTACCGCTTAGTGATCTACAAGGGTATGTAGATTCACTCTCCCTCTCGTAGATGCTCATCACCATGGATAGGTCTTGCATGAGCATAGAAAAAAATTTGTTTCCCATGCGACATTCCCCAACAGTGGCATCATGAGCTAGGTCTATGTGTAGATGAGATCTCAAGTAGAACACAAAGAGTTTGTGGGCATTGATTCTTAGATTGCTTCCTCCCTTGGTCGTGTTTTGGTTCAGCGGTATTGTGGGATGAAGCGGCCCGAACCAACATTACTCGTACGCTTACGAGAGACCGGTTCCGTCAATTGCAACTTGTTACAAAAGATGGCTGGCGGGTGGTAGTTTCTCCTACTTTAGTTGGATCGGATTCGACAAAGGCGGTCCTTGAGAAGGTTGAAAAGCAACTTATGTATCACCGTTCTGGTTTATGCGTAGGTGAGAATTGTTCTTGCTAGATACCCGTAGCAGCCACGTAAAACATGCAACAACAATTAGAGGACGTCTAAATTGTTTTTGCAGGGTATGTTGTGATGTGATGTCGCCAATTACATGATGTGATATATGTGATGTATGATATTATCATGTGTTGTATAGAATATCACAACTTGCATGTCGATGAGTATGGCAACCAGCAGGATCCATAGGGTTGTCTTTAATTATTGTATGACTTGCATGTCAATCATTAAGCGCTATGTAATGCTTTACTTTATCGCTAAACGGTAGCAATAGTAGTACAAGCATGATGGGCGCAGCAACCCCGATGGCGACACGTTGATGGAGATCAAGATGATGGAGATCATGGTGTCGTGCCGGTGATGATGGAGATCATGCCGATGCTTTCAAGATGGAGATCAAAAGCACAAGTTCATGGCCATATCATGTCACTTATGATTTGCATGTGATGTTAATCCATTTATGCACCTTGTTTTGCTTAGGAAGACGGTAGCATTATAAGGTGATCCCTCACTTAAATTTCAAGATGAATTGTGTTCTCCCCGAGTGTGCACTGTTGCGAAAGTTCATCGTGTCGAGACACCACGTGATGATCGGGTGTGATAGACTCTACGTTCACATACAATGGGTGCAAGCCAGTGTTGCACATGCAGAACACTCGGGTTAAACTTGACGAGCCTATCATGTACAGACATGGCCTCGGAACACAAGAGACCGAAATGTCGAACATGAGTCATATAGTAGATATGATCAACATGATGATGTTCACCATTGAAACCACCTCAACTCACGTGATGATCGGACTTGAGTTGGTGAATTTGGATCATGTGACACTCAGATGACCCGAGGGATGTCAATTTGAGTGGGAGCTTTAGTAATTTGATTAACTAAACTCATTATCTTGAACAATAGTCTAAGGAACCTTTGCATATTTATGTTGTAGATCAATGGCTCGCACAGTAGCACCCCCGAATTTTAATGCGTTCCTAGAGAAAGCTAAGTTGAAAGATGATGGAAGTAACTTTGTTGACTAGGCCCGTAATCTGAGGATTATCCTCACGGCTTCCTAGAAATCATATGTCCTTGATGCACCGCTTGGTGACCAACCAGAAGACATGTCATCCGAAGACATTAAGAACGCTTGGCAGGCACGTTCTGGAGATTACTCAATAGTTCAGTGTGCAATATTGTATGGCTTCGAACCGGGACTTCAAAGACGTTTTGAACGTCATGGAGCATATGAGATGTTCCAGGAGTTGAAGTTTATCTTTTAGAAGAATGCCCGAATCGAGAGGTATGAGACCTTCGATAAGTTCTATGCTTGCAAGATGGAGGAGAATGGGTCTATCAGTGAACATATACTCAGAATGTCTGGGTATTCGACTCGTCTAGCAGAGTTGGGAATTGCCCTTCCGCCAGAGGTGATCACTTGCAGAGTTCTTCAATCACTACCACCTAGTTACAAGAGCTTTGTGATGAACTACAACATGCACGGGATGAACAAGTCAGTCGCCTAGCTGTTTGCGATCCTAAAAGTCATTGAGTCTGAAATCCATAAAGAACATCAAGTGTTGATGGTCAATAAAACCACTAGTTTCAAGAAGAATGGCAAGGGCAAGGGCAAGAAGGGTAAAACCAAGAAGGATGGCAAAGCAGTTGCTACTCCTGTAAAGAAGCCCAAGCATGGACCCAAGCCAGAAACTGAGTGCTTTCATTGCAAGGGAACTGGTCACTAGAAGCGGAACTGCCCCAAGTACCTGGCTGACAAGAAGGCGGTCAACGACAAACAAGGTATATATGATATATATGTTAATCATGTGTACCTTACTAGCTCTCGTTGTAGTGCCTGGGTATTTGATACGGGTTTGGTTGCTCACATTTGCAACTCAAAGCAGGAACTATGGAATAAATGAAGGCTGGCAAAGGACGAAGTGACGATGCGCGTGGGAAATGGTTCCAAGGTTGATGTGATCGCCGTCGGCACGCTCTCTCTTCGATTACCATCGGGATTAGTGATGAACCTGAATAATTGTTATTTAGTGCCTGCGTTAAGCATGAACATTATATCTGGATCTTGTTTATTGCGAGACGGTTACTCAGTTAAATCAGAGAATAAAGGTTGTTCTATTTATATGAGTAATATCTTTTATGGTCATGCACCCAATGTTAGGGGTTTATTCATATTGAATCTTGATAGTGATGACACACATGTTCATAACATTGATGTCAAAAGATGTAGAGTTGATAATGATAGTACCACTTTCTTGTTGCACTGCCATTTAGGTCATATTGGTGTAAAACGCATGAGGAAGCTCCATGCTGATGGACTTTTGGAGTCACTTGATTTTGAATCACTTGACACATGTGAACCATGCCTCATGGGCAATATGACTAAAACGCCGTTCTCTGGAACAATGGAACGGGCAAATGACTTATTGGAAATCATACATACTGATGTGTGCGGTCCAATGAATGTTACAGCGCATGGTGGATATCGTTATTTTCTCACCTTCACTGATGACTTAAGTAGATATGGGTATATTTACTTAATGAAACACAAGTCTGAAACGTTTGAAAAGTTCAAGCAATTTCAGAGTGAAGTTGAGAATCATCATAACAAGAAGATTAAATTCCTGCGATCTGATCGAGGAGGTGAATATCTGAGTTATGAATTTGGCAGTCACTTAAGACCGTGTGGAATTGTTTCACAGTTGACACCACCTGGAACACCACAGCGTAATGGTGTGTCCGAACGTCGTAATCGAACCTTACTAGATATGGTGTGTTCTATGATGTCTCTTGCTAATTTGCCACTATCGTTTTGGGGTTATGCATTAGAGATAGCTGCATTCACTTTAAATAGGGCACCATTGAAATCCATTGAGACGACACCATATGAACTATGGCTTGGCAAGAGGCCAAAGTTGTCGTTTCTTAAAGTTTGGGGATGTGATGCTTATGTCAAAAAGCTTCAGCCTGAAAAGCTGGAACCCAAAGCGGAGAAATGCGTCTTCATAGGATACCCAAAAGAGACAGTCGGGTATACCTTCTATCTTAGAACCGAAGCAAAGTGTTTGTCGCTAAGAACAGAACATTCCTTGAGAAAGAGTTTCTCTCGAAAGAATTGAGTGGGAGGAAAATAGAGCTTGATGAGGTTATTGAACCTTTACTTCAACCAGAGAGTAGCGCAACGCAGAAAGATGTTTCTGTGGAGCCTCCGACAGTTGAAGAGCAAGTTAATGATGATGATCATGAAGCTTCGGATCAAGTTACTATTGAACCTCTCATGTCGACAAGGGCGCATACTGCTCCTGAGTGGTACGGCAAGATATCTTGGAGGTCATGTTGTTGGACAACAATGAAACTACGAGCTATGGAGGAGTGGTGATGGGCCTGAATTCCGAGAAATGGTTAGAGGCCATGAAATCCGAGATGGGATCCATGTATGAAAACAAAAGTATGGACTTTGGAAGTATTACCTGAAGGGCGAAAGGCCATTCAGAACAAATGGATCTTTAAGAAGAAGACGGACGCAGACGGTAATGTTACCGTCTATAAAGCTCGACTTGTGGCAAAGGGTTTTTCACAAGTTCAAGGAGTTGACTATGATGACACATTCTCACCAGTAGCGATGCTTAAGTCTATCAGAATCATGTTGGCAATAGCTGCTTATTTCGACTATGAAATTTGGCAGATGGATGTCAAAACAGCGTTCCTCAATGGTTTCCTTGAGGAAGAGTTGTATATGATGCAACCAGAAGGTTTTGTCGATCCAGAGAATGCTGACAAAGTTTGCAAACTCCAGCGATCCATTTATGGGCTGGTGCAAGCATCTCGGAGTTGGAATAAGCTCTTTGATGAGGTGATCAAAGCGTTTGGGTTTATACAAGTTTATGGAGAAGCTTGTATTTACAAGAAAGTGAGTGGGAGCTCTATAGCGTTTCTAATATTGTTGAGTGGAAACAATATAGAAATGCTGGGAAGCGTGAAGGAATATTTGAACAAGAGTTTTTCAATGAAGGACCTAGGAGAAGCTGCTTTCATATTAGGCATTAAGATATATAGAGATAGATCAAGACGCTTAATAGCAGTTTCACAGAGCACATACCTTGATAAAGTTTTGAAGAAGTTCAAAATGGATCAGTCCAAGAAGGGGTTCTTGCCTGTGTTGCAAGATGTGAAGTTGAGTAAGACTCAATGCCCAGTGACTGTAAAGATAGATAAAATATGAGTGGCATCCCCTATGCTTCAGCCATAGGCTGTATCATGTATGCAATGCTATGCACAAGTCCCGAGGTCAGCCTTGCCATAAGTATGGCCGGAAGGTTTCAAAGTGATCCTGGAATGGAGCACTGGGCGGCGGTCAAGAATATCCTGAAGTACCTGAAAAGGACTAAGGAAGTGTTACTCGTTTATGGAGGTGATGAAGAGCTCGTCGTAAAGGGTTACGTCGATGCAAGCTTTGACACTGATCCGGATGACTCTAAGTCACAAACCGGATACGTATTTATTCTCAACAGGGGAGCGGTAAGCTGGTGCAGTTCCAAGCAAAGCGTGGTAGCCGATTCTACGTGCGAAGCGGAGTACATCGTAGCCTTGGAGGCAGCAAAGGAAGGTGTCTAGATGAAGCAGTTGATGACAGATCTTGGAGTAGTGCCCAGTGCACTGAATCCAATGAACCTGTTCTATGACAACACTGGTGCCATTGCTCTGGCCAAGGAATCAAGGTTTCACAAGAGGACCAGACACACAAAGCGACGCTTCAACTCCATCCACAATTACATCAAGGAAAAGGATATAAATATTTGCAAAGTGCACATGGATCTAAAAGTTGCAGACCCGTTGACTAAACCTCTTCCAAGGGCTAATCATGATCAACACCAGAACTGCATGGGTGTTCGATTCATTACAATGTAAATCACATACTGATGTGAACTAGATTATTTACTCTAGTGCAAGTGGGAGACTGTTGGAAATATGCCCTAGAGGCAATAAATAAAGTGTTTATTATTATATTTCCTTGTTCATGATAATCGTTTATTATCCATGCTATAATTATATTGATTGGAAACACATTACATGTGTGGGTAAATAGACAACACTTTGTCCCTAGTATGCCTCTAGTGAACTAGCTCGTTGGTCAAAGATGGTCAAGGTTTCCTAGCCATTGACATGTGATGTCATTTAATAACGGGATCACATCATTAGGAGAATGATGTGATGGACAAGACCCAAACTACAAACGTAGCATATGATCGTGTCAGTTTATTGCTACTGTTTTCTGCATGTCAAGTATATGTTCCTATGACCATGAGATCATGCAACTCACGGACACCGAAAGAGTGCCTTGTGTGTATCAAACGTCGCAACGTAACTGGGTGACTATAAAGGTGCTCTATAGGTATCTCCGAGGGTGTCTATTGGGTTGGCATGGATCAAGACTGGGATTTGTTACTCCGTGTGATGGAGAGGTATCTCAGGGCCCACTCGGTAATACAACATCACAATAAGCCTTACAAGCAATGTGACTAAGTGTTAGTTACGGGATCTTGTATTATGGAACGAGTAAAGAGACTTGCCGGTAACGAGGTTGAACTAGGTATGGAGATACCGACGATCGAATCTTGGGCAAGTAACATACCGAAGAACAAAGGGAACATCATACGGGATTAACTGAATCATTGACATAGATGTTCGACCGATAAAGATCTTCGTAGGATATGTAGGAACCAATATGGGCATCCAGGTCCCTCTATTGGTTATTGACCGTAGAGGTGTCTCAGTCATGTCTACATAGTTGTCGAACCCGCACGGTCTGCACACTTAAGGTGTGGTGACGTTTCGGTAGTATAGAGTTATGCATGGTGGTGACCGTAGGTTGTTCGGAGTCCCGGATGAGATCACGGACATCACTAGGATCTCCGGAATGGTCCGTAGATAAAGATTGATATATAGGACGTCCTATTTCGGTTGCCGGAAAAGTTTCGGGCTCATTGGTAGTGTACCGGGAGTGTCAGTAGTGTACCGGGAGACCATTGGGACGGGTATTTCGACCCAAGAGGCTACATTGGCTGTGGGAGAGTGAATACCAGCCCATAGTGGGCTGGTGGAAGTCCCATACAAGGCCCATGCGGCTGGGAAAAAAAGCCCAAAGAGAAAAAGTTGGAAAAGGCAAAAAAGGCCAAAATAAGGAGGAGTCCTGGTCCTACTAGGATTGGAGGAGCAATCCTCCTCTCCTCTTGGTTCGGCCGAAGCCTAGATGGCTTGGCCCTTGAGCCAAGCGTCCTCCTCTCTTCCTCTTATATATACTAGAGGTTTTAGGGGTTTTGCACTAGATTTTCAACCACGTGCTACCCGTTCCTCTAGTCCATAGTTTCTCCTCTTGATCGGTTTTCTGCAGTGCTTAGGCGAAGCCCTGCCGGAATTGCTCCACCACCATCGTCACGGCACCGTCATGCTGCCGGAGAACCCATCTACCTCTCCGCTCCCTCTTGCTGGATAAAGAAGGCAGAGATCGTCAACAAGTTGTACGTGTGCTGAACGCGCAGGTGCCGTCCGTTCGGTGCTTGATCGGGACGGATCGTGATTGGATCGCGAGACGCTCGGCAATTTGGATCGCGAAGACGTTCGACTACTCCAATCACGTTTCTTAACGCTTCCCGCTTAGCGATCTACAAGGGTATGTAGATTCACTCTCCCTCTCCTAGATGCTCATCACCATGGATAGGTCTTGCGTGAGCGTAGGAAAAAATTTGTTCCCCATGCGACATTCCCCAACACGATCAATGTCGCCGCCTAGCCCCTCTGCCCATGCGCCGGCGTGGCTCCTCCATGCACTGCTGCCGCTCCTCCACGCGCCACCGCAGCCGCCCGAGCCCACGCCGGCATCGCTCCTCCCCTCATTCGGCGTCCTCCTCCATCTCCGGCGCCGCTCCTCCGTCTTCGGCATCCTCCTCGCCTCCCTCTGCCATGACGATCCCGGCCGATGAGCTCTTCTCCTCTCCCTTAATTAATTGTGTGCATTTTTTTTTCATTTTTAGAAGCTTAATGAATGTATGTATATATGTACTATGTATGTAGATGCTTTTATGTAGATGTATATGTAGTTGTTAAATGGATATGTACTATGTATTGTTTAGTTGTTTTTAATGTTTTTATTGTTTAGTTGTTTTAGTTAATTTAGTTGTTTTAGTTATTTTAGTTAATTTAGTAGTTTTAGTTGTTTAGTTGTTTTTAGTTAATTTAGTTGTTTTAGCGGTAGTTAATTTAGTTAATTTAGTTGTTTTAGTTTTTTTATTGTTTAGTTGTTTTCAATGTAGTATCGTCGATCGTCGGTGACGCGATATCGAGGAGTCCCCGACGACCATCGGTGAGGGAGAGTACCCCCCGACGATATCGACGATTTTATATTAGGCAAATATCTGATGTTTGGATGTTTAAATGTTTAGTTGCATAGCATAGCCGTTGAGTCGACGATGCCCGGCCAGCATCCTCATCATCGACTCGGTGGCAACAACCTGCTTGAGAGGCGCCATGTCCGGGACTGGGCTCCGCCGGGCTGGCACTGGGAGGTGTTGCCTTCTGGGGCACCCAGCTTGGTGAGGAATCAGGGTCCAGTCGTCGACCCGGAGGTTCTTTGGTGGCGGTCGCATGGACCACTATCGGTGTAGAGGGAGCTGGCCCCGGCCGAGGTGGTACGTCGTCGTGTCAGGGAGGAGGACGAGCACGTCCAATGCTACATGGATGCATTGGACACCAGGTTCTCCAATACCTGGCAGGTTCTTTAGCGGTCTCACACTAGCTATGATCATGTCATAGTTCCTTCTCTTTGGGTGTCCACCGCCTGCGCTGCGGATGTCAACTATATATGTATTAGTGATACTATTCGATGATGTATTAGTGATATTATTCGATGATGTATTAGTGATACTATTTGATGGTTTATTAATGATACTATTATTCGATGATGTATTAGTGATATTATATGATCGTATTGTTGCATTGCCTTGTATTGATTTACATATCTCCGGTTCTGGTTATTGAATGCATTTTAATTGTTTTATATTTGTCCTGGATTAGTTAAGCTATGGACGGTAGAGACAGATACCGTGATCAAGAGAATGACATGTACAACCTGATACGCTCCGGAAACGAAGAGAATGAAGTAGATGATGGCTCACAATACCTTAACCCATCTGGTGAGGGAATTGAGGAAGAACAACCAAGAGACGAAGGCAAACCAGCTGACAATGACGATGGCAAAGAAATTTTTGTCCATTTAACAAAGTTCGGCGAGGTATTAATTTTCCCTTTGGAGATCATCAGATGTATTGATTGATTTCTATATATTAACGAATCTTTCTTTCTTTAGCCCTCTGGATCGAGAAAATCTTCTACAAGGATTAAACGTGGCCCGACAAAAAAGTTGAAAGAAGGCATAAAGTACAACATTGATCAAATCAGAGCAGATGGCGAACCGATTGCTCCTAAACAAAATGCGGATAAATTTGTACATCAATGCGGAGTTATCGTTAGGGATCAAATCCCGCTCACCGTTCAAGAATGGAATCAGCCAAAAGATCCCAAAGTTTCTTTTGTCAACCCAAGAGCAAAAATTCTGCTTTGGGAGGCGCTCATGAAACATTTCACCCTTCCAAAGTGTCTCACAGATGTCTAATGGGAGAAAGTCAAGAAGTGTGCTCTTAAGAAGATGGCCAGACAATTCCAGTCTTGGAAGAAAACATTATGGAAAAGTTACGTGAAAGACGGAAGGAAGACTCCGGAATTCAAAGGAGAATATGTGAAGTTAGAAGATGATTGTGATAAATTTGTGAAGTTCAAGGAATCACAAGTAGCTAAGGAACGGCCGAGAATAAACAAGATAAATGCCGACAAAAAATGTGGCACCATCGTCTGGGGCCAGACGGCTACAAGTCTGGGTTGCCTAAGTGGGATGAATCTAAGAGAAACATGAAGGCTGTAGGGGTCACTCCAGTTACAGAGACTTGGCCCGAGAGGTGCAGGACTTGGTTTTATGCACATGGGGGAAAGTTGGACCCAAAGACAGGGGAGGTTCTTGAACAAGCAAGTCTTAAGGAAGCCACTAAGGAGTTACTTAAAGCAATAGAAGAAGATCGAGTGGGTTTGTACCAGCCAGAGAGGGAGAACAATGAGCTTTCACGCGCCCTCGAGAATCCTGAACACCCAGGACGAACATGAGGCAAAGGCATGGTTCCATGGCTTCTAGGGTTTGCGGATTGGAACGACAGTTACAAAAGCCATGACAAAAAGAAGAAGCATGAAGTACTTGCCGATGGTTCCATGGATTCAGGACTTCGAACGCAAATATAACAGCCAACAAGTGCAAATCAACAAACTGCTGGAGAAACCAGATCCAGTACTAGATGATATCATTCCATCATTTATGCCGAAAAGCAGTGTGGGTTCCACGAGGGTCCTTGCCGATGATGCACTCCTGGCTCGCTACCCCATGGATGATATCCTAGAGTCGACACCTTGTGAGCTACACATGAAACTTAAGAAGATATCCATGAAGTTGGCACACGTTTTTGCTTTACCGAATGCACCTGAAGCACTCCTCCACGGCAATTCGATTCCACCTGGCTATGCTCATGTCGGGGTGGATCAAGTTCTGTCGGGATATGATACACTAGAGCTTGATCACACATGAGGTCAAGGGGAGTTGACACTAGGAGAAGCCATATGTGGTATCATTGTGTGAAAAAATGATTGCATCATGTTTCCAAACTCGGTGCCAAGGCCATCGACTCCCCCTCCAAGTCTATCGCATCAGCAGATTCCAACCCACCCCGAGATAGAGCGCAGGGTGATTCTGCCATATCCATCTCCGCCGCGCCATTCGGATCCATCCCACCCCGAGACGGAGCGCATGGCGAGTCCACGATATTGATATCGATCTCCGCCGCATCAGTCGTCTCCAAAGAAGAAGAGAACACCAATGAAGAAACCCGAGCCTCCTGCCAGAAAGAAGTTAACTTACGTGAAGACTCATGAGGAAACCAATGAACAAGTGGCTATCAAACTGAAGGCCTTTTTTGGACCGAAACCGCCCCCGCCGCCAAAGGAGAAAGTACCAGACGAGGTTGTACAACACTTTATTGATGCAGCTAAACCGGGGGAGAAAAGCCGATGTCAAATTATGAACATTGTATTACCAAGTCCTATAATTCCCAAAAAAGACAGAAGTCCAGCGCTAGCAGTAAATGCGGGAAAATTGTTCCCCAGCTCAGGGAACAGGCAGTCCAATCGATCAGCCCGCTCAAGGTGAGTGCCAATAACGTGGTAATAACCGATGCTGATAGAGAGAATGCTAGATTGCTCGGTATCACCGTTGAACAACTCCTATAGATCGAGGAATTTCCGTCATTGGATCCGAAGGAAATAGCATGGCAATATGTCCCTGGGAAACCTCTGGTCACTCCTGATGACGAGAAGCTTCTAACAACGCAAAAGCACAACTTGCATGACTGGTACATGAGAGAAGTAAAGGTCGGGTGACAGAGCCTCATGGTGAAAGTCGAGAAAGAGCATTAAATCCGTGAAAAAGATTTGTGAATTGAAAATGAAGAATTTTTCCGGTTATTCAATCAAAAAGTACTCGACAAATCTATCGTCGATTGCTATTGTGTGTAAGTGATTTCTTTCTGTAATTTAAATCTCTAGCTCAACTCGTTTATTGCACGTTATTATACTCACTATATTATTTTGTGTGGTATTATACAAAATGAATATTTCTGAATTGAAAAGAGATGGAGTCTATGGCATTGGGTTCATTGACCCAAATACCGTTAATGAAGAAGTGTTGAGAAGGAACCCTAAAGAAACGAACAAAAAGCTTCTAAGGTTTTTGAAGGCCCTAAATATCACACCATAAATACTTTTACCTTGGAACTTTCAGTGAGTGTTACTGTCTTGTACTACAAATTCTATTTTTTTCTTATATATATACTCAATGTTAAGTGTAGTTGATGAGTTATGCATGCCCGCTTATACAAATCGTGTGCGCAGCTAACATTGGATCCTTCTAATCATTAGAGTTGACGACGAAACTGTTGAAGTACTGGACTCGCTAAGTAAAGACCCTAAAGATTACATAAGCTTGCATTCGTTGCTCGGAAGGTAATTTCAATCATTGACGCACTATGTCGGCTTCTTTATTAGTTCATTTCCTGATATCAAGTAATTAATAACTCCTTTATTCATTTTGTTTGCCGGGCAAGGTTTGAAAACATTTCATCAAAGAGGTCACCGGTGAATGGAAACCAGAGCTGAGATGGCGAAAGCCCAGGGTAATTAAGTAGTACTAACTACGTCCGTGCATCTCTTTAATTCTAGTTTCAGTATCATTGTCATGCTTCATTATTATTTGATTCAATTCTATTCTCGTAAAGTGCATGAGGCAGGCACAGGGGACTAATCTATGTGCATATTATGTTTCCGAGAACATTCGCTTTATGACCGAAAGCAACAAAAGTGCAAGAGATCTTTGGATATGTAAACACCATTCATATTTTTTTTATCATGATCTAATACATATACACACAACTAATATGCATATTCATATTGATCTTCTTCTTTATATATAGATGACGTAGATGCGGGATCAGCTCCTACCAACGGATCGCATACGAGCAATTCAAGAGGAAATTGCGGGATTTTTGCTTCAGCGGGTCATATCTCCCAACGAAAAATACCATTTCACCTAATGCTTGCATGTATATGTGTGTGTGTGTCTATATATATATATATATATATATATATATATATAATATATATGTGTGTGTGTGTGTGTGTGTGTATGTGTGTGTGTGTGTGTATATGTGTGTGTGTGCGCGCGCGCGCGCGTTCGAGAAATTCTGTGACATATGATTGCTAAATATGTTTGAAATGAGAAGGAACTAAATGGAAAACACAAATGAAAAGGAAAAAATAAATAATAAACCTTAAACCCTTAAACCTTTAAGCCTTTAGTCCCGGTTGGTGTTGCGGACCACGTGATCATGGTTTAGTCCCGATTCGTAGTCAACTAAGACTAAAGGCTTGGACCCTTTAGTCTCTATATTTTAATCTCGATTGGGGAATAGGGACTAAAGACTCTTTTCAATCAGGACTAATGACTTGTTTTCTACTAATATGCCTGGCTGGAGATGCTCCATAGACGTGAAAAGTTCGTAGTTACATGGATACATGCATGGAAGATGGGTAGCTTGTGGTGGTTGCGTGCGGCCAGTAACATATGTGGTCGTACATGACAAATACTACTACCACATATGTGATCGTACGTGTGGTGGTTGCGTGCGGCCAGTAACATATGTGGTCGTACATGACAAATACTACTACCACATATGTGATCGTACGTACAGTGATGCATATAGTCCCATGTACTTTTGGTCGTTTGCCGTGCGCACACCCACACATTCTATATACACGTACTTTGATCTGAAAATGGGCGTGCGCTGTCTTCTCCTGTACATGCATGTAATGCGCTCTTTATGCAAAGAGGTGCGTTTTAGTACGGCGCGTACCTTTTTTACGGTGAGTTAGCCTAGCTGAAGAACCCTATATCATAACAAACAAACTCATTACTAGTACTTCACTTTCGAGTAAGAGCCCTAAATTCTTACTTGGTTGTGGTCGTTTAGACTGATCATAGTGAGAGTAACTTAGTAACATAACGCATCATGAATGGCACTCCTGTCCCCACCCCCACCCCCTCTCTCCTCTGCCACCTACCTTGCCACCGTCCTCGTTTTGCCTTCTCCTGTTGGCTTCTTCTCCTGCCGGTGCCTCCAAGATGTAGGTCGCCTCCATCCCTGGATCTCCGACGACTCCCTCTTCCCCTCCCTCCCTTCCCCCTCCCCTCCCCTCCCGGTTGTGAAACAAGTTCTGGGCCCTTGAAGATGCCGAAGGGGATTCTAACTCCGATTCGGTGCTCCCTTTCACTCGTTCCTCATCGGGATCCGGCTCCTGTGGCCGTCGGGGCGGTGACGGGGCGCGCGAGGAAGTTTGTGTCGAGGGGTCGAGGGCGGCCCGCCACCGCTTCTTTGGTGGAGCCTAGGTGGTCTCGTGTTCCTCGTCGCCATCTGAAATCTGGTAAGTTCGCCTTGTTGGAAATATGTCATAGAGGCAATAATAAATTGGTTATTATCATATTTTCTTGTTCATGATAATTGTTTATTATACGTGTTAGAATTGTATTGATTGGAAACGCAAATACATATGTGGGTACGTAGACAAGAATGTGTCCCTAGTGAGCCTTTAATAGACTAGCTCGTTGATCAAAGATGGTCAAGGTTTCGTGCCTATAGACATGAGTTGTCATTTGATAATGAGATCACATCATTAAGAGAACGATGTGATGAACAAGACACAAACTATGAACGTAGCATATGATCGTGTCAGTTTATTGTTATTGTTTTCTGCATGTCAAGTATCTGTTCCTATGACCATGAGATCATGCAACTCACTGACCCCGGAGGAGTACCTTGTGTGTATCAAACGTCACAACGTAACTGGGTGACTATAAATATGCTCTACATGTATGTTCAAGGGTGTCTGTTGGGTTGGCATGGATCAAGACTGTGATTTGTCACTCCGTATGACGGAGAGGTATCTCTAGGCCCACTCGGTAATACAACATCACAAGAAGCTTGCAAGAAATGTGGCTAAGGATAAGTCACGAGAACTTGTGTTATAGAACGAGTAAAGAGACTTGTCGGTAAAGAGATTGAACTAGGTATGGAGATACCGACGATCTAATCTCGGGCAAGCAGCATATCGATGGACAAGGGAACTGCATACAGGATTGTCTGGATCCTTGACATCGTGGTTCGGCCAATAAAGATCTTCGTAGAGTATGTAGGAACCAATATGGGTATCCAGGTCCCGCTATCGATTATTGACCGCGGAGTTGTCTCGGTCATGTCTACATAGTTCTGGAACCTGCAAGGTCTGCACACTTAATGTTCAGTGACGATTTGGTATTGTTGAGTTATGTATGTTGGTGACCGAAGGTTGTTTGGTGTCCCGTATGAGATCCCGGACGTCATGAGGAGCTTCGGAATGGTCCAGAGGTAAAGATTTATATATGGGTACTCATATTTTGGCTACCGGAATAGTTTTGGTTTTTTCCAGTATTGTACCGGGAAGCTTTCGAAAGGTTCCAGAGGGTTCCGGAGGAGTCCGGAAGGGTTCCCCCAGCCCCTAGGACGTGCATGGGCTATAAGGGGGCGTCCAAGCCTTGTTGGGCAGCCCCCAAGGGGCCATGCGGCTAGGGGTTAGGAAACCCTAAAGGGGAAGGCACCTAGGAGGTGCCTTGGGGAGGGAGGACTCCTCCCTCCTAGCCGCCGCCCACTTCCTTGGAGGAAGGGCTAGGGCTGCGCCTCATCTATCCCCTCCTCCTGTATATAGGGGGAATAGGGAGAGGGAGGGCAGAACCACCCTAAGGCATAGGTGCATCCCTCCCTCCCTCCCTAGATCTGTTTCTCCATCGAAAACCCATTTGTGGCAGCACTTGGCGAAGCTCTACTGAGATTGCTCCACCACCATTGCCACCACGCCGCCGTGGTGCCGGAGAACTCATCTACCTATCCACCCTTGCTTTCTAGATCAAGCAGGCGGAAACGTCATCGACCTGTACGTCTGCTGAACGCGGAGGTGCTGTCCGTTCGGCGCTAGATCAGGACGGATTGCGATTTGGATCGCGAAGAAGTTCAACTACATCAACCCCGTTTCTTAGCGCTTCCCGCTTAACAATCTAGAAGGGTATGTAGATCCACTCTCCCTCTTGTAGCTATTGATCTCCATATATAGATCTTGGGTGTTCATAGTAAAATATTTGTTTCACATGTAACATTCCCCAACACGCCTTCCTTCACGCGGATTCCTTGGGCGGTGCCAATGTGCTTCGCACCTCTGGTGGTGGAGGATCTGTCCTCCTCCCCACCTGTATGAGCGGTGGTGGGCTCGCAGGTGGTATTTGGCTCGCCGAGCTCGGTGGATGGGGCGCCGGCGTCTGCCTTAGATCTTCCCTCTGGTCTGGGGGCTGGCGGGCCCCTAGGGCTTGTTGGGCCTGTCTTTGTTGGGCCTAGTGGTCCACCTCCCTCTCCTCTCTCTCTCTTCCGTCCTTCGCCGGGTTTGGGGTGTGGGCCGCATGTGGCCCCTACCTTGCCCCCCTTGTGCACCACGACCCTTCTGTGTGGCCCGGGCTTGGCTTGCTCCGGGTATATTTGGGTTCGCAAGGGTTCCCTTCCCCCATTTTTAGGGTTTCTTGCATCCAGATCGGACGTGAGGCGGCTCTACTTCCCAATCCGCTCCTTCTCTAGATCCACTCCTCCTGCTCCCCTCTCCATCTCGTTCACGGCGGTCCTTTCCATGGACAATTCGCGGGGCTCCTCTAGCGAGGCGGTCTTCGACAACTGTTGGAAATATGCCCTGGAGGCAATAATAAAATGTTATTATTGTATTTCCTAGTTCATGATAATTGTCTATTGTTCATGCTATAATTGTGTTAACCGGAAACCGTAATACATGTGTGAATACATAGACCACAACATGTCCCTAGTGAGCCTCTAGTTGACTAGCTCGTTGATCAATAGATGGTCACGGTTTCATGACCATGGACATTGGATGTCGTTGATAACGGGATCACATCACTAGGAGAATGATGTGATGGACAAGACCCGATCCTAAGCATAGCACTAGATCGTGTAGTTCGTTTCCTAAAGCTTTTCAATGTGAAGTATCGTTTCCTTAGACCATGAGAATACCATAGGAATGCTTTGGGTGTGCCAAACGTCACAACGTAACTGGGTGGCTATAAAGGTGCACTACGGGTATCTCCGAAAGTGTCTGTTGGGTTGGCACGAATCGAGACTGGGATTTGTCACTCCGTGTGACGGAGAGGTATCTCTTGGCCCACTCGGTAAGACATCATCATAATGAGCTCAATGTGACCAAGGAGTTAGTAACGGGATGATGTATTATGGAACGAGTAAAGAGACTTGCCGGTAACGAGATTGAACAAGGTATAGAGATACCGACGATCGAATCTCGGGCAAGTATCATACCGATAGACAAAGGGAATTGTATACGGGATTGATTGAATCCCCGACATCATGGTTCATCCGATGAGATCATTGTGGAGCATGTGGGAGCCAACATGGGTATCCAGATCCCGCTGTTTGTTATTGGCCGGAGAAGTGTCTCGGTCATGTACACGTGTCTCCCGAACCCGTAGGGTCTACACACTTAAGGTTCGATGACTCTAGGGTTATAGGGAAATGGTATACGTGATTATCGAAAGTTGTTTGGAGTCCTGGATGAGATCCCGGACATCACGAGGAGATCTAGAATGGTCCGGAGGTAAAGATTGATATATAGGAAGTCCAGTTTTGGTCACCGAAAAGTTTTCGGGCTCATCGGTAATGTACTGGGAGTGCCGGGAGGGTGCCGGAGGACCCCGGGAGGGGTGTGACGACCATAGGACTTTGTGGGCTCTTAGAGGAGGTGTGCCAGCCCTTATTGGGCTGGCCAAGACCTTTTAGAAAGGCCCATGCGGCTAGAGGAGTAGAGATAAGGGCAAAGGAGTTTGAAAAGGAGGAGATCCACCTCCCTTGTGGGAGGTGGACTCTCCCTTTGATTCGGCCGAAGCTCTCCTCCTTGGAGAAGAGTCCAAGCCAGCCCTCCCTCTCCCTCCTCCTATATATACTTGAGGTTTTGGCCTTTTGAGAACAGTTCTGAACTCTCTCTCTCTCACGGCAAAGCCCTACCTCTCTTCTTCCTCCTCCGCAGCGCTTAGGCGAAGCCCTGCCGGAATACCTTGCCACTCCACCACCACCACGTCGTCGTGCTGCTGTTGGAGCCCTTCCCTAACCTCTCCTTCCTCCTCGCTGGATCAAGGCATAGGAGACGTCACCGGGCTACACGTGTGTTGAACGCGGAGGCGCCGTTGTTCGGCGCTTAGATCGGAATCCACCGCGATCTGAATCGCTGCGAGTACGACTCCATCAACCGCGTTCTTGTAACGCTTCCGCTTAGCGATCTTCAAAGGTATGAAGATGCAATCTCTCCCCACTCGTTGCTGGTTTCTCCATAGATAGATCTTGGTGACACGTAGGAAAATTTTGATTTACTACTACGTCTCCCAACAACAACAAGCGTCACTGCAAGAGTTCGATGGAGGCGGCCTCAGATCTGGCATATGAGGCCTCGCTCCGTTTCAAGATCGACGCAGGGGAGGCGGCTCATGAGCAGGCATCTCAGGATCGCGATGCTTGGGATGCCGGGCCTAAATGGCTGAAGCATGACCAGCAGGCGCGGGCTTCGGTCGCTCTGGCGGAGGGCGACGGGTATGCGGCCCCGGGATCTGGTGGGGGAGCGGCATAGGCCCAGGCTAGTGGTCGGTCGTCCGGTGTTGCAGATCCTTGGGAGGTGGCGGCTTCGAGCAACGCGGCGGTCTCCTTCTCTTTGAACCCACGGCCACCTCCTCCTGGTGGGTTGGTGGCTCCTCCGCAGCCACCGGCTTGCGCGTCGGTGGCAGGCGCGAGTTTTGCTAGTCGCCAGCCTTAGCACGGTGGGTACAGTCCTCCTCCACCGGGGTCCAAAGGTCATTGTTTTCCTCCCAACAATCCTGGATCGTTCTCCTTGGGCATCAGCAGTGTCATTCTTCCTCCTCCTCCTCCTCCTCCTTCATCCCGCCCTGCTTCTTCTGCTCCAAGCCCCAACTCCAGCTTACCTGCTTCGCTTGTCACCAACCTGGTCATTTTCAATCCCGCTACTTCAATCCCCTATTCTGCCTCATCTACAGGGCAGAGGGCCATGTCGGTGTCAAATCTGACATATCTCATAGTAGGGGTCCTAAGCAAGGCGTCTTGGAGCGATGGTAACATGAAGACATGATTTTACCCAGGTTCAGGCTCTCTCAAGGAGATAATACCCTGCGCCCTGCTTTTCATTGTATTGATATGGGGATTAGTACATAGTATAGGTATCTACTACGAGATTGTAGTAATGAATATGAGATTGAGATTGTCTATTGACTAGCCTGGCCTCGGTTTATATATTGTACCGTAGGCCTAGGGTTTAGAGGAGTCCTTGTCTTGTGCGCCAAGTCTTGTGGAATCTCCCTTGTATGCATCATGGGGTCTCCGAAGTGGCCCATTAGTGAATCGCCCTGGGGGTCCTCGGCCTGACCCATTGGTCGGGAGATGACGTGGTGAGTACCCCCTAGTCTAGGACACCGTCAGTAGCCTCCTGAACCGATCTTCATGTTGGGGACGCTTCTCGGTTCTTCGCAACTGTTCTTCATCTTCAGCCGTTGGTCTTGAAAACTGGTTCAACAAATCTTCCCATCTCCGATATTGAGGATCGCCGAGGTGTATCCGAAGAGTTCACACGTCGGGCATCCGAGGAGCCCCTTTAAGTTCTCGACCAGTATCAATGCCTTGTTATTTTTTATGCCACATCTCGGGGTCAAAGTGTTTCCCGTGCGGCGATGTCCTCTTGCGTCTGAGCTCCAACATCGAACTGCATCTCAGGTGTCTTTTTGCAGCCGAGCTTCAACATTGATCAACATATGAGCGCCAATGACGGGCTGCGTCCGAGCTCCAGCGCCGGATTGTATCTGAGGTATCGTTTTGCAGCCGAGCTCCAACGCCGGTCTGCGTCCGAGCTCCAACGTTGGTCGGCATCCGACGTGTCATAAATTACCTCAATCTCTGGAAATTTGAAGGACTTTATCCGAGCTTAAGTTTCGAAATAGTCTTTTATGGAGCCATCCATTTGCATCCGAGCTTTATGTCAGACTGCTTTCGAGCAAAACGCCGAACTGCATCCGAGCTTAATGTCGAAAATGCCCTCTATGGAGCCAGCTACTTGTGCCCGAGCTTTATGTCAGACTGCTTCCGAGGTGGTGCACCACCCCGGTCGTGGGCTGATTTTTGTGAATATTTTCAATTGGTGCAATTTATTTTTTGCAGAGATATATAGCCAATAGTCCTCAAGGTGTGTCTCGGTCTAAAAACTCAAGATGCACCTGAAGGTACACATAAAACCACTCATCCCAGTAGCCCCTAAGACTCAGGTTGATTTGCAAAATTGGCCTAAGGATCGATTCCTTGCTCGGCAGGATACTTTAGGATTTAAAACGCAGCATGTAGTAGTTCTCGAGACTCGGGTTAGGTGCGGCCGACCAACCTGAGGATCGAATCTCCTCGGAAACTGTATTGCACTTTGAATTTGCTGCATTGAATAGGCAGTGCGGTAGCCCCCGGGCCTTAGCTTGGGCATGGGTGGTCGAATTAAGGATTGGTATTTATGTGACACAAACCTTGTTACGTTTGACACAATTTATGTGTAATGATTCTATGTATCGAGGTACTTCACATCATTAATGCTCGGATCCGCATTGTACAAGACTTTGTTGATGGACCATCGACTTCAACCTCCTCGGCTAGTAGTCGAGGAGTGTTTGTCCTACATTATGCCTTTCTAGGGACAAAGATTTACGGCGAACAAGGCAATCCGGGCATACGGTTTTATAAACAAAGGTACACGGAGAGATATGTCATATTACTATTTAATGTAAGAAACATCTTCTGGGAAAAATAGTTTTTATAAGTTCCTTTTCCCAGGCTATCATGTTGACCATGATCGTGAAACCTCAACTCCGATCAATGTGGGTGGGAATATTGAGGATTTAGTTCGGGGAAAGTTTCCAAACTCTATGGTCCTTAGTGAACCTAAATTGTCACTTTCGTTGTTAGCGACCAATTTTATTCTTCAGATGGCTAGCTTTAGGCTTCACCTAGTCTGAGGTACTAACATGGATGACCCGGAAGTAACAATCGCAGAGGTGCTCCCTTTACCCCCTAGCCGAACAATCGAGAATGTAGGGGGTAAGCACAGGAGCCAAGCAACCCAGCTTGGCCTAAATGTTAAGTCAAATTGATGCATATTTATGGCTTTATAACAATGATTATGGAAGGCAGCACTCGTATATTGAATACAAATGCTTTTATGATATTTTGACTCCTTTGTGACCGTTTATCATTTGAGAGTGGCCCATCGTCGGCTTCTACCCCTTTGTAGATGCTACACAGGGTATTTCTGCAGTAACAAGACAACCCTTAGCCGACGTCTCGGTGCCCGGAGGCGGTTGTGTTAGCGGAAATGAGGCAATCAGATATCTAGGCTTTATAACTTTCACTTGGCCATGGGAGCTTAAAGTTTGGGAGGTCAGCTACTAGCCCCCGGTTAGTGTTCGACGTGAGCTGAGGTCAAGTCGTTAACACTCCGACCAATTTTATGAAATTCCCATTGTTTAATACGGTCATCGGATCGCCGACCAGTTTACGCTCATTGTGACGGTTAGTTTTTGGCTTTCTTCACTAAGGTACTTGACCAGTTAAACCGGAAGTACAATCGCAGTGGTTCGCCCTTTGCACTCCTAGACAAACAAAGCGGAATGTAGGAGGCAAGCACAGGAGCCGGGCAACCCAACTATTGACCAAAGACACAATTTGAAACTGGTGCATATAAAGCAATATCCGAGAATGTTTTGCCGAGGACTCCTCGGAGTAGCTTGGCTTTTGGTGGGTTTGGCTCTAGTCGCAGCCCCCATCGATATTGCCGATGCTTTAAAAGTGTACTGAGCAGTTATGCTCAGAAAAAACAAAAAATTATGCAAAAAACTTTTTGTTTAGATAAAAGAAAATTGTTCCAGTCGAAACTGGTCTTAAAATTAATATGTGCTTCGGTCGTGCTTTAACATGATACATCCGATCTCCGTACTCCAAGCGGGTCAACCTTTGGCTTCAACCTCCATATCCCGAAGGCAGAGTGTTTCTCCGAGGCCTGTTTAGCAAACTAAAATCGAGCGGCTTTAGAAAGAAACCAGGCTATCCGGCTATTGACCACACACAATTGTGCTGGAAAAAGGAATAGGGGATAAAGACTTTGCAACAACCAAGAAGAAAACACATTTATTATAAAACAGCTCATACAAATTAAAGAGCCCTTGGTTAAATCGGGTAAAGAAATTTTAAAAAACAAAGTTTTTAAAAACATTTTTTTGTTGTTTAACAAAAGATATAATATTTGGTTGAACCAAACAAAAAATAAAATTTCAAAGAGAGCTGAGCATGAAAACGACTTAGCTTGTTACTGTGCTCGGTGCAGTCTAGGGTTGTGGTGGGATGGAGACATAGTCCTCGGCTTGCCGAGGTCCCAGCCCCCAAGCTTGAGGTAATCGAGCGAAGTGCTCTGGTTGAGATGTGGCGATGCAACACGGTTGCTGCAACGAGGCGAAGCCCCCGGTCCAGCCGAGGAGACAGAGTAGTTCAGCAACGTGACGATGAAGCCCCCAGTTATCATGGGAAAAGGAAGTGCTTTTAACAAACAAACTTTTTTATTTAACATAAATATAATGTTTGGTCGAACCGAACAAAAATTGAAAATTGAAAAAAGTTGAGCAGGAAAGCGACTTAGCTGATTAATGTGTTGGGTGTTGATGACGTGGCCCGAGCTTGCGGCGGGTCGTGGTCCCAGCCCCCAAGCCGGTCCCGAGACGCCCAGGCGGAAAGCTCGGCTTGATGAAGTGGCGATGCAACATGGTCGATGTGGTGACGCGAAGCCCCATGTCCAGCCGAGGAGACGAAAGTGGTCGGCTGGTGACGCTGAAGTCCCCAGACCAGCTTGATGAAGAGATGGAGAAGCCCCCGGTCTAGCCAGGATGCTAGAGCAGATCGGTAGAGAGATGCTAGAGCCACCATGTAAGCCAACGTGTTAAAGCAGGTCGGCGTGGTGGTTATTGGCTTTAACAAAGGCGGCACGTCGATGCTAACATAGGTCAAAATTGATGACGCATCGATGCCAACTTGATGAAGTGACCACGTGGCAATTCCGGTGTGCTAGCCCCGTTGCAATCCGTGGGGCATCGATGTAGAACTCTTGGTTGGCTTGCCGAGGTGATGAATCTGAAAGAGGTTGACCTCGACTCGACAAAGCGACGATCTAGCGGAGGTCGGAAGCCCTAGAGCCATGTTGTCGGGCCGGTTTGACATTGACACGATGGTGAAAATTGCCTTAAAAAGACTTAAAATTTGTGGGTACGTGTTTGAGAACAACACAATACCCTAAAAATATTCTTTCAAAAAGGACATCCAATATCCTGTTCATGAAGAAAGATGAATTTGGCTCGGATTCATTTTTGCGCAGGAAACAGGTCCGAAAATTGGCGCACTCATCGGGCCGTTCCCGGAGTTTGCACAGTCGGATCAAGCTGAAATTTTGAGGATTTGCCGATATAGGAATTCCGCAGAGGACCAACGGTTGGATCTTCTAAAGGATGAACGAGTTGGGCGCTGGACTCATCGCCCTAAAGTCGTTTAGATTCACGTCAGATTTGACAGGGCTACGGTATATCATAGATCGCTGGAGATTCCTCCACCAGAACGCGACGAAATTTTTGCAAGGTTTTTCTAGACTCAATTCCGCACAATTCCACCGAAGCAATCATCACTCGAGGAGGCAGGGACGATGAACACGAATCTGTTGTCCAAAAAAACTACATGATTGCGCGAGGGCAATGTTGACGTTGAGCCCCCAAGAACCATGGAGGATTCTTCCATGATCTTGGTTCAGATTGGAGTTGATGTTGATGAAGACACCCGTTCAATCTATATGATCCAACGTGGAGTGCAGTCCTCGGCATAGCCGAGGTCACCAGTCAAGCCGGTGACGAAGATGCCGACGTTGACGATGTAGCTCAGTTCCGACGCGTCGATCGCGATGGAGCCGATCTAAATTCCCATCGCACCGCGGCGACTACCCAGCATGCTCTCAATGAAAGCACCAATGTCAGTGTCAAATCCGTCATATCCCGTAGTAGGGGTCCTAAGCTAGGCGTCTTGGAGCGATGGTAACATGGACACGGGATTTTACCCAGGTTCAGGCTCTCTCAAGGAGATAATACCCTATGTCCTACTTTTCATTGTATCGATATAGGGGATAGTACATAGTACAGGTATCTACTATGAGATTGTAGTAATGAATATGAGATTGAGATTGTCTATTGACTAGCCTTGCCTCGGTTTATATAATGCACCGTAGGCCTAGGGTTTAGAGGAGTCCTTATCTTGTGCGCCAAGTCTTGTGGAATCTCCCTTGTATGCATCATGGGCTCTCCGAACTGGCCCATTAGTGAATCGCCCTGGGGGGTCCTCGTCCTGACCCACTAGGTGGGAGACGAGGTGGTGAGTACCCCCTAGTCTAGGACACCGTCAGGCCACCTCATTGTTGATTGTCAGAACTGATGTAAGCCATCCTCCTTTGTCCACTATGGCCTTGGGCTCTCGGGCTGCTCCTTCTTTGCACTCGAAAGTGATGTCCCGTAGGTGGTTGTGGCCCCTTCTTTGCCCAATGCTGCCATTATCACCACTAAGGATCAGAGGATCCCTCCCTAGGCTCTGTTGAATGAGCTCCGGGTTTGGGATGTGGAGGGCTGGGTTTGGCAATTGCACCAGGTCTCTGAGTATGAGTTTGCTACTATTTTTCCCTCCAAAGAAAGTCTCGAGATGATTGCCTCATGTACCAGCTTCACCCTCCCGCTCAACCAACTAGTCGTTTCGGTCAAAGTTGTAGCCAGTGGCTCCAGATCTGTTGGTCCTTTGTCTGACATTTGGGTTCTTGTCGATGATGTCCCATTTGGCCTTAGATCCAATTCTTCCTTATGGCATTTGGTGTCCTAATTGGCAAACCTACCGAAGTCCATCTCGAATCCTTGCAAAAACGTGGCCTTGAGCGCATCAAAGTTTGGTGTATTGATCCTCTCCGTGTCCAGAGCATGGTTGACGTTTTACCCTCCTCGTCTGGATTCTGGCTTCGTGTCCAGCACCATGCTCCCCCCCATCCGCACCCTAGACCTTCATCTTATGACAAGCACGACAATGGTGATTCTGACGAGGGAAACCCTAGTGGTGGCCCTGACGCTCACTTAACCGATCTGAGTGGGAGGGAATGGGGTCAGAGGTGTGGGAGTTGTTCAAGGACAAAGCCCGCAAGACGGTGCATCGAAGGGGGCGGTTGGCGCTAAGCTCGTGGGTGTGAAGGGTCCGGCTGATGACCCTCAAGTATAGGGGGTCAATAGAAGTACTTTCCATAAGTAAGAGTGTTGAACCCATCGAGGAGCAAAACGATGTGATAAGTGGTTTTCAGCAAGGTAATTTCTGCAGGCACTGAAATTGTAAGGAGAAAGTAGTTTTGATAGCGAGGCAATTTGTAATCACCAAGTAACAGTATCAATAGGTAAAGTGCAACAAGGTATCCCAATCCTTTTATGGCAAAGGACAGGCCAAAAGTATTTCTTATGATGAGCAAAGTGTTCTTGACGGTACACGGGAATTTCATCTAGCCACTTTCGTCATGTTGGTTTGATTTGTGTTCGCTACTTTGATAATTTGATATGTGGGTGGACCGGTGCTAAGGTGTTGTTCTTGCTTGAACTAACAGCCTACTTATGATTAACCCCCTCGCAAGCATCCGCAACTACGAGAAAAGTATTAAGACAAAGTCTGACCATAGCATTAAACATGTGGACCCAAATCAGCCCCTTATGGAGTAGCGCATAAATTAGGGATTAAGTTTCTATCACTCTCGCAACCCATCATCTAATTACTACTCCACAATGCATTCCATTAGGCCCAAGGATAGTGAGGTGTCATGTAGTCGACGTTCACATGACACCACTAAGGGAATCACAACATACATATCATCAAAATATCGAACACATATCAAATTCACATGAGTACTAGCAACATGACTTCTCCCGTGACCTCAAGAACAAAAGTAACTACTCACAAATAATATGCATGCTCAAGATCAGAGGTGTATTGAATAGTATAATGGATCTGAATATATAATCTTCCACCAAATAAACCATATAGTAATCAACTACACAAGGTAATCAACACTACTAGTAACCCATAGGTACCAATTTGAGGTTCTGGTACAAAGACTCAACACAAGAGATGAACTAGGGTTTGAGAGGAGATGGTGTTGTTGCAGATTTTGATGAAGGTTGTCCTCCCCAAGATGAGAGGGTTGTTGATGATGACGATGGCTTCGATTTCCCCCTCTGGGAGGGAAGTTCCCCTAACGAAATCCCTCCGTTGGAGGGCAAAAGTGCTCCTGCCCAAGTTCCGCCTCGAGGCAACGGCACTTCTTCCCGAAAGTCCTCCTCTAATTTTTTTTCTAGGTTAATTGGGACTATAAACCAGAAGATGAACTCCGGAGGTGGGCCTGGGTGCCCACCCTCCACCAGGGCGCGAGCAGGGGGGCAGGCGCGCCTTGGTGGAGGGTGGCCACATGGTGGCCCCCCTCCGGTAGTTCTTTGCTCCAGAAATTATTATTTATTATAAAATAATCCCCGTGAATTTTTCGCTTCATTGGGGTTGCACAGAATAGTTATCTCTGATGTGCTTTTTTGGGGTGCTGAATTCCAGTTGCCAGCATTCTCCCTCTTGAGGTAAACCTTGCAGTTTGTGAGAGAAAAGGCATTAGAACTACTCCCCAAAGCACTATTATGCATAAAAACATTATAAATAACAGTAGTAAAACATGATGCAAAATGGACGTATCAGCTCCCCCAAGCTTAGACCTCGCTTGTCCTCAAGCGAAAGCCAATATCGAAGAACATGCCCACATGGTTTGAGAGAGAGGTGTCGATAAAAACAAAATATGGACATAGAAGCATCATGCTTACTATTATAACAGCAAAGAAAACTAACATAAAACTTTATCATGAAACTTTTATTTCACAGCAGCATCATATATCTTCTTATGAGCAAGTAACAATTCATCACAACATGGAAGTATAAAGCATAAACCTTATTGGAAACCAACAAACTATGTTCTCAGTCAACTCTTGCAACTACAATTAATCATATTTTCAGGAAGGGTCTCATGTAGGAGCCTTTTGTCAAGTCCACATACTCAACTTCATTTAGTCTTCTATGATTGCTAACACTCAAAGCATACCCATGAGCAAAAAGTTTCAACCGAACACATAGAAAGATAGGGGCTTATAGTTTGCCTCCCAACATATTCACCTCAAGTGTGATGTCAACAATAATAACTCATGCTCACTCATATCCAACTGGACATATGTGCCTAGATCTTTCCTCACCACATGATGCTTGCCAAAGGAGAAAAGTAAAATGGAATACAGAAGAATTACTTTGACTCTTGCATAAAAGTAAATACTTAAAAGAAAAGATAGGCCCTTCGTAGAGGGAAGCAGAGGTTGTCGTGCACTTTTTAAATTTGTATGCCAAATCCCTTAGTGCAAAAGAACGCCACGTTGCATTGCCTCTTGTGATAGCAACCATTATAATGCAGTCCGTCGCTTTTATTACTTTGCTATCACAAGTTCGTGCAACACTCAATTTTCTCTTACACTAATTGATCTAACACTTTTTAGAAGTATTTTTTATTGCCTTGATGCACCGATGACAACTTACTTGAAGGACCTTATTCAATCCATAGGTAGGTATGGTGGTCTCTCAAGAGGGATAAGATGTGTATAGTAAGGTCGGAGGATATCTTCTTCTTCCTTTTCCACCATGCATGTGGGTTGCCATCCTTCTTGAACTTGATTTTTCATAGCCTCCTTGCCCTTGTTCTCCTTATTGGCTTCTTTTGGATCTTCTCTTTTCAGCTCCATCTTCAAAAATCAAGCATCTTCTTCCTCGTTATTGGGAGAGGAAGAAGACATGATGCTTGGCTTGACAGATCTGCCGGAAAAACAGCACGAAACAAGAACAGAAGAAAATCTCGCGATGCGGTGGTCAAAATAGTCGGGGGTATATATAGTGAATTTTTATTCTTGGAAACCAAGCAAGCAAAAGGAAAACAGATTCGGGAAGGTTCGTGAGGTGGACACACTCCACCAGGGCGTGGCCAGGGGGCCAGGCGCCCCTGCTACTCCGTGCCCTCCTCGGTTACCTTCCGGTTTATTTTTTATTTCCTAAAATTCATAAATATTCCAAAACTCTTAAAAAATATTTCTGCGGATTTTTCGAAGACTGTTTACTCACTGTATCATGTACCTCTTTATTTTCACGATTTTGGAGTGTTGTGGAAGGTTTCTTTTATGTGTTCCTCCGGTGTCATGGTTTGGATAACATTGCTTTCAACATTAATAGGTGTACCTGAGATATAATGTTTAATCATTTGTCCATTGACCACCTTCGGGTTGGTACCTTCGGCATTGTTAATCCGAATAGCTCCAGAGCGATAAACTTCTTCGATAACATAGGGTCCTTCCCATTTGGAGAGAAGTTTTCCTGCAAATAATCTGAAACGAGAATTGTACAAAAGAACATATTCTCCAACTTTGGTTCTCGCTTTTGGATTCTTTTGCCATGCCATCTTTTAACTTTTTCTTTGAATAACTTGGCATTTTTATAAGCTTGTGTTCTCCATTCATCTAATGAGCTAATATCAAATAACCTTTTTTCACCGACAAGTTTGAAATCATAGTTTAGTTCTTTGATTGCCCAAAATGCTTTATGTTCTAATTCTAGAGGCAAATGACAAGCTTTCCCATAAACCATCTTGTATAGAGACATGCCCATAGGATTTTTATAAGCAGTTCTATAGGCCCAAAGTGCATCATCTAATTTCTTAGACCAATTCTTTCGAGACCTATTGATAGCTTTTTATAATATCAGTTTTATTTCTCTATTTCTAAGTTCAACTTGACCACTAGATTGAGGATGATAGGGTCATGCAATTCTATGCTTAACATCATATTTAGCAAGCATCTTACAGAAAGCACCATGAATAAACTGTGAACCATCATCAGTCATTAGATATCTGGGGATTCCAAACCTGGGAAAATAACTTCTTTAAACATTTTAATGGAAGTATGATGATCAGCACTACTAGTTGTAATAGCTTCTACCCACTTAGTGACATAATCAACAGAAACCAAAATATGAGTGTACCCATTAGATGAAGGAAAAGGTCTCATATAATCAAAACCCCAAACATCAAATGGTTCAACAACAAGTGAGTACTTCATAGGAATTTCTTGACGTTTATTGTTATTACCAATTCTTTGACATTCCTCACAAGACGAGACAAACTTATGGGCATCCTTGAAGAGAGTAGGCCAATAAAAACTAGATTGCAATACCTTATGAGCAGTTCTATCTCCGACATGAGGTCCTCCATAATCTTTAAAATGACATTTCCGTAAGATTTGTTCCTGTTCATGCTCAGGTTCACAACGTCTAATAATACCATCTACTCCTTCTTTATAAAGATGCGGGTCATCCCAAAAGTAATGTCTTAAGTCATAGAAGAATTTTCTCTTTTGGTTGTATGTGAAACTAGGTGGAATATATTTAGCAACAATGTAATTAGCATAATCAGCATACCATGGAGTGTTTTGAGAGACATTTATTGCAGCTAGTTGTTCATCAGGAAAACTATCATCAATAGGCAGCAGGTCATCAAGAATATTTTCTAACCTAGACAAGTTATCAGCTATGGGGTTCTCAGCTCCTTTCCTATCAACTATATGTAAATCAAATTCCTGAAGCAAAAGAACCCACCTAATAAGTCTAGGTTTAGCATCTTTCTTTTCCATAAGATATTTTATAGCAGCATGATCAATGTGAACAGTAACTTTGGAATCAACAATGTAAGGTTTGAATTTATCACAAGCAAACACAACTGCTAAAAATTCGTTTTCAGTAGTGGCATAATTTCTTTGGGCACTGTCTAGAGTTTTGCTAGCATAATGGATAATATTTAATTTCTTATCAACTCTTTGTCCTAAAACAGCACCAACAGCATAATCACTAGCATCACACATAATTTCAAAAGGCAAGTTCCAGTCAGGTGGTTGAACAATGGGTGCAGTGGATAAGGCCTTCTTTAGTGTTTCAAAGGCTTCTATGCAATCATTATCAAAAACAAAGGGAATATCCTTTTGTAAAAGATTAGTAAGAGGCCTAGAAATTTTTGAGAAGTCTTTAATAAACCTCCTATAGAAACCAGCGTGACCAAGGAAACTTTGAAAACCTTTGATATCTTTATGACATGGCATTTTCTCAATTGCATCAACTTTAGCTTGATCCACCTCAATACCTCGTTCGGAGATCTTATTCCCCAAGACAATACCTTCATTAACCATAAAGTGGCACTTCTCCCAATTCAAGACAAGATTAGTTTTTTCCCATCTCTGCAAAACTCGATCGAGGTTGCTTAAGCAATCATCAAAAGAAGTTTCGTAAACAGAAAAATCATCCATGAAAACCTCCACAATATTTTCACAAAAATCAGAGAATATAGCAGTCATACATGTTTGAAAGGTAGCAGGTGCATTGCATAAACCAAAAGGTATACGTCTATAAGCATAGGTTCCAAAAGGACAAGTGAAGCTGGTTTTCTCTTGATCATATTGTGACACGGGTATTTGAGAGAAACCAGAATATCCATCTACGAAGAAAAAGTGTGTGTGCTTAGATAATCTTTCAAGCATTTGATCAATAAAAGGCAAGGGTTAATGATCTTTTCTAGTAGCTTTGTTTAATTTTATAGTTACCATCCTATAGCCAGTAACAACTCTATGTCGAATAAGCTCATTTTTATCATTAGTAACAATGGTAATACCTCCTTTCTTAGGGACACAATGAACGAGACTCACCCATCTACTATCAACTATGGGATAGATTATACCTGCTTCCATAAGCTTTAATATTTTAGTGCTTACCACTTCTTTCATCTTGGGATTCAATCGTAATTGATGATCAGCAACGGGTTTAGCATCAGGTTCCATATTAATCTTGTGCTGACATATAGTGGGACTAATGCCCTTAAGATCATCAAGCGTATATCCAATAGTAGCACAGTGCTTCCTTAGAATTTTCAATAATCTTTCTTCTTCATGTTCTTCGTCGAGTTCCCAATCTTCAGAGTTGCATTTAATTCCTTCCACGAGATCCCACTTGAATTAGATAGTCTTTTTCATAAAAGAACCAGTACAAGAAGTATCGAGCATGGTTTGATCATTACGAGAAAGCTGAGCATAAAAATTCTGAATGATAACTTCTCTCGGGATGGCATGATTGGGCCATGAATATAACATTGACTTAAGCCTCCCCCAAGCTAGACCGATACTTTCTCCTTCATGAGGCCAAAAATTATATATATAATTTTGACCACGATGAACTAGATGCATACGATAAAAATTTTGGTGGAATTCCAATTTCAAACGATTCTAGTTCCATGATCCAACATCATCACATAGCCTATACCATGTCAATGCTTTTCCCTTCAAAGATAAAGGGAAAACCTTCTTCTTAACTTCATATACGGATAATCCTACAAGCTGAAATAGTCCACAAATTTCTTCCACATGGATTAAGTGCGTATCAGGATGTTCAGTTCCATCTCCTACATAAGGACTAGCTAGCAGTTGTTCTACCATACCCGAAGGAATTTCATAACTAATATTTTCAGTAGGTGTTGTAGGTTGAGGGGCAAATTAATTGTGGTTCTTGTCGATGTGAAGATACCACGAACAAACCCCTCAAAGGATTACTTTCCATAGTAACAAGTGACAGTAAAAGTCAGCATGTAGTATAAGTTTTTCCTTATCAATTTCCACTTACCAAGAGCGCTTCACACTCTGGCAATAGCGCCAGAAAAGAGTCTTGATGACCCACAAGTATAGGGTATCAATCGTAGTCCTTTCGTTAAGTAAGAGTGTCGAACCCAACGAAGAGAAGAAGGATATTATAAGCGGTTTTCAGTAAGGTAATTTCTGCAGGCACTGAAATTGTAAGCAGCAAATAGTTTTGATAGCAAGACAATTTGTAAGGAGCAAGTAACGATATCAATAGGTAAAGTTCAGCAAGTTATCCCAATCCTTTTGTGGCAAAGGACAGGCCAAAAGTATTTCTTATGATGAGCAAAGTGTTCTTGAGGGTACACGGGAATTTCATCTAGCCACTTTCGTCATGTCGGTTTGATTTGCGTTCGCTACTTTGATAATTTGATATGTGGGTGGACCGGTGCTAAGGTGTTGTTCTTACTTGAACTAACAACCTACTTATGATTAACACCCTCGCAAGCATCCGCAACTACGATAAAAGTATTAAGACAAAGTCTAACCATGGCATTAAACATGTGGACCCAAATCAGCCCCTTACGGAGTAGCGCATAAACTAGGGATTAAGTTTCTATCACTCTCACAACCCATCATCTAATTACTACTCCACAATGCATTCCCTTAGGCTCAAGGATGGTGAAGTGTCATGTAGTCGACGTTCACATGACACCACTAAGGGAATCACAACATACATATCATCAAAATATCGAACACATATCAAATTCACATGAGTACTAGCAACATGACTTCTCCCGTGACCTCAAGAACAAAAGTAACTACTCACAGATAATATGCATGCTCAAGATCAGAGGTGTATTGAATAGCATAATTGATCTGAGCATATAATCTTCCACCAAATAAACCATATAGTAATCAACTGGACAAGGTAATCAACACTACTAGTCACCCACAGGTACCAATCTAAGGTCCGGTACAAAGATTGAACACAAGAGATGAACTAGGGTTTGAGAGGATATGGTGTTGTTGAAGATGTTGATGAAGATTGGCCTCCCCAAGATGAGAGGGTTGTTGGTGATGACGATAGCTTTGATTTCCCCCTCCAGGAGGGAAGTTCCCCTGACAGAATCGCTGCGCTAGAGGGCAAAAGTGCTCATGCCCAAGTTTTGCCTCGAGGCAGCAGCTCTTTGTCCCATAAGTCCTCCTCTGATTTTTTTTTTCTAGGATAATTTGGACTATAAACCAGAAGATGGGCTCCGGAGGTGGGCCTGGGTGCGCACCCTCCACCAGGGGGGCAGACGTGCCCTGGTGGAGGGTGGCCATCTGGTGGCCCCCCTTTGATAGTTATTTGCTCTGGAAATTCTTATTTATTGTAAAAATAATACCCGTGAATTTTTAGCTTCATTGGAGTTGTGCAAAATAGGTATCTCTCACGTGCTTTTTTGAGATGCTGAATTCCAGTTGTCGACATTCTCCCTCTTGAGGTAAACCTTGCAATTTGTGAGGGAAAATGCATTAGAATTACTCCCCATAGCCTTATTATGCATAAAAACATTATAAATAATAGTAGTAAAACATGATGCAAAATGGACGTATCACCGGCTACCGCGGCTCTGGGTGCCTCCATCCATGTTGGTACTCCGGCGTCCGATGTGTGCTCTGACTTGTCGGCTCGCCTTGCCTCTCCATCTCATTCTGGCATCAAATATCTATCTCCTTCCCCCTCTAGTGTTGCAGTGGTGCATGCGACCAAGAAGAAATCTCCTGACAAGAAGTTCTCCACTAAAAGCAGGGCATCATCGGGTTCCAAGCAGTCGGCGGTGGGGTTGTGTCGCCGACTGGATGCTGACCTAGGCACTTCTTCCGACTAAGCTTAGGGTGTTTCTTCTCCCTCCCTTGTGGCCCGCACCCCGTCTATCCGGTCTTTGACCTCCACCGCTCGCAAGAGCCGTTAGGTTAAGGACAATGGTGAGCGAGTGGCCGATCGGGCAGAACGGCATGCGGTGGCTAAGCGTTTTGAAGAGGTGATCAAAGCGTTTGAGTTTACACAAGTTTATGGAGAAGCTTGTATTTACAAGAAAGTGAGTGGGAGCTCTATAGCGTTTCTAATATTATATGTGGATGACATATTGCTGATTGGAAACAATATAGAAATGCTGGAAAGTGTGAAGGAATATTTGAACAAGAGTTTTTCAATGAAGGACCTAGGAGAAGCTGCTTTCATATTAGGCATTAAGATCTATAGAGATAGATCGAGACGCTTAATAGCACTTTCACAGAGCACATACCTTGATAAAGTTTTGAAGAAGTTCAAAATGGATCAGTCCAAGAAGGGGTTCTTGCCTGTGTTACAAGGTGTGAAGTTGAGTAAGACTCAATGCCCAGTGACTGCAGAGGATAGAGAAAAGATGAGTGTCATCCCCTATGCTTCAGCCATAGGCTCTATCATGTATGCAATGTTGTGCACAAGACCCGATGTCAGCCTTGCCATAAGTATGGCCGGAAGGTTTCAAAGTGATCCTGGAATGGAACACTGGGCAGCGGTCAAGAATATCCTTAAGTACTTGAAAAGGACTAAGGAAATTTTTCTCTTTTATGGAGGTGATGAAGAGCTCGTCGTAAAGGGTTACGTCGATGCAAGCTTTGACACTAATCCGGATGACTCTAAGTCACAAACCGGATATGTATTTATTCTCAACGGGGGAGCGGTAAGCTGGTGTAGTTCCAAGCAAAGTGTGGTAGCCGATTCTACATGTGAAGCGAAGTACATCGCAGCCTCGAAGGCAGCGAAGGAAGGTGTCTAGATGAAGCACTTCATGACAGATCTTGGAGTAGTGCCCAGTGCACTGAATCCAATGAACCTGTTTTGTGACAACACTGGTGCCATTGCTCTGGCCAAGGAACCAAGGTTTCACAAGAGGACCAGACACATAAAGCGCCGGTTCAACTCCATTCGCGATTACATCGAGGAGAAGGACATATATATTTGCAAAGTGCACACGAATCTGAATGTTGTAAACCCGTTGACTAAACCTCTTCCAAGGGCTAAACATGATCAACACCAGAACTGCATGGGTGTTCGATTCATTACAATGTAAATCACATAGTGATGTGAGCTAGATTATTGACTCTAGTGCAAGTGGGAGACTGTTGGAAATATGCCCTAGAGGCAATAAATAAAGTGTTTATTATTATATTTCCTTGTTCATGATAATCGTTTATTATCCATGCTATAATTGTATTAACTGGAAACATGGATACATGTGTGGATACATAGACCAACACAATGTGCATAAAAGGATTCACATCACATGCAATTCATAAGTGACATGATATGGCCATGAATTTGTCCTTTTGATCTCCATCTAGAAAGCACCGGCATGATCTCCATCGTCACCGGCAAGACACCATCATCTCCATCATCTTGATCTCCATCAACGGGTCGTCATCGGGGTTGTCGCGCCCAACATGCTTCTAGTACTATTGCTACCGTTTAGCGATAAAGTAAAGCATTACATAGTGCTCAATGATTGACACGCAGGTCATACAATAATTAAAGACAACCCTATGGCTCCTGCCGGTTGCCGTACTCATCGACATGCAAGTCATGATAATCTATACATCACATGATCATCTCATACATCACATATATCACATCATGTAATTGGTCATATCATATCACAACATACCCTGCAAAAACAAGTTAGACGTCCTCTAATTGTTGTTGCATGTTTTACGTGGCTCCTACGGGTATCTAGCAAGAACAATTCTCATCTACGCAAAGACCACAACGGTGATACACTAGTTGCTTTTCAACCTTCTCAAGGACCGCCTTTGTCGAATCCGATCCAACTAAAGTGAGAGAAACTGGCACCCGCAAGCCATCTATGCAACAAGTTGCAGTCGAGGAAACCGGTCTCTCGTAAGCGTACGAGTAATGTTGGTCCGGGCCGCTTCATCTCACAATACTGCTGAACCAAAATCCGACCAAGGGAGGAAGTAATCTAAGCATCAACGCCC
Source organism: Hordeum marinum (assembly GCA_022496015.1). NCBI lineage: Eukaryota > Viridiplantae > Streptophyta > Magnoliopsida > Poales > Poaceae > Hordeum > Hordeum marinum. Next base: position 485,027,769 of record CM039673.1, read on the forward strand.
ACAAACCTTTTGTGTTCTACTCGAGATCTCATCTACACATAGACCTAGCTCATGATGCCACTGTTGGGGAACGTTGCATGGGAAACAAAAAAATCCTACGCACACGCAGATCTATCCATGGTGATGAGCATCTACGAGAGGGAGAGTGGATCTACGTACCCTTGTAGATCGCTAAGCGGAAAGCGTTAAGAAACCCGGTTGGTGTAGTCGAACGTCTTTGCGATCCAAATCGCCATGCGTCCCGCGATCCAATCACGGTCCATCCCGCGATCCAATCACGATCCGTCCCGCGAACTTGATCATGATCCGTCCCACGAGCTTGATCACGATCCTTCCGATCTAGCGCCGAACAGACGGCACCTCCGCGTTCAGCACACGTACAGCTTGATGACGATCTCCACCGTCTTGATCCAGCAAGAAGGAGTGGAGAGGAAGAAGAGTTCTCCAGCAGCGTGATGGCGCTCCGGCGATGGTGGTGGAGCTATTCCGGCAGGGCTTCACCAAAGCGCTGCAGAAAACCGATCTAGAGGAGAAACTATGCACTGGAGGAAGGGGTAGCATGTGGCTGAAAATTCTGTGCAAAAACCCTAAAACCTCCAGTATATATAAGAGGAAGAGAGGAGGAGGCTTAGAACAAGGTCCAAGCCTCCAAGGAGTCGGCCGAACCAGGTGGAGGAGGTGGACTCCACCTCCAATCCTAGTAGGACTAGGATTCACCCTATTTTTGCCTTTTTCCACTTTTTCTCTTTGGGCCTTTTTTCCCAAACCACATGGGCCTTGTGTGGGACTTCCACCAGCCCACTAAGGGCTGTTAAACACTCTCTCAAAGCCCATGGAGCCTCTTGGGTCGAAATACCCCTCCTGATGGTCTCCCGGTACACTACCGGCACTCCCGGTACACTACCGATGAGCCCGAAACTTTTCCAGCGACCAAAATGGGACTTCCTATATATGAATATTTACCTCCGGACCATTACGGAGCTAATCGTGACATCCTGGATCTCATCCGGGACTCCAAACAACCTTCGGTCACCACCATACACAACTCTATACTACCGAAACGTCACCAAACCTTAAGTGTGCAGACCCTGCGGGTTCGAGAACTATGTAGACATGAACGAGACACCTCTATGGTCTATAACCAATAGCGGGACCTAGATGCCCATATTGGTTCCTACATTTTCTACGAAGATCTTTATCGTTCGAACCTCTATGTCAAGGATTCAGTTAATCTCGTATGATGTTCCCTTTGTTCTTCGGTATGTTACTTGCCCGAGATTCGATCGTCGGTATCTCTATACCTAGTTCAACCACGTTATCGGCAAGTCTCTTTACTCGTTCTGTAATACAAGATCCCGTGACTAACACTTAGACATATTGCTTGCAAGGCTCATTGTGATGTTGTATTACCGAGTGGGCTCTGAGATACCTCTTCGTCACACGGAGTAACAAATCCCAGTCTTGATCCATGCCAACTCAACAGACACCCTCGGAGATACCTGTAGAGCACCTTTATAGTCACCCAGTTACGTTGTGACGTTTGATACACACAAGGCACTCCTCCGGTATCCGTGAGTTGCATGATCTCATGGTCATAGGAACGTATACTTGACATGCAGAAAAACAGTAGCAATAAACTGACACGATCATATGCTACGTTTGTAGTTTAGGTCTTGTCCATCACATCATTCTCCTAATGATGTGATCCCATTTATCAAATGACATCACATTTCAATGTCTAGGAAACCTTGACCATCTTTGATGAACGAGCTAGTTCACTAGAGGCATAGTAGGGACAAAGTGTTGTCTATTTACCCACACATGTAATGTGTTTCCAATTAATACAATTATAGCATGGATAATAAACGATTATCATGAACAAGGAAATATAATAATAAAAACTTTATTTATTGCCTCTAGGGCATATTTCCAACAATTTCATGCCAATATTCTACAACTTTCATATACTTTTGGCAACTTTTTATACTATTTTTGGGACTAGCATATTGATCCAGTGCCCAGTGCCAGTTCCTGTTTGTTACATGTTTTTGTTTCGTAGAATATCCATACCAAAAAAATTCCAAACGCGATAAAAACTTACAGAGATTTTTTGGAATATATGTGATTTTCGGGAAAAAGAATCAACGTGAGACGATGCCCGAGGTGACCACAAGCCAGGGGGCGCGGCCTACCCCCCTGGTCGCGCCCTGGGCCCTTGTGGTCACCCCTTAAGGCGATTGGAGCTCTCCCTTTGCCGCAAGGAAGATATTTTTATAATAAAAATCCCCTCACAAATTCAGTCCGATAGGAGTTACAGATCTCCAGATATTTAAGAAACGGTGAAAGGCCAGAATCTGGGAGTGCGGAAACAAAAAAACAAAGAGAGAGATCTAATCTCAGAGGGGCTCTCACCCCTCCGCCTCCATGGAGGCCATGGACCAGAGGGGAAACCCTCATCCCATCTAGGGGGAGGCCAAGGAAGAAGAAGAAGAAGGAGGGGGCTCTCTCCCCTCTCTCCCAGTGGCACCGGAACGCCACTGGGGCAATCATCGTGACGGCGATCTACTCCAACAACTCCGTCATCTTCACCAACACCTCCATCACCTTCCCCCATCTATCTACAGCGGTCCACTCTCCCGCAACCCGTTGTACCCTCTACTTGAACATGGTGCTTTATGCTTCATATTATTATCCAATGATGTGTTGTCATCCTATGATGTCTGAGTAGATTTTTGTTGTCCTATGGGTTGATTGATGATCATGATTGGTTTAAGTTGCATGTTTTATTATTTGTGTTGCCCTATGGTGCTCTCCGTGTCGCACAAGCATGAGGGATCCTCATTGTAGGGTGTTGCAATGTGTTCATGATTTGCCTATGGTGGGTTGCTTGAGTGGCAGAAGCATAAACCCGAGTAGGTGGGTTGTTGCATATGGGAGTAAAGAGGACTTGATACCTTATAATGCTATGGTTGGGTTTTAACTTAATGATATTTAGTAGTTGCGGATTCTTGCTAGAGTTCCAATCATAAGTGCTTATGATCCAAGTAGAGAAATTATGTTAGCTTATGCCTCTCCCTCATATAAAATTGCAATAATGATTACCGGTCTAGTTATCGATTGCCTAGGGACAATTCCGCAACCCCTACCACCACTTTTCACACTCGTTAAACTAACTTAGTTGTTACTTTATCTTAACAGCCCCTAGTTTTTATTTACGTGCTCTTTATTATCTTGCAAACCTATCCTATCTTACCTACAAAGTACTTCTAGTTTCATACTTGTTCTAGGTAAAGAGAACGTTAAGCGTGCGTAGAGTTGGATCGGTGGTCGATAGAACTTCACGAAATATTTGTTCTAACTGTAGCTCCTCGTTGGGTTCGACACTCTTACTTATCAAGAAAGGCTACAATTGATCCCCTATAATTGTGGGTTATCAAGACCTTTTTCTGGCGCCGTTGCCGGGGAGAAATAGCGTGGGGTGAATATTATCATGTGTTCTTATTTTCTTTATCCCTAATTAGATTTGATTTGTTGTTCTAAGTTGTTCTCTATCTTTAGCTATGGCTATGGAACATGAAATACCAAAAAAAATTAGGTGCACTTGCTACTCATGGAGATGGGGAACCTCCTAAAACCCTGATGCTCGTTATGTGAAAGATATTATGCACTACTTTACTAATCCTAAGAAAACCCCATTCAAATATATAATGGGATACATTTTGGATCAACGTGAATACTTTAGGGATTATCGCTTGACTTGAAAAGGGAAACTGTTATGGGATCAAATTTATATGTTGAAATGGTATGCTTGGAATCTATGCTTGAGATATGATATTACTTGTTGCTCTAGGATGAAGGCTAAACACCTTCCCTTTTCATGTAAATTTAATGATAATGAAACCTTGGCCTCTTATACTAATGGTATATATGATTACTATGATGTGGAACAAATAGAAGAGTTTGTTGCTTTTAAGGGTGCTTATGAAATTGAAGCTTTGTTTGAAAAGTATGAAGATTATGATGATGTTGTTTACCGATCCCAAAATTTGGCTATGATTCGTTATTGTTATGCCAATTATGAATTAATGCCCATATTGATCAATTTATTGAGAAAGTATCCGCTATCCAAGAAGAGACTAATATTTTGCAGGAATCTATGGAAGAAGAAATTGATGACACTGTGAGCTCATTGGATGAAAAAGAAGAGGAGGAGAGCGAAGAACAAAAGGAGGAAGATCGGACTAGCTACCTGTGCCCACCTTATAATGAGAGTAACTCTTCAAGTCATACATTGTTTAATTTCCCTTCCTTCTTACCGAAGGATGAATGCTATGATAATTGCTATGATCCCTTGGATTCGTTTGAAATATCCCTTTTTGATGAACTTGATGCTTGCTATTCTTGTGGCCATGATGCCAGTGTGAATTATGCTTATGAAGATGAACTTGTTATAGTTCCTTATGTTAAGCATGAAATTGTTGCTATTGCACCCACACATGATAGTCCTATTATCTTTTTGAATTCTCCCAACTACACAATATCGGAGAAGTTTGCACTTATTAAGGATTATATAGATGGGTTGCCTTTTACTGTTGCACATGATGATTTTAATTAATATAATATGCATGTGATTGTTGCTCCTACTTCCAATTTTTATAAGAGAGGAACTACATATTCACCTCTCTATGTTCCCGATACAATAAAATTGCAAGAAACTACGTATGTTATGCATTGGCATTTACTTGGTGTGAATGAATTGTTCTTGTATGACATGCCAATGCATAGGAATAGAGTTAGACTTCGTTTTCACATGATTTATATCACTTTATGATCACTACTTAATTACAAATCATTGCTAATTAAAATTGGCTTTGATATGCCTTGGGATCCTGGTGGATCCACTACTTGAGCACTTTATGCCTAGCTTAATGGCTTTAAAGAAAGCACTGCCAGGGAGACAACCCGAAAGTTTTAGAGAGTCATTTCATTCTGTTGTGTGCTTTTATATAGTTTAAAAACAAAAAAATAAATTGGGGAACTTAAAACTTTTTCAAAAAGAAAAGTGAAAGTGAGAAAGACGAGCAACGTTGGAAGTGGGGGCTAGCCTTGACCTTTTTTCATGCACATGGAAACTTTGTGAATCTTGATTATAGAAAATTTTCAACCAAAACAAGTATACCCTTGTACAAATCCATTGTGTTATAAAAATAATGTGCCAAGAATTACCTTTAGGATGTTTAAATTGCTTGTTTGATATGTGTTGTGTAAAAACAGAAACTTTTGCTGCAGTGCTTGAATTTCTATATTTTACTGGAGCGTGAAACAAATCTGAAATTTTTACACAATACTGTTATATAAATTCTTGACCACTTCCTAATTTTTCAGAATGTTTAGAGTTACATAAGTATGGAGAATGTTCAAATTACTACAGACTGTCTTGTTTTTGACAGATTCTGTTTTTGATGCATTGTTTTGCTTGGTTTGATGAAACTATCGATTGTATCGATGGTATAAGCCATGGAAAAGTTATATTACAGTAGCTAAAATGAAAAAACAAAATTAATGTGTTTACAACAGTACTTGAAGTGGTGATTTGTTTTATTATACTAACGTATCTCACGAGGGTTTTGTTAAGTTTCGTGTGATTGAAGTTTTCAAGTTTTAGGTGAGATCATGATGGATGAAGGAATAAGGAGTGGAAAGAGACTAAGCTTGGGGATGCCCAAGGCACCCCAAGGTAATATTCAAGGACTCCCAAGACACTAAGCTTGGGGATGCCCCGGAAGGCATCCCCTCTTTCTTCTAACAACCATCGGTAATTTTACTTGGAGCTATATTTTTATTCGTCACATGATATGCGTAAATCTTGGAGCGTTGTGTGCTTTTTATTTTTCTTTTAATAATGCACCATGATGGTATGATAAAGTCCTTGGTTGATTTATAGAAGGATCTTTGCACCTCACTTATATCTTTTGAGTATGGCTTTATAGAATGCTTCATGTGCTTCACTTATATCATTGGAAGTTTGGATTGCCTGTTTCTCTACACATAGAAAACCGCCATTTGTAGAATGCTCTTTTGCTTCACTTGTATCTGTTAGAGCGTGGGCGTATCTTTTGTAGAAAGAACTAAACTCTCATGCTTCACTTATATCTATTTAGAGAGTTAACGGGACTTGGTCATTCACATGGTTAGTCATAAAATCCTACATAAAACTTGTAGATCACTGAATATGATGTGTTTGATTCCTTTCAAAAGTTTTGAGATATAAATATGGTAATATTAAGACTCGTGTTAGGAAGTAATTGTGAATTGGCAAAAATACTTGTGTAAAGGTTTGTGATTCACGTAGCATGCACGTATGGTGAACCATTATGTAAGGAAGTCGGAGCATGATTTGTGTATTGATTATCAGCCTTTGTGTGAGGGTCGGGAGCGCGCGATGGTTTACTCCTACCAACCTCTCCCCTAGGGGCATGCGTCTAATGCTTTCTTTGATGACTGATAGACTTTTGCAATAAGTATGTGAGTTCTTTATGATTAATGTGAATCCATGGACTATACGCACTCTCACCCTTCCACTTTTACTAGCCTCTCTAGTACCACGCAACTTTTGCCAATGCATTAAACCCACCATATATTATTCCTAAAAACAGCCACCATACCTACCTATTATGGCATTTCCATAGCCATTCTGAGATATATTGTCGTCCAACTTCCACCGTTCCGTTTATTATGACACGCACCATCATTTTCATATTGCTTTGCATGATCATAAGATAGCTAGCATGATATTTTCATGGCTTGTTTGTTTGTTTATGTCATTTGCTATGCTAGATCATTGCACATCCCGATACACCGCCGGAGGCATTCATATAGAGTCATATTTTGTTCTAGTGTCGAGTTGTAATTGTTGAGTTGTAAGTAAATAAAAGTGTGATCATCATCATTATTAGAGCATTGTCCCATGTGAGGAAAGGATGATGGAAGCTATGATTCCCTCACAAGTTGGGATGAAACTCCGGACTTTATGAAAAATAAAAGAGGCCAATGAATCCCAAATAAAAAAAGAGGCCATAGATGCCCACCAAAATAAAAAAAATAAAAAAAAATGAGAGAAAGAGAGAAGGGGACAATGCTACTATCTTTTTTCCACACTTGTGCTTCAAAGAAGCACCATGATCTTCATGATGATAGATTCCTATTTTGTCACTTTCATATACTAGTGGGAATTTTTCATTATATAACTTGGCTTGTATATTCCAATGATGGGCTTCCTCAAATTGCCCTAGGTCTTCATGAGTAAGCAAGTTGGATGCACACTCACTTAGTTTCTTTTTGAGCTTTCATACACCTACAGCTCTAGTGCATCTGTTGCATGGCAATCCCTACTCACTCACATTGATATCTATTAATGGGAATCTCCATAGCCCGTTGATACGTCTAGTTGATGTGAGACTATCTTCTCCTTTTCCTCACAACCTCCACCATATTATATTCCACCTATTGTGCTATATCCATGGCTCACGCTCATGTATTGCATGAGAGTTGAAAAGTTTGAGAACATAAAATTGCTTTGTTAGTATGCTTGAAATATTATTGTTTTTATGTCAACATTAAGCTTTTGTTTTGAGTCTTATGGATCTGAATATTCATGCCATGATTAGATTATAGGAACAAGATTATGCTAGGTAGCATTCCACATCAAAAATAATCTTTTTTACCATTTACCTACTCAAGGACGAACAGGAATTAAGCTTGGGGATGTTGATATGTCTCCGTCGTATCTATAATTTTTTACTGTTTCATGCCAATATTATACAACTTTCATATCCTTTTGGCAACTTTTTAGACTATTTTTGGGACTAACATATTGATCCAGTGCCCAGTGCTAGTTCCTGTTTGTTGCATGTTTTTTGTTTCACAGAATATCCATACCAAACGAAGTCCAAACGTGATAAAAACTTATCGAGATTTTTTTGGAATATATTTGATTTTGGGGAAAATGAATCAACGCGAGACAATGCCCGAGGTGACCACAAGCCAGGGGGCACGGCCTACCCTTGGTCGCGACCTGGGCCCTTCTGGTCACCCCTTAAGGTGGTTGAAGCTCTCCTTTTGCCGCAAGGAAGATATTTTTATAATAAAAATCACCTCAAAATTTCATCTCGATCAGAGTTAGAGATCTTCAGATATTTAAGAAACGATGAAAGGCCAGAATCTGGGAGTGCAGAAACAAAAGGAAACAGAGAGAGAGAGAGATCCAACCTCGGAGGGGCTCTCACCCCTCTGCCTCCATGGAGGCCATGGACCAGAGGGTAAACCCTCCTCCCATCTAGGGGTAGGCCAAGGAAGAAGAAGAAGAACAAGGGAGGCTCTATCCCCCTCTCTCCCGGTAGCACCGAAACGCCACTGGGGCCATCATCGTGACGACGATCTACTGCAATAACTCCATCATCTTCACTAACACCTGTTGAGGAAATAATAAATTAGTTATTATCATATTTCCTTGTTCATGATAATCGTTTATTATCCATGCTATAAATTGTATTGATCGGAGACTTAGATGCATGTGTGGATACATAGACAAAACCATGTCCCTAGGATGCCTCTAATGGACTAGCTCGTTGATCAAAGATGGTTAAGGTTTCCTAGCCATGGACATGAGATGTCATTTGATAACGGGATCACATCATTAGGAGAATGATGTGATGGACAAGACCCAAACTACAAACGTAGCATATGATCGTGTCAGTTTATTGCTACTGTTTCTTCATGTCAAGTATATGTTCCTATGACCATGAGATCATGCAACTCACACACATCGGAGGAGTGCCTTGTGTGTATCAAACGTTGCAACGTAACTGGGTGACTATAAAGGTGCTCTACAGGTATCTCCGAGGGTGTCTGTTGAGTTGGCATGGATCAAGACTGGGATTTGTTACTCCGTGTGACGGAGAGGTATCTCAGGGCCCACTCGGTAATACAACATCACAATAAGCCTTGCAAGCAATGTGACTAAATGTTAGTCACGGGATCTTGTATTACAGAACGAGTAAAGAGACTTGCCGGTAACGAGGTTGAACTAGGTATGGAGATACCGACGATCGAATCACGGGCAAGTAACATACCGAAGAACAAAGGGAACGTTATACGGGATTAACTGAATCCTTGACATAGAGGTTCGACCGATAAAGATCTTTGTAGAATATGTAGGAACCAATGTGGACATCCAGGTCCCGCCATTGGTTATTGACCGTAGAGGTGTCTCGGTCATGTCTACATAGTTCTCGAACCCGCAGGGTCTGCACACTTAAGGTTTGGTGACGTTTTGGTAGTATAGAGTTGTGTATGGTGGTGACCGAAGATTGTTCGGAGTCCCTGATGAGATCCCGGATGTCACGAGGAGCTCCGGAATGGTCCGGAGTTAAAGATTCATATATAGGAAGTCCCAGTTTGGTCGCCGGAAAAGTTTCGGGCTCATCGGTAGTGTACCGGGAGTGCCGGTAGTGTACCGGGAGACCTCCGGGAGGGGTATTTCGACCCAATGGGCTTCATGGGCTGTGGGAAAGTATTAACCAGCCCTTAGTGGGCTGGTGGAACCTCCACATAAATCCCATGTGGCTGGAATAAAGAAACCCAAAGGAAAAAGGTGGAAAAAAAGGGAAAAAGGAAGAGTCCTAGTCCTACTAGGAGTGGAGGAGGAGAGTCCTCCTCCACCTCCCACTTTGGTCGACCCAAGGGCTGGCTTTTTGGCAGCCAAGCCTCCTCCTCCTCCTCTCCTCCTATATATACTAGAGGATTTTAGGATTTTGGCACAGAATTTTCAGCCACGTGCTACCCGTTCCTCTAGTGCATAGTTTCTCCTCTAGATCGGTTTTCTGTAGTGCTTAGGCGAAGCCTTGCCGGAATTGCTCCACCACTATCACCGGAGCACCGTCATGCTGCCGGTGAACTCTTCTCCCTCTCCACTTCCTCTTGTTGGATCAAGATGGTGGAGATCGTCATCAAGTTGCACGTGTGCTGAATGCGGAGGTGTCGTCCGTTCGGCGCTAGATCGGAAGGACGGTGAACAAGATCGCGAGACCGTTCGTGATGTGTTCACGGGACGGATCGTGATGAGATCGCGGGACGGATCGTGATGAGATCGCGGGACGGATCGTGATGAGTTCGCGGGACGGATCGTGATGTGATCGCGGGACGCTCGACGATTTGGATCGCGAAGATGTTCGACTACACCAACCGCGTTTCTTAACGCTTCCTGCTTAGCGATCTACAAGGGTATGTAGATCCACTCTCCCTCTCGTAGATTCTCATCACCATGGATAGATCTTCGTGTGCGTAGGAAAAATTTTGTTTCCCATGCAACGTTCCCCAACAGTGGCATCATGAGCTAGGTCTATGTGTAGATGAGATCTCGAGTAGAACACAAAAGGTTTGTGGGTGTTGATGCTTAGATTGCTTCCTCCCTTGGTCGGATTTTGGTTCAGCAGTATTGTGAGATGAAGCGGCCCGGACCAACATTACTCGTACGCTTATGAGAGGTCGGTTCCCTCGATGCAACTTGTTGCCTAGATGGCTTGCGGATGGCAGTTTCTCTCACTTTAGTTGGATCGGATTCGACAAAGGCGGTCCTTGAGAAGGTTGAAAAGCAAATTATGTATCACCGTTGTGGTTTATGCGTAGGTGAGAATCGTTCTTGCTAGAAACCCGTAGCAGCCACGTAAAACATGCACCAACAATTAGAGGACGTCTAACTTGTTTTTGCAGGGTATGTTGTGATGTGATATGGCCAATTACATGATGTGATATATGTGATGTATGAGATGATCATGTGATGTATAGAATTTCATGACTTGCATGTCGATGAGTACAGCAACCGGCAGGAGCCATAGGGTTGTCTTTAATTATTGTATGACCTGCGTGTCAATCATTAAGCGCTATGTAATGCTTTACTTTATCGCTAAACGGTAGAAATAGTAGTAGAAGCATGCAGGGCGTGACAATCTCGATGGCGACACGTTGATGGAGATCAAGATGATGGAGATCATGGTGTCGTGCCGGTGACGATGAAGATCATGCCGGTGCTTTCAAGATGGAGATCTAAAGCACAAGTTCGTGGACATATCATGTCACTTATGAATTGCATGTGATGTTAATCCTTTTATGCACCTTGTTATGCTTAGTACGATGGTAGCATTATAAGGTGATCCCTCACTTAATTTCAAGATAAAATTGTGTTCTCCCCGAGTGTGCACCGTTGCGAAAGTTCGTCGTGTTGAGACACCACGTGATGATCGGGTGTGATAGACTCTACGTTCACATACAATGGGTGCAAGCCAGTGTTGCACGTGCAGAACACTCTGGTTAAACTTGACGAGCCTAGCATGTACAGACATGGCCTCGGAACACAAGAGACCGAAAGGTCGAACATGAGTCATATAGTAGATATGATCAACATAATGATGTTCACCATTGAAGCCACCTCAACTCACGTGATGATCGGACGTGAGTTGGTGAATTTGGATCATGTATCACTCGGACGACCGGAGGGATGTCAATTTGAGTGGGAGTTCTTAAGTAATATGATTAATTGAACTCATTATCATGAACATAGTCAGTAGTGTCTTTGCAAAATTATGTTGTAGATTACTAGCTCACACTGTAGCTCCCTTGAATTTTATATGTTCCTAGAGAAATAGAGTTGAAAGATGATGGTAGCAATATTGCGGACTAGCTCCATGATCTGAGAATTGTCCTCATTGCTGCACAGAAGGCTTTTGTCCTTAATGCACCGCTCGGTGCGCCAACCCCTCTAGCGTTGTTTGTAGATGTTGTGAACATCTGACAGGCACGTTTTGATAACTACTTGATAGTTTAGTGCGTCATGCATTACAGCTTAGAATTGAGGCTCCGAAACGTTTTGAACATCATGGAACATATGAGATGTTCCAAGAGCTGAAATTAGGATCTCAGGTTTGTACCCGTGTTGCGAGATATGAGATCTCCAACAAGATTCTTTGCCTATAAGATGAAAGAGAATAGCTCAATCATTGAGCATGTGCTCAGATTGTCTGGGTGCTACAATCGCTTGAATCGAGTGGGAGTTGATCTTCCAGATAAGATAGTGATTGATATAGTTCTCCAAGTCACTGTCACTAAACCTACTAGAACTTGGTGATGAACTATAAAATGCCAGGGATAGAAATAATGATCCCTGAGCTATTCGCGATGTTTGACACCGCGAAGGTAGAAATCGAGAAGGAGCGTCAAAGTGTTGATGGTTAGTTAAAACCACTAGTTTCGAGAAGGGCAAGAGCAAGGAGGGAAACTTCATGGATAGCAAGTCAGTTGCTGCTCCAGTGAAGCAACCCAAAGTTGAACTCAAACCCGAGACTAAGTGCTTCGATTATGAGGAGAGCGGTCACTGAAGCGGAACAACCCTAGATACTTGGTAGATAAGAAGGCTGGCAAACGTCAACAGAAGTATATTTGATATACGTGTTATTGATGTGTACCTTGCTAGTACTCCTAGTAGCACCTGGGTATTGGATACCGGTTCGGTTGCTAAATGTTAGTAACTCGAAATAAAAGGTGTGAAATAAACGGAGAACTAGCTAAGTGTGAGGTGATGATGTGTGTTGGAAATGTTTCCAAGGTTGATGTGATCAACATCGCATGCTCTCTCTACCTTCAAGATTAGTGACGAACCTAAAATAAATGTTATTTGGTGTTTTTTGCGTTAAGCATGAACATGATTAGATCATGTTCATTGCAACACGGTTATTCATTTAAGTTAGAGAATAATGGTTATTCTATTTACATGAATAATACCATCAATGGTCATGCACCTAGTAAGAATGGTTTGTTGAAACTTGATCGTAGTAATACACATGTTCATAACATTGATGCCAAAAAGATACAAAGTTAATAATAATAGTATCACATACTTGTGGCACTGCCGCTAAATGTCATATTGGTATAAAACGCATGAAGAAACTCCATGTTGATGGATCTCTGGACTCATTCGATTTCGAATCGGTTGAGACATGCGAACCATGCCTCTTGGTCAAGATGACTAAGGACCCCGTTTTCTGTTTTGATGAAGCGGGCAAGTGATTTATTGGAAATGATACATGTTGATGTATGCAATCCAATGAGTCTTGTAGCGTGCGGTGGATATCGTTATTTTCTTACCTTCACTGATGATTTGAGTAGAAATAGTGTATATTTACTTAATGAAACACAAGTCTGAATCGTTTGAAAGGTTCAAGCAAATTCAGAGTGAAGTTTAAGATCATCGTGACAAGAAGATAAATATGTTTGCGATATGATCGTGGAGGTGAATATCTAAGTTACGAGTTTGGCATACAACTTTAGACAATGTGAAAGTTGTTTCACAACTCACGCCACCTGGAACACCATAGTGTGATGGTGTGTCCGAACGTCATAGTCGTGCTCTATTGGATATGGTGCGTGCTATGATGTCTATTATCGTTTTGTTACTATAATTTTGGGGTTATGCATTAGAGACAACAACATTCACTTTAAATAGGGCACCATCTAAATTCGTTGAGATGACACCGTGTGAACTATGGTTTGATAGAAACCTAAGTTGTCATTTCTTAATGTTTGGGGCTGCGACGCTTGTGTGGAAAATGTTTTCGCCTAATGAGCTCGAACCCAAAGCGGACAAATGCATCTTCATAGAATACCCTAAGAATAGTTGGGTGAACCTTCTATCTCAGATCCAAGCATAAAAATTTTGTTGCTAAAACTGGGTCCTTTCTCGAGAAAGGGTTTCTCTTGAAAGAGTTGAGTGGGAGGAGGATAGAACTTGATGAGGTTGTTGAAACCTATGCTTCAACCAGAAAGTAGCGCAGCACAGAAAGATGTTTCTGTGAAGCCTACGTCAGTTGAAGAGGAAGTTAATGATGATGATCATGAAAGCTTCGAATCAAGTTACTATCGACCTACGAGGAAATTAGAGCTTGATGAGGTTATTGAACCTTTACTTCAACCAGAGAGTACCGCAGCGCAGGAAGTTGTTTCTGTGAAGCCTACGTTAGTTGAAGAGGAATTTAATGATGATGATCATGAAGCTTCGGATCAAGTCACTATCAAACCTCGTAGGGCGACAAGGACGTATACTACTCCTGAGCGGTACGACAACCATGTCTTGGAGGTCATGTTGTTGGACAACGATGAACCTACGAACTATGGAGAAGCGATGATGGGCCCGAAAACCAACAAACGGTTAGAGGCCATGAAATCCGAGAAAGGATCCATGTATGAAAACCAAGTATAGACTTTGGTGGACTTGCTCGTTGGACGGCAAGTCGTTAAGTACAAATGGATCTTTAAAATGAAGACAGATGCTGATGGTAAGTGTTACCATTTGTAAAGCTCGACTTGTTGCAAAGTAGTTTATGACAAGTTCAAGGAGTTGACTACGATGAGACTTTCCCACTCGTAGCGATGCTAAAGTCTGTTGGAATTATGTTAGCAGTTGCTGCATTTTTCAATTATGAAATCTGGCAGATGGATGCCAAAACATCGTTTCCTTCCTTAAGGAAAGGTTGTATGAGATACAACCAGAAGGTTTTGTCAGTCCTAAGGATGCTAAAAGATGTGCGAGCTTCAGTGATTCTTCTATGAACTGAAGGAAGCATCTCGGAGTTGGAATATACACTTTGATGAGGTTATCAAAGTTTGTGAGTCTATACAAAGTTTACGAGAAACTTGTATTTGCAATAAAGTGAGTGGGAGCATTATAGAGTTTCTGATAAGTATATGTGGATGACATATTGCTATTCGGAAATGATATAGAATTTCTGGAGAGCATAAATGGTTGTTTGAAAAGAGTTTTTCAAAGGAAGACCTGGATAAAGGTACCTAATTGTTGAGCATCAAGATCTATAGAGATAGATCAAGATACTTGATGAGACTTTCAATGAGTACATACCTTGACAAGATTTTGAAAGAGTTCAAAATGGATCAGTCAGAGAAAGAGTTCTCGCCTGATTTGTAAGGTATAAAGTTGAGTAAGACTCAATGCCCAGTGAG
Organism: Hordeum marinum; assembly: GCA_022496015.1. NCBI lineage: Eukaryota > Viridiplantae > Streptophyta > Magnoliopsida > Poales > Poaceae > Hordeum > Hordeum marinum. The sequence continues at coordinate 485,042,835 of CM039673.1, forward strand.
TGCAGAAGATAGAGAAAAGATGAGTGTCAACCCCTATGCTTCAGCCATAGGATCTATCATGTATGCAATGCTGTGCACATGACCCAATGTCAGCCTTGCCATAAGTATGGCCAGAAGGTTTCAAAGTGATCCTGGAATAGAGCATTGGACAGCGGTCAAGATTATCCTTAGTAACTAAAATACTTGGGAGATGTTTCTCGATTATGGAGGTGATAAAGAGTTCGTCGTAAAGAGTTACGTCGATGCAAACTTTAACACCAATCCGGATGACTCGAAGTAGCAATCTGGATACGTATAGTGGAGCAGCCATTTGGAATAGTACCAAGTGGAGTGTGGTAGCAGTGTTTACGGTTTGACATCGAAATTTGCAAAGTACACACGGATCTGAATGTCGCAGACCCGTTGACTATAAGACCTCTCTCACATGCAAAGCATGATCGAGCCCTAGAACTCATTGGGTGTTAGATTCATAACAATGCGAATCACATGGTGGTGTGAACTAGATTATTGACTCTAGTGCAAGTGGGAGACTGTTGGAAATATGCCCTAGAGGCAATAATAAATTAGTTATTATCTAATTTCCTTGTTCATGATAATCGTTTATTATCCATGCTATAAATTGTATTGATCGGAGACTTAGATGCATGTGTGGATACATAGACAAAACCATGTCCCTAGGATGCCTCTAATGGACTAGCTCGTTGATCAAATATGGTTAAGGTTTCCTAGCCATGGACATGAGATGTCATTTGATAACGGGATCACATCATTAGGAGAATGATGTGATGGACAAGACCCAAACTACAAACGTAGCATATGATCGTGTCAGTTTATTGCTACTGTTTTCTGCATGTAAAGTATATGTTCCTATGACCATGAGATCATGCAACTCACGGACATCGGAGGAGTGCCTCGTGTGTATCAAACGTCGCAACGTAACTGGGTGACTATAAAGGTGCTCTACAGGTATCTTCGAGGGTGTCTGTTGAGTTGGCATGGATCAAGACTGGGATTTGTTACTCCGTGTGATGGAGAGGTATCTCAGGGCCCACTCGGTAATACAACATCACAATAAGCCTTGCAAGCAATGTTACTAAGTGTTAGTCATGGGATCTTGTATTACAGAATGAGTATAGAGACTTGCCTGTAACGGGGTTGAACTAGGTATGGAGATACCGACGATCGAATCTCGGGCAAGTAACATACCGAAGAACAAAGGGAACGTTATACGGGATTAACTGAATCCTTGACATAGAGGTTCGACCGATAAAGATCTTCGTAGAATATGTAGCAACCAATGTGGACATCCAGGTCCCGCCATTGGTTATTGACCGTAGAGGTATCTCGGTCATGTCTACATAGTTCTCGAACCCGTAGGGTCTGCACACTTAAGGTTTCGTGACGTTTCGGTAGTATAGAGTTGTGTATGGTGGTGACCGAAGGTTGTTCAGAGTCCCTGATGAGATCCCGGACGTCACGGGGAGCTCCGGAATGGTCCGTAGGTAAAGATTCATATATAGGAAGTCCCAGTTTGGTCGCCGGAAAAGTTTCGGGCTCATCGGTAGTGTACCGGGAGTGCCGGTAGTGTACCGGGAGACATCCGGGAGGGTTATTTCGACCCAAGAGGCTTCATGGGCTGTGGGAAAGTATTAACCAGCCCTTAGTGGGTTTGTGGAACCTCCACATAAAGCCCATGTGGCTGGAAGAAAGAAACCCAAAGGAAAAACGTGGAAAAAAAGGCAAAAAGGAAGAGTCCTAGTCGTACTAGGAGTGGAGGAGGAGAGTCCTCCTCCACCTCCCACTTTGGTCGACCCAAGGGCTGTCTTTTTGGTAGACAAGCCTCCTCCTCCTCTCCTCCTATATATACTAGAGGATTTTAGGGTTTTGGCACAGAATTTTCAGCCACGTGCTACCCGTTCCTCTAGTGCATAGTTTCTCCTCTAGATCGGTTTTCTGCAGTGCTTAGGCGAAGCCCTGCCGGAATTGCTCCACCACTATCACCGGAGCGCCGTCACGCTGCCGGTGAACTCTTCTCCCTCTCCACTTCCTCTTGCTGGATCAAGATGGTGGAGATCGTCATCAAGCTGCACGTGTGCTGAACGCGAAGGTGCCGTTCGTTCGGCGCTAGATCGGAAGGACCGTGAACAAGATCGCGAGACCATTCGTGATGTGTTCACGGGACGGATCGTGATGAGATCGCGGGACGGATCGTGATGAGATCGCGGGATGGATCATGATTTGTTCGCGGGACTGGTCGTGATTGGATCGCGGGACGGATCGTGATGTGATCGTGGGACGCTCGACGATTTGGATCGCGAAGATGTTCGACTACACCAACCGCATTTCTTAACGATTCCCGCTTAGCGATCTACAAGGGTATGTAGATCCACTCTCCCTCTCGTAGATGCTCATCACCATGGATAGATCTTGGTGTGCGTAGGAAAATTTTGGTTTCCCATGCAACGTTCCCCAACAACACCTCCATCACCTTCCCCCATCTATCTACAGCGGTCCACTCTCCCGCAACCCGCTGTACCCTCTACTTGAACATAGTGCTTTATGCTTCATATTATTATCCAATGATGTGTTGCCATCCTATGATGTCTGAGTAGATTTTCGTTGTCCTATGGGTTTATTGATGATCATGATTGGTTTGAGTTGCATGTTTTATTATTGGTGTTGTCCTATGGTGCTCTCCGTGTCGCGCAAGCATGAGGTATCCTCGATGTAGGGTGTTGCTGTTGGAAATATGCCCTAGAGGCAATAATAAAATGGTTATTATTGTATTTCCTTGTTCATGATAATTGTCTATTGTTCATGCTATAATTGTGTTAACCGGAAACCGTAATACATGTGTGAATACATAGACCACAACATGTCCCTAGTGATCCTCTAGTTGACTAGCAAGTTGATCAATAGATGGTCACGGTTTCATGACCATGGACATTGGATGTCGTTGATAACGGGATCACATCATTAGGAGAATGATGTGATGGACAAGACCCAATCCTAAGCATAGCACTAGATCGTGTAGTTCGTTTGCAAAAGCTTTTCAATGTCAAGTATCGTTTCCTTAGACCATGAGATTGTGCAACTCACGGATACCGTAGGAATGCTTTGGGTGTGCCAAACGTCACAACGTAACTAGGTGGATATAAAGGTGCACTACGGGTATCTCCGAAAGTGTCTGTTGGGTTGGCACGAATCGAGACTGGGATTTGTCACTCCGTGTGACGGAGAGGTATCTCTAGGCCCACTCGGTAAGACATCATCATAATGAGCTCAATGTGACTAAGGAGTTAGCCACGGGATGATGTATTACCGAACGAGTAAAGAGACTTGCCGGTAACGAGATTGAACAAGGTATAGAGATACCAACGATCAAATCTCGGGCAAGTATCATATCGATAGACAAAGGGAATTGTACACGGGATTGATTGAATCCCCGACATCGTGGTTCATCCGATGAGATCATCATGGAGCATGTGGGAGCCAACATGGGTATCCAGATCCCGTTGTCGGTTATGTTGGAAATATGCCCTAGAGGCAATAATAAAATGGTTATTATTGTATTTCCTTGTTCATGATAATTGTCTATTGTTCATGCTATAATTGTGTTAACCGGAAACCATAATACATGTGTGAATACATAGACCACAACATGTCCCTAGTGAGCCTCTAGTTGACTAGCTCGTTGATCAATAGATGGTCACGGTTTCATGGCCATGGACATTGGATGTCATTGATAACGGGATCACATCATTAGGAGAATGATGTGATGGACAAGACCCAATTCTAAGCATAGCACAAGATCGTGTAGTTCGTTTGCTAAAGCTTTTCAATGTCAAGTATCGTTTCCTTAGACCATGAGATTGTGCAACTCCCGGATACCGTAGGAATGCTTTGGGTGTGCCAAACGTCACAACGTAACTGGGTGGCTATAAAGGTGCACTACGGGTATCTCCGAAAGTATTTGTTGGGTTGGCATGAATCGAGACTGGGATTTGTCACTCCGTGTGACGGAGAGGTATCTCTGGGCCCACTCGGTAAGACATCATCATTATGAGCTCAATGTGACTAAGGAGTTAGTCACGGGATGATGTATTACGGAACGAGTAAAGAGACTTGCCGGTAACGAGATTGAACAAGGTATGGGGATACCGACGATCGAATCTCGGGCAAGTATCATACCGATAGACAAAGGGAATTGTATACGGGATTGATTGAATCCTTGACATCGTGGTTCATCCGATGAGATCATCGTGGAGTACGTGGGAGCCAACATGGGTATCCAGATCCCGCTGTTGGTTATTGACCGGAGAGGTGTCTCGGTCATGTCTACGTGTCTCCCGAACCCGTAGGGTCTACACACTTAAGGTTCGATGACGCTAGGGTTATAGGGAAAAGGTATACGTGATTACCGAAGGTTGTTCGGAGTCCCGGATGAGATCCCGGACGTCACGAGGAGCTCCGGAATGGTCCGGAGGTAGAGATTGATATATAGGAAGTCCAGTTTTGGTCACCGGAAAGTTTTCGGGCTCATCGGTAGTGTACCGGGAGTGCCGGGAGGGTGCCGGATAACCCCCGGGAGGGGTGTGACGACCAAAGGACCACATGGGCTGTTAGATAAAGTGTGCCAGCCCTTATTGGGCTGGGCAAGACTTTTGCTAAAGGCCCATGCGGCTGGAGATAAGGAGATAAGGCAAAAAGGATTTAAAAGGAGGAGATCCACCTCCCTTGTGGGAGGTGGACTCTCCCTTTAATTCGGCCGGCCATCTCCTCTTTGGAGTAGAGGCCAAGCCAGCCCTCCACGTCCCTCCTCCTATATATACTTGAGGTTTTGGATGTTTTGAGACAGGATTTGATCTCTCTCTCTCACGGCGAAGCCCTACCTCTCTTCTTCCTCCTCCGCAGCGCTTAGGCGAAGCCCTGTCGGAATACCTTGCTACTCCACCACCACCACGCCGTCGTGTTGCTGTTGGAGCCCTTCCCCAACCTCTCCTTCCTCCTTGCTGGATCAAGGTGTTGGAGATGTCACCGGGCTGCACGTGTGTTGAACGCGGAGGTGCCGTCCGTTCGGCACTTGATCGGATCTACCGCGATCTGAATCGCTGCGAGTACGACTCCATCAACCGCGTTCTTGTAACGCTTCCGCTTAGCGATCTTCAAAGGTATGAAGATGCAATCTCTCCCCTCTCGTTGCTGGTTTCTCCATAGATAGATCTTGGTGAACGTAGGAAAATTTTGATTTACTACTACGTCTCCCAACAGTGGCATCATGAGCTAGGTCTATGCGTAGAATCTATGCACGAGTAGAACACAAAGCAGTTGTGGGTGTCGAGTTTGTTAATTTGCTTGCCGCTACTAGTCTTATCTTGATTCAGCGGTATTGTGGGATGAAGCGGCCCGGACCAACTTTACACGTACGCTTACGTGAGACCGGTTCCACCGCCTGACATGCACTAGATGCATAAGGTGGCTAGCGGGTGTCTGTCTCTCCTACCTTAGTCGGATCGGATTCGATGAAAAGGGTCCTTATGAAGGGTAAATAGCAATTGGCAAATCACGTTGTGGTGTTGACGTAGGTAAGAAACGTTCTTGCTAGTAACCTATAGCAGCCACGTAAAAACTTGCAACTACAAATTAGAGGACGTCTAACTTGTTTTTGCAGCATGTGCCTTGTGATGTGATATGGCCAAAGGATGTGATGTGATGCATTGTGATGTATGAATTGACCATGTTCTTGTAATAGGATTCACGACTTGCATGTCGATGATTATGACAACCGGCAGGAGCCATAGGAGTTGTCTTATTTATTGTATGACCTGCGTGTCAATCATAAACGCCATGTAATTACTTTACTTTATTGCTAAGCGCTAGCCATAGTAGTAGAAGTAATAGTTGGCGAGACAACTTCATGAAGACACAATGATGGAGATCATGATGATGGAGATCATGGTGTCGTGCCGGTGACAGTGATGATCATGGTGCCCCGAAGATGGAGATCATAGGAGCAAAATGATATTGGCCATATCATGTCACTATATTGATTGCATGTGATGTTTATCATGTTTACATCTTATTTGCATAGAACGACGGTAGTAAATAAGATGATCTCTCAATAAAATTTCAAGAAAGGTGTTCACCCTAACTGTGCACCGTTGCTAAGGATCGTCGTTCCGAAGCACCACGTGATGATCGGGTGTGATAGGTTCTAACGTTCGCATACAACGGGTGTAAGCCAGATTTACACATGCGAAACACTTAGGTTGACTTGACGAGCCTAGCATGTACAGACATGGCCTCGGAACACGGAAGACCGAAAGGTCGAACATGAGTCGTATAGAAGATACGATCAACATAGAGATGTTCACCATGGATGACTAGTCCGTCTCACGTGATGATCGGACACGGGCTAGTTGACATGGATCATGTATCACTTGGAAGACTAGAGAGATGTCTATCTAAGTGGGAGTTCATTAATAATTTGATTAAATGAACTTAATTATCATGAACTTAGTCTAAAAATGTCCTTGCAAATTATGTCGTAGATAGCTCGCGCTGTAGCTCCCCAGTTTTATTGATACAATCCTAGAGAAAAGTAAGTTGAAAGTTGATGGTAGCAATAATGCGGACTGGGTCCGTGATCTGAGGATTGTCCTCATTGCTGCACAGAAAGCTTATGTTTTTGATGTACCGCTAACTGCATCACTCCCTCAAGCGTTGTCTGTAGATGTTGTGAACATATGACAGGCACTTTTTGATGACTACGTGATAGTTCAGTGCGTCATGCATTACGGCTTAGAATTGAGGCTTCAAAATGTTTTGAACGTCACAGAACATATGAGATGTTCTAGGAGCTGAGATTGTGATCTCAAGCTCGTGCCTATGTTGAGAGGTATGAGACCTCCAACAAGATTCTTTGCCTGCAAGATAAAGGAGAATAGCTTAATCGGTGAGCGTGTTCTCAGATTGTCTGGGTGCTACAATCACTTGAATCAAGTGGGAGTTAATCTTCCAGATGAGATAGTGATTAATGCAGTTCTCCAAGTCACTGCCACCAAGCTACTAGAGCTTCGTGATGAACTATAACATGCCAGGGATGGATAAGATGATCCCTGAGTTGTTCGTGATGTTTGACACCACGAAGGTAGAAATCAATAAGGAGCATCAAGTGTTGATGGTTAAGTGAAAACCACTAGTTTCAAAAGGGGCAAGGGCAAGAAGGGAAAAACTTCAGGAATGGCAAGCCAGTTGTTGCTCTAGTGAAGAAACCCAAGGTTGAGCCCGAACCCGAGACTAAGTGCTTCTGTTATGAGGAGAATGTTCGCTGAAGCGGAAAAACCCTAGATGATTGGTAGATAAGAAGGCTGGTAATGTCAATGGAAGTATATTTGATATACGTGTTAGTGATGTGTACCTTGCTGGTACTCCTAGTAGCACCTGGGTATTAGATACCGGTTCGGTTGCTAAGTGTTAGCAACTCGAAATAAAAGCTACGGAGTAAATGGAGACTAGCTAGGTGAAAGGTGACGATGTGTGTTGGAAGTATTTCCAAGATTGATGTGATCACCATCGCACGCTCTCTCTACCTTCAGGATTTGTGATAAACCTAAATAAATGTTATTTGGTGTTTGCGTTGAGCATAAACGTGATTAGATCATGATTAGTGCGATACGGTTATTCATATAAGTTAGAGAATAATGGTTATTCTGTTTAAATGGATAATGCCTTCAATGGTCATGCACCCACTCGAAATGGTTTATCGAATCATGATCGTAGTAGTACACATATTCATAACATTGGTACCAAAAGATACAAAGTTAATAATGATAGTACCACATGCTTGTGGCACTGCCACGTAATGTCATATTGGTATAAATCGCATGAAGAAACTCCATGATGATGGATGTTTTTTTGACTCACTCGATTTCGAATCGGTTGAGACATGCGAGCCATGCCTCTTGGGCAAGATGACTGAGACCCCGTCATCCAATATGATGCAGCGGGCAAGTGGCTTATTGGAATTAATACATGTTGATGTATGTGGTCCAATGAGTGTTGAAACACACAGTGGATATCGTTGTTTTTCTTTACCTTCGCTGATGATTTGAGTAAATATGGGGATATTTACTTAATGAAACACAAATCTGAAATGTTTGAAAGGTTCAAGGAGTTTCAGAGTGAAGTTAAAGATCATCGTGACAAGAAGATAAATGTCTATGATATGATCATGGAGGTGAATATCTAAGTTACGAGTTTGGTATGCAATTTTAGACAATGTGGAAATTGTTTCACAGCTCACGCCTCCTGGAACACCATAGTGTGATGGTGTGTTCGAACGTCGTAGTCGTGCTCTATTGGATATAGTGAGTACTATGATGTCTCTTATCGTTTTACCACTATCGTTATGGGGTTATGCATTAAAGACAAATCCATTCACTTTAACAGGGCACCATCTAAGTCTGTTGAGATGACACCGTGAGAATTATGGTTTGACAGAAGCCTAAGCTGTCATTTCTTAATGTTTGGGGCTGCGACGCTTATGTGAAAATGGGTTTTTCACCTAGCGAGCTCGAACTCAAAGCAGACAAATGCATCTTCATAGAATACCCTAATGAGACATTGGGTATACCTTCTATCTCAGATCCAAGCGCAAAAGGTGTTTGTTGCTAAGAACGGGTCCTTTTTGAGAAAGAGTTTCTCTCGAAAGAATTGAGTGGGAGGAAGATAGAACTTGATAAGGTTGTTGAACCTTTGTTTCAACCAGAGAATAGCGCAACACAGAAAGATGTTTCTGTAGAGCCTACTTAGTTGAAAAGGAAGTTAATGATGATGATCATGAAGCTTCGGATCAAGTCACTATCGAACCTCGTAGGTCGACAAGGACGCGTACTGCTCCTGAGTAGTACGACAACCCTGTCTTGGAAATCATGTTGTTGGACAACGATGAACCTACGAACTATGGAGAAGCGATGGTGGGCCCGGATTCCAACAAATGGCTAGGAGCCATGAAATCCGAGAAAGGATCCATGTATGAAAACCAAGTATGGACTTTGGTAGACTTGCCTGTTGAATGGCGGGTCATTGAGTACAAATGGACCTTTGAGATAAACATAGACGCTAATGGTGAAATGTCACCGTTTATAAAGCTCGACTTGTCGCAAAGAAGTTTCCGCCAAGTTCAAGGAGTTGACTGCAATGAGATTGTCTCATCTGTAGCGATGCTAAAAGTCTATTAAAATTTTGTTAGCAGTTGCTGCATTTTTCGATTATGAAATCTGGCAGATGGATGACAAAACAAGGTTTCCGTAATGGTTTCTGTGAGGAAGAGTTGTATGTGATACAACCAGAAGGTTTTGTCAATCCTAAGGATGCTAATAATATGCAAACTCCAGCGATCCTTCTATGGACTGGAGCAAGCATCTCGGAGTTGGAACATATGCTTTGATGAGGTGATCAAAGTGTTTAAGTTTATACAAAGTTTATGAGAAACTTGTATTTGCAAGAAAGTGAGTGGGAGCACTATGGAATTTCTTATAAGAATATGTAGTTGACATATTATTGATCGGAAATGATGTAGAATTTCTGGAAGAGCATGAAGGGTTGTTTGAAAAGTTTTGTTTTTCAAAGGAAGACCCAGATAAAGCTACTATTTTATTGAGCATCAAGATCTATAGGGATAGATCTATTCGCTTGATAAGTTTTTTCGACGAAGACATACCTTGACAAGTTTTTGAAGGAGTTCAAAATAGATGGGTCAAAGAAGGAGTTCTTGACTGTATTGTAAGGTGTGAAATTGAGTAAGACTCAATACCCGACCACGGCAGAAGATAAAGAAGAGATGAGTGTCATCTCCTATGCTTTAGCCATAGGCTCTATATAGTATGCCATGCTGTGTACCGCACCTGTGTGTGCCTTGCCATGAGTCTGTCAAGGGGTACAAGAGTAATCCAAGAGTGGATCACTAGACAGCGGTCAAAGTTAGCCTTAGTAACTTGAGAACTAAGGAAATATTTCTCGATTATGGAGGTGATAAAGAGTTCATCGTAAAGTGTTACGATGATGCAAGCTTTAAAACCAATCCGGATGACTCTTAGTAGAAATCCAGCTACGTATAGTGGAGCAGCCATTTGGAATAGCTCCAAGTGGAGCATGGGAGTAGTATCTACAAATATGACATGGAAAGTTTGTAAGGTACACACGGATCTGAATGTCGCAGACCCGTTGACTAAAACCTCTTTCACGAGCAGGACATGAACAAACCCCAGAACTTATTGGGTGTTAATCACATGATGATATGATCACATGGTGATGTAAGTGTTAATCACATGGTGATGTGAACTAGATTATTGACTCTAGTGCAAGTGGGAGACTGTTGGAAATATGCCCTAGAGGCAATAATAAAATGGTTATTATTGTATTTCCTTGTTCATGATAATTGTCTATTGTTCATGCTATAATTGTGTTAACCGGAAACCATAATACATGTGTGAATACATAGACCACAACATGTCCCTAGTGAGCCTCTAGTTGACTAGCTCGTTGATCAATAGATGGTCACGGTTTCATGGCCATGGACATTGGATGTCATTGATAACGGGATCACATCATTAGGAGAATGATGTGATGGACAAGACCCAATTCTAAGCATAGCACAAGATCGTGTAGTTCGTTTGCTAAAGCTTTTCAATGTCAAGTATCGTTTCCTTAGACCATGAGATTGTGCAACTCCCGGATACCGTAGGAATGCTTTGGGTGTGCCAAACGTCACAACGTAACTGGGTGGCTATAAAGGTGCACTACGGGTATCTCCGAAAGTATCTGTTGGGTTGGCATGAATCGAGACTGGGATTTGTCACTCCGTGTGACGGAGAGGTATCTCTGGGCCCACTCGGTAAGACATCATCATTATGAGCTCAATGTGACTAAGGAGTTAGTCACGGGATGATGTATTACGGAACGAGTAAAGAGACTTGCCGGTAACGAGATTGAACAAGGTATGGGGATACCGACGATCGAATCTCGGGCAAGTATCATACCGATAGACAAAGGGAATTGTATACGGGATTGATTGAATCCTTGACATCGTGGTTCATCCGATGAGATCATCGTGGAGTACGTGGGAGCCAACATGGGTATCCAGATCCCGCTGTTAGTTATTGACCGGAGAGGTGTCTCGGTCATGTCTACGTGTCTCCCGAACCCGTAGGGTCTACACACTTAAGGTTCGATGACGCTAGGGTTATAGGGAAAAGGTATACGTGATTACCGAAGGTTGTTCGGAGTCCCGGATGAGATCCCGGACGTCACGAGGAGCTCCGGAATGGTCCGGAGGTAAAGATTGATATATAGGAAGTCCAGTTTTGGTCACCGGAAAGTTTTCGGGCTCATCGGTAGTGTACCGGGAGTGCCGGGAGGGTGCCGGATAACCCCCGGGAGGGGTGTGACGACCAAAGGACCACATGGGCTGTTAGATAAAGTGTGCCAGCCCTTATTGGGCTGGGCAAGACTTTTGCTAAAGGCCCATGCGGCTGGAGATAAGGAGATAAGGCAAAAAGGATTTAAAAGGAGGAGATCCACCTCCCTTGTGGGAGGTGGACTCTCCCTTTAATTCGGCCGGCCCTCTCCTCTTTGGAGTAGAGGCCAAGCCAGCCCTCCACGTCCCTCCTCCTATATATACTTGAGGTTTTGGATGTTTTGAGACAAGATTTGATCTCTCTCTCTCACGGCGAAGCCCTACCTCTCTTCTTCCTCCTCTGCAGCGCTTAGGCGAAGCCCTGTCGGAATACCTTGCTACTCCACCACCACCACGCCGTCGTGCTGCTGTTGGAGCCCTTCCCCAACCTCTCCTTCCTCCTTGCTGGATCAAGGTGTTGGAGACGTCACCGGGCTGCACGTGTGTTGAACGCGGAGGTGCCGTCCGTTCGGCACTTGATCGGATCTACCGCGATCTGAATCGCTGCGAGTACGACTCCATCAACCGCGTTCTTGTAACGCTTCCGCTTAGCGATCTTCAAAGGTATGAAGATGCAATCTCTCCCCTCTCGTTGCTGGTTTCTCCATAGATAGATCTTGGTGAACGTAGGAAAATTTTGATTTACTACTACGTCTCCCAACAGGTTATTGACCGGAGAGGTGTCTCGGTCATGTCTACATGTCTCCCGAACCCGTAGGGTCTACACACTTAAGTTCGATGACGCTAGGGTTATAGGGAAATGGTATACGTGATTACCGAAAGTTTTTCGAAGTCCCGGATGAGATCCCAGACGTCAAGATGAGCTCCAAAATGGTCCGGAGGTAAAGATTGATATATAGGAAGTCCAGTTTTAGTCACCGGAAAGTTTTCGGGAACATCGGTATTGTACCGGGAGTGCCGGGAGGGTGCCGGAGGACCCCCGGGAGGGGTGTGACGACCATAGGACTTTGTGGGACCTTAGAGGCGGTGTGCCAGCCCTTATTGGGCTGGCCAAGACCTTCTAGAAAGGCCCATGCGGCTGGAGATCTAGAGATAAAGGGCAAAGGGTTTTAAAAGAGGAGATTCACCTTCCTTGTGGGAGGTGGACTCTATCCCCACTTCGGCCGAAGCCCTCCTCTTTGGACAAGGGGACAAGGCAGCCCTCCCTCTCCCTTATCCTATATATACTTGAGGTTTTGGTCTTTTGAGAACAGTTCTGAACTCTCTCTCTCTCTCTCACGGCAAAGCCCTACCTCTCTTCTTCCTCCTCCGCAGCGCTTAGGCGAAGCCCTGCCGGAATATCTTGCTACTCCACCACCACCACGCCGTCGTGCTGCTGTTGGAGCCCTTCCCTAAGCTCTCCTTCCTCCTTGCTGGATCAAGGCGTAGGAGACGTCATCGGGCTGCACGTATGTTGAACGCGGAGGCGCCGTTGTTCGGCGCTTAGATCGGAATCCACCGCGATCTGAATCGCTGCGAGTACGACTCCATCAACCGCGTTATTGTAACGCTTCCGCTTAGCAATCTTCAAAGGTATGAAGATGCAATCTCTCCCCACTCGTTGCTGGTTTCTCCATAGATAGATCTAGGTGACACGTAGGAAAATTTTGATTTACTACTACGTCTCCCAACAGTGGCATCATGAGCTAGGTCTATGCGTAGAATCTATGCACGAGTAGAACACAAAGCAGTTGTGGGTGTCGATTTTGTTAATTTTCTTACCACTACTAGTCTTATCTTGATTCGGCGGTATTGTGGGATGAAGCGGCCCGGACCGACTTTACACGTACACTTACGTGAGACTGGTTCCACCGCTTGACATGCACTTGTTGCATAAGGTGGCTAGCGGGTGTCTGTCTGTCCCACCTTAGTCAGATTGGATTCGATGAAAAGGGTCCTTATGAAGGGTAAATAGCAATTGGCATATCACGTTGTGGTTTTGGCATAGGTAAGAAACTTCTTGCTAGTAACCTATAGCAGCCACGTAAAAACTTGCAACTACAAATTAGAGGACGTCTAACTTGTTTTTGCAGCATATGCCTTGTGATGTGATATGGACAAAGGATGTGATGTGATGCATTGTGATGTATGAGATTGATCATGTTCTTGTAATAGGATTCACGACTTTCATGTCGATGAGTATGACAACCGACAGGAGCCATAGGAGTTGTCTTAATTTTCTTGTATGACCTGCGTGTAAATCATAAACGCCACGTAATTACTTTACTTTATTGATAAACGTTAGCCATAGTAGTATAAGTAATAGTTGGCGAGACAACTTCATGAAGACACAATGATGGAGATCATGATGATGGAGATCATGGTGTCGTGCCGGTGACAGTGATGATCATGGTGCCCCGAAGATGGAGATCAAAGGAGCAAGATGATATTGGCCATATCATGTCACTATATTGATTGCATGTGATGTTTATCATGTTTACGTCTTATTTTCTTAGAACGACGGTAGTAAATAAGATGATCTCTCAATAAAATTTCAAGAAAAGTGTTCACCCTAACTGTGCACCGTTGCTAAGGATCGTTGTTCCGAAGCACCACGTGATGATCGGGTGTGATAGGCTCTAACGTTCGCATACAACGGGTGTAAGCCAGATTTACACACGCGGAACACTTAGGTTGACTTGACAAGCCTAGCATGTACAGACATGGCCTCAGAACACGGAAGACCGAAAGGTCGAACATGAGTCGTATAGAAGATACGATCAACATGGAGATGTTCACCATGGATGACTAGTCCGTCTCACGTGATGATCGGACACGGGCTAGTTGACATGGAATATGTGTCACTTGGATGACTAGAGAGATGTCTATCTAAGTGGGAGTTCATTAAATAATTTGATTATGTGAACTTAATTATCATGAACTTAGTCTAAAATTATCTTTACAATCTATATTGTAGATCAAATGGCCAACGTGAATGTCACCCTCAATTTCAACGCGTTCCTAGAGAAAACCAAGCTGAAAGATGATGGAAGCAACTATGTGGACTGGGTCCGTGGCTTGAGGATCATCCTCATAGATTCCAAGAATTTGTATGTCCTTGATGCACCACTAGGTGACCCACCCCTTCTCCCAGCAGAGCAAGACGTTGCGAACGCTTGGCATTCTCGCTGTGATGACTACTCCCTTGTTCAGTGCGGCATGCTTTACAGTTTAGAACCAGGGCTCCAAAAGCGTTTTGAACAACACGGAGCATATGAGATGTTCCAAGAGCTGAAACTGGTTTTTCAAGCTCATGCCCGGGTCGAGAGATATGAAGTCTCCGACAAGTTCTTTAGTTGTAAGATGGAGGAGAACAGTTCTGTCAGTGAGCACATCCTCAAGATGTCTGGGCTTCACAACCGCTTGACTCGGCTGGGAGTTAACATCCCGGATGACTCGGTCATTGACAGAATCCTCCAGTCGCTTCCACCTAGCTACAAGAGCTTTGTGATGAACTACAACATGCAAGGGATGGAGAAGTCCATTCCTGAGTTGTACTCGATGCTGAAATCAACAGAGGTCGAGATCAGAAAGGAGCATCAAGTGTTGATGGTAAACAAGACCACTAGTTTCAAGAAAGGCAAGGGTAAGAAGAACTTCAAGAAGGACGGCAAAGCTGTTGCCGCGCCCGGTAAGCAAGTTGCCGTGAAGAAGAAGAACAAGAATGGACCCAAGACTGAGACTGAGTGTTTCTATTGTAAGGGTACCGGTCACTAGAAGCGGAACTGCCCCAAGTACTTAGCGGATAAGAAGGACGGCAACATTAAAGGTATATGTGATATACTTGTTATTGATGTGTACTTGACCAGCGCTCGTAGTACCTCCTGGGTATTTGATACCGGTGCAGTTGCTCACATTTGTAACTCCAAGCAGGAGCTGCGGAATAAGCGGAGGCTGGCCAAGGACGAGGTGACGATGCGCGTCGAGAATGGTTCCAAGGTCGATGTGATCGCCGTCGGCACGCTACCTTTGCATCTACCTTCGGGATTAGTTTTAAACCTTAATAATTGTTATTTAGTACCAGCTTTGAGCATGAACATTGTATCTAGATCTCGCTTGATGCGAGATGGCTACTCATTTAAATCCGAGAATAATGGTTGTTCTATTTATATGAGAGAAATGTTTTATGCTCATGCCCCGCTGGTCAATGGTTTATTTTTGATGAATCTTGAACGTGATGTTACACATGTCCATAGTGTGAGTACCAAAAAGTGTAAGGTTGATAACGATAGTCCCACTTACATGTGGCACTGCCGCCTTGGTCATATTGGTGTCAAGCGCATGAAGAAGCTCCATACTGATGGACTTTTGGAGTCTCTTGATTTCGAATCATTTGACACGTGTGAACCATGCCTCATGGGCAAGATGACCAAGACTCCGTTCTCCGGAACAATGGAGCGAGCAACTGACTTGTTGGAAATAATACATACCTATGTATGCGGTCCAATGAGTGTCGAGGCTCGTGGTGGCTACCGTTATGTTCTCACCCTCACTTATGACTTGAGTAGATATGGGTATGTCTACTTAATGAAACATAAGTCTGAAACTTTTGAAATGTTCAAGGAATTTTAGAGTGAGGTAGAGAATCAACGTGACAGGAAAATAAAGTGCCTACGATCTGATCGTGGCGGAGAATATTTAAGTCATGAGTTTGGCACGCACCTAAGGAAATGTGGAATTGTTTCACAACTCACGCCACCTGGCACACCTCAGCGAAATGGTGTGTCTGAACGTTGTAATCGCACTCTATTAGATATGGTACGATCTATGATGTCTCCTACCGACTTACCGCTATCATTTTGGGGATATGCATTAGAGACTGTCGCATTCACTTTAAATAGGGCACCATCAAAATCCGTTGAGACGACACCGTATGAATTATGGTTTGAAAAGAAACCTAAGCTGTCGTTTCTAAAAGTTTGGGGATGCGATGCTTATGTGAAGAAACTTCAACCTGAGAAGCTCGAACCCAAAGCGGAAAAGTGCATCTTCATAGGATATCCCAAAGAGACTATTGGGTATACCTTCTACCTACGATCCGAGGGCAAAGTCTTTGTTGCCAAGAATGGATCCTTTCTTGATAAAGAGTTTCTCTCGAAAGAAGTAAGTGGGAGGAAAATAGAACTTGATGTTGGGAGACGTAGTAGTAAATCAAAATTTTCCTACGTTCACCAAGATCTATCTATGGAGAAACCAGCAACGAGAGGGGAGAGATTGCATCTTCATACCTTTGAAGATCGCTAAGCGGAAGCGTTACAAGAACGCGGTTGATGGAGTCGTACTCGCAGCGATTCAGATCGCGGTAGATCCGATCAAGTGCCGAACGGACGGCACCTCCGCGTTCAACACACGTGCAGCCCGGTGACGTCTCCAACACCTTGATCCAGCAAGGAGGAAGGAGAGGTTGGGGAAGGGCTCCAACAGCAACACGACGGCGTGGTGGTGGTGGAGTAGCAAGGTATTCCGACAGGGCTTCGCCTAAGCGCTGCGGAGGAGGAAGAAGAGAGGTAGGGCTTCGCCGTGAGAGAGAGAGATCAAATCCTGTCTCAAAACATCCAAAACCTCAAGTATATATAGGAGGAGGGACGTGGAGGGCTGGCTTGGCCTCTACTCCAAAGAGGAGATGGCCGGCCGAATTAAAGGGAGAGTCCACCTCCCACAAGGGAGGTGGATCTCCTCCTTTTAAATCCTTTTTGCCTTATCTCCTTATCTCCAGCCGCATGGGCCTTTAGCAAAAGTCTTGCCCAGCCCAATAAGGGCTGGCACACTTTATCTAACAGCCCATGTGGTCCTTTGGTCGTCACACCCCTCCCGGGGGTTATCCGGCACCCTCCCGGCACTCCCGGTACACTACCGATGAGCCCGAAAACTTTCCGGTGACCAAAACTGGACTTCCTATATATCAATCTTTACCTCCGGACCATTCCGGAGCTCCTCGTGACGTCCGGGATCTCATCTGGGACTCCGAACAACCTTCGGTAATCACGTATACCTTTTCCCTATAACCCTAGCGTCATCGAACCTTAAGTGTGTAGACCCTACGGGTTCGGGAGACACGTAGACATGACCGAGACACCTCTCCGGTAAATAACCAACAGCGGGATCTGGATACCCATGTTGGCTCCCACGTACTCCATGATGATCTCATCGGATGAACCACGATGTCAAGGATTCAATCAATCCCGTATACAATTCCCTTTGTCTATCGGTATGATACTTGCCCGAGATTCGATCGTCGGTATCCCCATACCTTGTTCAATCTCGTTACCGGCAAGTCTCTTTACTCGTTCTGTAATACATCATCCCGTGATTAACTCCTTAGTCACATTGAGCTCATAATGATGATGTCTTACCGAGTGGGCCCAGAGATACCTCTCCGTCACACGGAGTGACAAATCCCAGTCTCGATTCATGCCAACCCAACAAATACTTTCGGAGATACCCGTAGTGCACCTTTATAGCCACCCAGTTACGTTGTGACGTTTGGCACACCCAAAGCATTCCTACGGTATCCGGGAGTTGCACAATCTCATGGTCTAAGGAAACGATACTTGACATTGAAAAGCTTTAGCAAACGAACTACACGATCTTGTGCTATGCTTAGAATTGGGTCTTGTCCATCACATCATTCTCCTAATGATGTGATCCCGTTATCAATGACATCCAATGTCCATGGCCATGAAACCGTGACCATCTATTGATCAACGAGCTAGTCAACTAGAGGCTCACTAGGGACATGTTGTGGTCTATGTATTCACACATGTATTATGGTTTCCGGTTAACACAATTATAGCATGAACAATAGACAATTATCATGAACAAGGAAATACAATAATAACCATTTTATTATTGCCTCTAGGGCATATTTCCAACAGTCTCCCACTTGCACTAGAGTCAATAATCTAGTTCACATCACCATGTGATTAACACTTACATCACCATGTGATCATATCATCATGTGATTAACACCCAATAAGTTCTGGGGTTTGTTCATGTCCTGCTCGTGAAAGAGGTTTTAGTCAACGGGTCTGCGACATTCAGATCCGTGTGTACCTTACAAACTTTCCATGTCATATTTGTAGATACTACTCCCATGCTCCACTTGGAGCTATTCCAAATGGCTGCTCCACTATACGTAGCTGGATTTCTACTAAGAGTCATCCAGATTGGTTTTAAAGCTTGCATCATCGTAACACTTTACGATGAACTCTTTATCACCTCCATAATCGAGAAATATTTCCTTAGTTCTCAAGTTACTAAGGCTAACTTTGACCGCTGTCTAGTGATCCACTCTTGGATTACTCTTGTACCCCTTGACAGACTCATGGCAAGGCACACACAGGTGCGGTACACAGCATGGCATACTATATAGAGCCTATGGCTAAAGCATAGGAGATGACACTCATCTCTTCTTTATCTTCTGCCGTGGTCGGGTATTGAGTCTTACTCAATTTCACACCTTACAATACAGTCAAGAACTCCTTCTTTGACCCATCTATTTTGAACTCCTTCAAAAACTTGTCAAGGTATGTCTTCGTCGAAAAAACTTATCAAGCGAATAGATCTATCCCTATAGATCTTGATGCTCAATAAAATAGTAGCTTTATCTGGGTCTTCCTTTGAAAAACAAAACTTTTCAAACAACCCTTCATGCTCTTCCAGAAATTCTACATCATTTCCGATCAATAATATGTCAACTACATATTCTTATAAGAAATTCCATAGTGCTCCCACTCACTTTCTTGCAAATACAAGTTTCTCATAAACTTTGTATAAACTTAAACACTTTGATCACCTCATCAAAGCATATGTTCCAACTCCGAGATGCTTGCTCCAGTCCATAGAAGGATCGCTGGAGTTTGCATATTATTAGCATCCTTAGGATTGACAAAACCTTCTGGTTGTATCACATACAACTCTTCCTCACAGAAACCATTACGGAAACCTTGTTTTGTCATCCATCTGCCAGATTTCATAATCGAAAAATGCAGCAACTACTAACAAAATTTTAATAGACTTTTAGCATCGCTACAGATGAGACAATCTCATTGTAGTCAGCTCCTTGAACTTGGCGGAAACTTCTTTGCGACAAGTCGAGCTTTATAAACGGTGACATTTCACCATTAGCGTCTATGTTTATCTCAAAGGTCCATTTGTACTCA
Organism: Hordeum marinum; assembly: GCA_022496015.1. Lineage (NCBI taxonomy): Eukaryota > Viridiplantae > Streptophyta > Magnoliopsida > Poales > Poaceae > Hordeum > Hordeum marinum. The sequence continues at coordinate 485,062,455 of CM039673.1, forward strand.
ATGACCCGCCATTCAACAGGCAAGTCTACCAAAGTCCATACTTGGTTTTCATACATGGATCCTTTCTCGGATTTCATGGCTCCTAGCCATTTGTTGGAATCCGGGCCCACCATCGCTTCTCCATAGTTCGTAGGTTCATCGTTGTCCAACAACATGATTTCCAAGACAGGGTTGTCGTACTACTCAGGAGCAGTACGCGTCCTTGTCGACCTACGAGGTTCGATAGTGACTTGATCCGAAGCTTCATGATCATCATCATTAACTTCCTTTTCAACTAAGTAGGCTCTACAGAAACATCTTTCTGTGTTGCGCTATTCTCTGGTTGAAACAAAGGTTCAACAACCTTATCAAGTTCTATCTTCCTCCCACTCAATTCTTTCGAGAGAAACTCTTTCTCAAAAAGGACCCGTTCTTAGCAACAAACACCTTTTGCGCTTGGATCTGAGATAGAAGGTATACCCAATGTCTCATTAGGGTATTCTATGAAGATGCATTTGTCTGCTTTGAGTTCGAGCTCGCTAGGTGAAAAACCCATTTTCACATAAGCGTCGCAGCCCCAAACATTAAGAAATGACAGCTTAGGCTTCTGTCAAACCATAATTCTCACGGTGTCATCTCAACAGACTTAGATGGTGCCCTGTTAAAGTGAATGGATTTGTCTTTAATGCATAACCCCATAACGATAGTGGTAAAACGATAAGAGACATCATAGTACTCACTATATCCAATAGAGCACGACTACGACGTTCGAACACACCATCACACTATGGTGTTCCAGGAGGCGTGAGCTGTGAAACAATTTCCACATTGTCTAAAATTGCATACCAAACTCGTAACTTAGATATTCACCTCCATGATCATATCATAGACATTTATCTTCTTGTCACGATGATCTTTAACTTCACTCTGAAACTCCTTGAACCTTTCAAACATTTCAGATTTGTGTTTCATTAAGTAAATATCCCCATATTTACTCAAATCATCAGCGAAGGTAAAGAAAAACAACGATATCCACTGTGTGTTTCAACACTCATTGGACCACATACATCAACATGTATTAATTCCAATAAGCCACTTGCCCGCTCCATCATATTGGATGACGGGGTCTCAGTCATCTTGCCCAAGAGGCATGGCTCGCATGTCTCAACCGATTCGAAATCGAGTGAGTCAAAAAAACATCCATCATCATGGAGTTTCTTCATGCGATTTATACCAATATGACATTACGTGGCAGTGCCACAAGCATGTGGTACTATCATTATTAACTTTGTATCTTTTGGTACCAATGTTATGAATATGTGTACTACTACGATCATGATTCGATAAACCATTTCGAGTGGGTGCATGACCATTGAAGGCATTATCCATTTAAACAGAATAACCATTATTCTCTAACTTATATGAATAACCGTATCGCACTAATCATGATCTAATCACGTTTATGCTCAACGCAAACACCAAATAACATTTATTTAGGTTTATCACAAATCCTGAAGGTAGAGAGAGCGTGCGATGGTGATCACATCAATCTTGGAAATACTTCCAACACACATCGTCACCTTTCACCTAGCTAGTCTCCATTTACTCCGTAGCTTTTATTTCGAGTTGCTAACACTTAGCAACCGAACCGGTATCTAATACCCAGGTGCTACTAGGAGTACCAGCAAGGTACACATCACTAACACGTATATCAAATATACTTCCATTGACATTACCAGCCTTCTTATCTACCAATCATCTAGGGTTTTTCCGCTTCAGCGAACATTCTCCTCATAACAGAAGCACTTAGTCTCGGGTTCGGGCTCAACCTTGGGTTTCTTCACTAGAGCAACAACTGGCTTGCCATTCCTGAAGTTTTTCCCTTCTTGCCCTTGCCCCTTTTGAAACTAGTGGTTTTCACTTAACCATCAACACTTGATGCTCCTTATTGATTTCTACCTTCGTGGTGTCAAACATCACGAACAACTCAGGGATCATCTTATCCATCCCTGGCATGTTATAGTTCATCACGAAGCTCTAGTAGCTTGGTGGCAGTGACTTGGAGAACTGCATTAATCACTATCTCATCTGGAAGATTAACTCCCACTTGATTCAAGTGATTGTAGCACCCAGACAATCTGAGAACACGCTCACCGATTAAGCTATTCTCCTTTATCTTGCAGGCAAAGAATCTTGTTGGAGGTCTCATACCTCTCAACATAGGCACGAGCTTGAGATCACAATCTCAGCTCCTAGAACATCTCATATGTTCTGTGACGTTCAAAACATTTTGAAGCCTCAATTCTAAGCCGTAATGCATGACGCACTGAACTATCACGTAGTCATCAAAAAGTGCCTGTCATATGTTCACAACATCTACAGACAACGCTTGAGGGAGTGATGCAGTTAGCGGTACATCAAAAACATAAGCTTTCTGTGCAGCAATGAGGACAATCCTCAGATCATGGACCCAGTCCGCATTATTGCTACCATCAACTTTCAACTTACTTTTCTCTAGGATTGTATCAATAAAACTGGGGAGCTACAGCGCGAGCTATCTACGACATAATTTGCAAGGACATTTTTAGACTAAGTTCATGATAATTAAGTTCATTTAATCAAATTATTAATGAACTCCCACTTAGATAGACATCTCTCTAGTCTTCCAAGTGATACATGATCCATGTCAACTAGCCCGTGTCCGATCATCACGTGAGACGGACTAGTCATCCATGGTGAACATCTCTATGTTGATCGTATCTTCTATACGACTCATGTTCGACCTTTCGTTCTTCCGTGTTCCGAGGCCATGTCTGTACATGCTAGGCTCGTCAAGTCAACCTAAGTGTTTCGCATGTGTAAATCTGGCTTACACCCGTTGTATGCGAACGTTAGAACCTATCACACCCGATCATCACGTGGTGCTTCGGAACGACGATCCTTAGCAACGGTGCACAGTTAGGGTGAACACCTTTCTTGAAATTTTATTGAGAGATCATCTTATTTACTACCGTCGTTCTATGCAAATAAGATGTAAACATGATAAACATCACATGCAATCAATATAGTGACATGATATGGCCAATATCATTTTGCTCCTATGATCTCCATCTTCGGGGCACCATGATCATCACTGTCACCGGCACGACACCATGATCTCCATCATCATGATCTCCATCATTGTGTCTTCATGAAGTTGTCTCGCCAACTATTACTTCTACTACTATGGCTAGCGCTTAGCAATAAAGTAAAGTAATTACATGGCGTTTATGATTGACACGCAGGTCATACAATAAATAAGACAACTCCTATGGCTCCTGCCGGTTGTCATAATCATCGACATGCAAGTCGTGAATCCTATTACAAGAACATGGTCAATTCATACATCACAATGCATCACATCACATCCTTTGGCCATATCACATCACAAGGCACATGCTGCAAAAACAAGTTAGACGTCCTCTAATTTGTAGTTGCAAGTTTTTACGTGGCTGCTATAGGTTACTAGCAAGAACGTTTCTTACCTACGTCAACACCACAACGTGATTTGCCAATTGCTATTTACCCTTCATAAGGACCCTTTTCATCGAATCCGATCCGACTAAGGTAGGAGAGACAGACACCCGCTAGCCACCTTATGCATCTAGTGCATGTCAGGCGGTGGAACCGGTCTCACGTAAGCGTACGTGTAAAGTTGGTCCGGGCCGCTTCATCCCACAATACCGCCGAATCAAGATAAGACTAGTAGAGGCAAGCAAATTAACAAACTCGACGCCCACAACTGCTTTGTGTTTTACTCGTGCATAGATTCTACGCATAGACCTAGCTCATGATGCCACTGTTGGGAGACGTAGTAGTAAATCAAAATTTTCCTACGTTCACCAAGATCTATCTATGGAGAAACCAGCAACGAGAGGGGAGAGATTGCATCTTCATACCTTTGAAGATCGCTAAGCGGAAGCGTTACAAGAACGCGGTTGATGGAGTCGTACTCGCAGCGATTCAGATCGCGGTAGATCCGATCAAGTGCCGAACGGACGGCACCTCCGCGTTCAACACACGTGCAGCCCGGTGACATCTCCAACACCTTGATCCAGCAAGGAGGAAGGAGAGGTTGGGGAAGGGCTCCAACAGCAACACGACGGCGTGGTGGTGGTGGAGTAGCAAGGTATTCCGACAGGGCTTCGCCTAAGCGCTGCGGAGGAGGAAGAAGAGAGGTAGGGCTTCGCCGTGAGAGAGAGAGATCAAATCCTGTCTCAAAACATCCAAAACCTCAAGTATATATAGGAGGAGGGACGTGGAGGGCTGGCTTGGCCTCTACTCCAAAGAGGAGATGGCCGGCCGAATTAAAGGGAGAGTCCACCTCCCACAAGGGAGGTGGATCTCCTCCTTTTAAATCCTTTTTGCCTTATCTCCTTATCTCCAGCCGCATGGGCCTTTAGCAAAAGTCTTGCCCAGCCCAATAAGGGCTGGCACACTTTATCTAACAGCCCATGTGGTCCTTTGGTCGTCACACCCCTCCCGGGGGTTATCCGGCACCCTCCCGGCACTCCCGGTACACTACCGATGAGCCCGAAAACTTTCCGGTGACCAAAACTGGACTTCCTATATATCAATCTCTACCTCCGGACCATTCCGGAGCTCCTCGTGACGTCCGGGATCTCATCCGGGACTCCGAACAACCTTCGGTAATCACGTATACCTTTTCCCTATAACCCTAGCGTCATCGAACCTTAAGTGTGTAGACCCTACGGGTTCGGGAGACACGTAGACATGACCGAGACACCTCTCCGGTCAATAACCAACAGCGGGATCTGGATACCCATGTTGGCTCCCACGTACTCCACGATGATCTCATCGGATGAACCACGATGTCAAGGATTCAATCAATCCCGTATACAATTCCCTTTGTCTATCGGTATGATACTTGCCCGAGATTCGATCGTCGGTATCCCCATACCTTGTTCAATCTCGTTACCGGCAAGTCTCTTTACTCGTTCCGTAATACATCATCCCGTGACTAACTCCTTAGTCACATTGAGCTCATAATGATGATGTCTTACCGAGTGGGCCCAGAGATACCTCTCCGTCACACGGAGTGACAAATCCCAGTCTCGATTCATGCCAACCCAACAAATACTTTCGGAGATACCCGTAGTGCACCTTTATAGCCACCCAGTTACGTTGTGACGTTTGGCACACCCAAAGCATTCCTACGGTATCCGGGAGTTGCACAATCTCATGGTCTAAGGAAACGATACTTGACATTGAAAAGCTTTAGCAAACGAACTACACGATCTTGTGCTATGCTTAGAATTGGGTCTTGTCCATCACATCATTCTCCTAATGATGTGATCCCGTTATCAATGACATCCAATGTCCATGGCCATGAAACCGTGACCATCTATTGATCAACGAGCTAGTCAACTAGAGGCTCACTAGGGACATGTTGTGGTCTATGTATTCACACATGTATTATGGTTTCCGGTTAACACAATTATAGCATGAACAATAGACAATTATCATGAACAAGGAAATACAATAATAACCATTTTATTATTGCCTCTAGGGCATATTTCCAACACTTGATGAGGTAATTGTACCTCCACTCGAACCGGAGAGTAGCACAGCACAGGAAGTTGTTTCTGTGGAGCCTACACCGGCTGGAGAGGAAGTTAATGATGATGATCATGAAACTTTAGATCAAGTTACTATTGAAAGTCGAAGGTCCACTAGGACACGTTCCGCACCAGAGTGGTACGGCAACCCTGTCCTGGAGATCATGTTGTTGGACAACGGTGAACCTTCGAACTATGAAGAAGCGATGGCGGGCCCGGATTCCAACAAATGGCTTGAAGCCATGAAATCCGAGATAGGATCCATGTATGAGAACAAAGTGTGGACTTTGGTGGACTTGCCTGATGATAAGCGAGCCATTGAAAATAAATGGATCTTTAAGAAGAAGACTGACGCGAATGGTAATGTGACCGTCTATAAGGCTCGGCTTGTCGCTAAGGGTTATCGACAAGTTCAAGGAGTTGACTACGATGAGACTTTCTCACCCGTAGCGATGCTGAAGTCTGTCCGAATCATGTTAGCAATTGCCGCATTTTATGATTATGAGATCTGGCAAATGGACATCAAAACGGCATTCCTTAATGGCTTCCTCAAGGAAGAACTGTATATGATGCAGCCGGAAGGTTTTGTCGATCCTAAAGATGCTAACAAGGTATGCAAGCTCCAGCGCTCCATCTATGGGCTGGTGCAAGCATCTCGGAGTTGGAACATTCGCTTTAATGAAGTGATTAAAGCGTTTGGGTTTGTACAGGTTTATGGAGAACCCTGTATTTACAAGAAAGTGAGTGGGAGCTCTGTAGCATTTCTCGTATTATATGTGGATGACATACTGATAATGGGAAATGATATAGAACTCTTGGAAAGTGTAAAGGCCTACTTGAATAAGTGTTTTTCAATGAAGGACCTTGGAGAATCTGCTTACATATTAGGTATTAAGATCTATAGAGATAGATCGAGATGCCTCATAGGTCTTTCACAAAGCACATACCTTGAAAAGATATTGAAGAAGTTCAATACGGATCAGTCCAAGAAGGAGTTCTTGCCTGTGTTACAAGGTGTGAGATTGAGTACGACTCAATGCCCGACCACGGCAAAGGATAGAGAAGAGATGAGTGTCATCCCCTATGCTTCAGCCATAGGCTCTATTATGTATGCCATGTTGTGTACCAGACCTGATGTGAACCTGCCATAAGTTTGGTAGGGAGGTACCAAAGTGATCCCGGAGCGGAACACTGGACAGCGGTCAAGAATATCCTGAAGTACCTGAAAAGGACAAAGGACATTTTTCTCGTCGTAAAGGGTTACGTCGATGCTAGCTTCAACATAGATCCGGACGACTCCAAGTCGCAAACCGGATACGTGTATATTTTGAACGGAGGGGCAGTCAGCTGGTGCAGCAGCAAGCAAAGCGTCGTGGCGGCATCTACATGTGAAGCGGAGTACATAGCTGCTTCGGAAGCAGCAAAGGAAGGAGTCTGGACGAAGGAGTTCATCACCGACCTAGGAATAATTCCAAGTGCGTCGGGTCCGATGACTCTATTCTGTGACAACACTGGAGCTATTGCCCTTGCGAAGGAGCCCAGGTTTCACAAGAAGACAAGATACATCAAGCGCCGCTTCAACTCCATCCGTGATTACATTCAGGAGGGAGATATAGATATTTGTAAAGTACATACGGATCTGAATGTCGCAGATCCGTTGACTAAACCTCTCTCACGAGCAAAACATGATCAACTTCAGAATGCTATGGGTGTTCGATTCATCACAATGTAACTAGATTATTGACTCTAGTGAAAGTGGGAGACTGTTGGAAATATGCCCTAGAGGCAATAATAAAATGGTTATTATTGTATTTCCTTGTTCATGATAATTGTCTATTGTTCATGCTATAATTGTGTTAACCGGAAACCGTAATACATGTGTGAATACATAGACCACAACATGTCCCTAGTGAGCCTCTAGTTGACTAGCTCGTTGATCAATAGATGGTCACGGTTTCATGACCATGGACATTGGATGTCGTTGATAACGGGATCACATCATTAGGAGAATGATGTGATGGACAAGACCCAATCCTAAGCATAGCACAAGATCGTGTAGTTCGTTTGCTAAAGCTTTTCAATGTCAAGTATCGTTTCCTTAGACCATGAGATTGTGCAACTCCCGGATACCGTAGGAATGCTTTGGGTGTGCCAAACGTCACAACGTAACTGGGTGGCTATAAAGGTGCACTACGGGTATCTCCAAAAGTGTCTGTTGGGTTGGCACGAATCGAGACTGGGATTTGTCACTCCGTGTGACGGAGAGGTATCTCTGGGCCCACTCGGTTACACATCATCACAATGAGCTCAATGTGACTAAGGAGTTAGCCACGGGATGATGTATTACGGAACGAGTAAAGAGACTTGCCGGTAACGAGATTGAACAAGGTATAGAGATACCGACGATCGAATCTCGGGCAAGTATCATACCGATAGACAAAGGGAATTGTACACGGGATTGATTGAATCCCCGATATCGTGGTTCATCCGATGAGATCATCATGGAGCATGTGGGAGCCAACATGGGTATCCAGATCCCGTTGTTGGTTATTGACCAGAGAGGTGTCTCGGTCATGTCTACATGTCTCCCGAACCCGTAGGGTCTACACACTTAAGGTTCGATGACGCTAGGGTTATAGGGAAATGGTATACGTGATTACCGAAAGTTGTTCGTAGTCCCGGATGAGATCCCGGATGTCACGAGGAGCTCCGGAATGGTCCGGAGGTAAAGATTGATATATAAGAAGTCCACTTTTGGTCACGGAAAGTTTTCGGGCTCATCGGTATTGTACCGGGAGTGCCGGAGGACCCCCGGGAGGGGTGTGACGACCATAGGACCTTGTGGGCCCTTAGAGAAGGTGTGCCAGCCCTTATTGGGTTGGCCAAGACCTTCTAGAAAGTCCCATGCGGCTAGAGATCAGGAGATAAAGGGCAAAGGCTTTTAAAAGAGGAGATCCACCTCCCTTGTGGGAGGTGGACTCTATCCCCACTTCGGCTGAAGCCCTCCTCTTTGGAGGAGGGGCCAAGGCAGCCCTCCCTCTCCCTCCTCCAATATATACTTGAGGTTTTGGCCTTTTGAGAACAGTTCTGAACTCTCTCTCTCTCTCATGGCAAAGCCCTACCTCTCTTCTTCCTCCTCCACAGCGCTTAGGCGAAGCCCTGCCGGAATACCTTGCTACTCCACCACCACCACGCCATCGTGCTGCTGTTGGAGCCCTTCCCTAACCTCTCCTTCCTCCTTGCTGGATCAAGGCGTAGGAGACGTCATCGGGCTACACGTGTGTTGAACGAGGAGGCGCCGTTGTTTGGCGCTTAGATCGGAATCCACCGCGATCTGAATCGCTGCGAGTACGACTCCATCAACCGCGTTCTTGTAACGCTTCCGCTTAGCGATCTTCAAAGGTATGAAGATGCAATCTCTCCCCACTCGTTGCTGGTTTCTCCATAGATAGATCTTGGTGACACGTAGGAAAATTTTGATTTACTACTACGTCTCCCAACAGTTGCAATGTGTTCATGATTTGCCTATGGTGGGTTGCTTGAGTGACAGAAGCATAAACCCGAGTAGGTGGGTTGTTGCATATGGGGGTAAAGAGGACTTGATACCTTATAATGCTATGGTTTGGTTTTACCTTAATCATCTTTAGTAGTTGCGAATGCTTGCTAGAGTTCCAATCATAAGTGCATATGATCCAAGTAGAGAAATTATGTTAGCTTATGCTTCTCCCTCATATAAAATTGCAATAATGATTACCGGTCTAGTTATCAATTGCCTAGGGACAATTCTGCAACTCCTACCACCACTTTTCACACTCGTTAAACTAAGTTAATTGTTACTTTATCTTAGTAGCCCGTAGTTTTATTTACGTGCTCTTTATAATCTGGCAAACATATTCTATCTTACCTACAAAGTACTTCTAGTTTCACACTTATTCTAGGTAAAGCGAACGTTAAGCGTGCGTAGAGTTGTATCGGTGGTCGATAGAACTTGAGGGAATATTTGTTGTACCTTTAGCTCCTCATTGGGTTCAACACTCTTACTTATTGAGCAAGGCTACAATTGATCCCCTATACTTATGGGTTATCAGTGCCCTCCCTGTGGGATGAATCTGAGAGAATCGCCGGGGAGGAGAACGAGGCTCTCCTCACCCCCTTGTCCGAGGAGGAGATTTTTGAGGTTATTCATTCGACCAATATTAACTCGGCTTTGGGCCCGGATGGCTTCTCCATTCCCTTTTTTGGGAAATTTTGGCCTCAGAGTCGTGCCCTTGTGTGTGACGTCATTCAAGGTTTCTGTTTGGGGACGGTAGATATATCACGGTTGAACTACTCTGTCATTTCTCTCATTCCTAAAGTCAAAGGGGTTGACCTTATTTCGCAATTCAGACCTATTGCACTCATTAACAACTTTGCGAAATTCCCTGCTAAAGGATTCGCTACCCGCCTATCCCCTATTGCTCGCCGGGTCCTTAGCTCTTTCCAATCTGCTTTTGTCAAAGGGAGGTTCATTTTGGACGATATTTTATGGTTGCATGAAATTGTTCATGATCTTAGGGTGCGTGGCACCAAGGTTGTCATCCTAAAACTTGATTTTGAGAAAGCCTACGACTCGGTGAGTTGAACTTTGCCGCGTCAGGTCTTGCTGGCCAAAGGCTTTGATGGGGCGTATGTGCATAGGATTATGTAGTTGGTCGCGGGTGGTCACACTGCAATCTCGGTTAATGGCCGAGTTAGTAACTTCTTTACTAATGGTTGGGCCCTGAGACAAGGGGATCCGGCCTCCCCGCTCTTGTTGAATTTCGTTGTGGACGCCTTATCTCGTATCTTATCTAGGGCGGCCACGGCCGGCCACATCTCCCCTATTATTTCTCACCTTATGGCTGAGGGTATCACTCATCTATAATATGTGGATGACACCATCATTATGGTGGAACTGAATGATGATTGTCTTTCCCATCTTAGGTTCCTTTTTCTTTGTTTTGAAGCCTTATCTGGGCTCAAGATCAACTTTTATAAGAGTGGAGTTATTCTTACTGGTGTGTCGGAGGCGGAGGCCTTGCGGGTCTCCCATCTTTTGAACTGGTCACTGGGATCTTTCTCCTTCAAGTACTTGGGCCTTCCTATCTCCCCGAATAAATTATATGCTAAAGGTTTTGTCCCGGTTGTTCCCAAATTAGGTAATAGAGTTATGCCTTGGAGGGGCAGGTATAACACTAATGTTGGTAAAGTGGCTCTCATTAATGCTTGCCTCTCCTTGCTTCCTATGTTCATGATGGGTTTCTACCTCCTCTCGGGTGGTATTCATGGTGGGTTTGATAAGCACATGGGTGCTTTCTATTGGAATGCCGCGGACAATAAATGCAAGTATAGGATGGTTAAATGGAAATATATTTGTAGGACCAAAAACCTTGGGGGGTTGGGTATTTAAAACACTAGGGTCATGAACAAGTGCCTTATCATTAAATGGTGGTGGAAAATTATGACGACTGAGATGGGATACCTGTTGTTTAACATCCTCAAAGCTAAGTATTTCCCTAACTCTAGCCCCATGTTTGCTTCCTCCTTGTGTGGGTCACAATTCTAGAAAGATCTTGTCAAAGTCCGTCCATTATTTACAACCCATGTCAAATTTGTGGTTGGCAATCGCAGGTCTACTCGCTTTTAGCTTGACTGGTGGTGTGGTGATACTACTCTTGATGTGGCCTTCCCTATGCTTTTTTTCTTATTGCCCAAACCCGGAGATCTCTATCTCTGACCTCTCTGGTAATAATTGGGATTTGGCCTTTCGATGCTTTCTGTCTCCTGAAGAGTTTGATGATTGGCAGCGTCTTGTTGCCTTCATTCTCGTGCTCTCGGAGGGAGTAGACTCGGCTGTCTGGCCCCACTCCGCGTTTGGGTGTTTTCCGTTAAGTCTTTGTATGCTAAGCTTATCTCTGGCACACCCACTACTAAGTTTAGACATATTTGGTGTGCCCAGTGTTGGAAATATGCCCTAGAGGCAATAATAAATTAGTTATTATCATATTTCCTTGTTCATGATAATCGTTTATTATCCATGCTATAATTGTATTGATCGGAGACTTAGATGCATGTGTGGATACATAGACAAAACCATGTCCCTAGTATGCCTCTAATAGACTAGCTCGTTGATCAAAAGATGGTTAAGGTTTCCTAGCCATGGACATGAGATGTCATTTGATAACGGGGTCACATCATTAGGAGAATGATGTGATGGACAAGACCCAAACTGCAAACGTAGCATATGATCGTGTCAGTTTATTGCTACTGTTTTCCGCATGTCAAGTATGTGTTCCTATAACCATGAGATCATGCAACTCACAGATATCGGAGGAGTGCCTTGTGTGTATCAAACATCGCAATGTAACTGGGTGACTATAAAGGTGCTCTACAGGTATCTCCGATGGTGTCTGTTGAGTTGGCATGGATCGAGACTGGGATTTGTTACTCCGTGTGACGGAGAGGTATCTCGGGGCCCACTCGGTAATGCAACATCACAATAAGCCTTGCAAGAAATGTGACTAATTGTTAGTTGCGGGATCTTGTATTACGGAACGAGTAAAGAGACTTGCCGGTAACGAGGTTGAACTAGGTATGGAGATACCGACGATCGAATCTCGGGCAAGTAACATACCGAAGAACAAAGGGAACGTTATACGGGATTAACTGAATCCTTGACACAGAGGTTCGACCGATAAAGATCTTCGTAGAATATGTAGGAACCAATGTGGACGTCCAGGTCCCGCCATTGGTTATTGACCGTAGAGGTGTCTCGGTCATGTCTACATAGTTCTCGAACCCGCAGGGTCTGCACACTTAAGGTTCGGTGACGTTTCGGTAGTGTAGAGTTATGTATGGTGGTGACCGAAGTTTGTTTAGAGTCCCGGATGAGATCCCGGACGTCACGAGGAGCTCCGGAATGGTCTGGAGGTAAAGATTCATATATAGGAAGTCCCGGTTTGGTTTCCGGAAAAGTTTCGGGCTCATCGGTAGTGTACCGGGAGTGCCGGTAGTGTACCGGGAGTGCCGGTAGTGTACCGGGAAGCCTCTGGGAGGGGTATTTCGACCCCAAGAGGTCCATGGGCTGTGCGAGAATAATAACCAGCCCTCAGTGGGCTGGGAAAACAGCCACAAAGGCCCATGGCGCAGGAGAGAAAGTCCTAAAGCAAAAAGTGGAAAATCAGCCAATAGGAGGCAATCCTACTCCAACTAGGATTGGAGGTGAAGTAGGATTGCTTCCCACCTCCTATTTTGGCCGACCCAAAGGCCTTGGCTGCCTCTCCTCTCCTCTCCTCCTATATATACTAGTGGATTGGGTGGTTTTTGGACAGAATTTCCGGCCACGTGCTACCCGTTACACCGGTGCATAGTTTCTCCTCTAGATCGGTTTTCTGCAGCGCTTAGGCGAAGCCCTGCCGGAATTGCTCCACCACCATCACCGGAGCGCCGTCACGCTGCCGGTGAACTCTCTATCCTCTCCACCTCCTCTCGCTGGATCGAGACGGTGGAGATCGTCATCAAGCTGCACGTGTGCTGAACGCGGAGGTGTCGTCCGTTCGGCGCTAGATCGGAAGGACCGTGATCGAGATCGCGAGACGGTTCATGATGTGATCACAGAACGGATCGTGATGAGTTCGCGGGTCAGATCGTGATCAAGATCGTGAGACGGATCGTGATGAGTTCGCGAGACGGATCATGATGTGTTCGCGGGACGGTTCGTGATTGGATCGCGGGACGCTCGGCGATTTGGATCGCGAAGAAGTTCGACTACACCAACCGCGTTTCTTAACGCTTCCCGCTTAGCGATCTACAAGGGTACGTAGATCCACTCTCCCTCTCGTAGATGCTCATCACCATGGATAGGTTTGCGTGTGCGTAGGAAAATTTTTGTTTCCCATGCGACGTTCCCCAACAGTGGTATCAGAGCTAGGTTGATGGTTCGATGAGATCTCGAGTAGAACACAAAAGGTTTGTGGGCGTTGATGCTTAGATTGCTTCCTCCCTTGGTCGGATTTTGGTTCAGCGGGATTGTGAGATGAAGCGGCCCGGACCAACATTACTCATACGCTTACGAGAGACCGGTTCCCTCGACGCAACTTGTTGCTTAGATGGCTTGTGGGTGACAATTTCTCTCACTTTAGTTGGATCGGATCCGACAAAGGCGGTCCTTGAGAAGGTTGAAAAGCAATCTATGTATCACCGTTGTGGTTTATGCGTAGGTGAGAATCGTTCTTGCTAGATACCCGTAGCAGCCACGTAAAACATGCAACAACAATTAGAGGACGTCTAACTTGTTTTTGCAGGGTATGTTGTGACGTGATATGGCCAATTACATGATGAGATATATGTGATGTATGAGATGATCATGTGATGTATAGAATTTCACGACTTGCATGTCATTGAGTACGGCAACCGGCAGGAGCCATAGGGTTGTCTTTAATTTTTGTATGACCTGCGTGTCAATCATTAAGCACTATGTAATGCTTTACTTTATCGCTAAGCGGTAGCAATAGAAGTAGAAGCAGGGCTGGCGCCACAACCCCAATGGCAACACATTGATGGAGATCAAGATTATGGAGATCATGGTGTTGTGCCGGTGACGATGGAGATCATGCCGGTGTTTCGAAGATGGAGATCTTAAACACAAGTTCATGGCCATATCATGTCACTTATGAATTGCATGAGATGTTAATACTTTTATGCACCTTGTTTTGCTTAGTACGGCGGTAGCATTATAAGGTGATCCCTCACTTGAATTTCAAGATGAACTGTGTTCTCCCCGAGTGTGCACCGTTGCGAAAGTTCGTCGTGTTGAGACACCACGTGATGATCGGGTGTGATAGACTCTACGTTCACATACAACGGGTGCAAGCCAGATTTGCACGCGCAGAACACTCGGGTTAAACTTGACGAGCCTAGCATGTACAGACATGGCCTCGGAACACGAGAGACAGAAAGGTCGAACATGAGTCATATAGTAGATATGATCAACATAATGATGTTCACCATTGCAGCCACCTCAACTCACGTGATGATCGGACTTGAGTTGGTGAATTTGGATCATGTATCACTCGAATGATTAGAGGGATGTCAATTTGAGTGGGAGTTCTTAACTAATATGATTAATTGAACTCGTTATCATGAACATAGTCAAAGTGTCTTTGCAAATTATGTTGTAGATTACTAGCTCGCGTTGTAGCTCCCTTAAATTTGTATATGTTCCTAGAGAAATAGAGTTGAAAGATGTTGGTAGCAATATTGCGGACTGGGTCCGTGATCTGAGGATTGTCCTCATTGCTGCACAGAAGGCTTATGTCCTTAATGCACCGCTCGGTGCGCCACCCCCTCTAGTGTCGTCTATAGATGTTGTGAACATCTAACAGGCACGTTTCGATGACTACTTGATAGTTTAGTGCGTCATGCATTACGGCTTAGAATTGAGGCTCCGAAACGTTTTGAACGTCACGGAACATATGAGATGTTCTAGGAGCAGAGATTGTGATCTCAGGCTCGTGCCTGTGTTGCGAGATATGAGATATCCAACAAGATTCTTTGCCTGTAAGATGAAGGAGAATATCTCAATCGTTGAGCATGTACTCAGATTGTCTGGGTACTTCAATCGCTTGAATCAAGTGGGAGTTGATCTTCCAGATAAGATAGTGATTGATATAGTTCTCCAAGTCACTGTCACTAAAGCTACTAGAACTTAGTGATGAACTATAATACACCAGGGATAGAAGTATTGATCCCTGAGCTGTTCGCGATGTTTGACACCGTGAAGGTAGAAATCAAGAAGGAGCGTCAAGTGTTGATGGTTAATCAAACCACTAGTTTCGAAAAGGGCAAGAGCAAGGAGGGAAACTTCATGGATAGCAAGTCAGTTGCTGCTCCAGTGAAGCAAGCCAAAGTTGAACTCAAACCCGAGACTAAGTGCTTCTATTATGAGGTGAGAGGTCGCTGAAGCGGAACAACCCTAGATACTTGGTAGATAAGAAGGCTGGCAACATCGACAGAAGTATATTTGATATACGAGTTATTGATGTGTACCTTGCTAGTACTCCTAGTAGCACCTGGGTATTGGATACCGGTTCGGTTGCTAAATGTTAGTAACTCGAAATAAAAGCTACGGAATAAACGGAGAACTAGCTAAGGGTGAGGTGACAATGTGTGTTGGAAATGTTTCCAAGGTTGATGTGATCAACATCGCATGCTCTCTCTACCTTCAGGATTAGTGACGAACCTAAATAAATGTTATTTGGTGTTCTGCGTTGAGCATGAACATGATTAGATCATGTTTGTTGCAATACGGTTATTCATTTAAGTCAGAGAATAATAGTTATTCTGGTCACATGAATAATACCTTCAATGGTCATGCACCCAGTGAGAATGGTTTGTTGAAATCTTGATCGTAGTAATACACATGTTCATAACATTGATGTCAAAAGATACAAAGTTAAATAATGATAGTACCACATACTTGTGGCACTGCCGCAAAATGTCATATTGGTATAAAGCGCATGAAGAAACTCCATGGTGATGGATATTTGGACTCATTCGATTTCGAATCGGTTGAGACATGCAAACCATGCCTCTTGGGCAAGATGACTAAAGGACCCCGTTGGATGGAGCGGGCAAGTGATTCATTGGAAATGATACATGTTGATGTATGCAATCTAGTGAGTCTTGTAGCGTGCAGTGGATATCGTTATTTTCTTACCTTCACTGATGATTTGAGTAGATATAGTGTATATTTACTTAATGAAACACAAGTATGAATCGTTTGAAAGGTTCAAGCAAATTCAGAGTGAAGTTTAAAGATCATCGTGACAAGAAGATAAAAATGACTGCGATATGATCGTGGAGGTGAATATCTGAGTCACGAGTTTGGCATACAACTTAAGACAATGTGAAAGTTGTTTCACAACTAAACGCCACCTGGAACACCATAGTGTGATGGTGTGTCCGAACATCATAGTTATGCTCTATTGGATATGGTGCGTGCTATGATGTCTCTTATCGTTTTACTACTATAATCTTGGGGTTATGCATTAGAGACAACTACATTCACTTTAAATAGGGCACCATCTAAATCCGTTGAGATGACACCGTGTGAATTATGGTTTGACAGAAACCTAAGCTGTCATTTCTTAATGTTTGGGGCTGCGATGCTTGTGTGGAAAATGTTTTCACATAATAAGCTAGAACCCAAAGCGGACAAATGTATCTTCATAGAATACCCTAAGAACAGATGGGTATGCCTTCTATCTCAGATTCGAGTGCAAAGTGTTTGTTGCTAGAACTGGGTCCTTTCTCGAGAAAAAGTTTCTCTTGAAAGAATTGAGTGGGAGGAAGATAGAACTTGATGAGGTTGTTAAACCTTTGTTCAACCAGAGAGTAGCGCAGCGCAGAAAGATGTTTCTGTGAAGCCTACGTTAGTTGAAGAGGAAGTTAATGATGATGATCATGAAGCTTCAGGATCAAGTTACTATCAAACTTCGTAGGTCGACAAGGATGTGTACTGCTCCTGAGCGATACGACAACTCTGTCTTGGAGGTCATGTTGTTGGACAACGATGAACCTACGAGCTATGGAGAAGCGATGATGGGCCCGGATTCCGACAAATGGTTGGAGGCCATGAAATCCGAGATAGGATCCATGTATGAAAACCAAGTGTAGACTTTGGTAGACTTGCTCGTTGGACGGCAGGTCGTTGAGTACAAATGGATCTTTAAAATGAAGACAGACACTGATGGTGAATGTCACTATTTGTAAAGCTCGACTTGTTGCAAAGCTGTTTGTGACAAGTTCAAGGAGTTGACTACGATGAGACTTTCTCACTCGTAGTGGTGCTAAAGTCTGTTGGAATTATGTTAGCAGTTGTTGTGTTTTCAATTATGAAATCTGGCAGATGGATGTCAAAACATCGTTTCCTTAACGGTTTACTTGAGGAAAGGTTGTCTGTGATACAACCAGAAGGTTTTGTCAGGCCTAAGGATGCTAAAAGGTGTGCAAGCTTCGGTGATCCTTCCATGGACTGAAGCAAGCATCTCGGAGTTGGAATATACGCTTTGATGAGGTGATCAAAGTTTTGATGTTTATACAAGGTTTACGAGAAACTTGTATTTGCAATAAAGTGAGTGGGAGCACTATAGAATTTCTGATAAGTATATGTGGATGACATATTGTTGATCAGAAATAATGTAGAGTTTCTGGAAAGCATAAAACGGTCATTTGGAAAGTGATTTTCAAAGGAAGACCTGGATGAAGCTACCTAATTGTTGAGCATCAAAATCTATGGAGATAGATCAAGATGCTCGATGAGACTTTCAATGAGTGCATACCTTGACAAGATTTTGAAAGAGTTCAAAATGGATCAGTCAAAGAAAGAGTTTTCGCCTGATTTGTAAGGTGTGAAAGTTGAGTGAGACTCAAAGCTCGACAACGGCAGAAGAAAGAGAAAGGACAAACGTCGTCCCCTATGCCTTAGCCATAGGCTCTATATTATGCCATGTTGTGTACCGCACCTATGTGTGCCTTGCCATGAGTCCGTCAGGGGGTACAAGAGTGAACCAGGAGTGGATCACTAGACAGCGGTCAAGATTATCCTCAGTAACTTAGAGACTGAGGAGATGTTTCTCGATTATGTAGGTGATAAAGAGTTCGTCGTAAGGAGTTACGTCGATACAAGCTTTAACACTAAT
The DNA here is from genome assembly GCA_022496015.1 of Hordeum marinum. NCBI lineage: Eukaryota > Viridiplantae > Streptophyta > Magnoliopsida > Poales > Poaceae > Hordeum > Hordeum marinum. The sequence goes on from CM039673.1 coordinate 485,080,771, forward strand.
CCGGATGACTCATAGTAGCAATCTGGATACGTATAGTGGAGCAGCCATTTGGAATAGTACCGAGCGGAGTGTGGTAGCAGTGTTTACAATTTGACATAGGTATTTGCAAAGTGCACACAGATCTGAATGTTACAGACCCGTTGACTATAAGACCTCTCTCACATGCAAAGCATGATCGAGCCCCAGAACTCGTTGGGTGTTAGATTCATAACAATGCGAATCACATGGTGATGTGAACTAGATTATTGACTCTAGTGCAAGTGGGAGACTGTTGGAAATATGCCCTAGAGGCAATAATAAATTGGTTATTATCATATTTCCTTGTTCATGATAATCGTTTATTATCCATGCTATAATTGTATTGATCGGAGACTTAGATGCATGTGTGGATACATAGACAAAACCATGTCCCTAGTATGCCTCTAATAGACTAGCTCGTTGATCAAAAGATGGTTAAGGTTTCCTAGCCATGGACATGAGATGTCATTTGATAATGGGGTCACATCATTAGGAGAATGATGTGATGGACAAGACCCAAACTGCAAACGTAGCATATGATCGTGTCAGTTTATTGCTACTGTTTTCCGCATGTCAAGTATGTGTTCCTATGACCATGAGATCATGCAACTCACAGATATCGGAGGAGTGCCTTGTGTGTATCAAACGTCGCAACGTAACTGGGTGACTATAAAGGTGCTCTACAGGTATCTCCGATGGTGTCTGTTGAGTTGGCATGGATCGAGACTGGGATTTGTTACTCCGTGTGACGGAGAGGTATCTCGGGGCCCACTCGGTAATGCAACATCACAATAAGCCTTGCAAGCAATGTGACTAATTGTTAGTTGCGGGATCTTGTATTACGGAACGAGTAAAGAGACTTGCCGGTAACGAGGTTCAACTAGGTATGGAGATACCGACGATCGAATCTCGGGCAAGTAACATACCGAAGAACAAAGGGAACGTTATACGGGATTAACTGAATCCTTGACATAGAGGTTCGACCGATAAAGATCTTCGTAGAATATGTAGGAACCAATGTGGACGTCCAGGTCCCGCCATTGGTTATTGACCGTAGAGGTGTCTCGGTCATGTCTACATAGTTCTCGAACCCGCAGGGTCTGCACACTTAAGGTTCGGTGACGTTTCGGTAGTGTAGAGTTATGTATGGTGGTGACCGAAGTTTGTTCGGAGTCCCGGATGAGATCCCGGACGTCACTAGGATCTCCGGAATGGTCCGGAGTTAAAGATTCATATATAGGAAGTCCCGGTTTGGTTTCCGGAAAAGTTTCGGGCTCATCGGTAGTGTACCGGGAGTGCCGGTAGTGTACCGGGAGGCCTCCGGGAGGGGTATTTCGACCCCAAGAGGTCCATGGGCTGTGGGAGAATAATAACCAGCCCTTAGTGGGCTGGGAAAACAGCCACAAAGGCCTATGGCGCAGGAGAGAAAGTCCTAAAGCAAAAAGTGGAAAATCAGCCAATAGGAGGCAATCCTACTCCAACTAGGATTGGAGGTGAAGTAGGATTGCTTCCCACCTCCTATTTCGGCCGACCCAAAGGCCTTGGATGCCTCTCCTCTCCTCTCCTCTTATATATACTAGTGGATTGGGTGGTTTTTGGACAGAATTTCCGGCCACGTGCTACCCGTTACACCGGTGCATAGTTTCTCCTCTAGATCGGTTTTCTACAGCGCTTAGGCGAAGCCCTGCCGGAATTGCTCCACCACCATCACCGGAGCGCCGTCACGCTGCCGGTGAACTCTCTCTCCTCTCCACCTTATCTCGCTGGATCGAGACGGTGGAGATCGTCATCAAGCTGCACGTGTGCTGAACGCGGAGGTGCCGTCCGTTCGGCGCTAGATCGGAAGGACCGTGATCGAGATCACGAGACGGTTCGTGATGTGATCACGGAACGGATCGTGATGAGTTCGCGGGACAGATCGTGATCAAGATCGTGAGACGGATCGTGATGAGTTCGCGGGACGGATCATGATGTGTTCGCGGGACGGTTCGTGATTGGATCGCGGGACGCTCTGCGATTTGGATCGCGAAGAAGTTCGACTACACCAACCGCGTTTCTTAACGCTTCCCGCTTAGCGATCTACAAGGGTACGTAGATCCACTCTCCCTCTTGTAGATGCTCATCACCATGGATTGGTTTGCGTGTGCGTAGGAAAATTTTTGTTTCCCATGCGACGTTCCCCAACACCCAGATCCCTCCCAAGATTAAGGTTTTCTTGTGGCAAGCTAATAGAGAGCGGCTGCATGCGGCTGATAAAATCCATAAACATAATGGACCGGGTTCTGATTGTTGTGCGCTTTGTGGTGACTTGGAGGACACGAATCACATATTTTTTTAATGTGTCCTCGCTAAGTTGGTCTGGTATTGCATCAGGTGGTGACTTCGTGTCCCTTGGAATCCTTGCTCCTTCTCTGATCTTAGAAGGCTAGCTAGTGGCCTTCCTAGGGCCACCAAACATATGTTCTGGGTTAGCTTTGCGGCTATTTGTCGGGCTCTTTGGACGGCTAGAAAAAAATTCACCATCCGGCATATTTTTCCTGCTAAGCCTGCTGATTGATTATTTAAGACTTGCTTGTTCTTGCAGTAGTGGAGATCATTAATTAAGGAGGCTGACCGTGATGCTTTCGATCTAATGTCTTCCAAGATTCGGACTTCGGCTCTTTCCCTATCGCAGCAGCAGACAGGTGGCTAGTGGAACTTGGTGGTCCCTTTTGGCTTCTGGGCCGGTCGCGCCTTGAATGCCTTCTTCTTAGTTATTGCGGCCTTTGCGCCATCGTTTTGGCCTAAGTGACATGTACCTCTGTATTGTCTTAACTCTTTGGTTGTGGCCGATTGTCTCGTGTGACCGGTGTTTCTGATTGTGGTGAACGCTGCCTGGTGACTCTATTTATAAAGTTAGACTGGTGCCTTTTCTCTAAAAAAACAAATTTACTTATGTGACAAGTAGTAAATAAGGAAAGACGTGTTTGTGATAACATAATATGTTGTTGTAGCATAACGCACCCGAAGACAAAATGAATCTATATGTAAAAAAGTTTAAGGCTTGCATGACATAACATGTATGTTATTACCTAGTACATAGACTAGTAACATACGCATGTTACTAGTTTAAGATACTTTTCATTATGACCGGTCTTAGGCTCGGTTTGAGGAAGTCTATTAGTTCAGTTATGTTTTTGTTTTTAGGGGAAAATTCGGTTATGTTGTGCTTAAATTACTTTTGTAAATGTAATCATAAAATCGGAATAAGAAAGAGTTGGCCAAATAAAAGGTAGGATAAAAGTTGTTGAAAGAACCCACTGCAATGCCAAATACCACTTTATTATCCTCTTTGTTTTTTACTTTGCATATTAGATCTGACCTAAGTCAAACTTTACAAAGCTTAACCATGTTTATAAATAATAATATAAACTTTCATAATCAAAATATATATGACGAGAAAGTATATTCAATGTTGATTCTAATGGTACTTGTTTGGTATTGTGGATGCTAATTTTTGTATAAACTTGATCGAAGTTCACAAAGTTTGACTTGAGATAAAGTTTTTTTTTGTTTGATATATTCATCACTTATCATGGCAATACAAAGAACATCAGAAGCAACAAAAGTTACATCCCTGCCGTTCTAAAAAAAGTTACAATCATGTTCGTAGACCACCTACCGACAATTACACAAACTGAAGCAAGCCGGAGGCACGCTGCCGTCATCGTCCCTCCCTCGTCGGAACTGGGCAAACCATATTATAGTAGGCAGTTGGGAAGTCATCGTGCAAATAACATGTAGATACACATACCTAGATGAACGAAGACCGGGTCCAAATAGGTCCACCAAAGACAAACACCGACCAAATTCCATTAAATCCACATGAGACATACCACCACCCGCCCTCCAATGACGCTAGACACACCACGTGGACAGGGGCTAAGTGAGAAGAATGTTATTTCATCTTGGCAATTCCACAACCGCCTCACCTTTCTAAACAAGACATAAACCCTAACCAAACTCAAAAACACAACTAAAAACAGAGTAGGAGCACTCCCACCGGCAAGGGCCGAGTTCCATCACGCCTCCATGACCATAAGGCTAGAAGAGATTTGAGAAAGGGATAATATGCAGAGTAAATAAAAACGGAAGGAATACATACGAACTGCCTCAGATAGTAGTAGACCATTCTAAACTTTAAAATAGAGTAATATATCCTCGCAACAATAATATGGTAATCCACATATGAGCCATCTGGCATGCTAATTTATATTTACGGTGAAGAAGAGATGGTTATTTGCTCGAGAGGGTATATTGTTTGCAAACTCAACAGCTGGTTCTTGTTCGAAAAACTTTGATGTACCAAATCAAGGAGTATCATTTGGTATACATATGTAAATCTAGTAGATTAATAAAATACCTAAATGGTTGGATTATTAATTAGATGCTGGCAGATACGAAAGTGATAGGAGCATACTTTTCTCTTGAGAAAGTATACTACGTTATCATCTTATTTATTCCTCTTCATCATCCGGCCGTTTTGTTATCGATTGATTTCATACATATGAACGTGCTCGTGGTATTCACGGACATGTACAGCAATATGCTGACTGGAGAAAGAATAGTATCCGGCCTGCTGGTTCTTGATGTCAGATAGACTAGTTATTTAATAAAACTAAAATAACATCATGAGGTGCAAACTAACTGTAATGCCTCATCGCACACCATGACACGATAATAATTAAGATGCACCACATGAGTATACTATACTGTACTTGCAGTATTATTCAATGACGTCGGTAACCAATGACGTCGTTAGCAACATGAACGACAAATCTTGTCTAAAAAACACGAACGACAAAACCAAAACCAATTAGGTATATAATGTAACTAAAAAATTAGTACACAGTTCCGTTGCTTACAATGCCAACCAAGAGCGTCTGCAAATAAATTCACATGCATGCATATCCCACTAAGAACCGTTTAGGCATACACAGATAGATTGTGGTCATCTGGAATGGGTCAAATCACACTGAACTCGCTGCTAATTTAGTTCCACTATGATTCTATAATAATATTATTAGGATCAATCAGCATCAAGTGGTTCTTAATCAAACGCAAGTAGCTTTCTCAGGGAAGCTTCTTTGAATCTGAATGGCATCCACTACACGGGATCGTTTGCACGCGCATAACCTTGGAGCCAAGTTTTCCCATGACAAAGGGATCTGCAATATTCCACGCGCCGTCGTTTTAGTGGTGCAGAAAATCGGGAGACCGCATTTGGAGGCTTTTTGGACGCAGATTAAGACATCGTTCGATGTTATCTCTTCTTGCATTCTGCCGGTACTAAACTAAACTTATGCTGATCGAGTCTGTGCTCATTCGTAAGCACATTCGTGTGCATCTGAAAACAGTTGCTACACCAAGAAACCTACTTATATTTTTGAGGACTCGGTTAGACTAGCATATTGCTACATGCTGAACGTATATGACGACTAATTGAAAAAAGGGTATATGATGACTTCCGCCCGGTCCATATCTAGACTCGAAGGTGAAATAAGGACTATACTGTTTAAAAAGGAGAGATATTCTCACGCTCTCACTCTGCTCCTTCCTTGATCTCTTCGGTTTGTGGCATAGATAGGCAGTGTTGCCATCTCATGAAATGCCATATCGCATGCAGGTGTCTTAATTAGACTTCAAGCTCGTCATCTAAATTGATAACTGTAATTTTTCGTCAAATTAAATAAATTGAGATCCTGTCACACTCCAACCCACCTTCCTCATTCATTGGATTTCTTGTGTAATATTGCATAAATGTAGGGATTTCATCCTTTTAAGATACAAAATACAACCAGTGTGTGTGTCTATTAATTAGGAGCGCACAAATATATACTATTTTCTGCGAAAGTTAATTATTGAATAAGAATATGACGATTAATTAAATATGTAATGGTAACTTTCAAGATATTTTATATATGCTTAGTATCATAGTATGTGTCCATACTCCATAAGTAACAACATTTTTCTACAAGTGTAAGGAACAACCAAAAGAATCGAACGCCAGTCAACCATCAATTCAACCCACGTCTTTCTCCTTTTTACCTCTTCCCCATGGAATCTGTTTAGGCATCACCCTTGGTAAGCTAATTGTCAAAGAATTATGAGGATATGATTTTGATCAGTTTGACTTAGCAAAGGCACCGGAATCGAGTCAAGGCCAAGAGTCTCGCAGCACACGCACATTCAAGCATGCGGTATTTTTGGAGGGTTGTGCACTAATGCTTCTTTTCTGCTGACAACGTACACGTCCTGTCAGTTTAGTGATTTCTTTTAATCCCCCTCTACTACCATCTCCTCTCTCTCTCTCTCCAGGTCCAAAAAGATTCCAACTTGAAGTGGTATTATACTGCTAATGGTCTCACTAATTACTACATGTTGTATTGCTTCTCGATCTGGATTGACTTCTTGATACTTGCTGTAGAGTACTTCTGTCCAGAAGACGGTCAGTTGTCCATCTTTAGTAATTTATTTCATCTCACAAAGCACCAGAAAGAATTGTTTTGGAGTTAGTTACGGGAACTGTCGCTGGATTGGAATTGAGGGCAGCCTGTCCTTGCATTAGAAATACTGACCACCTCCGCATTGTTTAACCCATGTTGCTTTGTTAAACAAATCGGATGGAGTACAGTCTAGAACTCTAGATGGAATACATTTGTCCAGTGTGTGTCATGCTGTGATTAATGTGATCTGATTTGATTAATGGCTAGAGAATCTCAGCATCTGATCAAGAGTGCTCATTTTTTAGTCTGGATATGATCAGCTGAAGATTCAAAACAGCTACATATGAATGATTAAGTAGCATTATATGCTTGGTTATTATTGAAGAACGTCTGAGGAAGTTTATGGTAATGTGTATATATGTATCACATATGGTTACCTACATTTTGCATTTGGCATGGAATATGTATGCCATTATCCTTAAGCTTCCTTAAATTTCAACCAACAAACAGGGGAACAATCAATATCGCGAAGGATAGACACGCGTACAAGTAGGAGTAGGAGAGATCCAAATAAATATGGAATAGTTAAATTAGTGTAGTGGCAGCTAAGTAATGACAAGAATTCTTGCTTTTTCAACTGTTTCTTGAGGAGGGAATGCTGCTCATGCATTGCACTCTTGTCTTTTTAGATTCCCGATGCTAAGCGTCGTCATGTAACTTTGTGATCTCGCAAGCTCGACGGACTAATCCTCCAGCTAGTAGATCTTCTCGCGGGGAGGGGGGGGGGGGGGGGGGGGCACTGGCACTGTTGAGATAGAGTAACTTAATCGGCCATGGTCCTGCAGCTTGGAACTATGGCAAAGGTGCAGCCCTAGCTGGTCTTGTCCTCATGCGAGAGAACTGGTCATGGTCCTAGCTAGCTTAATTTATCTGATTTCGCCACTCATTTTTGCCTTACCGTTTGACCCGGTTCATTCATTGTAGTATACTCATGTACCCTTTGTCTTTATCTTCTCAGAAACACTGTGGGATTTATTTTAGAAAATGCTTCTAAGTGCTTTCAATCTCTTTAGAAAAATTGTTTGAAGGACACACAAGCACCAGGATGGCCGGTCCAATGGACGCATGCAGCAGTTCAGGGAGGCCCCAATCCCATATTCTACTAGTATTTCCAGTAACCGGTGGCCCTTTCAAAGTTCGTTACCGAATTGAAGGAGCGGCGATGCCATGCACCAACCTCCGAGTGACGCAGAATGATTTTGGATTTTGTCCAGCTCACCGCCATTAACTCCCTTGCCCAACTCCCACGTCCGGGCCTGGGCCGATCGGCCTTAAAAAACTCCCGGCGCCATCGCGTCGACCACGGCGGCAGAGTATCTCACTCTCGCTTGCTTCGTTTCTCTCGCTGGCCCTCGTCACCCCTCATCAGTCGTCACGGCTAGCTAGCTCGATCAGTTGGCACTGCCATGCACACATGCGCGCAGTCGCACGCAGAGGCATGGGCCATGAGGGGAATGAGAAGCATCCTGCCATGTGACGCTCAACCATATTCTAGTGCAAGGAGGAGCGTGCAACATGTACAAGGGGAGTAGGGGACCCGGCGCCCTCTAGCTAGCTATAGCTCTCACCCGTCTCCAAGGCTCGAGTCTATCTGGCTAGTACTATGCTGCTTCTGCCTTCGGCATTTGCTTCTTTTGTATTTTCTCTTTTATTTTTTTTTGAGTATGATTGTGTTGTTATAGGTTCAGCATCTATCGTTGGTTGTATCGGTTGGCTGCTTTGTAATATCAAGAGGAAGGAAACCTTTTTTCGAAGAAGTTTATCGGAAAAGTCTATCTGGCTAGTACTATCCACAACTCTCATGGTGGCTTTGCTTAGCTACCGTGCAACCGAGGCTTAAGAGCCCTTGATGACCTGGTCGGACGTGTGAAAGTGCACAGATTTGACTCTTTTCTGAAATTTAGCATAGAATAAACCAGATCAAAAAATTCCCTGCAAAATGATCCATTTGGATGAACCCCGAGGCTGGAGCATCATGCTACATAGCACGGTGTCTTCGGTACAGTTAGCTGGCATGACTGTGTTATTATCGCTCCAACACTTATCGTTGATTGTATCGGCTGGTTGCTTTGTAATACGAAGAGGGAGGGACCTTTTTTCGAAGAAGTCTATCTGGCTAGTACTATCCACAACTCTCATGGTGGCTTTACTTAGCTACCGTGCAACCGAGACTTAAGAGCCCTTGATGACCTGATCGAACGTGTGAGTGCACAGATTTGACTCTTTTCTAAACTTTAGCACAGAATAAACCGGATCAAAAAAATTCCCTACAAGTTTGGTGCCATCTGGCATGGCACAGCAGGCCCGGCTGTCATAAAATGGATCATTTTGTGGGGAGAAAATTTGGACCTGATTCATCTTATGCTGAAGTTTTTTGAAGTCATATTTGTCCATTTTCACTTATGTGCCAAGAAGTATATGCTTAGGTGCTTGGTTAGTTCAAACTGGAACATATACGTAAGAAAAGCCCTAACTCGACCCTATAGATAGTTTCGGAAAAAAAGCTCGAACTGGACCCGATACAGGACAGGTCATTGTAACCAGAAATTGCTTTGCCGACATCTACTCTCTGTAGTACTTTCGATGTGTACATACATATCCAAGCTCTACACAGTTGCCGGAGCGCGGCATATATGCACCGGCGCCCCGGTGCATGCACGGCTAGCTGCGCCCACTTTAATGCCGCACGTTTACGTACGGGGACCCGTGCTCTGTGTGTGTGCGCAGCGCGTATCGTGTCGACGATTTAGTTTGCGTCGCAGTTGCACTTGCAGTCGCAATCGCAGCGCTTTCCGTGCCGGCCGGACAGCCGGGGCGGCCTAGATGCACGCACGCACGCACCTATCGAGAATTACGGGCGAGAGCGAGTGATTACTCGTTGCTGAGTTCGAGAAAAGTTAGTTGGTGGCGTTCACACTGCATGCATGCCCCGGCCCACGCGCATTGCGACACCGCAGCCGCTAGCTTGGGCCCGGATTCCTTTTGTTTCATATATGGATACGGTACGTCTGGTTGATTTAGACTTAGGGCAACTTCAGCGCACGACCGCAAACGAATCGATCATTTTATCCGGATTTTATCTGTTTAGGACGGTAATGGGTGTCAAAACGGACATGCTTGTCCGGCTTTTGTTGGAGGCACCCAACGCGGCCACCATCCCCAAAACCCCAAAACGTCCGCGTTTGTAGCAGCTTGTGTTGGCCCGTCCGCAACAGCACGCGCCGCGCCGTGGCCGCGCTTGCTCGCCGTGGCCGCCACGCCTGCTCCCCGCCGGTGCCCACTCGCCTGCCGTTGCCGTCCCACAACAGCGCAGCGCCCGCGCGCGCGAGCTCTCCCTCGCCGTGGCCGTCCCGCGGCAAGGCCCGCCCGCGCGCGCCTGCTCGCCGTGGCCGACCCGTAGCCTGCTCGCCGTGGCTGCAGTCCATGGGGTCGCCCGCGCCGCAGCCTGCTCGCAGCGCCGGCCCGCCTCCGCAGCCCACCGCCGCGTCCGCATGCCTGCGCCTCCTACCACCCGCGCTAGCGCCGGCAAGCCGCAAGCTAGCTAGCGCACGGCGGCGGCTCGCTAGCTAACTACTAGCAAGCACGAACGCACGAGGCTGAATAGCTAGCTAGCAAGCAAGCCCCCGCATGCCTTCTACTGTTGTGCTCGCATGCCAGCGTCCCGCCGCGCCCCGCCCCGCTCCGGCTGTCCCTCGCCCTCGTCCGCAACGCAGCTCGCGCACACACCGCCCTCGCCCATGCGCTCGTGTGGCAGCTCTCTCGCACGCCGCGCCAGCCGCGCTGCAGCTCGCCCGCACGCCTCTCCGGTCGTGTAGCAGCTCGGGCTCGCCCTCGTCCGCCGTCCTCGCTATCACGCCTCGGCGCCGTGCCCGCACCCGTCCCCCGTCGCGCGCGTCGTCACGCCGCTGTGCCCGTCCCCCGCCATGCCCGCCGCCGCGCTCTGCTGTGCACGCATGCCGCCGCGCGCCGTCGTGCCACACTGTGCTCGCCGCTGTGTCCGATGGTTGGTAGGGAGGTAGGTGACAAGGGAGGAGAGAGATGTGTGGGATGGATATGTGTAGGCCGCTTTTGTGTCAATGACAGGCGGGCCAGGGTCGCATGCAAAAGGCAGACGGCCGGACGAGGAGACGTCCGTTTCAGACGCAAAACCCGCCCAAGTTTGCTCCAGGACGAGATGAAGTTGACCGGACCTTTTTTTAGAACGGCGTTGGGCCATGTGGTACGTCATCCGAATAGGATGGGCTCGCGCGTTTGAAGTTGGCCTCAGAGCATTTAAGTCCGCATCTTACAAAAACGGTCTCATGTCCACGGTCGCCTCGTCCGTGGATACTGATCGGTTACACCTTAAATTTCTCTTTTCACATACACGTATCTTATATCCGACGTCCTATATTCGTACTATCCATGCACGTTAAAATAATTTACGTGATCAAACATCAAACAATAACATTGAAAGCAAATGAACACAAGATTTGCGACAAACGAACATCCATCATCACCCAAAAGATCATCGACTTCACATGATATATTTCAGCGTCACCTAAAAGCTATATTAACAATGTGGAGGGGTGAGGGGGCAGATCACCACTTCCTCGCCAGACCTTTGCCCTTTGGATCGTCGGCGCGGCTGTAGCCGTCTACAGCTGGCGAAGGGTCTTGGTCATCGGAGGAGGGGTTGTCCCTGTCGCTGTCATCGGAGTCGTCGTCGAAGAGGACGATGATCCCCTTCATCCGCCAGACCGTCCTGTCCTGCTCCCGCTTCAACCACGCCAGTCGAGCCTTCTCCTCCGATGCCTCTTTCGCGCTCACGCTCCAACTGCTCAATAGCAAGCTAGAGCGCCTTCGCATTCTTCGGTCGGAGGCGCCGAGCGTCCGTCTCCGTCATCATGAGGGACCGGCGGTACACCTATGCGAGCAGGCATTCGTCCTCATCGGGCTCCGCCGGCATCCCGCGGTGGCGGCACGCGGACTGCTCCGCTTCCCCTCGTCCTAGTGCCCGCTGCCTCTCATGGCGGGCGACGGGCGGCGCACGCCTCCGATTTCGGAGTGCGCGTGTAGGTGCTGGCCAGCGGCCCGGGCTCTAGGACCTAACGTTGCCGGTTTGGAGCAGGGCCAGCGGGGGAAGACATGACGCAGGGCCGATGTGGACTATGTAGACCTGTCGGAGCTGCATGCAGGCCGGGAGGGTCCAACTCCGGCATCCGCGCTTCGCCGGCTCTTGGACCGCTCCAAGGCGATAACCGATCGCTGGCACTACGGTCCATGGCTTGGTGGTCGTGATTCAGATGTGATCGACCAAGTGGGGTAACTGCAAGCTATGCTACAACGACCTCCTACGGATCCACTGCAGTGGTAGTCGCTAAAAGATCCTTGGGAGTGTTCATCCAAGGTCCAGTGGTTGACTTTGGCAATGAGATGCAAATTATGGACGACAACTTCATGCTCAAGGATGGTTATGAAGTGGCGGCGGTCACATCGCATGTAACTGCTGGAATCATGGAAAAGTGATGACGACAACATTTGACTGACTTTGATGGTGGTGGTGCTGGAGGACCCGGTCACGATCTTCAGGGTGAAAGTCTAGGTATGACCCCAGCACGGTTATACCTGGCAATGACGATGTTCTTGCATCGTTACTTGTTGAAGGCATTACTCGGATATGTTCGGATTGTTTCTTCAGGGTCGTTACCTTGATGGTTGGCTCCGGTGACAGCGACACTTGAGTCTCACTCCCTTGTTGTTGATGATGGTGGTGGTGTTGAAGAACCTCGGCGTTTTTTATGTCATGAGATGATCGGTCATTGTTGTAGTTTGTCAATCACGGATCTGATCGCCTTGGATTTTGTTTTTTTCCTCGCGTACGTATACTATATTTTATATGACTTTGCTATTTGTTGACGTGTTCATGTGTGTATTGATATTGATTGTATACATTTTAACTATGCATAGACCAGATGTGTGCTCTTTAATTTTGTATCCTTGAGTTAATAAAATCCCTGTTTACTGAAAAGAATCTGCACTTATACCAAAAGGTTAGAAGACCTTTGTCATGTCCAGCTGCTTGATTTGGCCCGTTCGGTCAGTCATTTGCAAAAAAGGAATTGATGTTGCTTAGAAATCACTAATAGTAATTAGCTTTCCTACTTACTTTGGATCCCAACCAAGAGGCAGAAAAGCATGTGTCTTCACACTGACCACAGATATCAAGAACATATGGGCCGACCATACTCCACGCTCCAAACCATACACACAATGCCACAACATGTCGTGTGTGTCAGTGTATTGAACCCTTTAGTTTTCCTTGTCCATCGTCGCAAGTTTTCTTTGTGAAACTAACGTAAATAAGACGAGACGCTGTCAATCTCCTAGCTAATTAAAGATCCCAGTTCGAGCTTTTGGGGAGGGGCGAAGAGCCATGTGAAGCTCGCACATGGTTTGTTCAAAACTTCAAATTAAACGAGGCCGTGATCACTGGGTTAGAAAAGAAGTCACGCTTAGCCTTTGCTTCCGTTGAGAGCCAAATCAATCGACGGTTCCATTCGTCCCTAAATTTTAGGTTCTCGGACTGTGAGATCCCTACGCGTCACCTTGGAAGTTTCGCATGCTCAAATTGTCGTCAGGATTAAATTTCTATTCATTTTCCCCGTGTGATGTAGCTATTGGGCTAGCCCATTTTCGCCCATTTCTTTTTCTGTTCCTAGGTTTCCATTAAGTTTTAAAAAAAACGACTTCGCTCTCTGCACTTCGTGGAGCAACTAATTAGGGAGTACTTTCTCGGAAGACTTTCAACGATCACTTCCACGTGCCGTCACTTGACGCGTTTTTAGTGTTTCCTTTGAAATTTATTTTTTTTATTTTTCCGTACACGTTTTCGGCTTCTTAATTTGGTTTTTTCCGGTTTTTCATCGGTATTACTTAGCTTTTGGACGAAAAAATCTTTTTTTTGCGCAAAGAGACGCGTTTTTTTCACGAGAGGCACGTCTGTGCCTCTCGAGAAAAAAAAACGTGTTTTATGTTGTTGTTTTTACAAGAGGCACGGTTTTGCTTTCGTGGGAGGCACGATCGTACCTCTCGAAAAGGAGAAAAAACATGTGTTCTGTTTTTTTCGCGAGAGACATGATTTTGATTCCGCGAGAGGCACGGTCGTGCCTCTCGAAAAGGGGGAAACACGTTTTTTCGTGAGAGGCATAGTTATGCTTCCATGAGAGGCACGGTTTTGCTTCCTTTAGAGCCACGGTTTTTTCTTCATGAGAGGCACGGCCGTGTCTCTCAAAAAGAGAAAAAGCATGTTTTCTGTTTTTTTCTTCTATCGTGAGAGGCATGGTTTTTTCGTTCCTTTTTTTTGAAAAAAAGTTCGTCAAAACCTATCAACATGGAATGTAGTTTTGAAGATCTCGACGTGAGAAACCCAACGATGAAAACGGTTGGAGATTTCGACGCACGGTTCGAGAGTTGAAGTTGGACAAACACTACAAGAAATATGCTAACTTGCGATCATCAATATTGATCACTGAATGGTCATTGTTTTTCATTTGGAACCTTTTCGTGACCAAAAACAGTTGGTCAAAAGTTGACCGTTTTTAATGAAACATAACGACCAAACAAAAAAGTCGTTGGTTTTGGTCACTAACAATCTACCCACACCACATTGGATCCGACGCGGCAAGCTGACGTGGCAAAGTTATGACCAAATAAAAAGGTCATTGATCAAAATCAGCCCGATGCAGTTTTGCCTTCTATATGGGCCGAGCCCACTAATTCAGCCCATTTATTATATTTATTTCTCAGTTTTTATCAGGTACATGGGCCTAGCCCAACAATTCAGGCTTCTTTATTTTCTTTGCATCATTCACTTATTTGGGCCTTGGCCTTTTTGCGATTTATTTTTGTTTTTATTCAGCATTATTTGTTTGCCTAAACAATCCAACACTATTTCATATTCAAATCAAGAAAACTCCAAGTCGAATTAAAATCATCCATCATATAACATCACATAACACATCTCCCAGGTTTACATAACACAATAAGTCATCTCATGAATACATTTCCTTACACAGGAATATAGCAGGAACGACCAGAATGCACAATAGAACAATGGCACATCTGCTACTGTCCCAACAATACAATGGACTTCATTCCACTCTCTTATGAGACATGCTCGAGATGCGACAACTTGCCATCCCACAAGAACATTACACTGCACATGAATCAATCAAAAGGAAAGAAACATAAAAAATTGGCTCCAATCAGGGAGCATTCAAAAAGTTATAAAACTGTTGCTAGTCAGTTTAGGATTCAGTTCGAACATAACATAAATAACTCATATGGTGCAATACCAAATCAATTGCATCCAGATTCAAACTATTTCACACAAAGAAAAATTTCTGAAGATAAGTATTAGACCAATCTTGAAGATATGCAATATCAATTCTGAAAATATGTTCTTGGTATTTGCAGCATTTGAAACACAGGAAAAATTGTAGCAGGAGAATTATGTTTAAGTTTATTTAAGCATGTGTTTTGTACCATCAAATTTCCATACTTCCACACAAATAATATTCCAATAGGTTCATGTTCATGCTTACAACATGAAACAACTCGAGATAACTCAAGAGACTCGTAAGTGTGATATTACCTTACCCGATGTTGCTATGTGACCACGATGTTGATGCGAGTCTTCTCCTTACCAATGGCTGAAACTGCAATATCCAAGTAAACATGTGTTAGAACACAAGTTACAAAGACGAAAAAGTACTAGTTGTCAAGCTTAATAAATGAAATGATCTTATAGATGCAAATCAGATGATGACACTCAAGCCAATCAAACTGCAGGCACTAGTTAGATCCAATTAACTCCATGTACAACAGAAACATGGCATGGCACGACATATATACCAGAGGTTAGAAGTGGAAAATCCTATATTCTACCTCCGACTCACAGTTCTGAGTACGGAATGAGCAACATATCCTGCGCTAGCAACAGATAACAGAAATCCAAAAAATCAAGGATACAACATGGGCAACAGATAACTTGAAAACCGACTCACGATTAATCACTGTGGAGGCTGTCGTATACGGCTAGCTACAGCATGGTGCACTGTTTGCTCAATACAGACTAGCAGTGATTGCGACATGGGCTGGACAGCATACACTTTTGTATATACCTCTGGAATACAATGTGGACAAAATAATAATCCAGTCTAGATGCTACTAATTAAGTAGTAGTTATTTGAAAACTTTGTAGCAGGCAAGCAGAACAAGTCAAGCTTGGCAAATAAAGTTTTTTTGCAAGTTACTGTTAGCTACATGAAAAATAACCATTGTTAAGTTACAAGTCAAGCATGGCACCAGGTTTACTAAATAGGTAAGCACGCAAAACAACCATTGTTAAAATTTGAATCAGGCACGTAGCTTAAATGGGAACATGTAGCAGAGAAGAAAATAATACATTTCAGGAGCACATATGTTGTTTCTTTAGTACAATATACAGTATCAGATAAATCCACTGCCGCAAGTCCTAATCATTTCATTCAGATCATATATGAAATGACACGAGTTTCTCCATTCTGAAAGCTGGGAAGATAGATGCTTCAAGCTGCAAAATATTTGCAAAATAAGCAAACAGGGTATTCAAAACACATGAGATGAGACTTAGTTGTAGTTTGGCTGCAGTGACCACCCCAACAGACATAGTCTGGAGACATGCTTAACGAAAAGAAAGCATAATGTTCGCTCTATGGTCTTCTTTTATAGCATAGCAGTACACCAACTAAGTGAACTAATTTGTAAACAAGATAAAGAAGGCATAAATATATACATCAAGCAATTTAAGGACAAAGACGAATCACCTTAGCACTAGTCCATTCGTAAACTTTTAACACCAGCAACCAACCAAAACTAGCACAAACATACAGTCTTGCATGTAGACACACCGTATGTACTTCGTCCGTGCTAAACATTTGTACACAACACTGATGCTACTATACCACCACAAGTGACAGAGAGCAGGGGGGGGGGGGGGGGGGGCTTACCTGCTAATCTAAATAACCAAATAAACCAGATGCGTAGGCAAGCAGGGGAAAGCGTTTGTGTGTCTCCGCTCCGAGGCACATCGACCATGAACCTGCGTGAGGAAGGATGCACCACAGCGTATGAGGGAAGGGTAGGCAAGGGAAT
Source organism: Hordeum marinum (assembly GCA_022496015.1). Lineage (NCBI taxonomy): Eukaryota > Viridiplantae > Streptophyta > Magnoliopsida > Poales > Poaceae > Hordeum > Hordeum marinum. Next base: position 485,097,510 of record CM039673.1, read on the forward strand.
GGAGAGCAGACCAAATCGAGAGAGTAGCATACCTACCTTGACGAGCGGCAGAAGCACGAACAAGGCATCAGCGGGCGGGCGAGCTCGCGGTTGTGTGGATGCAACCAACCGACGCCATGGAGGACATGGAGGTACAGGTCCAAGCACATGGAGCCGCCGTCATGGAGATGGACCTCCAGGTCCAACCACTCGGCGGATCTGGGAGCCGCCATCGTCAAGGAGGAGAGGGACCTCCAGGTTCAATCACTTGGCGGATCTGGGAGCCACCGACTGGCCTGCTCGCTCGCTCGGCCGCTCGATCTCAATCTTGTCTTCCAGTGAGGGGAAGGGAGGGGAGAGGGTGGAAGCGGCGGCCGTAGGGAGGGGACGGCGGCGAGATCTGCCGGAGGGAGATGAGGCGTTGGGTGGACGGCGCCCAAACCCTAGTAGATGGAGAGGATCGCGCATGGTCGCGGGAGGACGCACCCACCGGATCTGGACGGGGGACATGGAGGATCGGAGCGAGGGGATCCCTAGTGGGTGTGCTCGGCGCTGCCGGCGACCCCCGAAATCGGCTGGGATTGACCGCCGTAGGTGGCGGCAACGAGGAAGGTCTCTGGGGAGAAGGACAGAGGAGACAACGAGGTGTTGGGTGCGGTGGATGGGTGGATCGATGGATGGATGGATGGACTCGGGGTTGCTGAGCATGGATGGTAGGATGTGTGCCACCTCATTGATCTGGGTCACAAATGAGTGACCAATGAGAATTAAGCTTATATAATTGTGTCAAAATGGGTATTTTTTTAATAACCTACCAAGTATTTTTACCAAAATTTGACTGTACCATTTTTTGGAAATATTAGACCATATTATATATGCAATTAGTAAAAAAATGCGTGTCAAACCTTTTCATCCACCTCTCGTTAATTTGACAAATTTCATCCAATTTAGTACTACCTCTCTACACTTTTGTGAAGGACCTACCATATATTTGTTGTAAAATTGGACCGAATCATTTTTCTTAATATTACATCATATTTAATAAACAATTGACTAAATGGTTGGGTGTCAGAAGCTTTGAGCCACCTCTCGTGAAAAAGACAAAAATTTCCCCCGATCTAGCAGGAACTGGGTCAAATTTGAACTGCAGATGCCTCATAGATTCCTTTTTATTTTTTGAAAAAATCATTTCTAGGTACAAAAGTGTCTATTTAATCATATAAACATCAAAAAAATTCCAAGATTCAACCGTTAGCTAGGAACGGGCATGCCCGCCGTTTTGACGGCATTTTGAAATGGGCATGAAAAATTCAAAACAAATCAAAAAAATGGAAAACCTTCACATTGTGTGATTATATGTGACCAAGTTACCAGAAAAAATAATAAACTTGTAATACGAACATTATTTTTAAAAAGTGTTCTAAAAATTAAGCTATCATGTGTGAAGATTTGTGGCTTTCAAGCCAAATGATCAATCTTATGGCCACGTGCATGGCATAGTTTGTTCAAATGATCTCATATTGGGCACAAGGGTACATATTGGAATGACAAACAATGTTGCCTAAGGAAGTTTTTATTTTCTTTGGATGGAAAATTCATTTTCCATTTTTCGAGTGCCCAAAATGAGTTTGTTGTTGAAGGGCCTATCATATATTTGTTGCAAAATTAGACCAAAATATTTTTCTAAAATATTAGGTCATATTTAATTCACCTCTCATGAAAAAGACAAATTTCCCCCGATCTAGTAGGAACCGGGTCAAATTTGAACTGCACATAACTCATAGATTGCTTTTTACTTTTTGAAAAAAATCATTTCTAGGTACAAAGTGTCTATTTAATCATATAAATACCAAAAGTTTTCCAAGATTCAACCGCTATCTAGGAACGGGCATGTCTATCGTTTTGACCGCATTTTGAAATGGGCATGAAAAAAATCAAAACAAATCAAAAAATTGGAAAACCTTCACATTGTGTAATTATATGTGACCAAGTTACCAGAAAAAATAATAAACTTGTAATATGACAATTATTTTAAAAAGTGTTCTAAAAATTGAGCTATCATGTGTGAAGATTCGTGGCTTTCAAGCCAAATGATCAATCTTATGGCCACATGCATGGCATAGTTTGCTCAAATGATTTCATATTGTGCATAAGGGTGCCTGTTGGAATGACAGACAATGTTTCCTAAGGAAGTTTTCATTTTCTTTGGATGGAAAATTCATTTTCCATTTTTTGAGTGCCCCAAATGAGTTTTTTGTGAAGGACCTACCATATATTTGTTGCAAAATTGGACCGAATCAATTTTTTTAAATATTAGGTCATATTTAATGTACAATTATCTAAATGCTTGAGTGTCAAAAGCTTTGAGCCACCTCTCGTGAAAAAGACAAATTTCCCCCGATCTAGTAGGAACCGGGTCAAATTTGAACTCCAGATGCCTCATAGATTGCTTTTTATTTTTTGAAAAAAATCATTTCTAGGTACAAAAGTGCCTATTTAATCATAGAAACACCAAAACGTTTCCAAGATACAACCACTAGCTAGGAACGGGCATGCCCGCCTTTTTGACCGCATTTTGAAATGGGCATGAAAAAATCAAAACAAATTGGAAAACCTTCACATCGTGTCATTATATGTGACCAAGTTACCAGGAAAAATAATAAACTTGTAATACGACAATTATTTTTAAAATATGTTCTAAAAAATGAGCTCTCATGTGTGAAGGTTCGTGGCTTTCAAACCGAATGATCAATCTTATGGCCACATTCATGGCATAGTTTGCTCGAATGATCTCATATTGTGCACAAGGGTGCATATTGGAGTGAAAAACAATGTTGCCTAAGGAATTTTCATTTTCTTTTGACGGAAAATTCATTTCCCATTTTCCGAGTGCCCAAAATGAGTTTTTTTGTGAAGGACCTACCATATATTTGTTGCAAAATTGGACCTAATCATTTTTCTAAAATATTAGGTCATATTTAATGTACAATTGACTAAATGGTTGGGTGTCAAAAGCTTTTAGCCACCTCTCATGAAAAAGACAAATTTCCCCCCGATTCAGTAGGAACCGGGTCAAATTTGAACTGCAGTTGCCTTATAGTTTGCTCATGATTTTTTCTAAAAATAATTTTTAGGTACATAAGTATCTATTTAATCAGATATACATGGTTTTGTGGCGAGACATTAAGATTTGGACAATGGACGATGGCCCCAACTCTAGAGTGCACAAACTGGCATGCAAGTCGCGTGGTCACCGCGTGACCTTAGTGTTGCCACGCAATTTGGGAAGCCTAGGCATGTCTGATGGGTTGTGCACTCTCCCGGTAGTTGCTAGGAAGAAGAATACAACAGGAGAATCTTAGAAGGAGACTAAACTAATCTCAAACATGAATTAGCAGCCAAGTGTTTGATTAGCAGTGTGGGAAATGAACATTGCCAATGGGCCTGGGTTTTGGTTGAGGATGATCATTTACTAAGGAGACTGTCTTGGCAAATTTTTAGCTGAAATGGAAGAGCCTAAGTGGCACTTGCTTTACAAAATACCACACTAGACAAAAATATGAATGTTGAATCTGGGCTCAAATAAATAAATGGATTGAGTTGTAATTTGGTGGAGGATAGTAATTTGGTCATAGGAAGACACTGTAAAAAATCATGCCATTTTTACATGCCAAAGTGGTACTTCCTTCACAATGCTCTTCTCGGAACAGAAAATAGAAATCGATGATGGGCCCACACAGATGATTGGATTGAGCTACAATTTGGAGGAGTATGGTAATATGGACATATGAAGGAACTGTAAAACTTTTATACCATTTGGATAAATATAAATGGTACTTAATTCACAATGATCTCTACTCAACAGAAAATTAGGAAAAATATTGAGGAAAATGTTGGAAATATGCCCTAGAGGCAATAATATCGAGGAAAGGTTTGGATTTTTTCCTTCTCAAACCACTTCAGCCGCATGGGCCCTTAGAGGAGGCTTCGGCCAGCCCACTAGGGGCTAGTTTATCTCCTACCACAACCCATGAAGCCTCTTGGGTCGAAATACCCCTCCCGGAGGCCTCCCGGAGGCCTCCCGGTACACTACCGATGAGCCCAAAACTTTTTCGGCGACCAAAACAGGACTTCCTATATATGAATCTTTACCTTCGGACCATTCCAGAGCTCCTCGTGACATCCGGGATCTCATCCGGGATTCCGAACAACCTTCGGTCACCACCATACATAACTCTATACTACCGAAACGTCACCAAACCTTAAGTGTGCAGACCCTGTGGGTTCGAGAACTATGTAGACATGACCGAGACACCTCTACGGTCAATAACCAATAGCGGGACCTGGATGCCCATATTGGTTCCTACATATTCTACGAAGATCTTTATCGGTTGAACCTCTATGTCAAGGATTCAGTTAATCCCGTATGATGTTCCCTTTATTCTTCGGTATGTTACTTACCCGAGATTTGATCGTTGCTATCTCCATACCTAGTTCAATCTCGTTATCGGCAAGTCTCTTTACTCATTCCGTAATACAATATCCCGTGACCAACACTTAGTCACATTGCTTGCAAGGCTCATTGTGATGTTGTATTACCGAGTGGGCCCTGAGATACCTCTCCGTCACATGGAGTAACAAATCCCAGTCTTGATGCATGCCAACTCAATAGACACCCTCGGAGATACCTGTAGAGCACCTTTATAGTCACCCAGTTACGTTGCGACATTTGATACACACAAGGCACTCCTTCGGTGTCCGTGAGTTGCATGATCTCATGGTCATAGGAACACATACTTGACATGCAGAAAACAGTAGCAATAAACTGACACGATCATATGCTACGTTTGTAGTTTGGGTCTTGTCCATAACATCATTCTCCTAATGATGTGATCCCGTTATCAAATGACATCACATGTCAATGGCTAGGAAACCTTGACCATCTTTGATCAACGAGCTAGTTCACTAGAGGCATACTAGGGACAGAGTGTTGTCTATTTACCCACACATGTAATGTGTTTCCAATCAATAAAATTATAGCATGGATAATAAACGATTATCATGAACAAAGAAATATAATAATAAACACTTTATTTATTGCCTCTAGGGCATATTTCCAACATAATCATGCGCGTGCAATGGCACGCATGTCTCGGGAAGCAGAGGGATTCACGTCGCAGCAAGGGGAGGCCAAACAACGATAATCCTCATAAAAGGGAAAGAAAACCCCAAGGCCTAACCTCACTTCCCATTCGCCTCCTCTGCTTCCCCATTCTCTTAAGCCTCCAAGCGCAGATCTAGATTTTCCATCATCGTCCCTTTCAAGCTCATCCATGGCACGCTCCGGCTCCAAAGGCAAGTGGGAGGCTTCCACGGTCACCGACCAGGACATCCGGGACCTCAAAGACGTCGGCTACCTCCCCTCAAACATCCCTCACCGTGCGCCGTAGAAGGACCATGTGATACCTACCCCTAAGCCAGGCGAAAGGGTGGTCTTCCTCCCCCAGTTCATCCGGGGATTGAGCTTCCCACTCCACCCCTTCAACAGGGGGCTCATGTTCTGTTGGAAATATGCCCTAGAGGCAATAGTAAATTGGTTATTATCATATTTCCTTGTTCATGATAATTGTTTATTATCCATGCTATAATTGTGTTGATCGGAAACTCAGATACATGTGTGGATACATAGACAACACCATGTCCCTAGTATGCCTCTAATAGACTAGTTTGTTGATCAAAAATGGCTATGGTTTCCTAGTCATGGACATGAGATGTCATTTGATAACGGGATCACGTCATTAGGAGAATGATGTGATGGACAAGACCCAAACTACAAACGTAGCATATGATCGTGTCAGTTTATTGCTACTGTTTTCTGCATGTCAAGTATTTGTTCCTATGACCATGAGATCATGCAACTCACTGACACCGGAGGAGTACCTTGTGTGTATCAAACGTCGCAACGTAACTGGGTGACTATAAAGGTGCTCTACAGGTATCTCTAAGGGTGTCTGTTGGGTTGTCATGGATCAAGACTGAGATTTGTTACTCCGTGTGACGGAGAGGTATCTCAGGGCCCACTCGGTAATACAACATCACAATAAGACTTGCAAGCAATGTGACTAAGTGTTAGTCGTGGGATCTTGTATTACAGAACGAGTAAAGAGACTTACTGGTAATGAGGTTGAACTAGGTATGGAGATACCAATGATCGAATCTCGGGCAAGTAACATACCGAAGAACAAAGGGAACATCATACGGGACTAACTGAATCCTTGACACAGAGGTTTGACCGATAAAGATCTTCGTAGAATATGTAGGAGCCAATATGGGCATCCAGGTCCCGCTATTGGTTATTGACCGTAGAGGTGTCTCGATCATGTCTACATATTTCTCGAACCCGCAGGGTCTGCACACTTACGGTTTGGTGACGTTTCGGTAGTATAGAGTTATGTATGGTGGTGACCGAAGGTTTTTGCGAGTCCCGGATGAGATCCCAGACGTCACTAGGAGCTCCGGAATGCTCCGAAGGTAAAGATTGATATATAGGAAGTCCTGTTTTGGTCGCCGGAAAAGTTTCGGGCTCATCGGTAGTGTACTGGGAGTGCCGGTAGTGTACCCGGGGACCATCGGGAGAGGTATTTCGACCCAAGAGGCTACATGGGCTGTGGGAGGAGGTAAACCATCCCTTGGTGGGCTGGCCGAAGCCTCCTCTAAGGGCCCATGTGGCTAGAGTGGTTTGAGAAGAAAAAAATCCAAAGGTGGAGAGGTGGAAAGAGTTTCCAAGTGGAAAGGAGGAATCCTACTCCTAATAGGATTGGAGTAGGACTCCTCCACCTCCAATTTCGACCAAACCTTGAGGGTTTGAGGCTGCCTCCTCCCATCCCTCCCTCCTATATATACTAGAGGATTTAGAGGAAAACGCTAACCCTAATAGCCACGTGCTACCTCTCCTCTAGATCGCAGTTTCTCCTCTAGATCGGCTTTCAGCGGTGCCTAGGCGAAGCCCTGCTGGAATAACTGCACCACCATCGCCGCAACGGCGTCGTGCTGCCGGAGAACTCATCTACCTCTCCACTCACTCTTGCTGGATCAACAAGGCGGAGATCGTCATCGAGATGTACGTGTGCTGAATGCGGAGGTGCCGTTCGTTCGGCGCTAGATCGGAAGGACCGTGATCAAGATCGCGAGACGGATCGTGATGAGTTCGCGGGCCGGATCGTGATTGGATCACGGGACGAATCGTGATGAGATCGCGGGATGCTCAACAATTTGGATCGCGAAGATGTTCGACTACACCAACCTCGTTTCTTAATGCTTCCCGCTTAGCGATCTACAAGGGTATGTAGATCCACTCTCCCTCTCGTAGATACTCATCACCATGGATAGATCTTGTGTGTGCGTAGGAATTTTTTTATTTCCAATGCAACGTTTTCCAACAGTGGCATCATGAGCTAGGTCTATGTGTAGATGAGATCTCGAGTAGAACACAAAAGGTTTGTGGGCGTTGATGCTTAGATTGCTTCCTCCCTTGGTCGGATTTTGGTTCAGCGGTATTGTGAGATGAAGCGGCCTGGACCAACATTACTCGTACGCTTACGAGAGACCGGTTCCCTCGACTGCAACTTGTTGCCTAGATGGCTTACGGGTGGCAGTTTCTCTCACTTTAGTTGGATCGGATTCGACAAAGGTGGTCCTTGAGAATGTTGAAAAGCAAATTATGTATCACCATTGTGGTTTATGCGTAGGTGAGAATTGTTCTTGCTAGAAACCCGTAGCAGCCATGTAAAACATGCAACAACAATTAGAGGACGTCTAACTTGTTTTTGCAGGGTATGTTGTGATGTGATATGGCCAATTACATGATGTGATATATGTGATGTATGAGATGATCATGTGATGTATAGATTATCACGACTTGCATGTCGATGAGTACGGCAACCGGCAGGAGCCATAGGGTTGTCTTTAAATTATTGTATGACCTGCGTGTCAATCATTAAGCACTATGTAATGCTTTACTTTATCGCTACGGTAGCAATAGTAGTAGAAGCATGTTGGGCGCAACAACCCCGATGGCGACACGTTGATGGAGATCATGGTGTCGTGCCGGTGACGATGGAGATCATGCCGGTGCTTCATGATGAAGATCAAAAGCACAAGTTCATGGCCATATCATGTCACTTATGATTTGCATGTGATGTTAATCCTTTTATGCACCTTGTTTTGCTTAGGATGATGATAGCATTATAAGGTGATCCCTCACTTAATGTCAAGATAAATTGTGTTCTCCCTGAGTGTGCACCGTTGCGAAAGTTCGTCGTGTCGAGACACCACGTGATGATCGGTTGTGATAGACTCTACGTTCACATACAACGGGTGCAAGCCAGTGTTGCACATGCAGAACACTCGGGTTAAACTTGTCGAGCCTAGCATGTACAGACATGGCCTCGGAATACAAGAGACCAAAAGGTTGAACATGAGTCATATAGTAGATATGATCAACATAATGATGTTCACCATTGAAACCACCTCAACTCACGTGATGATCGGACTTGAGTTGGTGAATTTGGATCATGTATCACTCGAATGACCGAAGGGATGTCAATTTGAGTGAGAGTTCTCAAGTAATATGATTAATTGAACTCATTATCATGAACATAGTCAGTAGTGTCTTTGCAAATTATGTTGTAGATTACTTGCTCGCGCTGTAGCTCCCTTGAATTTTTATATGTTCCTAGAGAAATAGAGTTGAAAGATGATGGTAGCAATATTGCGGACTGGCTCCGTGATCTGAGGATTGTCCTCGTTGCTGCACAGAAGGCTTATGTCCTTAATGCACCGCTCGGTGAGCCAACCCCTCTAGCGTCGTCTGTAGATGTTGTGAACATCTTACAGGCACGTTCTGATGACTACTTGATAGTTTAGTGCGTCATGCATTACGGCTTAGAATTGAGGCTCCGAAACGTTTTGAACGTCACGAAACATATGAGATGTTCTAAGAGCTGAAATTAGGATCTCAAGCTTGTGCCCGTGTTGCGAGACATGAGATCTCCAACAAGATTCTTTGCCTGCAAGATGAAAGAGATTATCTCAATCGTTGAGCATGTGCTTAGATTGTCTGGGTGCTACAATCGCTTGAATCGAGTGGGAGTTGATCTTCCAGATAAGATAGTGATTGATATAGTTCTCCAAGTCACTGTCACTAAGCTACTAGAACTTAGTGATGAACTATAAAACGCGAGGGATAGAAACGATGATCCCTGAGCTGTTCGCGATGTTTGACACCACGAAGGTAGAAATCAAGAAGGAGCGTCAAGTGTTGATGGTTAGTCAAACCACTAGTTTCGAGAAGGGCAAGAGCAAGGAGGGAAACTTCATGGATAGCAAGTCAGTTGCTGCTCCAGTGAAGCAACCCAAAGTTGAACCCAAACCCGAGACTAAGTGCTTCGATTATGAGGAGAGCGGTCGCTGAAGCGGAACAACCCTAGATACTTGGTAAATAAGAAGGTTGGCAACGTCGACAGAAGTATATTTGATATACGTGTTATTTATGTGTACCTTGCTAGTACTCCTAGTAGCACCTGGGTATTGGATACCGGTTCGGTTGCTAAATGTTAGTAACTCGAAATAAAAGCTACGAAATAAACAGAGCACTAGCTAAGGGTGAGGTGACGATGTGTGTTGGAAATGTTTCCAAGGTTGATGTGATCAACATCGCACGCTCTCTTTACCTTCGGGATTAGTGACGAACCTAAATAAATGTTATTTGGTGTTTTGCATTGAGCATGAACGTGATTAGATCGTGTTTATTGCAACACGGTTATTCATTTAAGTTAAAGAATAATGGTTATTCTGTTTACATGAATAATACCTTCGATGGTCATGCACCCAGTGAGAATGGTTTATTGAATCTTGATCGTAGTAATACACATGTTCATAACATTGATGCCAAAAGATACAAAGTTAATAATGATAGTACCACATACTTGTGGCACTGCCGCTAAATGTCATATTGGTATAAAGAGCATGAAGAAACTCCATGCTGATGGATCTTTGGACTCATTCGATTTCGAATCGGTTGAGACACGCGAACCATGCCTCTTGGGCAAGATGACTAAGGACCCCGTTTTCTGGTTTGATGGAGCGGGCAAGTGATTTATTGGAAATGATACATGCTGATGTATGGAATCCAATGAGTCTTGTAGCATGCAGTGGATATCGTTATTTTCTTACCTTCACTTATGATTTGAGTAGATAATAGTGTATATTTACTTAATGAAACACAAGTCTGAATCGTTTGAAAAAGTTCAAGCAAATTCAGAGTGAAGTTTAAGATCATCGTGACAAGAAGATAAAATGTCCGCGATATGATCGTGGAGGTGAATATCTGTGTTACGAGTTTGGTATACAACTTAAGACAATGTGAAAGTTGTTTCACAACTCACGCCACCTGGAACACCATAGTGTGATGGTGTGTTTGAACGTCATAGTCGTGCTCTATTGGATATGGTGCAAATTACGATGTCTCTTATCCTTTTACCACTATCATTTTGGGGTTATGTATTAGAGACAACTACATTCACTTTAGACAGGGCATCATCTAAATCCGTTGAGATGACACCGTGTGAATTATGGTTTGATAGAAACCTAAGCTGTCATTTCTTAATGTTTGGGGCTGCAACACTTATGTGAAAAAGGGTTTTCACTTAATGAGCTCGAACCCAAAGCGGACAAATGCATCTTCATAGAATACCCTAAAGACAGTTGGGTAAACCTTCTATCTCAGATCCAAGCATAAAATGTTTGTTGCTAAAACTGGGTCCTTTCTCGAGAAAGAGTTTCTCTCGAAAGAATTGAGTGGGAGGAAGATAGAACTTGATGAGGTTGTTGAACCTTTGTTTCAACCAGAGAGTAGCGCAGCGCAGAAAGATGTTTCTGTGGAACCTACGTCAGTTGAAGAAGAAGTAAATGATGATGATCATGAAGCTTCGGATCAAGTTACTATCAAACCTCGTAGGCCGACAAGGATGTGTACTGCTCCTGAGCGGTACGACAACCCTGTCTTGGAGGTCATGTTGTTGGACAACGATGAACCTACGAGTTGTGGAGAAGCAATGATGGGCCCGGATTCCGACAAATGGTTAGAGGCCATGAAATCCGAGAAAGGATCCATGTATGAAAACCAAGTATAGACTTTGGTAGACTTGCTCATTGGACGACAAGGCGTTGAGTACAAATGGACCTTTAAGACGAAGACAGACGTTGATGGTGAATGTCACCATTTATAAAGCTCGACTTGTTGCAAAGAAGTTTCCACCAAGTTCAAGGAGTTGACTGTGATGAGACTTTCTCACTCGTAGCGATGCTAAAGTCTGTTGGAATTATGTTAGCAGTTGCTGCATTTTTCAATTATGAAATCTGGCAGATGGATGCCAAAACATCATTTCCTTCCTTAAGGAAAGGTTGTATGAGATACAACTAGAAGGTTTTGTCAGTCCTAAGGATGCTAAAAGGTGTGCCAGCTTCAGTGATCCTTCTATGAACTGAAGAAAGCATCTCGGAGTTGGAATATACACTTTGATGAGGTGATCAAAGTTTTTGAGTCTATAATAAGTTTATGAGAAACTTGTATTTAAAATAAAGTGAGTGGGAGCACTATAGAGTTTTTGGTAAGCATATGTGGTCGACATATTGTTGATCGGAAATGATGTAGAATTTCTAGAAAGCATAAACGATTGTTTGAAAAGAGTTTTTCAAAGGAAGATCTGGATAAAGCTACCTAATTGTTGAGCATCAAGATCTATAGAGATAGATCAAGATGCTTGATGAGACTTTCAATGAGTACATACCTTGACAAGATTTTGAATGAGTTCAAAATGGATCAGTCAGAGAAAGAGTTCTTGCCTGATTTGTAAGGTGTGAAGTTGAGTAAGACTCAAAGCTCGACCATGGCAGAAGAAAGAGAAAGGAAGAATGTCGTCCCCTATGCCTTAGCCATAGGCTCTATATTATGCCATGCTGTTTACCACACCTGGTGTGTGCCTTGCCACGAGTCCGTCAAGGGGTACAAGAGTGATCTAGGAGTGGATCACTGGACAACGGTCAAAATTATCCTTAGTAACCAGAGGACTAAGGAGATGTTTCTCGATTATGGAGGTGATAAAAGAGTTCGTTGTAAAGAGTTATGTCGATGCAAGCTTTAACACCAATCCGGATGACTCGGAGTAGCAATATGGATATGTATAGTGGAGCAGCCATTTGGAATAGTACCAAGTGGACTGTAGTAGCAGTGTTTACAGTTTGACATAGAGATTTGCAAAGTACACACGGATCTAAATGTCGCAGACCCATTGACTACAAGACCTCTCTCACATTCTAAGCATGATCGAGCCCCAGAACTCATTGGGTGTTAGATTCATAACAATGCGAATCACATGGTGATGTGAACTAGATTATTGACTCTAGTGCAAGTGGGAGACTATTGGAAATATGACCTAGAGGCAATAATAAATTAGTTATTATCATATTTCCTTGTTCATGATAATCGTTTATTATCCATGCTATAATTGTGTTGATCGAAAACTCAGATACATGTGTGGATACATAGACAACACCATGTCCCTAGTATGCCTCTAATAGACTAGCTCGATGATCAAAGATGGCTATGGTTTCCTAGTCATGGACATGAGATGTCATTTGCTAACGGGATCACGTAATTAGGAGAATGATGTGATGGACAAGACCCAAACTACAAATGTAGCATATGACCGTGTCAGTTTATTGCTACTATTTTCTGCATGTCAAGTATTTGTTCCTATGACCATGAGATCATGCAACCCACTGACACCGGAGGAGTAACTTGTGTGTATCAAACATCGCAATGTAACTGGGTGACTATAAAGGTGCTCTATAGGTACTCCAAGGGTGTATGTTGGGTCGGCATGGATCAAGATTGGGATCTGTTACTCCGTGTGACGGAGAGGTATCTCAGGGCCCACTCGGTAATACAACATCACAATAAACCTTGCAAGCAATGTGACTAAGTGTTAGTCATGACATCTTGTATTACGGAACGAGTAAAGAGACTTGCCGGTAACGAGGTTGAACTAGGTATGGAGATACCGACGATCGAACCTCGGGCAAGTAACATACCGAAGAACAAAGGGAACATCATACTGGAATATGTGGGGAAAAATCACCATGGATAGATCTTGCGTGTGCATAGGAATTTTTTTGTTTCCCATGCAATGTTCCCCAACAGAAAACTATCTACATTAAAATTAGATAAAATTTGGTGTGGGGAGGTTCTATAGGTAGGGCCATGTCGTGGTAAATTTGCAGCAATTATAAAGCGATATAAAATATAGTTGCTTCACAAATTGAAATTATTACCAGAAACAAAGATTGGATGGTGAGCTCACATGGATTATTAGATGGGGATAAAATTTTGGGGAGATCTATTATACGGGCATATAGAATATGTGGGAAAAAATCAGCTCATTAGGATATACCTAGCTAGTACTTACTTCACAAAGCTTCTAGCTGAACAGAAACTTTAGAAATTTGTTGATTAAGATTTAATAGGAAAATGGAGCTGAATTTTGTCATGAGGCAATTATTTGGATAGAAAAGAGTGCCCAAAAAATCCAGCTCAAATAGAGGAGCCTAGGTGGTACTTGCTTTCCAAAGTACCACACTGGACAAAAATATGAATGTTGAAGTTGGGATCAAATGAATTAACGTAATGAGCTAAAATGTTGTGCGGGATGATCATTTGTGCATAGGAAGGCACTGTAAAAAATTCATACCATTTGGAGAACAAAAATGGTATGTCCTTCACAATGCTCTCCACTGAACAGAAAATTAGGAAAAATATTGAGGGAAATTGGATAAACTAAATGAGCTGAAATTTGGTGTAGAGAGGTTTCATGGGGAGTGTCATGTCGTGGTAAATTTTCAGAAATTATAAAGCAATATAAAATACAGTTGTTTCACAGACTGAAAATATTACGAGAAACAAAGATTGGATGGTGAGCTCACATGGATTGTTTATATATGTTTAACATTTTTTCAAATACATGGTTAACATCTTTTCATATATTCCCAACAAAAAACATCTTTTCATACATACATTTTGATGTCTATATTTGGTTTTACACACTGTACATTTTTTGTATACATATAAAAAGGAGGTGGCCTTAAGTACCAATGCATCCACGTTCACAACCTCATGACCATTTATATTGATCGTAATCAGGTAGAAATAAGGTCGTCGGCCACTATTGTCTGCTTTATGACTATTTGGTGTAAGCCAATTTCAGGGTTTGAGCCCTTCCTAGTGAAATGGCCGTGGATTTACGACCAATTTAGCTGGGGTATCTAAGAGAAGGTCACAAGTTAACATATTTCTTGTAGTGAAAGAAGACAACGTAATGAGTTATGGTTGTATATATCTGCATAGAAGTTATATTGTTATGGATCCTCCAACATGTGGTGCTTGTTTAGAACCTTTTGCTAGCCAAAAACTTGTACTAAGTAGAGATACTACTTGTACATCCAAATACTTGACCCAAGATTCTTCCATGAGAGTCCACCACACCTACCTATATGCGGTATTACCCTGCCTTTCCAAGTAAATTTGCATGTGCCACCTCTAAAATTTTAAATGAGCATCTGTTTTGTGTGCCTAGATCGCTCATGGAGCGACAGGGGGTAGTCAGTATCTTCCATGTTAAGTGGGTTATTCTCATGATGAGTGTTTATTCACTCGTCCTTGCACGAGAGGGGCGGTAATAGGGATTCCCAGTCCCGAAACAAAAAATGCTCATAATTAAACAAAACTCCCCCATGAATGTTGTTGGTATGGACGGTACCCGTGGATTCGGCTAGCCTTTACTTTAACCGCTTGGGAACCGCCGCTAATGTGTTTAACATGGAAGATATTGATAACTCTTGGTCATAACGTTGACAGGAAGGGTGCACCTCCTAAAATTATATTTATCTCTATTTTAAACAATGAGCTCTCGCACATATGCAAATCCCTGCTTCCCTCTACGAAGGGCCAATCTATTTACTTTCATGTTATTTACTATTCATGTCGAGTCAACTTCTTATTCCAACCTCAATCTATTAGTTGGCAAGCATCATGTGGTGGGGAAATATCCAAACACATATATCCAGTCAAATATATTTGGTCATGATTCATTATTTTTGACAATTATATTTATGATAAGTATTTAGGGAGGCAAAACTTTAAGTCCCTATCTTTTCTCTGTGTTCGATGGATGTTGTTTGTTCTAAAAATATGCTTTGAGTACTACCAATCATAGAAGACTATATGATGATTGAGTATGTGGAGCTCTTACTTAGACTTTGTTGAGAATAAGTTGAATTGCAATTGTTTGATGACTAAGAACATAGGTTGTTAAGTTTCAAAAGAATTCATTCTTTGAATCATGACATGTGAATTGATTGCTACTCTATCATGATGATTTTTACAAGAAAAATTTGTTGTTATGATGCTAGAAAAATTGATTGGAATTATCATTTATCAAACTTATATACTATGATAGCATTCACACTTCATAAATTATTTCTTTTATCATTTACCTACTCAAGGACGGGTAGGAATTAAGCTTGGGGATGCTGATACGTCTCCAACGTATCGATAATTTATGAAGTATTCATGTCATATTTGCCTATGTTTTTACTATTGTTTTATAATTTGTTGGGAATAACCTATTGATGGTTGAAAAATTTCACAAGTTCTTGTTTCACACTTTTATGTGTAGGAATTAATTGGAAATTGTCGAAAAAACGTAAAAGGAGCCTTGTTGGAGGAGGACTCTGACTTTCCTGAAATCTGTCCACAAACAGTTTTTAGTGATCGTCAGTTTGACCCCCAAAGATGGCGTCAAATGGAAAAGTTAAAACTAGGAAAGTGTGGGGAATTTTATGACAATGATTCTGGACTACAAATCCGTCCAAAACGGAGTTCGGATGCGATCTGGAGACCCGTTTTACTAAAGGAAAATATCTGATTACAGGATCACGAGAATTGATGACGTGATTGAGTCCAACTCTTATAATATCTGGTATATTCGGCAAAGCCAAGACTTTGGGGACTCATGAGGTCTGTGAGGAGCCCCTAGGAAGGTTCTAGAGGTGCCCAAGAGCCATTGGATCAAAGGGTCTATCCATCGGAGGGCCATAGAGCACCATAGAGGCACATATAAGGAGAGGAAAACCCTAATTTCGGAGAGCCACCAAGAGCCACGAATTTGCCTCTCCCCTGGCAGCCGCCAAGAAGGGGAGAGGCTCCTCCATTGAAGCACAAAGACCAAGGAAGAAGGAGGGCAAGTGTCCGCCGCCCATCGTCGTGGCCGCCCGTCGCAACCGTCGTGGCCGCCATCGCCTCCATCTCTTTGGGGCTGCACCTCTCCATCAACAAATCTCTCTTTCTCACAACGATATTGTGTGAGTAATCCTCCTCGGGGCCGAGGGTATGTACTAGTATCTATGTGTTCAATCTCTCTCTTTCTCATGTTCTTAAAATGTCACGATCTTGATGTATCACGGGCTTTGTTAATATAGTCGAATCATATGGTGTGTTTCCCTCTCTATCTAGTTGTGATGAATTGAGTTTTCCCTTTGAGATTTCGTTACTGAATTGAATACTTTTATGGATTTGAGAACACTTGATATATGTCTTTCATGCGGTTACCCGTGGTGACAATGGGGTATTCTATTGATTCACTTGATATATGTTTTGGTACTCAATTTGCGGATTCTCGCGGTGACATTGGGGTAATCAATGCATAGGGGTTGATACACATTCTTGTTCTACTTTCTTCGATAGAAATCTTGGGGCACTCTTTGAGGTTCTTTGTGTTGGATTGAGTATTATGAATCTGAAATTGTTTGACGCGTATCCTATAATTAACTCATGGATACTTGTGGTGACATTGAAGTATCTAGGTGACATTAGAGTTGGTTGATGTGTATCATATGGTGTTATTCTAGTACGGAATCTTGAATAGATCGATCGGAAAGAAAAAAATTAAGGTGGTTTCTGTTGGAAATATGCCCTAGAGGCAATAATAAAATGGTTATTATTATATTTCCTTTTTCATGATAATTGTCTATTGTTCATGCTATAATTGTGTTAACCGGAAACCGTAATGCATGTGTGAATACATAGACCACAACGTGTCCCTAGTGAGCCTCTAGTTGACTAGCTCGTTGATCAATAGATGGTCACAGTTTCATGACCATGGACATTGGATATCGTTGATAACGGGATCACATCATTAGGAGAATGATGTGATGGACAAGACCTAATCCTAAGCATAGCACAAGATCGTGTAGTTCGTCTACTAAAGCTTTTCTAATGTCAAGTATCATTTCCTTAGACCATAAGATTGTGCAACTCCCGGATACCATAGGAATGCTTTGGGTGTGCCAAACGTCACAACGTAACCGGGTGGCTATAAAGGTGCACTACGGGTATCTCCAAAAGTGTCTATTGGGTTGGCACGAATCGAGATTGGGATTTGTCACTCCGTGTGACAGAGAGGTATCATCATAATGAGCTCAATGTGACTAAGGAGTTAGCCACGGGATGATGTGTTACGGAACGAGTAAAGAGACTTGCCGGTAGCGAGATTGAACAAGGTATAGGGATACCGACGATCGAATCTCGGGCAAGTATCATACCGATAGACAAAGGGAATTGCATACGGAATTGATTGAATCCCCGACATCATGGTTCATCCGATGAGATCATCGTGGAGCATGTGGGAACCAACATGGATATCCAGATCTCGCTGTTGGTTATTGACCGGAGAGGTGTCTCAGTCATGTCTACGTGTCTCCCGAACCCGTAGGGTCTACATACTTAAGGTTTGATGACGCTAGGGTTATAGGGAAATGGTATACGTGATTACCAAAGGTTGTTAGGAGTCCCGAATGAGATCCCGGATGTCACGAGGAGCTCCAGAATGGTTCGGAGGTAAAGATTGTTATATAGGAAGTCCAGTTTTGGTCACCGGAAAGTTTTCGGGCTCATCGGTAGTGTACCAGGAGTGCCGGGAGGGTGCCAGAGGACCCCGGGAGGGGTTTGACGACCAAAGGACCTTGTGGGACCTTAGAGGAGGTGTACCAGCCCTTATTGGGCTGGCCAAGACCTTCCAGAAGGGCCCATGCGGATAGGGATAAGAGATAAGGCTGAAAAGGATCCACCGTCACCACGCCGTCGTGCTGCCGGAGCTCTCCCTCAACCTCTCCTTCCTCCTTGCTGGATCAAGGCGTAGGAGACGTCATTGGGCTGCACGTGTGTTGAACGCAGAGGCGCCATTGTTCGACGCTTAGATCGGAGTCCACCGCGATCTGAATCACTACGAGTACGACTCCACCAACCGCGTTCTTGTAACGCTTCCACTTAGCGATCTTCGAAGTTATGAAGATGCAATCTCTCCCCACTCGTTGTTGGTTTCTTCATAGATAGATCTTGGTGACATGTAGGAATTTTTTTGATTTACTACTACGTCTCCCAACAATGGCATCATGAGCTAGGTCTATGCGTAGAATCTATGCACGAGTAGAACACAAAGTTGTTGTGGGCGTCGATCTTGTTAATTTGCTTACCACTACTAGTCTTATATTTATTCGGCGGTATGGTGGGATGAAGCGGCCCGGACCAACTTTACATGTATGCATACGTGAGACCGGTTCCACCGCCTAACATGCACTTGTTTCATAAGGTGGCTAGCGGGTGTTTGTCTCTCCAACCTTAGTCAGATTGGATTCGATGAAATGGGTCCTTATGAAGGGTAAATAGCAATTGGCATATCACGTTGTGGTTTTGGCATAGGAAAGAAATGTTCTTGCTAGAAACCTATAGCAGCCACGTAAAAACTTGCAACTACAAATTAGAGGACGTCTAACTTGTTTTTGCAGCATATGCCTTGTGATGTGATATGGCCAAAGGATGTGATGTGATGCATTGTGATGTATGAGATTGATCATGTTCTTGTAATAGGATTCATGACTTGCATGTCGATGAGTATTACAACCGGCAGGAGCCATAGGAGTTGTCTTATTTTATTGTATGACCTGCGTGTCAATCAAGATCGCCATGTAATTACTTTTCTTTATTGCTAAACGTTATCCATAGTAAGAGAAGTAATAGTTGGCAAGACAACTTCATGAATACACGATGATGGAGATCATGGTGTCGTGCCGGTGACAGTGATGATCATGGTGCCCCGAAGATGGAGATCAAAGGAGCAAGATGATATTGGCCATATCATGTCACTATATTGATCGCATGTGATCTTTATCATGTTTACATCTTATTTGCTTAGAACGATGGTAGCTAAATAAGATGATCTCTCAATAAAATTTCAAGAAATGTGTTCACCCTAACTGTGCACCGTTGTTAAGGATCGTTGTTCCGAAGCACCACGTGATGATCGGGTGTGATAGGTTCTAACGTTCGCATACAACGGGTGTAAGCCAAATTTACACACGCAAAACACTTAGGTTGACTTGACGAGCCTAGCATGTATAGACATGGCCTAGGAACACGAAAGACCGAAAGGTCGAACATGAGTCGTATAGAAGATACAATCAACATGGAGATGTTCACCATGGATTACTAGCCCGTCTCACGTGATGATCGGACACGGGCTAGTTGACGTGGATCATGTGTCACTTGGATGACTAGAGAGATGTCTGTCTAAGTGGGAGTTCATTAATAATATGATTAGATGAACTTAATTATCATGAACTTAGTCTAAAAGTATCTTTGCAAATTATGTCGTAGATAGCTCACGCTGTAGCTCCCTTGTTTTATTGATATGGTCCTAGAGAAAAGTAAGTTGAAAGTTGATGGTAGCAATAATGCGGACCGGGTCCGTGATCTGAGGATTGTCCTCACTGCTTCACAAAAGGCTTATGTCCTTGATGCACCGCTAAGTGCACCACTCCCTCAAGCGATGTCTGTAGATGTTGTAAACATATTGACAGGCACTTTCTGATGACTACTTGATAGTTCAGTGCGTCATGCATTACGACTTAGAATTAAGGCTCAAAAATGTTTTGAACGTCATGGAACATATGAGATGTTCTAAGAGCTGAGATTGGGATCTCAGGTTCATGCCTGTGTTGAGAGGTATGAGACCTCCAACAACATTCTTTGCCGGCAGGATAAAAGAGAATAGCTCAATTGGTGAGCATGTGCTTAGATTGTCTGGGTGCTACAATCACTTGAATCGAGTGGGAGTTAATCTTCCAGATAAGATAGTGATTAATACAGTTCTCCAAGTCACTGCCACCAAGCTACTGGAGCTTCGTGATGAACTATAAAGTGCCAGGGATGGAGATAATGATCCCTGAGCTATTCGCGTTGTTTGACACCGCGAAGGTAGAAATCAAGAAGGAGCATCAAGTGTTGATGGTTAAGTGAAACCACTAGTTTCAAGAAGGGCAAGGGCAAGAAGGGAAAAACTTCAGGAATGACAAGCCAGTTGCCGCTCTGGTGAAGAAACCCAAGGTTGAGCCCACACCCAAGACTATGTGCTTCTATTATGAGGAGAACGGTCGCTGAAGCGGAACAACCCTAGATACTAGGTAGATAAGAAGGCTGGCAATCTCGACAGAAGTATATTTGATATACATGTTATTGATGTGTACCTTGCTAGTACTCCTAGTAGCACTTGGGTATAAGATACCAGTTCAGTTGCTAAATGTTAGCAACTCGAAATAAAAGCTACATATTGAATGGAGGCTAGCTAAGTGAAAGGTGACGATGTGTGTTGGAAGTGTTTGCAAGGTTGATGTGATCACCATCGCACGCTTTCTCTACCTTCAGGATTAGTAATGAACCTAAATAAATGTTGTTTGGTGTTTGAGTTGAGCATGAACATGATTGGATCGTGTTTAGTGCAATATGATTATTCATTTAAGTTAGAGAATAATGGTTATTCCGTTTACATGAATAATGCCTTCAATGGTCATGCACCCAATGGGAATGGTTTATTGAATCTTGATCGTAGTAACACATATGCTCATAACGTTGGTACCAAAGATACAAAGTTAATAATGATAGTACCACATTCTTGTGGCACTGCCACAAACGTCATATTGGTGTAAAGCGCATGAAGAAACTCCATGCTGATGGATCTTTGGACTCAGTCGATTTCGAATCGGTTGAGACATGCAAACCATGCCTCTTGGGCAGGATGACTAAGACCCCGTCTTTCGGTATGATGGAGCGGGCTAGTGGATTATTGGAATTGATACATGTTGATGTATGTGGTCCAATGAGTGTTGAAACACGCAGTGGATATCGTTATTTTCTTTACCTTCACTGATGATTTGAGTGGATATGAGGATATTTACTTAATGAAACACGAGTTTGAAATGTTTGAAAGGTTCAAGGAGTTTCAGAGTGAAGTTAAACATCATTGTGGCAAGAAGATAAAATGTCTACGATATGATCATGGAGATGAATATCTGAGTTACGAGTTTGGTATGCAATTTTAGACAATGTGGAAATTGTTTCACAGCTCACGCCTCCTGGAACACCATAGTGTGATGGTGTGTCCGAACGTCGTAGTTGTTCTCTATTGGATATAGTGAGTACTATGATGTCTCTTATCGTTTTGCCACTATCGATATGGGGTTATGCATTAAAGACAAATCCATTCACTTTAATAGGGCACCATCTAAGTCTGTTGAGATGACACCGTGTGAATTATGGTTTGACAGAAGCCTAAGCTGTCACTTCTTAATATTTGGGGATGTGACGCTTATGTGAAAAGAGTTTTCACCTAGTGAGCTCAAACCCAAAATAGACGAATGCATCTTCATAGAATACCCTAAGGAGACATCGGGTATACCTTCTATCTCAGATCCAAGCGCAAAAGTGTTTGTGGCTAAAAACCGGGTCCTTTCTCGAGAAATAGTTTCTCTCGAAAGAAATGAGTGGGAGGAAGATAGAACTTGATGAGGTTGTTGAACCTTTGTTTCAACCAGAGAGTAGCGCAGCACAGAAAGATGTTTATGTGGAGCCTACGTCAGTTGAAGAGGAAGTTAATGATGATGATCATGAAGATTCAGATCAAGTTACTATCGAACCTCGTAGGTCGACAAGGACACGTACTGCTCCTCAGTAGTACGTCAACCCTGTCTTGGAGGTCATGTTGTTGGACAATGACGAACCTACGAACTATGGAGAAGCGGTGGTGGGCCCGGATTCCAACAAATTGCTGGGAGCCATGAAATCCGAGAAAGGATCCATGTATGAAAACCAAGTATGGACTTTGGTAGACTTGCCCGTTGAACGACAGGTCGTTGAGTACAAATGGACCTTTGAGATGAACACAGACGCTAATGGTGAAATGTCACCATTTATAAAGCTCGACTTGTCGCAAAGGAGTTTCCGCCAAGTTCAAGGAGTTGACTGTGATGAGATTCTCTCATCCATAGCGATGCTAAAAGTCTGTTAAAATTATGTTAGCAGTTGTTGCATTTTTCGATTGTGAAATCTGGCAGATGGATGTCAAAACAAAGCTTCCTTAACGGTTTCCGTGAGGAAAAGTTGTATGTGATACAACCAGAAGGTTTTGTCAATCCTTAGGATGCTAAAAGGTATGCAAACTCCAGCGATCCTTCTATGGACTGGAGCAAGCATCTCAGAGTTGGAATATGAGCTTTGATGAAGTGATCAAAGTTTTTGGGTTTATACAAAGTTTATGAGAAACTTGTATTCACAAGAAATTGAGTGGGAGCACTATAGAATTTCTGATAAGAATATGTAGTTGACATATTATTGATTGGAGATGATGTAGAATTTATGGAAAGCATAAATGGTTGTTTGAAAAAAGGGTTTTTCAAAGGAAGACCTAGATAAAGCTACCTAATTGTTGGGCATCAAGGTTTATAGAGATAGATCAAGATGCCTGATAATAATTTCAAATGAGTACATACCTTGACAAGATATTGAAGAAGTTCAATATGGATCAGTCCAAGAAAGGGTTCTTGCCTGTATTAGAAGGTGTGAGATTGAGCACAGCTCAATGCCCGACCACGGCAGAAAATAGAGAAAAGATGAGTGTCATCCCCCATGCTTCAGTCATAGGCTCTATATAGTATGCCATGTTGTGCACCGCACCCGTGTGTGCCTTGCCATGAGTTTGTCAAGGGGTACAAGAGAGATCCAGGAGTGGATCAATGGACAGCGGTCAAAATTATCCTTAGTAACTAGAGGACTAAGGAATTATTTCTCGATTATGGAGGTGATAAAGAGTTCGTCATAAAGGGTTACGATGATGCAAGCTTTAACACCAATCCGGATGACTCTTGGTAGCAATCCAGATACGTATAGTGGAGTAGCCATTTGGAATAGATCCAAGTGGAGCATGGGAGCAGTGTCTCCAGTATGACATAGAGATTTGCAAAGTACACACGGATCCGAATGTCACAGATCCGTTAGCTAAAACCTCTTTCACGAGCAAAACATGATCAAACCCCAGAACTGATTGGGTGTTAATCACATGATGATATGATCACATGGTGATGTAAGTGTTAATCACATGGCGATGTGAACTAGATTATTGACTCTAGTGCAAGTGGGAGACTATTGGAAATATGCCCTAGAGGCAATAATAAAATGGTTATTATTATATTTCCTTGTTCATGATAATTGTCTATTGTTCATGCTATAATTGTATTAACCGGAAACCGTAATGCATGTGTGAATACATAGACCACAACGTGTCCCTAGTGAGCCTCTAGTTGACTAGCTCGTTGATCAATAGATGGTCACAGTTTCATGACCATGGACATTGGATGTCGTTGATAACGGGATCACATCATTAGGAGAATGATGTGATGGACAATACCTAATCCTAAGCATAGCACAAGATCGTGTAGTTCGTCTGCTAAAGCTTTTCTAATGTCAAGTATCATTTCCTTAGACCATGAGATTGTGCAACTCCTGGATACCGTAGGAATGCTTTGGGTATGCCAAACGTCACAACGTAACTGGGTGGCTACAAAGGTACACTACGGGTGTCTCCGAAAGTGTGTGTTGGGTTGGCACGAATCGAGACTTGGATTTGTCACTCCGTGTGACGGAGAGGTATCTCTGGGCCCACTCGGTAAGACATCATCATAACGAGCTCAATGTGACTAAGGAGTTAGCCACAGGATGTTGTGTTACAGAATGAGTAAAGAGACTTGCCGGTAACGAGATTGAACAAGGTATAGGGATACCGACGATCGAATCTTGGGCAAGTATCATACCGATAGACAAAGGGAATTGTATACGGGATTGATTGAATCCCCGACATCGTGTTTCATCCGATGAGATCATCGTGGAGCATGTGGGAACCAACATGGGTATCCAGATCCCGCTGTTGGTTATTGACCGGAGAGGTGTCTCAGTCATGTCTACGTGTCTCCCGAACCCGTAGGGTCTACACACTTAAGATTCGATGATGCTAGGGTTATAGGGAAATGGTATACGTGATTACCGAAGGTTTTTCGGAGTCCCGGATGAGATCCTGGACATCACGAGGAGCTCCAGAATGGTCTGGAGGTAAAGATTGATATATAGGAAGTCCAGTTTTGGTCACCGGAAAGTTTTCGGGCTCGTCGGTTGTGTACCGAGAGTGCCGGGAGGGTACCGGAGGACCCCGTGACGACCAAAGGACTTCGTGGGCCCTTAGAGGAGGTGTACCAGCCCTTATTGGGCTGGACAAGACCTTCTGGAAGGGCCCATGCGGCTAGGGATAAGAGATAAGGCTGAAAAGAATTCAAAAGGAAGAGATCCACCTCCCTTGTGGGACGTGGACTCCTCCCTAGGTTCGGCCAAACCTCTCCTCCTTGGAGGAGGGGACAAGGCAGCCCTCCCTGTCCCTCCTCCTATATATATCCAAGGTATTGGGGCAGATTTGAGACACGACTTCTCTCTCTCTCGGCGCAGCCCTACCCTTCCTCTTCCTCGTTCTCCGTAGCGCTTGGCGAAGCCCTGCCGGAGTCCACGTAGCTCCACCGTCACCTCGCCATCGTGCTGCCGGAGCTCTCCCTCAACCTCTAATTCCTCCTTGCTGGATCAAGGCATAGGAGATGTCATCGGGCTGCACGTGTGTTGAACGCAGAGGCGCCATTGTTCGGCGCATAGATCGGAGTCCACCGCGATCTGAATCGCTACGAGTACGACTCCACCAATCGCGTTCTTGTAACACTTCCACTTAGCGATCTTCAAAGGTATGAAGATGCAATCTCTCCCCACTCATTGCTAGTTTTTGTTGGGGAACGTCGCATGGGAAACAAAAAATTTCCTACGCACATGTAGATCTATCCATGGTGATGAGCATCTACGAGAGGGAGAGTGGATCTACGTACCCTTATAGATCGCTAAGCGGGAAGCGTTAAGAAACGCGGTTGGTGTAGTCAAACGTTTTTGCGATCCAAATCACCAAGCGTCCCTCGATCCAATCATGATCCGTCCCGCGATCCAATCACGATCCGTCCCGCGAACTTGATCACGATCCGTCCCACGAACTTGATCACGATCCTTCCGATCTAGCGCTGAACGGACGGCACCTCCGCGTTTAGCACACGTACAGCTTGATGACGATCTCTGCCGGCTTGATCCATCAAGAAGGAGCGGAGAGGAAGAAGAGTTCTCCGGCAGCATGACACCGCTCCGGCGATGGTGGTGGAGCTATTCCGGCAGGGCTTCACCTAAGCACTGCACAAATCCGATCTAGAGGAGAAACTATGCACTCGAGGAATGGGCAGCACGTGGCTGAAAATTATGTGCAAAACCCCTAAAACCTCCAGTATATATAAGAGGAAGAGAGGAGGAGGCTTGTCACAAGGGCGAAGCCTCCAAGGAGTCGGAGGAACCAGGTGGAGGAGGTGGACTCCACCTCCAATCCTAATAGGACTAGGATTCACCCTATTTTTGCCTTTTTCCACTATTTCTCTTTGGGCCTTTTTTTCCGAAACCACATGGGCCTTGTGTGGGACTTACACTAGCCCACTACGGGCTGGTAAAAACTCTACCACAGCCCATGGAGCCTCTTGGGTCGAAATACCCCTCCCGATGGTCTCCCGGTACACTACCGGCACTCCCGGTACACTACCGATGAGCCCGAAACTTTTCCGGCGACCAAAACAGGACTTCCTATATATGAATCTTTACCTCCAGACCATTCCGGAGCTCCTCGTGACGTCCAGGATCTCATCCGGGACTCCCAACAACCTTCGGTCACAACCATACATAACTCTATACTACCTAAACGTCACCAAACCTTAAGTGTGCAGACCCTGCGGGTTCGAGAACTATGTAGACATGACCGAGACACTTCTACGGTCAATAACCAATAGCGGGACCTAGATGCCCATATTGGTTCCTACATATTCTACGAAGATATTTATTGGTCGAACCTCTATGTCAAGGATTTAGTTGATCTCGTATGATGTTCCCTTTGTTCTTCGGTATGTTACTTGCCCGAGATTCGATCGTCGGTATCTCCATACCTAGTTCAACCTCGTTATCGGCAAGTCTCTTTACTCATTCCGTAATACAAGATCCTGTGACTAACACTTATACACATTGCTTGCAAGGCTCTTTGTGATGTTGTATTACCGAGTGGGCCCTGAGACACCTCTCCGTCACACGGAGTAACAAATCCTAGTCTTGATCCATGCCAACCCAACAGACACCCTCGGAGATACCTGTAGAGCACCTTTATAGTCACCCAGTTACGTTGCGACGTTTGATACACACAAGGAACTCCTCTGGTATTCGTGTGTTGCATGATCTCATGGTCATAGGAACATATACTTGACATGTAGAAAACAGTAGCAATAAACTGACACGATCATATGCTACGTTGTAGTTTGGGTCTTGTCCATCACATCATTCTCCTAATGATGTGATCCTGTTATCAAATGACATCACATGTCAATGGCTAGGAAACCTTGACCATCTTTGATCAACGAGCTAGTTCACTAGAGGCATACTAGGGACAAAGTGTTGTCTATTTACCCACACATGTAATGTGTTTCCAATTAATACAATTATAGCGGATAATAAACGATTATCATGAACAAGGAAATATAATAATAAACACTTTATTTATTGCCTCTAGGGCATATTTCCAAGAGTCTCCCACTTGCACTAGAGTCAATAATCTAGCTCACATCACTATGTGATTTACATTGTAATGAATCGAACACCCATGCAGTTCTGGTGTTGATCATGTTTAGCCCTTGGAAGAGGTTTAGTCAACGGGTCTGCAACATTCAGATCCGTGCGCACTTTGCAAATATTTATGTCCTTCTCCTTGATGTAATCGCGGATGGAGTTGAAGCGTCGCTTTATGTGTCTGGTCCTCTTGTGAAACCTTGGTTCCTTGGCCAGAGCAATGGCACCAGTGTTGTCACAGAACTGGTTCATTGGATTTAGTGCACTGGGCACTACTCCAAGATCTGTCATGAACTGCTTCATCCAGACACCTTCCTTCGCTGCCTCCGAGGCTGCGATGTACTCCGCTTCACATGTAGAATCGGCTACCATGCTTTGCTTGGAACTGCACCAGCCTACTGCTCCCCCGTTGAGAATAAATACGTATCCGGTTTGTGACTTAGAGTCATCCGGATCAGTGTCAAAGCTTGCATCGACGTAACCCTTTACGACGAGCTATTCATCACCTCCATAAATGAGAAACATTTCCTTAGTCCTTTTCAGGTACTTAAGGATATTCTTCATCGCTGCCCACTGTTCCATTCCAGGATCACTTTGAAACCTTTCGGCCATACTTATGGCAAGGCTGACATCAGGTCTTGTGCACAACATTGCATACATGATAGAGCCTATGGCTGAAGCATAGGGGATGAAAGTCATCTTTTCTCTATCCTCTACAGTCACTAGGCATTGAGTCTTACTCAACTTCACACCTTGTAACACAGGAAAGAACCCCTTCTTGGACTGATCCATTTTGAACTTCTTCAAAACTTTATCAAGGTATGTGCTCTGTGAAAGTGCTATCAAGCGTTTCGATCTATCTCTATAGATCTTAATGCCTAATATGAAAGCAGCTTCTCCTAGGTCCTTCATTGAAAAACTTTGTTCAAATATTCCTTCACGCTTTCCAGCATTTCTATATTGTTTCCAATCAGCAATATGTCATCCACATATAATATTAGAAACGCTATAGAGCTCCCACTCACTTTCATGTAAATACAAGCTTCTCCATAAACTTGTATAAAACCAAACGCTTTGATCACCTCATCAAAGCACTTATTCCAACTCCAAGATGCTTGCACCAGCCCATAAATGGATCGCTGGAGTTTGCAAACTTTGTCAGCATTCTCTGGATCGACAAAACCTTCCGGTTGCATCATATACAACTCTTCCTCAAGGAAACCGTTGAGGAACGCTGTTTTGACATCCATCTGCCAAATTTCATAGTCGAAATATGCAGCTATTGCTAACATGATTCTGACGGACTTAAGCATCGCTACAGGTGAGAAGGTCTCATCGTAGTCAACTCCTTGAACTTGTGAAAAACCCTTTGCCACAAGTCGAGCTTTATAGACGGTGACATTACCGTCCGCGTCTGTCTTCTTCTTAAAGATACATTTGTTTTGAATGGCCTTTCGCCCTTCAGGTAATAATTCCAAAGTCCATACTTTGTTTTCATACACGGATCCCATCTCGGATTTCCTCTAACCATTTTTCGGAATCCGGGCCCATCACTGCTCCTCCATGGCTCGTAGGTTCATTGTTGTCCAACAACATGACCTCCAAGACAGGGTTGCCGTACCACTCATGAGTAGTATGTGGCCTTGTCGACCTACGAGGTTCAATAGTAGCTTGATCCTAAGCTTCATGATCATCATCATTTACTTCCTCTTCTACCATCGTAAGTTCCACAGAAACATCTTTCTGCGCTGCGCTACTTTCTGGTTGAAGTAAAGGTTCAATAACCTCATCGAGCTCTATTTTCTTCCCACTCAATTCTTTCGAGAGAAACTCTTTCTCAAGAAATGTTCCATTCTTAGCGACAAACACTTTGCCTTCGGATCTGAGATAGAAGGTATACCCGACTGTCTCTTTCGGGTATCATATGAAGACACATTTTTCCGCTTTGGGTTCTAGCTTTTCAGGCTGAAGCTTTTTGACATAAGCATCACATCCCCAAACTTTAAGAAACGACAACTTTGGCCTCTTGCCAAACCACAGTTCGTATGGCGTCATCTCAACGGATTTCGATGGTGCCCTATTTAAAGTGAATGCAGCCGTCTCTAATGCATAACCCCAAAACGATAGTGGCAAATCAGCAAGAGACATCATAGAACGCACCATATCTAATAAGGTTCGATTACGACGTTCGGACACACCATTACGCTGTGGTGTTCCGGGCGGTGTCAACTGTGAAACAATTCCACACTGTCTTAAGTGGCTGCCAAACTCATAACTCAGATATTCACCTCCTCGATCAGATCGTAGGAACTTAATCTTCTTTTTATGATGATTCTCAACTTCACTTTGAAATTGCTTGAACTTTTCAAACGTTTCAGACTTGTGTTTCATTAAGTAAATATACCCATATCTACTTAAGTCATCAATGAAGGTGAGAAAATAACGATATCCACCATGCGCTGTAACATTCATTGGACCGCACACATCAGTATGTATGATTTCCAATAAGTCACTTGCCCGTTCCATTGTTCCAGAGAACGGCATTTTAGTCATCTTGCCCATGAGGCATGGTTCACATGTGTCAAGTGATTCAAAATCAAGTGACTCCAAAAGTCCATCAGCATGGAACTTCCTCATGTGTTTTACACCAATATGACCTAAACGGCAGTGCCACAAGAAAGTGGTACTATCATTATCAACTCTACATCTTTTGGCATCAATGTTATGAACATGTGTGTCATCACTATCAAGATTCAATATGAATAAACCCCTAACATTGGGTGCATGAACATAAAAGATATTACTCATATAAATAGAACAACCTTTATTCTCTGATTTAAATGAGTAACCGTCTCATAATAAACAAGATCTAGATATAATGTTCATGCTTAACGCAGGCACTAAATAACAATTATTCAGGTTCATCACTAATCCCGATGGTAATCGAAGAGAGAGCGTGCCGATGGGGATCACATCAACCTTGGAACCATTTCCCACGCGCATCGTCACTTCGTCCTTTGCCAGCCTTCGTTTATTCCGTAGTTCCTACTTTGAGTTGCAAATGTGAGCAACCGAACCGGTGTCAAATACCCATGCACTACTACGAGAGCTAGTAAGGTACACATCAATAACATGTATATCATATATACCTTGTTTGTCGTTGGCCGCCTTCTTGTCAGCTAGGTACTTGGGGCAGTTCCGCTTCCAGTGACCAGTTTCCTTGCAATGAAAGCACTCAGTTCCTGGCTTGGGTCCATGCTTGGGCTTCTTTACAGGAGTAGCAACTGCTTTGCCATCCTTCTTGGTTTTACCCTTCTTGCCCTTGCCCTTTCCCTTGTCATTCTTCTTGAAACTAGTGGTTTTATTGACCATCAACACTTGATGTTCTTTCTGGATTTCAGACTCAGCGACTTTTAGCATCGCAAACATCTCGGTGACTGACTTATTCATCTCGTGCATGTTATAGTTCATCACAAAGCTCCTGTAACTAGGTGGCAGTGATTGGAGAGCTCTGTCAGTGATCGCCTCTGGCGGAAGGGCAATTCCCAACTCCGCTAGACGAGTCGAATACCCAGACATTCTGAGTATATGTTCACTGATAGACCCGTTCTCCTCCATCTTGCAAGCATAGAACTTAGAGGAGGTTTCATACCTCTCGATCCGGGCGTTCTTCCGAAAGATAAACTTCAACTCCTGGAACATCTCATATGCTCCATGACGTTCAAAACGTCTTTGAAGTCCCTGTTCTAAGCCATACAATATCGCACACTAAACTATTGAGTAATCTCCAGTACGTGCCTCCCAAGCGTTCTTAACGTCTTCGGATGGCACATCTTTTGGTTGGTCACCAAGCGGTGCATCAAGGAATTATGATTTCTGGGAAGCCGTGAGGATAATCCTCAGATTACGGGCCCAGTCAACAAAGTTACTTCCATCATCTTTCAACTTAGCTTTCTCTAGGAACGCATTAAAATTCAGGGTTGCTACTGCGCGAGCCATTGATCTACAACATAAATATGCAAAGGTTACTTAGACTATTGTTCAAGATAATGAGTTTTAGTTAATCAAATTTTACTAAAGCTCCCACTCAAATTGACATCCCTCAGGTCATCTGAGTGTCACATGATCCAAATTCACCAACTCATGTCCGATCATCACGTGAGTTGAGGTGGCTTCAATGGTGAACATCATTATGTTGATCATATCTACTATATGACTCATGTTCGACCTTTCGGTCTCTTGTGTTCCAAGGCCATGTCTGTACATGCTAGGCTCGTCAAGTTTAACCCGAGTGTTTTGCATGTGCAACACTGGCTTGCACCCGTTGTATGTGAACGTAGAGTCTATCACACCCGATCATCACGTGGTGTCTCAACATGACGAACTTTCGCAACGGTGCACACTCGGGGAGAACACAATTTATCTTGAAATTTAAGTGAGGGATCACCTTATAATGCTACTGTCGTTCTAAGCAAAACAAGGTGCATAAAAGAATTAACATCACATGCAATTCATAAGTGACATGATATGGCCATGAACTTGTGCTTTTGATCTCCATCTAGAAAGCACCGGCATGATCTCCATCTTCATCGGCATGACACCATGATCTTCATCATCTTGATCTCCATCAACATGTCGCCATCGGGGTTGTCGCGCCTAACATGCTTCTACTACTATTGCCACCGTTTAGCGATAAAGTAAAGCATTACATATCGCTTAATGATTGACACACAGGTCATACAATAATTAAAGACAACCCTATGGCTCCTGCCGGTTGTCGTACTCATCGACATGCAAGTCGTGATAATCTATACATCACATGATAATCTCATACATCACATATATCACATCATGTAATTGGCCATATCACATCACAACATACCCTGCAAAAACAAGTTAGACGTCCTCTAATTGTTGTTGCATGTTTTACATGGCTTCTACGGGTATCTAACAAGAACAATTCTCTTCTACGCAAAAACCACAATGGTGATACATTAGTTGCTTTTCAACCTTCTCAAGGACCGCCTTTGTCGAATCTGATCCAACTAAAGTGAGAGAAACTAGCACCCACAAGCCATATATGCAACAAGCTGCAGTCGAGGGAACTGGTCTCTCGTAAGCGTACGAGTAATGTTGGTCCGGGCCGCTTCATCTCACAATACCGCTGAATCAAAATCCGACCAAGGGAGGAAGCAATCTAAGCATCAACGCCCACAAACCTTTTGTGTTCTACTCGAGATCTCATCTACACATAGACCTAGCTCATGATGCCACTATTGGGGAACGTCGCATGGGAAACAAAAAATTCCTATGCACACGCAGATCTATCCATGGTGATGAGCATCGACGAGAGGGAGAGTGGATCTACGTACCCTTGTAGATCGCTAAGCGGGAAGCGTTAAGAAACGCGGTTGGTGTAGTCGAACATCTTCGCGATCCAGATCGCCGAGCGTCCCTCGATCCAATCACGATCCATCCCACGATCCAATCACGATCCGTCCCGTGAACTTGATCACGATCCATCCCACGGACTTGATCACGATCCTTCCAATCTAGCGCCGAACGGACGGCACCTCCGCGCTCAGCACACGTACAGCTTGATGACGATCTTCGCCGTCTTGATCCAGCAAGAAGGAGCGGAGAGGAAGAAGATTTCTCCGGCAACATGACGATGCTCCAGCGATGGTGGTGGAGCTATTCCGATAGGGCTTCGCCTAAGCACTGCAGAAAATCCGATCTAGAGGAGAAACTATGCACTGGAGGAACAGGAAGCACGTGGCTGAAAATTCTATGAAAAAACCCTAAAACCTCCAGTATATATACGAGGAAAAGAGGAGGGGGCTTGGCACAAGGGCCAAGCCTCCAAGGAGTCGGCCGAACCAGGTGGAGGAGGTGGACTCCACCTCCAATCCTAGTAGGACTAGGATTCACCCTATTTTCACCTTTTTCCACTGTTTCTCTTTGGGCCTTTTTTCCCAAACCGCATGGGCCTTGTGTGGGACTTCCACCAGCCCACTAAGGGCTGGTAAACACTCTCCCACAGCCCATGGAGCCTCTTGGGTCGAAATACCCCTCCCGATGGTCTCCCGATACACTACCGGCACTCCCGGTACACTACCGATGAGCCCAAAACTTTTTCGGCGACCAAACCAGGACTTCCTATATATGAATCTTTACCTCCGAACCATTCCAGAGCTCCTCGTGACGTCCGGGATCTCATCCGGGACTCCGAACATCCTTCGGTCACCACCATACATAACTCTATACTATCGAAACGTCACCAAACCTTAAGTGTGCAGACCCTGCGGGTTCGAGAACTATGTAGACATGACCGAGACACTTCTACGGTCAATAACCAATAGCGGTACCTAGATGCCCATATTGGTTCCTACATATTCTATGAAGATCTTTATCGGTCGAACCTCTATGTCAAGGATTCAGTTAATCCCGTATGATGTTCCCTTTGTTCTTCGGTATGTTACTTGCCCGAGATTCGATCGTCGGTATCTCCACACCTAGTTCAACCTTGTTATCGGCAAGTCTCTTTACTCATTCCGTAATACAAGATACCATGACTAACACTTAGACACATTGCTTGCAAGGCTCATTGTGATGTTGTATTACCGAGTGGGCCCTTAGACACCTCTCCGTCACACGGAGTAACAAATCCCAGTCTTGATCCATGCCAACCCAATAGACACCCTCGGAGATACCTGTAGAGCACCTTTATAGTCACCCAATTACGTTGCGACGTTTGATACACACAAGGCACTCCTCTGGTATCCGTGTGTTGCATGATCTCATGGTCATAGGAACATATACTTGACATGCAGAAAACAGTAGCAATAAACTGACACGATCATATGCTACCTTTGTAATTTGGGTCTTGTCCATCACATCATTCTCCTAATGATGTGATCCCGTTATCAAATGACATCACATGTCAATGGCTAGGAAACCTTAACCATCTTTGATCAACGAGCTAGTTCACTAGAGGCATACTAGGGACAAAGTGTTGTCTATTTACCCACACATGTAATGTGTTTCCAATTATACAATTATAGCATGGATAATAAACGATTATCATGAACAAGGAAATATAATAATAAACACTTTATTTATTGCCTCTAGGGCATATTTCCAACAGTTTCTTCATAGATAGATCTTGGTGACACGTAGGAAATTTTTTGATTTACTACTACGTCTCCCAACAGTTTCGTACCCTACAAACGATTTATTCTTATGTTCTCCGCTAGATAAGAAATTTGGAGTGATTCTTTGTTGCACGGTGATGAATGGTTATGTGATCCAATTATATTAGCATTATTGAGATATTGCGCTAGCGAAAGTACGGACCCTAGGCCTTATTTCCAAGCATTGCAATGCGTTTGTGCTCACTTTTGTCACTTGCTACCTTGCTGTTTTTATATTTTTATATTACAAAAATCAATATCTACTATCATTACTACATTTGTATCACCATCTCTTCACCAAACTACTTCACTTATACAATTTGTCATTGTATTGGGTGTGTTGGGGACACAAGAGATTTCTTGTATTTGATTGCAGGGTTGTTTGAGAGAGACCATCTCCATCATACACCTCCTACGGATTGATAAACCTTAGGTCATCCACTTGAGGGAAAATTGCTACTGTCCTACAAAAGTCTACGCTTGGAGGCCCAACACGAGTTTACAAGAATAAAGTTGTGTAGTAGACATCACCTGGCTGAGGCCAAACAACAAGGGCTGAGCTTCAGCTTCCTTTGCATCATTGCATCCATGAAAGCAGCAGCCTTCTGAGAAGACCACCGCACTCGAACAGTCCCTGCCAATAGCTCCCAGCGCAGCTAAACCCGAAGCTCGAATGAAAGAGGCATCGACGTTAATTTCTACGTGATTTTTAGGTGGTCTTTTCCAACGAATAGCATGACGAGGGACACTAGTATGCTTCATTTGAACTTTGTGCATTTTCTCCTTCCCTTTGACATCATTTGAAATTGGATTTGGGGCGGATAGACACTCCCAATAACTTCTCAAAAAATGACCGAATCCCGAATAGTAGCTTTGCCTTTGTTAGGAATGACGTCATCTCTTAGGTGCCATGCCCTCCATAGAACTAGCATGAACTTTTCCCTCGTGCCACTTAAGCAAATGCTGAGGTTGCAATATCCAATCAGGGGAGAAATGCAAGAGTGATTTACCTTTAGGTAGTTTCAAAACTCTACTCATTTCCTCCCAAAGTGCTCTCTGTTTTGTAAAATAATAGTAGCATGGTGAGCATTTTCAATAGCCATTTCGCATATGTTGCATGTACCATCTAGCTCAAGTGTCCGCTTGTACTTGTTTTCCTTTGTAGGAACTGAGTGAGTGGCCGCCCTCTAGGTGAAGATACGAATTTTTATGTGGTACATTTGCTTTCCAGACTAAATTCCATAAGTACTCCCTGCCTTTGCTCGGGTTTTCCGAAGATCCCTTGCTTTGACCGCCTTGTAAAGAAACTCCAAGATGATACACACTCCTAACAATGAAAATGTTGTTCTTTTCATAATTCCATGCCCGAGTGTCTTCCAATGGGGCTTGGGAAAGTTTAATCCTGCATATTGATACGTCCATTTTGCACCATGATTTAATATTGATATTTATTGCATTATGGGCTGTTATTACACGTTATGGTACAATACTTATGCCTTTTCTCTCTTATTTTACAAGGTTTACATGAAGAGGGAGAATGCCGGCAGTTAAAATTCTGGACTGGAAAAGGAGCAAACCTGAGATACCTATTCTTCACAACTCCAAAAGTCCTGAAAAATTACGGAGAATATTTTTGGATTTAATAAAAAAATGGCACAAGAATCAGACAGATGGGGGCCACCTGCAGGCCACAAGCCTGCTAGGCATGACCACCCCCTAGCCGCGCCTAGCAGGCTTGTGGGGCCCATGTGGCTCCTCCCACACCCATCTTCTGCTATATTGAGGGTTTTGACCTGTAAAAAAATCAGAGGAGAGCTTTCGAGACGAAGTGCAGCCGTCTCGAGGCGGAACTTGGACATAACCAATCTAGAGCTCAGGCAGGGCTGTTCTGGCGGGGAAACTTCCCTCCTGGAGGGGAAATCGAAGCCATCGTCATCGCCAATGATCCTCTCATCGAGAGGGGGTCAATCTCCATCAACATCTTCACCAGTAGCATCTCCTCTCTAAACCCTAGTTCATCTCTTGTATCTGATCTTTGTCTCAACACCTCAGATTGGTACCTGTGGTTTGCTAGTAGTGTTGATTACTCCTTGTATTTGATGCTAGTTGGTTTACTTGGTGGAAGATCTGTTGGGAGACGTAGTAGTAAATAAAAAAAATTCCTACGATCACCAAGATATATCTATGGAGAAGCCAGCAACGCGCGGGGAGAGATTGCATCTTCATACCTTTGAAGATCGCTAAGCAGAAGCGTTACAAGAACACGGTTGGTGGAGTCGTAATCGTAGCGATTCAGATCGCGGTGGATTCCGATCTAAGCGCCGAACAACGGCGCCTCCGCGTTCAACACACATACAGCCCGGTGACGTCTCCCATGCCTTGATCCAGCAAGGAGGAGGGAGAGGTTGGGGAAGAGCTCCAACAGCAGCACGACGGCGTGGTGGTGGTGAAGCAGCAAGGTATTCCGGTAGGGCTTCACCTAAGCACTTCGGAGGAGGAAGAAGAGAGGTAGGGCTGCGCCATGGGAGAGAGATCAAATCTTGTCTCAAAACAGCCAAAACCTCAAGTATATATAGGAGGAGGGAGAGGGAGGGCTTCCTTGGTCCCTCCTCCAAGGAGGAGAGGTTTGGCCGAAGCTAGGGAGGAGTCCACCTCCCACAAGGAAGGTGGATCTCTTCCTTTTGAATCTGCTTTAGCCTTATCTCTTTATCCCTAGCCGCATGGGCCTTTCCGGAAGGACTTGGCCAGCCCAATAAGGGCTGGTACACCTCCTCTAACAGCCCACGAAGTCCTTTGGTCGTCACACCCCTCCCTGGGGTCCTCCGGCACCCTCCCGGCACTCCCGGTACACTACCGATGAGCCCGAAAACTTTCCGGTGATCAAAACAGGACTTCCTATATATCAATCTTTACCTCCGGACCATTCTGGAGCTCTTCGTGACATCTGGGATCTCGTACAGGACTCCGAACAACCTTCGGTAATCATGTATACCAGGAACAAGTGGGGACAAATTGCATCTTCATACCTTTGAAGATCGCTAAGTGGAAGCGTTACAAGAACGCGGTTGTTGGAGTCATACTCATAGCGATTCAGATCGCGGTGGACTCCGATCTAAGCGCCGAACAACGACGCCTCCGCATTCAACACACGTGCAGCCTGATGACGTCTCCTACGCCTTGATCCAACAAGGAGGAAGGAGAGGTTGAGGGAGAGCTCCGGCAGCACGACGACGTGGTGACGGTGGAGCTACGTGGACTCCGACAGGGCTTCGCCAAGCGCTACGGAGAACGAGGAAGAGGAAGGGTAGGGCTGCGCCGAGAGAGAGAGAGAAGTCGTGTCTCAAATCAGCCCCAATACCTTGGATATATATAGGAGGAGGGAGAGGGAGGGCTGCCTTGGCCCCTCCTCCAAGGAGGAGAGGTTCGGCCGAACCTAGGGAGGAGTCCACCTCCCACAAGGGAGGTGGATCTCTTCCTTTTGAATCCTTTTCAGCCTTATCTCTTATCCCTAGCCGCATGGGCCCTTCCGAAAGGTCTTGGCCAGCCCAATAAGGGCTGGTACACCTCCTCTAAGGGCCCACGAAGTCCTTTGGTCGTCACACCCCTCCCGAGGGTCCTCCGGCACCCTCCCGGCACTCCCGGTACACTACCGATGAGCCCAAAAACTTTCCAGTGACCAAAACAGGACTTCATATATATCAATCTTTACCTCCAGACCATTCCGGAGCACCTCGTGACGTCCGGGATCTCATCCGGGGCTCCGAGCAACCTTCGGTAATCACGTATACCATTTCCCTATAACCCTAGCGTCATCGAACCTTAAGTGTGTAGACCCTACGGGTTCGGGAGACACATAGACATGACCGAGACACCTCTCTGGTCAATAACCAACAACGGGATCTGGATACCCATGTTGGCTCCCACATGCTCCACGATGATCTCATCGGATGAACCACTATGTCGGGGATTCAATCAATCCCGTATGCAATTCCCTTTGTCTATCGGTATGATACTTGCCCGAGATTTGATCGTCGGTATCCCTATACCTTGTTCAATCTCGTTACCGACAAGTCTCTTTACTAGTTCCGTAACACATCATCCCGTGTCTAACTCCTTAGTCACATTGAGCTCATTATGATGATGTCTTACCGAGTTGGCCTAGAGATACCTCTGCGTCATACGGAGTGACAAATCCCAGTCTCGATTCGTGCCAACCCAACAGACACTTTCGAAGATACCTGTAGTGCACCATTATAGCCACCCAGTTACGGTGTGACATTTGGCACACCCAAAGCATTCCTACGTTATCCGGGAGTTGCACAATCTCATGGTCTAAGGAAATAATACTTGACATTGAAAAGCTTTAGCAAACGAACTACACGATCTTGTGCTATGCTTAGGATTGGGTCTTGTCCATCACATCATTCTCCTAATGATGTGATCCCGTTATCAACGACATCCAATGTCCATGGTCATGAAACCGTGACCATCTATTGATCAACGAGCTAGTCAACTAGAGGCTCACTAGGGACACGTTGTGGTCTATGTATTCACACATGTATTCTGGTTTCCGGTTAATACAATTATAGCATGAACAATAGACAATTATCATGAACAAGGAAATACAAGAATAACCATTTTATTATTGCCTCTAGGGCATATTTCCAACAGTCTCCCACTTGCACTAGAGTCAATATTCTAGTTACATTGTGATGAATCGAACACCCATAGCATTCAGGTGTTGATCATGTTTTGCTCGTGAGAGAGGTTTAGTCAACGGATCTGCAACATTCAGATCCGTATGTACTTTACAAATATCTGTATCTCCCTCCTGAATGTAATCACGGATGGACTTGAAGCGGCGCTTGATGTGTCTTGTCTTCTTGTGAAACCTGGGCTCCTTTGCAAGGGCAATAGCTCAAGTGTT
Organism: Hordeum marinum; assembly: GCA_022496015.1. Lineage (NCBI taxonomy): Eukaryota > Viridiplantae > Streptophyta > Magnoliopsida > Poales > Poaceae > Hordeum > Hordeum marinum. The sequence goes on from CM039673.1 coordinate 485,136,835, forward strand.
GTCACAGAATAGAGTCATCGGGCCTGACGCACTTGGAATTACTCCTAGGTCGGTGATGAACTCCTTCATCCAGACTCCTTGCTTTGCTGCTTCCAAAGAAGCTATGTACTCCGCTTCACATGTAGATGCCGCCACGACGCTTTGCTTGCTACTGCACCAGCTGACTGCCCCTCCGTTCAAAACATACACGTATCCGGTTTGCGACTTGGAGTCGTCCGGATCTGTGTCGAAGCTAGCATCGACGTAACCCCTTACGACGAGCTCTTCGGCACCTCCATATACAAGAAAGATCTCCTTGGTCCTTTTCAGGTACTTCAGGATATTCTTGACCGTTGTCCAGTGTTTCGCTCCGGGATCACTTTGATACCTCCCTACCAACTTATGGCAAGGTTCACATCAGGTCTGGTACACAGCATGGCATACATAATAGAGCCTATGGCTGAAGCATAGGGGATGACACTCATCTCTTCTCTATCCTTTGCCATGGTCGGGCATTGAGTCGTACTCAATCTCACACCTTGTAACACAGGCAAGAACCCCTTCTTGGACTGATCCATATTGAACTTCTTCAATATCTTGTCAAGGTATGTGCTTTGTGAAATACCTATGAGGCGTCTCGATCTATCTCTATAGATCTTGATGCCTAATATGTAAGCAGCTTATCCAAGGTCCTTCATTGAAAAACATTTATTCAAGTAGGCCTTTACACTTTCCAAAAGTTCTATATCATTTCCTAGTATCAGTATGTCATCCACATATAATATGAGAAACGCTACAGAGCTCCCACTCACTTTCTTGTAAATACAGGGTTCTCCATAAACTTGTACAAACCCAAACGCTTTAATCACCTCATTAAAGCGAATGTTCCAACTCCGAGATGCTTGCACCAGCCCATAGATGGAGCGCTGGACCTTGCATACTTTGTTAGCATCTTTAGGATCGACAAAACCTTCCGGATGCATCATATACAGTTCCTCCTTGAGGAAGCCATTAAGGAATGTCGTTTTGACGTCCATTTGCCAGATCTCATAATCATAAAATGCGGCAATTGCTAACATGATTCGGACAGACTTCAGCATTGCTACGGGTGAGAAAGTCTCATCGTAGTCAACTCCTTGAACTTGTCGATAACCCTTAGCGACAAGCCGAGCCTTATAGACGGTCACATTACCATCCGCATCAGTCTTCTTCTTAAAGATTCATTTATTTTCAATGGCTCGCTTATCATCAGGCAAGTCCACCAAAGTCCATACTTTGTTCTCATACATGGATCCTATCTCGGATTTGATGGCCTCAAGCCATTTGTTGGAATCCGGGCCCGCCATCGCTTCTTCATAGTTCGAAGGTTCACCGTTGTCCAACAACATGATCACCAGGACAGGGTTGCCGTACTGCTCTGGTGCGGAACGTGTCCTGGCGGACCTTCGACGTTCAATAGTAACTTGATCTGAAGATTCATGATCATCATCATTAACTTCCTCTCCAGCCGGTGTAGGCTCTACAGAAACAACTTCCTGTGCTGCGCTACTTTCCGGTTCGAGTAGAGGTACAATTACCTCATCAAGTTCTATTTTTCTCCCACTTACTTCTTTCGAGAGAAACTCTTTCTTGAGAAAGGATCCATTCTTGGCAACAAAGACTTTGCCTTCGGATCTGAGGTAGAAGGTATACCCAATAGTCTCTTTGGGATATCCTATGAAGACGCACTTTTCCGCTTTGGGTTCGAGCTTCTCAGGTTGAAGTTTCTTCACGTAAGCATCGCATCCCCAAACTTGTAGAAACGATAGCTTAGGTTTCTTTCCAAACCATAATTCATACGGTGTCGTCAACGGATTTTGACGGTGCCCTATTTAAAGTGAATGCGGCAATCTCTAATGCATATCCCCAAAATGATAGCGGTAAGTCGGTAAGAGACATCATAGATCACACCATATCCAATAGATTGCGATTACGATGTTCAGACACACCATTTCGCTGAGGTGTGCCAGGCGGCGTGAGTTGTGAAACAATTCTGCATTTCCTTAGGTGCGTGCCAAACTCGTGACTTAAATATTCTCTGCCACAATCAGATCGTAGGCACTTTATTTTCCTGTCACGTTGATTCTCTACCTCACTCTGAAATTCCTTGAACCTTTCAAAGGTTTCAGACTTATGTTTCATTAAGCAGACATACCCATATCTGCTCAAGTCATCAGTGAGGGTGAGAACATAACGGTAGCCACCGTGAGCCTCGACGCTCATTGGACCGCATGCATCGGTATGTATTATCTCCAAGAAGTCAGTTGCTCGCTCCATTGTTCCGGACAATGGAGTCTTGGTCATCTTGCCCATGAGGAATGGTTCGCAGATGTCAAATGATTCAAAATCAAGAGACTCCAAAAGTCCATCAGCATGGAGCTTCTTCATGCGTTTGACACCAATATGACCAAGGTGGTAGTGCCACATGTAAGTGAGACTATCGTTATCAACCTTACACTTTTTGGTACTCACACTATGGACATGTATAACATCACGTTCGAGATTCATCAAAAATAAACCATTGACTAGTGGGGCACGACCATAAAACATTTCTCTCATATAAATAGAACAACCATTATTCTCAGATTTAAATGAGTAGCCATCTCGGATCAAACGAGATCCAGATACAATGTTCATGCTCAAAGCTGGTACTAAATAACAATTATTAAGGTTTAACACTAATCCCGAAGGTAGATGTAGAGGTAGCGTGCCGACGGCGATCACATCCACCTTGGAACCATTCCCGACGCGCATCGTCACCTCGTCCTTTGCCAGCCTCCGCTTATTCCGTAGCTCCTGCTTGGAGTTACAAATGTGAGCAACTGCACCGGTATCAAATACCCAGGAGCTACTATGAGCGCTGGTTAGGTACACATCAATAACAAGTATATCACATATACCTTTAACGTTGCCGGCCTTCTTATCCGCTAAGTACTTGGGGCAGTTCCGCTTCTAGTGACCGGTACCCTTGCAATAAAAGAACTCAGTCTTAGGCTTGGGTCCATGCTTGTTCTTCTTCCCGGCAACTTGCTTACCGGGCGCGGCAACAACTTTGCTGTCCTTCTTGAAGTTCTTCTTACCCTTGCCTTTCTTGAAACTAGTGGTCTTATTCACCATCAACACTTGATGCTCCTTTTTTATCTCGACCTCCGCTGATTTCAGCATCGAGTACAACTCAGGAATGGACTTCTCCATACCCTGCATGTTGTAGTTCATCACAAAGCTCTTGTAGCTAGGTGGGAGTGACTGGAGGATTCTGTCGATAACCGAGTCATCCGACAGATTAACTCCCAGCTGAGACAAGCGGTTCTTCAACCCAAACATTTTGAGTATGTGCTCACTGACAAAACTATTCTCCTCCATCTTACAACTGAAGAACTTGTCAGGCACATCATATCTCTCGACCCGGGCATGAGCTTGGAAAACCAATTTCAGCTCTTGGAACATCTCATATGCTTCATGTTGCTCAAAACGCTAGGCTCGTCAAGTCAACCTAAGTGTTTCACGTGTGTAAATCTGGCTTACACCCGTTGTATGCGAACGTTAGAACCTATCACACCCGATCATCACGTGGTGCTTCGGAACAACGATCCTTAGCAACGGTGCACAGTTAGGGTGAACACATTTCTTGAAATTTTATTGAGAGATCATCTTATTTAGCTACCGTCGTTCTAAGCAAATTAGATGTAAACATGATAAACATCACATGCAATCAATATAGTGACATGATATGGCCAATATCATCTTGCTCCTTTGATCTCCATCTTCGGGGCACCATGATTATCACTGTCACCGGCACAACACCATGATCTCCATCATCATGATCTCCATCATCGTGTCTTCATGAAGTTGTCTCGCAAACTATTACTTCTACTACTATGGCTAACATTTAGCAATAAAGAAAAGTAATTACATGGCGATCTTGATTGACACGCAGGTCATACAATAAAATAAGACAACTCCTATGGCTCTTGCTGGTTGTCATACTCATCGACATGCAAGTCGTGAATCCTATTACAAGAACATGATCAATCTCATACATCACAATGCATCACATCACATCCTTTGGCCATATCACATCACAAGGCATATGCTGCAAAAACAAGTTAGACGTCCTCTAATTTGTAGTTGCAAGTTTTTACGTGGCTGCTATAGGTTTCTAGCAAGATAGGTTTCTAGCAAGAACGTTTCTTACCTACGCCAAAACCACAACGTGCTATGCCAATTGCTATTTACCCTTCATAAGGACCCTTTTCATCGAATCCAATCCGACTAAGGTGGGAGAGACAGACACTCGCTAGCCACCTTATGCAACAAGTGCATGTCAGGCGGTGGAACCAGTCTCACGTAAGCGTACGTGTAAAGTCGGTCCGGGCCGCTTCATCCCACAATACCGCCGAATCAAGATAATACTAGTAGTGGTAAGCAAATTAACAAGATCGACGCCCACAACTGCTTTGTGTTCTACTCGTGCATAGATTCTACGCATAGACCTAGCTCTGATACCATTGTTGGGAGACGTAGTAGTAAATCAAAAAAATTCCTACGATCACCAAGATCTATCTATGGAGAAACCAGCAACGAGTGGGGAGAGATTGCATCTTCATACCTTTGAAGATCGCTAAGCGGAAGCGTTACAAGAACGCGGTTGGTGGAGTCGTACTCGTAGCAATTCAGATCGCGGTGGACTCCGATCTAAGCGTCGAACAACGGCGCCTCCGCGTTCAACACACGTGCAGCCCGATGACGTCTCCTATGCCTTGATCCAGCAAGGAGGAAGGAGAGGTTGAGGGAGAGCTCCTGCAGCACGACGGCGTGGTGACGGTGGAGCTATGTGGACTCTGGCACGGCTTCGCCAAGCGCTACGGAGAACGAGGAAGATGAAGGGCAGGGCTGCACCGAGAGAGAGAGAAGTCGTGTCTCAAATCAGCCCCAATACCTTGGATATATATAGGAGGAGGGAGAGGGAGGGCTGCCTTGTCCCCTCCTCCAAGGAGGAGAGGTTCGGCCGAACCTAGGGAGGAGTCCACCTCTCACAAGGGAGGTGGATCTCTTCCTTTTGAATCCTTTTCAGCGTTATCTCTTATCCCTAGCCGCATGGGCCCTTCCGGAAGGTCTTGGCCAGAACAGTAAGGGCTGGTACACCTCCTCTAAGGGCCCACGACGTCCTTTGGTCGTCACACCCCTCCCGGGGGTCCTCCGGCACCCTCCCGGCACTCCCGGTACACTACCGATGAGCCCGAAAACTTTCTAGTGACCAAAACAGGACTTCCTATATATCAATCTTTACCTATGGACCATTCTGGAGCTCCTCGTGACGTCCGGGATCTCATCTGGGACTCCAAACAACCTTCGGTAATCATGTATACCATTTCCCTATAACCCTAGCATCATCGAACCTTAAGTGTGTAGACCCTATGGATTCGGGAGACACGTAGACATGACCGAGACACCTCTCTGGTCAATAATCAACAGCAGGATCTGGATACCCATGTTGGCTCCCACATGCTCCACGATGATCTCATCGGATGAACCACGATGTCGGGGATTCAATCAATCCCGTATGCAATTCCCTTTGTCTATCGGTATGATACTTGCTCGAGATTCGATCGTCGGTATCCCTATACCTTGTTCAATCTCGTTACCGGCAAGTCTCTTTACTCGTTCCGTAACACATCATCCCGTGGCTAACTCCTTAGTCACATTGAGCTCATTATGATGATGTCTTACCGAGTGGGCCCAGAGATACCTCTGCGTCATACGGAGTGACAAATCCCAGTCTCAATTCGTGCCAACCCAACAGACACTTTCGGAGATACCCGTAGTGCACCTTTATATCCACCTAGTTACGTTGTGACGTTTTTCACACCCAAAGCATTCCTATGGTATCCGGGAGTTGCACAATCTCATGGTCTAAGGAAACGATACTTGACACTGAAAAGCTTTAACAAACGAACTACACGATCTTGTGCTATGCTTAGGATTGGGTCTTGTCCATCACATCATTCTCCTAATGATGTGATCCCGTTATCAACGACATCCAGTGTCCATGGTCATGAAACCGTGACCATCTATTGATCAACGAGCTAGTCAACTAGAGGATCACTAGGGACACGTTGTGGTCTATGTATTCACACATGCATTCTGGTTTCCGGTTAATACAATTATAGCATGAATAATAGACAATTATCATGAACAAGGAAATACAATAATAACCATTATTATTGCCTCTAGGGCATATTTCCAACAAAGAGTATCCAAATATGTCCTAGAGGCAATAATAAAATGGTTATTATTGTATTTCCTTGTTCATGATAATTGTCTATTGTTCATGCTATAATTGTATTAACCGGAAACTAGAATGCATGTGTGAATACATAGGCCACAACATGTCCCTAGTGAGCCTCTAGTTGACTAGCTCGTTGATCAATAGATGGTCACGGTTTCATGACCATGGACATTGGATGTCGTTGATAACGGGATCACATCATTAGGAGAATGATGTGATGGACAAGACCCAATCCTAAGCATTGCACAAGATCGTGTAGTTCGTCTGCTAAAGCTTTTCCGATATCAAGTATCATTTCCTTAGACCATGAGATTGTGCAACTCCCGGATACCGTAGGAATGCTTTGGGTGTGCCAAACGTCACAACGTAACTCGGTGGCTATAAAGGTGCACTACGGGTATCTCTGAAAGTGTCTGTTGGGTTGGCACGAATCGAGACTGGGATTTGTCACTCCGTATGACGTAGAGGTATCTCTGGGCCCACTCAGTAAGACATCATCATAATGAGCTCAATGTGACTAAGGAGTTAGCCACGGGATGATGTGTTACGGAACGAGTAAAGAGACTTGCCGGTAACGAGATTGAACAAGGTATAGAGATACCGATGATCGAATCTCAGGCAAGTATCATACTGGTAGACAAGGGGAATTATATACGGTATTGATTGAATACCTGACATTGTGGTTCATCCGATAAGATCATCGTGGAGCATGTGGGAGCCAACATGGGTATCCAGATCCCGCAGTTGGTTATTGACCGGAGAGGTGTCTCGGTCATGTCTACGTGTCTCCGGAACTCGTAGGGTCTACACACTTAAGGTTCGATGACGCTAGGGTTATAGGGAAATGGTATACGTGATTACCGAAGGTTGTTCGGAGTCCCGGATGAGATCCCGGATGTCACAAGGAGCTCCGGAATGGTCCGGAGGTAAAGATTGATATATAAGAAGTCCTGTTTTGGTCACCAGAAAGTTTTCGGGCTCATCGGTAGTGTACCGGGAGTGCCGGGAGGGTGCCGGAGGACCCCCGGGAGGGGTTTGACGATCAAAGGACTTCGTGGGCTGTTAGAGGAGGTGTACCAGCCCTTATTGGGCTGGCCAAGTCCTTCCAGAAAGGCCCATGCGGCTAGGGATAAAGAGATAAGGCTAAAGGAGATTCAAAAGGAAGAGATCCACCTCCCTTGTGGGAGGTGGACTCCTCCCTAGCTTCGGCCGAACCTCTCCTCCTTGGAGGAGGGGGCAAGGCAGCCCTCCCTCTCCCTCCTCCTATATATACTTGAGGTTTTGGCTGTTTTGAGACAAGATTTGATCTCTCTCCCACGGTGCAGCCCTACCTCTCTTCTTCCTCCTCCGAAGTGCTTAGGTGAAGCCCTGCCGGAATACCTTGCTGCTCCACCACCACCACACCGTCGTGCTACTATTGGAGCTATTCCCCAACCTCTCCCTCCTCCTTGCTGGATCAAGGCATGGGAGACGTCACCGGGCTGTACGTGTGTTGAACACGGAGGCGCCGTTGTTTGGCGCTTAGATCGGAATCCACCGCGATCTGAATCGCTACGAGTATGACTCCACCAACCGCGTTCTTGTAATGCTTCCGCTTAGCGATATTCAAAGGTATGAAGATGCAATCTCTCCCCACTCGTTGCTGGTTTCTCCATAGATAGATCTTGGTGATCGTAGGAATTTTTTTGATTTACTACTACATCACCCAACAGTGGTATCAGAGCTAGGACTATGCGTAGAATCTATGCACGAGTAGAACACAAAGTTGTTGTGGGCGTCGATCTTGTTGATTTTCTTACCACTACTAGTCTTATCTTTATTCAGCGGTATTGTGGGATGAAGCGGCCCGGACCAGCTTTACACGTATGCTTACGTGAGACCGGTTCCACCGCCTGACATGCACTTGTTGCATAAGGTGGCTAGCGGGTGTTTGTCTCTCCCATCTTAGTCGGATTGGATTCGATGAAAAGGGTCCTTATGAAGGGTAAATAGCAATTGGCATATCACGTTGTGGTTTTGGCGTAGGTAAGAAACGTTCTTGCTAGAAACCTATACCAGCCACATAAAAACTTGCAACTACAAATTAGAGGACGTCTAACTTGTTTTTGCAGCATATGCCTTGTGATGTGATATGGCCAAAGGATGTGATGTGATGCATTGTGATGTATGAGATTGATCATGTTCTTGTAATAGGATTCACGACTTGCATGTTGATGAGTATGACAACCGGTAGGAGCCATAGGAGTTGTCTTATTTTATTGTAGGACCTGCGTGTCAATCATAAACGCCATGTAATTACTTTACTTTATTGCTAAACGTTAGCCATAGTAGTAGAAGTAATAGTTGGCGATACAACTTCATAAAGACACGATGATGGAGATCATGGTGTCGTGCCGGTGACAGTGATGATCATGGTGCCCTGAAGATGGAGATCAAAGGAGCAAGATGATATTGGCCATATCATGTCACTATATTGATTGCATGTGATGCTTATCATGTTTACATCTTATTTGCTTAGAACGACAGTAGTAAATAAGATGATGTCTCAATAAAATTTCAAGAAAGGTGTTCACCCTAATTATGCACCGTTGCTAAGGATCATTGTTCCGAAGCACCACGTGATGATCGGGTGTGATAGGTTCTAATGTTCGCATACAACGCGTGTAAGCCAGATTTACACACGCGAAACACTTAGGTTGACTTGACGAGCCTAGCATGTATAGACATGGCCTCGGAACACGGAAGACCGAAAGGTCGAACATGAGTCGTATAGAAGATGCGATCAACATGGAGATGTTAACCATGAACGACTAGTCCGTCTCACGTGATGATCGAACATGGGCTAGTTGACGTGGATCATGTGTCACTTGGATGACTAGAGAGATGTCTATCTAAGTGGGAGTTCATTAAATAATTTGATTATGTGAACTTAATTATCATGAACTTAGTCTAAAATTGTCGTTACAATCTATATTGTAGATCCAATGGCCAATGCTAATGTCACCCTCAACTTCAACGCGTTCCTAGAGAAAACCAAGCTGAAAGATGATGGAAGAAACTATGCGGACTGGGTCCATGGTTTGAGGATCATCCTCATAGCTTCCAAAAGATTGTATGTTCTTGATGCACCGCTAGGTGACACACCCATTTTCCTAGCAGATCAAGATGTTATGAACGCTTGGCAGTCATGTTGTGATGATTACTCCCTTGTTCAGTGCGGCATGCTTTACAGTTTAGAACGGGGGCTACAAAAGCGTTTTGAGCAACACAGAGCATATGAGATGTTCCAAGAGCTGAAACTGGTTTTCCAAGCTCATGCCCGGGTCGAGAGATATGATGTCTCCGACAAGTTCTTCAGTAGTAAGATGGAGGAGAATAGTTCTGTCAGTGAGCACATACTCAAGATGTCTGGGTTGCACAACCGCTTGACTCAGCTGGAAGTTAATCTCCTGGATGACTCGGTCATTGACAGAATCCTCTAGTCGCTTCCACCTAGCTACAAGAGCTTTGTGATGAACTAAAACATGCAGGGCATGGAGAAGTCCATTCCTGAGTTGTACTCGATGCTGAAATCAGCGGAGGTCGAGATCAAAAAGGAGCATCAAGTGTAGACGGTGAATAAGACCGCTAGTTTCAAGAAAGGCAAGGGTAAGAAGAACTTCAAGAAGGACGGCAAAGCTGTTGCCGCGCCCGGTAAGCAAGTTGCCGGGAAGAAGAACTTGAATGGACCCAAGCCTGAGACTAAGTGTTAGTATTGCAAGGGTACCGGTCACTAGAAGCGGAACTGCCCCAAGTACTTAGCGGATAAGAAGGCCGGCAACGTTAAAGGTATATGTGATATACTTGTTATTGATGTGTACCTAACCAACGCTCATAGTAGCTCCTGGGTATTTGATACCGGTGCAGTTGCTCACATTTGTAACTCCAAGCAGGAGCTGCGTAATAAGCGGAGGCTGGCAAAGGACGAGGTGACGATGCACGTCGGGAATGGTTCCAAGGTCGATGTGATTGCCGTAGGCACGCTACCTCTACATCTACCTTCGGGATTAGTGTTAAACCTTAATAGTTGTTATTTAGTACCAACTTTGAGCATGAACATTGTATCTGGATCTCGCTTGATGCGAGATGGCTACTCATTTAAATCTGAGAATAATGGTTGTTCTATTTATATGAGAGAAATGTTTTATGGTCATGCCCCGCTGGTCAATGGTTTATTTTTGATGAATCTCGAACATGATGTTACTAATGTCCATAGTGTGAGTACCAAAAGTGTAAGGTTGATAACGATAGTCCCACTTACATGTGGCATTGCCGCCTTGGTCATATTGGTGTCAAACGCATGAAGAAGCTCCATGCTGATGGACTTTTGGAGTTTCTTGATTTCGAATCATTTGACACGTGCGAACCATGCCTCATGGGAAAGATGACCAAGACTCCGTTCTCCGGAACAATGGAGCGAGCAGCTGACTTCTTGGAGATTATACATACCGATGTATGCGGTCCAATGAGCGTCGAGGCTCGCGGTGGCTACCGTTATGTTCTGACCCTCATTGATGACTTGAGCAGATATGGGTATGTCTGCTTAATGAAACATAAGTCTGAAACCTTTGAAAGGTTCAAGGAATTTCAGAGTGAGGTAGAGAATCAACGTGACAGGAAAATAAAGTGCCTACGATCTGATTGTGGCAGAGAATATTTAAGTCACGAGTTTGGCACGCACCTAAGGAAATGTGGAATTGTTTCACAACTCACGCCGCCTGGCACACCTCAGCGAAATGGTGTGTCTGAACATCGTAATCGCAATCTATTGGATATGGTGTGATCTATGATGTCTCTTACCGACTTACTGCTATCATTTTGGGGATATGCATTAGAGATTTCCGCATTCACTTTAAATAGGGCACTGTCAAAATCCGTTGACGACACCGTATGAATTATGGTTTGGAAAGAAACCTAAGCTATCGTTTCTACAAGTTTGGGGATGCGATGCTTACGTGAAGAAACTTCAACCTGAGAAGCTCGAACCCAAAGCGGAAAAGTGCGTCTTCATAGGATATCCCAAAGAGACTATTGGGTATACCTTCTACCTCAGATCCGAAGGCAAAGTCTTTGTTGCCAAGAATGGATCCTTTCTCAAGAAAGAGTTTCTCTCGAAAGAAGTAAGTGGGAGAAAAATAGAACTTGATGAGGTAATTGTACCTCTACTCGAACCGGAAAGTAGCGCAGCACAGGAAGTTGTTTCTGTAGAGCCTACACCGGCTGGAGAGGAAGTTAATGATGATGATCATGAATCTTCAGATCAAGTTACTATTGAACGTCGAAGGTCCGCCAGGACACGTTCCGCACCAGAGTGGTACGGCAACCCTGTCCTGGAGTTCATGTTGTTGGACAACGGTGAACCTTCGAACTATGAAGAAGCGATGGTGGGCCTGGATTCCAACAAATGGCTTGAGGCCATGAAATCCGAGATAGGATCCATGTATGAGAACAAAGTATGGACTTTGGTGGACTTGCCTGATGCTAAGCAAGCCATTGAAAATAAATGGATCTTTAAGAAGAAGACTGACACGGATGGTAATGTGACCATCTATAAGGCTCAGCTTGTCGCTAAGGGTTATCGACAAGTTCAAGGAGTTGACTACGATGAGTCTTTCTCACCCGTAGCGATGCTGACGTCAGTCCGAATCATGTTAGCAATTGCCGCATTTTATGATTATGAGATCTGGCAAATGGACGTCAAAACGGCATTCCTTAATGGCTTCCTCAAGGAAGAACTGTATATGATGTAGCCGGAAGGTTTTGTCGACCCTAAAGATGCTAACAAAGTATGCAAGCTCCAGTGCTCCATCTATGGGCTGGTGCAAGCATCTCGGAGTTGGAACATTCGCTTTAATGAGGTGATTAAAGCGTTTGGGTTTGTACAGGTTTATGGAGAACCCTGTATTTACAAGAAAGTGAGTGGGAGCTCTGTAGCGTTTCTCATGTTATATGTGGATGACATACTGATAATGGGAAATGATATAGAACTTTTGGAAAGTGTAAAGGCCTACTTGAATAAATGTTTTTCAATGAAGGACCTTGGATAAGCTGCTTACATATTAGGCATCAAGATCTATAGAGATAGATCGAGACGCCTCATAGGTCTTTCACAAAGCACATACCTTGACAAGATATTGAAGAAGTTCAATATGGATCAGTCCAAGAAGGGGTTCTTGCCTGTGTTACAAGGTGTGAGATTGAGTACGACTCAATGTCCGACCACGGCAAAGGATAGAGAAGAGATGAGTGGCATGCCCTATGCTTCAGCCATAGGCTCTGATGTGAACCTTGCCATAAGTTTGGTAGGGAGGTACCAAAGTGATCCCGGAGCAGAACACTGGACAGCGGTCAAGAATATCCTGAAGTACCTGAAAAGGAGCAAGGAGATGTTTCTCGTATATGGAGGTGCCGAAGAGCTCGTCGTAAATGGTTACGTCGATGCTAGCTTTGACACAGATCCGGACGACTCCGAGTCACAAACCGGATATGTGTATATTTTGAACGGAGGGGCAGTCAGCTGGTGCAGCAGCAAGCAAAGCGTCGTGGCGGCATCTACATGTGAAGCGGAGTACATAGCTGCTTCGGAAGCAGCAAAGGAAGAAGTCTGGATGAAGGAGTTCATCACCGACCTAGGAGTGATTCCGAATGCGTCGGGCCCGATGACTCTACTCTGTGACAACACTGGAGCTATTGCCCTTGCGAAGGAGCCCAGGTTTCACAAGAAGACAAGACACATCAAGCGTCGCTTCAACTCCATCCGTGATTACATTCAGGAGGGAGATATAGATATTTGTAAAGTACATACGGATCTGAATGTCGCAGATCCGTTGACTAAACCTTTCTCACGAGCAAAACATGATCAACACCTGAATGCTAGGGTGTTCGATTCATCACAATAACTAGATTATTGACTCTAGTGCAAGTGGGAGACTGTTGGAAATATGCCCTAGAGGCAATAATAAAATGGTTATTATTGTATTTCCTTGTTCATGATAATTGTCTATTTTTCATGTTATAATTGTATTAACCGAAAACTAGAATGCATGTGTGAATACATAGACCACAACGTGTCCCTAGTGAGCCTCTAGTTGACTAGCTAGTTGATCAATAGATGGTCACGGTTTCATGACCATGGACATTGGATGCCGTTGATAACGGGATCACATCATTAGGAGAATGATGTGATGGACCAGACCCAATCCTAAGCATTGCACAAGATCATGTAGTTCGTCTGCTAAAGCTTTTCCAATGTCAAGTATCATTTCCTTAGACCATGACATTGTGCAACTCTCGGATACCGTAGGAATGCTTTGGGTGTGCCAAACATCACAACGTAACTCGGTGGCTATAAAGGTGCAGTACGGGTATCTCCGAAAGTGTCTGTTGGGTTGACACGAATCGACACTGGGATTTGTCACTCCGTATGACGGGGAGGTATCTCTGGGCCCACTCAGTAAGACATCATCATAATGAGCTCAATGTGACTAAGGAGTTAGCCACAGGATGATGTGTTACGGAACGAGTAAAGAGACTTGCCGGTAACGAGATTGAACAAGGTATAGAGATACCGACGATCGAATCTCGGGCAAGTATCATACCGGTAGACAAAGGGAATTGTATACGGGATTGATTGAATCCACGACATCATGGTTCATCCGATAAGATCATCATGGAGCATGTGGGAGCCAACATGGGTATCCAGATCCCGTTGTTGGTTATTGACCGGAGAGGTGTCTCAGTCATGTCTACGTGTCTCCCGAACCCGTAGGGTCTACACACTTAAGGTTCGATGACGCTAGGATTATAGGGAAATGGTATACATGATTACCGAAGGTTGTTCAGAGTCTCTTATGAGATCCCGGACTTCACGAAGAGCTCCGGAATGGTCCGGAGGTAAAGATTGATATATAGGAAGTCCTGTTTTGGTCACCGGAAAGTTTTCGGGCTCATCGGTAGTGTACCGGGAGTGCCGGGAGGGTGCCGGAGGACCCCCGGGAGGGGTGTGACGACCAAAGGACTTCGTGGGCTGTTAGAGGAGGTGTACCAGCCCTTATTGGGCTGGCCAAGTCCTTCCGGAAAGGCCCATGAGGCTAGGGATAAAGAGATAAGGCTAAAGCAGATTCAAAAGGAAGAGATCCACGTCCCTTGTGGGAGGTGGACTCCTCCCTAGCTTCAGCCAAACCTCTCCTCCTTGGAGGAGGGGCCAAGGAAGCCCTCCCTCTCCCTCCTCCTATATATACTTGAGGTTTTGGCTGTTTTGAGACAAGATTTGATCTCTCTCCCACGGCGCAGCCCTACCTCTCTTCTTCCTCCTCCGAAGTGCTTAGGTGAAGCCCTGCCGGAATACCTTGCTGCTCCACCACCACCACACCGTCGTGCTACTATTGGAGCTCTTCCCCAACCTCTCCCTCCTCCTTGCTGGATCAAGGCATGGGAGACGTCACCGGGCTGTACGTGTGTTGAACGCGGAGGCACCGTTGTTCGGCGCTTAGATCGGAATCCACCGCGATCTGAATCGCTACGATTACGACTCCACCAACCGCGTTCTTGTAACGCTTCCGCTTAGCAATCTTCAAAGGTATGAATATGCAATCTCTCCCCACTCGTTGCTGGTTTCTCCATAGATAGATCTTGGTGATCGTAGGAATTTTTTTGATTTACTACTATGTCTCCCAACACTCTTCTCATTTCCAACTCTCCAAATCACCCTTTTTGAGGAGTGCAAGCCCATATTCAATACCACGCCACACAGGTGATGCATCAGAAGTGAAAATCGTGTCCAACAAATTGCCTTTTGGGTAATACTTAGCTTACAGAACCCTCGCACACCGACTATCAGGTCTTTGGGCAAGTCTCCATGCTTGCTTGGCGAGTAGAGTTTGATTGAAAATCCGCATATCACGGAAACCCAGCCCCCCTCGCACTTCGGTTTTGCCATTTTATCCTAGGAGATCCAATGCACTCTTCTTTTATTCTTTTCACCCCCCACCAGAAGTCGCTCACCAACTTCTCATATTTTTCACAGAAGCCCGCACTCATTTTGAAGATGCTAATGTTGTGCGTATGAAGGTCTTGACCGATTGATTTAACGAAAGTGTCTTGTGACCCATGGGACATGAATATTTCGGCCCAATTCGTAAGCCTCTTAGTGAATCTCTCAAAGAGGGGTTGGAAATGAGAGTCCTTCATCCGGTCTTCTGAGGTAGGTAGACCGAAGTACTACTCCTCAAAGGTAGACGAGCTAAGGTCCAGGGTATGCATAATCTCCTCGTGGACATGTTCAGGGCACACCTTACTGAAAAGAATAGAGCATTTGTTAGGGCTCAACAACTGACCCGTACCTTTCTAGAAGACATTGAGGGCCGACTTTACACTTATTGCTTGATCCCGAGTTGCCTTAAAAACAATAAGTTGTCATACGCAAAAGAAGATGAGAATTCCTGGAGCGCCCCTTGCAACCTTCAGGGAAGTGATATTTGAGATGGAACATTCAACTTCAATTGCACGGGATAAACCTTCAACCACGAAGAAGAACAGGTACAAACTCAAAAGGGTATCCCTGTCTCAGCCCCCTCGAAGGGTAGAAGGAGTCCAACACTTCACCATTTTATTTAAAAGCATACCTAACGGACCGGACACATGACATTAGCCATGAAACCCATTTATGACAAAACCCATATTTGACCAAAACTTCTTCAAGGTACTTCCATTCTAGTCGATCATATGCCTTTGTTGGATCCAGTTTATATGCACAATGGTTATCCCGTTCGTTCTTGCTCTGTTGAATCTTATAGAAGCACTCAAAGGCAATAGAAGCATTGTTCGAAATTACTCTTCATTTTCTTCTCTTTTTTCCGGTCTAGTTTGTTTCCTTCTCATTTTCATCTCTTTTCTTTGTTTCCTTTTAGGTTTTCCACTGTTTTCATTCTTTTGCATTGGTTTCTTCAGTTTTTTTTCAGTTTGGTTTTGTTATGTTTTATATTTTATTTTTTTCTTTTATAGGATTTCCTCGTTTTTTCGTAATTTTTCATCTTTTCTTTGTTCAACACATGTTTGTTGTGTTGTTAGTACACATTCAACATTTTCGTATATATCAGAAATATTTCTATACACGTTTAACACGTTTTAAATACATGATTATCATTTTTGGAAACCTATATTTTTGTTTTACATATATTTAAAATTATTTTTTAAAACTTATTTGTTATTTTTCAAATATCAATACATATTCAACAAAGTTTTGTACACATTTTGTGCTTCAAATATTTGATTAACATTTATGAAATACAAAATTAGCATTTTTAAGTGTGGTCAACATTTTTTTGTATAAACATTTAGTATTTTTTGAGTGATTGATTAACATTTTTAATACAATATCAGCACTTTTTAAGACATTGTAAACATTTTTCCTATACACATTTAACTTTTTAAAATGCTTGATTTACATATTTATTTAATATTTTTTCAAGTGCTTAGATTAATGTTTTCTAAATACATGATCAAGTTTTTTTCGCACGCATTGTATATTTTTTTGTATAGATGAGAAATATTTTCTGTATACACAGTTACATTTTTCAGATGCTCGATTATTTTTGTTTTCAAATGTTTTATGCAAAAAACTATATTTATTTAGAATATGTGGAAGTTTAATTAAATTTAAAAAGAAAACAAAAAAACAAAAATAAAATGTAAAAATGAAATAAAGGGATGAGGTTCTGGTCTCCCACGCGTCTGGGCCAGCCCATCTCAAGTTGCACTTGACACGAGGCTTCCTACGTCTCGCTGTAAGCAACACATAGGGGTCTCCGAAATTATCGGTAAAAACACTAGTTAAGGGGTATCACATGCAGTGCACCACTTGTTGCAATCTGTGAGGTTTTTTTTTAATTCAATTTTAAAAATATTTGATCTCTTGAACGTGCATCTAAATCCTGAACCATTCTACTTTGTATTTCTCATGTCGAGATCTTTAAAACTAGATCACATGTCAATAAGTTTGAACAAACTTTTTCCCACAAAAAGGAAGGAAAAATCCGTAACCGAAGGCATGTTTTTTCTTTTTGCCCTTTTGTAGATCCGTGCCTTCACGAGATACAAATACGTGCTTTTTGGGTGTAAATCTATGCTTCTGGTGAAAGCATAAAAAAGCACAAAAACCCCGTTATTTTTTTTGCCGAAGAAGCACATATGTTTCTCGCGAAAGCAAATCTTAGTAGACTGAACAGATTTTTTTTTAAAAACTATAGACTGAACAGATTAATTAACGGACTATCCTATTTGGCGCTGCACGCGTCAATTACACGCAATTTGTGCAAAACGGCGCCTGCAGCACTCCTCGCTCGCTCCGTTTTGGACCGGCCCAATTATCATTTTTTTCATTCGGCTTTCTAAGCGGAAAAAAGCGTCCACAGACATGATCAAACCTCGGACCTCCTGTTTTCTTCTAAACTACTCTAACCACTGGGCCAATTCGGCGTATGTCATAGCTCACATCATTTCCCTTGTTTTATTGTATATTATTTTCTTTTTCCTTTTTCCTTTTCCCATTTTCCATTTTCAGTTTCGGGTTTTTGTTCCTTATTTGATCATTTATTTTTCAAATTCTGAACTCTTTTCAAATGATGAACATTCTTATTTTTTTGATGAATTTTTTAAAATTGATGTTTTTTTTCAAATTCGGTGAACTTATTTAAAAAATGACGAATTATTTTCATTTTTTGATGTATTTTTTGGAAATTTATGGACCTTTTTAAAAATTTGATGAATTTTTTTCTTCAAATCCATGAACTTTTTTAATTTTTCAATAAATGATTTGTGAAATTTGATGAACCTATTTAAAAATCGATGAACTATTTCCCTTTTTCGATGAAATTTTCTAAAAATCGATGTTATTTACAAATTCGATGAACTTCTTTCAAAATCAATGAACTGTTTTTTTCAAATCGTTGAACTTTTTTCATTTTCCAATGAACTTTTTTTAAATTCGTTTTTTTTCAAACTCGATGAACTTCTTTTGAAATCGATGGTTTTTTTCTTCAAATCGATGAACTATTTTCATTTTTTGATGAACTTATTTTAAATTTGGTGAACTTTTTAAAAATTTGATGACCTTTTCAAATTCGATGAACTTCTTTGTTTAAATTGAAGAACATTTTTAACTTTTCAATGGACTTCTTTGAAAATCGTTGATTTTTTTGAATTTGTGAACTATTTTTGAATTCATGAACCTTTTCTGTTTGGTGAACTTTTTTTGAATACACAAACTTTTTTGCATTCTCGTGAACCTCATTTGAAATATGTGAACATGTTTTCAAACAATTGAAAATTGGGATTTTTATTTCTGTACCCCTGGTTCCTTCGTTGTATTCATTCATCCCCATGCTCTTAACTTTTGCTTACTTTTCCCTCACTTCCTTGCCCGAAACCCTTAGAACATGTTACAACGAACGTTCCCGTCGGGTCAATGCCTCTGACCATTAACTCTGACGAGTGGGGCTGCTCCAGCACATGCAACGGACCGCGGGCGTGGGGTAGCACGTGTCCATGGGACTTGCCCGAAACATCCCATCGTATAAAGAGGGGGAACCACCTCCCGGCGCATCGGTCCTACCATTTCCTCTAAATCCCCTCCCTGCCTCATCATCTTCCTCTCTCCTACCGTGCCGTCTCGCTTTCCTGCACTGCCTCCATCGCACCATCTCGCTCTCCCCCACCGCAACCTCTTCCTCACCTTCATCGCCTCCATCTGTTTGATTGCGGACGCTCGTGGCGACGCCGGAGCAGTGGCCGGAGATATAGTTGTGGAGCTGCAGGGGCGCGGTGACTGCGGTTGAAGTGAAGGACGTTGGTGGCGTTCACGGCGGTGCGAGGAAACTCACAACCGCTACAGATGTGGAGAATGAGGTGGTGGGCTCCGCCTCAATGCTACCGGAGTTGAAGGTGATGGCGTCGAGGGGCACACTCCATCTCGATGCGCAGCCTAGCAAGGAGCAGGAGGCATTTGCACTTGCTTGTTAGTTCCAATATTTAGCTTGTAGAGTTAGTTGCATTGGTTAGATTGTGATTCGTACGGTAGTACAAATGGTTAGAGTAGTTGGTTTAACGGATGGGCCAGTTTTTTTTTGTATGGAGGGATTGGGGTTTTTGTACTAGGATTTTTTGAATTACATTCTTTGCAAAAATGCTAGATATATCTATATGAGAGATAGGGATCTCTATGCTTCAATCATACACAGATGTATGCTTATTAGATTTTGTTTTTAATGCTACACAGATTGAGATTTTTAATGCTAGAGACATGTATGCTTATTAGATTGCGTCCCTATTATAATTGTTTTTGAATGCTACGCAGATTGGGGTTTTGAATGTCATATGCCCAAATGGAGTTCATTGATTAAGAAGTTATTTGATTCATTGGTATATAAATCTCTCCATAATATGTAGTTATATTAGCTTTGTTGTTCAATGTGTGTGCATGACAATGGAAAATGCAAATAGGATCATAGTATATTAGCCCTATGATCAATGTGTCATGTGTGCATATCTAAATTTTCAATTGGCTTTTGTATTTACTAGTGATTGATGTAATTGTATATTCGGGAGGAGGATGGTTGGAGGAAAAAGAGGAAGCTGGACCTTACTTGGTTCAAGGACCCATACGATCCAAGGTACGGTGACGACGAAGAATATGAGGTAAGCCTACTTGAAATTTAGTTTGTTCATTTAGTTCCTTTAACATGGTGTATATGAATATATAATGTATTAATATAATTTATTCGTGTGTGCGGTATGTCTCTGAAGAAGATGTGGATGTGGACAACGACAACTTCGCGTCCTTCAAAGTGAAGGAAGAGGAGAAGATCAGGGCCAATGGAGATGGTTACTACTACAAAAGCAAGACCAACACTTGACACTGCCCCTACTGCACCACCAAGCCAAAGCCAAAATCCGGCCGCTTTGCTCACCTTCTAACTCATGCAGAAGATGTAGCCATCCACAACGAGGACTACAAGATCAGGAGGCACCATGATGCCCTCGCGAAAGCCCTCACTCCCCTTCCCAAGTGATGTGATGATGTGGTGATGTGTTTTACTTGATTTTGGTGAACTTTATGTGTGAACTATCTATTTATGCATGCTATGGTAATAGGATGGTATGGCTATCTATATTGGTTATTTGTGTGTACCCTTTTAAAGTTTTCTGCTATGATTTGTTTCAGTGTTTATTTTCCGAGTGTAAGTGCTGCAATGATCATACATGCTATGATGGTATGGCTATCTATATAGTCCATCATATTATCAAATATTCCAATAACAAAGCAAAAAACAAGATTCGATAGGACAATATAAATTGAGGTGATTCGACGGGACAGTATAAACAGAGCAAAAACAACATTCGACAAGACAATATAAATTCAAAAAAATGCAAAAATAAAAAATTAATATGATTTAGAGGAGGTCAAAGAAATTTGAATTTGAGAAATGTGCTCCAAATGAGCTCCCAGGCTAGGGTAAACAACCCCATTTGTAATCAAGTTTTTTTGGACCTACTCTAAATTGTCCAAATGTTTTTTATTAACATCTATTCAATCTATATAGCATAGATTCGAAGTCTCACAATTTTTTGAATTAATCTTCATATTTTTACATTTCTCTTGAAAAATATGATTTAATATAAAAACTTTTAAAAACACGTTTAAAATATGAAAATGAACACTAAGTTGAGACCCTTCTTATGCTGGGAGACGTAGTAGTAAATCAAAATTTTCCTACGTGTCACCAAGATCTATCTATGGAGAAACCAGCAAACGAGCGGGGAGAGATTGGATCTTCATACCTTTGAAGATCGCTAAGCGGAAGCGTTGCTAGAACGCGGTTGATGGAGTCGTACTCACAGCGATTCAGATCGCGATAGATCCGATCAAGTGCTGAACGGACGGCACCTCCGCGTTCAACACACGTGCAGCCCGGTGACGTCTCCTACGCCTTGATCCAACAAGGAGGGAGGAGAGGTTGAGGGAGAGCTCCGGCAACACGACGGCGTGGTGGCGGTGGAGCTGCGTGGTACTCCGACAGAGCTTCGCTAAGCACTACGGAGAACGAGGAGAGGGAGGAGTAGGGCTGCACCAGGGAGGAGATGAACTCGTGTGTTGTGCAGCCCCAAATACCTCCACTATATATAGGAGGAGGGGAGGAGAGGTGTTGCGCCCTAGGGTTCCACCCTAGGGGTGGCGGCAGCCTCCAGAAGCCCATCTGGCCGGCGGCCAGGGCAGGAAGAGGTGGAGGCGCCCTAGGGTGGGCCTTAAGGCCCATCTAAGCCTAGGGTTTGCCCCCTCCACCCTTGTTGCGCCTTGGGCTGTGGTGGGAGGCGCACCATCCCACCTAGGGGCTGGCTCCCTCCCACTCTTGGCCCATGGAACCTTCCGGGGCAGGTGGGCCCACTTGGTGGACCCCCGGAGCCCTTCCGGTGGTCCCGGTACACTACCGGAGACACCCGGAACACTTCCGGTAACCAAAACCTCACTTCCTATATATCAATCTTCGTCTCCGGACCATTCCGGGACTCCTCATGATGTCCGGGATCTCATCCGGGACTCCGAACAACCTTCGGTAACCATGTACACTATTTCCCTATAACCCTAGCGTCATCGAACCTTAAGTGTGTAGACCCTACGGGTTCGGGAGACACGTAGACATGACCGAGACACCTCTCCGGTCAATAACCAACAGCGGGATCTGGATACCCATGTTGGCTCCCAAGTACTCCACGATGATCTCATTGGATGAACCACGATGTCAAGGATTCAATCAATCCCGTATACAATTCCCTTTGTCTATCGGTATGGTACTTGCCCGAGATTCGATCGTCGGTATCCCCATACCTTGTTCAATCTCGTTACCGGCAAGTCTCTTTACTCGTTCCGTAATACATCATCCCGTGACTAACTCCTTAGTCACATTGAGCTCATAATGATGATGTCTTACCGAGTGGGCCCAGAGATACCTCTCCGTCACACGGAGTGACAAATCCCAGTCTCGATTCGTGTCAACCCAACAGACACTTTTGGAGATACCTGTAGCGTACCTTTATAGCCACCCGGTTACGTTGTGACGTTTGGCACACCCAAAGCATTCCTATGGTATCCGGGAGTTACACAATCTCATGGTCTAAGGAAACGACACTTGACATTGAAAAGCTTTAGCAAACGAACTACACGATCTTGTGCTATGCTTAGGATTGGGTCTTGTCCATCACATCATTCTCCTAATGATGTGATCCCGTTATCAACGACATCCAATGTCCATGGTCATGAAACCGTGACCATCTATTGATCAACGAGCTAGCCAACTAGAGGCTCACTAGGGACACGTTGTGGTCTATGTATTCACACATGTATTACGGTTTCCGGTTAACACAATTATAGCATGAACAACAGACAATTATCATGAACTAGGAAATACAATAATAACCATTTTATTATTGCCTCTAGGGCATATTTCCAACAGTCTCCCACTTGCACTAGAGTCAATAATCTAGTTACATTGTGATGAATCGAACACCCATAGCATTCTGGTGTTGATCATGTTTTGCTCGTGAGAGAGGTTTAGTCAACGGATCTGCGACATTCAGATCCATATGCACTTTACAAATATCTATGTCTCCCTCCTGAATGTAATCACGGATGGAGTTGAAGCGGCGCTTGATGTGTCTTGTCTTCTTGTGAAACCTGGCTCCTTCGCAAGGGCAATATCTCCAGTGTTGTCACAGAGTAGAGTCATCGGGCCCGACGCATTCGGAATCACTCCTAGGTCGGTTATGAACTCCTTCATCCAAACTCCCTCCTTTGCTGCTTCCGAAGCAGCTATGTACTCCGCTTCACATGTAGATGCCGCCACAACGCTTTGCTTGCTGTTGCTCCAGCTCACTGCCCCTCCATTCAAGATATACACGTATCCGGTTTGCGACTTGGAGTCGTCCGGATCTGTGTCAAAGCTAGCATCGACGTAACCCTTTACGACGAGCTCTTCGGCACCTCCATAAACGAGAAACATGTCCTTTGTCCTTTTCAGGTACTTCAGGATATTCTTGACCGATGTCCAGTGTTCCGCTCCGGGATCACTTTGGTACCTTCCTACCAAACTTATGGCAAGGTTCACATCAGGCCTGGTACACAGCATGGCATACATGATAGAGCCTATGGCTGAAGCATAGGGGATGACACTCATCTCTTCTCTATCCTTTGCCGTGGTCAGGCATTGAGTCGTACTCAATCTCACACCTTGCAACACAGGCAAGAACCCCTTCTTGGACTGATCCATATTGA